>CAJQUW010016203.1:0-1473373 GCA_907163375.1 Prostheceraeus crozeri
CCCCCCCCCCCTCTGGACAGCTTGCTTCGATTTTGGCTTCCAGTGGACGGATTTTGTCGTGCGATAGCTCGTTTGAAAGCTAAGAGTGAGACAAGTTCAGTGAAAGAATCGGCTTGTTCCTATCTGTCTTCGTTTAGGTGTGAGACGCCATTTAAGATTTTGGGACATTGGCGAAAAACGACAGAGTTAGAATTTGGGACGTTTTGGGCTCTAGCTTCAAAACGAAGCATCGGATGGGAAAACGGATTTCAGATTTGGAATCAGCGTGAAATTCTTTATCTGTATGGTGAGTTTCAAGTCAATCGGAGAGTTTCAAGTCAATCGGCGAGAAAAATGTTCAACATTTTTTCGGAAAAACGACAGAGTTAGAATTTTTGCGATGGCTGCCTACTGTAGAGCCAAAACGAAGCATCGGATGGGAAAACGGAGACCAGATTCGGATTCAGCGTCAAATTCTACATGGAAATGGTGTATTTCCAGCTCAATCGGAGCACTAGAACCGGAGATAGACGGGTTTTTTAGTGTTTGGATGATGGGTGTTACGTCATCAGCTGATCGCCACACACTATATAAGCTGGGAACCGAGAGAGACTTGTCATTAATACGAGAGATAGTCAACGGTAAGTCGTCTCTCTGAGCTCCGATGATAGCTTCGGACATTCCAAATCCCGAGTTTCTGTAAGAAACCGACTTAGAAAATTTCATTGCTGATATCAGCTAAGGCGTTAGACTTAGAGGTTAGCCAGGAGATGGCCTTCGTCTCCAGGCCATAAAAGACTCCAAAACTTTAAAGGCTTGTAACTTTGCTTCTACAAGTCCGTTTGACTTGATTCAAAAAAGGTTCGGTCGCTATTGACCTGCCCTAAGTGATAAACTACTTATAAAATTTCATAAGTAGTGCTAAAAAATTGAAAAATTTAAATTCGCTATTTTTTGGCAATTTTCGGGATTTTCAAACCTTCTGAATTCAACTAAGACATTTATAAAGTTGTGGGAGGCAAGCTTCGGCTTGGAATTTGCAACCTTTGTAAACAATCCACTGATTTTCATGTCAAAATCGGGGTCCGGATACCAACACAGTGATATGACGCACGCTCTGTCCGCGGGAGGTTGGATTTGTGGGCCGAGGCCTTGGAGTTGGGATAAGATCCCCTCTGAGTAATGCCTGTAACGGATTCAAAGGTTCGACACTTCTCACCATCTCACCAATTTAGCGTGTATGATTATAAGGAAAAGACGATATCGACTGCCAATGTCGCCTGCCTGTTAGGCTTAGTAATTCCTACTTTCTATCCTTCCTTTACAGATACATAAAGTTACAAAATGGGATGGCAACTCAAAATTTGTTATTTAAAAAGTGCTCTTGCGGGGAGGATATAAAGTAGGGGGGGGTGGCGATTCAAACGAACTGAGAAATAAAGAGGGGTTGGCGAATAGAGAGAGGAAGAGAAAGAGAACATAGAAAGAAATAATAAAGAGGGTTGGAGGGGGGGGGTGGGGCGACCGAACGAATTCCAAACGTCACATTAATAACGTAAAGGAATACGCCTCACTTCATACGAGGAAAAGGGGAGGAAGGAAAGGAATAAGAGGAAGAGACGTTATTCTACGGCTTGTACCACATTGCCTGAAATTTTTGAAAAAGGCAAAAAAAAACAAAAAAGTGCGATGGGAAATTTTACATCGCCACGCCGACTGTATCCGCTCCGCTCTCAAAAGGCCAAAACAGAATTTACATAAACATCAGAACATCGGCAAAGTGATCGCACCCTTCTTCAACCGAAGAAACAGTCGACTTGAACGCAGAGCACAGCAGCACTAACAGTGGCTATTTGGCACAATTTTGGTAGCCTGCTGATTAGGCCACTACCTCATCAACAGCAGAAGGAAAATTAAAGGCTCACAACTAAGCGATTTTTGGACAGCTCAGATGACTCGGATTCTGAGGAGGTCCGTAATTACTAAAAGACACGGAAAGAGATATGAAGAGATAGAGAGAAAAAAAAAACCAACAAACTCAGTCCTTCCCGAAAAAAAGAAAAGAAAGAAAAAAGAAAGTATAGAAAAGTAAGTAATCGCACCTTCCCCAGTAAAGAAGGGGTATTAAGCAGAGACGAACAGCTGGGAAATAAGGAATACCCAGATCGCAAAAAAGAGTGAGCCAGGAATATGCACTCACGAAAATTAAAACAGATGAGCTTCACTCGTTACAAAAATGAATGTTCGATGCCCTTGAGGATTGACAATTTCCACCTGAAAAGGGGTCAGGTAAGTCCGCAAAGATTCGGTGCCCTCATCAGACACTAAGTAGATTCCATATTTAGTCATATCTTTCCGCGAAAGGGCGGCTTTTCTTGCAGCGATAAAAAAAAAAAAAAAACGCTGTCTACTGAGCAGCGCGACTTTACATAAAATGCATTAAAGAGCCTCAAGAAGAGGTATCAAATTTAAAAATTTGAGAGCAATTAATCGACTAGCCTGACTGAGAGTCAGAAGATGAAGAAGAGAGACGAACAAACGCTCCACGATTCCCATCATCAAGAGCAGGAATCGTTCGACAGCATCATCCTGTGAGGTTGTGAGGTCACTTGGAATTCCACATTCGAGTGCTAAATGTGCTACGAGGACGCGAATTGGCGGTGATTGTGGAGATGCGTCTGTCTCAATGTCTCTATAAAGCACTCGATGGCCGAAATAAAGGAGCTGCGCCACCGGAAAGGCGGAAACTTGCCGGCCAGGCCAATACTTTACCCTACAACACCATCTCCACATCGAAGGGGAATGGTCCTGCGAACGAGCCTAAATTTCTCGTCTATGGCGTAGTAGACTTAATATCATCTCTATCACTTGGAATATATTTCATCTATTTTTCCCTTCTTATTTTCTAGACTATCGACGCAACGAGAACGATACCTATCGGCTCTGCTTAGGGGCCACCACTTGGGCGCAAGACATGATAGGAACCTCCACGGCGGTTCGAGCCCTGGGACAAGAGTCAGTCTTCGAGACTGGGCGAAGAAATACTATACATTAAGTTGAATAATGACTATCTAGTCAACTTGATACGTTTGCAAATGAAGTTCGGTGTGTAATACTTCTCCTTTCGACGGGTTCGTTCGTTTCCTGTAAAGGGCGGGCATCTGGTGAACACCTACGCTAGCTATGTATAAACCGCAAGGGACATATACAGGCAATGGTCAATCTTGTTAAATCCTGACTCTTGTCGTCATGTTCGACTGCTATAGTGATTGCCTCTGTCTCAACGGCGAGTATGCATTCGCGCCAGGTCCCCACCGCGACATATTTTAGCTCCAACTGTCGAAGGTTACCTAAAACTTTCCATTGTCATACGTGTTATGTATATGAGCAACCTATGTAGTTTCTTACACTGACTCTCTATCACTGAGACGAATTGATGAATGGAATGAAATGGGAGGACACTCACGCGCCACACGCAACATAACACACTTCTCTCTTCCGTAGTCTAACAAGCTTCTGGTTACACCATGGTTTCGCAGAATCTCGATCTGCATAATCCCTTGTTATCAGAAGTGTGTAAGCTATCTTAATTTTATTTGAACACTATTTCATCTACCATTATCACCCATCATGAAATGTTAATCTTAAGATTTGCAAGTTAGCACTAAGCGTCTCTACTATTTCCCAATGAATAAAGTATACACATGGTTAAATTATTCCACTAAAGCCGCCCATTCAAGTAGCTCTTCAGTATGGTAATTGAAAGCAAAGAATAATATCGAATAAACATTTGTTTGCTAGGCCATGTATTTTAAAAGGTCTTCATCCGTCAATTGCGTCCGCAGAGTCTGACTTTCTACATCTAGATCACAATAAACAGTAGTGCTGCTTTTAAACAGTTCTTCTGACAGCGTCCCTCAACGTTGTGCAAATGTATCGCCCACCTCCGCCACGGTTCGCATGGTTGGGAGTTAGGGTGTACCACATTTGTACTATTTACCACTCCCATAGATTGGATTGCAACTGCTCGTGACTATGCTGGGTCTCATTCTACCATCACATTCGTCCAGGTATCGCGGTAGCTGGAGATACTTCCACCTCAACGCATGTTAAGTCGGGACACTACACTTCTCAACATCATACACTCTCCTCTTCCTCTGCGTCCGGCTGGTAATGACATAACTTTTCGTATATTGTCCAGATCGGCTACACCTTCTCCAACCATTCGCCTTTCTTGGTGCATTTGGTGTAACGGAGCTTACCTTTGCTGATGTGCTTGGAGAGGGAGAAACACAATGCTGTGTGATTTGGTGGTTGTTGGGGGGGGAGGGCTTTGTGCATCGTTACCAGACCTGTGGAATAATGACTTTGAAATGTATTTCTAATTCTGGTAAGTGATACACAAGCAGCCAATCAGAGTATGAACATGCCAATGAATGAAGAGAATTAATAGTATATAAGCAAAGTGATATCCGTATCTGTTTCACTCTTGTCATGCTTTGAGACGCATAAATTGAACTGTTCTCTGACGAATTCTGTATTTGATGGACAGTACAACGCTGAACTGCTGCTTTAGTGAATTCTCAAAATTTGAGTTTAAAGCACTCTAAATCTTGTTGACAGTATCAAGCTTAAACATAATTTCGTTCAAATGGTTAAGTTGAAATAATTTCCAGTCTCATCATCTCTCCCAAAACGTGTGCTAATAGCATCTCCTCAATTTCGCAGGCATATCATACTTCTAAGATCACCTCATCAAACTCTGCCCTCCCTTACTCGAGGAAAGTTTATGAGTTGTTGAGTTCAAGGATGTGAGGTTGTAACATATACACTGAGCAGAGGATGAACGCAGAGTATGAAAGAATGATTTCTTCTTTCAGGTGATACCAGTTCCATCTCGTGCGAGTCCATCTCAACATTGTCGCGACATGGCAACCGGACGTTGGGAATTTGTGTGCTGAAGCTGTTGGGCACATCTTCACGAGGATAATGGGATCTCACCTCGACACATCAAGCGAGGTGTTTGTGACCCTTCAACGCCGGCATCAATCTCCGAAGGTAGGGATGATTCTGTTAACGATGTCTCCTTTTCTTGCGGTCTCTGCGACTTGTGCTTTCAGTCTACTTCTCGAGACACGTTTTGAACTATCTTCGCACAGACTTCAACATACACACACGAACGATACCTACACCAACGGTACCTCCTCTATCCGACTTTCTGAGGTGTCCATAAATAATTGAGTGAGGAACTACCAGATGGACTCCTCAGAAACCATTGCTAACTTTGAGGAATGGTTTCATCAAAATTCATCATTGATAGAAGCGCTCTTCAACAATTTAGACAATTTTAGGATGAAGGCGCTCATCTATCTTAAAATAAAATATGTAATAGAATCGACCACCATACTGGACATCATAATAGTAAGTGTTTTAGAGGTGTATTTCCACATAACCCTCCTCTCCTGCAATCCGAGGTCTGTAGACTATGGAGTCTAGGATAAATTTTCAAATCCAAGGATTAAAATTAAATATTTATAAGTTTAACGAGCGCGATAGCGGTTCATTTTTGACGGCAGTGAGTCGCCATATTTAAATCAGTTTATTTGAAATTATAGTGGTTCGAGGTCTTTAAAACTTCCAAAAATTTAAAAAACAAATCAGCAGTCTTCAATGTCGATTGCAGAATCGCAATGTTTTAAATTTTGCGGTCTCTTCCATTCTCCACTATAATGACATCTATGCGAATCGAAAATCGTACATATAGTGATAGGCAGTGGAGAATGATTTATTCTTCGATGACTGTAATAGTGACGATTGAAAATTAAGATATAGAAAAATTTGAAAAATGGAACAACATTAAATAGTTCTCCATGTTTGGAAAAGGGATTGAAGGGTGTTGCGCTACAACTCGCGATTCGAGTTGTTTTGACCATGTTGTCAAACCTTTTAATTTACGTTTTTTGTAAGACAGGTTGATAGTGAGGAATGGCACTACTTCGGCATTCCCAAAATTCTCTCGCTTATACCACCATTAGAAAACTCGAGTTAGAGTGTTATATTACTGCGACAGATGCATTCGGAGTTTCGACGAGTTTACTAATTGCATCAAAATATGCATATGGAAAGACTCCTTTCCGTGTGATGACTTCATCGGTTAGATTTGGGTATTGTTTCTTAAGATTTTGTGTTAGTGGAAGAGACTTTAGATTTTGCACGAGAGAGGCCAGTGATGCAGTCATAAATTGGTAGGAATCTAAAAATTTTATATCAAAATAGACCGTCTTATTTTCTTTAGTTTTATCGACAGGCACTTTTGCTGTCATGGCCATAAACTTCTCTCTCGTTTGCGCTATTACATCAAGCTTCCACTCTTTCATTTGACCTAAACCTCCTTTTATTATCATATGGCTGTCGTAGCCCTTGAAATTATGGAAAATGACGGGTAATGTACGCCGCAGCGAAAAATTACATTTTGAACAGAGTGCGTTTCTAAATTTACCAGTGATGTGATCATGGTCGCGCACTTTCTTAATCTTATCATCGTCAAATGTTTTCCTACATTTGGGGCAAACGTTGCAACTATCAAATTTTGCTTGATCATCTGCTGTCATATGCAATGATCTGCGATAGAGTTCACCATCATACTTTTGCTGAAATTTTACAGCCTGTTCGAGGAATTGTAGGAATTGGTAAATACAATCCTCACCTTGCCAGACGCGCATTTTATTTTGCCTACTCCTAAAGTGATCATGCCATACTTCATAGCAGGAAATGGCTGCTGGTCGATGGATGTTATCATCGATATAGCATTCGATGTCAGCATAGATGACACGAAGAGGACTTAGTTCATCGCCATTCTCTCTATATGAAAACTCCTTATCTTTGGGCATGCGTTCCATTTGCAGTTTACCTCGCTTACACCACTCATAATGAGTTTCAAATTTGTTTTTACTCCTAAAGTTCCGAATGCATCTGTCGCAGTAATATAACTCTCTACTCGAGTTTTCTAAGTGGTGGTATAAGCGAGAAATTTTGGGAATGCCGCAGTAGTGCCATTCCTCACTATCATCCTGTCTTACTAATAAAAGGTTGACAACATGGTCATAACAACTCGAACGCGAGTTGTAGCGCACACCCTTCAATCCCTTTTCCCAAACATGGAGAACTATTTTAATGTTGTTCAATTTTTCAAATTTTTCTATATCTTTAATTTTCATATCGTCACTATTACAGTCATCGAAGTTTAATTCATTCTCCCACTGCCTATAGCTATATGTACGATTTCGATTCGCATTGATGTCATTATAGTGGAGAATGGAGAGGACAGCATATTTAAAACATTGCGATTCGCAATCGACATTGATGACTGCTGTTTTGTTTTTTAAATTTTTTGGAAGTTTAAAGGAGCCTCGACCACTATGATTTCCTAATAAACTGATTTTAAATAAGGCGGACTCAATGCCGTCAAAAATGAGACCGCTATCGCGCTCGTTAAACTTATCAATATTTAATTTTAATCCTTGGATGTGAAAATTTATCCAAGACTCATAGTCTACAACCTCGGTTGCAGGAGAGGAGGGTATGTGAAACTCTAACCTCTCTATTATTTGTCCAGTATGGTGGTCGATTTTTACATATTTTATTTTAAGATAGATGAGCGCCTTCATCCTAAAATTGTCTAAATTGTTGAAGAGCGCTTCTATCAATGATGAATTTTGATGAAACCATTCCTCAAAGTTAGCAATGGTTTCTGAGGAGTCCATCTGGTAGTTCCTCACTAAATTATTTATGGACACCTCAGTAAGTCGGATAGAGGAGGTACCGTTGGTGTAGGTATCGTTCGTGTGTGTATGTTGAAGTCTGTGCGAAGATAGTTCAAAACGTGTCTCGAAAGACTGAATGCACAAGTCGCAAGAAAAGGAGACATCGTTAACAGAATCATCCCTACCTTCGGAGATTGATGCCGGCTTAGGTCGACAAACACCTCGCTTGATGTGTCGGGTGAGATCCCATTTCCTCGTGAAGATGTGCCCACAGTCAGCACATTCCCACTCGTTGCCATGTCGCGACAATGTTGAGATGGACTCGCACGAGATGGAACTGGTATCACCTGAAAGAGAAATCATTCTTTCATCTCTGTTCAAGTCTCAGTGTATTGTTACAACCTACCTTGACTCAACAACTCTAAACTTTCCTCGAGAAGGGAGGGCGTTGGTGATGAAGTTGATGCCTGAAATTGAGGAAGATGCTATTAGCTACACGTTTGAGGGAGATGAGAGAGGAAATTTTCAACTTACCATTTGAACGAAATTATGTTTAAGCTTGATACTTCAACAAGATAGAGACTTTACTCAAATTTGAAATTCACTAAAGAGCAGTTCACTTGTACGCCTCAAATACAGAATTCGTCAGAGAACAGTTCAATTATGCGTCTCAAAGACAGAGTGAAATGATACGGATATCACTTTGCTTATATACTTTCATTCTCTTCATTCATTGGATGTTCATTCTGATTGGCTGCTTGTGTATACTTAAGAATTAGAAAACATTTCAAAGTCATTATTCACAGTCAACATGACAAGCCCTCCAACAACACCAAATACCGCATTGGAGTTCTCCTCTCCATGCACATCAGCAAAGGTGCTCGTTACACCAAATGCACCAAGAAAGGCGAAGGTGGAGAAGGTGTACCGACTGGACAATATACGAAAGTTATCATTACCAGCGGACGAGGAAGAGGAGAGTGTATGTGAGAAGGAGTGTCCCGACTTAACAGGCGTGAGGTGGAAGTATCTCCAGTACGATACTGACGATGTGATGGAGATGACCAGCAAGTCGCAGTTGCATCAAATATGGGAGTGGTACACCCCTAACTCCCAACCGCGAACCGTGGCGGAGTGGGCGTACATTGACAACGTGAGGGACGCTGCAGAAGAACGTTTAAAGCAGCTCAACTGTTTTTGTGATCTATGTGAAGTCAGACTCTGGGACGATATTGACGATGAAGACCTTTTAAAATACATGCCATAATAAATGTTTATTTCGTATTATCTTTGCTTTCATACTGACTTACTTGAATGGGGCTTTAGTGAATAATTTAACCATGTATACTTTTTCATTGGGAAATAGTAGCACGCTTAGTCTAACTTGCAAATCTTATAACATTTCATATGGGTGATAATGGTAGATGAAATAGTGTCAAATAAAATTAAGATAGCTTACACTTCTGATACAGGGATAGCAATCGACTGCGATCCATGTGTAAAGAGCTTGTTAGACTACGGAAGAGAGAAGTGTGTTATGTTGCGTGTGGCGCGTGAGTGTCCTCCCATTTCATTCCATTCATCAATTCGTCTCAGTGATAGAGACAGGTAGAACTCATGGTTCTCATAACGTATGCAATGGAAAGTTTTAGGTAACCTTCGACAGTTGGCTAAATGTCGCCCTGGCGCGAATGCATACTACGTTGAGACAGAGGCAATCACTTGCAAACATGACGCAGAGAGGTTTAACAAGATTGACCATTGCCGAATGTCCCTTGCGGTATACATAGCTACGGGTTTCACCGCCGCCCTTTACAGGAACGCCCGTCGAAAGGAAGTATTACACCGAACTTCATTTGCAACGTTCAAGTTGACTGATAGCAGATTCAACTTAATGATAGTATTCGCCAGTCCGAAGACTGCCCAGGGCAAACCGCGTGGAGGTTCTATCATGTCTTGCCCCATGGTGGCCCTTAAGAGAGCCGATGGTTCGTTCTCGTCGTATCTGAAAATAGAAGGAAAAATAGATGAAATATATTCAAGTGATAGAGATGATATTAACTTACCATAAGAGAAATTTAGCCGGTTCGCGACCCCTTCGATGGTGATGGTTGAGGTAAGTATTTGGCCGGCAGTTTCCGCTTCCGGTGGCGCAGCTCCTTTATTTCGCCATCATGCTTTATAGAGACATGGAGACAGCGCATCTCCGCCATTGCTCCCTCGTAGCACTCGAATGTGGAATCCAAGTCCTCACTCTCAAGGATGATGCTGTCGACGATTCTGCTCTTGATGATGGGAATGTGGAGCGTTGTTCGTCTCTCTTCTTTCTTCTGACTCTCAGTCAGGCTAGTCTTTAATTGCTCAATTTTTAAATTTGATACCTCTTCTTGAGCTTTTAATGATTTTATGTAAGTCGCCTGCTCAGTAACGCGTTTTTCGCTGGCAAGCGCCCTTTCGCGGAAAGATTCTAAATTGATCACTTGTGTCTTGAGGGCCCGAATCTCGGCTACCTGACCCTTCAGGTGGAAATTGTCATCCCTAAGGGCCGAACATTCATTTTTGTAACGAGTGAGCTCATCTTTTAATTTTGTGAGTGCATATTCCTGGCTCACTTTTGCGATCTGGGTATCCTTATTCCAGCTGTTCGTCTGCTGCTTAATCCCCTTCTTTACTGGGGAAGGTGCGATTACTTTCTTTTTCGGGGAAGACTGATTTGTTGGTTTTCCTATCTCTTCCGTGTCTTTAGTAATGACGACCTCCTCAGAATCGGAGTCATCTGAGCTGTCCAAATCGCTTAGTGGGGCCTTCTCTTCTGCTGTTGATGAGGTAGTGGCCGAAGCAGCAGGCTCCAAAATTGTTGCAATAGCCTCTTGTAGTGCTGCGTCAAGATCGACTGTTTCTTCGTTGAAGAAGGGTGCGATCACTTTGCCGATGTCTGATGTTATGTAATTGTTTGCCTTTTTGAGCGGACAGTCGGCGTGGGCGATGTAAAATTCCTCATGCTCTTTGCCTTTCAAAAATTTCAGGCAATGTGTACAGCCGGAAATAACGGCTCTTTCCTCGTGGAAGTGAGGCGTATTCTTGTACTTATTAATGTGACGTTTGAATTCGCCACCCCTCTTTATTTCTCCGCAAGAGCACTTTTTAAATAAAAATTTTGAGTTGCCTCCCATTTTGTAACTTATGTATCTGTAAAGGAAGGATGAAATAGAATTACTAACAGGCGACATTGGCAGTCATTCTTATAATCATACAGCTAAATTGTGAGATTGGTGGAAAGTGTCGAACCTTTGAATCCGTTACAGGCATTACTCAGAGGGGATCTTATCCCAACTCCAAGGCCTCGGCCCACAAATCCAACCTCCCGCGGACAGAGCGTGCGTCATATCACTGTGTTGGTATCCGGACCCCGATTTTGACATGAAAATCAGTGGATTGTTTACAAAGGTTGCAAATTCCAAGCCGAAGCTTGCCTCCCACAACTTTATAAATGTCTTAGTTGAATTCAGAAGGTTTGAAAATCCCGAAAATTGCCAAAAAAAATAGCGAATTTAAATTTTTCAATTTTTTAGCACTACTTATGAAATTTTATAAGTAGTTTATCACTTAGGGCAGGTCAATAGCGACCGAACCTTTTTTGAATCAAGTCAAACGGACTTGTAGAAGCAAAGTTACAAGCCTTTAAAGTTTTGGAGTCTTTTATGGCCTGGAGACGAAGGCCATCTCCTGGCTAACCTCTAAGTCTAACGCCTTAGCTGATATCAGCAATGAAATTTTCTAAGTCGGTTTCTTACAGAAACTCGGGATTTGGAATGTCCGAAGCTATCATCGGAGCTCAGAGAGACGACTTACCGTTGACTATCTCTCGTATTAATGACAAGTCTCTCTCGGTTCCCAGCTTATATAGTGTGTGGCGATCAGCTGATGACGTAACACCCATCATCCAAACACTAAAAAACCCGTCTATCTCCGGTTCTAGTGCTCCGATTGAGCTGGAAATACACCATTTCCATGTAGAATTTGACGCTGAATCCGAATCTGGTCTCCGTTTTCCCATCCGATGCTTCGTTTTGGCTCTACAGTAGGCAGCCATCGCAAAAATTCTAACTCTGTCGTTTTTCCGAAAAAATGTTGAACATTTTTCTCGCCGATTGACTTGAAACTCTCCGATTGACTTGAAACTCACCATACAGATAAAGAATTTCACGCTGATTCCAAATCTGAAATCCGTTTTCCCATCCGATGCTTCGTTTTGAAGCTAGAGCCCAAAACGTCCCAAATTCTAACTCTGTCGTTTTTCGCCAATGTCCCAAAATCTTAAATGGCGTCTCACACCTAAACGAAGACAGATAGGAACAAGCCGATTGTTTCACTGAATTTGTCTCACTCTTAGCTTTCAAACGAGCTATCGCACGACAAAATCCGTCCACTGGAAGCCAAAATCGAAGCAAGCTGTCCAGAGGGGGGGGGGGGGACGTCAGCGAAATTTCAAAATTTGATGAAAAATGTTTTGGTGACGGTCCCAGGTCGAAATTCCACACTTTGGAAAATTTTCAAATTTTTACCCATACAAAGTCACTCTGACACTTAGGATTTTTTCAGGTAAGCGAGCTCCGACCTAAAATCTTGTAACCGCTCTAACTTTTGAACGAAGACAGATAGGAACAAGCCGATTGTTTCACTGAATTTGTCTCACTCTTAGCTTTCAAACGAGCTATCGCACGACAAAATCCGTCCACTGGAAGCCAAAATCGAAGCAAGCTGTCCAGAGGGGGGGGGGGACGTCAGCGAAATTTCAAAATTTGATGAAAAATGTTTTGGTGACGGTCCCAGGTCGAAATTCCACACTTTGGAAAATTTTCAAATTTTTACCCATACAAAGTCACTCTGACACTTAGGATTTTTTCAGGTAAGCGAGCTCCGACCTAAAATCTTGTAACCGCTCTAACTTTTGAACGAAGACAGATAGGAACAAGCCGATTGTTTCACTGAATTTGTCTCACTCTTAGCTTTCAAACGAGCTATCGCACGACAAAATCCGTCCACTGGAAGCCAAAATCGAAGCGAGCTCTCCCGAGGGGGGGGGGGGGGACGTCAGCCGAAAATTTTTTCTCTCCGATTTCGCTGGAAACATCCTTCCTAACCCAAAATTTCACGTAGATTCCGAATCTGGCCTCCGTTTTCTCATCCGATGCTTCGTTTGGGCGCTACACACCAAAACATCCCAAATTCTAACTCTGTCGTTTTTTCGAAAAATGTTGAAAATTTTTTCTCTCCGATTTCGCTGGAAACATCCTTCCTAACCCAAAATTTCACGTAGATTCCGAATCTGGACTCCGTTTTCTCATCCGAACACTCCTTCCACTCGAAACAACCCATTTACAACCCAACATTCAGCAGATTGCACCAAAAACATCACACACTATAGCCTCAACACTAATCCTGGCGGTCGGTCACGTCAACCCATACGAGACCAACACATCCGAGTCTCACACTCTGTCGTTCCAGAGGGGGGGGGGACTCAGACCCGAAGCACCACGGCGGCCGACCACGACACTCTGCCGTTCCAGAGGGGGGGGGGAGGTCAGCGATGGCGGCCATCTTGCGCTATCTGGTGTTTGTCACTTCCTTACTACTCTTTTAACAGACAAGTTTTTGGAGAGGACGATTTTTCTCCCGCAATGGTTACCGACCGCCCTCTACGAGATTCTGCGGCAGCACCTCAGTCCTCACACATGCCCTCTGCGACTCTCAATGAATCTGCGGCAGCACCTCAGTCCCCATCTTTGTCTTCTGCGAATCTCTCAGCGGCACCTCAATCAGATTTCGTATCACCTTCCGCATTCATAGGATATCGTAACATAAGAACAAATCAAAAATGCTTAGGCTGCATTCATCATTATGTCGATAGAAATTTCATTAGGTCTACGTGTTCATGCACAGATTATTATTTCACGCGAAATTAATAGGGCTATTATTTACCAAACGAATCGTATTTTACTTTAAAAAATATCATGTGCATTTTTAGTAGTAACCACATTTGCTGCTCTTTTTACTGTTGCTAAACTTATATTAGACTCAATATCAATCGTATGTCATCAAATATAAATCTTTGTTAAAGTTGGCCTACTTTTGTAATCATCGTGTTAATTTATTTCAGCCATTCTTCTCATTCATTTTCAGGTTGCTGCAAGATCTCCAAGCGCTACCAGACGACGACGGAAGAAGCGATCTAGCATGATTGCTACCTCGAGTCCAGTGCTCAAACAATTGAGGGAGAGTGTGTCAAAGAATCCAACTGATGAAAAGAAATCATCCACTTAAAAAAATAAGGCCTCTGCTGAGCAATTCACAGCGTTGAGCTTCAGTGACAAGGAGAACGAAATTGGAAGCGATTTTGAGGCTGAAGAGGAATCATATCCTTTGAAATTAGAAGGAGTAACTGAGCTATCTGTGGGTGACTTCGTCTTGTGTCAATGTCCATCGAAAGGTTTGCCAGCATTCTACATTGGTCAAGTGCTAAATGAGGTTTCAGGAGGATTTTTAAAGATTGACTTTCTACGTAAGTATCCGAGGGTTGACAATTGGTTTGTACGACCGGGTCTGATGTCATGGATGTGCCATTTGAATCAGTAAGTGGACACTTAAATTGAATCACGCGAGCCACCACGAAGAGAACACAGAATGTGTTTTCATTTAAGGAAGAACTGTGTGTATGTTATCAATATCAATCAATCGAATGAGTTTTGATTTTTACGGTTCCTATATGCCAGGCCTAAGTAATTGATTAATAAACGATTAATCTTCGTAATTTGTTTAACATGCAACTTGCCCTTTTATAGTCTACGTTCACATTTTACGCCTTTTTTATCTGAAGATTTTGGCCTGTCCCGATTTTAAACTTTTGTAAGTTCGGCAATGTGGAATAAAGTCATCAATATTTTCCTTACCGAAGTTTTGAATAGTTAATATTATGTTTTGGTTTTATAGAGAAAATAGAGTATATTCGAGCTTAAAGTGGGTCATTGTTTGATTTAAATGCGTCAATTACATTTAGGCATAGGAAAGTAATGGGCAAAAGACCGTTCCAGGACACCATAAAATTCAAAAAAATAGTATCTTTAAAAACGTCATAAATTCATGAATTTTGTCCCTTTTTCAGGTTTTTAAGACCCAAATTCATGAATTTAGTCGTTTTTAAAGATACCGATTTTTCAAAAAATGGTACTTTTTAAATGGTCTAAATTCATGAATTTTGGTCATTTTTCAGGTTATGAAGAAAAAAACCGTTTTTAAAAATAACCAATTTTCAAATTTTTCAAAATCTCAAATTTGAGAATTACAATTTTCACCCTTAAAATCATGACCGTTCCAGGACACCGAAAATCATAAAAGTTAAGAATCTCAAATTTGTGAATTACAATTTTTTCCTTGAAAATCATGACCGTTCCAGGACACCGAAAATCATAAAAGTTGAGAATTTCAAATTCATGAATTTTATCCATCTTTCAGGTTTTTAAAATATATCATGTGACTAAAAATATTTCTTTAAAAATGGAAGAAACAAAAGTGGATGAAACAAAAGTTGAAGAAACCGCAAGAACATATCCTTCGTTATCTCAATTAAACTTTTACGGAGCAGCGTGACTTCTTTCTTTCTTTCTCTCTCTCTCGATCCTGTCTGTTACAGGAATATTGTATTCACAATGACATGCATTCTTTAAAACAATTGCTTGTCTTCAATGAGAATAATTCCCGTATGCTTTTAATAGAATGACCTTGAACGCTAATGGAAATTTACACCAAAATTGTTCTGGGAGCCGGAAAATGTGTCCATATGGCTGCCGATAAAAGTGCCGATATGGTTCGACAATTGGTGTATTTTTCCATTCAAAATAATGTCCCATGAATGATTGTTATGGAAACCAAAATGAAGAGAAATGCTCATTCATTTCTCTTCTCTCTCATATGTCTATTGTGTTTAGATTGTATTTGTTCTTTTGTTCTCATAATGTGAATGAGATTTCACAACCCGTATCATGAGCTATTGTCTGTGATTTCCTTCACTCGTATCAGCTGACACAATTTGGCAGCTGCTACACGCCAATTCTTTTGAGAAATTTCTGAAATAGATTATATTTCATTTAAAATGAGTAACATTAGAGACTTTCTAAAAATATACGGCAAACAAAACCACGTCAATTTCGATTTAAATGAGATTGCTAATCAATTGGGAATGAAGAATTTTCACGTATTGATGAGGGTTGAATTACTATTGTTAAAAGATGTATGAAACACTAACTCTACTAATAAAATGTAACAATGTAACGTTTTAATTTAGATTAAATTAAATCATTTCAAAATCGAATAAGTAGTAAGGAAAGACATCATTATCAAACAGTTTTAAATCAATACCCCCTTCTGACTAAGTAGTAAGGAAAGACATCATTAGAGAACAGTTTTAAATCAATACCCCCTCCCTTCTGACTTCTAGGGGTCCCTTAAGAACTTTTTTTATTATAAAATGAGCAACATAAATGAGTTTTTGAAATTATATGGAACACAAACAACAACGAATTTCGATTTAAAGAAAATCGCAAATCAATTGGGAATAAAGAATTTTCATGTTCTAAAGAGAGTCGAATTACAATTCCTAAAAAATAAGCCAACAGGAACCTTCAGTTCCCGGAACAAAGTTCCATCAATAACTATAAATTTCATAACAAATCTTCATACGTCAGATGAAAAGGAATACATTGGTCTGCAGGTATCTTTAATAAAAATCGAGATAATTACTATTTCGACCGCCTGGAGGCTGAGAACTATTGGTTCGACTCTTATGGACTTCCACCTACAAACGAAGTCAAAAAATTACTTGGCAATGGAATTTATAATACATTTCAAATTCAAAAACCGGGAACTACTTATTGTGGTCAATTATGTCTTTATCTTTTATTTAAATTACAAAAAGGAGTACCATTTCTTGATATTATGTTAGAATTGAACGAACCGTAGGTTCTATGGCTACGCCTAACAAGGGAATTTCATTCCCGAAACGTTAGTTCCAGTAATAATAATAATAATGATAATTAAAAATCAGTTCGTTGTAATTCATTTTGATAAAATCGGCCTCTGATATTTTAATCATCTAAATCTTTGATTTCGTAAGTAATCGGATAAGTTTGGTTTATTTTACAAACTTCAAATATTTCTTTAGTCCAGTATCCGACGAAGCCTTTTTCAAATTTATTCTTATATTTAAATATTCTAACTCTATCTCCAATTTTAAATTTCGGCTTAAGTTTCTGCATATTCGGATTACCCTCATTCAAATTATTATTTTCGTTCGAATAATTATTCTCGAATATTTTTTTTCTTATCAAATCAGGGTCGTCAGAAGCATTCTTTGGAGTTTCTTCAATACCAGAATGAACTTTATTATTGTACTCTTCTACAATTCCTGGTAATATCTTCAACCATTTCTGATTTCTTTGCGCAGTAAATTTCTTGAATAATTTATTTTTTAACGTCCGATTGAATCTTCCTATCACTACAGCCTTTCCAGCGTTTTCAGTTGAATAAACAATTTCAAATAGTGGCTGAACGTTTCTGTTATAAAATTCCGACCCTTTATCAACAAACAATTTCCTTGGCTTTCTATTACTTTCTTTAAAGATTTCTTCAAACGCATATTTAACTGATAGACCACTTTTATTTTTTAAAGGCTTTACCCAAGCGTATCGTGTATATAAATCTATAACGGTCAATGCGTACTTAAACCCTCCTTCATTTGGCATATGAATAAGATCAGCACTCCAAATATCATCTTTATTAAATACTTTTACTTTCCATAGATATTTAGGCCTTCTATATTCTTTATGAATTTCGGACGCGTAGGTTCGAGCGTTGCTCTCAGACAGCTTTGCTGTCGTTTCATTTGCTGACGGATCAATACCCTGACCGAATAATATTTTAGCTTCTAAAGCTTTCTTAACAAACATCCTTTCAATTTTTTCTCTAATTGTAGGATTTTGAATACTATCTAATTCTTGAATCATCTTCTTATCAGCTGCATGTCGAGAACTTAGGTCATGATTTCGATAAGCTAAATCATGCCTGTAAGCTGCGGCATATACTCTATTTATTGGTTCTTCACCTGGTTTCGGATTATTATTCTCATCTAGTCTTATATCTAATCGAGCTCCTGGATCGGTATATGAATGACCAGGAAGATGTTTTTCTTTTGAATATTTACTCCAAATAAATCCAGGAAAGTTTTCTAATGTTTTTTGTATGTCACCACCGTAGGTAGTAGCCAAACTTTGCTTGTCGTCGTTACCTTCATAAATTTTACAATTTGAGTTTTTAGTTTTGTTTAATAGATAATTTAATAAATCTAAATTAGCAATTTTTAATTTAATTAAATTTTCGGAATTTGTGGAATTTGCGGAATCCATTTTTAAAGATAAAAAAAATTTAAAAGGTAAAATAAATGTTTACCGAATAGAACCAAAGGTCCTGAGGTTATTACCGAATCATACTAGGACTTAGATATATTCCAGAACCATCTTTAGTTTCTTTAATTTCAATTAAATCATCAACATTGTGGAGAATATTTTTAAGAACTCGTTTTCCTTCATCAACTAATTTTAATTTACTAATAAAATTATCTACTATTCCTTCACCCCTAGCAACTTTCTCTAACTCTCTATTATGACGTTTTTGTTCTTCTAATGCTGCCTTCTCTGATTTATTTTTATTTACTGCTTGGACAATACCAGCTGTCCCACCTGCAACACTTCCTGCTGCTGCTATGCCTCCTATTATTAGAGGAATTAATGGGAGAATCCCGCAATTCTTTTCTTCTTGTAATTGAATATTCTCTATCATTGGTTTACTTATGTAATACTTTTTTTTGTTAATCGTAATAGTTTTAGGGGTATTTTTGTCAACAATATTACGTAATTTTAATTCAACAGTTTTATTATTATTATTACTTTTCGCTTGCGACATTTTAAGTAAAAAAATTTTAAGTCATCAAAAATTTTAATCTATTCTAGTTACGAATAAATTTTAAATTAGGAATTTTGATCCATTCTAGTCATGAATAAATTTTAAGTTAGGAATTTTAAATCTATTCTAGTTACGAAAAATTTTTAAGTTAAGAATTTTTAATCTATTCTAGTTACAAAAAAATTTTATTAGTAATTACTAAAAAAAAATTTAAGTTATCAAAAAATTAATTAATCCTAGCCATCTTTCCATTAAGAATTTCAATAGAATATTTTACATCTTCTAGCAATAAACCATAAGCCATCAATGAAGTTGTGGAATCTTTTTTTTCAATATTAATTGTTACATCCCAACCAGTCTTGATAATATCTTCAGATTGTGCACTTAAATCGAAACAGAAAACAGGATATAAATGTCTCCAATCTCCAGGAGTTAATTGTGGTTCAACTCCAAATTCTATACAAAGATTTCGATAAGAATCATATCCTTCCATAAATTGATTATTGGTATCATCGAATCTTAATGGATCAATTGGATATCGGGTTTGATTTAATGAAACTTGTGAACTTCGAATTGTATTAATATGAAAGATTGTTGTTCTTATCAAAACTTGGAGAATTATTTCTTTGAAATGTTAGTAATAAATATCTTGGAGTATTTGAAGTTCTAGTAAAATGCCAGTTAAATCTTTGTTCGGAAAAAGTTACTGAACTAGCAGTACGCTTTAGAAAATTTACTGGAATTGGTTTGTTAGTATTTAATCTTTTTGCAATAGCTGTTTCAACCTCTAAACTAGGAGTAATATGCTTAATCCACCATTCAAGTCTATCAATTTTTAAATATGCTTTTTTTCCAGTCTTACCAAAAAAGATTAATTCATTATTTGCTGTCCGATGAATTATTAACTTAAATTTTAATTGATATGATATTTTATCATAATCTAAATATCCGAATAATGGAGGAAATGACCAATTAACTGTCTGTTTACTTTTCTTGTTAAATTCACGTCTTTCTTTATATGCACTATTGTTTGTTTTATTTAAATGTTTTGCAATATTCTCTACATCTTTCGCAATTCCCGCTGCATCTGTTCCAGTGTGAGATAAATCATCAACAATTATACCATCATTAGTATCAGGAAACCAACCTTCGATTTCATGCTTTTTATTATTTTCACCAATTGTTACAAATCTAAGCATTGTATCAATTACACCTGGAGAATCACTTATTGTTTCTATATTTTGAGTTGCAACATCTAATCGCATTTGTGTAAATAATCTTGGAAAGAAATTATTCTCTAGTGCAATATTATCGGTATCTGGTAATGGTGTTGTAAAAATGGCATCACTATATAAAGAATATTCACAGTGTAAAAATGAATCAGGTAAATATAAATAACTCTGCTGATGATCAACTTCAAAAATTAAATCACCTCCAGTATTTACTCTACTGGAAGATCCGGGATTCATAGCAACTCTTATATAGTCATTCTTTTTTTGATTGTAACTGACGAACGGAGGATCGTCTAATCTAAATTTATTTTCGATAAGAGAAGACATTTTTATAAAAAATAATTTGACTTTTTGTTTTCTCACAGACAGAAAAAATTTTACAAAAAATAATTTACTAAAAATAATTTACTAAAAAAATTTTACTAAAATATAATTTTAGAATTTTGCTAGACCAGCTCCGCTACAGCTTTTCTGGTTAGACCGAAGGTTGCTGTTAACACCATTACCTCTTATTTCTTCAATTGAACGTTTTATGGCTACGCCTGATTTCTTCTTATGTTTACTATCAGACGGAGCTCCGCTCTTCAAGGTTTCCCCCACAGCTATGTTAGCAATTTTGTTTTGAAAGGTTTTTTAAATTTTTTAGCTCTTCAGAATCATTCCTAAGTTTACGAATAGCTTCTAGTTGTTTTAATTCGTTTTGAGACTTCACAGCATTTGATATTGCACTAGCTGTACTACCTATAGCAGCTGCTCCTTTTGCAGCAGATGTAATCAAATCTTTATTATTTTTAATTAAGTTAACGATACTTCCAATACCAGAAAAGATACCATCCCCTTCTTTTTGAACGGCACCTGCGGTGCCTAGGAACTTTTGTGTTCCGATTGTTTCTACACTGTCATAATGGTAAACAGATTTCATAGATGGTTCATGAGCAATTTTTTGATTTGAAGCAAAATGTTTAAGATTGTGTTTATAAATTAAAGGCATTTTTTGGATTAAATTTGACTTTTGGGAAAAAATATTTACGATTGGTTAGTAACCTGAGGACCTTTGGTCCGTGAGGCTAAAGCCTCTGGACAAGCTTCTATCAAGATTTACGTTTGTGAATGGACAACAACTTCGAGATAACTTTATTAATTGATTGTTGCACTTTATCTATTGCGTCAAGTAGCGTGTGATGTACTTTAATTTCTTTTCTATTAACTTGCATTTTCTCCTGATTCATCTTCAACGCCGCTTTAAGAGCATTTAACTTAATTTTAAGAACATCTAATTGTCTTTTAACAGAATCTAACTGTTCTTTATTTTCTTTAGAGTTTTCTTGTAAATTTTTCTTTAATTCATTTTCTAAATTGATTTTAAGAGTTTTCATTTTATCAACTTTTTGATTAAGTGAGTTTACTTCATTTATTATTCTATTCATCTTTTTCATTTGTTGAATAATTTTAGAACTTAATTCATCAACACTTTTTTGGAATGTAGTTTGTAACTGCTTTAATTTTTTTTTAATTCTTTCAGGAAGTTTTTCTATTTCATCTTCTAATTGTTCTTTCAACATTTTTATCTGATGTTTATTTTTAATGACTGCAGATTTTAAATTTAAAGAAAGTAATATTAAAATTTTTGATTGTTCTGAAATCTTTTTAAAAAGTTTTGCTATATCTGCTTCTAGCTCTCTATCCTTTTTATCAAGTTTTAATAATTTTTCGTTTAATGATTTGTCATTAAGTTTTAGCAACTTTAATTCATTCATCAGTGGAACCAAAACATCGTTTATATATTTTTCTTTTAAGTCATTGATTTGTGTATCAACATATTGTTTATTTGTCAACTCTGTATTTTGTTGCGGAAGAATAGAAAGATGCAATGGACCAGATAAAACGTCTCCAGTTTTCATGATATAATTTTCTATCTCTATTTCTAATTCACGATTATTCGGGATATATGCACCTCCACCAACATTTGGTAACATCATTTTTTAACAATAAAAAAAATTTTTTTCTAATAAAAATAAAAAAAAATAGAATTTTTTCTAATAAAAATAAAAAAATGGATAAAGCAAATTTAAAAAACTCATATTCGTCCGCATCATCCTGTTCTTCTTATTCGACGAGATCAACGGGATTTGAAAATAAATGTTTTGATAATAATAATAATAATAATAATACTATTACAAATCCATGTATAGATGTAAATCTTTTGTTTGAATTACAAGCCGAAATATTTAGAGAACAGACTAAAGGTTTACCTTCTATAGAAACTAACTATTGTTTATTTCCAGGTGATCCATTTATAAAATTTATGGAGATTGTAGGTAAATATAATGATGTTGCATATGTAGAATTAAATAAAGAAAATATGGTTATAATAGGACATAATAATGTTTACGGATTTATTAGAGCAGTTTTGCCGATTAGTAATACTGATTGGATAGAAACTAAAATTATTAATTATATCAATATTAAAGAATTAGTTAAAAAATTAAAATCATTTTCAAAAGAAAAAATAAGATTACTTGTTGATGATCAAAACCAATATAATATTCACATAGAGAGTAAAAAACATAATGAAGAATTATTATGTCAAGTTTATTATAGAGATACTTTTTATAAACAAGAAACATTAGAAATGCCACAAAGATATGATGATGATACGTATATAGGATTATATTCCAACTTAAATATTAATTTATTAAAATCTTATATAAATGGTTTAGCTCAACAAGAGAAAATTTATATGTGGACAACACCTTATACTATTAACAATGTCCATAATCATAATCATAATAAACGAACCGAAGGTTCTAGGGCTTTGCCCGATCTTGAAGAATCTTATAATAATAATGATGATAATAATACAGATGATGATAATATAAATGATGATTCTGAAACATCTGAAAATGGTGTAAATGGTAAAAAAGATTATAAAAAGATTAGTAATTATAAAAATTTAAGTGAAGAAAAATTTATATCTCATACTGATGTACATGATATTAATACTACATATAATCAAAATTTATCTAAATTTCATTTTCTTACAATTGAAAATAATAATGATGGAATAGTTGAAGATACTGTTAGACAACTATGTGTCGGGTCTACAAAATTTAAATTAGGATTTACATCTAATCAATTAAAAATTTTATCATCTTTAATAAAACCTAAAAATGATTCATATTATGGTGGTGTTATTAAATTTTCAAAAAGAGATCAAAGACCAATATTTTTCTCTATTATATTATTATCAAATAATAAATGTAATTTAGAGTTAGATATTCCAATAAGAGAATGGTATCCTATCAGGGAATGGCATCCTATACCAAAAAGTGTAATTTATGATGTTGAACAATCAATTTATGATGATGATGAAGAATCAATTGATGATGATGATGAAGAATCAATAGTTAGTGAAAATAAATTTAAATTATCTTTTGATAAAACGTTATATGATAAAACTTAATATGATAAAACATTATATGATAAAGAAAATAAAATAACTTAAGAACGTGAAATATATAATAATATATATCAACTCTCTAGACCTTGATATTAGAATATTTATATCTAAAATTAAAACACAATTTTTTTCTTTAAAAAATAAAAAAAATGGAAAATACCAAGTTTTATTGTAACTTATGTAAAAAAAAGTTGCAAACAAAAAGAAGTAATCAATCTCATTTAAATAGTAAATTGCATTTACAAAATGTAGATCGAGTTGATGAAGGAAATATATTAAAATTAAATAGTTATAAAAACTATCTAGAAACATTACCTACTGATATAAAAGTTAAAAAAATGTTTGATGATTATTCACATTCGGAATATAAAAAGGTTTTTAATAGTGAAGATGAGACCATACAAACCGAAGGTTCTAGGGCTTTGCCCGTACCAGATGGAAGATATTTATTTAGCGATACTGATGAATTTAACGAAATAGATGAATTTGATGAAACTAAAAAAACCGATGAAGCTGTAACAGATATAAAATATTTATTTAATGAATCGGTTCGAACCGAAGGTTCCAGGGCTTCGCCCGTTGAACATAATGAAACCGATGAAACTTTTTATAATGTATTAACAAACTTTTTCAAAATATTTAAGAAATCTTTCAAATGTTATATGAATGTAGAAGTACTTTATACAAAAAATGGACCTGACGGAATTCCTGAAGAAATAATACAAGGACATTTTACAAATTCACAAGAAATTCATAATGTAAATGATATACAACCCATATTTGAATCGATGATACTTAAATTAGAAAATTGTATAATTGAAGCCCAGTTACGTGAATCTAGTTGGAGATTTGTTAAAATACTATCTAAGAAAATAGTAATTGATAAATATAAAAATAATACTGGTGGTAGTTATGTTCCTTTACCTTTCAGTTCACCACAAATAATCAACATAAAAAATGAAGATGATTATTGTTTTCTGTGGAGTATTATAGCACATTTACATCCTGCAGAATATCATAAAGAAAGACTAAGTCATTATAATAAAGAAGAATACATAAATGAATTTGATCTTTCGGATGGTTTAGATGAATTTCCATATGATTATAATAGGTTAAAAAAGTTTCATAAAAAGAATAAAAATTTAATAGAAGTAAATGTTTTTGAATTAAATGTGAATTATGTTTCTATTGGTAAAATTACTCCACTTTACTCAGATTCAAAAAAATTTTATTTGAATAATAAAAATTTATGTCAATCGGAAATAGTATATAATGATAGGGGAAATTACATGCATCATAATATTTTTTACCAAGGAAATATAATATGTACTGAAAAATTTCAAATTGTTAAAACACTATCACCAATAATGATCAATCATAATAATTATAAAGGACGTAATGATGATTATAATTACAAATATTCATCTTTATCTTTAGAATATCAACAAAAATTAGAAAATTTAAATAAAAGTTTACAAAAATGTAAAACAGATTATCAACAACAAACAAAAATATTAGTACAAGAATATGGCCATAAATATCAAAATAAGATAGAAACGACTCAAAAATTAAATGAAGAAAATAATGAAGACAATAAAGAATTAAATAATGAAGAAAATGAAACCAATCAAAAAATAAATGAATCTTTAAAAAATGTCTACAACAATATAAAGAACAATATGATAAAGAATATGAACAACAGCTACAAATATTAAAGCAAAATTTTCATCGAAATACATTAAATCTTACAAAAGAAATTGATGAAACACATGAAATATATCAAGATAAATTTGAAAAACTAGAACAGACAAAACAACCAGCACAAGCGAATATATTATATTATCAGGGTCATTTTATATTGTGTAAAGATGTTTCTATATTTAGAAAAACTTCAGATAATACAAATTTTCTTGTCTTCAATGTATGACAAGTTTTAGAACTAAAGAAGAAATGAATAGACATTCGGAGAATTGCCAACAAAATGAAGCAGTCAGAAACACATTTCCAAAAGATGATTATTTAGAATATAATAAATGGTATTTTAAAAAAAAGTACCCTTTACTATTTATTGTGATTTCGAAGCATATAATGTTAATATGACACAAAAGCACGGGACATCGGAGATGTCTTCCAGGGCTTCGCCCGATTCTGAAAATGATAATTCTGAAAATGATAATTCTGAACAAAGTAAAGAAAAATATTTATTTGAACAAAAACCATTATGTTAGGGAATGTACATTCATTCAAATTATCCTGAATTATTTAAATCAGAATATTATCAATACTATGGTGAAGATCGTTCAGAAATGTTTACAGAGAAAGTAGAAGAATTACAATGTCGTTTTTCACAATTGCTTGAAACAAATATACCAATGCTTCCATTAACAGGAAAAGAAAAATTAAATTTTATTAATGAAACAAAATGTTATTACTGTGGAAAAGAATTTACAAAAAATTATAAAAATGGCAGATATCTTGACAAGTGAAGCGACGGCTCTGCCGTCAAAGTAAAAGATCATGATCATCTAAATGGATTATATAGAGGTGCAGCACATAATTCTTGTAATCTTAATGCTAATAAATTTAAATATAACTTTGTTCCTTTATATTTCTACAACGGTTCTAAATATGATTTCCATCTAGTAATGAAAGATTTATTTTCATCTGAAAAATTACAACAACAACAAATAAATGTACTATGTAAAACAGAAGAAGAATATTTTTCAATGCAATTAGGTTGCATTAGAATTTTAGATGCATTTAGATTTTTTACTCCTTATTCATTAGATGTTATGGGAAAAACTTTGAAACCTGAGCAATGTAAAATATTAAATAAATATAATTAAAAACCTTTAAAGGAAATATTTCCGTATGAGCACATAACTGGAGATAAAACCTGTGGTTCACAGTCGAAGACTGATTTTAATTCTGTGAATAAAATTATGGAAGAAAAACAACTTCCTCCAATAAATAAATTTAAATCAACATTAAAACAATCACAATTATCTAAAGAAGACTATGCAGAAGCTGAAAAGAATTGGAGAGAGTTAAATTGTAAAACAATGTATGATTATACAATGAAATATCTACAGATAGATGTATTAATACTAGCTGATCTTTTTGAAAACTTTCGTGATATGTGTTTAGAATATTACGGAATAGATCCATGTTATTGTTATTCTACACCAGGTTTAACATGGTTAGCAGGATTAAAACATACTGGTGTTCAAGCCGATGGCTCTAGGACAAAGTCCGTTAAACTTAAACATTATAAAGAAAATACATATGATAAATTATTATTTTTTGAATCTGGGATTAGAGGTGGTGTTTCATCAGTTTTAGGTAATAGATATGTTAAATGTTATAATAAGAAAGTAAATCCACAAGAATATGGAATAATGAAACCTTTATCTCCAGTAGAAAAAGAAAAAATATTAGAAATTTTTCGAACGAAACGAGAAGGAGTAGAACGTGAAAATGCAATTGATGAATTCATGAGAGAAAACTATTTGTTATATTATGATTTTAATAGCTTATATTCTTCTTGCATGATACAAGAATTACCAACAGGTGAGATGGAATGGTGTAATATTCTTGATTATCAAAAAACATATGATGGAAATTATAATCATGGTTATATATATGAAGTTGATTTAGTATACCTTGATGAAATAAAGGATGAAACAAAATATTTTCCTTTCTGTCCCGAAAACAAAATTCCCAATATAGAAGATTTTTCAGCTTATCAAAAATCTATAATTCCTAAGAAATACAGACCAACAAAAAAAACTTATGTTAACGCAAAGTAATAAAGGAAAGTATGTTGTTGAAGGAAGAATGCTAGATTGGTATTTAGAACATGGAATGATTCTCACCAAAATACATCGAAAACTATTTTATCAAAAATCTAAATGGTTAAAAAATTATATAGAGTTCAATATTGAAAAACGTAAAATAGCTAAAAGAAATAAAGATGATTTTGGAAACGTGTTCTTCAAATTATTGAATAATGCATTTTATGGTAAGACTTTAGAAAATGTGCGTAATAGACAAAATATTGAAATAGTTTATGATAAAGATAGGTTTCAAAATTTAACAAGGAAACCTACATATAAAAGAACTACTAGATTTAGTGATGAACTATGTGCTGTACATTTACGTCGAATCAGCGTAAAACATGATAAGTTTAATTTTATTGGATTCACTATATTAGAATTAGCTAAACTATTTATGTATAGATTTATATATGATTATTTAGCACCTGCTTATGGCAAAAACTATAAATTACACTTTACAGATACGGATTCCGTTTTCTTAGAATTAACAATACCGTATAATTCTACACTTGTTAAAGAAATAGATAAAATAAAAGATATCATTCATCCTTCTGATTTATGTAAAGTAAAAGATGAATTAGAAGGAAATGAAGATTTCATAACAGAAGCTATATTTTTAATATCTAAATGTTACTGTTATGATACAACTAATAATATTAAAACACATAAAACATTAAAAGGAATTTCAAAGGCATCAGTGGCTAATCAAATAACATTTTAAGATTATAAAAATGCATTATTTAATATTGAAATAAAAACAGCATGTAATTATAGGCTTAATTCAAAGAAACATAAAATGTATTTAAAAGAAGAACATAAATTAGCATTAGATCCATTTGATGATAAAAGAAAAATTTTACCTGATGGAATAACTACTTCACCTTTTTAAAGTTTATTTATTATTATTTAAATCAGTCTAGAATAAAAATTTTATTATTTATTGCTCAGTAAACAAGTCTTCTATAACTCTATCATGAATTTTTTTATCAATATTAATTGTAATGAAGCCATAATCTTTTGACCAAGCATTGTTACACGATTGTTTAAATTCATCTTTATTTCTTACACATAAATCTCTTAACAAATCACTTAAGTTTCTTGCATTTATTTCAAATAGTATAAATATATTTGCATTCTTTCTAATAACACTTCCGTCTAATGAATACATACTTTGTGTTAAATAAAATACACTACAGTTATTATGTCTAGCTCTTGTGAAATAATTTCTCTGAACTGACTGATTTCTATCATTAACACAACCATCAAAAATTGGACAATGTTTCACTGTTTTATCTAGTTTACTAGGATCTTGCATATTACCACTATCATCTATTAATTGTATCTTTATATGCTTATTTTTATTGGATTCTACTAACTGATTATTTTTTGCTGCTTCTTCACACCACGAAATTATTTCTTCTTCATCTTCAGATTTTTCATATTTTTTGAATAATGAAGCAATTGCTGTTTTTTTAAGATTATTTTCAAATCCATATTTTAAAAATTGATAGACGGGTTGTTCTGCTGTTGTTGTACAAATTATAAGATTGTTATAATCCAAGAAATTTGAAGTCGTTAAAATTTTAAATAATAGATATGTTTTTCCACAACCTGATCTTCCGCAAATAACTGACAAAACTTTATTAGATAAATTTGGATGATGATTAAATTTAAGTTTTTTTTTATTTAGTGGTAGTACTTCACTCATTTTTTAACAAAAAAAATTATTTTTATTTTACAAGAAGAAGAAAATTAAACTTCTCTAACTTTGCGTGGGAGTTTATACCTCTCGAACGGGAGTTTATACCTCCCGAACCAAAAGATCTATCATAATCTCTTCACCTCCAAAATTTATTTCTTGTCCTTTTTCATCAGTGATTCTAATGTTAATGTTGTTAATGGTTTTTCTTGTAATAGGGAAATATATTAATGTTTGTGGAATTACATTTAGTCTATAACCAATGGGTACAGTAAAAGCTGGAAAACTGAATATTAAATTTGACAATTTACCATTTATATATCCTCCTTCAATAATGTCACAATTTGTACAACAATTGAATTTATTTCAGTTATTTTTGGAATCTTCTCACATAAATGATAACCTTGACTATAAGTTTGTTTATTAAATCCTAATAGCTTTGACAATGATCTATCATGATTAAAATCAACTTGATGATTTTCGTCTAAAGTAAGAGAAAATTTATTGACTGCCGGTTCAACTGCAAAATGTAATTGTTTCTTATCTTTAAATGGTATACCTAAATTTCTCTTAATTTCATTTGATTTTGATTCAACTTCGTAAGAACCAGGAAGAAAAGTTAGTATTTTCCACGTTTTTCCTTTATCAGTAGAATATCTAAATTGGTCATTCACATCTTTGATAACGTTTTGAATAGTGTTAAATGTAGAGAAACTAGTCAATGCAATTTGATAATTTTTATTTTGTTCTAAATGAAGAATGGGTTCTAAATTACAAGCGTGTGATGAAGTAGTTGTTATAATTTTTAACGTCGTACTAAATTTTGATGAACCCAAAATCTCTGTCAAATTTTCTAAATGTTTATTAATTTTGTCTAAATCTGCTGAACACATTTTTTAGTTAAAATTTTGAATAAATGTCTTTTATAAAAAAATTAAAAACAACAACATATTTCAGCTGCGGGCGAAGCCCTAGAACATTCGGTTCGTTATACTTTTATAATCCTCTTCATTTAGAATCTTCTTTTCTAACAGTCTTTTCAATATAGCATGAATTTCATTGAAACTAGAATTATGTCCTTCTTTTATTGCAGATATTAAAATATTTAATCTATTTAGTAATTCTTGTGGATCTTCTGGTAAAAATACATTTGTTTCTGTTTTATAAACTTTTCCTACTTTAACCCCCGGTGATAATAAATTTTCTAATTGTTTATAACGTCTTAGAGATTTTGCTGCACCAACTCTATCTAACATATCTTTATATTTTATGAGATCATCTACAGCATAATTATTTAAGTCTGCTCCTCTTAAAAGATCAACAAAATTTCTATCTAAACTAAAAGGAGATTTATCTGGTGAAAAAATTAAACCTCGAAAAGGTTGTGGAAATATTTCTTTTTGTCCGAGATAAAATCTAGGTATTGTTTTTCTATCTATAAATGAAATAGAATGTTCAAATTGCATAGATTTTGGTAATTTCTTATTAATGTTTGATTCTAGTAATCCATAGTCATCTAATATAGTTTTGTGCTCTGGATCTGTTATATCAATTTGTTTATCATTATTTGTAAGTTCTTTTTCAAGAGTTTTAAATGGTTTCATAGTTTTTTCAAAATCAATTTTTACTTGCTCGTTTTGCTGCATTTTTTCAAACATATCAGATTGAATACCAGCTTTTATCATTCTCTGTTGAAGATGATTTTCTTTCATAATATTTCTTTGTTTTATTAACTCTTCTAATTGTTTTATTCTTTTAAAATTATCAGCTCTAATTTTATCCATTTTTAAAATATAATATTTGAATTTTGTGGTAACATTGGAATACAGCAAAAACATTTTACTGAATAAATTATTTTTTTATTGCTTTGTTGTTTGACATCTTTTCGTTTAAAGTTTTCTCGTTTTAAGTTTTGTCTAATAAAGTTTTGTTTAATAAAGTTTTGCTTAAATTTTCGCTTAAAGTTTTTAGCTCTTCTAAAAAAATTTTGTCATTTTCTTCATTAGAAATTTTACCATCACTAGAAATTTTACCATCCTGTTTATTCTTATCATCAACTTTTTCTGACTGTAATTGAAATGATATTTGATTTACTTCATTAGCTATTTGATCAAATTTTTCAATCTCATCTAACGTAATAACATTATCATCACATACTCTTTGAAAGTAGTAATGTAGTTTATCATAGACTTCTTTAATATGTAAATGCTTAGTTTTTAATGATTTTCGTTTCTTAGTTATTAAAGATTTATCTAACATTGTAACAAGTGAAGTTGCAAAAACACCCGTACCTGTTAAAGCTGTAGCAACTACTGGAATTACTAAAACACCTGAAGATATAACAATTGTTAAAGCACCTAAACTTATTGTTAAGAATATGCCAATTCCTTGTGTTACATTCTTAACATTAGACCATCTCTTTCTTAATTTTTTTATAATGCTCTAATCTTAATAATAATTGAGATTCTTTATCTTTCATATACCTAACTCTATCTTTATGTTTTTCTTTGTTCATCTTTTCGATGTTCATTTCATATGATAACGAAGGATATATTCTTGCGGTTTCTTCCACTTTTGTTTCTTCCATTTTTAAAGAAATATTTTTAGTCACATGATATATTTTAAAACCTGAAAGATGGATAAAATTCATGAATTTGAAATTCTCAACTTTTATGATTTTCGGTGTCCTGGAACGGTCATGATTTTCAAGGAAAAAATTGTAATTCACAAATTTGAGATTCTTAACTTTTATGATTTTCGGTGTCCTGGAACGGTCATGATTTTAAGGGTGAAAATTGTAATTCTCAAATTTGAGATTTTGAAAAATTTGAAAATTGGTTATTTTTAAAAACGGTTTTTTTTCTTCATAACCTGAAAAATGACCAAAATTCATGAATTTAGACCATTTAAAAAGTACCATTTTTTGAAAAATCGGTATCTTTAAAAACGACTAAATTCATGAATTTGGGTCTTAAAAACCTGAAAAAGGGACAAAATTCATGAATTTATGACGTTTTTAAAGATACTATTTTTTTGAATTTTATGGTGTCCTGGAACGGTCTTTTGCCCATTACTTAGGAATTTCAAAATTCTAAAAACTTACCTCCACTTAGGCCTATCAAGTAGGCTATTCAATAGTCCACCATGGTGCCTGATGACACCTATTGTTGCGCTGAAGCATGCAATTAGATTGTTTTCCCCCTTAGTTAGGGTTATGGGGCCTTATTCAGCTTCAATAGTATATTTTTCTTCAATGGCCATGTCTCCCCACCATGGCCAAGTCTCCCTATCAATTTGGCCAAGTCTCCCAGGGTGTGGCCAATTCTCCCCATTTTTATACTGTTGCTGTAATCGTATACAGATTACTTATGCTTTGAGTAAATTGATCCAGGTCAATGACCTTTTTTCTTGACTCCCCGGAGCACTTGCATACCAATTTTCAGATCGATTCGATCAATATTTTAGGATAAATCTATAAAAATGTAAAAGAACCTTTCTAGGTGGCCAAGTCTCCCAACTCTCCCCTATGTCAGTTGTGCTTACTAATATCATTGTTGGAAATTTCAAGCATGAATATTGAGTTGTTTTCCTGTTATAGATAAAAAAGTAGTAGATAGTTTGATCTTCATTTAGCAATGTTACACAAAATCATACCTCACTCTTATAAAATTACATTTGTTTCCTTTGTTATGTAATATATTGTTCTACAAGCCAAAAGCTATCAAGCAAAACAAAAATAAAGAAAATCGGTCAATCAGAGCCAGTACAGCACCATTATTCATCAACAATAATGTAACTGCTACATGTGATTAACTGGACTTCATGTTCCATAGCTTCCTGACTTCGTTGCGGTGGTGTTGGCAGCACTCCTGATTGCTTTCAGCTAGAAATCTATCTCTTACCGGTTGAAAACAATACAAAGCACAAATGAACAATAACGAGATCGCATTCACAAAAGGCAAAGTGTCAGCCTTGCTAGAACTAGGGTTTTCTTTGCGAGCTACAAGCAAGCGACTAAATGTCCCTTACACAAATGTACATCGATGGCATAATGATGATTTTCGACTCTGTCGTAAAGAGGGCTCTGGCCGTCCACGCAAAACATCCAAATGTAGAGACTGCCTAATTTTGAGATTTGTTAAAGTTGATCCAAGTCTCTCGTTAACTGAGATGGCTGCACTAGACTCGTCTATTTCTAAGTCCACTATTCGTAGAAGACTTATTGAGTCGAATTTCAAGAGTTGTAAGAGGCCCTCTCAGATCGAATTATAAGATCAGTATACAAAAAGACGTCTCAGATGGACAATGAGTCATTGTCACTGGCGAAATCAATGGGATCGGGTTGTCTGGTCTGATGAGGCATCAGTCCGTCAGAAGGATAGTGATGGTCGATTGAAATTATGGATAAAATCTGATCAGGAAATTCCGAGACATTTACATCGTCCCCGGGTACGAGGTGGTGCGACTCAACTGATTTGGGCTGGCATTTGGACCAATGGCCGCTCTGAACTTCACATACAGCAAGGAACCATGAATTCTGAACGCTATGTGAATGTTTTACGAATGAACATTGGCCAAATGACAGATCAACTTGGTGATCCATCGACTTGGCTATTTATGGATGATAACGCTACGTGTCACAGGAGTAGTAGAGTCAACTTATGCAAGTCTCAATTAGGGCTTAGGACATTATCTTGGCCAGCTCGTTCTCCTGATCTGAATCCCATAGAAAATGTATGGAGAATTCTAAAACGTAACGTTCGTCGTTCACTGCTACCTACAGATGGCGTATCACAACTTACGTCACTGTTAAAAAGAGAGTGGGGAAAGTTAGATCAGTCAAAAATCAACGATATCATCGAATCAATGCCTAGACGAATTGGTAATGTCATTGACAATAAGGGTAGGGCCACAAAATATTAGCTTCTTAAGAACCGTTACTGTATCATAGCTTATCAGATTATTTAAGGACATTTAAATATATTAGGGACATGAAATAACATGAAAAATGCTTAGTAGTATATAGTGTGACATCCGGCGCGACGCTTCGCTTCGCTTGCGCCGGATGTCACACTTTTGCGAGGTTTTTTCAAAATTTTCAAAAAATCAAAATTTCAAAAATTTAGGTAGACTTCAAATTTCACGTGGGCGAAGGCCGAAGGGCAAAAATTTAGGTAGTGACAAATTTTCAAAAAAATCAAAATTTCAAAAATTTAGGTAGACTCCAAATTTCACGTAATCGAAAATTTAAGTTGTCTCAAAATATCACGTAATCGAAAATTTAAGTTGTCCCAAAATATCACGTAATCGAGAATTTAAGTTGTCTCAAAATATCACGTGGTCTAAGAATTTTGAAAATTTAGGCAGACGAAAATTTAAGTTGTCTTAAAATATTACGTAGTCTCAATATACCAGAAGATTGTATTCAAAATATTTATTCAAAATATTTCTTTAAAAATGGAAACCTCAACGGGGACGAAAATGGAAGAAACAAAAGTGGAAGAAACCGCAAGAATATATCCTTCGTTATCATATGAAATGAACATCGAAAAGATGAACAAAGAAAAACATAAAGATAGAGTTAGGTATATGAAAGATAAAGAATCTCAATTATTATTAAGATTAGAGCATTATAAAAAAATTAAGAAAGAGATGGTCTAATGTTAAGAATGTAACACAAGGAATTGGCATATTCTTAACAATAAGTTTAGGTGCTTTAACAATTGTTATATCTTCAGGTGTTTTAGTAATTCCAGTAGTTGCTACAGCTTTAACAGGTACGGGTGTTTTTGCAACTTCACTTGTTACAATGTTAGATAAATCTTTAATAACTAAGAAACGAAAATCATTAGAAATGTCTTAGAAAGATCTTTTGGTTCGGGAGGTATAAACTCCCACGCGAAGCTAGAGAAGTTTAATTTTCTTCTTTTTATTATTCTACTTCTTATTCTTCTTCTTTAGAAACAAAACATAAAAAAATTAAAATTGAAATTTTTTATTAAAAAATGAGTGAAGTACTCCCATTAAATAAAAACAAACTCAAGTTTAATCATCATCCAAATTTATCTAATAAAGTTTTGTCAGTTATTTGTTGAAGATCAGGTTGTGGAAAAACGTATCTATTATTTAAAATTTTAACGACTCCAAATTTTTTCGATTATAACAATCTTATAATTTATACAACAACGGCAGAACAACCCGTCTATCAATTTTTAAAATATGGATTTGAAAATAATCTTAAAAAACAGCAATTGCTTCATTATTCAAAGAATATGAAAAATCTGAAAATGGAGAAGAAATAAGTTCGTGGTGTGAAGAAGCAGCAAATAATAGTCAGTTAGTAGAATCCAATAAAAATAAGCATATAAAGATACAATTAATAGATGATAGTGGTAATATTCAAGATCCTAGTAAACTAGATAAAACAATGAAACATTGTGTAATTTTTGATGATTGTGTTAATGATAGAAGTCAGTAAGTTCAGAGAAATTATTTCACAAGAGGTAGACATAATAATTGTAGTGTTTTTTATTTAACGCAAAGTATGTATTCATTAGACGGAAGTGTTATTAGAAAGAATGCAAATATATTTATACTATTTGAAATAAATGCAAGAAACTTAAGTGATTTGTTAAGAGATTTATGCGTAAGAAATAAAGATGAATTTAAACAATCGTGTAACAATGCTTGGTCAAAAGATTATGGCTTCATTACAATTAATATTGATAAAAATATTCATGACAGAGTTATAGAAAATATTTTCGGGGAGTGATCGAATAATTTTTTCTTATAAGTTTTTTTTAATAAAAATAAAAAAAATATGTTGAATGCTTACAAGATAGAACATGTACCAGTTTTAAAAGATTATCGTCATCCTACAAACCCTATCAATTCGAAGAAAGAAGTTAGATTTTATTATCATCATAAATATGTAGCGCTCGTTACAGATTATAAAACAAAACATGGTATTAAACCGTGTGTTAAAACAAAGGACTTTCCACTTTGTTTAAGAATTTTCCTAGTATTTTTGGCGTATAATAATTTATGGTGGTTGGTTAAGAAAGAACATTTAACAACACATGAATTAGAAACATTACATCAATTAAATATTCCTGTGTATATCCAACGAAGTTGGCGGAACCGAGGTTCTATGTAAGAATTCATTTTTTCTTTTAAAAAATATGAATCGTGAAATGTCTCTCGGACTAACGTCTAGGATTGATGAATTAAACAAGAAACAAATTGCAGAGTTTGATGCACAAATTAAACGTAGTAAACGTATTAAAAAACAGAAACGTAGTATTAAACGTAATATTAAAAAACAGAAACGTGGAACAAAAGAAATATTAGAAACTCCTATTACTGATATTTTTTGATGATAGAATTAAGGATGAGCTTGGTGATGATTTATGTAATTTATTTAATCCAAATGAAATTAAATATGAAAATGTATCTTTTATTAATGTAGTAAATGATATGCGGAAACTTTTAGCAAATGGTAAAATTATTAATTTACTTGGAAAAGTTGTTAAAGATCAGGAAAATATAATTCAAAATTTTTACGTAACCTTCTATAATAAAAAATCATTTGAAACATGGTTTTCGAATCTGGATGAGAAATCCGATGCTAACGAATGGATTTTTACAGGTGATATTAAATATGAAGATTTTGGAATGAAGTTAGTACAAAGATCACATAGAGGTGCAGGTATTAATATGAAATATAGAATCAAAGAATATTTCGGTGAATATTGTTATATTCCTTCTGAAGATTTTTGTTTGATTAAATGTTATAATGTTTTACGAGGTTTTAATGAAGAACAAGGAGAAATGATGAAAAAAATGTTTAATAATTTTTTATATAAAGAGAAAGCTACATCTAGAACAGGAGTAATGTCAAACTGCAAATTTTCTCAGTTTAATAAATTTTTTGGAGAAAGTGTTCAGTATTACAGTCCTTCGAATCGTCATTTAAATCCTAGAGGAATTGAAACGTTTCATAAATATGTTTATTACAATTATTTTCACGAAGGTTCAACAATTGGACACTATTGTTTAATCAATAAATCTCATAAATTAAAAGCTATTAGAGAAATTGAAAATAATTTCAAGCCAATATATAAAACAGTTACTGATGAAAATCTAACAACGCGTCCATATAAAATCATAACAAAGAAAAAATTTGACTATAGTTCAACATATATTTGGGATCATGAAACTTTTCCTGATCCTAACTGTTCAACAGCTCATCCTATTCCTTATGCTGTAGGAGCTATTAATTTAAGTAACTTTATATGTTGTTTACCGAAACAAAGATTGAAAGAATTAGAAACACGTTTGTTAAGTGATATGATTAAAATTAAACGATCAAAAGATAAAGATGAAATTAAAAACTTAAAAAACAAATTCATGAGTATAATAATTTAACTGAACTAGAATTTAATAAACTTCAAAATTGTGTGAAAATATTTACGAGAACTGAGGATGATGAATGTTTAATCGGGGGAAACCCAGAGGACGCATGTCCGATCGGGGGAAACCCAGAGGACGCATGTCCGATGCATCAATTTTTTAAAACTCTTGGAAAATTTAATTATTCGAAAGTAACTTTAATAGCTCACAATTCATCAGGTTTTGATTCCTATTATCCGATAAAAGCTAATTTTAAATTATCTAAACCGCCTCTTAAAACTTCAAGAGGAATATTAACTGCTTCATTACAAAATCCTGATACAACTGAATGTGTTAGTAGATATATTCAAAAATCTCTTAGATTTAAAAACAATAATAATATGAAAAAAATTCACCTCCAGGAAAATTAGCACTTCAAACTATTATAATGAAATGTAGTTATCAACATGTAAAAACAAGTCTTTCTAAATGGTGTGAGAATATTTAAAATTCCCATCAATGTGTGTAAATTAAATTATGAAATTGGAGACATAACACATGAAAATTATAAAGAAAAAGAAATTGAATGGAGACCATATTTAGTTAACGATATTCTTTCTTTAGCTTTTTGTATCTACAAATATAATAATGTTATGCGAGATTTAGTTGTTGAAGATATAACTACTAATTTAACATCCTCCGCTTTAACATTTAACGGTTGGATGAAAAGCGTACAAAATGACAATATAAATATTCATTCTCATATAGATTTATGGTCTAGAAATTATATTAGAAAATCTGTTAAAGGTGGAAGAGTTTTAGCAAATATAAGAAAATACATATCGCCATTTTGTAACATCTTGTTACCAATATTGAAACAGTATTTACCTGGTCGCTGCGCTGGGGGGACTTCGTCCCCTGGAAGTAATTTAATAGATTTAATGAAACAGTATCGATATTTAGGAGATAAAACTGAAATTTGTAAGAAAATTTCAAATCAACTACTTGAACAAAAAAATGAATTTCTAATGGCTTTTGATGCAACATCTTTATATCCATCAGCTATGTATGATGAAAATTCAGAATACCCTAAAGCTGAATCACCTAGAAAATTTCTCAAGAAGAAGAACGGGAAATAGTATATAAATTTAATACTCAAACATTTAGACCTAAAACTGGAATATTTACAGTTGTGTTTCAATATCCCAATGATATGTTTTTTCAACCAGTTCCTATAAAAGATAAAGTTAAAAATCAAAATAATAATTCTCATGTAAAATTAATCAGGTTTAGAAATGGTATATGTTATGATGTATTAACTTCTGTAGACATACAAGAAATTGTTAGATGTGGGGGAAAAATCTCACATATTACTGATGGTATAATTTATGAAAAAAATTATCAAGTTTCACCATTTCGAAATTATATTGAAAAACTTTTTAATTTGAGAAAAAGATATAAAACAGAAGGAAATACTGTAGGCGATGAGTTAATTAAATTATTGATGAATTCACTATATGGCAAAACTGTGCAAAAAGATATAACCACTAAATATCATTTATGGAATGAGAATACATTGAGAAAAAATTTCACTCAAGAAGTAAAAGATTATGAAAAATTAAATGATGAACAATATTTAGCGAAAGTAGAAATGGAAGATGATGAATTTCTTAAAACTAATATTGTAAAAGATGGGAAGACGTCATTCATGCCATCACACTTAGGTTCTTTCATTCTTTCTCACTCTAGAAGAATCATGAATAACTTTATTTTAGGAATTAATGGTTTCAACGAAAAATACATTCATTATACAGATTCAGTAACAGCTGACACGCCTGTAATATTGAGAAAGAATAATTTATTATTTATTTCTAGAATAGATAGTATTGTAAACAACTATAAAATTAATCCGTTTGAAATTAATGGTGATATGAAAGAAATTTCATTTGTTGATAATTTAGAAATTTATACTCATAATGGATGGAGTAAAGTAAAAAAAATTATTAGACATCTTACAAATAAACGTATTTATCGAATAAGAGAAAAAATGGGAATAGTAGATGTTACTGAAGATCATTCATTGTTAGATGAAAGAGGTAATGAAATAAAGCCACAAGAATTAATTATAGGAGCAAATTTACTACATAATAAATTATTTTTACACGACAATACAATCACATTGAAACAAATTGTAAGTGATATTTATGTTAATGATCCACCTAATTTAAGATGTAAGCAAGCATTTATAGAAGGGTTCTTTTTAGGAGATGGCTCTGCTGGAATCTATAATTATGAATCAGGAGTCAGATATTGTTGTACTTTATATAGCCAAGATCTTAACCTCTTAATTAGATTAAAAACATATATTAATGAAGTCTATAACAATGATTGTAAAATATATGATACAATCAGATGATCTAGAGTATACAAACTTAATTTTCAAAATCCAAGACAATATGCTATATACTTTAGCAAAAATTATTATAATCAGTTTAGAGAAAAACGTGTTCCTTGGTATGTTCTAAATGCTGAATATAATCTTAGATATTGGTTGTTTGTTGGATTTTATGCAGCAGATGGGGACAAGAAATATTTTTTTACAAGGAAATATGCAACTATTCGTTTCACACAGAAAAATAAAGAAACCTTTAGTGGTTTATACAATTTGGCATCATCTCTAGGTATTAACTTGGTAGTAAGCGAAAGACAAGATAAATCATTATGCTTTAGTGCGTGTCAAGTTAAAAATAATATTACCAAAGATGTCACCACTGTAAGATATTGAAATAATAAACCACAATATGTTTATGATATTGAAACAGAAGATGCCGCATTTAATTGTGGTTTTCCATTAATTCTAAAAAACACTGATTCAATATACATTTCTAATGAACTCTTCAATAAATTAGATGCTGCTGGATATGTTGGGGGAGAATTGTGTCAAGGAAAAAATGATTATGGAAATGGTGGAATTTTTGCAATGTTTATTGCTCCTAAAATAAAATATTGTATTACTCTAGATGAACAAGGGAGACTTAGTGAAAAGAAAACATTCAAAGGATATTCACAAGATAAAGTAAAAGTAGAAGATTTTCTAAAATTATATTCGGGGAAAACATTATCGACTACAGTTAATAAACCATGGAAAAGATCTTTAGAAACTGGAATTAGTATTCCTGATAAAAATAATAATACTGAAGAAAAAAAATTCTCTGGTCAAATAAATATTCTTAAACGTCAAGCACCTGATGAAAATGAAATTATGTTACCTTATAACGGAGAAGATATTGAAGCTGAAATATTTCAAACGATCGTCTGTGAGAGTAATTTAGGTGATGATGATGACACGTGGGAATAATAATTTTTTTATTACATCTAAAAATTTTATAACATCTATAAATTTTATTACATCTAAAAATTTTATTACATATGAAAATATATTTATCATATAACGTTTTATCACATTAAGTTTTATCATATTAAGTTTTATCATATAACGTTTTATCAAAAGATAATTTAAATTTATTTTCACTAACTATTGATTCTTCATCATCATAAATTGATTCTTCATCATCATCATAAATTGATTCTTCAAAATCATAAATTACACTTTTTGGTATAGGATGCCATTCCCTGATAGGATACCATTCCCTGATAGGAATATCTAATTCCAAATTATATTTATTATTTGATAATAATATAATAGAGAAAAATATTGGTCTTTGATCTCTTTTTGAAAATTTAATAACACCACCATAATATGAATCATTTTTAGTTTTTATTAAAGATGATAAAATTTTAAATTGATTAGATGTAAATCCTAATTTAAATTTTGTAGACCCGACACATAGTTGTCTAACAGTATCTTCAACTATTCCATCATTACTATTTTCAATTGTTAAAAAATGAAATTTAGATAAATTTTGATTATATGTAGTATTAGAATCATTATTATCATCACTATTATCATCATTATTATCAGATTCTTCAATATGATTCACAGGATTATTTTGATTATGATTATGATCATGATTATTATTACTACTATTATTTTCAAGTTTATATGGTGTTGTCCACATATAAACTTTTTTTGTTGTGATAACCCATTTATATAAGATTTTAACAAATTGATATTTAAGTTTGAATATAATCCTATATAAGTATCATCATCATATCTTTGTGGCATTTCTAATGTTTCTTTTTATAAATTGTATATCTATAATAAACTTGGCATAATAATTCTTCATTATGTTTTTTGCTCTCTATATGAGTATTATATTGATTAAACTCATCAACAAATAGTCTAATTTTTTCTTTTGAAAAAGATTTTAATTTTTTTACTAATTCTCTAATATTGATATAATTAATTATTTTAGTTTCTATCCAATCAGTATTACTAATTGGTAATACTGCTCTAATAAAACCATAAACATTATTATGACCTATTATAACCATATTTTCTTTTATTAATTCTACATAAGCCACATCATTATATTTGCTTACAATATCCATAAATTTAATAAATGAATCACCTGGAAATATACAATAGTTGGTTTCAATAGAAGGTAAAACTTTAGTCTGTTCTCTGAATATTTCGGCTTGTAATTCAAATAAAATATTTACATCTATACATGGATTATTATTATTATTATCAAAACATTTATTTTCAAATCCCGATTATCTCGTCGAATAAGAAGAGGAGGATGATACGGGCGAATACAATTTTTTTAAATTTACTTTTTCCATTTTTTTATTTCTATTAGAAAAAATTTTATTTTTTATTTTTATTAGAAAAAATTTTATTTTTTTTCCAATTATATAAAAATTTTACTTTTTTATTGTTTAAAAAATGATGTTACCAAATGTTGGTGGAGGTGCATATATCCCGAATAATCGTGAATTAGAAATAGAGATAGAAAATTATATCATGAAAACTGGAGACGTTTTATCTGGTCCATTGCATCTTTCTATTCTTCCGCAACAAAATACAGAGTTAACAAAGAAACAATATGTTGATACACAAATCAATGACTTAAAAGAAAAATATGTAAACGATGTTTTGGTTCCACTGATGAACGAATTAAAGTTGCTTGAACTTAATGACAAATCATTAAACGAAAAATTATTAAAACTTGATAAAAAGGATAGAGAGCTAGAAGCAGATATAGCAAAACTTTTTAAAAAGATTTCAGAACAATCAAAAATTTTAATATTACTTTCTATAAATTTAAAATCTGCAGTCATTAAAAATAAACATCAGATAAAATAATTGAAAGAACAATTAGAAGATGAAATAGAAAAACTTCCTAAAACAATTTTTAAGAATTTAAAGCAGTTACAAACTACATTCCAAAAAAGTGTTGATGAATTAAGTTCTAAAATTACTCAACAAATGAAAAAGATGAATAGAATAATCAATGCAGTAAACTCACTTAATGAAAAAATTGATGAAATGAAAACTCTTAAAATCAATTTAGAGAATGAATTAAAGAAAAATTTACAAGAAAACTCTAAAGAAAATAAAGAACAGTTAGATTCTGTTAAAAGACAATTAGATGTTCTTAAAATTAAGTTAAATGCTCTTAAAATGGCATTGAAGATGAATCAGGAGAAAATGCAAATTAATAGAAAAGAACTTAAAGTACATCACACGCTGCTTGACGCAATAGATAAAGTGCAAAAGAAAATTAATAAAGTTATCACGAAGTTGTTGGACATTCACTGACGTAAATCTAAACGTAAATCTTAATCAGACCAAAGGTCCTCAGGTTACTAACCAATCGTAAATATTTTTCCCAAAAGTCAAATTTAATCCTAAAAAATGCCTATAATTTATAAACACAATCTTAAACATTTTGCTTCAAATAATAAAATAGCGCATGAACCATCTATGAAATCTGTTTACCATTATGACAGTGTAGAAACAATTCAAACAGAAGGGGCTGGTATTTTTTCTGGCATAGGAAGTATCGTTAACTTAATTAAAAATAATAAAGATTTGATTACATCTGCTGCTAAAGGAGCAGCTGCTATAGGTAATACAGCTAGTGCAATATCAAATGCTGTTAAGTCTCAAAACGAATTAAAACAACTAGAAGCTATCCGTAAACTTAAGAATGATTCAGAAGAACTAAAAAAATAAAAAAACTTTCAGAGGAGACAAAAAACAAAATTGCTAACATAGCTGTAGGGTCTGATAGTAAAAAGGCGAAGAAATCAAGCGTAGCCATAGGACCTACGGTTCGTTCAATTGAAGAAATAAGAGGTAATGGTCAAGCAAAATTCTAAAATTATATTTTAATAAAATTTTTTAGTAAAATTTTGTTTAGTAAATTTTTTTCTGTGTGTGTCAAATTATTTTTTATAAAAATTGTCTTCTCTTATCGAAAATAAATTTAGATTAGACGATCGTCCGTTCGTCAGTTACGATCAAAAAAAGAATGACTATATAAGAATTGCTATGAATCCCGGATCTTCCAGTAGAGTGAATACTGGAGGTGATTTAATTTTTGAAGTTGATCATCAGCAGAGTTATTTATATTTACCTGATTCATTTTTACACTGTGAATATTCTTTATATAGTGATGCCAATTTTACAGCACCATTACCAGAAACCGATAATATTGCGCTAGGGAATAATTTTTTTCCAAGATTATTTACACAAATGCGTTTAGATGTTGCAACTCAAAATATAGAAACAATAAGTGATTCTCCAGGTTTAATTGATACAATGCTTAGATTTGTAACAATTGGTGAAAATAATAAAAAGCATGAAATCGAAGGTTGGTTTCCTGATACTAATGATGGTATAATTGTTGATGATTTAACTCACGCTGTAACAGATGCAGCGGGAATTGCGAAAGATGTAGAAAATATTGCAAAACATTTAAATAAAACAAATAGTGCATATAAAGAAAGACGTGAATTTAACAAGAAAAGTAAACAGACAGTTAATTGGTCATTGTCTCCATTATTCGGATATTTAGATTATGATAAAATATCATATCAATTAAAATTTAAATTAATAATTCATCGCACAGCAAATAATGAATTAATCTTTTTTGGCAAGACTGGAAAAAAGCATATTTAAAAATTGATAGACTTGAATGGTGGATTAAGCATATTACTCCTAGTTTAGAGGTTGAAACAGCTATTGCAAAAAGATTAAATACTAACAAACCAATTCCAGTAAATTTTCTAAAGAGAACTGCTAGTTCAGTAACTTTTTCCGAACAAAGATTTAACTGGCATTTTACTAGAACTTCGAATACTCCAAGATATTTATTACTAACATTTCAAAGAAATAATTCTCCAAGTTTTGATAAGAACAATAATCTTTTTCATATTGATACAATTCGAAGTTTACAAGTTGCTTTAAATCAAACCCGATATCCAATTGATCCATTAAGATTCGATGATACCAATAATCAATTTATGGAAGGATATGATGCTTATAGAAATCTTTGTACAGAATTTGGAGTTGAACCACGATTAACTCCTGGAGATTGGAGACATTTATATCCTGTTTTCTGTTTCGATTTAAGTGCACAATCTGAAGATATTATCAAGACTGGTTGTGATGTAACAATTAATAATGAAAAAAAAAGATTCCACAACTTCATTGATGGCTTATGGTCTCTTGCTAGAAGATGTAAATATTCTATTGAAAATCTTAATGGAAAGATGGCTAGGATAAGTGAATTAAAATTTTTTTGGTAACCTAAAATTTGTTCTTAGGCCCTTTTCGAGTTGCCAAATCGATGTGACTTTGGCAACTCGAAAAGGTGATTATTTGCAAAAATGTGTGCTTATTACATGAACTTTGTCAAGGTCTCAGCGGAATTTTTAGTCGGTCAGAGCCCGCTTATTTTGGGAAAACCGGCAATTCTAAGTTTGTAAACAAATTAGGAAATTGCACTCGCATGTAAGTTGTGATTAAGTTTCAACCAATATATTGAGTAAAAACATAACTTTAATATTCTGTTGTTTTACTGCATGTCGTTGCATCGATACTGTTTGAAATAACGCAATGCACGTGCTGGCTGTAGAATATTTCATGTTACAGAGTAAAAACTGTAGTGTTCTCTTAACTTTCTATCTCTAGTTTAGTTATTTTCACACAACCATGTTCAATTATCTGTTTGCTGGTTCATAAATCTTTTAAATCCTTCATTGGATCTTTCTCAATTTCCAGTTGCTACCAAATTCTTCTCATAAATCGTTTAGAGCAAAAGCCTATCTAACCAACCAAAATAATTTTGAGATTCAATTCTACATAACTTAATCGAGTTTTCTCGCTTCTAGCAGAAGGAATTCATGTTTAAAGTATTTCATTTGATAGACAAATAGAAGAGGCTAAACATGAAACCCTTCTGAAAACCCTTCTGAATTTAAACATGAATTCCTTCTGCTAGAAGCGAGAAAACTCGAGAAAGTTATGTAGAATTGAATCTCAAAATTATTTTGGTTGGTTAGATAGGCTTTTGCTCTAAACGATTTATGAGAAGAATTTGGTAGCAACTGGAAATTGAGAAAGATCCAATGAAGGATTTAAAAGATTTATGAACCAGCCAACAGATAATTGAACATGGTTGTGTGAAAATAACTAAACTAGAGATAGAAAGTTAAGAGAACACTACAGTTTTTACTCTGTAACATGAAATATTCTACAGCCAGCACGTGCATTGCGTTATTTCAAACAGTATCGATGCAACGACATGCAGTAAAACAACAGAATATTAAAGTTATGTTTTTACTCAATATATTGGTTGAAACTTAATCACAACTTACATGCGAGTGCAATTTCCTAATTTGTTTACAAACTTAGAATTGCCGGTTTTCCCAAAATAAGCGGGCTCTGACCGACTAAAAATTCCGCTGAGACCTTGACAAAGTTCATGTAATAAGCACACATTTTTGCAAATAATCACCTTTTCGAGTTGCCAAAGTCACATCGATTTGGCAACTCGAAAAGCGCCTTAAGTTAAAAATTTTTCATAACTAGAATAGATTAAAATTTTTTGATAACTTAAAACTTTTTCATAACTACAATAGATTAAAAATTTTCGTAACTTAAAATTTTTTATTAAAAATGTCGCAAGCGAAAAGTAATAATAAAACTGTTGAATTAAAATTACGTAATATTGTTGACAGAAATACCCCTAAAACTATTACGATTAACAAAAAAAGTATTACATAAGTAAACCAATGATAGAGAATATTCAATTACACGAAGAAAAGAATGGTGGAATTCTCCCATTAATTCCTCTAATAATAGGTGGCATAGCAGCAGCAGGAAGTGTTGCAGGTGGGACAGCTGGCATTGTCCAAGCAGTAAATAAAAATAAATCAGAGAAGGCAGCATTAGAAGAACAAAAACGTCATAATAGAGAGTTAGAGAAAGTTGCTAGGGGTGAAGGAATAGTAGATAATTTTATTAGTAAATTAAATTTAGTTGATGAAGGAAAACGAGTTCTCAAAAATATTCTCCACAATGTTGATGACTTAATAAAAAAATTAAAGAAACAAAAGATGGTTCTGGAATATATCTAAGTCCTAGTATGATAAGGTAATAACCTCAGGACCTTTGGTCCGATCGGCTAAAGCCTCTGAACAAGGTTCGATTAGGTAAAACATTTATTTTATCTTTAAAAATGAATTCTACAAATTCCGAAAATTTAATTAAATTAAAAATTTCTAATTTAGATTTATTGAATTATCTCTTAAAAGTACATAAAACTTCAAATTGTCAGCATATTGGAGGTGACATACAAAAAACATTAGAAAACTTTCCTTGTTTTATTTGGAGTAAATATTCGAAAGAAAAACATCTTCCTGGTCATTCATATACCGGTCCAGGAACTCGATTAGATATAAGACTAGATGAGAATAATAATCCGAAACCAGGTGAAGAACCAATAAATAGAGTAGATGTCGCAGCTTACAGGCATGATTTAGCTTATCGAAATCATGATCTAAGTTCTCGACATGCAGCTGATAAGAAAATGATTCAAGAATTAGATAGTATTCAAAATCCTTCCTTTAGAGAAAAAATTAAAAGAATGTTTGTTAAGAAAGCTTTACAAGCTAAAATATTATTCGGTCAGGGTTTAAATGAAACGACAGCAAAGCTGTCTGAGAGCAACGCTCGAACCTACGCGTCTGAAATTCACAAGGAATATAGAAGGCCTAAATATTTATTGAAAGTAAAAGTATTTAATAAAGATGATATTTGGAGTGCTGATCCTTTTCATATGCCGAATGAAGGAGGGTTTAAGTACGCATTGACCGTTATAGATTTATATACACTATACGCTTGGGTAAAGCCTTTAAAAAACAAAAGTGGTCTATCAGTTAAATATGCGTTTGAAGAAATCTTTAAAGAAAGTAATAGAAAGCCAAGGAAATTGTTTGTTGATAAAGGATGGGAATTTTATAACAGAAATGTTCAGCCACTATTTGAAACTGTTTATTCAACTGAAAACGCTGGAAAGGCTGTAGTAATAGAGCGTTTCAATAGATCATTGAAAAATAAAATTTTTAAGAAATTTACTGAGCGAGGAAATCAGAAATGGTTGAAGATATTACCAGGAGTTGTAGAAGAGTACAATAATAAAGTTCATTCAGGTATTGAAGAAACTCCAAAGAATGCTTCTGACGAACCTGATTTAATACGAAAGAAAATATTCGAAAATAATTATTCGAATGAGAGTAATCCGAATTTCCAGAAACTTAAGCCGAAATTTAAGATTGGAGATAGAGTTAGAATATTTAAGTATAAAAATAAATTTGAAAAAGGCTTTGTTGGCTATCGGACTAAAGAAATATTTGAAGTTTGTAAAATAAATCAAACTTATCCGATTACTTACGAAATCAAAGACTTAGATGATGAAGATATCAGAGGCCGATTTTATCAAAATGAATTACAACGAAGCGAGCTTTAATTATCATTATCATTATTATTATTATTCAATTCTAACATAATATCAAGAAAATGTACTCCTTTTTGTAATTTAAATAAAACATAAAGACATAATTGACCACAATAAGTAGTTCCTGGTTTTTGAATTTGAAACGTATTATGAGTTCCATTTCCAAGTATTTCTCTTACTTCATTTGTAGGTGGAAGTCCATAAGAGTCGAACCAATAGTTCTCAGCCTCCGGGCGGTCAAAGTAATAATTATCTCCGCTTATATTTCTTTGACCCGCTGACCAATGTACACTTTTTTGATCTGATGTGTGAAGATTTGTTATGAAATTTATAGTTGAAACTTTGTTCCGGGAACTGAAGGTTCCTCATGGCTTATTTTTAATAAATTGTAATTCGTCTCTCATCAATATGTGAAAATGTTTTATTCCTAATTGATTTGCGATTTTCTTTAGATCAAAATTTGTAGTTGTTTGCGTTCCATATAATTTTAAAAACTCATTTATGTTGCTCATTTTACAATAAAAAAATTTCTTTTAGGAACCCCTAGAAGTCAGAAGGGGGGGTATTGATTTAAAACTGTTCCATAATGATGACTTTCCTTACTACTTATTCGATTTTGAAATGATTATATTATAATTATTCTTATCTATATTGTTTTGCATATTTCCATTTTCTTCATGAACTTCATATGTTAATATGTTTCATCGCTAAAATGATTGTTTAAAATTGCCATAACAACTAACCCGCATATCGGCGTTTATGCGTTCTGAGTTCACAAGAAGAATTTTATTGTCATTTGCTTTTATTGTCACTGCACTCTTATGTGCTTAAACTATTCATGTCTTCACAATGGGAAGTACTTTTAATCAATACAGCGGAGAGAAGAAACGCTAAATGAATTTTGCAAATGGATTTCTAAAACTGAATTTGAAAACAGACTTTGCAAATGGATTTTGAAAACAGATACTGAAAATAATTTACGTAGGGGTAAGTTGAAATGTCAAAACTTTTACGCATGCGTAAATTGAAATGTCAAAAGTTTACCGATGCGTAAATTGAAATGCCAAGAGATTCCACGATAATTTTACGGGAAAGCTGTTAGATGTTTCCGTTGTTGCTAGAACAATAAATATCTCTCTCTTCAATCTCTGTCTCTCTTCAATTATCAGCCAGTGTACGGGTTCATTGAATAATTTTGAGTTTATGAGTTACAATGATCTTCTAGTTCACACAATTAATACTTTAAATAATGGTGAGAGTACAATAACGAAGAATGTGTAAGTAATAATTGCGTCTTCTTAATTTATCATAATGCTCTAATCTTAATAATAATTGAGATCCATTTCACTTGTTTTTAATTGAGATAACGAAGGATATATTCTTGCGGTTTCTTCCACTTCTGTTTCATCCACTTTTGTTTCTTCCATTTTCGTCCCCGTTGAGGTTTCCATTTTTAAAGAAATATTTCGAATACATATTTTGAATACAATCTTCTGGTATATTGAGACTACGTGATATTTTGAGACAACTTAAATTTTCGTCTGCCTAAATTTTCAAAATTCTTAGACCACGTGATATTTTGAGACAACTTAAATTCTCGATTACGTGATATTTTGGGACAACTTAAATTTTCGATTACGTGATATTTTGAGACAACTTAAATTTTCGTCTGCCTAAATTTTCAAAATTCTTAGACCACGTGATATTTTGAGACAACTTAAATTCTCGATTACGTGATATTTTGGGACAACTTAAATTTTCGATTACGTGATATTTTGAGACAACTTAAATTTTCGATTACGTGATATTTTGAGACCGCCTAAATTTTTGAAATTTTGATTTTTTTGAAAATTTGTCACTACCTAAATTTTTGCCCTTCGGCCTTCGCCCACGTGAAATTTGAAGTCTACCTAAATTTTTGAAATTTTGATTTTTTGAAAAATTTGAAAAAACCCGCAAAAGTGTGACATCCGGCGCAAGCGAAGCGAAGCAAAGTGAAGCAAAGCGAAGCGAAGCAAAGGGAAGCGAAGCGTCGCGCCGGATGTCACACTATATACTACTATGCTTTCTGTATCATACTTATGTTTTATTTAGTCAAATTTTAGGATGATCCACATTTTATGAAACGGACTGTATGATTGTTTTCCTATATTAATGCATTTGCCAACTTTTGCCCACTGAACATATTGTAATCTTTGTCTGGAATCTATAAATACTTCATCTTCTTGTTGATAACCAGTTGTGCATACATTCATTGATCAGTTTTAGATTTCAATTGACTAAAATGATCACTAAAATATTGATTGTTAGTTAGTGACAGGTCTGATGAAAATAAGGAAAAATGATGAATGATGATCTTGCCTTAAGCTGCAGATACTTTGTATTAATTGCATTTGAATATATTGAGCAATCAACACAATAGTTCCTCGGCTTCCGGCAAATCACTGAAAAATAAAACTATATTCACAACAGAAAAAAGGAAATCAACACGAAACATTCAGATGATGAATGATGCTCCTGCCTTAGGGAGCATTTTATATTAATTGCTTTTGAATATATTGAGCAATCAACGCAATAGTTCCTCGGCTTCCGGCAAATCGCTGAAAAATAAAACTATATTCACAACAGAAAAAAGGAAATCAACACGAAACATTCAGATGATGAATGATGCTCCTGCCTTAAGCTGCAGATACTTTGTATTAATTGCTTTTGAATATATTGAGCAATCAACACAATAGTTCCTCGGCTTCCGGCAAATCGCTGAAAAATAAAACTATATTCACAACAGAAAAAAAAGGAAAGCAACACGAAACATTCAGATGATGAATGATGCTCCTGCCTTAAGCTGCAGATACTTTGTATTAATTGCATTTGAATATATTGAGCAATCAACACAATAGTTCCTCGGCTTCCTTCAAATCGCTGAAAAATAAAACTATATTCACAACAGAAAAAAAGGAAATCAACACGAAACATTCAGATGATGAATGATGCTCCTGCCTTAAGCTGCAGATACTTTGTATTAATTGCATTTGAATATATTGAGCAATCAACACAATAGTTCCTCGGCTTCCGGCAAATCGCTGAAAAATAAAACTATATTCACAACAGAAAAAAAGGAAATCAACACGAAACATTCAGAAGCAAGTTAAAGCATTTGGGACATCGGACACTTGAATTAAGCAAACGTAGATTTGATTTTATCGGTTAGAATATTATAGGCTGTATCAATTCACAAAAGGTCTTCCAACGAAATTTATATTATAGAGTTATATAAAATAAACCAACGTTTCTCCTTTGTTACTAAATACTTAACTAGTGCGGCGGAGTAATAAGTTTCCAATCCTACATTCAACAGTGTATAATTTTATCCCAAACATATTGTTGTTGCCAACTGGTGCTAACTACATGTACAAGGGTGATTCTCACAAATTATACAAAATTTGCATCGAAATTTGTCTTGGAAGGTCACCATTCCAAAATTTCTTGTAACCTAACTTTTAAGGCTCTATATGTCGAACAAATAGCAGAGAGTATAACGGGGATCACACCAATTTTGTATTTCAGTATATATGTGAAATTCAAAATTTTGTTGTATCGAACGAGTTACATGTTGCATCGAACGAGTTACAGTCTGCATGAAACATTTGCGTATCGTGGAACAAACATTTGGCGAAACGTTTTTTGATGTAAGACCCTATCTGCCTCTAATAAGATTGTCTCGTGCCATTTTTGCGCATAACTGGTGTAGCTTGCTGCATGGATCTCTCATCAACTTGACCCCCTCCTTAGACATTTGCTTAAGTTCAAGTCTTCGGAAAACAAAGTTTTATTCCATTAAAAGTATGCATGCAATCTGAAACTAGAGGAATGGCTATTTAAATGTCTTGAAGTATTTGAGGGCTGTAGCTTTGCGAAGGCGAGTTTCAGCTTGGAGATCATCATTCTCTACTTCAGGACTTGACCCATGCTTGCTGGCTCCCTTTGGATGCTTGGTCTCCACGTGCGTGCATTGTAGCAGACACAGACACTTCTGCATTTGCATAGCCGCAACAACACATTCCACGTTATGAGCCTGAAGAGGTCAGTAGTAAGTAAAACTCCACCACTGGATAGCGAAAGATGGCCGCCGTCGAAAAATGGTCGCTGACGTCCCCCCCTGTCAGACGAGTCGGCCGTGGTCCGCCGCCGTGTTGCTTCGAGTCTGACGTCCCCCCTCCTGTCAGACGACTTGGTCGTGGTCCGCCGCCGTGTTGCTTCGAGTCTGACGTCCCCCCCTCTGGCCCGACGACGTAGCGAGAGGTGGTTTGTGATGCGCTCTCCAGGTTGGCGTGGTGTGCCGGCCAGGTTCGCGTGGTGTGCCGGCCAGGTTGGGAGGGTGGAATGTCGGAGCTCACCTGAAAAAATCCTAAGACTCAGAGTGGCTTTGTATGGACAAAATTTTGAAAATTTTCCAAAGTGTCGCATTTCGACCTGTGACCCTGACCAAAGTTTGTTTCATCAAATTTCACTGACCCCCCCCCCGACAGCGATCTTCTAATTTTGTTTCTAGTGGATGGATTTTGTCTTATAGATACTCGTTTGAAAGAGGAGAAAAAACTGCTCGGTGACATTTTTTGTCGCGAGTCAATCGGACCAGCCGTTCAAAAGTTAGAGCTGTTACAAGATTTTAGGTCGGAGCTCACCTGAAAAAATCCTAAGTGTCAGAGTGGCTTTGTATGGACAAAATTTTGAAAATTTTCCAAATTGTCGCATTTCAACCTGGGACCCTGACCAAAGTTTGTTTCATCAAACTTCTCCGACCGGTGGGGGGGAGGGGGGCTCAGTGAAAAGTGATGAAAAAAGTTTTGGTCAGGGTCCCAGATTGAAATTCGGAAGTTTTAAATTTTTCAAAATTTTCACCACACTGGAGCTCCCACACTTAGGAATTTTTTCACTTGTGGCATGTTACATGGCCATGTGCTGACCCACCGACTTCCCGTGGTCATATGAGAATGGTTCAGGTGTCATATGATAGAGAATGATGAGACAAATCGTTTGCAACAAACCGCATTTCGCTACGATGAATACTTTCGGAGATAGAGCCATTTTATTTTCTCTTCCGAGCATATATAAACCCCCGGCAACGTAAGTCTGATCACTTCATCGAAAGACGAGGTAAGCGACGGTCGTCGCTCTGAGCTCCCGATATCGGGTGTTTCAAAGGACTCTATCTTTTGAAGTAGGCAAGCTATCTTCTTACTTCAAAGTTTGTGTGATAGAGTTTGATAGTGTCTTTACTACTGATAAAATTTTTTAATAGTAGTATGAGTAGTAAAAATGTGGAATTTTTTAAAAATTCTTAATTTTCAGTTTTTTCAAAGTTTTAACATGTAGTCTGAGGTTTTCAAGTATGCTGAGTTCAAATCTGCTATCAGATTTGAAATTTAACTAAGTCTAAGGCAGCTTTGAGGGGTTAGATCCCAGCTACTGATCACTACCTTTGACTCGGCGCTGCTGTTACCACTTCGGGGCAGTGACAATGATGTCTTCAGCTGTAAATAGCGGGTATCGGGGAAGATCTCTCACTTCCCTAGTGATCAGTACTAGGCCTTCGGGCTGTCGACGGGATCGAGTGCCACTCACTACACTCAAATCTATCATTCCTCACTAAGTGTAATGCTTTAGGAATATGACTGTACTAAATGATTCCAAACTTATACAAATTTCATTATCTTACAGTTCGCCATGGCAAACGATAAGAACCGAAAATTTCACATCAAGATGTGCACATGTGGGCGAATAAATCGCAGTGCGGACGCCAAGGCGCATGTAAAGAAGGCGGGCACTGACCACATGATTATCCTGAATAGGGTTGCGTGTGTGAAGTGTAGAGTGTTGAAGGGAGTTGAGGATGAGGCGCGGTTTTACAGAGTGCATGCAGATTGTAGTGGAGGTTTGGTGAATGACCTGAGATTCACACAGTTGATTGTTGAAGAGAGGGAGCGAATGTTGGCGATAGAGCGAGACGGCAAGGTAGAGAATGTTGTTGAGAATGATGAGTTGGCGAAAGCAGTTGCTTCGTTGGAGGTTGAGATTGAGCGAAAGAGAGTGCTTGAGAGTGATGATGAGGATGATGTGGATTTAGATAGGGAGCGTGTGAGGAAGCGTGTGAGGAAGTTGAGCTCTTCTTCCTCGGAGGTGTCCAACATAGTTGTTCAGGACCCCCCGCAGAGCTCATCTTCCCCAAAAGTGAAGAGTGGTGGGATTCGTGTGCAGTCGGCGAGGTGGTTGAAGGATGAAGAGAAGAAGCATGTGTCGCAGCAGATGGCGCATGATTTGTTGATAAATAAGTATGAGTTTGAAGAAGGTGAAGGACGAAGTCGTGAATGAGTTGGATGAGTTGAAAAAGAAGGAACTGAAGTCGAAGGAGATAGCGGATGAGAATATTCGAATGAGGCGTAGTGTGATTGATTTGAAGAAAAAGACGCGAGAGTTGGAAGAGAAGAATGATGACTGTGAGAAGAGGGCGAGTGCTGCAGAGAGAAGAATGAGAGATGCAGAAGCGAAGTTTGAGGAGATGATGAAGGAGATGAGTGTGTTGAGAGCGAGGAATGTAGAGTTGGAGAGGAATGTGGCTCGGCGGGGTGATAAGAGACAGGCGTTTGAGAAGTTGGAGCGCATGAGGGATGAGTGGAATCGTTTGAATGAGGATAGGTTGTTTGAGTTTCACATCCCTATTCGGGATAATCATTTGGACGGCCAGGTCATAGTGAACAAAGACTTAGATGAGTCTATAATTTGTTATAACTGCCATCCACAGAAGAAATGTCTCCACGCCACACTCCGGATGCGTGGCCACTTAACCGCCTTTTCTGTTAGGAAGCGCGCGAGACTGCCTAAGGATGGCCAACTTGGTAAGTGAAAAGCAAACAAGATAGTATATCCTATTTTAATACATATCATTTTCATTGCAGATCTTTTCCCTGCCTTCACCACCCCATCACGTCACTCCCGAGAACGAACCAACGGCTCTCTTATGGGCCACCTAGGGGCAAGACATGATAGAACCTCCACGCGGTTTGCCCCGGGCAGTCTTCAGACTGGCAAATACTATCATTAAGTTGAATCTGCTATCAGTCAACTTGAACGTTGCGTCGGGTTAGAGGGGTATATAAACCACTACCTCTCATTTCATTTCATTTCAATCATGCAGACGCCGAACAGTCAAGTCAGCTCTCCTCGCGGACCGCAGTTAAGACCGCGAAATTTATTTGATGAATTTCTTAGAATGGAGGAGCAAGACAGAGTCCACAACAATCTTGCTCGGATTGGCAATCCGATGACAGCAAGTGTTGCCAATCCAATGGAATGGCGCTACATTTCACCCTCCACTCACATGCCAATTAGCGTGGAAGTCGACACTGCTACCATGGAGAGAGTCAAAGACTCTCTCAGCAGAATCGGTAGGCTGTAAGATGACTGATGACGACCCCCGAGAACGAACCACCGGCTCTCTTAAGGGCCACCATGGGGCAAGATTTGATAGAACCTCCTCGCGGTTTGCCCTGGGCAGTCTTCGGACTGGCGAATACTATCATTAAGTTGAATCTGCTATCAGTCAACTTGAACGTTTTGCAGTCGACTGCTATCCCTGAAGCATTCTGATTCGCTGTTGAGCAATTCATTGTTGAAAACCCTATATAAGCCAGAAGATTGTAGCCCTTCTCATTCAATTTTAAGTCACGATGGAAGCAACGTCTCCTACCAACACCATTCCCGACGTCATCATCCTCGACGAGTGGGATGAAGACAACACCATTCCCAACTTGATCATCCTCGACGAGTGGGATGACGAGGATGAGAAGAAGGGGAAGATCAAGAAGATCATTTGGACGGATGAGGTGTGGACTCCTAATACCACCCGCATCCGAAAGGTGCCAGATGCACCAGCACGGCTTAGGCGGTACAGGGTTTATGACAACCTAACCGTCATACCTATTGACTTTTTAAATCAATAGTCAACTTGTCGCCGAGAACGAACCACCGGCCCTCAGAAGGGCCACCATGGGGCAAGACATGATAGAACCTCAACGCGGTTTGCCCTGGGCAGTCTTCAGACTGGCGAATACTATCATTAAGTTGAATCTGCTATCAGTCAACTTGAACGTTGCAAATGAAGTTCGGTGTAATACTTCCTTTCGACGGGCGTTCCTGTAAAGGGCGGCGGTGAAACCCGTAGCTATGTATACCGCAAGGGACATTCGGCAATGGTCAATCTTGTTAAACCTCTCTGCGTCATGTTTCCAAGTGATTGCCTCTGTCTCAAGGTAGTATGCATTCGCGCCAGGGCGACATTTAGCCAACTGTCGAAGGTTGCCTTATAAACTTTCCATTGCATACGTTATGAGAACCATGAGTTCTACCTGTCTCTATCAATGAGACGAATTGATGAATGGAATGAAATGGGAGGACACTCACGCGCCACACGCAACATAACACACTTCACTCTTCCGTAGTCTAACAAGCTCTTTACACATGGATCGCAGTCGATTGCTATCCTAGAATCATGTAAGCTATCTAAATTTTATTTAACACTATTTCATCTACCATCATCACCCATATGAAATGTTATAAGATTTACAAGTTAGACTAAGCGTGCTACTATTTCCAAATGAAAAAGTATACATGGTTAAATCATCCACTTAAGCCAATCCGTAGTCTAACAAGCTCTTTACACATGGATCGCAGTCGATTGCTATCCCTGTATCAGAAGTGTAAGCTATCTTAATTTATTTAACACTATTTCATCTACCATCATCACCCATATGAAATGTTATAAGATTTACAAGTTAAACTAAGCGTGCTACTATTTCCAAATGAAAAAGTATACATGCTTAAATCATCCACTGAAGCCCCATTCAAGTAAGTCAGTATGAAAGCAAAGATAATACGAAATAAAAATTTATTATGGCATGTATTTCAAAAGGTCTTCATCGTCAATATCGTCCCAGAGTCTGACTTCACATAGATCGCAAAAACAGTTCACTTGCTTCAATCGTTCTTCTACCGCGAGCCTCACTTTGTCGATGTACTCCCACTCCGCCATAGTTCGTGGCTGGGAGTTAGGGGTGTACCATTCTCATAATTGGTGGAGGAATTTGGTGCTGGTGATCTCCATCATATCATCAGTATCGTACTGCAGATACTTCCACCTCACGCCTGTTAAGTCGGGACACTCCTTCTCACATACACTCTCCTCTTCGTCGTCCGCTGGTAATGACAACTTTCTAATATTTTCGAGTCGGTATATTTTCTCCACCTTCGCGTTCGTTGGAGCGTTTGGTGCAACGAGTGCCTTTGGTGATGAGCATGGAGAAGAGAATTTTGTGTTCAATGTTGTCGGAGGGCTTGTCATGTTGACTGTGAATAATAACTTTGAAATGTTTTCTAATTCTTAAGTATAAACAAGCAACCAATCAGAATGAACAGCCAATGAATGATGAATATGAAAGTATATATGTAAAGTGACATTCGTGTCATTTCACTCTGTCTTTGAGACGTGTAAGTGAACTGTTCTCTAGTAAATTCCAAATTTGAGACGTATTATTTGAGTGAAGTCTCTATCTTGTTGAAGAATCAACCTTAAACATAATTTCCTTCAAATGGTAAGTTGAAGATTTCCTCTCTCATCTCCCTCAAACGTGTGGGCAATAGCATCTTCCTCAATTTCAGGCATCTACTTCATCACCAAAGCCCTCCCTTCTCGAGGAAAGTTTAGAGTTGTTGAGTGAAGGTAGGTTGTAACAATACACTGAGACTTAAACAGAGATGATTTCTCTTTCAGGTGATGTTAGTTCCAGCTCAGGACTCTCGCGACAAGGCAACGAGTGGGAATGTGCTGACTGCGGACATATTTTTACAAGGAAGCACAGTCTCCTTCGACACATCAAACAACGTGTGTGTCAACGCAAAGCGGCATCAATCTCCGGAGGTGAAGTTGATTCTGACGATGACATCTCCTTTCCTTGCGATTTGTGCCCTCTTTCTTTTGATAGTCACTTTCAGCGATCTTCGCACAGACTTCAACACACGCATGCAAATGATCACTACACCAACGGTACCTCTACCATCTCCCTCATTAATGTTTCACATAATAATTTAGTACGCGACTACTGCATGGAGTCCAATACTCAAATAGTAGATTTTCCTGAGTGGCTCCTTCAAAATTCTAACATTATCGAAGTGCTTTTCAACAATTTAGACAATTTTAGAATGAAGGCGCTCATCTACCTCAAACTAAAATATATTAAAATAGATTTTCAAACGGGTCAAGTGACGGAGAGAATACAGTTTCATGTTCCATCCTCTTCCGCAACCGAAGTTGTAGACTGCGAGTCTTGGCTAAATTTTCACATTCAATGTTTAAAATGAAATGTAAATAAATTCAATCAACGCGACAGCGCTCTCATTTTTGATGGTGTGGACTCAGCCATATTCAAAATTTCCCTATTAGAAAGTCATGCAGCTCGAGGCACATTTAAACTACCAAAAACGTTGTATAATAAGAAAGCTGTCATCAATGTCGATTGTAAATCACAGTGTTTCAAATATGCAGTCCTATCCATCCTTCACTATAATGATATCAACGCGAATCGAAATCATACCTATAGCTATAGACAGTGGGAGGATGAACTAGACTTTGAAGGTTGTGATAGTGACAACATGAAAATCAAAGATGTAGAAACGTTCGAAAAACATAATCAGATTGAAATTGTCGTTCACGTGTGGGAGAAGGGGTTGAAGGGTGCCCGCTATAATTCACGTTCAACTTGTTATGAACGTGTAGTCAACCTCTTATTAGTAAAACAAGATGATAGCGAGGAATGGCACTACTGTGGTATACCCAAAATCTCTCGCTTGTACACTCACTTGGGGCACTCTAAAAGAGGTGAACATTTTGTATGCGACCGCTGCATCCACTCCCTTTGGAGTAAAGATAAATTTGAAACTCACTATGAATGGTGCAAGCGAGGTAAATTACAAATGGAACGCATGCCCAAAGATAAAATATTTTCACATAGGGATAATGGTGACGAATTAAGTCCCCTGCGTGTCATTTACGCAGACATAGAATGCTACATTGATGATATCATCCACAAGCCAGCAGCCATATCCTGCTATGAAGTATGGCATGACCACTTTAGGAATAGACAAAACAAAATGCATACTTAGCAAGGTGAAGATTGCATTTCAAAATTTCTAGAATTTCTCGATAAAGCTGCTAAATTTCAACAATCATATGATTCCCAATTGCAGCGTAAGTCACTACATATGTCAGATGAAGACAAACAAAAATTTGAAAGTTGTACATCCTGTCCTAAATGTCATAAAACGTTTGATGACGATAAAATTAAGAAAGTGCGTGATCATGATCACATCACTGGTAAATTTAGAAACGCACTCTGCTCCAAATGTAACTTTTCACTTAGGTTGAGACGTCGTGTACTACCCGTCATTTTTCATAACTTTAAAGGCTATGACAGTCATATGCTCATAAAAGGAGGGTTGAGCCAGATGAAATCGTGGCAGTTTAATGTAATAGCGCAAACGAGAGAAAAATTCATGGCAATGACAGCAAAAGTACCAGTAGATAAAACTAAAGAAAATACGACAGTCTTCTTCGAAATAAAATTTTTAGATTCATTCCAATTCATGTCAGCGTCACTAGCTTCTCTCGTTCGTAATCTCAAGTCTCTTCCCCATAGTCAAACTTTGAAGAAACACTATCCAAACTTAACGGATGAAATAATCACTCGCAAAGGAGTCTTTCCCTATGCGTATTTTAGCTCAATGTCTAAACTAAATGAAACAACCCTTCCTTCCATTGACAAATTCAAAAACGATTTGACGGGTCAAGATTGTCCAGTAGAGGACTATGAACATGCTCAAGAGGCATGGTTGAAATTTCATTGTAAAACGTTTGGCGATTATATGATCGCTTACTTAGAATTAGATGTCATTTTGCTGGCTGATGTCTTTCAGGAATTTCGACGAGTGGCATTAGAAGAAGACAAATTAGATCCTAGTCACTTTGTCAGTCTACCAGCCATGTCCTTTAAATCAGCCTTTAAAATGACTGGTGAGACCATCCATCTCTTACAAGACCCGGAGATGTATAACATATTTGAGCGCGGAATACGCGGTGGTCTCACATTTGTGAATAAACATCACATAAAATCTAAAACAGTAGGTAGTGATCATATCCACCTAAAATACTATGACCAAAATAATTTATATGGCAGTTCACTGTCTAAACCACTACCTCATTCCGAGTTTAGTTGGTTAAATCAAGATGAGCTTGCGTATTACTCCAACCCTTCAAACATTCTGAAGATTCCAGATGAAGGTGATTGGGGATATTATTTTGAAGTGGATTTGATTTATCCAAATAGTATTAAAAATAAAACTGCTGATTTCCCACTCGCACCTGAATCTGGTGAAGTGACTGAAGATATGTTTTCACCATTCATGTCACAATTTCATAATAACTTAAGAGAGTGTGGACAGTCAAGATACAAACCATGCCGCAAACTTTTACTCACCCAATATGATAAGAAAAATTATCTCGTACACTTCTGCATACTAAAATTCTATTTAGAAATGGGCATGCTTCTAAAGTCAGTTCACCGCATTATCAAATTTAGACAGAAAGCCTTCCTCAAACCCTACATAGATAGTAACAGTCAAAAACGTGCACTAGCCCAAAATAATTTTGAAAAGGATTTTTATAAATATAAGAATAACAGTCTTTTCGAAAAGACCATGGAGGATGTTAGAAAACGTATGAACTACAAACTAGTCGTTGATGATCAAAAATGTCACAAATTGACCTCATCACCTCTTTTCATTGATAGAGACATCATCGATGAGGATCTTGTAGGTGTTAAAATGATAAAATCAGAAGTTGAGTTGTGCAAACCCATCTATATTGGGCAAGCCGTTTTAGATTATTCCAAGCTTGAAATGTATCAACTCTTCTACAAAATATTAAAACCATGCCCTCTCGTAAAAGAGGTTCGCTTGCTGGGTGGTGAGACAGACAGTTTCTTTTTAGGAATTAGCACTCAAAAAGATTTAAATTTTATTGAAGTAGGTAAGTCATTAGAAAAATATTTCGACACATCTAACTACAATCCCACTCTTCCACTCTATTCCATACAGAATAAAGCCAAACTTGGTTGTTTTAAGGATGAAACAGCAGGAAAGGAAATAGATGAAATGATTCTCCTCCGTCCTAAAATGTATTCCATGAAATTAAAAGAATGTGCAGATAGTATTAAGCGTGCTAAAGGTATATCAAAATCCATTGTTCACAAAATGAAACATCGGTCCTATAAGAAGTCCTATAAAAATAAAACTATAACGTTTGTCAATATGACAATCTTAAAATCTCAAGTTCATACTGTGAAAACGCACACGTTCAAGAAACGAGCGCTTTCAGCATGGGAAGATAAGAGGTGTTGGATAGGACATAACATATCTCTTCCACATGGACATCCTGACACAAACATACCTCCACCCAAAAGAATAAAACTCACGCTACCACATTCAGGAGATGTATTGACATAATCAAATTTAACTCAGTATTTTGATGTTACTTTTTGTAGATATACATGGTTGTTTTATGTATCGCATGAGATCGTTTCTTCCTTGTGAATATATGCCTACAGTCAGCCCATTCCACCTATATCTGTGAAAAGACTTTTTCATACACATATTTTTATTTCAATAAACATATCACAATGACTTCACTTTGTTTTCCGAGACACTAAAGTGACGAGGGATTTAGTATCTTTCACATGGATGCACTCTTGTAAACCATTGGTAATTTTGATAGCAATAGAGGGTATAGTTTGTTTGACGACGGGATGATAGAAAATAGATTCAAACATCTTCTCGACTATTCCATATGAAGCGTCTTTATCATGAATGAAATCACGTAAAATGTATTCTTTTTTCTCACCAACAGAAATAGGTAGAATCAAATCACTTTGAATGTAAAGGTGCTGTTCATGTTTATCAAGTGTCATTGGTGTTTCTATACCAATCGTATGCGCAGCAGTAAACACAGTTTGTAGCATTGAAAAACCAAAGAGTTTTTTCAAATTTTTACTCAATTGACATTGAATGTCATCACCCAGTTTCAGAACAACGCGTTGATTTTCAATTGAAAACGAAATGTGGTGTGTCTTTACATCATATTTACTTTTCATCACATGCTTCAACTTCTGTTGTATATAAGGATTTACTACATGAATGAAGCTTTCAACTGTATGATATAGACGCGGCATTATATTGATAGCAACTTTAGATTCTTCATAAGACTGGTAAATTTTCTTGATGCGATCACCATAGATGTCCACCCACCAATCATCATTAACTGAATCAGCTTTAGTGTGATATTCATGAGAAGCATACACCACACCGCTTCCAATAATAGGTGTATAATGTCTTACAAAATGACGCAAGGTTGGAGAGAAATAAACTGTAAGTTTGTCATTATGTTTCTGAATGACCAACTTATTTTTGTCCGCCATAATTTTCTCTCAATACTTCTTACCCACAGTCTCATTCCATCGCATTACTAACTCAATAAGTGATAAAGGTTGAACACCACGCTTTTTCAAAATGATGCGTTCTTCACATTCTACAACATCTTCATCAAATATTTTAAATTTATAATGAAATTTGTTGATTTGATTTGAATAAACTTTTTTAACATTTGCAGTAGCAATTGACGTTAGATGTAGTCCATGACCAAAACCGAGATGTGGATAGAATTCATTATCCAACCTCAGTGTAAGACCTTTAGTAAAAGAATGAAAGCGAAGGAACTGTCTCCCACTCCAATGATAGATAGTAAACTCATAAGCTTTCTGATTTTTATTCTTCATGATGGAAGCATTACCACTATTGAACGCCTTAATAATTTTCTCATTCCCAAATGGTTCATAATAATCTGATTTTATCTGAATCCATTCATAGTTCCACTTTCCATCTGATGTTAAATTGTATGGGAACTGGAATGCATTATTCATCGTTATTCCATCATGGGTGCGAGGAGTCAATATCATTTCTTCCAAATCATTCACATTCTGAATATTGCTATCATAGCAAATACTAGAAACGCCAACCTCCCATTCACCTTCTAAATGTAGTGGGCGATTTAATTCTACTCGATAGTCTGATGGTTTATTTTTGGGAAATTTATTCATAGAAGCATTACTGGGTAAGTAGATTAGAAACGAGTCCTTATTTTCACTTTCCATATTATTCACATTGGAAAAAATATATTAGCATACTTTTGCATTAACTCTTCATTCGGAAATGGAGTGTGATACTTGTCACAGCATCTTTATGAAAAGGAATCAACGCACCAGAATCGTCATAAATTGCAATATCAATTTGTGGGATGTAGTTTGATTTCAGCTTTGCATAATGCACTTTTTTGAAAGTATGCTCAGATAAAATACTGCAGCTTTTTGACTGGTATGGTATCATTGCTAGCAATGGAGCTTCAACATCTCCCACACGTACATCTTCACCAATATTGGAATATATCTGAAAATAGTTAATACGACGCGATAGCGACATGTCTGCGCTAGCTTTGGTTACAGTACCATTTTTAAAGATATTTTGATCAAAACCCAAAACGTCCATTAGAGTTTTATCCATAATTAGTTCAATACCTTTTCCACTTATAGTGAGAGACAAAGTACCTTCTTTTTCAGAAAATGAAATATGTTGCTCATTAATCACTTTCATTTAAATAATCTACAACCAATTTAACTGAAGTAATAATGCGAGGCATCAACACTCTTGTTTCATGTAAGATACCACCTAAAGGCTCTACACACTTTATGTATAAAGATACGGTCCATTCTGTATCAAATTGATTTGACCTTTCACATGGTAAATGTTGCATATCAAATTTTCCATGAACAGCTGCAGAATGATGTCGTAAGAACTGATGAAAATCTTTTGAACAAACTAATACTAGATCATCATCATTTAATTTACTTATTGCAATATGATTAGATGATTTGATATAAGTCAATGTTGCCACTTGTTTACCAACAACTCGAAGGCGATAATTAAATTTCTTCAATAATGTTTCAGGAGTCATGTTTGTCTTTCTTGGCTTAATCACAATCTTCTTCACCAACGTCTTCTCATTTCTTGGAATAAGATCTACATAATAAGCTTAATCTCGATATATTAACTGTTTATAACCACTTATGTGGTAATTAACGTTATAATTATCATAGCTTGTTAAGGCGCTAGCGAGGTAACCTAAATCATTTCTTAACTTGGACTTAAATCAACAATCCAATCTTTCTCAACTACATGATGTACATAATTATGATCATCATTGTGCGGAGCAAATTGGACAATATGTTTACACGCTTTATTCAGGAAATCATACATAAACTTTTTACATGATAAGAGATCTTTCTTTGGCCACTGTGCAATGTATACTCGGCAGCCCTTTTCACATTGGTAAGCAGCTGTACGTCTCATATTAATAGTCATCACCTCATGATCAAAAGTATAGACACAGTTGCTATAAAAAAGTTGAGTGACACCCACTTCCCACTTTCCACTTAGCTGTTGTGTATGATCAATGGGAGTAGAAAAGAATGCGGCTCGATTACTAGCAAATCTATTTGCGGCCGCATTGCTAAGCAAAATATGATAAAACGACATTTTTATATTGCTGATCTGCGGCTTTGCATAACATCATGAAGAATTGGATTTTGGACTCTCTACAATATATCAGAGTTGATCGTGATGGAAACGTACATTTCAAAAATTGTCATGGTCATACATCAAGAGCTATTACATTAACATGGCGACAATTTGTCAACCTCGATGATATCATGAGGGATTTGGAATATTTTGAAACATTAAGATTCATCTCCTTGGGTGATCAATTTTGGCTTCAACGTCGCAACAATGAAATTCAAATCTGCCATTCTCATTCCGCAAACTGTTTCTCATTTCGCAAATACAATTGGGAGAAGTATAGAAGATACATACATCGCTCCATCATGACATTTATTCGTCTTGAGTTCATCGCCCTACTATGCAAATCTTAATCAGACATGACTACCACGCACCATGAGTTGGAAATTAGATTCCCTACAACGTATTGAAACGGATCATGATCGAAACGTCTATTTCAAAGATTCAACTGGAAATGTGAGAAGAGAGTTTGCTTTATCTTATCGTCATTTTCAATCTCTACATCATATCATGAAGGATTTGAAATACTTCTATATGAAAAGACATTCACGTATTGGAAATCGCATATGGTTGCGCGTCAACAAACGGCGAATTCAACTCTATCATTCCCAACTTCATACTAACTTCACATTTAATCAAGGTAGTTGGGAAAAGTATAAAAGGAAGGTACATCGCTCAATTTACTCATTCTTTCATCATGAAGCGCCATCGCTACACCATCGTCAACATTCTCCGTCGCTTCAGACTCTACACCAAAATCGATCTCACAACATTACACCAACACCTTCCAAACAGCAAGTATTACCCGGGCCCACCTCAAATGTTAATGGTGAAGATGAACAATTCACGGAATCTTCAACTCTTCCCAAATGGAACTGTACAGATTCTCGGCGCCCTTTCTCATTCATCGGCGCAGTCAATGCGCTTAGAGCTACAGAGACTACTACGTCGGATATGGAAGAGGGAGAGGTGTGTGATGTCGAATCTGACTGTGGACAATATGGTGATCTCTACTCAATTGAGTGAAAGTGTATCATTTTTGAAGATTCGTACCAGCAGTTACAATTTGTGTTATGAACCCGAACTTTTTCCTGCAGCTCTCATTAGTTGCTGGTTACCTGTGCATGTGGCAATCTTTCATAATAGTAAAGTGATCATTACTGGACTAAAATCTCATGTACAAGCAAATGTGATCCTAGACTATCTCATCGAGTATGTGCGTACCCAGCGGATTGTAAAATAAAAAACATTTTTTCCAACATGATGTTTTTGTTTCAAATCATGATAGAACCTACAAATCATTTTTTCATTAGAGGATGGATTACATGAAAAGTTTTGAATAACAGATACAAATCGAGATACATGTAAACGTTTTAAGATGAAGTACAGTACAAAAGCACCACACGTTGATGAAAGTGGATGTTGTAGTATGCGTTCATTTCGCTGATATTGACGCGTATGTTTTCTCAACCACTGCTGTGTTGGTATATTTGGAGGTTGAGCAAGAGAGTCAAATAGTTCACCACGTCGGTCTTCTCCAATAAAGATCGCTTTCCAATGCTCACCGCCTAAATTCTGCGAATGAGTGTTTAGCACAATAAAGATGGGATAGTGATTTACTGCAGGTGGTAAGGTATCGAGCGAATAGACATTATCTAAAGCTTTCAACGTCGCTTCGTCTGCATTACGCTGCACTTTAGTCTTAATATCGTCAGCAGTCAACCAACTCATTAACGATTATACCGAAGAATCACGTCACGATACTTTGTAATTTCAATGTTTGAATCGAAGACTGCATAAATTAATACATTGATCGTCTCAGGTAGTGTTCTTTTGAACGTCAAATCCAAACGAATACTATGAGGCACGTTCGCTTGACGATAGGGTGAATTAATATCGCTGTCAGCAGTCAAATCAAATGCATAAATAGTATATCCACTCTTAAACTCTTTCATAGTGAGTCCGTTGGTGTCATCCGTATTGTAAAAGCCAAAGACATCCATAAAATCAACATAACTGCGCATAAATTGATCCGCAGCAAAATCTGGTTTGTAGGGTGGACCAGGATGACTCACACCATTTACACGTAAAGCAATTTCACTTAACTGATTGTGTTTAAAATTGAAAGGATTCTTCTTTATATTACCATTAAATGCATCATTTTCAACCATTGCCACCATGAGGAGCTTCGGTGCTTCCGATGGAAAGAGGCCATCTTTCATGAAACTCTTTTGATCTTTCGGAATTGTAAAGGTGAGAAGCTTTGTATGCTGAACGGGGTAAATGGCATTTTGGCGGTTAAGACCTTCAGCATGTCCTCTAATGACACTTGGATTCGGTACTACTCGACGAATGTAAAGTGCAATATCTTCCACATGAATTCTAAAATTGTCAACTTTACCAAATGCATTCAGCGGAAATTCAGGCTTATTCAATGTCAGCTTGAGTCGCATGCTGGTATTACAGAGTAAAAACTTTGACTGTCTAAAGAAGTCTAAATTCAGCGGACCATATAGCTGACATACTTTACTATCTTTAATCATAGCAGATCGCTTTACAAAGCCACTGTTTGTTTCAGCATCAAATTTTCCTGCTTCATCTCTGTACCATCCCATGGCTTCCATATGACTTTTTTGTGCTGCTGGATGAAACTGTGATACATGATTGAAATATGATTTATAGGGATAATCGCTTTGACCACCTTCCACCTGCTGCTCTCCAATCGTTAGAGAAACATCGCGAAGTAATGTAGTCAATGGTAAATTGTTCAGTCCAACTTTATGTGTATCGTCAATAGCAGTTCCATCTGCTTGCTGAATTCTAAACCTCAAATCAACCATCGCATAACTCAAATCTATGTAGTCATCACTACCACCAGGAATAACAAATTCAATGGGACCAGCATTCTCAGCTGTTCGAGGATGATAATCTACAATACTTGAACTAAGAATATCTGTCTGTATGGCTTGTTGATCAAACAAACAAAAACCGGAAGTTTTACACTCCATGATTAGAAGTTATGGCAGCGTCGTCGTTTAGCGCCTGATGAATGATTAGAGCCTCTGCGACGTTTGCGTGAATGCCTTTTGACTGAAGATCGAACCTTACCAGCTCCGCGATTTTTCCTTTTTCCTTTATTCATTCGTTTAGGTGATTTCTTTCCTTGAGTAACACCAGGAAAGGTCTGCTTCAATGTTTTTAAACCGCGTTCCTTCCCACGATTCAACAAACTGCTGTTAAAACTTCTACCTCTGGAAAGATCACTAGCAACATCACCAGCAAAGCCAACGGCATTACTTAAAACATTTCGTTTTAAAGATCTTCCGACATTGGATATGAGAGGTGCTACAACAGATTTCAGTGCACCAAGTATGCTACCTCCACGTTAGCGGCGAGCGCCGATGTAAATTTGTCCTCCACCACTTACATAGGAGGGTCGTGAATAAAATGAGGCAGTTTGATTCATAGCTCAAACCCTAAACATTGTTAGTTACAACTTTGCATGAATCACTGTCGATCACTTAGATGAAAGATGTCGGCACGACGCATCCAAGAGTTCATACTTGAAGGATAACCAGTCCATTTAACAAGACACCATTCTTCACCTTGCCGTTTTTACATCGAATGATTTTCTCTACCAAATATGTTTCACTTTCAGTGACTACCTCAATCTCATCGCGGTAAAAGCTACCCTCAATTTCTTCATTATCGTAATCTTTCAACTTGTAGGTGGTGGGAGAGTCTTTTTGATCAATCCTTGATACTGTAAATACCTCCTCTGTCCAATTCGGAAGGTACCCTTTAGCAAAAACACTCTTCACTTTTGAGATACGAACTTTATCACCATTTTTCACATCACTTTTCACATGAGTGCGTTTACGTTGGAATGATTCGCGCACTTTATCTACATTGTCAGCATTTACATCTACTGGTCTGAGTCCAATAGAACGATGGATAGAGTGATTGTAGGCATGGAGTGTATCTTGTAGAACCTTTGTCCAATTTTGTGTCAAGTTGGCAGTAAAATGCCGCCACAAGCGATTTTTTAATGTGCGATTAAAACGTTCAACGAGTGCAGCTTTATAAGCACTCTTTACACTAAACAACTCAATGTCATGCCTCTCAAATAATCTTCTCACATGCTGATTTTCAAACTCTTTTCCTTGATCACTCTGAATTCTTTTTGGAATGCGACCTTCTCGAAAAATTGTTTGGAATGCTTTTGCTACTCCTTTCCCTTCTTTAGTTTTTAAAGGTTGAGCCCACGCATAACGCGAGAAAATATCAATGACGGCTAAAATAAAATTATTGCCTGAGTTATGTTTTGAAATGGAGGCAACATCACACAAATCTGCTTGCCACTGTTCATCGATGTCATGAACAATATAATGGCGGGTAAGGTACTTCTTTTTCGCTTGTTTGTGGAGTGTATAGGTAGCCTGACCCTTTAACCATCGTTTCACTTGTGATTGTGGAAGACCACTCGCTTTTGATAATTTCTTGATCGATGCAAATCCTGCCGGATGCTTTACATCATAATAGATTGACTTCAAACGTTCAGTCGATGACGACTGACTCTTTTTCCTCCTTCTCATCTTTTTGTTTTCTTGCCTTTCTACATTTACAACAACTGCAGCATCTAGCTTTAGCGGTGTCAGTTAATGTACAGTCATTTGTCTGACCATTTGCTGGCCAAATGTCACTTAAGTGTCAGTTAAGTGACAGTTGAATTATCTGACGTGATATTCCGTATTTTGACTACTTCTACAAATATTTTTAGTAGCATGATGGTCGTGAGGAATCACGAAAGGAAATATACACACTAATTAACAGAATTTCTCTTCTTTCTAGTGTTTGTAGTCTTTCATTTTCATGCATGCGATTGACTTTAATATCGAAAAGTTTAGCTGTAGTGTATATTTTTAAATGGAATTTGCATTCTGTAGAATGCACAGTTTTAAGAAACGAATAAAAGATCGGCCCTTCACACATTTTTATACATAAGTACTTATTTTTCTACAATATGTCAGACTATACCCCTGCAGCATTGAGACGACGACTTATCACGATTGAAGACAGCTGCTCAGCTCGTCACAAAAAAGGACATCTCAACTGATGTAAAATGTCCGTGAACGAGTCGTCTCAAGGTATTAATTACTTTTGAGACGAGTAATGGCGAGTTTATGAGACCAGTTTTCTGACGAGATATCTATATGCTATTATTATTGATGCATCCAAGCATGGCGCCCTTCCAAATTCTCTGAAGACAGCCCTAGAGCCGAGAAAATGATTGACTCGAACCATCTGACGCACTCAGACGCACCAAATCGATGATAAGCTACAGTATTTTTTATCACTTATAGTTATTTAAGATAAGCGCGCGCAATGTCAAAATATGTTAGTGATGAAGATTTTGATCAAATTTTAATATTCCAAAAATTACACATTTCAATTTATAACTAATACATGAATGTAATACACATTATCTGAATATATACATTATTACAGTACATTAGAATTATATATATATACAATATTTACACTTTAGGCACTAGTCTTTTCGAGAAGATTTCCAAGAATATTTTTCAACCGAACATAGAGAGGTAATGAATGAGAAGATAGACGATTTTAAATTCCAGCTATTCTGAAATTTTACATAAGCACCTGATACATATACAGCAAAACCGCTCTTACCTTGGATGCCTCGTGTTCCACCAAAACAAGTTTTCAATACTGGGATTGAGAGAACCGCACAGACATGGTAAGAAGTGTAGACTTCTTCCACGTGCTCTTGTAAGATCAGAAGTCGGCAACAAGGACTACAAATTAACAACTTTCGCAAACCAAGAACCGGTGTCGATTTCCGATAGGAGTGCAGTTTTGAAGTGCGTGTTTTCCGCTGTTCTATAACTTTTTTCTAAAACATCTGCATTTACACTGTAATTCGGAATCATATGGTCATCCAAAAGAATCGCATACCGATACATGGAAAGTTTGATGGAATTTAGCAGTAAAATCAAATCTAATTTCATGCAATAATTTCAGGATGTGTAGGCTAATGATAAACAATTAATATTCACACTAATTTTTTTCAAAAAATTGTGATTTTAGCCCAACCCTGAATAAAAATGGACTTACACATGGCCAACTTACCACATTCTCTCTCTCTCATCTATATCTGCATTCAGTCATGGCAAGCAGTTCTCATTAGTTCTCATTCTCTTCAGTATTTTGTGCTCTTGCACACGACACAATCAGATCGATGACTGATTACTTTTTTTGGCTAACTGTCTGTCACCCGTTATTCGGGCAGTACTCGTCCGACGCCCACTAGGGTTGGTGAAATTCCCGTCTTCTCGTGATTATCATTGTGAGTGTGTTATGACCCAGGGGAGAGTTGCTACACCATTTATTGGAAGAGAAATCAAGACATCTGTCCACAGTAGTCAATCTGACCTTGTTCAAATTTACTTCATCACATAGATAGTCAATAATTTTCTTTAATGCGGTTAAAGGATGACCTCACAAATTTGTAAATCAGAAATATTTCGGTATTTCTGATTAAAATTTCTAAGGCATCCTTTAATCTTTACACAACTTTCAATTTAGATCCATTGTTTCATAGGCCAACGATATTTATCACAACAATAACGGCAAATCCAGTTAGCAACTGCAGATGATGATCAAGGTAATCGAAAAAGAATAGTAGAAATTTTCAGTGAAAAAGCAGCAATATTTGTAGCCATCATCCACTTAAAATTGCCGCTATTAAACTGAAATTTTCTACAACTGACCTGAAATTACAGCTATAAATTAAATGAAACGTTGTTGAGCTGACTTACTCGGGTAAGAGTCTTGGCCAATGAAACCTGTACATCACAACAGTAAGATAGACAATAGGTACGACCGCTATGACGAGATCATACAGGGAAAGCTACCACCCTTCATAACTCGTTGATCATGTTGCTAAATATGTTGAGGTTGTAAAGTCAGCCAATATTTTTGCAGTTTCTCAACAAAATCATTTATCTCGTCGTAGGAAAGAATAATCACATCGTCATCAGGAAGCCATGAGAGAAGTGATGAGGTCCTTTCTTCTTCACCAGTCCGATGGGATACTTTGGTTGAAAACATATCTATCGCTCTGAAAAACTGTTGTAGTACGCAATGGGAGGCAAATGTGAATTTTGTTAAGCCATTCACGTATGAACTGAAAAAGATGCGAAAAACTCTAAAATAATTAAAGAAAAATTCTATAAAAGAGGCAAGATAACACATAACAGTACAACTAGTGAAGCAAGCTCACTCTTTGACGAAGTGTCTTCTTGGGAATTCATTCTCTCGATGATCGTGTGGTTTGAATTATTGAATGCCATGAATAAATCGAACAAATGCTCGAAGAAAGACTAAAAACTACCTCGCTCTCATGCCAATAGAATATGAAATATGTAATGAACTTGATCTAGAAACCCGGATGAATGATTTTGCCACAATGAAAGCTCAGAAAATTCAGTTGTGAAATGATTGAAATATATTTTATCAATTTGTAACCTATTTTTGAGTGAATTTTCCGTTTTTATAGATGCATCATTGTATGTATGGTCTAGGCTACAGCAATTCCAATAATTCCAAAATGGCATTGTATACATTATTATCAAATTAAGACATGATTTCACCTACTTTGATTTCACCGATGCAATCGGTTTCGAAATATGGTACGAGGTTCATTATGGCGAGTTATGATTAGCCAATAGCTAGGAAGGACTTCTACAAATAGGTTCATAATTAGGCCTATATGTATTTATGCATAGAAGTATCTATTTGTAGTTGTCCTTGCAACTTAGCATTACCCGAGTCAGCAACCGGGAGCATAGTAACATATTCTGATGCCAATTATAAGGCTAAGCTTGGTATCCAGCTTCAGTAATCCCACGTGAAGCAGTTGTAATTGAAAAATGTAGTCAAAATTTCATGGTGAGGGGTGGGCCTTGCACAGCATAAAGCCGGCACTGCTGAGGCAATGATTCATCATCTTTCACTGCACCATCTGCTCTTTTTACATGTCAAGTTAATTTCTCTCTGTCAATGTTGAAATATGTATCTGAATATTTGGCGCACACACTGCATACAAATGTTATTTATTCATCACAGCATCTGTTAATCACATGTACATGATAACTTTCTTTTGATAAAGGATGGTCAGTAAAAGAGGTGAGAAAAGTTCTCAATATGTGATGTGGCAAACGCGTGGCATTTCAGTCGCCATCTTCTATAATGTAAGTTCTCGAAAAAAAATCACACAAGTTATAAAAATCAATTAGTGTCAGAAAATGATGATCAAATGATTGGTAGAATATATAATATGAAGAACATATTACAAGCCTTCCAATGGAAATATTTAAACACAACGCCGAGGTGACATATTTATTGACTTGGAAAAATTGTTCAATATCTATGATCAACGCAGCTATTCATGGATGACTGATATCAACAGTTAAGGTCATCTAAAAGGCAGTTCAAAGGCACAGTCATCCAACATTGTGCATCTTCAGGAACATTTCATTCATTTACATTTCATTCTTTCAGATGATCGTGAAAATATGACGTGGCTTAATTAAAAATAAATTAGAACTAAAATATATAACTAATTAACTAATAAATTATAACTAAATTATATACTAAAAAATAGTTAAATTCCTTTAACTGTTGAATTACCTTTCATGTGGTACCTAAAAAGTGGGTTTGCATTTGGTGTCGACAGGTGACCAAATGCTCCAACAAGCAATTCAAATGTTACAGGATTTTTCATTTGTTATGTGTGTATCAAAAAACTTAATCTCGAATCTAATTGAGATAATGCTGTAATCCCGAGATCTCGAACGTCTAAAATTGGATTGAATTCACTATAGCCTACATGTGCAGTCTTCTACGCAAAACATGCTTAGTCAGTATCGATGCAAAAGCTCTATGAATTCCTACAGATATGATGAGAAGTTGGTGCTCTTGAGACCATGATTCTCTACCTTTCAGTAGTGAAAACTGTGCCCTACTTGCGACGGATAGGTACATGGATAGGTACATGTAAAATTTAGTGTTATCAATAGGTACATGGATAGGTACATGGATAGGTACATGTATAATTTAGTTATCGATAGGCACATTGATAGGTACATGTATAATTCAGTGTTATGAATAGGAACTTGTATGAGATCTGTTTTACTGGATAGGTACATGTGTTTGGTACACTAAGTTGAGTACACTGTGTTTCGGAACGTCTATGATCGAACTTGTGTGGTTTGGTTCTGAGCACTTGGGTACGTACCGATAGACGTCCGTTGTTTGATTTTGAATGGGTTTGCTCAATTGCGACTATTGTGACAATTATTTAAAATGTAGCACTATTTAGATGTGAAACTTTACTGTGCAGCTATGATTTAGTTGCTCCCCAATAAGAAAACCAATTCCAGAACTATGTTTAAAATGAAAAGACAAGAGATTTACAATGTAAGTTTAATTTAAGCGTGAATAATAAATGACGGGTACAGATCACGTCCCTCAGGCGACTCCATGATCTTCAGGAAGTCATCACACCATTCATGAAATGTCTGATTTTTACTAAAGTCATGGTCACACTCGTGTACCGGACACTTCACCGGTAGTCCACTCCGCCTTTGAAGTGCTGACACAGTCAAGGTTTTCCATAGGGCCACTTTGCAGCCGCAAGAGAGATGCACGGTCATATCCAACTGACCTCCCATAATGACTTGGCTGTCATTTTGAAAATAAAAAAGTGGTTTTGAGGACATGCTTCTTGTTATGGAACGTTGAGGATAAGTACTTAACAGTTTGGAACAATGACATCCTTTATATAGTTATATATATTCTTTAGGGAAGTTCGGTACCTCTCTGATTGGCTGTTAGGATTTCCTTTGTTTAAAAAGTATATAAGTCCGAGGTTTGTACCAATTCTTATCAAAGGTTCTAATCCTCACGTTTACAAGTTACAATTATTTTAAATCTACAAGTCATAATGGATCGCAAACAGAAAGCCGCAGTTGAGAACGGTACTGCTGATTGTACCACTTCGCCAGTGGAACGTACCAATACACCTCCCCAATCTCCGATGGAGCGATCGACAACACCAAACGAGCCGGTGGTGTTCACCCAAGCCCCTGCATCGCCCGACTACTCGAGTGATGAAGATAGTGACGTATCAATCGAGACGATGCGTCACATGAATAAGAAGTCCATGCGAACGCCACTCTATGGAAGGGTCACGGTCAAAGTCAAGAACGCCCCGAGAAAGTACCACACGAAACGGGTCTTGATGCGAATGGAGCCGAACGAGCGGAACCTCACAACCGCTCTCGAATTTTCGGTCATCGACCTTGACACACCACGTCGCTGTCCCTGTGCGCCCAAAAAGACCAGGATCCATGTGCAAGTGGACTTGAAAAAACTTGTACCCTTTCCTTACCTTGATGATATTTAGTGTGTTTTTTCTTAATCTCTTCTTTTAATATTCATTTGTTTATATGAACAAACTTGTTTTATCATTTCACAAATCGGTCTTCAATTAAGGTCTGAATGGGAAAGGGGAACAACTATCTACAATTAATGATGTTCAATAACTGAATTGAAACAAAAAATCAAATATGAAGACCTCAACTTGAAATAAATAGGAACATATAACTTTTAAAGAAACAGTTATGTTGTTAATTTTAAAATGCTTGTAGCAGTCCAGGATGATATCATACATGTGTCATACACGACACCATAAGAATGAGAATGAAAAGACCTTTCGAATGATATAAGGTATGTACCTATTCGATGGGAAAATCCTAGTTGTATGCAACTGTATGCAAGCAGACAAATGTTGGATTTTTAAATTCACTAAGTTTTTAGCCCATTCTTTAAAGACATGTAGCTCACTAGTTATATGTCATACATGTGTCATACAATACACCATTAGAATCAGCATGAAAAGAGCATTCGAATGATATATTGTATGTACCCATTTGATGAAAAAATCCTGGTTGTATGCATCTGTATGCAACTTGAAAAAATTCCAAGTTTTTTTACAAAAATGACTAAGTTTACAAATTTTCAAAGTTAAAGTTTTACAACTAAAAATGACCATAATATACAATCCTCTACACTTGACCTTAGACCTGACCTTGACCTTTGACCTTCATACACTTCATACACTTCATACACGGCGGGGGGGGGGCCTCAAAATTTCTCGGACGCTTCGCGCCCTCGAAGATTTATTTACCCATGGTTTCCGGGTGCCATAGATACTCTTCTTGCTTCCCTAACCCTAACCCTAACCTTAACCCTAACCCTAACCTTAACCCTAACCCTAACCCTAACCTTAACCCTAACCTTAACCTTAACCCTAACCCTAACCCTAACCCTAACCCTAGTATTTTAATTTGATTATTTGAATTTTGGCGCGAAATTCAAATTTTCGAAGAAAGTCTTAAAATTTGATTATTCACATTTTGGCGCGAAATTTGAATTTTCGAAATTTAGCGCTTAATTCAAATTTAATGTTCTATTCAAATCACACGTTTTATATCTTCAAATATGAATCATTATATGACTATTAATAATAACATGTATATCAAATAATACATCAGTCCATCAGTTCATATTACTTTGAATTCACTCTACTGTTTACATGTAGAAATCTTTCAACACATATGATGGCACTTCCATTTCTAAGGTTAAAAATAAACCAGCTGTTCCAATTCTTGTTTGAGTTATCAATTTTGTTTAACTGTACCAATTCCAGGATGTGATGTCATAAGGTCTTTGTTCATAGTTGCTTTGTCAATTTCATATATAAAGAAGTTGCACACAACGAATTTTCACTCATTTTCAAATTATTCAGTGTCAATAGCAGACGTCGTTCTTCGTTCCTCCGTTCTCCGGTTCTTATTACAAGTCTGAAGTGAGTTTCATTGTCATGTTGTGCTACTTTATAGGATATTCGGGAGTAGGAACATTATTAAGTTTTTATAACCAAATAGCTTTAAATATAGAAGCTTGGGTTTTTAGGATAGGAACACTTTATGTTATATTATTAACCATGTTTTTTTTAATTTTTCATCCTAAATTAAGTCATTGAGCGAGAGACATGAATATATCAGTTTAAATGTAAGTGTATTTAAATCAACAAGATTTTCACAGTTTGTTTATAAATAAAAGATACCTAAATAAAGCCTTCATCCATTTTAAATATTCAGTCTGTCATCAGCTAACAGATGTATAAAATTCAAGCTTGTTTAATTAAACAAATTGAGGATTGGTTGAAATTTTCTAAATTTCACTTTCATTCCATTAAATTAATTTCGAAATTAAATAATTTCAAGACAGCTGTTTCCAAATTTCAACTCTTCTTATGAGCTAACCCTTTTCTAATAAATATCTAATTTTCGACTTTCGGTTTCAATTTTAACTTCAAATTTTATTTCTTTCTCAGATTTCTCCAATATGAAAGTAGCACTTAATAGAGCTTTGTTGATGGTATATAAATGCGTTCTCGTTTACCAAGAGATAAAATTATAATCAATTTTTTTTCCTGTTTAGAAATGGTCCGACATGAAAGTATTGCGCGACAACGGTTGATCTTCCATTATTGTGAAACATGCCGACTACCTGTTCGACATGCCAACAAGAGTGGTCACAAAGACTGCACATTCAAACAGGATTTCACATACCTCTATTGTTTAACCTGCAAGACATACGAGAGGAGCAACGACAAGGTAAACAGCGACTCAGCAAAGGCCTTCATTGCCAAACATACTCCCTGTGCCCAAAAGAATGGCCGGAAAGGCATCAACCTTACCTCCAAGGCGGAGAAAAAGAAATTGGAGAGGCTTTTTAACAAGGAAAGGCCGACTGAAGGAGTGCTCTCACAGGTGGGCGAGCCTGAGGCAAAGAAAACCCCCAAGTCCCGAGCACCTAAGAAAGTTCCCAAGTCTCGAGAATTTATTGATGAGACTTTGAGTGATTTTGAGGTAAGTGCAGTCAATTCTAAATGCTAACTTGAACGGACAACTGACTCACAGTTGACAAAAAGTACTGCTTCCTTTAGATTAAAATAAATTTGTTGTTAACACATTTCAGGACATGGTGATGCCCCCACCGAAGAAAGCCAAGGTGTTGGTGCAGAAGAAACTGGTCGTTCAAGATGTGAGATTCTATTTACTCAGGTTAGTAATCGTGTGCATAAATTAAATCAATATTTCATAAATATTTCAGTGTGAGGTGCCCCGACCGCTGAAAGTCAGTTTCGAAGACAATAATGCGGTGGAAAACTTGCGAAAGGTAAGAAATTAATTTGCTTATTACTTCTTAATGTGAAATTGAACATGAATTTCTATTTTCAGCTGTTTCCAAGTGTCCAAAGGTATCCTGCAATACCTCGGTTGAATTCGCCGGAAAAGAAAACCATCTCAAGTCCCGTAAGTGTAATTTTCATGGTCTACGATTCGATATCAGACAACAATACCTGGAAAAAAATATATAGTCTATGTCTATATTAATTCTCATTAATATTTATTTAGTTATAAAAACATTATCACATTCTCGCTGCAGGCTGTACGATCTTTGTCCTTTAAAAGACATCAGCGGAGCTTTCTGTCTACGCCGGCGACCACCACATCTATAGAGGATAACGAGGAGAGGCCCTACTCCATCCATGAATCATCGGGCGATTCCTCGTCATCTGATGACGACGTCTCCACCACGTCGTCTCCAACATCCTCATCCGATGACGATAATTCAGTTGCAAATGTAAGTTTAATGCTTAGATGACTGCATCAGCAGAGAACTTTTCCATTGTAATTTAGAAACCCACTTGAGTAAAAATTTATTAATCTGCAATAGATCAATTTATCTTCTAGAATGATTCGATGGTTCTTTCGGAGGATGAAGGTGGATCCAATCGAGGGACAATCGAGCTGAAGGTATGTGAAATTCACATTTGGAGTTAATAAATGTCAACAAGTTAATTTTAATTTATGTAATTGAATTTACATAGTGTTAATTTTAATTTTGATAAATGTTAACAATTGCAAATAGTTCATAAACAATTGTTTCTTTTCGTTTATAGGACTCCGTGATGCATGCATCACAGCAGGTCTCCTTCAGCAACATCCGGGCATCCCCGAGCTGGAGTGTCCACCTGCCGCCGTCCCCAATGATCTGCTTGGCTCCATCATCCCCTGCACGTCTTCCCTTGCCGGTATCTCCTCCGAACCCATTACCGACGCCAGGTGCAGCTCCTTCCTCCCCGGTACTACTTCCCACAACACCTCCCCCCGTTGTAGCTCTACCAACGTTGGATGTGACGGCTCCTCTCCCAGTGCGGGATTATAACGTTGACTTGGACGCAACCTCGACAGAAGAGGATATGCAGACCAAGTTGCGTCTCTGCCAGGAGCGCCTACAGCAGGCAGAGGAGCGGGAGAAGAAAATGAAGGAGGAGAACAGAGGCTTAATTGAATCTGTGAGGAACCTTACACAATCCAATCTCCTGTTGGCCTCCCAGGTTTCAAATAGCCGTATCCACGAAAAGGAAACTTTAATGCACATCGAGCGTATGAACAATGGAATAAAAAAAGTGAGTCTGACTCACATGAACGACTTCAGCGTCTGCGCAAAAGGATGCAGTCATTTGAAGCTGAATGACAGCGGAATTGTAAAATGTGCCAAACTTTAACTTTTATCTTTCTTCATTTAGGAAAAAGAAATTATCAAACATGTTATGTTTTCTCTTTGCATCAGATGGGAACATAAGCTATTGGCTGGTGATGACGCTGACGTCATTAGATGGTAGATGTATATAAGGGCTTGCTAATTTCAATCCTCATCAATAATCATGGTTGTCTGTACCAAGTGTGGAAAAGTGTTCACTCTCATAGGCAATTTGCAACGACATGAAAAATTTTGTAAGTTAGGAAAAACGTATCAATGTAGCAAGTGTCCATATAAGACGAATAGGATGGATAATCTTAAGAGGCATAAACTTGTATGCAATAATAAACCGAATGATAGCATAACAGAGGCAAATTCAAATAATCAAAATAGATCTACTTCTAAGCCAACAACCAGCGCTTCAACTAACATACAAAACTTTATGCAATACTGCTCTCGGTGTGGCAAAACGTATAACTCTATAAGTAGATTTCGACAGCATATGAATGTACATAACACAAATAGTGAGATGAATATGCATAATAACTATGGAACTGTTAGTCTCAGCGAAAGCGCACTCAATGGCCATGCACGTGTGTATGATATCACGCCAACAACACCTACTGTGGACATAACATCATTCTTAGAAAGCATGCGTTCCATGTTAGGGAATTTAGTGTCTGACTTACTAAGGAGCTATCAATTGCGCGTTCGTCTGATTGCACAAATTCGTTATGTCCGTTCTAATCCTCAAGAAGAAGAAACTTTTCTCGCACACTTTACCTCATCATCCTCAAACTATATTTATGACTATGATGCTTGGTTTCAGGATCATCTAAATAGTCTAATAAATCATATTGAAGCCTTCACAAAAAAGGGTAGCAATTGGATTATAGATGATGTACAAAATATAGAGTTCAATGTGATAACAAGTCCAATACTGTCAGGTGGACAATCATTTCCTCTACCAAAGAAGTTAAAAAACTCTAAAGCTGTCATTAATGTTAATTCAAATGCAAATGATTGCTTCCTATATGCAGTTTTATCAATATTGCATTATGATGAAGTACCTTATTCAAGGAATGAAGTAAAATCATATAGTGAGTGGACATCTGAGCTAAATATGGAAGGCATTTCCACACCAGTATCAATCAAAGATATTCCAAAATTTGAGAAAAATAATGATATTAAAATTAACATTCACTTTTATGAAAATGGACTCAAAGGTGTTCGTTACAATAGTAACTTTACTGGTAGGCAAACGGTTAATATTTTGCTAATTCTAAACAATGGAGCAGCACACTATTGTGGAATTTCAAAGCTGTCAAGATTGTATAGGAGAACTTTAAAAAGACATAAATACTTCTGCGAAAGATGCACTCAGTCAATCACATATAAAACAACACTAGAACGACACTTCCAGTTTTGTATTCGAGGAAAAGCACAAATAGAAAAAATGCCATCGGATCTAAAAGTACTAACAAGTAGCATGGAATATCAACTAAGTCCTCCTTTAGTAATTTATGCAGATATAGAGTGCTACATTGATAATAAAATACATAAACCTGCGGCCATTGGAGCTTATCATGTCTGGCACAATGCTCTTCAATCAAAATTTGAAAACAAGTATTACCTCTTTGAGGGAGAAAATTGCATTATTGGTTTCTTGCACCACTTAGAAACTGTAGCCCAAGACTTATATGACAACCAATGTGCAACAACTAGGCAGCCAATGTCACTGTCAGCGGATGAAAAAGCACGCCATGAGAATGCAGAATGTTGCAACAAATGTAAATCGAAATTCAGCGATGAAGTCATAAAAGTTCGTGATCATGATCATATCACCGGACGATATAGGCAAACATTATGTAGGAAATGCAATCTCCAGTTAAGACTTAACAGACGGGAGCTCCCCATATTTTTCCACAATTTTAAAAATTATGATAGTCACATCGTTTGCTATAAAGCGATTGGAAGAATGAAATCTTGGAAATTAGATGTTGTAGCAGCAACTGCTGAAAAATATATAACTTTATCCGCCAGTGTCCCTGTAAATGAATACAAAGGGAAGACAGTATACTTTAAACTAAAATTCTTAGACTCATATCAATTTCTAAGTGCATCCTTGAGTGAATTAGCCAAGGGCTTGCAAACGTATGAGCATGTAGAGACATTAAGGGTAGAATTTTCACAATTAAGTGATAATGTTTTATATCAGAAGGGAGTGTTTCCATATTCATACTTCAAAAACTTAAGCACGTTGACGGAAGACTGTCTACCACCACAATTTGAATTCTATAATGATCTTACTCGTGAGCACTGTTCCGATAGTGAATATGAACACGCTAACAAGGCATGGATTGAATTTAATTGTAGCACATTTGGCGATTACATGCTGGCATATCTGAAGTTAGATGTTTTATTGTTGGCAGACATATTTGAAGTGTTTAGAGCATTGAGTCAACGTGAGGATGAAGTCGACCCTGTACATTTTGTCAGTCTCCCACATCTTAGCTTTACCTCAGCACTAAATTTCTCTTCCAATGATCCCCCACACTACATACAAGATGAAAATATGTACAATCTATTTGAACGAGGAATTAGAGGGGGTATGACTTTCACCAACATTCACCGAGCGCGTGCACGCATTGAAGAATTAGGAAATAATACACATGAAAGTCGACATTTGACCTACTTAGATGTTAATAACCTTTACGGTTCTTCACTCAGTAGGAATCTACCCCACTCAAATTTCAAATGGTTGAATGAAAGTGAATTAGATAATTTTTTAATTGAAGAAAATGTTCAAAATATAGATGATGATGGTGAAATCGGCTACATTTTTGATTTAGATTTAGAGTATCCTGCAGCCATTCATGATGACACTGCCGATTTCCCATTAGCTCCAGAAATGCAGATGATTGAAAAGAGAATGTTTTCACACTATATGAAAAATCTATATGAAAAAGTAAGACCAAATACACATTTTTCTTCTATCAAGAAACTTCTGCTCCATCAATTTGATAGGGAAAATTATGTAGTCCACTACTCAATTTTAAAATTTTACTTGACCATTGGCATGAGAATCAAGAAGATTCATAGTGGCATAAAATTCACACAAAAGCCTTGGTTAAAAACATACATTGATATGAACTCTCAAAAGAGGGCTCAATCAAACACTGACTTCGAAAAGTCATTCTACAAATTGAAAAATAATTCTTTATATGGTAAAACAATGGAAAATGTAAGGAGAAGGAAAAAATTTAAACTAGTCAACAATGAGAAACAACTACTGAAATTGTCAAATCATCCTCTCTATGTTCAACACAAAATATTTGATGAAGATCTGGTTGGTATGGAAATGTACAAACCTTCAATAGTTTTAAATAAATTAATATATGTTGGTCAAGCAGTACTTGACTATAGTAAGTTGGAAATGTATCAATTATATTACAATGATCTAAAAGGATGTCCACTGATAAATAGAACGCGGCTTTGTGGAGGTGATACCGACAGTTTCTTCCTATGTTTATACACATCACCATCTGTCCGTCTGGAAGATATACTTCTATACTTCGGTGAAAAGTTTGACTCTTCAAACTATGATAGTCATCACCGACTATACTCAACTACAAACAAAGCTAGATTAGGTTGTTTTAAGGATGAGTGTGCTGGAAAGTTGCTTGAGGAAATGATCCTACTAAAACCGAAAATGTATTCAATGAAATATCTAGACTCTACGAATCATAGCATCAAACGTGCAAAAGGAATTCAGAGAGCAGCAGTTAAAAAATTGAAACATGATGACTATAGGAGTGTCTATTATAGTGAGAATGATACAACTGAAGATATGACAATTATAAATTCAAAAAATCACATAGTTAGCACAAAATCATTTAGGAAGCGAGGTCTTTCACTTTGGGAGGATAAGCGCTGTTGGCTGGATAAAAATTTATCATTACCATATGGACACTACAGCCTAGGTCTTCCCCCACCGTCGAAGAGAAGGAGATGCCTTCCTGTCACAGGTGATGTAGAATAAGTCTAAATAAAAAAACAATATAATATTCCACTTGTAATAGATCTTGCGATTGCTGCATCTTCCGACATGTAGCAACACTTACTAATACATAAGTAGTCTTACTAAAATTGAAATTTCTACATCTTTCCGATATGTAGAAATGATTACTAATAAATAGGTAGTCCTAATGTGAATGAATATGTGAAGAATTTGTACTCAACATCATTCCGATATGTTGAGCTAATAAAATAACAAACTTTAGGCAAACATTAAACCTAAATTTGAAACATAGCTTTCGGAACATGCCTCATTACATTAGAACATGGAAACTTAGTGACGTTCAAAACGTTCACATAACAAATTCTAAAAGAATAGCATTTCGTCATTCAATAGCAAATAGTGATCGAAAACATCGTGGCGTTTGCATTAGTATTGACTCATTGCCTTCACTGAAAGACTTTGCGGATCTCATTGACAATCATAAGACTCGGATCAAGATTCCTCTCGATGACAAGGTATGGATAAAGTGTGATTCATCAGTCAAACTATACGTCTGTTCACCAAAACGTGAAGATGTTGAATATCGATTTTTTCGTTTCAGTGACGTCACATGGGAAACCTTTACAAGGGAGATACTACCACAGATAACGTCATTCATTAAAGATGGAGGACATCAAACGGTTGGAAGTTGTAAATCGGATGTTAACTACAAAAGCAAAGTCAAAACTCAATCTACAAGAGATCGAGAGGAATATACCCAACCGAAAACAATGGTTACTGATAAAACGCAAATTGAAGCCGACAACAAGCTTACATCTTGGAAGACCCTCAATGTTAACATGGAGGATTCAGAGGAAGGATAAATCTCTCACTATCCTATTCTTTCCAAATGGAACAATCCGATGTATTGGAAGGGTCATGGAGGGTGATCTCTCATATCTACACTTAACTTTGGAACATTTACTTGGTGATTCATTATCTGATTGGAAAGTGAAGACAATGACCGTGTTATGTGAATTACACTATCACTATGATTTCCGTAAAGTTACATCATCACATAATCTAACTTATGAAGTGGAGTTATTTCCAGCAGCTCAATTGACTAACTGGCATCCATATCATGTTCATGTGTTCCATAATGGAAAGATTGTGATAACCGGCATTAAAGACATAAGTGATGTGCCTCCCATCATATGTGATTTGAAAAAATGTTTCATGAAAACCAAATTGTCGATTTTGTATATATGTGGATAGATAATGAAATATGAACATGTTTTTGTATATATGTGAATAGATAATGAAATATGAGCATGTTTTTGTTTTCCTTATAAACCCTTGTTTTGGAAAAAAAGAGCAAGTTAATGATACAACATAAAACTTTATTTCAAAACTGTTTCAACATATTTAGTAAGAATTACATCATTTTTATCACAGTTTTTTGAAAATAGTTCTAAAGCACTTTTACAGTTATTTTTCAATGGTCTCTCGTTGACAAAATAGAGTACATAGCCACCGCACATTAGAGATGTATTACTTTGAAGTGGGAACGATGTCACTTTCCTAACAGTCCAGGAGAACCTGTTCATCCATAATGCGATATCATGTAAACGAGGTTGATTAAGAGAGTAAAAATATTCGGCAACTTTATAACGATTGACGTATACAGCAATCCAATGTTTTCCGGGAAGATTGTTGGTATCCGTATTGATGATAAGCGAACAAGGATAGAAAGGAATTGAATCAGGTAAATTATCTCTAGAAAAGACATTGAGAAATATTTTCTTGGAGAAGGGATGAGCTTTCCTCATTTTCCTCAAGATTTCTATGTTGCTTAAGTTACTCATCTCTGATAGCTGACAGTCACGTCTCTCATTCTTGTTATCTCAACTTTGCTATCATAGATAGCATAAATGAGACAAGTAATTGTTTTCTTCAAAGGTGACTCAAATGATACCTCCAGTCGTAGATTTCCAGGCTTTGTAACTCCTACGCTTTCACCACCTAGATCTGCATCTGCTGTGAGGTTGTACATAATGAAGAAGTAGCCATTCTTGTACATATCCATTGTAATTCCATTTGAATCGTCTGTATTAAACATGTTGAGGACGGTGAAAATAGAACAATATTCACGTGCGAATTTGCCATCTTTGAAATTAGGCTCATATGCTTTGCAAGATACAAATTTCCCATCCTGATAGAGTGCTAGTTTGCTAACATTAAAGTGTTGGAAATTGAATGGATTCTTTTCAAAGGCACCAATGAATGCCTCATTTTCCACGAATGTGATATACACCGCCTTTGGCATTGCAGTGGGAAAAAGATTTGGGTAGGCATGTGAGGATGATCCCGCACCAATTGTGAAGTTTGTCAACACACTGTGATTAACTGGATATATTGCATTGTTTTTCCTCAATCCTGTCGCATGCTCGTTGATGACTGACGGGTTCATTGTTACTCGCCTTACATTGAGCACGGCATTACTTATGTTGACTTGATAGTTTCTAGCTCCAAAAGCCATTAACGCGAACTCAGGATTTGCACGAATAAATTTTATTTGCATTTTAACCTGTGATAGCAGATATCTAGATTGACGAAGGAAATCAAGATAGACGGGTCCTTTCAAGTATAATTCCTTTGAATCCGCTGTTAAATCCATTCGTCTTTTCAACCCATAATTTGAGACATCATCAAATTTCCCTTGCTGATCATCATACCACCCAGAAACTTGCAAGTGTGACTGTTTAGCTTGCTTTTGAAATTGAGTCATTGTATGTATATATGCTCCATATGGATATGCTCGATCCCCTCCTTCAATCTGTTTGTCATTCAATATTAGATACACATCTGAGAACAGACTGGCAATAGGAAGATATGCTAATCCCACTTTATCCTTGGATGAATCGATATTTGTACCATCAGTCTTCTTAATTTGTATACACAACTCTAAATCAATGGATTGACAGTCAATATAATCTTGAGGATTGGCAGGTATATCAAACTGAATAGGCTGCTGGTTACCATCGATATTTGTTGTGGGGACTATGTCTGCAATTGTTGAGGAGATGATGTCTGTCTGATGAGGGGGAGAATCGAAGAAACACAAAGCCGAATTGATACTCTGCATCGTATTAGCTCTACAAATATGTTGTCTTCCTTCGTTTTGACTTGTTTCTAGTAGCTGTGGAATTTCGTTTGCGCTTTCTTGTTTTCACTCGACGTCTAGATTTAGAACGTGCTGCTCTAGTCGGCTTTTTACTTTTCCTGCGTCTTTGCTTAGTAACTCGACCGGATCCAACTTGTCTTGACTTCCTACGCTTCTTCCGAACTGTACGTCTCGTCTTTGTTAAATCATCTAATGCGTCTATGGCAGATTGCTGCGCGCGCATTTTCATAGATTCACCGATATCCTCACCTTGAAGCGCATCAGCTGCAACATTTGCACCAAAATCTAAAGCCCTGCTTCCAACACGCTTCATGATTGGTACGCCATACTTTTTGAGTGTTGGAAGAACCATACGTCTTAGTGCACCAAATATGCCTCCTCCAACTTGTCGTCTACCTCCAACAAACACGGGATAACCGCTCTGATATGATGGTCTACTGTAAATGCCTGTCATTATGACTACTGAATAACTATGGAAGTCACAATAGCGTAAAGCCTTATTCTCGTGACCTAATATGTAGGGTCAAAACAGTAACACCACCACAGAACGGTACTACTTCTCCTGCGTCATCATGAATTGATATGTCAATTCTATTGATGAAATTTCGGCTGATTGGTAGATACATTGTGTTAAAAAATTCTCGATTGATTAGTTGCTTCCTTACGGATGAGAGAGGAAATGTGCGCAGAAGTGGAGCCTCAATGTCGCCAACCCTTGTATACTCAATAATGTTACAATAGACGTATAAGTTACTTATATCACGCTCTAGTGATGGGGCTGTATCGCCTATTGATGTGCCTTCATAAATAGTTGATTTTGAGAATCCCAATGTGGTCGTTAACACGCTATCCAGCTTGATAAGAGAGTTCTTCCCTACCTTTAGAATCATGCGTTTCTTATGTGGGTCATAAGAAAAGTGATATTCATCTGCATCAAGGTAATCTACACCAAACTCATTTAACTTTTGTACACAATTCAGATGGCGTTTTCAAGCTTTCAATGTTCAAATTAACTCTTTTTACAAGTTCACTGGAAGTAGACAAATCATCACCCAATATGTCTTCGCTGTATACGTGGATATCCCATGAAGCATTTGTTGATGCTTTGAGTTTAGAAGAGGACAATTGAACCTTGAATGTATCATTTAATTCTGTCAACCAAGGTGCGCTTTCAAGGCCCTTAAACATCCCAATCATTTCAGATCCGAATTCAATAACAGCGGACTCAGACTTTTCCAATGGTGTCTTTTTAGTAAAAACAATAAATTCTGCCTCCGTTTCAACAGTAAATAAAGTTACTTTCTCTTTCTTATATTCACAAGTCATTAACGTTTCTGGCACTGATCCTTGAAACTTTCTTGCAAAGTCTTCAGCACTTCTAATGACCTCAAATTTATTTTTTACTCGGATGCTCCTTTTTTGTATTGCATACAATGGCACAATTCTACATTGAAAATCAGTGACTTTCCTCTCCGAATTCCACCCACGTCCATTGTACCAATACCTTGATGAGAAAGTTGTTCTGGAATACCCAAAAGTATGACTCAAATCCTTACCTAATACAAGAAGAACATGCTTCCCTTCCTTCATCAATTTTGTTGACCCCTTTATGACTGGTTTGTAGAATTTATTCAAAGTCAGCTTGAAGAGATCATTTATTCGTTCAAACATTCTACCGATTTCCTTTTCTGTATCTTGCAAGCTCATTGTGGGAACCTTAGAATCAAAAGTTGACGTTGCAAATGCCTTTTGAATTTTAATCATGTTTTGGACAGATGGTAAAGATGTTGAAAAAGGATGTAAAGTTAGATGATGAAAAGCCCATGTACCATGTAGACTATTTTGAAATATGCGAAAGAAATCATCCTTCTCTCGCACTTCTTTATGTAATTCAAAATAGTTGTTCTTTAGCAAACTGATATCGTTGTAATAAGTAATTTCAGTTAGAGCAACTTCATGGGGTCCATGCAGAGTAATTGGATTAGCGAATTCAACAGAGTATAGAGATGGTTTGTTACTTGGGAATATCTTGGGGTTGCTATTGCTTGGAAGAATGATGTTGAAGTTAGTAGACATATTAAACTCATATATGGAAGAAGTCACATGCTATATTAGCTTAAAAGTTACGAGTGTCTCCCATCTCCACATTTTGTAGATCCTGGTGCGTTATCCAGCTATTGAATGAATCAGGATATCCTTTCCATTTAACTAGATATTTCCTTTGATTGCCATGACCTTTCCTCCTAATTATTTTGTCAATCATATACACCTCGTCACTTCTGTCTACTACTTGCAATTCATAAGAGTAAAATTTTCCTTCAATTGGATTGCCATGGTAATCTATTAATTTATACATGGTGGGTCTAAATTTTGTATTTACTTCATCCACAAAAATCTCTTCTTCAGTCCAATTAGGCTTAACCTTTGAAATCCGAACTCTATCACCAACATTAATTTTCTTTTCATTGGAAATGTTTTTCGCTTTCTTATCATACAATCGAAGCCATACATCCATCGCATTATCTGGGGTAACATCAACTTGTTTCATCTTAATGATTCGATGGTAGCTTTCATTGTAATTCTTAACAACTGTCTGCAGCTCACCTACCCAAACATGTGTATTTTTTGCAGTGAAATATCGCCATATTTTTGTCTTCAGTGTGCGATTGAACCTCTCAACCATGGCAGCTTTATAAGCACTTTTGACACTAAACAATTCCACATTATGACTTTTAAGGAGACTTCGAACATGAGAGTTTTCGAATTCCTTCCCTTGATCGGTCTGTATTCTTTGCGGAACACGCCCCTCATCGAAATTGCTCTGAAAAGCCGCTTCAACTTCTGGTCCTCGTTTAGATTTCAGCGCACGTGCCCAAGCATAGCGAGATAAAATATCTATTACGGTTAAGATGTATTTATAGCCATCATTGTACTGTGATATCTGTTGCATGTCAGCCAAGTCCGCTTGCCATTGACTATCTATATTGTTAACAACATATTTTCTTGTCGGAAACCGCTTTCTCGCATTTTTGTGAAGAGTGTAAGTCGGTTGACTCCTCAACCACTTCTTGACTTTCTCTATTCCCACACCTGCTGTACGAGCTAGAACCTCCGGACGACTAAAACTTGCGGGATGATTTAAGTCGTAATAAATCTTTCTGAGTTTCACTGCTGTACTCATCGTCTTTGTTCTGATTTGCACGCGTATTACTCGCACAGCAACTGCTAACACAATTGATATCAACCTCCATGCCCTCTTCTGCTTTACCTTCGAGCGCAGATTTCAAACAACAGCAAAATTTTTGTAACGACATGATATGAGAGAGGCAAGGCTTAATTCATATTTGCTTAATATTTACTATACTCCTTCGCAACACGCATTGAGCGCCTAGTAGCTCTTTTTGGTTGCAGATCATCGGGATCATGAAGCTCTCGCTTGACCGCCATCGTGGGTGTTTTACTCTTTGATCCATCTTGTAAGTGACCCTTATCCAATTCATTCACAGTCGGTCCTCCAATAATATTGTGAGGTACATTTTGATCAGATAAAATTTTCTGAAAAGATGACCACCCTTGTGGTGCACCTAGTTTTCGCCTTACATCTCTGACAGCATATTGTAGAAGGTCATCTATGTGACTATTTCTAATAACATCACCAGTTGTTTCATCTATTATCTCCCCTCTCTCATTGAACTTCACATGTGGATCAATGAAGTCAAATAATCGCTCAGCGCGCACACGATATGGTCGAGGTGTTGACAAGGTTATAAATCGTCGCAACTTGTCACGAATCTGTCGCCTCTCGTCAATCTTTTCAGCTGCTAACTGCATTCGTCGATAGGGATCCTTAATCTTCTGAATTTCCATATCCTTTTGTGTTAGTTCCTTAAGTTGATTCGTAATAGGTTGATCTATATTTTTGACTTCCTCTGCACTTTGTAATGTAGTCAATTGTGCATACTCCTCTTGAGGAATGACTACCATCTTTGAATACGACATGTTTGAAAATAATAAGGCAACAAAGTACATTGCTTAAAACTAACTGTGAACCGAGAAAACTGTCATTGGTTCAGCGGAATTAGGTATGATATTTGTTCGAAATCGAAGTCGTTCCGGACATTCCTGGGTTAGATCAATAAATAGATAACCATGTGGTTTCTTTGTTACATCTTCATATATTTTTGAAAGTACTTTAGGTTGTTGAGGTAATATCTGTCTACTGAGATGATGTATCTGACTGCTATCTCTTGGATTTTTAAATATTACCAAATGATGTGTATTCAAACTTCTAGTTCTTTGCTCTTTCCCTCTATCGAAGATGTTTTGGGTGATGTAGATAATAAAAGCTTCCCTATGATGTGCAGTTTGAATGAACATTTCAGTTACATCCTTTGAAGATTTGCTTTCTCGTAATAGATCATCTAATACTAGTAAGTCACCTGCTTTGATATCCTCAGTTGATGGCAACCCTTGCTTCACCTCATAACCTTTCTGGCGAAGTGCAGAATGTAGTTGTGGTTGAAATATTCCATAATACCATTTGACTCTCTTAATTTCCTTGTTAAACATTTCATTTCTATATTGTAGCAGTTCAGTTACAAATGTAGTTTTACCGGACTGACTTGGTCCAGCGACACACATTGTGCGATCAGTGAATAGACGAAAATCTGTCATCTTACAATTCCATTAACATTAAACTCATCATCCCGCTAATTTTGCTTAGAACAACAAAACAGACACATGTTCCAGACCACGTTTATTTACATTCAGAATAGAAACTTTCAAGTTACATTTACAAATTAAAACATTTACAAATTAAAACATTTGTGTTTCCTCATCACAATTAGGATTATAGAAAGTTTTCAAGTCAGCATCTTGGCGCTTCAACTTCAATTTAGGATTCCCATCTTTAGATTTCCGCCCTCGCTTTTTGCTCTCTTCCTTCCCATCACTTAAAGCAGTCTTATCAATGTTAATTAAACATTTATCAATTGGTAGTGGTTCATAGACTAGTTGAAGAACCTTCATTTGTAAAGATGCGACTTTACCAGTCGAACCATGTGAGCCAATAGAAAGTCCGGTAACGTGCACTAAGCCCATATAGAGGCCCCGTTTGAGATCCTCACATTCCATCGCGTTTGTAAAGAGATCGAATGCTTGAAAATGATCCGATAGTTTTAAAAACAGTGTATCAAATTCCGGCAATTCCTTATAACCAACTCCTTCCTCTAATGCCTTTCTCCAATGAATGGGAGCACTTTCAGGCAGCTCAACACATTCTTTCGCGAAAGAGTCAATAGTTTTAAGAATCACCTGTTGCCATTTTGGAAAAGTCACTCGCATTTGTCTCATATTGCTATACCCTGATGTAGACATACCATTACTGTGGAAGAATGGAACTTGAAGATAAAAGCCATCATCACCATAATTCAAGGTTTGAAAGTAGAATGTATTTCCAATCCCTTGCACCTTTCGTGTCGGACGAAGCTTCAAGAGATCTTGCTCAAAAGCGTCACCTTCCTCTCTGATTGTATACATTTTCTGAGTCATGTTTCAACAAGTACTAATTCGGAGCTTTCAACCAGCGCAAATGAATTGTCACTTGAAAGTGGTAAAATATCATTAAAGCGTCTTCCTTATATACACCTATATATGACTCATCAATCAAAGTGATGACGTGTCACTTTATGATTCGCTAACCTTATATTAACATTGCAGCAGTTGCTGCAATCCTTCCAAGCGGACTATTGATTACACCATTAATACTGTTTCCAATATCATTTAACATACTTAGAAACCCACCACCACCGCGCTGAATTAAGTTTCGCCTTTTCTTATCACTTCCTTGGATTTGAAAACTTTTTTATGCTATTCAAAGAGCCAGCATTCAACAGAGGCTTGTAAATAGGTAGACATTTGTGTATTGCAAAAGCTAAATCACGAATGAAATCATCACTTGAATTTTGAATCAATTTGCACTTCTTCTTATTATCATGTATCCTATTTAACTTTCGCAACGCCTTTTTAAACTGACTTGAAGGTTTGAAGGACCATTTCGATTGACGAGAAGATGCCTTCCGTTTTACAGACATTTTTATTCTAATATGGAAATAGATAATACAATTACAATTTTTGCTTAGTACTTACAACATTATATAGAAAAGTTTACAAGCATTCACACAGAGTTTGTTGCTGGTACTTATAAAATTACATAAAACACTTAACAAGTTGTAGAGGGAAACTGATATACACTCACATCGGCTAGAGTCTCATTTGTAGCAGTTATGAGCTGCTCAATGTCTTTCATTAGATGTTTTGAAATTGGACAGCACATACAGCAGGGCTTTGAATGGAAAGTCTTTAAAATATTGGCATAGTATGCCCGCAAACTTATTACCTCAGAATGTCCTTGAGCAGCCACATTGATGCTTACTGATGGCGGTCCACTGAACAAGTCCAGTTTGCATTTCTCACCCTTCTCGTCATAGTAGCTGGAGGTGATAATGTCATGGAGACATGTGTTGAGTTTCCGTTGGATAATGCTGCACCAACAGCGAGAGTATTCCGGTACAATCTCCGTTTGAGCTAGTGGGCGAAATACTTCATTGAGCCAAAATCTTGCAACTCGTGTAAGAGCGTTGTTCACGACTCTCATCAACATTCTCTGCACCACAACGTCCTCTCCGCAGCGGAAATACTTCACTATTTCCTCCATCAGATCCACCAAATCCGCTTTATAGCCAGTTATATTCACGGCAGAATGAAATATATTGCCGGTGAAGAGTTGACTTCGGTAAATTATTGAAATGGGAATGTTGGTAGTGAACGACATGCTGATTGACATTGTATTAGCCTCAAATTATGCTTGAAATAGAACGGTACAATGTCCTCCTTATATAGAAAAGTCAAACAAAGACACAATAGTGACCAATCACAGACCTGCATGATGACTCATCATGCACGATATACAGTGACTGTTGAAGATATTTCTTCATCGCAAAGGGGACAAGATGAAGTTTCAAAGGGTACATAACATGTAGAACACATAACGCTATGAGAACATGGCAAAAAGAGAAGGGATCGTTCCTGTTTAAAACATTTAAGGCAGTTCCGTTCACATAATAATTTAAATGTCTCTTCTTCTAATTTCCTACTGAAGTCACTTTTATTGGGAGAAATTTTTATTAAAACACTGTCAGATGTCTCGTTCCATATCGTTCCGATTTGATCCTCCTAATTTCACTATCATTGCAGTGTAGCATGGAGAAATCCTCTATCCACCTACGATCCAAATTGTGATTCATAGCATGCTCATCTAGATCCATTAGTCGATCAACTAAATCACCAGCGTTGATATTTTCACTGAGATTTGTCACAGTTTCTATAGCTTTGAACGAATATCCAAGGTCTCTTGCGACAACCCACGACGTTGGGATACTAGTCATCATTCTGTATGTCATCAAACAACTATCTCATATTTATAGCTTAGTTTGTCTACGTAAAAGGAAAATCAATGTGTCATCTTGATTACAATGGTTTCAATAGTCACAATAGTCGCAATTGAGCAAACCCATTCAAAATCAAACAACGGACGTCTATCGGTACGTACCCAAGTGCTCAGAACCAAACCACACAAGTTCGATCATAGACGTTCCGAAACACAGTGTACTCAACTTAGTGTACCAAACACATGTACCTATCCAGTAAAACAGATCTCATACAAGTTCCTATTCATAACACTGAATTATACATGTACCTATCCATGTGCCTACCGATAACTAAATTATACATGTACCTATCCATGTACCTATCCGTCGCAAGTAGGGCACAGTTTTCACTACTCCTTTCATAAGGCGGACCATCTGTTCTTTTTATCTATCAAATTCTCTATGTCAGTGCCGGAATATTTGTCTGCTGGATATTCGTAATTTGGCTCACATTTGTATATACAAATATTATTTAGTTATCAACATGCTTTGATTAGGCCTATTTATACATTCTCGAAAAATCACTTACGAAAATCAATTCATGAATGTCTGAAAATGATGAGCATGACATTCTCAAGGAAGGAAATAATTATCTAAATGTAGCGTTCAGTTGACACATGTATTGACTTTGAGTAATTGTTCATGTTCAACACAGCTAACATGCAGTGATCAGTCATTTAAAAGGCAGCTCAAAGGAACCTTGTAAATGTTAAAGAACGTTTAATCAACAAAGTGAATTCTTCGATCGGGCCTCTCAATCTCGAGATCTCGGATCAACATTTTCCAAATACCGAGATCTCGAATTCGTTATTGCGAGTAGGCATATATCAGATTGTTCCAACTACTCAAAAAATGTAATTAATTACAAGACAATTACTATTTACTGTGTAGTGGTCTATAGGCCTAGATTTGCAAATACGCAGTCCTATTTGTAATTGAAATTGAATTAACAACACAAATCTGGACTGTGTTTGCATTCATCAATACAGGGCCGCGATAAATGTGTTGACTTCTTCGTCAGCTGAAACAAAGTCAGAAAGATCTTTCGAGTATTCTTTTGCATTCTTTCACCAATTTACTGCAGAATTGACGTTGACGAGATATTATGACACAAGATTGATAACTCGAGAAGGATTTGATCTCCATCCTCGATGCAGTTGGTCGTTTTTGAAAGCGGACGAAGCAGTTGCGAAACAGGCAATGTTCGAAGAGCAGCGAAACACATCGAGTAATCGGGATGATCATTAAACCCACCACGAGCTCGTGGACAACTACAGATGTTCTCAACGTCGTCAAGATAGGCGAGGGATTAGATTCGTTGAAACCTGATCGCAAGAAAGGCATTTTATAGACTGAAGGCTAATCAGTCAACCAGTTTTACACGTATTCACGAAGGTCACTCTTCCTTCAGTTACTCCGGCAGTTATTAAAAATATCCATGATAATGGTATGCCAGACTTAGGATCATCTTTCTCCACCGGGCATTGTCAGGAACAGATTTAATTTGAAGCGCGCTCCTTTAATCAACTATACAGGCCTAAAATCGGCGTTTGCATTTCGATCAATATGTTTTCTATGAATTTTGAGTCTGATAGTAGCAGAATGCTATTCGTCGAGAAAACTATGTATGTGCCTGATCAAACTTACACAAAATATCATTTCGTCCCCATCAATATGACAACAAACTCAAACATGCTACTCAGTATTTGCAAACCACTCCATTCTCACTCTTGTTAAACATTTTGGTGAAGACCTTATCGACACCAACAAAGGGACAAGAGAAGCAATAGGTTGGATATCCACAACCGATTAGTGATTATGAACTTTTCAACAATAGTCCCTTTCACGTACAGAGATTCATTATTCATCAGGTGTTTCAATATTTATCGTTCAAAAGAAATTGTTTGAATAGGTAAATAGTAATTTGAATCAGATCAATCAAATTATTTACTCACTAATATTCATATACCTGACACTACATTGACATAGTGTACAATAAATGTGACTTATACAAGTGCCAGCAATGTGTAAATATATTTATTTCGTTCAAAGGAATAATTGAGATCGGCGACTAAATATAACTCAATTTTTTTTCTGAAATTGGATGAAATGCAGCTGCTAAAATATTTTAATTGAATTGGTCGAGTTTGGTGTCATGAAAATCGCAATTTTGCAGGCATTGAGAATTTATTAGTCTTATCATGATCTGATAACTGTGTGACTTTCAAACTCAAGTTTAGTTAATTTGCAATTACATCATCACTTCCTGAGAGCTTGCATGTCGCACCATTTGTGCGTGCGTGTCATTTTCTTTCCACGTTTCACTTCTTTAACATTGCAGTCCGAGACAGTGACTGTCTCTCTCTTACTATCTCTTTTTCTTCCATACCGAGCAGAAGGCTGACGTCATCAACTAACAACGATAAGAACTTCCATCTGCTTGCTCGAAGGAGTGAAGCCAGGTCTTCACTGTATGTGAAACGCACACACGAAACTTACCCCCGAACGACGCATACAGACTTTCCTAACTTGATTTGGCAACAAAGCAATCCTCGCTACCGTCCATCCGCTCACTCGAGGGATGACGTCAGCCGACCACAGATTTAGAGAGCAACAGTGGATGTACTGCTCTCCCTAATTGACGCTGCCGGCGTTGAAGCCCGCAGATCGGTGTTTTCTTTGATGACCACTTGCAATCATAGAAATAAATATATTTTGTTTATCCTTCTCGTGTAGTAATATCTATTTCTGTGCTTGCAATAGACAGGAAGGAATGTGTCTCACAAATAGGACAATTTAGTGATTATGCCCATGTGTGTGACATACATGTGTGCTAGGTCCATTTTGAGATAAATTGATGTCGACATCATTCAACAACAATTCTGTAGGACTGCTTAACAAGAATTTTGATTTAATGAAATGATAAGTCGTCACTTGTGCTCACTTCATATCGCAAGAAGTTCATAAACTGACCTGTGACTTTTTCATGATGATTCCAAAGCAATAGTGACTTCTGTTGTGTTCCTCAGTCGTCACTGACGATCATCTTCAGGTCGTATACTCTTGAAAAAAATCGTGTGTAAAAATCAATTTATATCTCAAAATGATGATCATGGCTGCTGGGGTGTAAAGGCCCGTTCAGACAGAGAATAGTTTGCGGTTTGCTGTTTGCGGTTTTTGCCCCCTCCATTATTGAAAAGAAACCGTATGTCGTTCAGACAGAGCACGGTTTTAGAGACGGCAAATACTTCTCGTCAACTTCAAAAGAGGTGTGTCTACTGTAGTGGGAGATTGAATATCACAGTACGTTTACCTCAGAAGCATATCAGTAGGGATTCCAATCCCTGGGATCCCGAAATCCCGGGATTGGAGAGTCAAAATCCCGGGATTGAGAAATTAACAATATAGCTGTATTCTGCCTGAAGAAAGACAGATTGGCGAAGGTGAAGCTACCAGAAATCCACACACGATAGTTACAGACTCTTCTCATTTCATTATAATCGTCAGCGTTACGTTTTTAATATTCCATTGATGAGACTTTTGAATTAGGTCGAGATTTAAATTTGAGCTTGTTATTTCTCAAAGCCAACAATATTTTAGAGCATGACCAATTTGAAGATGAACATTGCTGGCGAAGTAGGCCTACACAATACCGGGATAAGGAATCGAACTAATCCTCGGTATTGAGATCTTTAGGAGGCAAATTGCTCACCAGACTGCAGTATATATTTACATTATTATTCTCTGTTTAACTCAATCTTGGGATTAATTTGTTCAGGAAGAATAGTTCTATTTGACCATAGTTGTTATTCACAGCATTAGGTTAGCTTATACAGTAAAAAGGCATGTAAAAGGTTCTTCAATCGCGTAATCTCGAGCTTGGGATTTTGGAATATCTCAATGTGCTAGTTAAATGCATTGAAAGTCGTGAATCATGATTATCTTGATTGCCATTTTACTTTTAGCTACAAATGGTATACTTACATTTTGTCAATATCGATCATGGGTCAGAGTCTGTGATCCCGAATCCCGGGATCAAGAAAAGCCGAGAGTTTTAGGCAGGCTCTAGTAGTATCGCTTGTAGTATCGCTTCGCTTCGCTTTGCTTCGCTTCGCTTGCGCCAGATGACACACTTTTGCGGGTTTTTTTCAAAAAATCAAAATTTCAAAAATTTTAAAAATTTAGGTAGACTTCAAATTTCACGTGGCCGAAGGCCGAAGGGCGAAAATTTAGGTAGTGACAAATTTTCAAAAAAAACAAAATATCACGTAATCGAAAATTTAGGCGGTTTCAAAATATCACGTAATCGAAAATTTAGGCGGTCTCAAAATATCACGTGGACGAAAATTTAGGCGGTCTTAAAATATCACGTAATCTAAAAAATATCACGTGGTCGAAAAATATCACGTAGCCGAAGATCGAAAATGTAGCCGAAGGCCGAAAATGTAGGCAGATGAAAATCTAGGTAGCCCAAAAAATATCACGTTGTCCTAATATACCAGAAGATTGTATTCAAAATATTTCTTTAAAAATGGAAATCTCAACAGGGGAAGCCTCAGAAATGGAAGGAACTTCGGCGGGGACGGCGACGGCAACGGCGACGACGAAAATTGAAGAAGCCTCAGAAATAGAAGGAATCTGAGTGATCTGATGTCCATTCATTGTCTTTGTTGATCCGTGAAAAAATTATTTTTTATTTCCATGACATATATATCTTTTATTGTTAAAAAAATGATCCTACCAAATGTTGGTGGAGGTGCATATATCCCGAATAATCGTGAATCAGAAATGGAGATAGAAAATTATATCATGAAAACTGGAGACGTTTTATCTGGTCCATTGCATCTTCCTATTCTTCCGCAACAAAATACAGAGTTAACAAATAAACAATATGTTGATACACAAATCAATGACTTAAAAGAAAAATATATAAACGATGTTTTGGTTCCACTGATGAATGAATTAAAGTTGCTAAAACTTAATGACAAATCATTAAACGAAAAATTATTAAAACTTGATAAAAAGGATAGAAATCTAGAAGTAGATATAGCAAAACTTTTTAAAAAGATTTCAGAACAATCAAAAATTTTAATATTACTTTCTTTAAATTTAAAATCTGCTGTAATTAAAAATAAACATCAGATAAAAATGTTAAAAGAACAATTAGAAGATGAAATAGAAAAACTACCTGAAAGAATTAAAAAAAATTTAAAGCAGTTACAAACTACATTCCAAAAAAGTGTTGATGAATTGAGTTCTAAAATTACTCAACAAATGAAAAAGGTGAATAGAATAATAAATGAAGTAAACTCACTTAATCAAAAAGTTGATGAAATGAAAAATCTTAAAATCAATCTAGAAAATGAATTAAAGAAAAATTTACAAGAAAACTCTAAAGAAAATAAAGAACAGTTAGATTCTGTTAAAAGACAATTAGATGTTCTTAAAATTAAGTTAAATGCTCTTAAAACGGCGTTGAAGATGAATCAGCAGAAAATGCAAGTTAATAGAAAAGAAATTAAAGTACATCACACGTTACTTGACGCAATAGATAAAGTGCAACAGACAATTAATAAAGTTATCTCGAAGTTGTTGTCCATTCACAAACGTAAATCTTGATCGACGAAGTCTTGGGTTTCTAACCTATCGGAGCGAAGCTCCTCTGGCTTCAGCCGATCGGCCCAAAGGTCCTCAGGTTACTAACCAATCCTAAACGTAAATCTTAGCGCAAATATTAACGTAAATATTTTTTCCCAAAAGTCAAATTTAATCCTAAAAAATGCCTATAATTTATAAACACAATCTTAAACATTTTGCTTCAAATCAAAAAATTGCTCATGAACCATCTATGAAATCTGTTTACCATTATGACAGTGTAGAAACAATCGGAACACAAAAGTTCCTAGGCACCGCAGGTGCCGTCCAAAAAGAAGGGGATGGTATATTTTCTGGTATTGGAAGTATCGTTAACTTAATTAAAAATAATAAAGATTTGATTACATCTGCTGCAAAAGGAGCAGCTGCTATAGGTAGTACAGCTAGTGCAATATCAAATGCTGTTAAGTCTCAAAACGAATTAAAACAATTAGAAACTATTCGTAAACTTAGGAATGATTCTGAAGAACTAAAAAATTTAAAAAAACTTTCAGAGGAAACAAAAAACAAAATTGCTAACATAGCTGTGGGGGAAACCTTGAGGAGCGGAGCTCCGTCTGATAGTAAAAAGGCGAAGAAAACAGGCGTAGCCATAGAACGTTCAATTGAAGAAATAAGAGGCAATGGCGTGAGCAGCAACCTTCGGTCTAACCAGCAAAGCTGTAGCGGAGCTGGTCTAGCATAATTCTAAAATTATATTTTAGTAAAATTTTTTAGTAAAATTTTTTCTGTGTGTGTGAAAAAACAAAAGGTCAAATTATTTTTTATAAAAATGTCTTCGCTTATCGAAAATAAATTTAGATTAGACGATCCTCCGTTCGTCAGTTACAATCAAAAAAAGAATGACTATATAAGAATTGCTATGAATCCCGGATCTTCCAGTCGAGTAAATACTGGAGGTGATTTAATTTTTGAAGTTGATAATCAGCAGAGTTATTTATATTTACCTGGTTCCTTTTTACACTGTGAATATTCTTTATATAGTGATGCCAATTTTACAACACCATTACCAGATAGCGATAATATTGCATTAGAGAATAATTTTTTCCAAGATTATTTACACAAATGCGTTTAGATGTTGCAACTCAAAATATAGAAACAATAAGTGATTCTCCAGGTGTAATTGATACAATGCTTAGAATTGTAACAATTGGTGAAAATAATAAAAAGCATGAAATCGAAGGTTGGTTTCCTGATACTAATGATGGTATAATTGTTGATGATTTATCTCACGCTGGAACAGATGCAGCAGGAATTGCGAAAGATATAGAGAATATTGCAAAACATTTAAATAAAACAAACAATAGTGCATATAAAGAAAGACGTGAATTTAACAAGAAAAGTAAACAGACAGTTAATTGGTCATTGTCTCCATTATTCGGATATTTAGATTATGATAAAATATCATATCAATTAAAATTTAAGTTAATAATTCATCGCACAGCAAATAATGAATTAATCTTTTTTGGCAAGACTGGAAAAAAGCATATTTAAAAATTGATAGACTTGAATGGTGGATTAAGCATATTACTCCTAGTTTAGAGATTGAAACAGCTATTGCAAAAAGATTAAATACTAACAAACCAATTCCAGTAAATTTTCTAAAGCGTACTGCTAGTTCAGTAACTTTTTCAGAGCAAAGATTTAACTGGCATTTTACTAGAACTTCGAATACTCCAAGATATCTATTACTAACATTTCAAAGAAATAATTCTCCAAGTTTTGATAAGAACAACAATCTTTTTCATATTAATACAATTCGAAGTTTACAAGTTTCATCAAATCAAACCCGATATCCAATTGATCCATTAAGATTCGATGATGCCAATAATCAATTTATGGAAGGATATGATGCTTATAGAAATCTTTGTATAGAATTTGGAGTTGAACCACAATTAACTCCTGGAGATTGGAGACATTTATATCCAATTTTCTGTTTCGATTTAAGTGCACAATCAGAAGATATTATTAAAAATGGTTGTGATGTAACAATTAATATTGAAAAAAAAGATTCCACAACTTCATTGATGGCTTATGGTTTATTGCTAGAGGGTGTAAAATATTCTATTGAAATTCTTAATGGAAAGATGGCTAGGATCGGTTAATAACCTGAGGACCTTTGGTCCGATAGGCTAAAGCCAGAGGAGCTTCGCTCCGATAGGTTAGTAACCTGAGGACCTTTGGTCCGATCGGCTGAAGCCTCTGAACAAAGTTCTATTGGTTAATTAAAAATTCTTAACTTAAAATTTTTCCTAACTTAAAATTTTTTTATTAAAAATGTCGGAAGCGAAAAGTAATAATAATAAAACTGTTGAATTAAAATTACGTAGTATTGTTGACAAAAATACCCCTAAAACTATTACGATTAACAAAAAAAAGTATTACATAAGTAAACCAATGATAGAGAATATTCAATTACAAGAAGAATAGAATTGTGGAATTCTCCCATTAATTCCACTAATAATAGGACGCATAGCAGCAGCAGGAAGTGTTGCAGGTGGGACAGCTGGTATTGTCCAAGCAGTAAATAAAAATAAATCAGAGAAGGCAGCATTAGAAGAACAAAAACGTCATAATAGAGAGCTAGAGAAAGTTGCTAGGGGAGAAGGAATAGTAGATAATTTTATTAGTAAATCAAATTTAGTTGATGAAGGAAAACGTGTTCTTAAAAATATTCTTCACAATGTTGATGATTTGATTGAAATTAAAGGAACTAAAGATGGTTCTGGAATATATCTAAGTCCTAGTATGATTCGGTAATAACCTCAGAACCTTTGTTCCGATAGGCTAAAGCCTCAGAACCTTTGGTCCGATCGGCTAAAGCCTCAGAACCTTTGGTTCTATTAGGTAAAACATTTATTTTATCTTTTAAAATGAATTCTACAAATTCCGAAAATTTAATTAGATTAAAAATTTCAAATCTAGATCTAATGGATTATCTCTTAAAAGTACATAAAACCTCAAATTGCCAGCACACCGGTCGGCTGCACAGCGGTCGGCTGCACACTGGAGGGGATATACAAAAAAGATTAGAAAACTTTCCTGGATTTATTTGGAGTAAATATTCAAAAGAAAAACATCTTCCTGGTCATTCATATACCGGTCCAGGAACTCGATTAGATATAAGACTAGATGAGAATGATAATCCAAAACCGGGTGAAGAACCAATAAATAGAGTAGATGCCGCAGCTTACAGGCATGATTTAGCTTATCGAAATCATGATCTAAGTTCTCGACATGCAGCTGATAAGAAGATGATTCAAGAATTAGATAGTATTCAAAATCCTTCCTTTAGAGAAAGAATTGAAAGAGTGTCTGTTAAGAAAGCTTTACAAGCTAAAATATTATTCGGACAGGGTTTAAATGAAACGACAGCAAAGCTGTCTGAGAGCAACGCTCGAACCTACGCGTCCGAAATGTCGAATGACCTAGATCGGCATAGTGGAACCTATGCCTCGGAAATGTCGAATGACCTAGATCGGCATAGTGGAACCTATGCCTCGGAAATTCACAAGGAATATAGAAGGCCTAAATATTTATTGAAAGTAAAAGTATTTAATAAAGATGATATTTGGAGTGCTGATCTTATTCATATGCCGAATGAAGGAGGGTTTAAGTACGCATTGACCGTTATAGATTTATATACACGATACGCTTGGGTAAAGCCTTTAAAAAACAAAAGTGGTCTATCAGTTAAATATGCGTTTGAAGAAATCTTTAAAGAAAGTAATAGAAAGCCAAGGAAATTGTTTGTTGATAAAGGATTGGAATTTTATAACAGAAATGTTCAGCCACTATTTGAAACTGTTTATTCAACTGAAAACGCTGGAAAGGCTGTAGTAATTGAGCGATTCAATCGGACGTTAAAAATTAATTATTCAAGAAATTTACTGAGCAAAGAAATCAGAAATGGTTGAAGATATTACCAGGAGTTGTAGAGCAGTACAATAATAAAGTTCATTCTGGTATTGAAGAAACTCCAAAGAATGCTTCTGACGACCCTGATTTGATAAGAAAAAAAATATTCGAGAATAATTATTCGAATGAGAGTAATCCGAATTTGCAGAAACTTAAGCCGAAATTTAAAATTGGAGATAGAGTTAGAATATTTAAATATAAGAATAAATTTGAAAAAGGCTTCGTCGGATACTGGACTAAAGAAATATTTGAAGTTTGTAAAATAAACCAAACTTATCCGATTACTTACGAAATCAAAGATTTAGATGATTAAAATATCAGAGGCCGATTTTATCAAAATGAATTACAACGAACTGATTTTTAATTATCATTATTATTATTATTACTGGAACTAACGTTTCGGGAATGAAATTCCCTTGTTAGGCGTAGCCATAGAACCTACGGTTCGTTCAATTCTAACATAATATCAAGAAATGGTACTCCTTTTTGTAATTTAAATAAAACATAAAGACATAATTGACCACAATAAGTAGTTCCCGGTTTTTGAATTTGAAATGTATTATAAGTTCCATTGCCAAGTAATTTTTTGACTTCGTTTGTTGGAGGCAATCCATATGAGTCGAACCAATAGTTCTCAGCCTCCGGGCGGTCAAAATAGTAATTATCTCCATTTTTATTTCTATGCCCCGCTGACCAATGTACTCCTTTTTGGTCTGAAGTGTGAAGATTCGTTATGAAATTTACAGTTGGCTTATTTTTGATCAATTGTAATTCGACTCTCATTAGAACATGAAAATTCTTTATTCCTAATTGATTTGCGATTTTCTTTAGGTCGAAATTTGTCGTGGTTTGCGTTCCATATAATTTAAAAAACTCCTTTATGTTGCTCATTTTAAATGGAATAAAATGTCTTGTTTAACAATGTTCCATTTTATTTTTATGAACTCCCATTAAGAGGATATTGTTTGTTTTATCTGTATTAAGACAATAACAACATCTGTTAGCACATTTCTCAAACCGCATGATTGTTTTAGGGGATCATACGGGTTATGCACTCATAACATGGCGTTAAGAACATAAAAGCAATCTATTAATTCATTCTCTGCTTTGAGGGAATATTCTGTTGTTATAGCAAGCATTCAATACAATATCGCAGTATCGATAGTCGAGACCGACTGTCGAACCAAAACCGCAACTTTTCTGGTTTTGGTCGGTAGTTTGGTTTTGGATCTGGCTCGCGTTATGGCCGATGAAATGATTTACAATGCGGTGCAATTTCCTCTTGTCATTCAAGTACATTTAATCATACGTGTCATGTCATACCCGTATGTTGTCAAGCAAACTTCATACACCTACAATGCCGCTTTGCTTAGATCACCATTCATAATTTTCACTTGCTATTTAAACACACACAATTCATAAAACGTGACACATTACAATCTTAGTTTAAATCTTATCATCACAATGGTTGGATCTACTGAAAGATCTGTTCGATTGGAGACAAAGCGGAGAAGAATTCAGAAGTTAACAAGGGAAATCATACATCTGCAAGCACAAAGTAAAATATTCTTACACTTGGATATGAGAAGAATTTTTGAATATATCGGAGACTCGCAAGATGTAGAAAATATTAAACTTAATTGAACAACGGCAGTCAGTAATATTTTCTTTAAGGCGTAGCGCGTAGCGTGTAGCCATAGAACCTTATCACAAGAACGGGACGAACAAATTATTGAACAATCAACAATATCATCGAACAACATCGATACAACAGGGCCGCCAACTTATAGAAAATCTCAACAAAATATTCAATCTATTCAAGAAATTCAATCTATTCAGGAAATTCAATCTATTCAAGAAATTCAATCTATGTTAAATATTCAATCTATGTCAAATATGCAGCCTATTCAAGAAATTCAATCTATGTTAAATATTCAATCTATGACAAATATTCAATCTATTCAAGAAATTCAATCTATTCAAGAAATTCAATCTATGTCAAATCTACATTAGCTGGCGCAAAACAAACAAACAATTTGAAGAGAAAAACCTTCATATAAACGCTGTGAGTGCTATAATTAATTAATTATATTTTTGGTTGTAATAAGTTTTTGGATGTAATAAGTTTTTAGATGTAATAAGTTTTTGGTTGTAATAAGTTTTTGGATGTAATAAGTTTTTGGATATAATAAGTTTTTGGATGTAATAAGTTTTTAGATGTAATAAAAAAATATTATTCCCACGTGTCATCATCATCACTTAAATTACTCTCACTGACGATTGTTTGAAATATTTCAGCTTGAATATCTTCTCCGTTATAAGGTAACATAATTTCATTTTCATCAGGTGCTTGACGTTTAAGAATATTTATTTGACCAGAAAATTTTTTTTCTTCAGTATTATTATTTTTATCAGGAATACTAATTCCAGTTTCTAAAGATCTTTTCCATGGTTTATTAACTGTAGTCGATAATGTTTTACCCGAATATAATTTTATAAAATCTTCTACTTTTACTTTATCTTGTGAATATCCTTTGAATGTTTTCTTTTCACTAAGTCTCCCTTGTTCATCTACAGTAATACAATATTTTATTTTAGGAGCAATAGACATTGCAAAAATAATTCCACCATTTCCATAATCATTTTTTCCTTGACACAATTCCCCACCAACATATCCAGCAGCATCTAATTTATTGAAGAGCTCATTAGAAATGTATATTGAATCAGTGTTTTTTACAATTAATGGAAAACCACAATTAAATGCGGCATCTTATGTTTCAATATCATAAACATATTGTGGTTTATTATTTAAGTATCTTACAGTGGTGACATCTTTGGTAATATCATTTTTAACTTGACACGCAGTAAAACACAATGGTTTATCTTGTCTTTCGCTTACTACCAAATTAATACCTAGAGATGATGCCAAATTGTATAAACCACTAAAGGTTTCTTTATTTTTCTGTGTAAAACAAATAGTTGCATATTTACTTGTAAAAAAAGATTTCTTGCTCCCATCTGCTGCATAAAACCCAACAAAGAACCAATATCTAATATTATATTCAGCATTTAGAACATTCCAAGGAACACGCTTTTCTCTAAACTGATTATAATAATTTTCACTAAAGTACGTGTATGTGGCATATTGTTTTGGATTTTCAAAATTAAGTTTGTATACCCTAGATGATCTCATTGTATCATATATTTTACAATCATTGTTATAAGCTTGATTAATATATTTTTTTAATTTCATTAAGAGGTTAAGGTCTTGGTTATTTAAAGTACAACAATATCTGACTCCTGATTCATAATTATAGATTCCAGCAGAACCATCTCCTAAAAAGAACCCTTCTACAAATGCTTGCTTACATCTTAAATTAGGTGGATCATTAACATAAATATCACTTACAATTTGTTTCAATGTGATTGTATTGTCGTGTAAAAATAATTTATTATGTAGTAAATTTGCTCCTATAATTAATTCTTGTGGCTTTATTTCATTACCTCTTTCATCTAACAATGAATGATCTTCAGTAACATCTACTATTCCCATTTTTTCTCTTATTCGATAAATACGTTTATTTGTAAGATGTCTAATAATTTTTTTTACTTTACTCCATCCATTATGAGTATAAATTTCTAAATTATCAACAAATGAAATTTCTTTCATATCACCATTAATTTCAAACGGATTAATTTTATAGTTGTTTACAATACTATCTATTCTAGAAATAAATAATAAATTATTCTTTCTCAATATTACAGGCGTGTCAGCTGTTACTTAATCTGTATAATGAATGTATTTTTCGTTGAAACCATTAATTTCTAAAATAAAGTTATTCATGATTCTTCTAGAGTGAGAAAGAATGAAAGAACCTAAGTGTGATGGCATGAACGACGTCTTCCTATCTTTTACAATATTAGTTTTAAGAAATTCATCATCTTCCATTTCTACTTTCGCTAAATATTGTTCATCATTTAATTTTTCATAATCTTTTACTTCTTGAGTGAAATTTTTTCTCAATGTATTCTCATTCCATAAATGATATTTAGTGGTTATATCTTTTTGCACAGTTTTGCCATATAGTGAATTCATCAATAATTTAATTAACTCATCGCCTACAGTATTTCCTTCTGTTTTATATCTTTTTCTCAAATTAAAAAGTTTTTCAATATAATTTCGAAATGGTGAAACTTGATAATTTTTTTCATAAATTATACCATCAGTAATATGTGAGATTTTTCCCCCACATCTAACAATTTCTTGTATGTCTACAGAAGTTAATACATCATAACATATACCATTTCTAAACCTGATTACTTTTACATGAGAATTATTATTTTGATTTTTAATTTTATCTTTTATAGGAACTGGTTGAAAAAACATATCATTGGGATATTGAAACACAACTGTAAATATTCCAGTTTTAGGTCTAAATGTTTGAGTATTAAATTTATATACTATTTCCCGTTCTTCTTCTTGACGAAATTTTCTAGCGGATTCAGCTTTAGGGTATTCTGAATTTTCATCATACATAGCTGATGGATATAAAGATGTTGCATCAAAAGCCATTAGAAATTCATTTTTTTGTTCAAGTAGTTGATTTGAAATTTTCTTACAAATTTCAGTTTTATCTCCTAAATCTCGATACTGTTTCATTAAATCTATTAAATTACTTCCAAGGGACAAAGCCCCACCAGCGTAGCGACCAAGGGACAAAGCCCCACCAGCGTAGCGACCAGGGGACAAAGCCTCACCAGCGTAGCGACCAGGTAAATACTGTTTTAATATTGGTAACAAGATGCTACAAAAATGGCGATATGTATTTTCTTATATTTGCTGAAACTCTTCCACCTTTAACAGATTTTCTAATATAATTTCTAGCCCATAAATCTATATGAGAATGAATATTTATATTGTCGTTTTGTACGCTTTTCATCCAACCGTTAAATGTTAAAGCAGAGGATGTCAAATTAGTAGTTATATCTTCGCCAACTAAATCTCGCATAACATTATTATATTTGTAGATACAAAAAGCTAAAGAAAGAATATCGTTAACTAAATATGGTCTCCATTCAATTTCTTTTTCTTTATAATTTTCATGTGTTATGTCTCCAATTTCATAATTTAATTTACACACATTCGTAGGAATTTTAAAATTCACACACCATTTAGAAAGACTTGTTTTTACATGTTGATAACTACATTTCATTATAATAGTTTGAAGTGCTAATTTACCTGAAGGTGAATCTTTTTTCATATTGTTTTTAAATCTAAAAGATTTTTGAATGTATCTACTAACACATTCAGTTGTATAAGGATTTTGTAATGAAGCAGTTAATATTCCTCTTGAAGTTTTAAGAGGCGGTTTAGATAATTTAAAATTAGCTTTTATCGGAAAATATGCATCGAATCCTGATGAATTATGTGCTATTAAAGTTACTTTCGAATGATTAAATTTGATGGTATAACTTGATAAATTTGATGGATCAATAAAACTTGATGGATCGGACATGCGTCCTCTGGGTTTCCCCCGATCGGACATTCATCATCCTCAGTTCTCGTAAATATTTTCACACAATTTTGAAGTTTATTAAATTCTAATTCAGTTAAATTATTATACTCATTAATCTGTTTTTTAAGTTTTTTTATTTCATCTTCATCTTTTGATCGTTTAATTTTAATCACATCACTTAACAAACGTGTTTCTAATTCTTTCAATCTTTGTTTCGGTAAGCAACATATAAATTTATTAAAATTAATAGCTCCTACAGCATAAGGAATAGGATGAGCTGTTGAACAGTTAGGATCAGGAAAAGTTTCGAGATCCCAAATATATGTTGAACTATAGTCAATTTTTTTCTTTGTTATGATTTTATATGGACGCGTTGTTAGATTTTCATCAGTAACTGTTTTATATATGGGTTTGAAATTATTTTCAATTTCTCTAATAGCTTTTAATTTATGAGATTTATTAATTAAACAATAGTGACCAATGGTTGAACCTTCGTGAAAATAATTGTAATAAACATAATTATTAAACGTTTCAATTCCTCTAGGATTTAAATGACGATTGGCAGGACTATAATATTGAACACATTCTCCAAAGTATTTATTGAATTGAGAAAATTTGCAGTTTGACATTACTCCTGTTCTAGATGTGGCTTTCTCTTTATATAAAAAATTATTAAACATTTCTTTCATCATTTCTCCTTGTTCTTCATTAAAACCTCGTAAAACATTATAACATTTAATCAAACAAAAATCTTCAGAAGGAATATAACAATATTCACCGAAATATTCTTTGATTCTATATTTCATATTAATCCCTGCCCCTCTATGCGATCTTTGTACTAACTTCATTCCAAAATCTTCATATTTAATATTACCTGTAAAAATCCATTCGTTAGCATCGGATTTCTCATCCAGATTCGAAAACCATATTTCAAATGAATTTTTATTATAGAAGGTTACGTAAAAATTTTGAATTATATTTTCCTGATCTTTAACAACTTTTCCAAGTAAATTAATAATTTTACCATTTGCTAAAAGTTTCCGCATATCATTTACTACATTAATAAAAGATACATTTTCATATTTAATTTCATTTGGATTAAATAAATTACATAAATCATCACCAAGCTCATCCTTAATTCTATCATCAAAAAAGATATCAATTATAGGAGTTTCTAATATTTCTTTTGTTCCACTTTTCTGTTTTTTAATATTACGTCTAATACTACGCCTAGTACGTTTCTGTTTTTTAATACGTTTACTACGTTTGCTATGTTTAATTTGTGCATCAAACTCAGCAGTTTGTTTCTTGATTAATTCATCAATCCTAGACGTTTGTCCGAGAGACATTTCACGATTCATATTTTTTAAAAGAAAAAATGAATTTTTACATAGAACCTCGGTTCCGTTTTTACATATACACAGGAATATGTAATTGATGTAATGTTTCTAATTCATGTGTTGTTAAATGTTCTTTCTTAACCAACCACCATAAATTATTATACGCCAAAAATACTCGGAAACTTCTTAAACAAAGTGGAAAGTCCTTTGTTTTAACACACGGTTTAATACCATGTTTTGTTTTATAATCTGTAACGAGCGCTACGTATTTATGATGATAATAAAATCTAACTTCTTTCTTCGAATTTACAGGATTTGTAGGATGACGATAATCTTTTAAAACTGGCACATGTTCTATCTTGTAAACATCCAACAAATTTTTTTAATTTTTATTAACAAAAAATTTATAAGAAAAAATTATTCGGTCACTCCGTTTGATCACTCCGTTCGGTCACTCCGTTTGATCACTGCGTTCGGTCACTCCGTTTGATCACTCCGTTCGATCACTCCCCAAAAATATTTTCTATCGACTTTCAGTCGGGGCGAAGCTTAGTCAGAGAACAAATTTTCTATCGACTTTCAGTCGGGGCGAAGCTTAGTCAGAGAACAAATCTTCTATAACTCTATCATGAATTTTTTTATCAATATTAATTGTGATAAATCCATAATCTTTTGACCAAGCATTGTTACACGATTGTTTAAATTCATCTTTATTTCTTACACATAAATCTCTTAACAAATCACTTAAGTTTCTTGCATTTATTTCAAATAGTATAAATATATTTGCATTCTTTCTAATAACACTTCCGTCTAATGAATACATACTTTGTGTTAAATAAAAAACACTACAATTATTATGTCTACCTCTTGTGAAATAATTTCTCTGAACTGACTGATTTCTATCATCAACACAATCATCAAAAATTACACAATGTTTCATTGTTTTATCTAGTTTACTAGGATCTTGCATATTACCACTATCATCTATTAATTGTATCTTTATATGCTTGCTTTTATTGGATTCTACTAACTGATTATTTTTTGCTGCTTCTTCACACCACGAACTTATTTCTTCTTCATATTCAGAATTTTCATATTCTTTGAATAATGAAGCAATTGCTGTTTTTTAAGATTATTTTCAAATCCATATTTTAAAAATTGATAGACGGGTTGTTCTCCTGTTGTTGTATAAATTATAAGATTGCTATAATCCAAAAAATTTGGAGTCGTTAAAACTTTAAATAATAGATATGTTTTTCCACATCCTAATCCTCCACAAATAACTGACAAAACTTTATTAGATAAATTTGGATGATGATTAAATTTAAGTTTTTTTTTATTTAATGAGGGCACTTAATAAAAAATTTTATTTTTATTTTATTTTTATTTTTAAAGAAGAAGAAAATTAAACTTCTCTAGCCTCGCGTGGGAGTTTATACCTCCCGAACCAAAAGATCTATCATAATCTCTTCACCTCCAAAATTTATTTCTTGTCCTTTTTCATCAGTGATTCTAATGATAATGTTGTTAATAGTTTTTCTTGTAATAGGGAAATATATTAATGTTTGTGGAATTACATTTAGTCTATAACCAATGGGTACAGTAAAAGCTGGAAAACTGAATATCAAATTTGACAATTTACCATTTATATATCCTCCTTTAATAATGTCACAATGTGCAACAATTGAATTTATTTCAGTTATTTTTGGAATCTTCTCACCTAAATGATAACCTTGACTATAAGTTTGTTTATTAAATCCTAATAGCTGTGACAATGATCTATCATGATTAAAATCAACTTGATGATTTTCGTCTAAAGTAAGAGAAAATTTATTAACTGCCGGTTCAACTGCAAAATGTAATTGTTTCTTATCTTTAAATGGTATACCTAAATGTCTCTTAATTTCATTTGATATCGATTCAACTTCGTAAGAACCAGGAAGAAAAGTTAGTATTTTCCATGTTTTGCCTTTATCAGTAGAATATCTAAATTGATCATTCACATCTTTTATAACATTTTGAATAGTGTTAAATGTGGAGAAACTAGTCAATGCAATTTGATAATTTTTATTTTGTTCTAAATGAAGAATGGGTTCTAAATTACAAGTGTGTGATGAAGTAGTTGTTATAATTTTTAACGTCGTACTAAATTTTGATGAACCCAAAATCTCTGTTAGATTTTCTAAATGATTATTAATTTTGTCTAAATCTGCTGAACACATTTTTTAGTTAAAATTTTGAATAAATATCTTTTATCAAATATTTTTTTTATAAAAAATTAAAAACAACAACATATTTCAGCTACGGGCGAAGCCCTGGAAGACATCTCAGATGTGCCGTTATACTTTTATAATCCTCTTCATTTAGAATCTTCTTTTCTAACAGTCTTTTCAATATAGCATGAATTTCATTGAAACTAGAATTATGTCCTTCTTTTATTGCCGATATTAAAATATTTAATCTATTTAGTAATTCTTGTGGATCATCTGGTAAAAATACAGTTTTTTCTGTTTTCTGTTTTTCAGATAAACCTTTTCCTACGTCAACTTCCGTTGATAATAAATTTTCTAATTGTTTATAACGTCTAAGAGATTTTACTGCACCAACTCTATCTAACATAGCTTTATATTTTATGAGATCTTCTACAGCATAATTATTTAAATCTGCTCCTCTTAAAAGATCAACAAAATTTCTATCTAAATTAAAAGGATATTTATCTGGTGAAAAAATTAAACCTCGAAAAGGTTGTGGAAATATTTCTTTCTGTCCGAGATAAAATCTAGGTATTGTTTTTCTATCTATAAATGAAATAGAATGTTCAAATTGCATAGATTTTGGTAATTTCTTATTAATGTTTGATTCTAGTAATCCATAGTCATCTAATATAGTTTTGTGTTCTGGATCTGTTATATCAATTTGTTTATCATTATTTGTAAGTTCTTTTTCAAGAGTTTTAAATGGTTTCATAGTTTTTTCAAAATCAATTTTTACTTGCTCGGTTTGCTGCATTTTTTCAAACATATCAGATTGAATACCAGCTTTTATCATTCTATGGTGAAGATGATTTTCTTTCATAATATTTCTTTGTTTTATTAACTCTTCTAATTGTTTAATTCTTTTTTGATTATCAGCTTTAATTTTATCCATTTTTAAAATATAATATTTGAATTTTGTGGTAACATTGGAATACAGCAAAAACATTTTACTGAACAAATTATTTTTTTATTGCTTTGTTGTCTGACATCTTTTCGTTTAAAGTTTTCTCGTTTTAAGTTTTGTCTAATAAAGTTTTGTTTAATAAAGTTTTGCTTAAATTTTCGCTTAAAGTTTTTAGCTCTTCTGAAAAAATTTTGTCATTTTCTTCATTAGAAATTTTACCATCACCAGAAATTTTGCCATCCTGTTTATTCTTATCATCAACTTTTTCTGACTGTAATTGAAATGATATTTGATTTACTTCATTAGCTATTTGGTTAAATTTTTCAATCTCATCTAACGTAATAACATTATCATCACATACTCTTTGAAAGTAGTAATGTAGTTTATCATAGACTTCTTTAATATGTAAATGCTTAGTTTTTAATGATTTTCGTTTCTTAGTTATTAAAGATTTATCTAACATTGTAACAAGTGAAGTTGCAAAAACACCCGTACCTGTTAAAGCTGTAGCAACTACTGGAATTACTAAAACACCTGAAGATATAACAATTGTTAAAGCACCTAAACTTATTGTTAAGAATATGCCAATTCCTTGTGTTACATTCTTAACTTTACTCCATCTCTTTCTTAATTTTTTATAATGCTCTAATCTTAATAATAATTGAGATTCTTTATCTTTCATATACCTAACTCTGTCTTTAGCTATGTTTTTCTTTATTCATCTTTTCGATGTTTATCTTTTCAATGTCCACTAAAGTAGAACTACGTTCATATGATAACGAAGGATATATTCTTGCGGTTTCTTCCACTTTTATTCCTTCCATTTCTGAGGCTTCCCCTGTTGAGGTTTCCATTTTTAAAGAAATATTTTGAATACAATCTTCTGGTATATTAGGACAACGTGATATTTTTTGAGCTACCTAGATTTTCATCTGCCTACATTTTCGGCCTTTGGCTACATTTTCGATCTTCGGCTACATTTTCGATCTTCGGCTACGTGATATTTTTCGACCACGTGATATTTTTTAGATTACGTGATATTTTAAGACCGCCTAAATTTTCGTCCACGTGATATTTTGAGACCGCCTAAATTTTCGATTACGTGATATTTTGTTTTTTTTGAAAATTTGTCACTACCTAAATTTTCGCCCTTCGGCCTTCGGCCACGTGAAATTTGAAGTCTACCTAAATTTTTAAAATTTTTGAAATTTTGATTTTTTGAAAAAAACCCGCAAAAGTGTGTCATCCGGCGCAAGCGAAGTGAAGCAAAGCGAAGCGAAGCGTCGCGCCGGATGTCACACTATATACTACTGGCTCTAATCCCGGGTCTTCACCCTATACCAATCCCAAATCTCGGGAAACTGTAGATTGAAAGTGCCATAATCATGAATTTGCAACTGTTTTCTGTAACTCTATTAGTAGCTGTAAGTCGTTTTCCATTAGTGCTTAAAGCGGAACAAATTTTAAGTCGATTGCGATATTGTAAGTAAACCGACTTGCAGCAATTCCAACTTATGGCTATTCTCACATCCCGGTATCCCATATTATTAATATACACATGTGATTTGTCATAGCGCATTTACTGTTCAACTTAATCCCGGAATCATGTGATCGAGATTTTCCGGGAATGTGGAATCTCTACCCTGCATGATTAGATAAACATAAAGTACGTAAGTATACAGTCACACATACAAGTATGCTGACACAACTGTAATATATGGGCTACAATATTATTAAATTAGTAATTCAAAGAAAGACATCGAAAAGTATTCGAAAATCTTTTCGGTTTCTACTAACGAAGCCTTAAAGCATCCATAAGCTACTACCAAGATAACAACTAAATTAATCAATCAATGATGGGATTTCGGGTTTGCGCAAACCCAAGGAATTGCGGGATTGCAGTCCTTGCCGCAATCCCATGCTATTTACATGTATCTGTGCTTTATAAGAGGATGTCTACGATTCTACTCAATCCCGGGATCAAGATTTTCCGGGATTTTGGAATCCCTATATATCAAATTTAATGAAAAGTTATGTATTCATAATGACGATATTGCGAGCATTCTGAAAATATAAAATTTGTCAAAATTGCTGGATAAATGCACCATTTCAATGAAAATGGACCGATTGTAGTCTTTCACTGTCTAGGTTGACCAATGAAATCATCTCAGTTGCTATGTTACTTAAATCATTCTATTGTATCACTAATGATGAATTCCTCAGACAGCGAGGTGGATAATTTACTGTAGCCTACTCGTCACTAATTCTACGGAGATCAAAAAGAAAAAAGAATGTGGGTGCATAGCATTCTACGAAAAGCATTATGGGTACTTCTATTCTTCCCTCCCCACACTTTTCTGTTGTTGACACCCGTAAGTGTTGCATCGTCAACGATCTTCTCTTGCTCCTACTTGATCTCACTAACGTGGCATAGCGTTGAGTGTGTAAAACTCCTCTTATCTGACTTGTAGAACATTCACAGCCTCAAAATTAGAAAACTGCTCGTCATTGGTCTGTAGAATCCCACGAAGTTCATGATCGCTGTACCTTGTATTCTAACTGAGTATCCAAAGGACCAATCCTTCTTCCCAGGGTTCAAGTAAGACTTCTCAGTCGTGTTGTATTGTCACTCAGTGAAAGATTCTATTCTATTCAAGTCTATTCTAGACCCAATGTGACTAACTTTGGCGAAATTTGATGATTTTGGAAAACTTGAAAAATGTGGTTGGGGAAAGAATAGATGTACCGCATTATGCACTGATTTGTTTCATGGTTTCATCCTAATTCAAAGACGTCATTAAAAAAAATCGGTCTTCTAAGGTCATCAAACAGTTTAATCGCTGACAATTTCACGAGCTGCGAATGTCTCATCGGCGTGGGCACGACACACGCAATTAGAGTTGATCGCCGTCTAGAAAAAAAAGTCATGCAATTGAAATGCCAATCACTTACCGATATTCTGTTAACTTTGAACATGAATTTTGACACTCTGATAATAAAAAATTAAAATTTATGAAATTGAGAAGTCCTTACTCTCATCAGATTCATTATATCACTGCGATTTATTTGCAGTGTAAATCACATGAATCGGTTGGGTAGATCGAGAACAATCTGAAATAATGACTTTGGTAATAACCGTCTGGTTAACTGCCGCCCCGCACACTTAAAGCATGAGGTTTGTTATCAAATGATTTCTTTGATCTAGTTATCTCAATACTTGACCAAAATTACCTAAATGGACTTCGAAAAGATTGAAATTTTATGGAGAATGCGATGCCATTATTCATTTTACAATCAGAAGCAAAAAATTTTTTTCTAAAATGAAAGAACCGCAGTTGAAATGGGTTCAGATCCATTTCAACTGCGACAAACCGTATCGTGTGGGAACGCCATCTGCGATTTTGTACTGAGTTTAATGATAGAATTCGAGAAGCCAATTAGCTCGGCAGAAAATAGCCGCAAACCGTGCTCTGTCTGAACGGGCCTTGATAATCTTTCCTATGGGAAGAAATAAATATTCAAACGAAACGTCACGCTGATAAATCTATTGACTTGGAATAATTGTTCAACATATTTAAGTGTTCAATATATTTTCAATGTTTGGAAAATGGCGATTTTATGACACCTGGCGCTGACTAAACTTCAGTTAATTTTGAGTACCTTTATTTTTCACTCGATTTCAATAAGAAATGAGTTTTATTTGATGCTAAAGCTATTGATCAAAACTGTTGTAGTTCTATGCGCTGTCATGGCTCATGGATCTCAATTATTTCTGTCGGAAAATAATCAATCTATTTTAAAATAGTGGGGGCATAAGTCAAATTTATCGTGCATTATTATTATATCAACATAGTCAAAAGTCATAAAATGTTTATTTCCAAGAACATTGGAAAACAGGAGCATATACGCTCACATTATATGCACAAAAACATAACTTGATGGCAGAAAACAGCGTGCGGTCATATGTATGTGAATATTTTTTTATCACTTGACTCTATTCTTGAAATTATTTGGGAAAGCAAATTCCGTGAAGGCCAATTAAAAGCACAATTTAATAACCAAAATTGTGCATATGAATCAATTTTTATTCAATTGCTCCCTTATTTAGTTTATTAAGGGCTTTCATTTCAAATCTTTCCACGTTCACTAGTAATGGGCAAAAGACCGTTCCAGGACACCATAAAATTCAAAAAAATAGTATCTTTAAAAACGACATAAATTCATGAATTTAGACCCTTTTTCAGGTTTTTAAGACCTAAATTCATAAATTTAGTCCATTTAAAAAGTATCATTTTTTGAAAAAATATTATTTTTAAAAACGCCCAAATTTATGAATTTGAACCCTTTTTCAGGTTATGAAGACCTAAATTCATAAATTTGGGCGTTTTTAAAAATACCCAATTTTCAAATTTTTCAAAATCTCAAATTTGAGAATTACAATTTTCTCGCTTAAATCATGACCGTTCCAGGACACCGAAAAAATCATAAAAGTTAAGAATCTCAAAGTCATGAATTTTATCCATCTTTCAGGTTTTTAAAATATATCATGTGACTAAAAATATTTCTTTAAAAATGGAAGAAACCGCAAGAATATATCCTTCGTTATCATATGAACGTAGTTCTACTTTAGTGGACATTGAAAAGATAAACATCGAAAAGATGAATAAAGAAAAACATAGCTAAAGACAGAGTTAGGTATATGAAAGATAAAGAATCTCAATTATTATTAAGATTAGAGCATTATAAAAAATTAAGAAAGAGATGGAGTAAAGTTAAGAATGTAACACAAGGAATTGGCATATTCTTAACAATAAGTTTAGGTGCTTTAACAATTGTTATATCTTCAGGTGTTTTAGTAATTCCAGTAGTTGCTACAGCTTTAACAGGTACGGGTGTTTTTGCAACTTCACTTGTTACAATGTTAGATAAATCTTTAATAACTAAGAAACGAAAATCATTAAAAACTAAGCATTTACATATTAAAGAAGTCTATGATAAACTACATTACTACTTTCAAAGAGTATGTGATGATAATGTTATTACGTTAGATGAGATTGAAAAATTTAACCAAATAGCTAATGAAGTAAATCAAATATCATTTCAATTACAGTCAGAAAAAGTTGATGATAAGAATAAACAGGATGGCAAAATTTCTGGTGATGGTAAAATTTCTAATGAAGAAAATGATAAAATTTTTTCAGAAGAGCTAAAAACTTTAAGCGAAAATTTAAGCAAAACTTTATTAAACAAAACTTTATTAGACAAAACTTAAAACGAGAAAACTTTAAACGAAAAGATGTCAGACAACAAAGCAATAAAAAAATAATTTGTTCAGTAAAATGTTTTTGCTGTATTCCAATGTTACCACAAAATTCAAATATTATATTTTAAAAATGGATAAAATTAAAGCTGATAATCAAAAAAGAATTAAACAATTAGAAGAGTTAATAAAACAAAGAAATATTATGAAAGAAAATCATCTTCAACATAGAATGATAAAAGCTGGTATTCAATCTGATATGTTTGAAAAAATGCAGCAAACCGAGCAAGTAAAAATTGATTTTGAAAAAACTATGAAACCATTTAAAACTCTTGAAAAAGAACTTACAAATAATGATAAACAAATTGATATAACAGATCCAGAACACAAAACTATATTAGATGACTATGGATTACTAGAATCAAACATTAAAAAGAAATTACCAAAATCTATGCAATTTGAACATTCTATTTCATTTATAGATAGAAAAACAATACCTAGATTTTATATCGGACAAAAAGAAATATTTCCACAACCTTTTCGAGGTTTAATTTTTTCACCAGATAAATATCCTTTTAATTTAGATAGAAATTTTGTTGATCTTTTAAGAGGAGCAGATTTAAATAATTATGCTGTAGAAGATCTCATAAAATATAAAGCTATGTTAGATAGAGTTGGTGCAGTAAAATCTCTTAGACGTTATAAACAATTAGAAAATTTATTATCAACGGAAGTTAACGTAGGAAAAGGTTTATCTGAAAAACAGAAAACAGAAAAAACTGTATTTTTACCAGATGATCCACAAGAATTACTAAATAGATTAAATATTTTAATATCGGCAATAAAAGAAGGACATAATTCTAGTTTCAATGAAATTCATGCTATATTGAAAAGACTGTTAGAAAAGAAGATTCTAAATGAAGAGGATTATAAAAGTATAACGGCACATCTGAGATGTCTTCCAGGGCTTCGCCCGTAGCTGAAATATGTTGTTGTTTTTAATTTTTTATAAAAAAAAATTTGATAAAAGATATTTATTCAAAATTTTAACTAAAAAATGTGTTCAGCAGATTTAGACAAAATTAATAATCATTTAGAAAATCTAACAGAGATTCTGGGTTCATCAAAATTTAGTACGACGTTAAAAATTATAACAACTACTTCATCACACACTTGTAATTTAGAACCCATTCTACATATAGAACAAAATAAAAATTATCAAATTGCATTGACTAGTTTCTCCACATTTAACACTATTCAAAACGTTATCAAAGATGTGAATGATCAATTTAGATATTCTACTGATAAAGGCAAAACATGGAAAATACTAACTTTTCTTCCTGGTTCTTACGAAGTTGAATCGATATCAAATGAAATTAAGAGACATTTAGGTATACCATTTAAAGATAAGAAACAATTACATTTTGCAGTTGAACCGGCAGTTAATAAATTTTCTCTTACTTTAGACGAAAATCATCAAGTTGATTTTAATCATGATAGATCATTGTCACAGCTATTAGGATTTAATAAACAAACTTATAGTCAAGGTTATCATTTAGGTGAGAAGATTCCAAAAATAACTGAAATAAATTCAATTGTTGTACATTGTGACATTATTGAAGGAGGATATATAAATGGTAAATTATCAAATTTAATATTCAGTTTTCCAGCTTTTACTGTACCCATTGGTTATAGATTAAATGTAATTCCACAAACATTAATATATTTCCCTATTACAAGAAAAACTATTAACAACATTAACATTAGAATCACTGATGAAAAAGGACAAGAAATAAATTTTGGAGGTGAAGAGATTATGATAGATCTTTTGGTTCGGGAGGTATAAACTCCCGTTCGAGAGGTATAAACTCCCGTTCGGGAGGTATAAACTCCCACGCAAAGCTAGAGAAGTTTAATTTTCTTCTTCTTTTAAAATAAAGATAATTTTTTTTGTTAAAAAATGAGTGAAGTACTACCATTAAACAAAAAAAAACTTAAATTTAATCATCATTCAAATTTATCTAATAAAGTTTTGTCAGTTATTTGTGGAAGATCAGCTTGTGGAAAAACATATCTACTCGTATTATTTAAAATTTTAACGACTCCAAATTTTTTGGATTATAACAATCTTATAATTTATACAACAACAGCAGAACAACCCGTCTATCAATTTTTAAAATATGGATTTGAAAATAATCTTAAAAAAACAGCAATTGCTTCATTATTCAAAGAATATGAAAAATCTGAAGATGAAGAAGAAATAAGTTCGTGGTGTGAAGAAGCAGCAAAAAATAATCAGTTAGTGGAATCCAATAAAAATAAGCATATAAAGATACAATTAATAGATGATAGTGGTAATATGCAAGATCCTAGTAAACTAGATAAAACAATGAAACATTGTGTAATTTTTGATGATTGTGTTAATGATAGAAATCAGTCAGTTCAGAGAAATTATTTCACAAGAGGTAGACATAATAATTGTAGTGTTTTTTATTTAACACAAAGTATGTATTCATTAGACGGAAGTGTTATTAGAAAGAATGCAAATATATTTATACTATTTGAAATAAATGCAAGAAACTTAAGTGATTTGTTAAGAGATTTATGTGTAAGAAATAAAGATGAATTTAAACAATCGTGTAACAATGCTTGGTCAAAAGATTATGGATTTATCACAATTAATATTGATAAAAAAATTCATGATAGAGTTATCGATCAATTGTTCTCTGACTGAAAGTCGATAGAACATTTGTTTGCCGAGTGATAAAAATATACAAATATAGTGATATAATATTTTATTTTTTTACTTTATATATATATCAAATTTGTCTATCTTAGAAATTAGAAAATTAAAAAGGTGAAGTAGTTATTCCATCAGGTAAAATTTTTCTTTTATCATCAAATGGATCTAATGCTAATTCATGTTCTTCTTTTAAATACATTTTATGTTTCTTTGAATTAAGTCTATAATTACATGCTGTTTTTATTTCATTATTAAATAATGCATTTTTATAATCTTGAAATCTTATTTGATTAGCCACTGATGCCTTTGAAATTCCTTTTAATGTTTTATGTGTTTTAATATTATTAGTTGTATCATAACAGTAACATTTAGATTTTAAAAATATAGCTTCTGTTATGAAATCTTCATTTCCTTCTAATTCATCTTTTACTTTACATAAATCAGAAGGATGAATGATATCTTTTATTTTATCTATTTCTTTAACAAGTGTAGAATTATACGGTATTATTAATTCTAAGAAAACAGAATCGGTATCTGTAAAGTGTAATTTATAGTTTTTGCCTTAAGCAGGTGCTAAATAATCATATATAAATCTATACATAAATAGTTCAGCTAATTCTAATATAGTGAAACCAATAAAATTAAACTTATCATTTATTACGCTAATTCGACGTAAATGTACAGCACATAGTTCATCACTAAATCTGGTAGTTCTTTTATATGTAGGTTTCCTTGTTAAATTTTGAAACCTATCTTTATCCTAAACTATTTCAATATTTTGTCTATTACGCACATTTTCTAAAGTCTTACCATAAAATGCATTATTCATTAATTTGAAGAACACGTTTCCAAAATCATCTTTATTTCTTTTAGCTATTTTACGTTTTTCAATATTGAACTCTATATAATTTTTTAACCATTTAGATTTTTGATAAAATAGTTTTCGATGTATTTTGGTGAGAATCATTCCATGTTCTAAATACCAATCTAGCATTCTTCCTTCAACAACATACTTTCCTTTATTACTTTGTGTTAACATAAGTTTTTTTGTTGGTCTGTATTTCTTAGGAATTATAGATTTTTGATAATCTGAAAAATCTTCTATATTGGGAATTTTGTTTTCGGGACAGAAAGGAAAATATTTTGTTTTATCCTTTATTTCATCAGGGTATACTAAATCAACTTCATATATATAACCATGATTATAATTTCCATCATATGTTTTTTGATAATCAAGAATATTACACCATTCCATCTCACCTGTTGGTAATTCTTGTATCATGCAAGAAGAATATAAGCTATTAAAATCATAATATAACAAATAGTTTTCTCTCATGAATTCATAAATTGCATTTTCACGTTCTACTCCTTCTCGTTTCGTTCGAAAAATTTCTAATATTTTTTCTTTTTCTTCTGGAGATAAAGGTTTCATTATTCCATATTCTTGTGGATTTACTTTCTTATTATAACATTTAACATATCTATTACCTAAAACTGATGAAACTCCACCTCTAATTCCAGATTCAAAAAATAATAATTTATCATATGTATTCTCTTTATAATGTTTAAGTTTAACATTTGTATGTTTTAATCCTGCTAACCATGTTAAACCTGGTGTAGAATAACAATAACATGGATCTATTCCGTAATATTCTATCAACATGTCACGAAAGTTTTCAAAAAGATCAGTAAGGATTAATACATCTATCTGAAGATATTTCATTGTATAATCATACATTGTTTTACAATTTAACTCTCTCCAATTCTTTTCAGCTTCTGCATAGTCTTCTTCAGATAATTGTGATTGTTTTAATGTTGATTTAAATTTATTTATTGGAGGAAGTTGTTTTTCTTCCATAATTTTATTCACAGAATTAAAATCAGTCTTCGACTGTGAACCACAGGTTTTATCTCCAGTTGTGTACTCATACGGAAACATGCCTTTTAAAGGTTTTAAATTATATTTATTTAATATTCTACATTGCTCAGATTTCAAAGTTTTTCCCATAACATCTAATGAATAAGGAGTAAAAAATCTAAATGCATCTAAAATTCTAATGCAACCTAATTGCATTGAAAAATATTCTTCTTCTGTTTTACATAGTACATTTATTTGTTGTTGTTGTAATTTTTCAGATGAAAATAAATCTTTCATTACTAGATGGAAATCATATTTAGAACCATTGTAGAAATATAGAGGAACAAAGTTATATTTAAATTTATTAGCATTAAGATTACAAGAATTATGTGCTGCACCTCTATATAATCCATTTAGATGATCATGATCTTTTACCTTATCAAGATATCTACCTCTGCCATTTTTATAATTTTTTGTAAATTCTTTTCCACAGTAATAACAATTTGTTTCATTAATAAAATTTAATTTTTCTTTTTCTGTTAATGGAAGCATTGGTATATTTGTTTCAAGCAATTGTGAAAAACGTCCTTGTAATTCTTCTACTTTCTTTGTAAACATTTCTGAACGATCTTCACCATAGTATTGATAATATTCTGATTTAAATAATTCAGGATAATTTGAATCAATGTACATTCCCCAACATAATGGTTTTTGTTCAAATAAATATTTTTCTTTACTTTGCTCATATGCACTTTTTTCATATTTACAAACCGAAGGTTCTAATTGGTCCGTACCATTATCAGAATGGGTCGAAGCACTAGAAGACATCTCCGATGTCCCGTGATTTTGTGTCATGTTAACATTATATGCTTCAAAATCACAATAAATAGTAAAGGGTACTTTATTTTTGAAATACCATTTATTGTATTCTAAATAGTCATCTTTAGGAAAAGTATTTTCAACTGCTTCGTTTTGTTGACAATTCTCCAAATGTCTATTCATTTCTTCTTTAGTTCTAAAACTTGTCATACATTGAAGACAAGGAAAATTTGTATTATCTGAAGTTTTTCTAAATATAGAAACATCTTTACACTATATAAAATGACCCTGATAATATAAAATATTCGCTTGTGCTGGTTGCTTGGTTTGTTTTATTTTTTCAAATTTATCTTGATATATTTCATGTGTTAAATCAATTTGTCTTTGTAAATCTTTTTCAGACTGTTGATAATTTTGATTGAATATTTTCAGCTGTTGTTCATATTCATTATTATATTGTTCTTTATATTGTTGTTGACATTTTTTTAAACATTCATTTAATTCTTTATTTTCTTCATTATTTAATTCTTTATTGTCTTCATTTAATTTTTGAATCGTTTCTATCTTATTTTTATATTTATGGCCATATTCTTGTACTAATATTTTTGTTTGTTGTTGATAATCTGTTTTACATTTTTGTAAACTTTTATTTAAATTTTCTAATTTTTGTTGATATTCTAAAGATAAAGATGAATATTTGTAATTATAATCATCATTACGTCCTTTATAATTATTATGATTAATCATTATTGGTGATAGTGTTTTAACAATTTGAAAATTTTCAGTACATATTATATTTCCTTGGTAAAGAATATTATGATGCATGTAATTTCCCCTATCATTATATACTATTTCTGATTGACATAAATTTTTATTATTCAAATAAAATTTTTTTGAATCTGAGTAAAGTGGAGTAATTTTACCAATAGAAACATAATTCACGTTTAATTCAAAAACATTTACTTCTATTAAATTTTTATTCTTTTTATGAAACTTTTTTAACCTATTATAATCATATGGAAATTCATCTAAACCATCCGAAAGATCAAATTCATTTACGTATTCGTCTTTATTATAATGACTTAGTCTTTCTTTATGATATTCTGCAGGATGTAAATGTGCTATAATACTCCACAGAAAACAATAATCATCTTCATTTTTTATGTTGATTATTTGTGGTGAACTGAAAGGTAAAGGAACATAACTACCACCAGTATTATTTTTATATTTATCAATTACTATTTTCTTAGATAGTATTTTAACAAATCTCCAACTAGATTCACGTAACTGGGCTTCAATTATACAATTTCCTAATTTAAGTATCATCGATTCAAATATGGGTTGTATATCATTTACATTATGAATTTCTTGTGAATTTGTAAAATGTCCTTGTATTATTTCTTCAGGAATTCCGTCAGGTCCATTTTTTGTATAAAGTACTTCTACATTCATATAACATTTGAAAGATTTCTTAAATATTTTGAAAAAGTTTGTTAATACATTATAAAAAGTTTCATCGGTTTCATTATGTTCAACGGGCGAAGCCCTGGAACCTTCGGTTCGAACCGATTCATTAAATAAATATTTTATATCTGTTACCGCTTCATCAAATTAATCTATTTCGTTAAATTCATCAGTATCGCTAAATAAATATCTTCCATCTGGTACGGGCGAAGCCCTAGAACCTTCGGTTTGTATGGTCTCATCTTCGCTATTAAAAACTATTTTATATTCCGAATGTGAATAATCATCAAACATTTTTTTAACTTTTATATCAGTAGGCAATGTTTCTAGATAGTTTTTATAACTATTTAATTTTAATATATTTCCTTCATCAACTCGATCTACATTTTGTAAATGCAATTTACTACTTAAATGAGATTGATAACTTCTTTTTGTTTGCAACTTTTTTTTACATAAGACACAATAAAACTTGGTATTTTCCATTTTTTTATTTTTTAAAGAAAAAATTGTGTTTTAATTTTAGATATAAACATTCTAATATCAAGGTCTTGAGAGTTATTTTATATTATTATATATTTCACGTTCTTTAGTTATTTTATTTTCTTTATCATATAATGTTTTATAATATTAAGTTTTATCATATTAAGTTTTATCATATAACGTTTTATCAAAAGATAATTTAAATTTATTTTCACTAACTATTGATTCTTCATCATCATCATAAATTGTTTCTTCAACATCATAAATTACACTTTTTGAAATAGGATGCCATTTTCTGATAGGATACCATTCTCTTATTGGAATATCTAACTCTAAATTACATCTTTTATCTGATAATAATATAATAGAGAAAAATATTGGTCTTTGATCTCTTTTGGAAAATTTAATAACACCACCATAATCTGATTCATTTTTAGTTTTTATTAAAGATGACAAAATTTTAAATTGATTAGATATAAATCCTAATTTAAATTTTGTTGACCCGACACATAGTTGTTTATAGTATCTTCAACTATTCCATCATTATTATTTTCAATTGTAAGAAAATGAAATTTAGATAAATTTTGATTATATGTAGTATTAATATCATGTACATCAGTATGAGATATAAATTTTTCTTCACTTAAATTTTTATAATTACTAATATTTTTATAATCTTTTTTACCATTCACACCTTTTCAGATGTTTCAGAATCATCGTCTATGTTATCATCATCATTATTATTATAAGATTCTTTAAAATTATTATTATAAGATTCTTTAAGATCGGGCAAAGCCCTAGAACCTTCGGTTCGTTTATTATGATTATGATTATGGTCATTGTTAATAGTATAAGGTGTAGTCCGCGTACAAGGTGTTGTCCACATATAAAGTTTTTCTTGTTGAGCTAAACCATTTATATAAGATTTTAACAAATTAATATTTAAATTTGAATATAAACCTATATAAGTATCATCATCATATCTTTGGGGCATTTCTAATGTTTCTTGTTTATAAATTGTATCTCTGTAATAAACTTGACATAATAATTCTTCATTATGTTTTTTACTTTCTATATGAATATTATATTGGTTTTGTTCATCAACAAATAATCTAATTTTTTCCTTGGAAAACGATTTTAATTTTTGAACTAATTCTTTAATATTGATGTAATTGATAATTTTATTTTCTATCCACTCAGTATTACTAATCGGCAAAACTGCTCTAATGAATCCATAAACATTATTATGACCAATGATTACCATATTTTCTTTATTCAATTCTACATACGCAACATCATTATATTTACTTACAATCTCCATAAATTTTATAAATGGATCACCTGGAAATAAACAATAGTTAGTTTCTATAGAAGGTAAACCTTTAGTCTGTTCTCTAAATATTTCGGCTTGTAATTCAAACAAAAGATTTACATCTATACATGGATTTGTAATAGTATTATTATTATTATCAAAACATTTATTTTCAAATCCCGTTGATCTCGTCGAATAAGAAGAACAGGATGAAGTGGGCGAATATAATTTTTTTAAATTTGGATTTTCCATTTTTTTATTTTTATTAGAAAAAATTTTATTTTTTTATTTTTATTAGAAAAAGTTTATTTTTTTATTGTTAAAAATGATGTTACCAAATGTTGGTGGAGGTGCATATATCCCGAATAATCGTGAATCAGAAATAGAGATAGAAAATTATATCATGAAAACTGGAGACGTTTTATCTGGTCCATTGCATCTTTCTATTCTTCCGCAACAAAATACAGAGTTGAGAAATAAACAATATGTTGATACACAAATCAATGACTTAAAAGAAAAATATATAAACGATGTTTTGGTTCCACTGATGAATGAATGAAAGTTGCTAAAACTTAATGACAAATCATTAAACGAAAAATTATTAAAACTTGATAAAAAGGATAGAGAGCTAGAAGCAGATATAGCAAAACTTTTTAAAAAGATTTCAGAACAATCAAAAATTTTAATATTACTTTCTTTAAATTTAAAATCTGCTGTAATTAAAAATAAACATCAGATAAAAATGTTAAAAGAACAATTAGAAGATGAAATAGAAAAACTACCTGAAAGAATTAAAAAAAATTTAAAGCAGTTACAAACTACATTCCAAAAAAGTGTTGATGAATTGAGTTCTAAAATTACTCAACAAATGAAAAAGGTGAATAGAATAGTAAATGAAGTAAACTCACTTAATCAAAAAGTTGATAAAATGAAAACTCTTAAAATCAATTTAGAAAATGAATTAAAGAAAAATTTACAAGAAAACTCTAAAGAAAATAAAGAACAGTTAGATGCTGTTAAAAGACAATTAGATGTTCTTAAAATTAAGTTGAATGCTCTTAAAACGGCGTTGAAGATGAATCAGCAGAAAAGGCAAGTTAATAGAAAAGAAATTAAAGTACATCACACGTTACTTGACGCAATAGATAAAGTGCAACAGACAATTAATAAAGTTATCTCGAAGTTGTTGTCCATTCACAAACGTAAATCTTGATCGACGAAGTCTTGGGTTTCTAACCTATCGGAGCGAAGCTCCTCTGGCTTCAGCCGATCGGACCAAAGGTCCTCAGGTTACTAACCAATCCTAAACGTAAATCTTAGCGCAAATATTAACGTAAATATTTTTTCCCAAAAGTCAAATTTAATCCTAAAAAATGCTTATAATTTATCAACACAATCTTAAACATTTTGCTTCAAATCAAAAAATTGCTCATGAACCATCTATGAAATCTGTTTACGATTATGACAGTGTAGAAACAATCGGAACACAAAAGTTCCTAGGCACCGCAGGTGCCGTCCAAAAAGAAGGGGCTGGCATCTTTTCTGGTATCGGCAGTATCGTTAACTTGATTAAAAATAATAAAGATTTGATTACATCTGCTGCTAAAGGAGCAGCTGCTATAGGTAGTACAGCTAGTGCAATATCAAATGCTGTTAAGTCTCAAAACGAATTAAAACAATTAGAAGCTATTCGTAAACTTAAGAATGATTCTGAAGAACTAAAAAAATTAAAAAACTTTCAGAGGAAACAAAAAACAAAATTGCTAACATAGCTGTGGGGGAAACCTTGAGGAGCGGAGCTCCGTCTGATAGTAAACAGGAGAAGAAATCAGGCTTAGCCATAGAACGTTCAATTGAAGAAATAAGAGGCAATGGCGTGAGCAGCAACCTTCAGTCTAACCAGCAAAGCTGTAGCGGAGCTGGTCTAGCATAATTCTAAAATTATATTTTAGTAAAATTTTTTAGTAAAATTTTTTCTGTGTGTGTGAAAAAACAAAAGGTCAAATTATTTTTTATAAAAATGTCTTCGCTTATCGAAAATAAATTTAGATTAGACGATCCTCCGTTCGTCAGTTACAATCAAAAAAAGAATGACTATATAAGAATTGCTATGAATCCCGGATCTTCCAGTCGAGTAAATACCGGAGGTGATTTAATTTTTGAAGTTGATAATCAGCAGAGTTATTTATATTTACCTGATTCATTTTTACTCTGTGAATATTCTTTATATAGTGATGCCAATTTTACAACACCATTACCAGAAACCGATAATATTGCACTAGAGAATAATTTTTTTCTAAGATTATTTACACAAATGCGTTTAGATGTTGCAACTCAAAATATAGAAACAATAAGTGATTCTCCAGGTGTAATTGATACAATGCTTAGATTTGTAACAATTGGTGAAAATAATAAAAAGTATGAAATCGAAGGTTGGTTTCCTGATACTAATGATGGTATAATTGTTGATGATTTAACTCACGCTGGAACAGATACCGCAGGAATTGCGAAAGATGTAGAAAATATTGCAAAACATTTAAATAAAACAAACAATAGTGCATATAAAGAAAGACGTGAATTTAACAAGAAAAGTAAACAGACAGTTAATTGGTCATTGTCTCCATTATTCGGATATTTAGATTATGATAAAATATCATATCAATTAAAATTTAAATTAATAATTCATCGTACAGCAAATAATGAATTAATCTTTTTTGGTAAGACTGGAAAAAAAGCATATTTAAAAATTGATAGACTTGAATGGTGGATTAAGCATATTACTCCTAGTTTAGAGATTGAAACAGCTATTGCAAAAAGATTAAATACTAACAAACCAAGTCCAGTAAATTTTCTAAAGAGAACTGCTAGTTCAGTAACTTTTTCAGAGCAAAGATTTAACTGGCATTTTACTAGAACTGCGAATACTCCAAGATATTTATTACTAACATTTCAAAGAAATAATTCTCCAAGTTTTGATAAGAACAACAATCTTTTCCATATTAATACAATTCGAAGTTTACAAGTTTCATTAAATCAAACCCGATATCCAATTGATCCGGTAAGATTCGATGATACCAATAATCAATTTATGGAAGGATATGATGCTTATAGAAATCTTTGTATAGAATTTGGAGTTGAACCACAATTAACTCCTGGAGATTGGAGACATTTATATCCAATTTTCTGTTTCGATTTAAGTGCACAATCTGAAGATATTATCAAGACTGGTTGTGATGTAACAATTAATACTGAAAAGAAAGATTCCACAACTTCATTGATGGCTTATGGTTTATTGCTAGAAGATGTAAAATATTCTATTGAAATTCTTAATGGAAAGATGGCTAGGATTAATTAATTTTTTTTCATAACTAGAATAGATTAAAAGTTTTTGGTAACTTAAAATTTTCTCATAACTAGAATAGATTAAAATTTTTGATAACTTAAAATTTTTCATAACTAGAATAGATTAAAATTTTTGATAACTTAAAATTTTTCATATCTACAATAGATTAAAAACTTTCGTAACTTAAAATTTTTTTATTAAAAATGTCGCAAGCGAAAAGTAATAATAATAATAAAACTGTTGAATTAAAATTACGTAATATTGTTGACAAAAATACCCCTGAAACTATTACGATTAACAAAAAAAAGTATTACATAAGTAAACCAATGATAGAGAATATTCAATTATAAGAAGAAAAGAATGGCGGGATTCTCCCATTAATTCCTCCAATAATAGGTGGCTTAGCAGCAGCAGGAAGTGTTGCAGGTGGGACAGCTGGTATTGTCCAAGCAGTAAATAAAAATAAATCAGAGAAGGCAGCATTAGAAGAACAAAAACGTCATAATAGAGAGCTAGAGAAAGTTGTTAGGAGTGAAGGAATAGTAGATAATTTTATTAGTAAATTAAAATTAGTTGATGAAGGAAAACGAGTTCTTAAAAATATTCTCCACAATGTTGATGATTTAATTGAAATTAAAGAAACTAAAGATGGTTCTGGAATATATCTAAGTCCTAGTAAGATAAGGTAAAACATTTATTTTATCTTCAAATTTTTTTTATCTTTAAAATGAATTCTACAAATTCCGAAAATTTAATTAAATTAAAAATTGCTAATTTAGATTTATTAAATTATCTATTAAACAAAAATAAAAACTCAAATTGTAAAATTTATGAAGGTAACGACATACAAAAAAGATTAGAAAACTTTCCTTGTTTTATTTGGAGTAAATATTCGAAAGAAAAACATCTTCCTGGTCATTGATATACCGGTCCAGGAACTCGATTAGATATAAGACTAGATGAGAATAATAATCCGAAACCAGGTGAAGAACCAATAAATAGAGTAGATGCCGCAGCTTACAGGCATGATTTAGCTTATCGAAATCATGATCTAAGTTCGAACGAAAATAATAATTCGAATGAGAGTAATCCGAATTTGCAGAAACTTAAGCCGAAATTTAAAATTGGAGATAGAGTTAGAATATTTAAATATAAGAATAAATTTGAAAAAGGCTTCGTCGGATACTGGACTAAAGAAATATTTGAAGTTTGTAAAATAAACCAAACTTATCCGATTACTTACGAAATCAAAGATTTAGATGATGAAAATATCAGAGGCCGATTTTATCAAAATGAATTACAACGAAGTGATTTTTAATTATCATTATTATTATTATTGGAACTAACGTTTCGAAAATGAAATTCCCTTGTTAGGCGTAGCCATAGAACCTACGGTTCGTTCAATTATAACATAATATCAAGAAATGGTACTCCTTTTTGTAATTTAAATAAAACATAAAGACATAATTGACCACAGTAAGTAGTTCCTGGTTTTTGAATTTGAAATGTATTATAAATTCCATTGCCAAGTAATTTTTCGACTTCGTTTGTAGGTGGAAGTCCATAAGAGTCGAACCAATAGTTCTCAGTCTCCGGGCGGTCGAAATAGTAATTATCTCGATTTATATTAAAGATACCTGCAGACCAATGTATTCCTTTTTCATCTGACGTAGGAAGATTTGTTATGAAATTTATAGTTATTGATGGAACTTTGTTCCGGGAACTGAAGGTTCCTGTTGGCTTATTTTTTAGGAATTGTAATTCGACTCTCATTAGAACATGAAAATTCTTTATTCCCAATTGATTTGCGATTTTCTTTAAATCGAAATTCGTTGTTGTTTGTGTTCCATATAATTTCAAAAACTCATTTATGTTGCTCATTTTATAATAAAAAAATTTCTTAAGGGACCCCTAGAAGACAGAAGGGTATTGATTTAAAACTGTTCTCTAATGATGACTTTCCTTACTACTTAGTCAGAAGGGAGGGGGTATTGATTTAAAACTGTTCTCTAATGATGACTTTCCTTACTACTTACTCGATTTTGAAATGATTTAATTTAATCTAAATTAAAACGTTACATTGTTACATTTTATTTTTATGAACTCTCATTAAGAGGATATTGTTTGTTTTATCTGTATTAAGAAAATAGCAACATCTGTTACCACATTTCTCAAACCGCATGATTGTTTTAGGGATCATACGGGTTGTGCATTCATAACATGGCGTTAATAGCATAAACGCAATCTATTAATTCATTCTCTGCTTTGAGGGAATATTCTGTTGTTATAGCAAGCATTCAATACAATATCGCAGTATCGATAGTCGAGACCGACTGTCGAACCAAAACCGCAACTTTTCTGGTTTTGGTCGGTAGTTTGGTTTTGGATCTGGCTCGCGTTATGGCCGATGAAATGATTTACAATGCGGTGCAATTTCCTCATTGTCATTCAAGTACATTTAATCATACGCGTCATGTCATACCCGTATGTTGTCAAGCAAACTTCATACACCTACAAAGCCGCTTTGCTTAGATCACCATTCATAATTTTCACTTGCTATTTAAACACACACAATTCATAAAACGTAACACATTACAATCTTAGTTTAAATCTTATCATCACAATGGTTGGATCTACTGAAAGATCTGTTCGATTGGAGACAAAGCGGAGAAGAATTCAGAAGTTAACAAGGGAAATCATACATCTGCAAGCACAAAGTTAACCCTCCAGGCGGTGGGCCCTTCAGCCACCTTCCAGGCGGTGGGGGGGGCATATTTATGCCCCCCCAGGATATCCTAAACTAAATGTGCGAATTTTATGAAATGCTGGCCCTTACACATTTCGGACATGCTGAATTCAGTGGTGCCATTTGTATTACTTAATTTGACTGTCTTCATGCTATAAATAGCATTTCAAAATTTGAAAATGCGTTTTTTTTCAGAAAAAATTTTTTTAAATGTTTTTAGCGAAATTTTATCATCAGATTATCGCAAAAATTGACTCAAACATGTTTCAAGTTCTCTGAATACAATGGCGGTGTTCGCATTGTAATAATCTCACAAAAAAAATCTTTTATAGTGTTTAGAACGCATTTTTTCTACAAATTTTGAAAACAGTATTCCATATATTTATGTTCAAATAGTACATATACATGCCTACATGTAGAAAATACATTGCCTACATGTAAAAAATACATAACATATACATGTGAATATATTTTCAATACATAACAGTAATAAAAAAGATGTAAAACTAATATTACTCTATAAAGTACTTACAATATCATTGTAAGTAGTATATGCAGCTTATTTTCAAATTTGAATTGGTAAACCGTGATAAGCATAAAGTTATTTATAGTCAAATAAGTTATTCTATACGTAATGAGTGATTCCAAGCAATGGCAATTCATTCATAGACAAAATTTCTGAAGAATTTCACTGATTTGATAAAATTTCGAAAGTGCTTTTGAATAAAGGTCATGTAAAGGTCGTTCCTGTGATCCAATTTTAATAATTTTACAGGAAATTGTCAAAAATACGCAAAAAATAATCTACTGAAAATTTCAGAATCATACGTTTCATATTTCATGAATTAGATCGAAAAATACAAAGAGGGGCATAAATATGCCCCCCCCACCGCCTGGAGGGTTAAATATTCTTACACCTGGATATGAGAAGAATTTTTGAATACATCGGAGACCCGCACATCAATTATAGGACATGATTTAAGAGAGAGAAAAAATTGTAATTCTCAAATTTGAAATTCTCAACTTTTATGATTTTCGGTGTCCTGGAACGGTCATGATTTACAAGGTAAAAATTGTAATTCTCAAATTTGAGATTCTTAACTTTTATGATTTTTTCGGTGTCCTGGAACGGTCATGATTTAAGCGAGAAAATTGTAATTCTCAAATTTGAGATTTTGAAAAATTTGAAAATTGGGTATTTTTAAAAACGCCCAAATTTATGAATTTAGGTCTTCATAACCTGAAAAAGGGTTCAAATTCATAAATTTGGGCGTTTTTAAAAATACTATTTTTTCAAAAAATGATACTTTTTAAATGGACTAAATTTATGAATTCAGGTCTTAAAAACCTGAAAAAGGGTCTAAATTCATGAATTTATGTCGTTTTTAAAGATACTATTTTTTTGAATTTTATGGTGTCCTGGAACGGTCTTTTGCCCATTACTTTCACTGTCATCAAATCTGGTCCAAAGTTGCATTGGCAAATTGCAATAGATAGCTGTTTGATGAAAATGAGAAACATGTATCATACATGTCCGTATCAAACCAATTTCAAAAAAAATAATTTCGAACACTTCAAAATCCATGAAGCTCGAATGTTGCTTACAATGAACTATGAAATATGAACAAGATGACTACGAATTAACGTATTACTGGAAAACATGAATCATTATGCACAGAAACCATTGTTTTTCAAAATTTTGGTTTGACTGTATTGAAAGTCATTTGCAAAATATTTTACCTCACGGAAAAATAAGCTTATAAAAAATGTGCCAAAATTCGTGTCATCTAAGAAGAGTACATGTCAATAATTATTTTTGGGTAATTTTCGAGCTATAAGTTTAATTTCATTTTCAATGATTGGTTCATTGCGCATAGCTCAGAGAAAAAATATCAAACTGTGTCCACATGACCACCTTATGGCTATATGCAGGTGTAATGGCTTCATTGTGAATTTGTTTCAGTAAAAACAAAGATTTGCCGACTTGCTTCGAATATTCTCTGTATGAAAGCCGTGAATTCTTGAAGCGATCGACAAAAATTTGTTTTTACGTTACTCATTATGTTTCCACGTGGATGATATAGATACAGTTTCCACGTGGATATCAGGTGGATTCGATGTCGATTTCATGGGTATCAATCCACGTCGAATCCACGTGGAGAGCCGGGCCAAAGTAATGCGTAGAATCGATATAAAAATTCTGAAGTCGAATCCACGTGGAATTTTTCACCGGGATGTGCCCCACATATGAACCACTTTGGTAGAAATTTTAAAATTCAAATTGTGAAGAGATCAAATGTCACAGAAACCTCCAACAACTCAGATTAGTATGCCCTCAACTTCCCATCCGAGTTTGATTTTGGGTCATTTGATTTAGTGTATTCAAACTGTCGGGAAAAGTTCAAAAACATGTTCAATGCTCCCCCACCCTCCCCTACGGTGCGCATTTTGGCACTGACTTGCCTATACATGTTAATAATCAATTGCTTTAATTGCATGTAGTCCTGTAGGCTATATACTCTCATTTAATAGTAGACTCGGCAAAATCAGTAAAAAAATGAGAAACGTTCTTGAGAGATGTGATATGGCAAACGCGTGGCCTTTCACTCTTCATCGACGGTCATTTTCATATCTTGTAAAATGCAAACTCTCAAACAAATCACATGTAAAAATAATTTGAAATCTGAAAATGATTGTCATGGCTGTTAGAATAACATGTAAGACCAACAAGCCTTCTTATGGAAAGATATTATAGTTACTTAAACGCAGCGTCAAAGTTGCCATTTTTATCCACTTGGAATATTTGCTACACACCTAATATTCATGGTGTCTGATAACCACAGTTACCAGTCATTTAAAAGACAATTCAAAGGCATGGACATCCAATATTGTGCATCTTCAAGAACATAAGATTCATTACCTTTCAAATGATTGTAAAAATGTACCATCCAAAAGCAATCCAAAAGCAATGGAATGCCAAGTTAGCCTGTATTAGTTTTATAACCAAAAATCCGATTAATTTCTGACCTCTTCACGAAGTTATCTTCATGGAACGTAAATTGGTGTCAAAAAACTTTAATACTAAGTTCCCCGAAAATAGCTCTTTGAAGAAGTCAGAAAAACTTCTGTTGCAGACTTAGAATAATATATGTTACATTTGTAATCCTTTTACTTTTGAACTATACCTTTTAAGTGGCATTTAATAAGTGATCATGGTAATATTAGTACATTTGGCGTCTTGACCAAATGTTCCAGTAAGCAATACCGTGTAACATTAATTTTCATGATAGTATCAAAAATCTAATCGCAAAAAGTCGAGATCTCGGCACTGTAATTTCGAGATCTCGAACGCCTAAAAATTGATCGAGATCGTGTCGACATCTCGGTAATCGAGATCTCCAGATTGAATTTAATCATAAGAACAGCACCATACATTTTTGACATATTTTACTCGAGTGAGACATTCATGAAAGGCCTTGATGTATGCCAGTTATAATTGCATAGAATCAGATGCTTACTATTTCTTTTTATTGCAACCTGGTTCAAAGAAGTGCTCATTGAAATGGGTAGGATGAAAATGAAACTCGATCATCTGGCCATTATATTCTCCATTGTCTTTGGCGTTGAGAGAGAGGGCCAGCATTGATATTAGCACCAACGGCACCTTTCACCAGGAAAAAATCTCCGGAAGAATTGCTTGCCACGACTGAATGCAGATATAGATGAGAGAGAGAGAGAGAGAGAGAGACAGAATGTGGTAAGTTAGCCATGGGTAAGTCCATTTTTATTCAGGGCTTGCTAAAATCACAATATTTTGAAAACATTAGTGTGAATATTAATTGTTTATCATTAGCCTATACATCCTGAAATTATTGTATGAAATTAGACTTGATTTTACTGCTAAATTCCATCAAATTTTCCATGTATCGGTATGCGATTCTTTTGGATGACCATATGATTCCGAATTATAGATGCAGGTCTTCTCGAATATACTTGTGCTTAAATTGTAAATGTTGTATGTAATTGTAAAATGTACATGTATTGCAATAATGCATATATTCAGATAATATGTATCATATTCATGTATTGGTTATAAATTGTGCTAAAATGTGCAATTTTTGGAATATTAAAATTTGATCAAAATCTTCATCACTAACATATTTTGACATTGCGCGCGCTTATCTTAAATAACTATAAGTGATAAAAAATACTGTAGCTTATCATCGATTTGGTGCGTCTGAGTGCGTCAGATGGTTCGAGTCCATCATTTTCTCGGCTCTAGGGCTGTCTTCAGAGAATTTGGAAGGGCGCTATGCTTGGATGCATCAATAATAATAGGATATAGATATCTCGTCAGAAAACTGGTCTCATAAACTCGCCATTACTCGTCTCAAAAGTAATGCCTTGGGACGACTCGTTCACGGACATTTTACATCAGCTGAGATGTCCTTTTTTGTGACGAGCTGAGCAGCTGTCTTCAATCGTGATAAGTCGTCGTCTCAATGCTGCAGGGGTATAGTCTGACATATTCTAGAAAAATAAGTACTTATGTATAAAAATGTGTGAAGGGCCGATCTTTTATTCGTTTCTTAAAACTCTGCATTCTGCAGAATGCAAATTCCATTTAAAAATATACACTACAGCTAAACTTTTCGGTATTAAAGTCAATCGCATGCATGAAAATGAAAGACTACAAACACTAGAAAGAAGAGAAATTCTGTTAATTAGTGTGTATATTTCCTTTCGTGATTCCTCACGACCATCATGCTACTAAAAATATTTGTAGAAGTAGTCAAAATACGGAATATCACGCCAGATAATTCAACTGTCACTTAACTGACACTTAAGTGACATTTGGCTAGCAAATGGTCAGACAAATGACTGTACATTAACTGACACCGGTCAACTAGTGGTAGAACCTTTGTCCAATTTTGTGTCAAGTTGGCAGTAAAATGTCGCCACAAGCGATTTTTTAATGTGCGATTAAAACGTGCAACGAGTGCAGCTTTATAAGCACTCTTTACACTAAACAGCTCAATGTCATGCCTCTCAAATAATCTTCTCACATGCTGATTTTCAAACTCTTTTCTTGATCACTCTGAATTCTTTTTGGAATGCGACCTTCTCGAAAAATTGTTTGGAATGCTTTTGCTACTCCTTTCACTTCTTTAGTTTTTAAAGGTTGAGCCCACGCATAACGCGAGAAAATATCAATGACGGTTAAAATAAAATTATTGCCCGAGTTATGTTTTGAAATGGAGGCAACATCACACAAATCTGCTTGCCACTGTTCATCGATGTCATGAACAATATAATGGCGGGTAAGGTACTTCTTTTTCGCTTGTTTGTGGAGTGTATAGGTAGCCTGACCCTTTAACCATAGTTTCACTTGTGATTGTGGAAGACCACTCGCTTTTGATAATTTCTTGATCGATGCAAATCCTGCCGGATGTTTTACATCATAATAGATTGACTTCAAACGTTCAGTCGATGACGACTGACTCTTTTTCCTCCTTCTCATCTTTTTGTTTTCTTGCTTTTCTACATTTACAACAACTGCAGCATTTAGCTTTAGCGGTTTTGCGATCGTGTTCACATTGCTTAGGAGTTTCATTATGAGAGCTGGCGCAGCAAGTGCAAGTGACAACGACATTCACCTCTGGCGGCTCATTACATGGCAAGCAACACATCTGCTTCATATTAATAGTCTGAGAACATGTATTTCTTGGGAGGAGCTGTTTTACGTTTTCCTTTTACTAGTTTTAGTGGTGGCGTAGATCTACGTCGAGTTCTTCCTCTTGTTTGCTTAGTGAGTGTGGGAGGGGATGTAGCAGGTGACGTCTTAAACCAATTTGTTGGCATTTTCATCGTCTGAAGCATTGGAGCAGTAGCCACTGTTGAATCAAGTTCTTTCAATGTCTCATTATTCAAAGCAAATTTTGGTACATTATGCTTTTTCAATAGTTTAAGAAAGTATGTCCAACCAGGTGGAACATAGCCCTGACGGCGCTTTCTACGTGTCGCATACTGAATCAAGTCTTCATAACGTGAAGCATCAATCACTTTATTTTCATCTGTAATGATTTCTCCTCTATCATTTACATTGAGATGGGGTTCAATACTATTGAAAAGAGATATGGCATGTGCGCGAGATGCTAAAGGTGCAGCAGTCGATACAGAGTCACGCATTTTATTCCTCAAGTTTTTCAATTCCTCAACAGTTTCCGATTGTAATAATACAGCACGATGTGGATCTTTGATGTGAACATTTTGCTGATAATCTATTTCTTTCCTTTACATTTGATTTGCAAGAGGTTGCTTTACTTGCTGCATGGCAGTCAATTGTACATATTCATCCTGAGGAATAACAATCATGCGAGAATAAGAACTCATAGTTTGTAGATAATCATGGGAGTTTTCAAAATATCACTTCGAAATCTAAATTCTTCCGGACACTCTTGCGTAAAGTCAATGAATAAGTAACCATATGGTTTTTCAGTAGCTGCTTGAAAAACTTCAATTAAGGCTTTTGATCCTCTGGGTGCAACTTGTCGCGCTAAAATTTCAAATTGACTTTTATCTCGCGGATTCTTGAAAATAGCATAATAGTGTGTATTCAGGTTTCGTGTACGAGCTTCTTTTCCATCAGGAAACAAATTTTGTGTGATATAGATGATAAAGCACCTTTTATGATGTGCTGCGCGAGTGAACATTTCTGTAACATCTTTTGAATTCTTACTTTCTTTTAATAGATCATCCAATACAACAACATCATTAGACTGAAGTTTATCCACTGGAATAATTCCTTCATGTCGAATAAAGTTGCGACTTTGCAATTCCTGAAACAGCGACGGTTGATAAATACCATAACACCAAATCACTCGATTGATAGGTTCCTTAAACAACTCCCTTCTTTTATCCAATAAATTCAGCGTAAAAACAGTTTTACCTGCATGAGATGGACCTGATACAGTCAGAACTTTATCACATTGAAGTCTGAAATCCATTTTAATACTTTGAGATTCAACATTTGCATAATTAACGCTTAGAGCCAAAGATATTACCCAATAGGTTACCCACGACAGGAGCTAACATCGGAAGTATTGCTGAAAGGAAACCGCCCTTTTGTGTTAGAGTTTTCCTCTTTCTTTGAAGGGTGACTTTAGGATTGGAGATGAAACGCAATTTTGTAGCATATCGCTTAAGTAACTTTCGTTGTTTTGGTGCTAATTTTTTCGTCCTCAACTTTCTGACATGAGAAATAATTTCACAAATGAATTTATCGTTAGCATGTCGTATAGCATTGTATCGCTGATTTGCTTTCATTCGTCGGAGAGCTTGAATGGCTGAAGAAAACTTTGAAGACTTTTGACTTTTACGTTTCGTCATTTTACGTTTCGCCATTTTCCGTGTTAGTCTTTGCTAAAACCTATCTTTACCACATTTGCATAGGTACTAACTATTGCGGCATAAGTGACACTCGAAATGAGCAATATCACAGTGGTTACATTTGCAAAGTTGAATGGAATTACGTATGAAACAGCGTTGACAAAAAGCATGCTTACATCTCTTGAAGATGCGCTTTTCATTTCCATCCTTTCGCTTACATACATCACAACACATAGTTTCACCGTTACTGATGTCTATGGCAAGTCTTTTTGAAGATATGAATTTGCTAGCCTTTTCTAAATAATAGACGCATGTACAGAAGGAATATACTTCGAGAGTGAGCAGACATAGCTCGAAAACCAGTTGTGCTACAATCAAGTACCACTTCCATTGAATAAGAAGCAAAATGGAAAGAGCGACTTTCCACCTCTTCCTTTCCAAAATGACTAAACTTAATTTTCGCAACTAATCGCGCCATGACAATGCTATCAGAGAATGTATTCATTAACTCTAGAAATAGAGTGCTAGCATCATCGACCACTGCTTCGATGTCGGTCTCATCTTTATGAAAATTTATCACATAATCTTGAACAGCTCCTTTTAAACTTTGCCTATAAAAATGTAATGTTCCGCAGTCGTTTGAGAAAGACATGATCACCCTTTATCTAACCCATCCATTGCATGAAAACAACAACTCTTCTCATAGTAACATTTATTGAATAACTGTAACAAGCATGCATTATAAATCAATGGTTTGAAAGAGATAAAATAGATACAGCTGGTAACTATCATACAGCGAGCAATGATAACCATACAGGACTTTGGCAGTGTTGAGGTAAGGAGGAAAGAAGCATTGGTTATGAACGTAGCTACTACAACGAACAGACAAAATAGAAACACACAAATCCTTTAAACGTTTCGTGACTTCATGGTAGTGTTGAGTCACTCTACTATCCCAAGGCGGGAGCAAAATATCATCAATGATTAGATTGGGAAATACTTTCCTCTCCTTACCAGGATTATTACAAAAGATGCGTATAACATTGAAAGCAGCTAACCATCGTTTAAAGTCAATAAGAAGAGCACTCTCACAAGAAAAGCCATAGTCTTGCAAATATTTCAGATTAAGTCCATGAATGTGTTTTCTCCCCCATTGATCAACATTGGGATCGCAGTTGGCATGTTGATGATAGACACTAACAATCTGATATGTCCAATTGTTCATAGCAATAGCACTGAGCTCCTGTACAGGTTCACCCTCACAATCCATAAAAATGATGGTAGAAGCCTAAAACGGAAATTTACGCATCTAAGGAAACGTTCTATAACATATTACAAAATGAAGAATTACATCGATGCTTTTCACGACAAAATACACAAATGATATGATGGCAACGAAGAAGTAAAATGTATCTAATAAGACCACGTCTACGACACTCAAAGCACATAAGCGAATTGTCATAGGGTAGAGTTAGGAAAGGACTAGTAATTCTCCTTCTTTGATTTGCGTTTTGAGGCAGCATTCTTCTCTGACTTGCGCTTCGTACCACTGCTGTTAAGGATTTGATCAATTATGTCGTCCACGTTGGGTGGTTTTGGAATATATAGGATGGATTCCATATGCATGGAGAGAGAGGCTATTTTATTATCCTTGTGCCGACCATAATATAGCCCATTCACTTTGAAAAGGATATCCCAAGTACCTTCTCCGAGCTCGTCGCATGTGATGGATGTTGAATGATCTCCCTCCTTCTTATAGTAAGTACACCAATGTGATACCGGTAGGCAAATGTGATTACCATCCCAAATCTTTCTATAGGGAGTATCCTTGTCATCTCTCGCCTTCCACTCTTGAGCAAGAGGAGTAGGAATGTCCATATTTAATGTCACGTACTCCTCAATAATATCAAGTTGGCGGCGAATGTACGGACTCACGGGGATCAGTATGTAGTCCCCATACTGATTGCGCATTATCTTGACATCCGTGGAAGGGAGCATTCCCGTTTGGAGTACTACGCCATGATCGTCATAACGCAAGACTTGCTTAAATTTACGCTGTAGCGGTGTAGGATTATGTACCTTGGTTGTTTCTTCCACTGGCCTCAGTTGTAGATGATCCGATCGTAGCGAACCTTGCAACGTTTGACCGCCATTTTGTCCTACTAGTGCAGCAGATGGAGTAGATGCCTGAAAAGGGAAAAGATTGTATTAAGTTTACGTTCAAGGGAGGAGAGGCAGGAAAGTAGCGACTTACCATTTTAGTTGGATAATAGAATAGGGAACTAGAGAGAGAGAAAATGTGCGTCCGTGACTCGTGTGATTCAATGATGGAATGATTCTCACTGTTGAAGGCTCGCTATTTATATAGAAATGCTTGATTCTCATTGGATGACGATCCTCATTGGACAATAACATCAAGCTGATTCCAAATCTGGCCTCCGTTTACCAATCCGAGCCTTCATTCGCCCGCTGGAGCTGTTTCTTGGGAAATTCTAACCCTGTCGTTTTTCGCCAATCTCCCAAAATCTTGAATGGCGTCTCACATCTAAACGAAGACAGATATGAACAAGCCGTTTCTTTCACTGAATTTGTCTCACTCTTAGCTTTCAAACGAGCTATTGCACGACTTTCTACGATCACTAGAAGCAAAATTGGAAGTTTGGTGCCGGGGGGGGAGGTCGGTGAAATTTGATGGAAACTGTTGTGGTAAAGGTCCCAGGTCGAAATGCGACACTTTGGAAAATTTTCAAAATTTTGTCCATACAAAGTCACTCTGACACTTAGGATTTTTTCAGGTGAGCTCCGACCTAAAATCTTGTAACAGCTCTAACTTTTGAACGGCTGGTCCGATTGACTCGCAACAAAAAATGTCACCGAGCAGTTTTTTCTCCTCTTTCAAACGAGTATCTATAAGACAAAATCCATCCACTAGAAACAAAATTAGAAGATCGCTGTCGAGGGTGGGGGGGTCAGTGAAATTTGATGAAACAAACTTTGGTCAGGGTCCCAGGTCGAAATGCGACACTTTGGAAAATTTTCAAAATTTTGTGCATACAAAGTCACTCTGACATTTAGGATTTTTTCAGGTGAGCTCCGACATTCCACCCTCCCAACCTGGCCGGCACACCACGCCAACCTGGAGAGCGCATCACAAACCACCTCTCGCTATGTTGTCGGGCCAGAGGGGGGGACGTCAGACTCGAAGCAACACGGCGGCGGACCACGACCAAGTCGTCTGACAGGAGGGGGGACGTCAGACTCGAAGCAACACAGCGGCGGACCACGGCCGACTCGTCTGACAGGGGGGGACGTCAGCGACCATTTTTCGACGGCGGCCATCTTGCGCTATCCAGTGGTGGAGTTTTACTTACTACTGAGGTCAAATTAAGGAAAAATACGGGTAAAATGCATTATGGGAAAATTTATGCATCAATGTATGATTTTGGTGTATAAGCTTACTTGTCAATGGTTTTCAGCTGCTGACCAAACTAACAGTTCAATGTTGTGTGCACATTTAGCAATACCCTGAAAGAAATCGATGTAGCAAGCTAAAGCAGTTATGATTAATCAATTTTCATTACAACTGTAAGAATTTCAAAATAGTAGCATACAATTAGCATACAAAGTTCAATTAGCAGTCAATTACAATAGATCTACTAATTACTAATAGATCAATTACAATCAATTAGCATACAAAGCAACGTGAAAAATACAATAAAAGGAAACTCTCATTATTTGCGGAACGGGTGGAACAGGCCGGTCGTTCCGCAACAACACATTTTCATGTCGTTTCTCATCATCACCAGAAACAAGGCCGATAGTAATGTTGCAGTCCTGTGTTGCTTGAACGAAGTCTCTAGCATAATTTGCTATTTTAAGGTTTGCTCCCCTCTCTATGCAGTTGTCGATTTACTGACAGTGCTGGTGCTCGAAAATGACGTCTCGGCTTCTGTCTTTCGGTTTTCCTATATTCACGCATGTACAGTTTTCTATCGCGTAGAAATTTTCGCTTTACTCAAGAATCTTGACGGTCTTTATGTGTTGCAATGGATCTCCTATCGATTGCTCGTTTCTTCTCCAAGTAGGCCAGATCTCCGGAAGCCGGTTTCTTCCACCGACATTCTCGATCCCTTTCTCGTTGTCTTTGCCGCTGCTCTGGAGTAAGCTTTCGTGCCATTCTGTAAAAGGTAGGAGTTATAGTAGTAGCTATGCCTACATATTCATAATATAGGCCTACTGTTTTATCGAAGAGATGTGTCCTAAAAGATGCCCAAAGCATTACATTAAAAGAATATACAAAATAAATAGAGAAATATCTTCGTTACCAATTCCATTTCACCTCGTGAACAATCCTAAGTGCGAAATGTTAAGAACTTTTAATTATGTTTATTTAAACTCTTAAATACATTTCGGTTAAAAATTATCATTTGCTTCATATAAGTTTATAAGCGCCTGAAAGAGCTACAACACCTAAATGGTGAAAAGCTACTAAATGATGTCAGCTTAAATGGTAACCAATTTGTTCCGCTCACTTAACACATGGTCAACACCAGAGGCATGCTGATGACATATAAACAAATATTTATCAGTCCATTTACTTGACGTACAGTACCAGTATCTTGAAATAGGCCTGCACTATTTATAAGCTTTGCGAGACGCCATCTAAAATCGTGAGATAGTAGCACCAACTAAAATAGTAAAATAGTGAGTTAGCACCGAGTTTTTTCCATCTAATTTCTTCTTCCAAATCTCTTTGAGCATCAGACCAACTTAAGCCGAAATATATGTGGGAAGTTTGAATATGAATATTCTTAATTTATTTGTTTCTTTGAGCCCTAATATGTTTCTTTTAAAACGCGCGCTTATTCCAGCCTGGACTGGATGGTTGTAGCCTATAGAATCTAGTGGTAGAAACTATCTAAATGAAAGCAATCATTCCTGAATATTAACAAGATTTCAGAATTAGAATGACGCTTTCATTATTTCATTGATAATGTCAAAGATTTCCCGGGTTGAAAAAACCAGGAACGTGAGACAAATATTTGACAAATATTTTTTACAAATGTGAAATAAATATTTGATTAAACAGTGAAATCAGCAATATTTGATTAATTAATCAAAATATTATCAAATATTTGACTCAAATTTATAAAATGATTCAAACAGAGCTGCATTGATAAACCTAATTAATATTTTATACTGATTTCATCAAATTTTTTTCTAATCAATTACTGATGAAGTGTTTGAATAATTTGATTAATAAAATTACAAATATTAGTAAAATACATAAAATTCGAATTGATCGCCTAATAAATTACTATGCGGGAATTCACAGCCCCTAAATTCATCTCCTGTAAACAGAACTTAGTAGCAAATACTGACTGAAACATTGCATTTATCACCGGTGACAATTACTTATTTTGTTCAGCTAAGTCTGCTATTCAATCAACTTGTCAAGCTTTTGTTGCGTGCCTTGGAAACATATGATGACATCCGTCCATTCCAACCCTTGTAAGCTACAGATCCACTACTGCGGTTGCATGCAATGGTATACCATACAAATAACAAAGCTTTTTCGTTTTAATCGTAGATTTATTTTATCTTTGGTAAAATCAAATCATGATAAAAAGAATTTTGTTTATAAAAACAAATTCATTCAACAAATATGCATTATAAATTAACTTAATCAATTGATTAGATGAGCGCATTTTGTCTAATAACATCGTCTAAGACATCGTTGTCTAATAACATTGTGTAGTCATCATTCTAATCATCATTAAGAAAATTTAATCAAATACAGCTGATTAGTTTGAATGCAAAATATTTTAATTTTAAACAATGTAATTTAAACATTAGAGTCAAGCATAAAAACCAAAAACATATGTACAAAACTAATACAGCAATGGTAATTTTGTAGAATTTATTTAATTTCAATATGGTCAGAGTGAAAGGATTTTATAAATAACAAGATGACAAAAATCGGATAATATAATTATTTTGAACTATTACTTTAAACTATTTCGCTTTTCATTCCTATGTTACCACGTGTTTTATTTACGTTTTTGTCTTAATCAAAGTAAGTATATAAGGGAAGTATGGAATCTATGGACAATTTGTGGGACAGCCAAGATATTACAAGGATATTACTTTCCCGCCAGATTTATCAGCATTTTATGAATTTTGATATCTAAATTAAAAATAGAAGATGAATGCAGTGTTCAACTGAATGACAGAATAGCTATGTTGTGTAATACATCGTATTTGAAACTATACGTATTGAACTAGCATTTCAATATCAAAATTATTGACGAATAAAGACATCGATTGGCACAAAAAGATGGCGAATGTGATCTCAACTAAAATACATTACAGATATAGGATCTTTCAACACTTGACTTTTATACACTTTGGTCTTAATAAGCCCTAAGTCCAAATTATGATGATACATACAATTCGCATATTATTTTTCATAGGAATTTAATTATATTATTATATGTTTTGTTAAAATGTAAAGATATTCAAATAGCTGGAATTTTTTCTTTTTGATAATTACGGTTTTTAGCACGTATGGGTACTCCGTAAACACGTTTATTCCTATGCATTTTCACATGCGTTTCAGACAGCCAATCAAATTAAAGAAAGGAATACGTCGCAACTTAAGCATCGGATCTATTCATTTACTGATTGCACATGGTTACTCAGGTACTCAGGTGTTCTCCCACACAGGTTCCAAGCTATTTCCCAAAACTCAACCTGAATAACATCCCATTTATGACAACCACCACCATAAACATGGCACCAGCTGACAGCTGGTGTCAAAAACAAGTTGTAGCATTAAAATGGCCACAGGCAATACAAACTTCTCTCTACGAAGACGCATAGAAGTCTCAGACACTAGCTGAAAAACACGTTTACTCACCCCAACCCTAGACTATTCATCACTCCCTGAGGAGCCTGTAGATGTAATTTGATGCACATCTATGCATATTAGATCGAAAATGTATGTGTTTTTTCATCAAAAACACTCATTCTTCACTAACTACTCTCTATGAAAACGCATAGAAGTCCCAGACACTAGCTCAAAAACACGTTTACTCACCCCAACCCTATTCATCACTCCCTGAGGAGCCTGTAGATTTAATTTGATGCAGATCTATGCATATTACATCGAAAATCTATGCGTTTTCATAGAGAGTAGTTAGTGAAGAATGAGTGTTTTTGATGAAAAAACACATACATTTTCGATCTAATATGCATAGATGTGCATCAAATTACATCTACAGGCTCCTCAGGGAGTGATGAATAGTCTAGGGTTGGGGTGAGTAAACGTGTTTTTCAGCTAGTGTCTGAGACTTCTATGCGTCTTCGTAGAGAGAAGTTTGTATTGCCTGTGGCCATTTTAATGCTACAACTTGTTTTTGACACCAGCTGTCAGCTGGTGCCATGTTTATGTTGGTGGTTGTCATAAATGGGATGTTATTCAGGTTGAGTTTTGGGAAATAGCTTGGAACCTGTGTGGGAGAACACCTGAGTACCTGAGTAACCATGTGCAATCAGTAAATGAATAGATCCGATGCTTAAGTTGCGACGTATTCCTTTCTTTAATTTGATTGGCTGTCTGAAACGCATGTGAAAATGCATAGGAATAAACGTGTTTACGGAGTACCCATACGTGATATTAGCCTGTTAATTCTAAATTGTACATAACTTGAAATTAACGATCAAAATTATCAACCACGTTGCACAAATATAATTCAATCTATTTATCGTTTAATTCCAATTTATTCACTTTATTAATCGTTTTACTTTTAATTCATTTTATTATTTCAAAGTATGCTAGCTTTGAAGATATACATTACCTTGTATTTAACAGAACAGCATAGGCCTACGTAATGATTAAAGTCAAACTGTGAAATTAATAAATCAAGTAAGCTTTTATAGGCCTGCTAATTTCATCATTACTGAACTCAGTATGTATTCCACCAAACCAAATTACTGCTGAATTTTGCAATTTACTGTATCTGACTTGATTAGCTGTGTATCTAAGGCCAATGACCCTTCAACCTTCAATTTGCCTGTTGAAGGACGTCCTGTCTGTCATGCGCCTAAGTCCATCGTGAAAAATCAGCTAGGTTCATAACATAAGATTAATCGAATTTTTAGCCCTTCTATGTAAAGTTGAGCGATTTGCCCAAAACTCCTGTGACAACATGGGCTCTCCCTAGGGTTTACAATCCCGGGATCTCGGATCCCGGGATCTCGACCCTATTTCCGAGATTAAAAATCCCGGGATTACGTCTTCGAGATCTCGAGGTATTTCGAGATATTTGAAAGATTGGCCCTTAGTTCCTTCTAAGTGACATAGTTAAGAGAGTCAATGGCTTTTTTGAAAATGCATCTAAATTTTTTATGTTCCAAGTTTGATAAATTTGCCAATGTGCTGTATTTGCCGAGCCAGCTGGTTAAGCCTCGTTCACACGATGACACTAGTGTCGTGACATTAGTGCCGAGGAGCAGCGCGAAATCTGGGCTAAATCAATGTCGTGACACAAACCGTTCAGACGCTTAATAAACAGTGTTGTGACACTGCTACTAGTATTGCTTCTGTAAACTGAAAATACTTCGTAAATTGATAGCTGAAAGACAAATCATAACGATTTAAAATAACGACTAAAATTTTAAATGACGACTTTTGTGAGATGCTTGCGAGAAGTCTGCTAGTATTGGAAAAGTCTCCTCCTGCAAGGAATGATTCTCTCGAATCGTTGGTTAGGATGGAACTGCAACAATTCAGTCTATCTCGAGACACAGGAATGATCCTCAAGTGAGTGAAACAAGTCCTGGAATCGATACCTCCAACATCGGTAGAATCCGAAAGGGCATTCTCGGCGGCCGGTTTGTTCTTAACGAAATTACGGTCGAGAATGAGTGATAACACAATTCAGTGTCTTACCTTACTTCGCCAATATTTTTTACGAGTTGACTAGTTTTACCTACTGTAGATGTTTGTTTAGTTCACGTTGAAAGATATAAATTTTACAAGCACGTATCGTCTTTTGAAATATGTCTAGAAACTTAATGATTAAAAACATATGCAGTATATATAAATCTCGATCGAGATCCCGGGATTGCGATTAGCCAGTCTCGAAAATCTCGGGATTAAGAAAAAGGCTCGAGATTGTAAACCCTAGCTCTCCCAAGTGTAAATTTCTACTTAAGTGACCGGTGCTGAACTTTTCTGGCGATTTAGAGAATTAAGATGCACTATCTGAGTTGGTTAGCTGTATATCCAAGTCCATCGTGAAATATCAGCTAGGTGCATAACAGAAAATTTATCGAATTTTTAGGCCTTCTATGTAAAGTTGAGCGATTTGCCCAAAACTCTGTGACCACATGGGCTCTCCCAAATGTAAATTTCTACTTAAGTGACCGGCGCTGAACTTTTCTGGTGATTTAGAGAATTAAGATGCACTATCTGAGTTGGTTAGCTGTATATCCAAGTCCATCGTGAAATATCAGCTAGGTGCATAACAGAAAATTTATCGAATTTTTAGGCCTTCTATGTAAAGTTGAGCGATTTGCCCAAAACTCCGTGACAACATGGGCTCTCCCAAGAGCAAAGGGACTCAAATGAAAGCTTTTAATCACGAAAGTAGAGGATGAAATAGTTTGGAATGTGTACTGTCATATCTCACTTTGTCCTGTTGCACCAATGACATTTTTAGAAAATCAGCCATCTTGATATCGTTCTAAATATTATAGGAAACATATTTCAGCGCTGCTGACCCTTATCCACTGTACTAATGGAAATGGTTAACGATATCTAAAATTATGAAACGAGTTGGTGAAGGTGAAAAAAAAATTTTTTACTGATAGCCTATGAGATTTCACAGTTTCTGTAGAACGACCCATAGGCCTACACGAAGACAAAAAGAGGAAAAATATAAAGTAGGGCCTACTCAGTCAATGTAAAGAATACTAAGTCAAAAAATTCATGAACGAAATTCCAGCACAACAGTTTTGAAAAACGCGTTTGCCACTCTCAGAAGCAACTTTTATAACACAATTCGGGACACCTGAGAATGTGCCACGCATCAGTTTTACAATTTCCCAACCCCACAGAACCATTCATTTACATTGTAAGAGCATACACATGTGCTATTTTTGAACAATCATTTGGACAAGACTTGCTTCAAGAGAAAACTCAACCCAAACATGTTTACACTTCTTCTGCGTTCAAATACCATGAACTAATTATAAGATAGTGAGAACCGCTGCTTTAGGCGGTAGCCAGATAGTAGGTACACGTAAATACTGAGAGAAGAGAGAGATGTCTTTGTTGTCACTCACTCCATAAATTTGGGTTTTCTCGTGAATTTAGAATCACGTCTGGCTTTCTAAAACTGTTCCTATCCACTCATACTTCCATACTGCATCACGTTGTGTGTGACGTCAAAACTACGCGCTAGAACATATTATTTGGTGATGCACGCTGATAGCTATGTGACAGTAGCTTAGTGGTTAAGAAGCGCGCCTAGAGAGCGCAAGGAGACGAGTTCAAATCCCGATGAACAACATTTTCATGTGTTAAGTTGTCAATTTTTTGTTGAGGAATATCTGCGGCCAACATCAACAACTGCTTACTTTATAATTGCAAAGAACTTGTACCAACGGGTTACACCTGAGGCTATACGATTGCCCCTCTTACACTTTTCGCTGATTTTTAGAATTATTCGAGTCACCATTCAACTAAAAATAGGTCGACCGGCTATTCTGAATGTCGGAAACTGTTCAACACAGACATTATGCCGGAAACAAGTCATGTAGCTATCTAGAATGGGGAAACTGGTAAGCCGGATATTTAGAAAAAAGCCAAAAACTGATTTTATTAAAAAGTAATTCTGATTGGGCTACTTTCGTCTTACAAAAACAGGAGCTTACACTTATTTAAAATAAACAAATATTCTTTAATAACTGCGCTGCTGTCTACGGCTGTTGTTTATTGTTAAATTTTTGGAGGTCAGCCCAGTTCTGGTTTTTACAAGCTCAAATTCTCAATATAGATTCTTCAATATAGAAAATAAAAATGTTCGATGTGGCCTTAGCTAGGGTATGTCGACGCAAACTTGCGTGGACACGATGAAAAAACTCTATGTCGACGCAGCAGAGTTTATTGCGTCGACATACCCTAGCTAAGGCAATTGTTCTCTGTCGACGCTTTTTTGCGTCGACATAGCCACATCGAACATTTTTATTTTCCATTTATAAAATAAGAATGCGGGAGGCATGGCGATGTGAAAAATGAACTACATTTTAGTAACTCAAGTGTGCCACCTAAAACCGACCATGCTGGTTTTAGGTGGCACACTTGAGTTACTGAAATGTAGGGCTTAATTCATTTTTCACATCGCCATGCCTCCCGCATTCCGATTTTATAAATGGAAAATGTTTTTTCGGATTTTTTTTCGTGGAACGTTCTGAGGTTAGAAATAATTAGATTAACAGCAAGATGAGTGTGATTCTTGATTCATGTCTTTAACTAGTCACACGAATTCTATCTCACTAATGTTGGAGGCATATTCTGATTAAGAATCTATATTGAGAATTTGAGCTTGTAAGAACCAGAACTGGGCTGACCTCCAAAAATTTAACAATAAACAACAGCCGTAGACAGCAGCGCAGTTATTAAAGAATATTTGTTTATTTTAAATAAGTGTAAGCTCCTGTTTTTGTAAGACGAAAGTAGCCCAATCAGAATTACTTTTTAATAAAATCAGTTTTTGGCTTTTTTCTAAATATCCGGCTTACCAGTTTCCCCATTCTAGATAGCTACATGACTTGTTTCCGGCATATTGTCTGTGTTGAACAGTTTCCGACATTCAGAATAGCCAGTCGACCTATTTTTAATTGAATGGTGACTCGAATAATTCTAAAAATCAGCGAAAAGTGTAAGAGGGGCAATCGTACAGCCTCAGGTGTAACCGTTGGTACAAGTTCTTTGCAATTTTAAAGTAAGCAGTTGTTGATGTTGGCCGCAGATATTCCTCAACAAAAAATTGACAACTTAACACATGAAAATGTTGTTCATCGGGATTTGAACCCGTCTCCTTGCGCTCTCTAGGCGAGCTCTAGGCGAGTAAAACAAAGGTTTATTAATCGACGATCCTAAACGCTTAATAGCATAGGTAGATACAGCTACAAAGATACGCGAAAGCATATTAAGTCATGCAATTTTTATCTTAACCATCTATCCTTAAATTGTTTATACATGCGTAATTGTTGTCTTGATAAAATGAACAATGATTTTCTCTTTATTTTTCAGTTGATGATGGAGAAGTTAGCGAAAAGTGATCGCCAAAAGAAAATCCCAACTAAACCATGGGAAACTGAAACCCATAATTTCTACTTGTTTTTCATAAGAGATGAAAATAAGTACACCTACTTCAGTTCAGTGTCAAAATGGTGGCCGAAAGAACTGAACGGAAAAAATCTCAAAAGAGGTGATAAAGTAACCTTAGCAAATGGTACGAGGAACCAATTTGATGCGGAGTTCGTTACTTCCTCCGAATCTTTGCACAAAAATTAAATCAAAAGCAGCAAAACTTCAAGAGAAACTGAAGTCAAGCAACTCCAATTTCAACCTAAGCTCCTCATTCCTTAGCAGTTCTTCGAACAAAGCACCGGCAGCTTCTCAACAATGTGATGCTATGGCTGAACGAAGCGAAGACGATGCCCAGTCTGATGAGCGTGATAGTGATGGAACCGATGTTATATCTGAAACACTTTCATCTGAACAATCTGATAGTGACAGAAGCGTTTTGCAGGGAATTTTGCCTCGTAGGTTGAAACTCCAAAGACAAGAGCGGATTCCACCTCAAGTAATCAATAAACGTCCATCCTATGAAAATATTCAGATGTGTAAACTTTTGCGTGAAAATAATCGACTACAGAAAAAACAACTGCAAGAGATGCGCCGCCTGCGAATTGCCATAATAAACTTAGCATCTCAGACCGACAATGTCGACGTTGATCTTGAAAACAGTGAACCCGTATACTTCGAGGGTGTGGATGTTACGAAGATTGGAAGAAAGAACCTTGATCACACACAATACGCGATTTATCTAACAAGGAAATTGTTCACAGATGACGAGATGAAAGGGAAATCGATTTTTCCCAAGCGTGTGACTTCAAAGCCTTCACTATCCCCTCGGCGGTCACAAGTTTTGGCAGATGCATTGAAATCACGTTTTAAGCTAGATTCAGAAAGCCCTTCGTTGCAGGAGTGCTTTAATTCTATCAATCAGTTAACAGCTGATGTTAGCCGAGGTAAAAGGCTAAATAATAAAAAGTGCTAATGATTTGTTGATTGTGAATGACGTACAAGTATTTATCTACATGATGTATATAAAAATACTGAACTGAAACATGTTATGCTGCTATTACCCTCGTGTGTGGATCGACTTGTGTGCCTTGAAATCAAGATGATATCCTTCCAGCTTATACTTTTGCAGAGTTTGTCGATACATGTAAGTCAAATCATGTCAGAAGTTCCTCTTGTTGTCAAAAAGGTAAACAAAACTGTGTTTGCTTTAAAATCAGTAGTAGTAAGCGTATTCTTACTTTTTCAAAACACATACAGGTCTACATATTCTTGCCTAACGCCTATTGATAGTATGTTAGATTAACGTTTTCAGTAGCTTATGTAAATGTAAATGTAAAGAGTTATCTAATTAACCTATATGTTTTTTTTAGTCCGTCATGTAATGGACTTTATTTTATAGATAGATGTGTCTATCATCTATAGAGAACGGTTGACCAACATATTAAACATATGATTTGATCAAGCATATCACTTTTGTTTATCTAATCATGAGGAACTTTGAAGGTTTTAATTTGTTTTTCTTGAAGTCGATGTAGCACATCCAGATTGAAAATGATACTACTTAACGTTTGTAATTTTATGCTGTGCATGGTTTTGTGATAGCATGATCGTGAACATCAAGATAGAATATATTGTTTTGCAGTATCTAATTTTTCTCATTCGGTTCGTTTAGACGGTATAGAGGCTCGTGAAATATTTCGGAAACATAAATAATTTGGCTAATATTAGACTAATCTCAGGTGAGAATTTACAAAGTTTTGAAAAATTAATTACTTATTTGTGAAATATGAGAGTAATATTTGAATGATTTAAGACATGTTACAAATATTTGTTTAATAATCAGTAAATTTTACAAAAATTCGATAAAAGTTAGATGAATTTGTTACAAATTTGATAACAGTTTGCTAAATTTAATAATAATTTCATAGATTTTATAAATATTTATCAAATATTTGAATAAACTTTGGCACACGATTTGACAAATATTTGTCAAAACTTCGGGGTTTTTTCAACCCGGGTTTAAATATTTTTTTAAATCTAAACATGTCAGCTAACCTTAGAGAGGTGTGGAGAAGCTGCTGCCCCAACGAATCGGGTTAAGGAGCTACATTGATAAGATTGACACCAAAAATTTGGTCCGACTGAAACAAGTGTCGAGCGCAAAAGGAAATTGAACTGTCATTTGTTCTCGGAGCATCTCTATGTATAGGTCTGTCTATCGACAATCTACCAGTAACTCTTAGGCATATATCGATAGGCCTACATGTACGAGTATGATACATCTTTTTACTAAGGAAATCTATAATTATACAATGATTGGCTTTTTTCTTTCGGTATTATAGCGTGTAGACATGATTCTCTTCGATTCTAAACAAAACAGAAAACCAGATGTTAACACTTACCGTTGCTTCCTCAGTTTCCGATCAGAATGAGTTTAACTGTTTGTTGACGCCGACACAGACGACGAATGAAGAATATATTTGAATGTCGAAACGTTCCGATATCTCGCTGATAATTGTTGCCACGCAAAAACAGGCATAGATATTCCTTTGACTATTTCAGAATAGACACGAACGTAAGATAGCGTTGGCTCGCAATCAGAATGGACATTTCGTGGATATCTATGCGACCCGACACTGGCAATGGTAAGCAATATGATTGAGTCATTGTTCATCACACAGTCAGTCGGGACATGATATGAGTCATCTCATGTTGAATAAAAGACAAAATAGTAAATCTGAATTTCGCGCGTAACTCGGTCGATGCATCTTGTAACTCGTTCGATGCAAGTGCATCGAACGAGTTACATTTTGTGGCAACTTTAGAGTCCTCTTCCAAAGCTGAAGTGGTTTCGGAGAAAATTGATATGTGATTGTCATGCATACCTAGGGTGCTTCTTAAGCACTATCTGGTTGAACTATTCTTACCTCCAATTCTGCGACAGATTGTGCATCGACCGAGTTACGTTTCTCTGCTCACTTAAAAAAGATGGTTATGTATATGATCCGATATCATACAAATCATTAAATGCCACATGAATAACTCCTGTACTTCTGATGCACACATAGCCTATGATAATATTTCGTGCTCAATAGATGTTCTGAAACATAGAATGCAAAGAGAAAAATTCACTTAAGTTTCATTAACTATGCATCGAACGAGTTACACAAAATTCCTGGGACAGGTATATGGTGGGTCCTAAAATTGGGATGGAATATTGTTTTCCACCTAAACTCAAGATAGATGTCTAAAATAAGATGCAATTGTGATAACAAACCAAGATTATTACAGCTGGAAGCCATATTATGGAAGAAAGAATCGTTGAAACATGTGATGTCAATTTTGGGACAGGATTATTTCAATGATTTTAGGGATTATTAATTTACATTTGGGTGCTATTCAATTTTAATACAAAATTTACCCTTGATGTGGCAGGGATGCATTCATAGATGTCTCATGAAGCTCCGGATGCATTAATACCATTATCTATCGCTTAGATCTCCTTTTATAAATTCGGGACATCGATTTTGAATAATTTGTGAGAATCACCCAGTTGCAGTTTAGACTAGTGAAGAGTCTATAGTAAATAGGCATCTATACCCTAACACCAATAATGAAGTACTTCGATTTGATTTCAGTGTAAATTTATCCTTCGATCTCAGTGCTCAAGTTCATATTCCGGTTGCATGAGCTTTGCTGTCTCATATAACTTAAAATCATCATGTCAAATCAGCGTTTAAAATAAAGTGCATGTCGGCAACTCAAAAAGTTAATTGAATCAGTTCAACACTATATGACATGCCACGCGTAATTCCGGAACACCCCAAACATCCGTGGTTAAAGACATTCTCTATGTGTCCAGTCAATTAGGCCCCAGTACATTTAGGCCCCACAAGAAATGGTCATTTAGGCCCCATGTTCTTATGTTATTTTAACTACAGTGGACTTCGCTTAATACGATATTGAATGAACCACTAAAAAATATCGTAATAAGCGATATATCGTATTAACCGATATTTGTTATAAGGAGCTGTTAACATAGTCTACGTACGTATGACATGTTAACTAGTATGTATTTGAGTTTAGAGAGTTGAAAAATATCTTCTAGAACACGGTAAGCATGTATCTGAGTTAGAGAGCTGAAAAAAACACCTCGTAGAACACGGTATGTATTTGAGTTGAAAAAAATTCCATAGGACATGTTCAGGATATACAGTGATTTCAAATTTAGTGTCAGAGAAAGTAGTCCGTGATGGGTTTTTGAACAGCAGGTACTCGTGCTTTGATAATCATATCTTCAATTTCATACGTTGATTCCAGCGGCAAATTTTTCTTTTCCATGTACTTACGCACTTGACCGAGTGCCTTTAATGCATCCTTGGCGCTGATTTCGACATGGCGCTGATGCCACCAACGTCGGTGGTTCGTCCTCTACGTCAGATCCATCTTGGTGTTGATTACTGATACTTTCACATATTTCAATGTCTGTAAGTGTTGCTGAACATTGTTCATCACTATCACAAATACAGAATTCGTCGAATGTCGATCGGTCGATGATGTCACTCACCTCAATGGGTTCATCATCCTCGTCGTCAAATTCTGTATCGTCATGCTGACGTATAAAGCCACATTTTCTAAAAATATTAGAAATAGACTCCGGCTTAACTAAGAACCATGCGCGTTTTACGAGGTATAGAGCCTGCAACACGTCGATTGTCTGTGCGAAGTCGTTGATACTTTTGTCAGGATTATCATCTATAAATGTCAGCATTCGGCGAAGGATGTTCTATCTGTAGTATGACTTGAGTGTCTTAATTATACCTTGGTCGGCTGGTTGGATCAGTGACGTTGTATTTGGAGGTAAGTATTGAATGGAGACATTACGCAACTCTGGGAAACCGTAATGACAAGTAGCGTTGTCGACGAATAACAGCACTTTCCGATTTTCTTTGGCCATACGATCATCAAAATTCTTCACAATTTCGTGAAAGATTCGTTGCGTCATCCAAGCCTTTGAATTGTGAAAATATGGCAATGGTGGAGACTTACGTTTGAAACATCGTGGATTTTTGAAGCGACCGTTGGTGAATAAGTTCTTATCCGAGCCGTCAGGGTTGGTGAGGACTAGCAATGCTATTCGCGCTTTCATTTCCTTAAAACCTTTTACTCTGTCAAGGCGTCGAACACAGTGTGCCAGAGGGTAAAGCCTTATAGAATAACGCTGTCTCATCGGCATTATAAACGTCTTTTGGCGAGAAACCATTAAGAATTCCCGGGAGTGTTGTTGCAATATATTGTTCGGCAGCTGGAGAATCAGCGCTGGCCACCTCACCTGAGATCACTCTATGATGAATATTGTGCCGCTTACTCACTAACATATGTATCGTAATATGCAGTGTAAATATAATGGAAAATTACCGGACGGGGATTTTTGTGATATCGCAATATGCGATATATCGTAATAAGCGATATCGTATTAAGCGATGTTGAAGTAGTGTATTCTAATACGATTCAAAAAGGGACCGCGGAAAATTATTGTAATACGCGATTTATCGTATTAAGCGATATCGTATTAAACGAAGTCCACTGTACAAGATTACAATGAAAACCAAGAAAATGTTATGATACATAGGAGCCATACATTACAGAAATATGCTTGGTTTTATCAAAGATGCCGCAGAATTGTCTGGGGAGTGGTATGTGGATTGTTCGAGAATGTCAAAAACACCGGTTTATGATGTTATTTTAACCACGGCGAGTTGCAGCGTGTATGAGGTATCAAAAGACTGCAAATTTTCTGAAACCACCAGAAATGTCAATGGTTTTACAAGAAATTGTAGTAGTTGTATTTAAATAGCAATAATTCAAAATTGGACATATTTCATTCACGTGATCATTATGTTATTTTTATCCTGCAAAAACATACAACAAACTTGATATCATTGGATAGAAAATTGTTCACTCTATCTAGAAATATCAACGCTTTTACAGAAAATGCTGACACAATGTCGGAAACTACAGATTGATGTATTTTGTGCAAGAATGTTTCTGTCACAAATTCCTTCTAAATTTATGTTAGATTTTGTTTAAACGCTGCACGCATTTCTAAACACACCAGCTGGACGTGGAATTTTGTGGTCTGCCGCTATTAACGAAGCTATCAGCTTGTATCTACGCACACGGCATGTTTCAAGGCAGCAGGGAAAGTAAGTAGCTTTTATTTCATTGCAATGAATGTTTAGTCTTATTGCAGGAGGTTAGATCAGTGGAATCGGCTTGCAGACTGATGAACGGAGCTTATGATTGCTTGGCTTAGTTAGGAACAACCCTATATAGATAACTAAAGAATAGAAGGGAGTGCTATGTACAGGGCACTGTGCATATGCAGCAGATGAATAATGAGTAATGAATAAGCAGATGTTGGTGGAATGGCTATTGGCTACTGCATAGGTTGAGTCGGCAAATATTTGGTCTTGCATCTATTACACCGGCTATCTGGTGCAGCAATCTTCCATTTTTGTTGTCGTGTCTAGTTGCTCAGAAATTTCTGACTCCAAATCCCTCAATGAAATAAGTGTGTGTCTTGATTTGTTTGTTTGTCTTGCTTCACCTTGGTCCTGCTTTGCATCCTACAGGCACGCGTGAACAGGGGACCACTGAAAGCTCAGCCCGCCTAATCTTCAGCCAGACACATTGATCTCGGACTTTTGATTGCACATGAATGATATAGAACTACATATAGATGAGCTGGCAGTGGATGCCAATGCAACTATCGCTTGCACTTATCTAATTCATGAATACCAGAGTGTTCAACTTGTCATGATTCCATCAAATTTTAGGAAATCCAATCCACATGTCAGACTCTTTTTGCATGCATCATATACTGTGATCGATTTCTACCACCATGACAACTAGATCATTAGATTCTAAGAACATCTCCACGACAACTTCGCAAGCCGGGTCGACCAGAGAAATTCGATTTGTGCCTCGAAACAACCCTGAGATACATGGCTACTAAGACAGAGATTCGAACAATCAGGCATGATGATTGCAGCAATCCTCGAAGCCTAGTTCGTCAATACAAGAGGCTTCGGCTCTCTTTTGAAATAATATCTCCGGGGATGAATTTCAGCGATGGAGCTGCGATTATATTAAAAACTTCTAAAATCATTCTTCGCATTTGGAATGTCTAGGAATATCGGTGAAAAAGTAAAAAGTTATAGCATGATGGTGTGTATATCAGTGATGAAACTGGTTCAAAGGCACCATTCGGTGACCCACTCAATGACTCGGGTTCTTTTTGGGTTCTTATGCTTTTGTAGTCATAGAGCAAGCTTGTAGCTCAATTGTGGTCGAAGTGAATAATCCGTTAGCCTATACTAAGTCTATCACTGGGCGACTGGAAATGCAATTAGTCATTGTTCAATGGCGAAAGACAAGTAAGGATTCAGTGCAAGTCGCTTGTTGCTGTCGCTTGGATTATCACTAGCCGACACAGCTCTGAAAGAGGCGCCATGAGGCTATGATGTAAATTCACTGATAATTTTACAGGAAATAAGTAACCATGAGTAACCATAAGGGAATGATTTTCCAATATTTAGTAGTTTAAAATTGAAATATTACAGATGAAGCTCTTATTTGCTGTATCACAGGAATTCTATGTGCATGTGATCGAGTTTGACGATTCGTGCTATCAGTATTTAAATTTTTTTCGCGGTTGCGCGGTACGGTATAGAGGCGAATAATGAAGGTGAGGAACAATTCGAAAGCACTTCCGCAAATTTTGGAAAGTTGAATTTTATGTGCAACTTATCACTTCGAGTTTAATTACTTCAGTACGAGTAGAGCAATCTGATTTCATTCAGATGCTATACATATAAAAATCTGACTGAGTCATTAATATGTTTGCATGTTTTTCAGGAATTTTTTTTTAAAGTATGATCCTAAAGGCCAACTTCGATACAAAGTCACATCATTGGTCGTCTAGCCTGCTAGCAATTGACGACAATCATTTGAAAAAATCCTCTCGCAAAAGTATGGCAATTTTGATATCAAAAGACTGACTATATGCATGTTCAAAATTGTAATTCTTTTGTATGTTTAGGTCCATTTTTCGCTTATATAATTTAAATGTATGTAGTCCCATTTTTTCGATGGGGCACTGTCAGAGGATTTTGGCTCGATGTGGCCTGATCTGTAATATAGCTTGTGCGGGACATGTTCAAATTAATTTCATTTCCCCTGAACGAACTGCGTTGCTCGTGATAGGCATTGCAAATTGTTACAGCCACAAAAATAATGAATGACAGCATTAGTAGCTGAGTAGTTAATTGTAAAACGCCTTCAATTTCAGGCAAATGACATGATATACAATGATAATGACCTTAATACTTGTATATTACAAAATAAATTCCAGAGAAGCATGGCATAATTACATGTAAGTGCAGATGCTTTATGCCAATTGTGATCGTTGCCATAAACTTACATGCGCTATTAAAGATTGGACATAAGTGAGCATGTTTGATATGCATATGTAATATTTGAATGCTTGATGCATATGCCCTATGTCAATTTGACGTTTTTTGCATCAACTATCTTCAACTTCATCAATAATAATTTTTATTGCAGTTCATCGGTCTCATTTGATAGTGATACTTTATCTCTTTACATTTTTATAGAGAACTTTAGTTGCCTCACACTTGCTTTGCTGCCATTGCTTGAAGCGCAACTTCTTTTCTTTGTCAGCGCTTTCCACTTCCGAATTCCACCATCAGGTCTCTCTTATGCCTGCCCCGCCTTTGCTGCGACCACACTCTTTTTCAGCACCAAGCTGTCTTCATCCTGTTCCACTCCAAGTCAAATGTATTTTGGTCTGCAATATATCCTTCGTGGTTCATAACTTCCTCGTTAAAGTGTATGGTTAAAGTGCAACTCCACAATGAACTCAGAATGCCAACGCATGTACAATGGGCCATATATTTACATCGTGCTGAAAACGAAAGATAAAACGTCTAGAAGGCTATTCCTTTTATTATCTAGTTCGATCACTGCATGATGACGATTGACGCTGTTGGAGATTCGTGCGCAACATTTTTTGCTTCATCTCTGAAATATAAAAGATTAATTGGATTGAATGATAAATTGATTATAACATTTATTTCGTGTTTCCATGATTGCATGTATTCATTGACTAAGGAGACATCGAAACCTTGCTCTTTAATTCATCCAGGGTAGTTTGATTGATTTGTTTAAGTATCTTTATGTGCATTATAAATGGCTGCTGGGATGATTTTCATCATTGTATGAGAATGTATAAATTCTTGTAAAAAAAATAAAATCAAATATCAGCATGCCGATGGTGAGAAACGAAGGAAATCGTTATTCGCACGCATAAATTCTTGCGAATTTTTTGCGTCGGAATAACCGCACCACAGTGGCCTGGTAAGGAGCAGGAATCTGAGACAAAACTACAGTCCGTTTCATAAAAAGTGGATCATCCTAAAATTTGACTAAATACAACATAAGTATGATACAGAAAGCATTTTTCATGTTATTTAATGTCCCTAATATATTTCAATGTCCTTATATAATCTGATAAGCTATGATACAGTAACGGTTCTTAAAAAACAAATATTTTGTGGCCCTACCCTTATTGTCAATGACATTACCAATTTGTCTAGACATCGATTCGATGATATCGTTGATTTTTGACTGATTAACTTTCTCCACTCTCTTTTTAACAGTGACGTAAGTTTGATACGCCATCTGTAGGTAGCAGTGAACGACGAACGTTACGTTTTAGAATACTCCATACATTTTTTATGGGATTCAGATCAGGAGAACGAGCTGGTCAAGATAATGTCCTAAGCCCTAATTGAGACTTGCACAAGTTGAATACTCTACTACTCCTGTGACACGTAGCATTATCATCCATAAATAACCAAGTCGATAGATCACCAAGTTGATCTGTCATTTGGCCAATGTTCATTCGTAAAACATTAACATAGCGTTCAGAATTCATGGTTCCTTGGTGTATGTGAAGTTCAGAGCGGCCATTGGTCCAAATGCCAGCCCAAATCAGTAGAGTCGCACCACCTTGTACCCGGGGACGATGTAAATGTCTCGGAATTTCCTGATCAGATTTTATCCATAATCTCAATCGACCATCACTATCCTTCAGACGGACTGATGCCTCATCAGACCAGACAACCCGATCCCATTGATTTCGCCAGTGACAATGACTCATTGCCCATCTGAGACGTCTTTTTGTATGCTGATCTGATAATTCGATCTGAGAGGGCCTCTTACAGCTCTTGAAATTCGACTCACTAAGTCTTCTACGAATAGTGGACTTAGAAATAGACGAGTCTAGTGCAGCCATCTCAGTTAACGAGAGACTTGGATCAACTTTAACAAATCTCAAAATTAGGCGGTCTCTACGTTTGGATGTTTTGCGTGGACGGACAGAGCCCTCTTTACGACACTTTGCCTTTTGTGAATGCGATCTCGTTATTGTTCATTTGTGCTTTGTATTGTTTTCAACCGATAAGAGATAGATTTCTAGCTGAAAGCAATCAGGAGTGCTGCCAACACCACCGCAACGAAGTCAGGAAGCTATGGAACATGAAGTCCAGTTAATCACACGTAGCAGTTACATTATTGTTGATAAATAATGGTGCTACGCTGGCTCTGATTGACCGATTTTCTTTATTTTTGTTTTGCTTGATAGCTTTTGCATTGTAGAACAACATATTACATAACAAAGGAAACAAATGTAATTTTGTAAGAGTGAGGTATGATTTTGTGTAACATTGCTAAATGAAGATCAAATTATCTACTACTTTTTTATCTATAACAGGAAAACAACTCAATATTCATGCTTGAAATTTCCAACAATGATATTAGTAAGCACAACTGACATATCTTCCACATTTCAGAGAAATTCGTTCAAGTTTGGCGGAGTTAGACAAAATTGAAGTTAAGGCGATGTTTAAGGGTGATCCATTTTTTATGAAACAATCTGTATTTACAACCCATGAATGCGTCAATGGATCAGGAACGTGATCATTTTCATTTTCTATGTAAGACACAGTCAACAATGACCCATTTTCATTTCGCAGAAAATACGTGATCTAGCTAGACGTGTTTACTTGCTTCTGCTCGTGAATATCAATGTCGATCGTGATTTGTGGATCTGACTGTGACAGTCAGTCATTAGTTCTACTGTTACAAGTAAACAGTTAACATCTTGTAAATATTATTCATTTTTTCTTCAACAGGTCGTCTACGCTAACCCAAAGGATTTTCAGAAACCGTCAACGATGTGTCTTAGTGTTGGTCAGTGCAATGAATCAAATTTCAAAGCTGTTCAATGAGCAGAAGATTTTGGATTAATCAGCTGGAAAATGAAGTGCACTTCTCTTCTGTTTCACTTCAGTGTCCTGAAGTCTTCAATATAGTGGAAATTAGTGTAACTCGTTGTGCAGAACGAGTTTCAGCATGATATGGCAATTTTGGTGAATTGTGATATTCCTGTGTATGATAGTGGTATGTAGACTGGGACAGTGTCACGACTTTGTTGACATACTATGTTTTGGTAAAGTTGGACAAATTGTATCTTTCATGTGAAAATCAGTCTGTTTTTGAAACTTGTCAGTGTTGTGAATTCCTATATGAATAAAATGTGAAGTTAATGACTTGCTCTTATAATGTACTAAGTGTATGGAAGGTAGTAGGCGAATGGGCAAGGCAAGGGAAGCGCAAATCCAATAACAGTTAAATTTGTGTTTGAATATGCAATCGGCTAGTGTTAGGGTAAGGTTTGGCGAACGGGCTAGTTTCCAGGAATGAGGGCTTCGAATCTGGATTGTAGGTGAATAGAGGATCAATGCGAGTATAAGTTTGCCTAGGTTTCGGTGTTGGGTCGTGTCTTAAGAAAGAGTTGAAGTTTCGCAAAGATGACTTGTATATTTCATGCGCATAGGCCTGCATGTCATAGTGGTGGTAGTTGGCATGTGTCAGGTAAGTTTGCATAGGTGATAGAGCATGCTCATATTACCCACAAGCATTGCTAGGAATGTTTGACAACAGATTAGGACAGTAGAAATATGCTACGAAGGAGGCATGGTTATGGCTATAGGCCGTTTGCAGTTGAACATAAATTTTAGTAATGAGTTGTATTGTAAGTGATGGATAAGCGCTAGGACTTCATGGAGGGAAGACACTGAAGAGGTCTAAATATGTCCTTAAAAACTGTGACAGTCACGGAACTAAGTTATGCAAATTACATGTACATGCAATTGTTATGCAGGCCTATACCCACATATAGCTACATGTGCCAATTGCAGCATGTAAGAGGGGGCGCGTGAAGTCAGCAGGAATGGATTGAGAAAGGAATTCTAGTTGGCATATGCACGAAAAGATCCCGAGAGGAAAATTGAAATGCAGTTGGACATTCCGTGAATTGCTGAACATTCCGTTGTGTTCCAATTCATTACCCGCAAGTTGATGATAACTCAGACGCCATGCGAACATAGTCAAGTCAATTTTACGCCAGGTGTCTTGGAATTTATTGATCAACATCTAAAAATCTCAAATAGTGTCCAGCCTAAACACATTGAATAAACCGTTGGAGCCTAGGTGACATGCCACACTCAATCACGCGTAATTCACGTGTGAACCACGCATAATTATGACCCCAAACATCCGTGGCTATGCGGGATATTGCTGCAATATAAGTTAGTATAGTTGGCAGTCCTGTTACATAGACTTTGCGTCTCATGTGTCTGCATGTATCAGAGGCTAAACAATTTGATAGGACCTCAATTTCATGCTCAGGGAAGACAGAACATGCTTAGCGGTTCATCCGTGGTTCAAGCGGCAGCGCAGACAACCGTGGACGACGCGCAAACTATAAACGCTCGCCCGCGCGTATTCATAAACATTTCCCATGTTTTAACAGCATCAGATCAAGTGATTTCTGACTCTTAGTGCAGCGCGTATGTACGCGGGTAGAAGAATGGAATGCCCTTAACCACGGATGTTTGGGGTGTTCCGTAATTACGCGTGGCATGTCACCTAGTGTATGATGGTGTCATGCGGAGAAGATATATTTTGAAGAAATATTTAGATATGAAGATATACCTAGAAGATATACTTTGAGGAATTAGCATTCATCAGACATAACACGTGGTACAGTCCACCGCTTGTTCCAAATGAGCAATATATCGAAATGTGAGCGCTTGCAGGTGACTTGAACTCATTTAGGTGTTGAACAATACGAATTCTTTAAAAAATAAACACGCTGTGTGCACACCCCCAACAAGCTAAGTTTAAATACATTTACATGTCTCGCATATCAAATGCATAAAAATAATATGTTTAACTAATGTATTAACATTTTTATTTTGAAATTATGTCAAATAATGATTATTATACTTAAAAATGCAATAATTATAAGCATTCTTTCACAACTCAGGCGGAGCCAGAAAGAATATAATTAATTGAGCCATAAACCTTGGCCTTATTAAATGAACGAATGTTCATTAAGATATCATAGTGAATCAGCTGGACGTAACCCATCATTCCAAAGAAACTTGTTTGTTTTAAATTTGTTTTGAAAATTTGTTTTATTCAAAACTGCGTCAATTGATTTGAGATGTTGAACTGAAAAAAAAGAAAGATATTCTGAGATTTTGCATTATTTGAATTGAATAGTGCATATTTCTATTTTTGATCTGAGATTGCAGTTGTTGAATTTCAGAGTTGAATTCCGGGGATGGAAAAGGTGTAGGTCGAAACTCTATCCAATTGAAATTCGTGGCTTACATTTCTACAACAATTGATATAACTTGACAGCCAACTTTTTTCCTCTCGGGATCTTTTCGTGCATATGCCAACTAGAATTCCTTTCTCAATCCATTCCTGCTGACTTCACGCGCCCCCTCTTACATGCTGCAATTGGCACATGTAGCTATATGTGGGTATAGGCCTGCATAACAATTGCATGTACATGTAATTTGCATAACTTAGTTCCGTGACTGTCACAGTTTTTAAGGACATATTTAGACCTCTTCAGTGTCTTCCCTCCATGAAGTCCTAGCGCTTATCCATCACTTACAATACAACTCATTACTAAAATTTATGTTCAACTGCAAACGGCCTATAGCCATAACCATGCCTCCTTCGTAGCATATTTCTACTGTCCTAATCTGTTGTCAAACATTCCTAGCAATGCTTGTGGGTAATATGAGCATGCTCTATCACCTATGCAAACTTACCTGACACATGCCAACTACCACCACTATGACATGCAGGCCTATGCGCATGAAATATACAAGTCATCTTTGCGAAACTTCAACTCTTTCTTAAGACACGACCCAACACCGAAACCTAGGCAAACTTATACTCGCATTGATCCTCTATTCACCTACAATCCAGATTCGAAGCCCTCATTCCTGGAAACTAGCCCGTTCGCCAAACCTTACCCTAACACTAGCCGATTGCATATTCAAACACAAATTTAACTGTTATTGGATTTGCGCTTCCCTTGCCTTGCCCATTCGCCTACTACCTTCCATACACTTAGTACATTATAAGAGCAAGTCATTAACTTCACATTTTATTCATATAGGAATTCACAACACTGACAAGTTTCAAAAACAGACTGATTTTCACATGAAAGATACAATTTGTCCAACTTTACCAAAACATAGTATGTCAACAAAGTCGTGACACTGTCCCAGTCTACATACCACTATCATACACAGGAATATCACAATTCACCAAAATTGCCATATCATGCTGAAACTCGTTCTGCACAACGAGTTACACTAATTTCCACTATATTGAAGACTTCAGGACACTGAAGTGAAACAGAAGAGAAGTGCACTTCATTTTCCAGCTGATTAATCCAAAATCTTCTGCTCATTGAACAGCTTTGAAATTTGATTCATTGCACTGACCAACACTAAGACACATCGTTGACGGTTTCTGAAAATCCTTTGGGTTAGCGTAGACGACCTGTTGAAGAAAAAATGAATAATATTTACAAGATGTTAACTGTTTACTTGTAACAGTAGAACTAATGACTGACTGTCACAGTCAGATCCACAAATCACGATCGACATTGATATTCACGAGCAGAAGCAAGTAAACACGTCTAGCTAGATCACGTATTTTCTGCGAAATGAAAATGGGTCATTGTTGACTGTGTCTTACATAGAAAATGAAAATGATCACGTTCCTGATCCATTGACGCATTCATGGGTTGTAAATACAGATTGTTTCATAAAAAATGGATCACCCTTAAACATCGCCTTAACTTCAATTTTGTCTAACTCCGCCAAACTTGAACGAATTTCTCTGAAATGTGGAAGATATGTCAGTTGTGCTTACTAATATCATTGTTGGAAATTTCAAGCATGAATATTGAGTTGTTTTCCTGTTATAGATAAAAAAGTAGTAGATAATTTGATCTTCATTTAGCAATGTTACACAAAATCATACCTCACTCTTACAAAATTACATTTGTTTCCTTTGTTATGTAATATGTTGTTCTACAATGCAAAAGCTATCAAGCAAAACAAAAATAAAGAAAATCGGTCAATCAGAGCCAGCGTAGCACCATTATTTATCAACAATAATGTAACTGCTACGTGTGATTAACTGGACTTCATGTTCCATAGCTTCCTGACTTCGTTGCGGTGGTGTTGGCAGCACTCCTGATTGCTTTCAGCTAGAAATCTATCTCTTATCGGTTGAAAACAATACAAAGCACAAATGAACAATAACGAGATCGCATTCACAAAAGGCAAAGTGTCGTAAAGAGGGCTCTGTCCGTCCACGCAAAACATCCAAACGTAGAGACCGCCTAATTTTGAGATTTGTTAAAGTTGATCCAAGTCTCTCGTTAACTGAGATGGCTGCACTAGACTCGTCTATTTCTAAGTCCACTATTCGTAGAAGACTTAGTGAGTCGAATTTCAAGAGCTGTAAGAGGCCCTCTCAGATCGAATTATCAGATCAGCATACAAAAAGACGTCTCAGATGGGCAATGAGTCATTGTCACTGGCGAAATCAATGGGATCGGGTTGTCTGGTCTGATGAGGCATCAGTCCGTCTGAAGGATAGTGATGGTCGATTGAGATTATGGATAAAATCTGATCAGGAAATTCCGAGACATTTACATCGTCCCCGGGTACAAGGTGGTGCGACTCTACTGATTTGGGCTGGCATTTGGACCAATGGCCGCTCTGAACTTCACATACACCAAGGAACCATGAATTCTGAACGCTATGTTAATGTTTTACGAATGAACATTGGCCAAATGACAGATCAACTTGGTGATCTATCGACTTGGTTATTTATGGATGATAATGCTACGTGTCACAGGAGTAGTAGAGTATTCAACTTGTGCAAGTCTCAATTAGGGCTTAGGACATTATCTTGACCAGCTCGTTCTCCTGATCTGAATCCCATAAAAAATGTATGGAGTATTCTAAAACGTAACGTTCGTCGTTCACTGCTACCTACAGATGGCGTATCAAACTTACGTCACTGTTAAAAAGAGAGTGGAGAAAGTTAATCAGTCAAAAATCAACGATATCATCGAATCGATGTCTAGACAAATTGGTAATGTCATTGACAATAAGGGTAGGGCCACAAAATATTTGTTTTTTAAGAACCGTTACTGTATCATAGCTTATCAGATTATATAAGGACATTGAAATATATTAGGGACATTAAATAACATGAAAAATGCTTTCTGTATCATACTTATGTTGTATTTAGTCAAATTTTAGGATGATCCACTTTTTATGAAACGGACTGTAGTTTTGTCTCAGATTCCTGCTCCTTACCAGGCCACTGTGGTGCGGTTATTCCGACGCAAAAAATTCGCAAGAATTTATGCGTGCGAATAACGATTTCCTTCGTTTCTCACCATCGGCATGCTGATATTTGATTTTATTTTTTTTACAAGAATTTATACATTCTCATACAATGATGAAAATCATCCCAGCAGCCATTTATAATGCACATAAAGATACTTAAACAAATCAATCAAACTACCCTGGATGAATTAAAGAGCAAGATTTCGATGTCTCCTTAGTCAATGAATACATGCAATCATGGAAACACGAAATAAATGTTATAATCAATTTATCATTCAATCCAATTAATCTTTTATATTTCAGAGATGAAGCAAAAAATGTTGCGCACGAATCTCCAACAGCGTCAATCGTCATCATGCAGTGATCGAACTAGATAATAAAAGGAATAGCCTTCTAGACGTTTTATCTTTCGTTTTCAGCACGATGTAAATATATGGCCCATTGTACATGCGTTGGCATTCTGAGTTCATTGTGGAGTTGCACTTTAACCATACACTTTAACGAGGAAGTTATGAACCACGAAGGATATATTGCAGACCAAAATACATTTGACTTGGAGTGGAACAGGATGAAGACAGCTTGGTGCTGAAAAAGAGTGTGGTCGCAGCAAAGGCGGGGCAGGCATAAGAGAGACCTGATGGTGGAATTCGGAAGTGGAAAGCGCTGACAAAGAAAAGAAGTTGCGCTTCAAGCAATGGCAGCAAAGCAAGTGTGAGGCAACTAAAGTTCTCTATAAAAATGTAAAGAGATAAAGTATCACTATCAAATGAGACCGATGAACTGCAATAAAAATTATTATTGATGAAGTTGAAGATAGTTGATGCAAAAAACGTCAAATTGACATAGGGCATATGCATCAAGCATTCAAATATTACATATGCATATCAAACATGCTCACTTATGTCCAATCTTTAATAGCGCATGTAAGTTTATGGCAACGATCACAATTGGCATAAAGCATCTGCACTTACATGTAATTATGCCATGCTTCTCTGGAATTTATTTTGTAATATACAAGTATTAAGGTCATTATCATTGTATATCATGTCATTTGCCTGAAATTGAAGGCGTTTTACAATTAACTACTCAGCTACTAATGCTGTCATTCATTATTTTTGTGGCTGTAACAATTTGCAATGCCTATCACGAGCAACGCAGTTCGTTCAGGGGAAATGAAATTAATTTGAACATGTCCCGCACAAGCTATATTACAGATCAGGCCACATCGAGCCAAAATCCTCTGACAGTGCCCCATCGAAAAAATGGGACTACATACATTTAAATTATATAAGCGAAAAATGGACCTAAACATACAAAAGAATTACAATTTTGAACATGCATATAGTCAGTCTTTTGATATCAAAATTGCCATACTTTTGCGAGAGGATTTTTTCAAATGATTGTCGTCAATTGCTAGCAGGCTAGACGACCAATGATGTGACTTTGTATCGAAGTTGGCCTTTAGGATCATACTTTTAAAAAAAATTCCTGAAAAACATGCAAACATATTAATGACTCAGTCAGATTTTTATATGTATAGCATCTGAATGAAATCAGATTGCTCTACTCGTACTGAAGTAATTAAACTCGAAGTGATAAGTTGCACATAAAATTCAACTTTCCAAAATTTGCGGAAGTGCTTTCGAATTGTTCCTCACCTTCATTATTCGCCTCTATACCGTACCGCGCAACCGCGAAAAAAATTTAAATACTGATAACACGAATCGTCAAACTCGATCACATGCACATAGAATTCCTGTGATACAGCAAATAAGAGCTTCATCTGTAATATTTCAATTTTAAACTACTAAATATTGGAAAATCATTCCCTTATGGTTACTCATGGTTACTTATTTCCTGTAAAATTATCAGTGAATTTACATCATAGCCTCATGGCGCCTCTTTCAGAGCTGTGTCGGCTAGTGATAATCCAAGCGACAGCAACAAGCGACTTGCACTGAATCCTTACTTGTCTTTCGCCATTGAACAATGACTAATTGCATTTCCAGTCGCCCAGTGATAGACTTAGTATAGGCTAACGGATTATTCACTTCGACCACAATTGAGCTACAAGCTTGCTCTATGACTACAAAAGCATAAGAACCCAAAAAGAACCCGAGTCATTGAGTGGGTCACCGAATGGTGCCTTTGAACCAGTTTCATCACTGATATACACACCATCATGCTATAACTTTTTACTTTTTCACCGATATTCCTAGACATTCCAAATGCGAAGAATGATTTTAGAAGTTTTTAATATAATCGCAGCTCCATCGCTGAAATTCATCCCCGGAGATATTATTTCAAAAGAGAGCCGAAGCCTCTTGTATTGACGAACTAGGCTTCGAGGATTGCTGCAATCATCATGCCTGATTGTTCGAATCTCTGTCTTAGTAGCCATGTATCTCAGGGTTGTTTCGAGGCACAAATCGAATTTCTCTGGTCGACCCGGCTTGCGAAGTTGTCGTGGAGATGTTCTTAGAATCTAATGATCTAGTTGTCATGGTGGTAGAAATCGATCACAGTATATGATGCATGCAAAAAGAGTCTGACATGTGGATTGGATTTCCTAAAATTTGATGGAATCATGACAAGTTGAACACTCTGGTATTCATGAATTAGATAAGTGCAAGCGATAGTTGCATTGGCATCCACTGCCAGCTCATCTATATGTAGTTCTATATCATTCATGTGCAATCAAAAGTCCGAGATCAATGTGTCTGGCTGAAGATTAGGCGGGCTGAGCTTTCAGTGGTCCCCTGTTCACGCGTGCCTGTAGGATGCAAAGCAGGACCAAGGTGAAGCAAGACAAACAAACAAATCAAGACACACACTTATTTCATTGAGGGATTTGGAGTCAGAAATTTCTGAGCAACTAGACACGACAACAAAAATGGAAGATTGCTGCACCAGATAGCCGGTGTAATAGATGCAAGACCAAATATTTGCCGACTCAACCTATGCAGTAGCCAATAGCCATTCCACCAACATCTGCTTATTCATTACTCATTATTCATCTGCTGCATATGCACAGTGCCCTGTACATAGCACTCCCTTCTATTCTTTAGTTATCTATATAGGGTTTTTCCTAACTAAGCCAAGCAATCATAAGCTCCGTTCATCAGTCTGCAAGCCGATTCCACTGATCTAACCTCCTGCAATAAGACTAAACATTCATTGCAATGAAATAAAAGCTACTTACTTTCCCTGCTGCCTTGAAACATGCCGTGTGCGTAGATACAAGCTGATAGCTTCGTTAATAGCGGCAGACCACAAAATTCCACGTCCAGCTGGTGTGTTTAGAAATGCGTGCAGCGTTTAAACAAAATCTAACATAAATTTAGAAGGAATTTGTGACAGAAACATTCTTGCACAAAATACATCAATCTGTAGTTTCCGACATTGTGTCAGCATTTTCTGTAAAAGCGTTGATATTTCTAGATAGAGTGAACAATTTTCTATCCAATGATATCAAGTTTGTTGTATGTTTTTGCAGGATAAAAATAACATAATGATCACGTGAATGAAATATGTCCAATTTTGAATTATTGCTATTTAAATACAACTACTACAATTTCTTGTAAAACCATTGACATTTCTGGTGGTTTCAGAAAATTTGCAGTCTTTTGATACCTCATACACGCTGCAACTCGCCGTGGTTAAAATAACATCATAAACCGGTGTTTTTGACATTCTCGAACAATCCACATACCACTCCCCAGACAATTCTGCGGCATCTTTGATAAAACCAAGCATATTTCTGTAATGTATGGCTCCTATGTATCATAACATTTTCTTGGTTTTCATTGTAATCTTGTAGTTAAAATAACATAAGAACATGGGGCCTAAATGACCATTTCTTGTGGGGCCTAAATGTACTGGGGCCTAAATGACTAGGATTCCATTCTATTCTTCTACTCGCTGCACTAAGAATCAGAAATCACTTGATCTGAAGCTGGTAAAACATGGGAAATGTTTATAGAATACACGCGGGCGAGCGTTTATAGTTTACGGTTGTGCGCGTTGCCGCTTGAACCACGGATGAACCGCTAGGCATGTTCTGCCTTCCCTTAGCATGAAATTGAGGTCCTATCACATTGTTTAGCCTCTGATACATGCAGACACATATGAAACGCAAGGTCTTTATAATAGGACTGCCGACAGATGTTGCAGCAATGTCAGACATAGCCACGGATGTTTAGGGTCGTGTGTAATTACGCGTAATTGAGCGTGGCATGTTACCTAGTTTTGCGCACTATGGACAGCATATTTAAGTATATTCAGCACATTTGAGTCTTATATATAGATATATATAAGTTTTGAGTGCATCTCCCATCTTCGTTTCTTTGCTGATTCATCCTGAAAACCAGCTAAATTCATTTGTAAAGAGATGCAATCGTGTCATAATTAATGCCGTAATTTTGAAAATGTGGGCATGCGACTCACCAAGACTCTTCAGATCTGTTGAAAAAGACCAAGGAAATTCGATGACGTAGCGGTCAGCTCTCAGTAATTCCGAAGAAATTACCGAGAGCTGACCGCTACGTTATCGAATTCGAAAGAGCATCTCGCAGACAGAAGCTATTTCAAGTCTTTTTATCAATTGACCTGAATATAATTTATAAAACATCGTGACATCTTTTTTGCATGTTGCTGTGTACTAGCTCACTGTTATTGCAAAGGCAGACACAATTTCTTGTTCATACTAGTTGCTCGAAAAATATGCGAATTTTCTCTCTCGCTTACATTGAAATGTCCCTCACAACAATAGACATATGCGAAACGTGGACAACGGACATCCTTTCTAGCTAAACTTAGAAATTGATGGATTGCGTGAAAATGTTTTTTTTTGTGAATGATTGAATGATAAGCTAAATGCTCTTTTCTTAGTATCTCTAGTTATCTAAAGCTGACAAATTCAAAATAGCGAACATGTTCAATAATGAAGGCAATATATTACACAGCAGATACAAAAGTGAATTGCTAATACAACAAAATCCGATTTCTAAAAATCTGAATCATCGTACGAAGATGTCATTTTGCATTATCCATCATGATACTGAAAAGTTGAAATTAATAAAAAAACATCCGGAGATCAGTCAGTATTTAGCAGTTACCGTTGAAGGATCAGTGTTGGAATCCTCAGTGCAGAATACAGAGAGACTGACACTCTTATTTCACAGCGAAAAGTCAACCGACGTGGTCATCATGCATCCATCCACCCGTCTTCATTTCTCACTGAAAAGAGCAAAGGGTAATTACAGCGTCGATGAATAGTCATAACATGGGAAACATGTTTTCCTGATGCATGATAGCAATTTCGTTAACGGTGATGGTCCAACTTCATTTTCAGGATTTTATTACATTTTGAAAAGGGGCATAGTTTCATTCGATTGCATAGTGAACCCATGTCTAAGAGCAGCTAAGGTGTATTGAAAGCGATGTATGTTTATCCCGCGGTAAATTTTCGTTTTTTTGGAAAGCTGATTGATGAAAGTTGGAAAATTTGGCAAACTGTTAGATAGGCATCCTTCTGATTCATAAGAAAGCCAGCGAGTAGAACAGTGGTTTAAAGGAAGATATAATGGAAGTTGGAGAATTTGGCAAACTATTAGATAGGCATCCTTCTGATCAGGTGAAAATTTAAAGTAGTTGTGGTGATCAGTAAAAAGATATTCGACATTCCCCTCGAATGCTTGAGTAAACTTTTTTGCGGCGTTATTTACATGATGGCAACTATCGCCATCAAAATCGGACAGATTTGGGCAATGTTCTTTCATCCTGGTTTCTACACCACACTTCGAGCCCCGCATAATCGCGCGAGAGTCCATGAGAATGCTAATCAATTTTGATTTGTCAAGATTGAATTCAATTAATGCATCCAGAAGCTTTGCAGTAACCGTGCTGGAATTGACTTCAATCATCTGCACGCGTTTTAAATGATGAACACAGCTTTTTCCCAGTTCACAATCAAACAAATTGATGAATATATCTAGAACTCTGACATTCTTTCTAGCAGTCGCTTCGCCAACATTTAAAGAAAAGCAACCGTCTCCGAGACGTTTTCTCATGTCATTGTTGTGAAGATCCCTTAGCATCAGTTGCTTTGGAAGACCATTTGGGTCGAGACAAAGATTGATGCAACAAAAAATTGTAGCCTACCCTCATTTTTGTAGTCACCAGAAGAAACTGATATACAACTGAAAAGTTGACACTTTGCTAAGAAAATCTGCAATTAAAGGGAAGTCGAAAATTTTTAGATTTATGCTAAAATTGCCATTACAAAACATCTACCAACCAAGTAACAGCGGACAGAATGAACGGATTTCTGAATGGATTTCAGATTGGGCGAAGCACCTCTTACGTCTCCCCTTATAGTTTTAATGCTTAGTTTCAATCTCGAAAATAGTCAAAATCTTGAAAAAAGACTCCCTGATCAGCGAAGATTTATGGTTCAGCTTATGACGACTGACATAGTGTCTATCCTTAGTCTTGATTACCGAAGAAAAAAATTGCATGAAAACCTTGATATGACCAGTTTCAGAGTTAGAAGTGGGTCAACGAAGTCTGACCCATGACTAGGATTGGCACGAAATATTTCGCGAAGTTTTCGCTCGAAGTTTATTTTTATTTCCTTCGAAGTTTATTTTTTCAAGCCATTATCATACTTTGTTTTTTTATTTAAGAATTTGTTACTACTCAAAAGACTATGATGAGTAGATGTTATAAATACTCTCTAATTTTTCCTCACGAGCTAATCAAATCAAGTCTAGACAGAACCATATCCTGGTTACCATGAATACGATTTGGCAAAATGTGGGATTGGCTCGTCTGCGAGCGATCGTTTAACGTTTATACATCGTCTGCATTCGTCATTCATATGTGTTCGGGCGTCACTACAATCAACTGAGTGAGTACCATTCAATATTTCTTGATTATCCCTATCACTTATTTACAGATAGTATATTATATGTATACATGTATACAGGTACACGTTATTACTTGGTAGCTAAAATTTTCAGTACAGTTCCAACAGTAATCCAATGTTATATACACGTTATTACTTGCATACATGCCAACTCTCCCGCATTTCGCGGGAGTCTCCCGCATTTTTAGTCAATCTCCCGCTCACCCGCATAATTGCTTAAATCTCCCGCATCGTCATTTATTTACGCCGTATTTTAAAGTAGGCCAACAGTTTTTATCCTTCTAGTGTGCTCTTTCCATCATTCAAATGTAACAGCAAGCGTTCGGACTGATTAGCCACTCACCGCTAACCTATTCTTCGATTATCCCTCCTCCATTCCCTCACAACCAATGAGAAGCATGCAATCATACGTTTATTGAAAAGATAGATCTTCTTTTGATTCACGAATTCTATCTTTTTTTATTGGAAATGTGACAAATTAATTGTCTTCAAAAATAAATATTCTCCATTTATTGAAGGAAATATAGGAAGTTGATAGGGCTTTTAAATATGATTTAATCTAATTTTACTATTTTTGTTGTTGGATCATTTGATGTTGGGTCTCCCGCATTTTTTTTTTGAAACCTTGGCATCTCTGTACTTGGTAGCTAAAATTTTCAATAGTTAGTTCCAACAGTAATCCAATGTGAGTCACGATGTATTACAAGCGTCTGTACGTAGTACATTTGCATTGGGTGTTGTTTAATGGCTAGTAGTATGTCTTATGATTCATTAAAGAACGATCAGATAACTGATTCTGTAGGTTTACGTTCCCTTCGTCTCATCAGATGGTGTATTCCATAAATGTAGTTTCATCACTTTAGACGATTCAAGAATGGGACGCCACGAAGACTTTGTGTGGCGCTATTTCACCAAAGTGCAGCGGCAAAACCGCAAAATGGATAGTGCGAAATTCACTTATTGTCAGATGGTAAGCATATCGAAGTGGGCATTTTCGAAGCCATTCTGTTCTTCGTTCATGCAATTTGTTGCATTTGTATATCGCTTTCAATTTATTCAGTTTTGAAGGTTATCCTTATTTGTTGAACCCGTTTCTGGTTGCTGTAATATTGTAAGAACTCTGATTTAACTAATATACAATAGGCTGAATAAACAACTAGGAAACAATGACGATATTTTACCTGATTTTCCAAACATAATCCTTACATTAAAAGATAGCATTTATATACATGTTCATATTACCAAAAGTTATACCATAACGAACTTTACATATATGTTTGTTAAGATGCTGAAAGTCGATTAATGTCATAGTTTAAAAATCGTGCTGATACAAGTATTGTCCAACTTGTATCAAAAGTATAGTGAAATTGATATGTGAAAAAAGTAAAATGTAAAATAAATATAATGTAAAAGATTTTGTATAATATATAATAAATATAAGTACAAAAATAAGTATATGTGAAAATTAAGTAAGATGCAAAGTGTATGAGGTTCCCCACAAAGTCAAAAATGAATTGAAATTCCAGGGTAAACTTTCTTCTTTGAGGTTTTGTTTTCAAAATCCTTTCAATAGAAAAAACTTTAAATCAGCATTTTGTTGACCTCGACGATTGATTATTGAATGATCATTAGGATGACTGTTTAAAATGTTCCTTCAGATTATTGTGGCGAATGCGCCAAAAATGCGCTACCACTTGGCCTCGATTTGCACTCGAGTATCCACTGATGTAAAGCGTCGGTGCGACCTTGACAGCTCAGTGCATAGGAAGGGAAATGTCGCATCAGCAGTGCCTTTGAGTGGAGCCGCAACTTCAAGTAAAACGGCAGCACCAGAATCGCCTTTAGTCGAACTATATTTTATTTAGTCGAAGGGATATATACACTATATAACATGTACAGTGGAACCTCCTATTGCGGACATTCTATACAGCGGACACCTCCGTATTACGGACATTTAAGTTCAGTCCCGAATAATGTTCGTATCATCACCGGTAACTCCATATTGCGGACACCTCTAAAATGCGGACACTAAGGCGCAGTCCAGACGGTGTCCGTAATATGGAGGTTCTACTGTATATAGGAATAGTGAAACGATGCTTACTGTTGTATTCCAGGCGAGTAGTCCGGGAGCCAGCGTGAAGTTGTGCAGGGAACGAGGTAGTACATAAAACTTTCACATAGCATAGTACACCTCTAACCTACTGCAAAACTTCGCGTCTGGCGGATCAGATCATTTGCTTTTCAGAAATAGAGAGGATAACACAATCCTATGTATTTCCAATGGTGAAATTGTGACATTTAAGGTGTTGACTCCATTTTTTCGAATTTTTGCTCATAAAAGTTACACAAATTGGTATTTTGTTGAACTGGTTATTATAGAAAACATCTACAGATCATGATCTTTCAAATGAGTTATCATTTAGGGACAGAGGATGAAGTAAAGTGTACAAACAGACACTTTTCGTTAAAGTATATCAACAATTTTCCTGAAATTTCTATGTTAAAATTTGCAGTTACACCAACGAAAAGTGTCTATTTGTACACTTTACTTCATCCTCTGTCACTGAATGATAACTCATTTGAAAGATCATGATCTGTAGATGTTTTCTATAATAACCAGTTCAACAAAATACCAATTTGTGTAACTTTTATGAGCAAAAATTCGAAAAAATGGAGTCAACACCTTAAATGTCACAATTTCACCATTGGAAATACATAGGATTGTGTTATCCTCTCTATTTCTGAAAAGCAAATGATCTGATCCGCCAGACGCGAAGATTTGCAGTAGATTAGAGGTGTACTATGCTATGTGAAAGTTTTATGTACTACCTCGTTCCCTGCACAACTTCACGCTGGCTCCCGGACTAGAGCCGACACGACGGAAAATAGCAGTGACCATGAGATTCTCCAATTGTTTCGGAGGGGACAGTTACGAAGTCGGTCCAGAATTGTTGGAGGAATATGGAGCGAGGGTGGAAGATACGAGCGACGATGATGATGGACTTCATACTGATATGAATATTTGCTAATAGAAATACACGTTTTCTGAAATGTGCTAATTTTACTGCTGATATTTATCATTATTAATTCACTAGAATTATGATTCTAGGTCACCCGTTATCTAGAATAACCGGTGAAACGACTTGGAACAGTTCCTGAAACCATACTTCGAAATTACGTTTGTATTTATCCGAAAAAATAAACTTCGATAAACTTCGCGAAGTATTTGAATTTTTCAATTTCCTCCGAAGCAAAAAATAAACTTCGAAGTTTTGCCAACCTTACCCATGACCCACGACCCACTGACTTTTCACGAAAACATGACCCACGACCCACCACATCTTTCACCCACTTGACCCACATCCTGCAAGGGTGAATGATGTAAGTGCAATTTCCTTTTCTGGCATCATCTTTAGTTTCTTTTTCATTCTGGATTATATGTCTATCTAGGTAGAGGCTTGGTAGTATCAAAATTGTTGTTAAGATTTGTTATGAAGGTTCAAGTGTATCAGGCCACTTGTCACATGATAATAGACATGTAACCTCATCAAAATTATCTTATAATCAAAGTTCATGCACCACAAATGCCTGAGGTTCTAAAAAAATTAAACGATTCTGTTTCTTGTCATAATTCTTTACTATCCTTTTTAGTGCTACCTATTTAACTCGTAGAGAGATGATTAGTTAAGTTGAGGGCCAAACAGACTAAATTTCAAATTTTACATATTTTAATCAAATGAAGTTAAAAAATAAGACACTGCAGTAGGGCTAAATCCTTTATGAATGCATTTATTATGTTAGATACTACATGTGTGAAAATTATCTCAGAAAAATCGTCAAACTACTATTTTGTTGCTTCTGATGGCAATCGATTCCAATTTCATTTACTTCCGCTAATGTTAGATTTAGGTGGAAGGTTGTATATTTGATGTAAGAATGACAGTCATTGAAAAGCAAATGGAGTAAGCATGCGTAACGCGTGAATACAAAATTACACGATGACAAGATTATAATTCATGAATTAGCTTACAATGTATATATAGATGAACTGATATATATGAGTGGCGCTACATGTGCGAGTACGTTGTGATAACAATCACTTTAGGGACATCATGTAAATATTCCTATTTTTATTGATACTTAATCAAATATCAAAACGAAACTTCTTATTGATACGAAGTGTCAAGAAATATCTCCTCACAGAGCTCTGCCGTAATAAGTCTGTGTGAAATGAATAAGTCTATATCAATGACCGTCGTATGAATTAGCGCATTTCAGATTATCATGCATCGAATGAGCAATGAGATGCATGGAACATGTACGATGCGAAAGTAGATTGAACGGCTAAATACTTTAGATATGAAGCATGTATTCTTATCAATTATATATTTCGAAAATATTTAGGCTCTGATCAATCTTTTCACAGATTTACCATTCTAACCTCTACCAGAGGATATTTTCTACGAAAGACCAACAAATTCAAACGAAACAAACAAAACGAAGGTCAGCTCGCATTGCAAGAAAATTTTCAAGATTAATAATACCTCTGAATACCTAACTTCTTCAGTAGCTGTATCTCTGAAATCAAGGTCACACATCATTCGGTATCGTCAGACAGCGACAGAGAATCGAGCATACACAATTGTACTCAAACAACTTCTCTACACCAACCAACATCTCTCAGTAGACAGCAGCAATTGTTTTCGAGCCTTTAATTTGTGTGAATTCTGCCCCCCTTTCGACACTGTATGAGGTTTGTGAAGTCAATGGTGTTGCACATTTTGACTGTGTGCATCCATCACTCCTTTCAGTGACACTGACTCAATCTTTCTCATGAATGATAAGAATACGAATAAATAAAGTTTACTGAGATTGTCAAATCTATCATGGGTCAAACTGGTTGGAAATGGGTCAACGAAGTCTGACCCACGACCCATCTGACCCACCAAATTTTCGGAAAAACATGACCCACGCGATTTTGTGACCCACTTCCATTCTGACCAGTCTATCACGCAGTGTTGGGAAATTCAGAGCTGTGATGGTTGAACACGTGAGACACGTACACGATGGGACAATTCGACATAAAATACACTGTTATAGATCTATTTCTTTCATTCGTGAACGATAATATAACATTACGATCAGAAATTACAATATATAATTATTGTAAGGTATAACGTCGCCGACCAATGAAGCGTAAGGGAAAAATTTGAGACCCGTTCTGAACGTCAATATTCATAATTATCGACAAGCCTGACCTGTACAAAAGCATCTACTGTTACACAATATTGTTTTCGTTAAATAAAAGAGTACATAACGGAATTTCTAGGGATATTTCAGTTTCAACGAAATATTCAGATTTCAAATAATAAAGAAGCATGACTGACCTCTTTCCGCATAGCTTCTTCCAATTTTCGATTATTTTCCGCCAAAATTTTGTCCAGCTCTTCTTGTCGTCGACGCTCACTTTCCTGAAATCACATACAAGTTCTATAAGTCTTATCTATAATGCACAATGGACAACTAGCACAAATATTCTATTGCATATTCACAGTCGATGAAATACTTGTATATAAGAAAAATGTACGATCTATTACTATGTAAATTGGAAGTATTCGTGCTTTTCAGAGGCTCCAGTGCGCGTTCTATATTAATCTTTCTAACAAAGAGCGCCCTTTTCATCAATTTTGTTAATGAAAGGCCCTTCATCTCAATCTTGTTGACCAACGGGGCCCTTCCCATCTAGTTTGTTTGCCAAAAGGGACTTCTCATCAATCTTGTTGACCGAGGGGCCTTTTAAGACAGCTGGCTAATGATGGGGTCCCCTTGTTGGCCTTAAGTCAACTTTTCAAATAAAAATATACCGCTAAAGTTGTTCAGGTTGCGCTTTCATCTGATAGGCCCCACTATTCATCATTTATTCTAAGATGATGGTCTAGAATCTACCTATTACACACTACTTACGCCAAGAGCGGCCCACACGGAAATTCGCGGATGAATGGCATGTCTATGCATGTATTAGCTATTCAGTGTGTCCGCTCTATCTGACGAAAAAGTAACAATTCGATTATAATATTTATATGTTAATAAATTTTCATCTCCTTGTAAATTAGTAATAGTAATAATAATACAGTAATGGTATTATAGTAGTAATAGTAATAGTATAAATTGTAATAGCTCGATCATGAAAATTAGTAGCACGTAAATGAAAAAATAATTAAGACCAGAAACTTAAGAATGAAAAGACAGAGGAAACATAGATGTAACCCGATTCAAGCGACCAGGGTCAACTTCTTTTCTGAACAGCCATTCATCGAAAGGTTAAGTTGGATTTCATGATTCCAGGGAAATCCGCCGCGAATAGTTATGAACACCACTTGGGATAATGTCCCATTGAATATGCTTTGCATGAAAATGCTCAATCGGTATACTGTCCATATTCTTGGCAGAAGGATGCTCAGTGATTCTGGTGCCAACTGACCTCCGAGTTTGCCGAATGTAAATTTGGAAGCAGATTTCGCATGTTATTTCATACATGACACGTTTTAAGAAGCACCTGTTACAAACTTCAGCGCACTCACATATCTTACAATTCGTAGCACAGGTCAGTCTTTCTTTTGGTGAGCTTTTGGGGGATTCGCTTCACAGGTGGTCCCGTTGAAAAGTCAAGTTGAACATGTACTTGCATACCGGTTTTCTTAACTGCTGACGCCATTGTTCGTTTATGCTCGTCGGAAATATAGGGGCATTTTATATATTCTTTCCTCGCACGAGTGGTGTTGGAAGAAGGTTTTATATTTTGGTCTCTCCTTTTGAAACTTCTGAGCATTCTTGTCAGAAATGGTTGAGGATATCCATTATTTATTTAATCTCGCCATGATCATGTCCACAGAATATTTGAAATGCAGCTCGTTGGTTGAGCAAGCTTAATATGATACGCGTACTAAAATGTACATTTTGCTGATATCGGTATTCGAAATAAAGTGACAACAAACCCGATATTGACAACGAATCACCCGTGTGCATTTAGTAATAACAACTTCACACTTAACAAGATGGTACAATACATCTATATCGCATATTGTGCAAGCAAGATTGCTAACTATATAAGAAGCAGGATGAGCAACACAAGTCGTGATGAACATAACAGACAATTACATGTAATGATTAAAATAAGGCATTTGTTTATAAAGAAGTCAAATACACATTCAGAGGACACGAAGACCTTTTAAGGACTAATTTCAATTTTTATTTCAATTTAATTTCATTCCATTTTCAGTATGTATTACATTATTCGTTTGCACTAATTTTTTTTGTTGCAATCCACTCATTTATTTTACACTAGTTTCTTGTGACTATCAATTTTATTTATTTATTCAGATTTTGATTATTTTAACTAATAATTTTCATTTGTGCTGCTTATTTCCTTCCTTTTTTAAATTTATTTATTCATTCATTCAATTTTTTTCCTTATAATTATTATTATTTTTTCTTTTGTTACAATTTCAATATTCCATTACAGTCGTACTTCACTAATCAATTTCAGCAGTTAATCTTTCAGAATTTATTACCCATCACTTTCCTTTTTTTCTGTATTTTAATTGTTAGCACGATCTACACTTTGATAATTTCTTGGTTAGCTTATTTTCTATATTAAGTTAGGTAACAACGTGAATAATTATCTCCTTTCCCATCTGCAGTGAAATAGGTGATTGATAGCATCTTCCGTCGTATGCAGATTACGCTTGTCATAATTGTTTGCGGATTAAGGCTAGATATGATGGGACACAGACCGGTCCTCATGAGAGATAGATTAAATTTCATGAATAGTTAGACACCAATTGGTCCATTTATAAGAAGTCTAGTTCCTTATTTCATTTTCTTCATGGAGTAGTTCCAAGTGAGACGTTGTAGGTCGATTCTAGCAAGTTCAGTACCCATACTGTAGTTTCACATGTATTTTATTTTATTTTTTCTTTTCTTCAAAGTTCATTGTAAATTTATTCATTACAGTTATATTTTGTACAGTAGGCTTAATCTTAGTTTATTATATGTAGTTGTAACTGAGATTCCTAGAGGATGATGATTTTCATTTAAATATGAAGTGCAGATAACACATCACATATTTAACCGACCTTAAACAAGCAAATCTTGGCACTCACTACTTATCAAGCCGAAATATAGGAAGTGCCGGTTTATTAAGCGTTGTTGGTTTATTTTTCAAACACTTCGTCAGGGTGGCGGTCTATTACAGGTGGCGCTCTATTACAGGTTTTGCGGTATATACACCCCAATACACAATGGCTATGTCGGCGACTGTTCACTTTAAAAATGTCGGAGAGCCATGTGATTTTTTTTCGTTTACATTTTTACAACCGGATCCTTAAAAAATCGGAAATTCTGATAATGGTGTGCCTACGTACATATTCATACTTTTTATAATCACGAATACACTGTATTAGATGATTTACCGGCGCTTGCAATCATGTGCAGACCAAAGGAATTAAGGGTGATACATCTAATAATGCCGAAAAGGCCATCTAAGACGGCCTATTTTCGTATGATGCTTTTAGGTTGAAATTTGCATCACTCGTGCGCATCATCAATTTCTTATGCAGCTATACATGTGACATGCATGTAATACATAACTTGATCAGCAAAATACCAAATTTTTATGTCATAAGGAATAATGCAAGATTACACTGTAGTAAATGATGGTGCTTTATGGTGCTGTAGGCCTGTTTACTAAAGCTTCCGAAACAATCGAAATCTAATTACATAAAAGTTAAAAATATCACCATATAATCGGAAGTACAAGTTGTAGGTCGACCAGCTATTGTGCAAATTTAGTAGTTCTATCTTATCTCTTGCGAGCATATATTACGATTAGTATTTCAACTAAAATCTGACCGATTTGAGCGAGCGGTATTTGGTATTACACAGATTAGTACATTTAATAATGAGCGGGCTATCAACTTACCTCCCAATTCCTTAATCGGGCGGACTCCTCGGCAATCCTCTCTTCCATTTTTTGCTGTAGTTCCTCGTCGATTTTAGCTATAGCTAATGCCACTCGTCTCTGCACTTCCTCTTCAATATCTTTCGGATGAGCATTGAGATATAAAGCCAAACGGGCCTCAATTTCCGCTTCCATGCGCTTCCCATCTTCCTCAATGCGAGCTTTCTCAGTCATTTCACGTCTTCGCCTGTAAACAGTGAAATAATAAATTAGCTGTAATAACGTAAAGTGAGCTTTCTGGCCTACATCCGCATCCGATTTCTCTTTCCGTAGAAATTCAGGATATTCATTCCTAAAGCTTGGAACAACCTGATATGACCCCAGTTTCGGGAATGCAAAATTCCTACACTTAATGAACGATGTCAACTTTCGGTTTAGACTGTGTAATCAAAATTCTTGAAAGATGAATCATATTCTGGAATCTGTGAATGATCAGCTAGTAAACAACTGCAGACCTAACCAGTTCAACTTTCCATCGAGCTATGACATGGATCATATCAGACTTCAGTATTGTGTCTCTAACCACATCAACATCGCTCATTTAATGATTTGATATGACCTTTTGTCATTTTACAACAGTCATCTTATAGATTTCTTGAACCGATCGTCTATTTTGTATTCTATCTATTTACGTCTATCGTTTTATTCGTCTTTATCACGTTTGTTGTTGGGATTATTTACGTGAAAGATAACAAGGAATCCAAGCAAACTCTAATTCAAGCTCATTTTCTTATGTAACGTCCGGCGTTCCTCAAGGTGTCACTTTGTCACACTTACTTTGTCTACATAAGCAATCTGTCTGTATCTAGTTCTAATTGTCTCAACGTATACAGTGATATTGGATGAGATATATTATGTTGAAGGTTGGCGCGACTCCAATGCGTCATATCTGCATAATTCAAAAGCTTACAGTTTGTTGGTCTCTCTGCTGACGATATTTCCTTCATATGTTGTAGTAGGGGAGAACTTAAATTATTTAAAGTTACATACGAGTATACCGCTTAACTTAAGTAAATGAGACCTTCAATTCGATAAGCTTTGCGAGTGCCGAATTCTACATAACTTAAGACTACGCTACAGTGTTTGGTGTACTATAGTTTATTGATGCATTTGAAGTGGGAATAAATCAGAGAAACTTCGAGATGTAAACACAATTACGCGTAGAACACAATTACATCTCACAATCTCTGATCCAGGATGAAATTGTGGTTTCCACTTCTAGTATCATAAAAGAAGATTCCACATTGTGAATTTTTAATGAGATATGCAATAAAGATAACCTTTAGAACTACTTGATCCCCATTCAGATTTCGCCATTCCTCCTTTCTGAAGTAAATCTCAGAAATCTGACTAATCTGAAGAAGTCTCTCTATTCCTATGATCTATCTCTATCCCAATTGTCTCTGATACGTAAGTCGTCTTTTGTGCCTTCATCTGTGACTAGACTGAAAATAACACAAAAACTCCAAGCCACGTTTAACTTTTCAGGGAGTCTACCAGGAACCGAATAAATTTACGGAAATTACGGAAAGTTTCCTAATTACGTCAAGTTTTATAGGTAGGGCTTACATGATGTATAGAAAAAAACAGGGCGCATTATGAGAAGAAACACCGAGTACATGTGTTTTACTCAGTGCACTGCTGAGATTGTCAGGTGAACCGGTACTTATAGTTTGAGCCTACTTTATAAGATATAAAACTGATTGCTATAGAATTAAAGACTCTACATATTATCAACAACAGATGTATTTAATATTCTACAGAATCAATAACTTATATAAAATTCTTCAGTTTGTTGTTTCAGGAAAATTAGGTTTAGATTAGATTTACGAGCAGACATGCAAGTCTAGAGCCTAATAATTTGTGAAATATACGACACATGCCTATTAATAGGTAAATATAAACTTTACTTAACTTACATTCATCTGTAGCTAGCAAAGTCTACGTAGGCGAAGTAACAGCAAATTGGAACAAACTAATATCTAATACGAGCTAAATTTATTCCAATTTGTCTTTACGTTATTCGCATTTAATTTACGCTGTTTGATTTTTTTTAAATCTCAATTCAAGTCTCCTCACCACGGAATTAGATTGATTAACTCTCAGTTTACTGGAAGTGTAGACGAATTCAAAACAATGGAATTTAGTAAGTGGGCAAAAAGGAATTCCTGAAACCTTACAGAAGCAGTCGTGTGTCAATTGTGGATTGCTGCAAATTCCATCAAAGTGTCTCGATTGCCACGATTCCTTCAGATTCGAAGAATTCAGATCATTCCGCAAAAGTTTTCTCGATAATGATGGTCCTTCCGATCATTACTAAAGAAGATAACAGGCGCACGAAAATTGGTTCACAAGATGATTTCACCACCCTCTTCTGAGCATTCCTCATTGAATGTTACTAGACAGCGATGCGTTACCGAAATGATATTACAACACGCACGCCACTTGCCCAAAAGCCGGCTGACAGCTTATTGTTTGAGAGTGTATGCCATTTCCAACAGCATGCGATAAACAACTCATTCCAAGTTGTAGCAAGTTGTCTAATTCTGTGGTCATCACACTGTGAATTTTCAGAAACTTCAGTTCTGATTTTTGCACTCTTTTCTTCGACGTCACTATTTTAAAACACTTGTTCTCATTCACCTTATAGTTCGAGAGCTTCCGGGACATTCGCCCGTTTTCAAGCATGTACAAGAAGACTGGCACGCATCACGCGTGTTACAACTCACTGTCATGTTCACTATAATCCTACCTATTTCTATGATAAATTCTATAAATCTGGCAACCTTCATGATACTCTAAAACAAACTAAAACCGATGGCATCTCTAAAACGTATTATTCAAACTAAAACAAGCATACGAAAACAAACCTAGAATACTACTGATTATCTTCAATAGAAGCAATAAGTAAAATGACTTCAAAACAAAAATGCTTCAAAAGTTGCCCAAAAAAATAAATAAAAAAAATATCAGACCACCAAAACCATGGTTCTTTGTTCCTTACCATCCAACCTTTTTGCTCATTCCTGAAAGTTTCGATTTCAGCCTCCTTCACAATCATTTTCATTATTATATAGCTCTGCTCGGTGAAAATTGCAATTTTGGTTTGTTGGATGTTACTTTTTCTCCAGATCTAAAGACAATTAAAAGTCCTCTGAGGTCCAGCAGTAGGCTTAACTGTGGCTTGACGTCAGCATTTGCGTATAGAATGATGATCATTGCTCATTTCACTGATGTGGGAAGTTCTTTTTAAAGACAACTTCATTCCAAAGAGAAACTCTCTCCGAAGAGTCAGTATTCCGTTCCTTCAACTGTGAGTTTCAGCTTTCCAGAGAACTTCTTTCGCAAATAAGTCTCGGCAACAGGTGACACCATGTTCAAAATGGAAACTCGCTTAGTAGTGCGGCGGTAGATGCTTGCATTGGGCAATGAAGTCATTTCCGAGTTGCAAGTAATCCAAACGATTAACAATGTCTTTCTCGAATAAAGCGTATGGCCTACACCAGGGCTGGAACCAGTCGGGTTTCAGCGGCGTCTCTGTAACCTACTATTTAAAGCTTGCAGCTGGTCAACTTAGACCGCTAGACATCATTTCTCGACTTTCGTATAGCCTAGGTCTATCGGTACTCCAGATAAGCAGGCCTTCTAGATGAAGCGCACCGGTACTGATTATTATCAATTTCTGTCCAAATTTGTCTTCCTTTTTTGGTAACTGGACAATTATTCTTACTTCGATAATATATTCTGTAAGCCTACGGGAAAAATTGAGCAGCAAAACGCGCGATAACTTTTTCAAGATATGGAATAATTTTGCAATAGATGGCTAGGGAATGCACAATTACTACAAAATTCATTCACGCGAAAATATCCGATTCTGGAAACTTTATTTGAGATCCAGAGTGGCCTGAAACTACATATGCAAGTAAATAATTGCCTGTAGGTTAGCAATTAATCAGCATCGACGTGCCTGCACGGCCGCCAAGCCAACCATGAATACTTCAGCTTCAATCAGAATCCTCGAACAAAAAGAACCAAGAATTCAGCGATAAACCTATTACCGAAACTCATTAATGTTCTTCCAAATTATTGTATCTTTGAAAGTCAATCCCTAAAGACAAAAAAAGATGAAAGGAAATAAAGTTTGTAAATTTTCCTCATAAGTTACAACGGCCATTCTGAGTACTTAAACTGTATAACAGCCAGCGGATACGTCAACGGCCTTAATTAGAGATTTGAAGATGAATTTACAAGAAGCGCAATAATTAATGTACATTATATACTCTGTAGGTCACATATACAGTCACATAAATCATGTTATATTTACATGCTCTTACAATGTTACAATTCTTTTGATTGACTGAACCATTGATTATAGAATGAATGACATCAATGGTCGACGTAAGACTAATTAAAGCAACCGAGCGGCCGGCCAGCCGACCCATCCTGTTCCAACCAAGGTATAGGCCTACATATTTTCTCCGGTAATTACAGGAGAAGCACCGCAACAGGAAGAAATAAACGCCATTTTTGCCTTTGACCGTGTGTACTGGAGCGTTCTGCGAAGACCCATGAAGAAGCTAAGAATCGATGAGTAGATCATCTCCACCTTTCAATGTATGCATGAGTATTCAGAATCCGTACTGAGCTGTGACAATTCAACTAGTGAGAAGGTTACGATCAATGTTGAACTTCATCTAGTCTTGGTATCAAGCCCTCTCCTCCCTTACCATCGTCATAGAAGCTATTTCAGAGATTGCCGTCGAGAATTATGTCTAGAGATCCCCGACGCGGATAAATTGGTCATAATATTTTGAAGGCCGAGTTACGGTAGAATCTTCCCATAAAACATTATTTGGCCCCTAAAAAATGGACAAGTGGAAGTGACCGAGAAGAGTGATCGATCTTGTTATATCGGGTTCTAGCCAAGCAATATTACAATACCAACAACTGGCACTGTCTTACATGAGGAAGTATTAGATATATAATAATAATTTTTTTGTAAACAATAAAACTTCAAATTCACTCCTAGACTTCAAAATATGCGCATTCGGGTCATAATCAAAACACTGTATTAAGAAATACAGTTACGTACATGTCAAAGTAAATCATAGTATATCATAGTAAATCTTATATCGCATGATGTAATCATTTTTGAAGACTGAAAGAATTTATTTTCAGCCAAAGATATCTAAAACATGGCATGTAGCGATTATTCTTGATAGCGGCTACCTTTTGATAGAAATCTCACAAGATTCTATCTGATACGCGATCTCACATGATTAATTCGAGAGCAAAAACATCGTGAACAAACGAATTTTTTAGTCTAATAAAATGTTCAATGCTTTCGTCATTCAATTGAAAAAAACGACTGACGGCTCCGTCATCAAAGCGATCATAGTTATAAAAAATGTCAATTACCTCCAGAAAAGTTAATTATAAGCAAAATACGAAATGACTGCCATTCTGTAATTTACAATCTTCTCTCTGAAGTTATTTCTTGCATATTGTCGATTTTATTCTGGACCGTTGCCGCATCATGATTTTGAAGGCTTTATTACTGCTACATTGCTGCAGTTTCATGTCATATTTTCACTATAAAATTTTACGATCATGTCTTCCACTATTTCATATATACTTCTGTGGTATCGCATGTGAGACTGATTTAGTTAGAGCATAAGCTCTCAGTCTTAAATATCAAGCGTCTTGAATTCATGAGAAGGCCTACATTTTCTATCTAGTCTTCAGTCTTCACCTGTGCATCATAGTAGACGATGGACATTATTAGTGCGAGAGATTAGATATAACACTGTTCGATTTCGGAAGAGCGCGAGATGAATAACATGAAACATGCAGTTTGATATAATGGCAAAACTTATTCAAATATCATCTGAACTGTAACTTCTATAATGTACATCGACCGAGAGAAGGCGCTAGACGCCGAAGGACCTCTCAGATTTTAACGTAACTTTAACGTTTCTTTGGCCAAAACTATTGAGAGAATTCATAGCTTATGTTCACATTTCAGACAAAATTAAAGCACTTCTATACTGTTTCCTTTTTGAGTGGTGGTATGAGCATAAATAATCCTGTCGACTATCCTGATGACATAATTTAAGATAAAACCTAGTTGTCTTATGTGGCATCTATTAGCTATTCCACACTTACTTTTCTTGATCTTCTTGTTCTTTCTTTTCTTCAATTTCTTTCCGCTTCGTTTCCTCTATCTTACGCTCAATTTCTCGTATGGTAGCAAGTTTTTCATCAGGAACACTGCTATCACTGCTGCTACTGCTGGAATAATCTCGTCTTCTGGAAATTCAACGATTAAGTATAAGATTGGAAATACGTTGTCAATATACAGAAGCCTTCAAACTACAGAAGCATTCAAAATTACAGAACATGTGCGAAGTTTACTTCAATTAGAAAATTTTAGAGTTAGTACCCCTTAAACTGGTCAGCATCATCACCAACAGCATTCAAGAACTGCATTTAAATGGTGTTTTATCATCACTGATTTTAGGACCACTGTACAATGTACATAAAAGTTTGACGATGGAGTAGAATCTTTTCATAAAACGACATATACATAAATTTGAAATAATACAAAGAAAATTAGCAGAATTTCGCAAATTAACAAAATGCATCTGGTTGATCAGACTCTCTATAATAATGAAATAAACAACAATAGAGAAGTTCTATTTTTCATTCAAAGGAAAGCTCTAGCTCCATAGTGCGCATATATAATGCTGTTTATCGAATGTGGCGTCGCTCACCAGAATGGTTGCCCCCAATGACAGCGTTAACAGACATTCATAAACACAGGAAAAGTAAAGTGGTCGATGATTACAAGTGTATTAGAAAAGTTTTCAAACTTGAAAATAGAAATCTGGAGATGATTTTTGTCTAATTGTCACCATCAACTATGCTTTGCCTACTCCCATCCTCATTGTGTCGGGGATCATGCATTAGTGCACTATTGATCTCCACCGGCTCCTTAGTCACGCCAAGGTCGTACATTCCGACACCCATCTTCAGCACCGTAAGGTAGCGGTTACACTCTATCATCCATTGTTTGGAGAGCAAATGATCGTAGACATCATCACCAGAGTTGGAAAAGTCGGAATTGGAATTAATTCCATTTTTCGTCGGAATTGGAATTGGAATTGACGATATTGAAATCTACTGGAATTGGAATTGACCTTGATAAACCTCAATTCCACTTTTTCGATAGAACTGTGATAAATCTATTTGTACAAAAATTGAAATCACAGTATTCGGCCGCTGTGTTAACTGCACGCAGAGATAAGAGAGAGATAGATCGACAGAGCTAGTTTTATTCTATTGTTGAATAAAGGGTGCTAATTGTGACTTTGATGGGCCTACAGCCCCGGAAAATGTTAATTCAGCAATTAAGCAAACAATGAAAAGATAATCATCTTTGTTCAATCTGTTATTTAGTTATTTATCATGTAAGATAATTAATCAAAATAAAACGTTTGTTGAATTTAGTTATTGATTGGATAAGCACAAAAATTGGAGATTAACGTAATTGTTGTACACACGAAAAAAATCGGTTTGGAAAGAGGAAAATTAACCCTGCTTTAAAGGGCAGCCTGTCAGTTCAAGTCACAATATAGACAGTGTCAACAAATTATTCTAATAATTAATGATTCAATTAAAATGGCAATGACATGAAATATTATTCAACTTCCAATCACAACAATTGACAATATTAATTTTCAAGACTATAATTATAAAAATACGATACTCAACGATAAAAAACTTTAAACTTGCAGTTCACTTCTTGATGTTGAATTCACTTCAATTCGATCGTACTCAATTATACCAAAATAATATCATAAATATCATGAATATCAGTGTCACTTATACCGTCAATCTTCAATCGCGCTCGTTGATGTACGTGTTGCCGCATACGCTACTGTGTTGTTGTTCGCTGGTAGGCAGTTGTAGAAGTTGTACTCTCTCATAGAAGTAGATAATATAGTACACTAGAATGGAAGTTTGATATCTTGCCTATGTACAATGATGGCACATGGAAAAATCTATGGTTTGTAGATCAGATTCGATCTAAAACATTGTATCATAGCAGGGTGTCTACTGGAATTTGAAGGTGGTGTTAGAGCACTTTAGAGCACAATTTTGGGCAAAATAGAACACATTTTTATGCAAAATAGAGCACATTTTTTAAACGCAATAGAGCCCGAGAACGATCAAAATCTAGCTGTGTGATGAACGCAATTCAACGCGTATGATTACCTTCCTTACGGTAGGTCTACTTGACATTTATTTGTCCCGTTTATTAGTACACAAAAACAAATATCTTGTTTAGGGAAAGAAATGATTATTATCACTGCTAGAAAGCTAATACAAAACCATAACTGATAAAACGGCTGAAACATGAAATAAAAATCTATAAAACAATCCATTTGAAACAAATTACAATAACAATTCATATATGATGAGAGTAATCTAGAAGACAAAAATGATAGCCAACAAGACCATTACGATTGTAACTGGAATAGCTCTTAGTCATCACAAATATAATTGAAGGGGCTACAATGAGATTATGAAGAGAATGACATGGAACCTCTAAATAAAATTGAAACCATATTCTTTAAAATCACGACGCAGTGTTAAGGTGCACGCATGACATACATTAATTTAGAATAGTTCGGCCGGCTTTGAAGCACCTATCGATAACGAGAAACCTGTGATTACTTTTTCAAAACTGATTAACGTTAACCTAACTAAATTTTTTAATTGATCGATGTCTGAATACGGCTTTGCAGTCTTTTAATGTTCTAAATATCATAATTCAGGGCTAACGATTTTCACTCGATGATTTCGTGATAGGGCTGGAATCATGTTCAAACTATATAATGCAGCGAAAACCTTAATTACGGCTTGGTAGAAAATAATTATATGAAAGTCAGTGCTATTGTTAATTATTATAAAAAAATGGAGAGATCCGGCCCCAATTAAAAGGGAAATTAATTAAGACAGTAACGACGAGGACATTTGCGTACAGGCTATGTCATCAGTGTACAAGTGTACTAATAACTCTGGTTTTATTTCATATCCCTTTTAACTGAGACAGGCTCTCCTCATTTCTCGTTATGAGGTGTATATACAATGTAGATATTCAGTTGGGGGAATTATACATGAATGAATGATGTGTAATTGTATATGAATGTCGTAAGGTTCTATTTTTAAAAATTCAGTAAATATTTAAAGGTTGTGACGGTTGATAGAAAGAAAAGTAATGGTCCACGAATTCTCAAATACACTTTACATAAGCTTCTTTCTCTTCGTATCTAATTCTGAGACTACCATTGCTCTTTCTTCATCAAGAGCTCTCTTTTTCGCCTCCAGAATCTTGACTTCTTCTCGTTGTCTTTGCTGTTCTTCATTGAATTTCTTCTTCTCCGCTTGTTCTTTTCTCTTTCGTTCTAGCGCCAATCGACGACGGTTACTTGCAATTCGACAGGAGAGAAGAAATTTCTCGCTAAATTCTACCTCCGTTGTTCCACCAGCTCGTCGAATTCCGTCTTGGGCATGCCGTAACAAAACGAGGGATTCAGTATGAAGATTCTCTTTCAGAAGTAAAGCATTACCACTAAAACCCCGTTCAACAGCCGCATTCCCGTGTGAGAGAATGAGAACCTTCTGAATCAGGGATGACAAAGTTGGATAAGTTTCCTCATCCAAGACGTTGGTGTAGAAATCGTCGAGACGATCCTTAAGTGGTTTATACTTTGATTATCTTTCGAGAAAGTTTTCGTCCAGTACAAAGTTCCGCCATTCAGCATTCACTCTGTCACAATCAAGTATCGTAATGATATTACATTCGCTCAAGGTAGTGAGCGCACTGCGAACAAGTCGACGTGTTCTATCAATCAGATGAAATAATCGAGGATTGAATTATGACAAGAATTCAGTAAACTGATATTTGAGGGGAAAACGTTCCGATATTTTCTTTACTGTGAGGATCAGAATTGCCCTACATTCTTTTCGGAAAGCAATGGCTTCATTGGGTTTCACTTTTTTGTTCTGAAGTGATCTCCGTCTACCTTCGCCGATTTCTAGATCATCGAGTGTGGTCCAGTTGTCCGGATCTTCGACCTTGATGCTCAGAAGATCTGAGCCACTCACCGCAGCATTGATCGTATCTTTTCTGATGAATTTGGATCATAATTCACGAAACAATGATGATAACTCACCGAAGAAGTGAGGTGCAAGTGGCATTTTTGATTGAAAATTGGTCAAAAATTCTCTGACATCCTCTGAAAGATGCACAAAGAAATGAAGACGAGCAGTCAATATCGTAGTATTGTTCTGCATTGCGCTGACAACGTTACGGTATGACTTCGAGGCAGGAGTCCTCAATTTTGTTTCTAGGCCGCTAATAGTGACAGTCTGTTTGTTGTTAACCGCGATCACATACTTTTGTAAGTAGTCTATCAACATGAGGGCCCTCCTTGCGACGGGCACATTTTCTGTCCAGCGAGTTGAACAGAATTTCAAAAGGAAAACGTCCGATCCTGTAACAGCACTGAATTCTCCACGTCGGGCGGTTGAATCACTAAATAAATAATAAATACCACGAAGAAATTCAAAGAGGTCCCAAGAAAGCGCATCTTCACTTTCGAATCCGAACTGCACTGCCCCGTGCACAACATGAGGTCCGAAAGGATCCCATGTTCAGCAGATGTTTGTCTATGTTTTTCATCTTGATTTCACTTTTCATCAAGCGCAGAAATTTCCAGTTCACATTCGGATCGTCCATTTGTATTTGGATTATCTTGTCCCAACACTTTTCAGGAATAGTAGGAATAGTTTCATTGAACGACATCAGAATGTCTTCAGCTCTTGATTTATTCATGAAGTGAGAATCCAAATAAAAGCAGGATATTTGATTTGCTGAGCTATCGTTAACGTAGACATCAAATTGTCCCATTTTGGTCACCTTGTTAAAGGCTTCGTCAACAACTTCTATCGATGATATCAACATTTATTCTCGTTCATTTCGACATGATTACTTTTTCTTATTCAAATACTGTGACTTACGGTAAGTTGACTGATACCAAGGTACATAAAGGCAAAAATGTCATACGTGACGAATTTCAAGAATAATGCTATAAAAAATTTGCTATCAAAAATATCTAATCTAATCTAAAATATCTAAATAAATAGATCTAATGCTATCAAAAATTTATATTTTTTACGTTATATTTTCATAATCTATTCAAATATATGCCAATAACGGCGGTATGAATATATTCAAGAATCAATCGAATTATAGTACGTTTACATGAATCATTTGCAACTTTAACAAAATCTGAGAAAGTCATGCAATGTTTTTCATTAAATAACAAATCAAAAAAGTATTTTTCAAAACTAAGTCAGAAATAGAGCACTTGACCCTGATTAGAGCACAAATAGTGTGCTCTAGAGCACATAACGCCAAATAGTGCACATAGAGCACTCAGTAGACACCATGCATAGTCAAACTATTTGCCAAGTTGGTTGTGGAAGTTGTTGGCAGCAAATTAATGCAGGATTTTTATAAAGATAATATTAAGTGAGATGGTGGCATTGTTTTATGTGGTATAGCCTACTATTCCCTGGGTTGGTATATTGTGTCGATTTGCAGCAGTCATTAACAACTATTTTTCAAAATTCGAATTAAAAATTGGTCCACTAAGTCATGATTGAAAGTGGGCGGTGCACTGGTTGTAAGAATATCTTAAGAATTCAATAGAAAAAATTCTAATTATAGGATGATTTCTCCTTCATGCGGTTAAGAAACCCAGCGCTTTTGTCGAATAAACACATTGAAAGCTTCTTCACTGACAATAATTTCTCAGAAAAGTGAATAGTCGCTGAAACTTTTCAATTAATCATTAAAAGACACATGTGATATAGTGTGATGATATTTTGGAAGCTGATATTCGAAAGCATGTAAAGATTTTGAAAATTGTTCAAATATAGTGAACAGGGGAGCCCTTCAAGTAAAATGAATACTCTGAGATTTCTTGACCTCTGATTTCAAGCTGGATCAATGTATGTTCTCTAAATCGACATTGCAAGTTGCATATGTGACTGATAATACTCTTGATAGATTATAGGAGCGATATTTCAAAATGATGAACGTACAGAACGTTTTAAAGGATTTCTTTCTTTGTCATCCTGTCGCCGCAGTATTTTGTACATTCACTATTGCTTTTGTGTATGATCTTTGGACAAGGGGCAGCAATCCAGATCACAATTTGGATTGATAAATATGAATACAAATGAGAAAACATGGAAACCAGCTCGCACAATTTGCGTTTTGCCCCAACTTAGTTCCCCCGGCGTGTGCCATAATTTTCATGCAATTTCCATTTTAGGACTTTCTATGGTGCTGTTAATTTCTATGCTCTCTCTCTCTCAGCGTTTGATTCTTTGCTGACCGCTAATTTTCTTTTCTCTTTTTCACAAGATGTTGAATATCTCGTTTACGAAACGAAAATGGCGTAGGCTGACTGGCTACATATATATATGTACATGTACACAAGAAATATGAACTATGAACATGAGAACGCACATAGGAACGACGCAGGGAACGACACACAGTAATAACGAGGATAGGATACGGGCACATGGGTTAGATTGAAGCGAGGAAACTTAAGATACATTAACATATACGCGTCATGCAATTATCGGAATTGAATCTCATTATGGAATTGGAATTGAATTGAACTGTTTCGACTGGAATTGGAATTGAAATTTCTGCTCTGGAATTGGAATTAAAAAATTTCAGTGGAATTTTTCCAACTCTGGTCATCACTCACCTTCAATTAAGTCAGACTGCAACTGGCTCGGCTGTAATAATGTCCTGTAAATGTATAATTTCCGACCTGAAATAGCTTTCTGAGTGTCGACCACATGAGGCTGCGCAGGGTATATGCTTCACTGATATTGGCAGGATTGACCGTAAACCCTTACTCATTAATGATTGAGACGGAAAGACCAAATTATCTATTGGCATGTTTCGATATTTCAAAATAGGCCAACTCAACAAAGGATTTGCGTGGCTTGCTAAGGACTTATCTAACAACAACATGACAGTTCTAGCCAGGGTTTTTTTTCAGCCAATCCTACCGTTTTGGCGGAAATTAATTTCACGATTTCCGCCAATTGGCGGAAATGATTTTTTCTTTCTCATGGTGGCTTGTTATAAGCTAATTGTCTGTTTTGTTGATCTGCAGAGGTCCGATGCACGCTGTTAGGGAAGCCTGTCTGAATCTTTCCCATTCGCACCAAACATTTTCATGAAACAATTAGCCTTTAATCCACAGACCTAGTAACGGTGAATGATGAATCCACAGTAACGGTGAATGAATTAAGTCTTCCCTAATCCTAGGTCTGTGCTTTAATCGTTGAATCTGGAAAACTAGGAAAAGCAAGCGTGCGTTGGTGTGACGTCATTCAGGGTGTTTCTAACTGCTGTTGAAGTCAACACGAGATGTTCCCTAAATCAGCAGCATCAGCGTGTATTCCGACGTCCACAACACCTTGATGGCAGCCTTCCACTTTTCTCTGATGGGCTGGAATTTTTATGGAAGGGCTAGCAGTTTTTATGCCGAAGATTCCATTCTTTTTATACGATATGACTGATTCAGGTCAGAATCACTGACTGAGGAAAAGTGGTGACTGTTAAGGCGCATTGTTCTGTGGTGGTACAACTGAAAAGATCCAAATATAGCTCTCTTCAAGCCATCATTTTAGTGGCGGAATTTTTTTAAGAGTTGGCGGAAATTTTTTGAGCGATTTCCGCCAATTGGCGGAAGGCTGGACGACGAAAAAAACCCCTGGTTCAAGCGGTTCTTTTAGCCAAACCGTTTGATTGAGGATATCGTGGGTTTATTTGTTGAGGAAAAAATCCTAAACGAAAGCGAACGGACGGAATTCTTTTGAGGAGAAGTGAGGTCCATTATTCCTGATCACGGCTGATATAGTCGAGAGCAGAGCTGGAAAAATTCCACTGAAATTTTTTAATTCCAATTCCGGAGCAGAAATTTCAATTCCAAATCCAGTCGAAACAGTTCAATTCAATTCCAATTCCAATTCCATAATAAGATTCAATTCCGATAATTGCATGTCGCGTATAGTGGCTTATGTTAATGTATCTAACGTTTGTTCGGTTCAATCTAACCCATGTGACCTTATCCTATCCTCGTTGTTCCCAAAGTTGGGTCTTGGACTCACTCTTGGGTTTTGGGTAGTCTTGGGGGTACCCAAGAATCTTGGGGTGTGGCCCAAGAGCTTGAGTACCAGCCCAAGAGTAAAGAAATTGGCCATGAATAATCATTTGCGGTTTTCTTGGAAAAATTTTGCCTAAGTATATGGCTACATCACGTCATAGCAAGTCATCTACAAGTAAGCTTACATGTATGTACATGTAAATATGTAACCTACTTCAACCACACGATTGGTCTTTCTATGATAAAACTGTGCTATCATCAACTTTGATATAGACCTACCGTAAATGTCTATCTGATAGTTTGTTTAATTATCTTTTTAAACTATGCTTAACCTATGGCTTCCTTGTGAATTTAATCCATTAAGCTAGATGTAATGCACTTTGTGTTAGACAGAATTTTGTATACATCATTTTGTGTGAAATAAAACAAATAATACATGAAAAATGCAATGCATTAAAGTAATACCTATATAATGCTTATGCTGTTAAGTGGTAGCCTATAACAATTCGTAGATAACTTGCTTCATATATGGTAGATGTAATGAAAAAAATAGACGTCTTAGGTCAATAAATCATATAATGCTCCCAAATTTTCGAGTGTCTCTTTCTCAAGGGCATGAAATCACACTGACAGTGGGCAAATTATCTTACAAACAACTAACATAGTACAAAATTCAAACACAAATAACTCAGAGGTCCTACTTCTCATACTACAGATTGTTTCATAAAAAATGGATCACCCTTAAACATCGCCTTAACTTCAATTTTGTCTAACTCCGCCAAACTTGAACGAATTTCTCTGAAATTTGGAAGATATGTCAGTTGTGCTTACTAATATCATTGTTGGAAATTTCAAGCATGAATATTGAGTTGTTTTCCTGTTATAGATAAAAAAGTAGTAGATAATTTGATCTTCATTTAGCAATGTTACACAAAATCATACCTCACTCTTATAAAATTACATTTGTTTCTTTTGTTATGAAATATGTTGTTCTACAAGCCAAAAGCTATCAAGCAAAACAAAAATAAAGAAAATCGGTCAATCAGAGCCAGTATAGCACCATTATTCATCAACAATAATGTAACTGCTACATGTGATTAACTGGACTTCATGTTCCATAGCTTACTGACTTCGTTGCGGTGGTGTTGGCAGCACTCCTGATTGCTTTCAGCTAGAAATCTATCTCTTACCGGTTGAAAACAATACAAAGCACAAATGAACAATAACGAGATCGCATTCACAAAAGGCAAAGTGTCAGCCTTGCTAGAACTAGGGTTTTCTTTGCGGGTTACAAGCGAGCAACTAAATGTCCCTTACACAAATGTGCATCGATGGCATAATGATGATTTTCGACTCTGTCGTAAAGAGGGCTCTGGCCGTCCACGCAAAACATCCAAACGTATAGACCGCCTAATTTTGAGATTTGTTAAAGTTGATCCAAGTCTCTCGTTAACTGAGATGGCTGCACTATACTCGTCTATTTCTAAGTCCACTATTCGTAGAAGACTTCACATACAGCAAGGAACCATGAATTCTGAACGCTATGTGAATGTTTTACGAATGAACATTGGCCAAATGACAGATCAACTTGGTGATCCATCGACTTGGTTATTTATGGATGATAATGCTACGTGTCACAGGAGTAGTAGAGTCAACTTATGCAAGTCTCAATTAGGGCTTAAGACATTATCTTGGCCAGCTCGTTCTCCTGATCTGAATCCCATAGAAAATGTATGGAGTATTCTAAAACGTAACGTTCGTCGTTCACTGCTACCTACAGATGGCGTATCACAACTTACGTCACTGTTAAAAAGAGAGTGGGGAAAGTTAGATCAGTCAAAAATCAACGATATCATCGAATCAATGCCTAGATGAATTGGTAATGTCATTGACAATAAGGGCAGGGCCACAAAATATTAGCTTCTTAAGAACCGTTACTGTATCATAGCTTATCAGATTATATAAAGACATTTAAATATATTAGGGACATGAAATAACATGAAAAATGCTTTCTGTATCATACTTATGTTTTATTTAGTCAAATTTTAGGATGATCCACTTTTTATGAAACGGACTGTAAATAAACATTGATATCTGGGCGATACTTAAAAATGAAATCCTTCTCAGATATCTTCCGCTCAATCGTATTAGCAAATCCTCGCTTTAAAATAATAGGGGTCGCAAATGAAAGGTCAGGTAACATACCATGAGTTTCAACAAAATGTTTATGAAATAAACTCGGATCAGTTGTAAGGTGCTCATGCATACGTTGACGAAAAGAACGAAAAGTCTCACCGATATAAAAACTTTCACACAAATTACATGTCAACTGATAAACAACATTTTTCATATAACAAAAATTCTCACACAAACAATTACTAGTACAAAAATTTTTCTTTAAATGAAACACTTCTTTTCAAATTAGGCTGGGTCACAAATACTGGTTTCAAATCAAACAAATGATGCTGGAAACTTTTAACTCTTTTCTTATCTTACTTAGTTGCCTGGAAATCATTATTTTACGGTACCCTTAAATCTATCTGTTTTCTGTTTGTTTCTTTTCTATGTCTTCTTTTGCTTTCATTCATTGGTTTAGGTTTCATGTATCGTTCAACAATATCTGTAGGGTACCCGTTTGCAAGAAATATTTTTTTCATAAAATATAGTCCATCTTTGATCTTGCTCATGGTGGAACAATTGCGATGTACTCGCAGACACTCTGTACGTAGCAGGTTTATCTTTCTCTGCCACGGCACCCAACTCTCCCATGGCATTATATGAATGCTGTGAAGGTCTTTGGAATAAAAGCCCGTATGGAAGCTGTTGTCCTGAGATCGTACAACTTTGCTATCTAAAAAAGGAAGCTGGTTGTCAACTGGCAGTTCAATCGTAAACTGGATGTTTGTGTCGATATCATTTATCAATGGGAGGATGTCATCGATAGGAGATAAGCTGACAACAAAGATATCATTAATATATCGTCTCCATTTTATGATTTGATCACCACATTTCTCCTTAATTTGTTCTCCGAAAAAATTCATGTAAATTATTGCCAAGATTGTTGCCCATAGCAAGTCCTTTTGTTTGTTTATAATAGTTCCCATTAAAGTATATCATGTCGGATGTAATGGCCAGTCGTAAAAGATCCATAAAATCAGGAGTACTCAAATTCTTTGCGATCGCTTCATGTTTTGATAAATGGAAAAAGTTTCCAACTACCGAAAAGACATTATTAATGCCATCTAAAGGGATAAAATAAAGGCGAATTACCACAATTGCTTCATATAGCTTCTTGCCTTGAAAGTTAAAAACTTCGGCCTATATTGTTTATTCCACTATTAGTCTACATGCATTAGAAATAGAAAGATATTGGTATCATTTAATGCAGTGACATTCTTTGATAATTGCTTCTTACGATTAGTAAAAATACGTTGTATCCACATTTGTGCTCTTTTCATCTTATACGAGGCCTATTATGTGTGTTTCGTTTCTCGATCAGTCATGCTGTAAGGAATGTAGCTTTGTCATGCATGTTGTTCTAATTAGGTGATTATTAGGCTGTAGACGTAAACAGGGTTGATGATATTAAACCCAGAGATAACCTATGCCGATAATTAAAACTTTTAGCTCAATATTAATATTGCCTCAATTCCCCAATAACAAATTCATGTAATAAATAGTAATTGATATGAACATTAGATATATATTTATTGGATAGCAATATGTACAATATGGCATGAGTCAAAATAACTTCATACAATTTTAGATCATTTTAGAACATGTTTTGGAAATTGCTGTTCCACTTCACTAGAGAAATAGACACTCTTAGGTCCAATCTTAGGGGGTACCCAAGATTAGACCCAAGATTAATCTTGGGCTTGCGGATACCTAAGCCCAAGTTTGGACCCAACCTTGTTGTTCTTGTGTGCCGTTCTCTGCGTCGTTCCTATGTGCGTTTTCATGTTCATAGTTCATATTTCTTGTGTACATGTATAAATGTAACCGGACAGCCTACGCCATTTTCGTTTCATAAACGAATTACTCAATATCTCGTGAAAAAACGAAAAGAAATTAACGGTCAGCAAATAATCAAAGGCTGAGTGAGAGAGGGAGAGAGAGAGATGAGATGAGATGCGAGCGAAGAAATCTATTAATAAACTGACAGAAGAAATTCAGTGTGCGAATAACGTGATAGGTGATGAAAGAAAAAACGACGATAAAAATGATATCATGAAAACTGATTAATGGTTCATGTTAAAAAAAGAGATTAAAAATTCCGAGATAAGAACGAAATGTGGTCGGGTTGAAAGCTAACGAGGAGAGATTAAAGGAAACTCCTTCAATTTTCAAAAGAAAGTGGTTTTATCGTCAAGTCTCAAAAATTTGCAAAAATTAGAAACGATGAGAAATTGACACAACAACATATACGACATCTTCAATAGCTGTTAGATGAACTCCGGAATCTCGCGGTGCAACTTAACTACAGAAGTAACAACAATAACTGCCCGCCAGCGAACAACAACACAGCAGCGTATACGGCAACACATCAGCAAGCGCAATTGAAGATTGACGGTATAAGTGACACTGATATTTATTCTGGCATAAGTGAGTCCGATCGAATTGAAGTGAATTCAACATTAAGAAGTTATCTGTAAGTGTAAAGTTTTTCGTTTATCGTTTCGTATCGCATCTATATAACTATAGTCTTGAAAATTAATATTGTTAATTGTTGTGAGTGGAATAATAGTTCCTGTAATTTAATAATTAATTATTAGAATAATTTGTTGACACTGTCTATATTGTGACTTGAACTGACAGGCTGCCCTTTAAAGCAGGGTTAATTTTCCTCTTTCCAAACCGATTTTTTTCGTGTGTACAACAATTACGTTAATCTCCAATTTTTGTGCTTATCCAATCAATAACTAAATTCAACAAACGTTTTATTTTGATTAATTATCTTACATGATAAATAACTAAATAACAGATTGAACAAAGATGATTATCTTTTCATTGTTTGCTTAATTGCTGAATTAACATTTTCCGGGGCTGTAGGCCCATCAAAGTCACAATTAGCACCCTTTATTCAACAATAGAATAAAACTAGCTCTGTCGATCTATCTCTCTCTTATCTCTGCGTGCAGTTAACACAACGGCCGAATACTGTGAATTCAATTTTTGTACAAATATATCTATCACAGTTCTATCGAAAAAGTGGAATTGAGGTTTATCAAGGTCAATTCCAATTCCAGTAGATTTCAATATCGTCAATTCCAATTCCGACGAAAAATGGAATTAATTCCGGATCGTAGTTAATTCCAATTCCGACTTTTCCAACTCTGGTCGAGAGTATTACATATATTTCGAAAAACGGCTAAAGCAAGAAATCCGCCTGTCCATAAATGCATTGGTGAAATCTTTCACATCCAAACTGACAGTATATGATTCCTCTTCAATTTGACCGTAGGATTGCTCGACTCGTTCAAAGATTTCGATGCACAAGACACTGGCTTGCCATTTTGTAGTGGAGCGGCCCCAAGTCCGCAAATGCTAAGTCACACTCTTTCTTGGGTCGAAGATTGCTAGAACAGTCTCGTTCGTAACTGTGCCTTTATATAGGTTCATTTCACTTAAAATCGATGTCTTTGGTTAACATGCTTTGAAGAGGTTGGGTATTTTCTGCCAGTTTAGGAGTGAATTTTGCTAAATATGTTACCATAACAAACGTAGTCTTCATTTCTTTCTTATCATAGGGATGCGCCATACTTCTGATTGCTCTAATCTTTCCTGGATCTGATTTTAAAATTTCGTCCGCGCTGACCACTTCGAAGTGTTGGACTTCTTGAATGCCGATGGATAGTTTCTCAGAATTTAATCTTAAACCTTCAGCGGAAGCTCACTCTCGGACAGCATTGAGATCTTGATCAAGTTCTTCTCTTGATCTTCCGGTAACAAGGATATCGTCGATAGATATAGTATCACCAGGAATACCTTTAAGCAGCGCGTTCATATTTCTTTGAAATTTGTCCTGAGAACCGATCAAACAGAAAGGCATTCTGAGAAATCGATAGCTTCTGTATCGAGTATTGATGTGTTTGTAATCAATCACTGTCGTAAAATTCCAAGGGAATCCGCAAAACAGATGGTCTCAGCCTTTCTGGCCTATCCATCTGAGAAGGTATGGATACTCTTCAGCTTCTATAGCATTACTGAGATGCCGTGAAAACATAAGCTCAATAAGTTGTTCAAACTTGCTCTATTTCGTCCAGCAGCCAGAACGAGCTTCTGCAGGGAACGAGGCAAAAAATGAGACTTTCTAATAATGATGTACAACCTATGCCTACAACGAATCTACACTTCTGTCGAGTTCTAGTTAGTTCCTCTTCTTGTCAGACAGGATCAAAGAAAAACACATGTTAATCCAATGAGACACAGATTGCAGATTTTGGATAAAATGAAATTTTCTGTGTTTTCTCTGATTTAGTGAAAAGCACTAAGTCTACAGCCAAAATTTTCGGCAAGATATTTCTTCAGGTAATTTCCTATCATGTGCATGTAATATCAGCATCATTTTGATCGGCGATGTATGCGAAAATGTGGACGAAGGGGCCAACAGTAGGAGACTTGCCAAATCTCAATGTGTTAAAGCTCCATAGATAAATGTTTATGAACATGATAAAAAATTACTTGAAGACATATCATGCAGAAAATAATGACTTTAGACTCATCAATTTTCAGTTGATAAGAAAAAACATAGAAAAATTCGCTTTATCCAAAAACTGCGATCTGCGTCTCATTGGATTATCTGTGTTTTTCTTTGATCCTGTCTGACAAGAAGAGGAGCTAACTAGAACTCGGCAGATGTGCAGATTCTAAATAGGCATAGGGGGGGGGGGTTCATCGCTATCTAAAAGTCTCATTTTCCGCCCCGTTCCCTGCAAAACAACCCCCGCTCTGGCTGCCGGACTAATTCTTTTTGCAAGTTGCTAAACGGACACTGTAGTTGGCGATGTCATTAATAAGATTCTTCCTGCGCTGACACCATGAAATGTTCCGAGATTCACATAAAATTCTACGTATTACTGTTGATGAGATTTAAATTTAACGACAATGAGGTATGCCTACAACGTGCGACGTTGCAATATAGATACCACTCACCGCTGTGGAAAGATGATGAAATTTAGCAACCACACAACAAAGTCGTCTGCCCAACGGCGTGGAGGTCTCTCCTTGTTATCCAACCGCTGATTCGTCCTTTGAGGATATGAGTACTGATGTTCGTTAGCCTGGTCACAAGGCTACAGTACTGCAGCTTCCGCGTTCGAACGATAACAATCAACTTCCGCTGAGTCCCCAACTACCGAAGTATACAGTTGGTGCGATGAGCGGTCCGAGGGATCCTCAGCGCTCGCCTGAAACAGTTGCATTGAAGCGACCTAAGTTTGGTAATGCGGTTGACCTTCAATGTTCCGGCCTGTCAACCATGCAGTGCACAGACCGGTCCTTCCACTCGGTGCTGAGTTACTCAAGCGCAGTTCTTGCTGTACCCAAACCGAACTCCTGGTCCGCGAATAACCGTGTGTTATGTATAATGGAGCCCAAGCATTTGCATATCAGCATTTTCTCTAAAATGACCCCACGACACCCGTATCCTTAGCTAGTCATCTGCAGCCGTCGTCACCAAAACTTTCCTTTTCCTCTCCCAACTCCAGGAGCGCAGTCGTGGAAGTCGATATTAAGACGATCGATGTCATCTGCGAAACAAAGATTGTTAAGCCTACGGCGCTAATGTTCACTCCAATCGATTCTTCCACAGGATGTTTCATGACGTCTTCTGAATAGTGTTGAAGAACATCGGCGAGATGAGACATACTTGCCTTGCTCCCATCTTGTTGGTGAACCTGTCAGCCAACTCGTTTTCCACTAAAGTCCGGCCAGCCAGAACGAGTTTCTGCAGGGAACGAGGCCGAAAATGAGACTTTCACAGAATGATGAACACCCTATGTCTACTACGAATCTGCACGTCTGCCGAGTTCTAGTGAGTTCCTATTCTTGTCAGAGAATCAAAGAAAAACACATGTAAATCCAATGGGACGCAGATAGCAGCATATGGTTAAGATGAAATTTTCTATGTTTTCGCTTGTAAACTGGAAAGTATTACGTCTAGACTCATAATTTTTGACATGGAATGTCTTAAGGTCATTTCCTATGATGAGCATGTGCTATTATCATGCATCTGATCGGCAATGTATATGAGAATGTGGTTGAATGTGGATAAAGTTGCTCAAAATGTTTGTGTTTGCCGACATTAAGGGGTTCGCCAAATCTAAATGTGTTTAGCTTTATAGACCCAGGGGTGCATTGACAAAGACGGAAACGACCTGGACATTCCATGTCAAAAATTATGACTCTGAGCTTAGTACTTTTCGTTAAATCAGAGAAAAAATACAAAATTTCACTTCAGCCAAAAAGTGCAATCTCCATCGCATTGGATTTCCATGTGTTTTTCTTTGATCCTCTCTGACAAGAAGAGAAACTCACTAGAACTCGGCAGGTGTGCAGATTCGTAGTAGGCATATGGTGAACATCATTCTATGAAAGTCTCATTTTCGGCGTCGCTCCCTGCAGAGACTCGTGCTAACTGCCGGACTACTGACAGTCGCCTGCTGCTTGCTATACAGGTTCCCAAGTAGTTGTACAACAGTGATACTGACGCTCAAGTTTTTCAAAACATTCCCTTATGTCGGGTGCTGCACCACTGTTTGGTACCCAGTCCCGAATTTCTTCCTGAAGTTCATCTGCACATCTGCGAACTGTTCTTCAGCGGTCATCTGTGTAATCCTTAGAAGGATTCGGAGCAGGATCTTGCTGGCGTGAATGATCATAGCTATGGCACGATGTCCCGAGCACTCAACAGTTCCGCGAATCTGCGCTGGCGGGATGAAGATTGACCTTACCCAATCAGTCGGCCAATCGCTAGTCTCCGTGATCGTTTTGCACACCTTGAACAGCACTTAGGGCATCATCGGATTATCGATCCTGTACAACTCTTCTGGATCTTCATCAAAGCCAGCGACATTCCCTTTAGGCAGTCATCTACTTCCTCGACTCTACTCTCCAGACTTACAGGCCGGTCTCTTTGTGATAATTAATGTCGGCCTTGATGGTCATCATGACTTTCTCGACTGTAGTTGTCTTCTTGAAATAGCCTCTCTCCGTAGTCGCTCCATCTCCTTCGAATATCATGTCCTGAAGGTCAGACAAGACATGGCTATCAGTGTCTTTGAAACCTCTACATCGATACTGACAACCACTTTTAGGGCTGTGATGACTCGCTTGCATTCTATGTGTTGTGACGTTGTGACTGTGAGCCACTTGGCATCTTGTATATCCGTCTACAGTCGCCTTATTTTCTGCCAACTCGACTCCAGTCTATCTATAAGTTGTTGAGTGTTTTTTCTCCTCGTGACCTGGCCAGGTCTCTTTCCGTCATGGCCGTGACGTCATGTCTTTCACTGCTTTAAACATGTCCGATAACTTTTAGCCTTCCAATAGTCGTAGATCCTCAAATCAATTATTGACCTCCACGTCGCATGCATCCCTAAAGAGCGGTTCGTCGAGCGAAGCGAGACTCAGTCGAACATCTTCTCACCTAGTCTCACTGGTGCCACAGCGGGTTTCAAAAATTCTTCAGAAGCCAATTGCCCCGCAGTTTAGTAAGTATACCTAAACTGCCAAAAGACTTAAAAGCGGAAGAACTTGATCACTTGAAAATCGACCTGAGTAGCGTCATCACCATTGAAAATTTTCAGAAAAAGTTGATCATGCAAAGTACTACGGAATGAATAGTGGTGTAATTGTGTTGTACTGACTTGTATTTGACGAGCAGCAGATCGATAAACATGCCAAAAAATGTTCTACGATAACATTTAAATTTGGTTCAGTTAAATGTAAAATTCTCCGATTGAAAACATCAAATTTCAAGACAATTTCTACACGGTTCGTACAGCTTCGCTAATAAAATGGAGCAGGTGCTAATTCGGCAAGAAAATGACTCAATAATTCAGCCATAAGATATTTTCACCGAATGACTATTAATGTTCATGCCGACATTCCACTGATTGCAACTAAATTCACTTCATATGTTGAAGCATCATGAGCGAAATATTGAATTAAGAAATCCTACCCACCCGTATTTGATATTCAAACATATTAAAGCATATGATATTTATTCCTAGAAGAGCAGGTAACAACTGACATAAGAAAGTCTTTACTGATTAAAAACAAGCAATAGAAGCGTGGATCTAAAAAAAAAATAATTTGGCCAAAACTGTAATGATCGGACATCGCTATTACATAAATTCAATCTACAGTACATGAAAATAGCTAATAACAATTGATAATTACTGATGTAAATAGTAAGATAGATATTTACTGTCACAAAACCTTAAGCTCAACAATGGAACAATTAACTTTCCGTCGCACAGACGTAATGCGTTTGTCTGAATTAGAAGTTAAATACATTCCTGATCTTCAGCTTCCATCGCTTGCTGTCTGCCATGGGGTAAAACGGTCTAATATTATTGGCACTGCACGAGCATATGAGGATGATATATGTGAGGCAAAACAAATAAACATTAAAAGAATAATGTTAAAATTAATGTTGTAATAAGAATCTTAAATTTGTTCTTTTTTTTATTTTCTGTATCTGCGGGCAATGAAATTGTATGAGGTACACAAAAAACACACACGTCAAGAAATGACATGATGGGTTTTTGGTATGATGAGGATTGCTATGGATGTGTCCTTTCGATATGTAATGCTCCATTTCCTCCGTGGGACAAGAACCTCAGAACTCGTGCAGCTTTTCATCAGATGATCGATGGATTCCAGGGTTTGCTTGTGCCACCTACAAAAATCATCGGTCCTCCGTCACTTCGATGGCTAGTTTCTTTTTTGCGTTTTCGTCATGCATGGAAACTTTCTTTTCATGTCAAGTTATCCTTTTCTTTCTTAGCGACAGTCTCTTTCAATGCCCTTTTCTCTTCAAGTGATGCGTTGGAGCATGAAAAGATTCTTTGATACAAAGAATCAAGCAATTCAGAAGTCATGACTCTGCACCTGCTTATTCCACAGTAAAATACACGAGCTTTCGATGGCTCTCGGCCCACCTTAATCATGTGATAAAATTGAAAAGAAATACCTGGATGTAGCCTTAGCCCGATTGGGTCTGAACTTATGACTTTATTGCAAATTTCTCATCTATTTCATGATCATATTCTCATTAATCGCATTCATTTTCAGTGTTCATAGCGTCTTATTCTGATTAATAGTTTCAAACTGATTGCCACTGCGTCTATTTCGTCAATGCATGTCCAATCGGTCCAATGCATGTCTGTAAATAGTGATCAATCGGGCAGAGGGTGCATCCAAATATTTCTTTTCAATTTCATCACATGATTGAGGTGTGTCGAGAGCCATCGAAAGTTCGTGTATTTTACTGTGGAATAAACAGATGGAGAATTACAAAATCATGACTTCTGAATTGCTGAACCAATCTGGAACAATATTCAGCGTATTAAGTATCAAGCAATTAGTGATTTTGATATTCGTGAACCTCCCAGCCCAAATAGATGAGTCATTGGATGTGCGCAGCGCCACAAGCGTTTCTTCATCCAGGGAGTATTATTGGCTACTGGATTCATCTAAAGAAGGATTTAAAACAGATTGCTTTTAAGTGCATGCAGCAATACTGCAACTTATAGCTATGGTCCGATGAATGATGGAATGACATATTTTGAAGTAAAACATGAATGCCAGGCAAATCTCCCGCGATTCATTCGATGCATGAGTTGTTATGTCACATTTCGAAGCGCAAAATTATGCAATGTGTTGGGTCGGTTGAATGTTGAATCCAAGTTCGAAGCTCACAGATGCACGATTAATTTTCTGCAATTTTCATTCATTGCAATGTTAACAAGAATAATATTACAAATTCCTAAGCTATGACGATGCAAGATGAATTTTAAACAGTAATTCTTCTGTGAAAGCTTCCTCTATTTTCTTGATGACATTTCGCACAATTGTGAATATATTGATCATAATGGTTTTAGATTAACAAATGAAGTCTTATAAGTGTTGGTCAACTTCGGAGATCACTGCTTTCTCAAACCTGACATTGTTGAGCTTTATGTTCAAAAGCAACCGTGCAAAGAATTCGACCTCGTTATTGACACCCAAACACAGATGACTTCAGATACGAAATTCTGAAGATCAGAGAGGTGGAGAGAACGACATCTGCGAGACATAAGCCTAATAGCGGCGAATATCTACTTTCAGAACGACAGTATAGCTACTGCGTTGCAATCACACCATATAGGGTTGATAAGCACGATATTGCAGAAGAATTAAAAATCTGGGAATGGGCTATCTGCTTGCTTCGATAGAAAATATAAAAATCCTACAAATTACATAAATGATATATTATTTACAGATATTATACAATTCTTTTATCATGCACGGTCAATGCATTTTGCTGCATGCAACAAATCGTGGTGATCCTTAAGCACATGATATTCCGCAGCGGGTCGAACGCAATTTTACAACTTTTTAAAGCATGTTTTAGCAATCTTACAGAGATCATTTACTTACGGTTTTTGAAGTATATTGCAGTTCTACTCTTGATGGTGAAGTAGGTTATAATAGGCACATGTGTATTTCACTTTTGCAACTTGTAACGTATTTCGCTTTTGCAACTTGTAACCAATGTGTAAGCCCATTTTACGAATTTCAATGTCAAAAATAAACACAGGCTATATGTATTTAGAGAAACTCTCTCTCCTGTTTGTGGTGTTATTGCAATATCCAGCAAGTTACTGTCTAGGATATTTTCCCAGTCCAGAAGGCTAGAAATGAATGCTAAAGCCATAGAGCGTTACCATTATCAACATAGACGTTTCAGATTACTTCATTGTCTATTAGATATCAACAAATAAATTTCTGAGAACGATAATTTTTATGATCAATCTAAGGCAAATTCTGTGTCCTGGATAGAATGTTCACAAGGCATTCTATTCAGGCCTATAAATAAGAATGGCTATCTCTGAAACAACGAAAGCGATGTACATGTGTTGGGTAATGATACTTCGTGACGACTTGACATTATTCACGGGACCAATAGTCCTGACCATTCCCGGCTAATCACATGAAATCCTCCAACTATTAATTCGTGTATGCCTACTCAACTAATTGATTTTTATTTCATTGCAGCACTTCGATGGATTCCAAAAAGTGGACTCAAAACTATGAAGTTATTGAAATAATCTTTTTACAGCCCATGACTGCATTCGCCGGAACAAGGGTTCAAAAGACTTCATGATGGAACAATGTTACATCCAGCCAACTCAGTCAGGACTTTTCCTGAAGTTTGAATTACATAGCAATAAATTAATAGTTGTACCTTTTCTTTCTGTATTTCTTGTCTGAATGTTTGACCTCATTCTTCGAAGAATCTCTGCGGCTACTGCTTTTGTGTGATTTCTTTCTTGATTTTCTATCCATTTTGAAGAAATCGATAACTTAAACCGAATCATAGATATATTGCTTTCATTTTTACTATATTAAAACAAGTATTCTTGATGAGACCGCAGCGTAAAACGACGGACAAAACTTGATCAGCATTGTGGCAACTACTAGAAAAAGACAACAAACGGGTGTTAACAAGACAAGGGGTGTTGACAAGACAAATAATTACATTTTATTCACCTGAATTTTTGCCAAAAATGTGCAAGCTGTTCACAGTTGTGTGACTCGGATCAGCGTTCTAATTTTAATGTAGTCACTCGTGACGATCGATTTTCATGTTGTCAGTGTTGGAGACCATGTGCATCAGGTTCTACAAGCCAATTGTAGTGTTTTCTGTTAATAAACACTCTGTCCGCTTGTCACTTAAGCTTTGCCGCCTTAGCTGTGAATGCATACAAGAAGTCATAACAACTATGACAGATGGTCTCAACCACCTAGTTGCTGTTGCTCGATGTCTATGGTCTCAACTGAAGAACAATTACGTTGCCTTGTTTCCCATCGATATCCGCACACGCCTTCGGAATGCGATGCTTTCCCTCAGCCATCAGTTCCAACCGGTTCCAACGCTTGTGACGCCACTATGGTGGTCTAATTGTGAATGCAGGTTGACAATGAAGCATGTTGGAATCCTATTTAACTGAGCCTGATGTAAACACTACCGGTTTTGCTTGATATTAACGCCCTCGGGGCAACTTCGCTTCGCTTTGCTTCGCTTCGCTTGCGCCGGATGTCACACTTTTGCGGGTTTTTTCAAAATTTTCAAAAAATCAAAATTTCAAAAATTTAGGTGGACTTCAAATTTCACGTGGCCGAAGGGCGAAAATTTAGGTAGTGACAAATTTTCAAAAAAAATCAAAATTTCAAAAATTTAGGCGGTCTCAAAATATCCCGTAATCGAAAATTTAGACGGTCTCAAAATATCACGTGGACGAAAATTTAGGCGGTCTTAAAATATCACGTAATCTAAAAAATATCACGTAATCTAAAAAATATCACGTAATCGAAAAATATCACGTAGGCGAAGCCCGAAGGTCGAAAATGTAGCCGAAGATCGAAAATGTAGGCAGATGAAAATTTAGGTAGCCCAAAAAATATCACGTTGTCCTTATATAGCAGAAGATTGTATTCAAAATATTTATTCAAAATATTCATTTAAAAATGGAAGAAACAAAAGTGGATGAAACAAAAGTGGAAGGAACCTCAAGAATATATCCTTCGTTATCATATGAACGTAGTTCTACTTTAATGGACATTGAAAAGATTAACATTGAAAAAATGAATAAAGAAAAACACAAAGATAGAGTACGTTATATGAAAGATAAGGAATCCCAATTATTATTAAGATTAGAGCATTATAAAAAATTAAGAAAGAGATGGTCTAATGTTAAGAATGTAACACAAGGAATTGGCATATTCTTAACAATAAGTTTAGGTGCTTTAACAATTGTTATATCTTCAGGTGTTTTAGTAATTCCAGTAGTTGCTTCTGCTTTAACTCGATACAAAATGAAAACACATTTTCATCTTTGAAATATTTTATTCACATCACAGACAAGTACTATGTACAAGTAGCATGGTTTACAATGAATAAAATATATGTTACTAAAATGTATTATGCCATGATACAATTGTTTCTCGTAAATTGAAATAAGGTAAGGGTCATAGAACTATAAACCAATGAGGACAAGTAGTATGGTTTACAACGAATAAAATATGTTGACTAGAAAATGTATTATGCCATGATACAATTGTTTCTGTATGAGTAAAATAAGGTAAGGCTCATAGAACTATAAAACCAATTAGGACAAGTAGCATGGTTTACAACGAATAAAATATGTTGACTAGAAAATGTATTATGCCATGATACAATTGTTTCTCGTAAATTGAAATAAGGTAAAGGTCATAGAACTATAAACCAATGAGGACAAGTAGTATGGTTTACAATGAATAAAATATATGTTACTAAAATGTATTATGCCATGATACAATTGTTTCTCGTAAATTGAAATAAGGTAAGGGTCATAGTACTATTATCTATTGGGAGTAGCTTACCGTTTCAATTGATTGAGTTTAAAATTTGATCAAGGGTTGGGCGCTGTCTCCCATGGCGAAGATACGAGACAATAATAGCGAAGTTCCTTTTGAAAAATGATATAGATTCCGTCGAGTTCTTAATAAACGGAAATCGTAAATATAGTTTATAAAATTTTCTTAAAAAGATGCTATAGCCTCTCGAATAACCTAATTGTTTAAAAACATGGCCACTTCCCCGGATTACAGTCAAAGCTCTTCCTTCTAACAACGATAACTTCACAGTATTGTTCACCGAAATGTCTTCTTCTCTTCTTAAATGTGCTAAATAATTAGTTAGCTCTGATGGCAAGATGTCTCTTTGAATTTCTTCTTCAAAATTATAGTTTGAACTGATATTGATGGCGTTATCTTGCAATGTGTCTTCAAATCGATTTATCACTAAAAATTCTGCGAATGTTTTTGATGCGTGGATGTCTTCTTCTTCCCTTGGTTTAAGATATTTCTCCTGAAATTCTGTTAGCATCTCAATACACTTCTCCCGTTGATCTTCGTTCACAATAGTGTCTGAAATTTTTCTTTTCAAATCGGCAAAGGCGATGCTTGAACGTGCCATTTTCGTTCAAACGTAGTGAATTAATTATGATAGAAATGAAATTGTTGAAAGTCGCTGATGAAATTGACCAAAATAGATAAAGGCCACAGATGATTCGTAAGCAGTCACAGTCTCGTAGAACGCACACAGAATGAATGCACGCAAGTAATACGTGGAATAATTGCAGCTGCTGTTCAAGTGACAAGTTGTGAATTATGCGGGTCATAAAGAATTCTCTCATACTGAATAGCATAAACTGGTAGCAAGCAGCTGTTCATGCGTGAAACAATCATGCAGTTTGAGAAATGTAGTAACAGATGTTGCTATTGTCTTAATACAGATAAAACAATCAATATCCTCTTAATGAGAGTTCATAAAAATAAAATGTAACAATGTAACGTTTTAATTTAGATCAAATTAAATCATTTCAAAATCGAGTAAGTAGTAAGGAAAGTCATCATTAGAGAACAGTTTTAAATCAATACCCCCTCCCTTCTGACTAAGTAGTAAAGAAAGACATCATTAGAGAACAGTTTTAAATCAATACCCCCTCCCTTCCGACTTCGAAGGGTCCCTATAAGAAATTTTTTTAATTATAAAATGAGCAACATAAATGAGTTTTTTAAATTATATGGAACGCAAACCACGACAAATTTCGACCTAAAGAAAATCGCAAATGAATTAGGAATAAAGAATTTTCATGTTCTAATGATAGTCGAATTACAATTCCTAAAAAATAAGCCAACAGGAACCTTCAGTTCCCGGAACAAAGTTCCATCAATAACTATAAATTTCATAACAAATCTTCATACGTCAGATGAAAAAGGAATGCATTGGTCTGCAGGTATCTTTAATAAAAATCGAGATAATTACTATTTCGACCGCCCGGAGGCTGAGAACTATTGGTTCGACTCTTATGGACTTCCACCTACAAACGAAGTCAAAAAATTACTTGGCAATGGAATTTATAATACATTTCAAATTCAAAAACCGGGAACTACTTATTGTGGTCAATTATTCTTTATGTTTTATTTAAAACATACAGGAAGGAGTACCATTTCTAGATATTATGTTAGAATTGAACGAACCGTAGGTTCTATGGCTACGCCTAATAATAATAAATAATGATAATGATAATTAAAAATCAGTTCGTTGTAACTCATTTTGATAAAATCGGCCTCTGATATTTTCGTCATCTAAATCTTTGATTTCGTAAGTAATCGGATAAGTTTGGTTTATTTTACAAACTTCAAATATCTCTTTCGTCCAGTATCCGACGAACCCCTTTTCAAATTTATTCTTATATTTAAATATTCTAACTCTATCTCCAATTTTAAATTTCGGCTTAAGTTTCTGCAAATTCGGATTACTCTCATTCGAATAATTATTCTCGAATATTTTTTTCGTATCAAATCAGGGTCGTCAGAAGCATTCTTTGGAGTTTCTTCAATACCAGAATGAACTTTATTATTGTACTGCTCTACAACTCCTGGTAATATCTTCAACCATTTCTGATTTCTTTGCTCAGTAAATTTCTTGAATAATTTATTTTTTAACGTCCGATTGAATCTTTCTATCACTACGGCCTTCCCTGCATTTTCAGTTGAATAAACAGTTTCAAATAGTGGCTGAATGTTTCTGTTATAAAATTCCGACCCTTTATCAACAAACAATTTTCTTTGCTTTCTATTAGTTTCTTTAAAGATTTCTTCAAACGCATATTTAACTGATAGACCACTTTTATTTTTTAAAGGTTTTACCCAAGCGTATCGTGTATATAAATCTATAACGGTCAATGCGTATTTATAATCTTTTTCATTCGGCATATGAATAAGATCAGCACACCAAATATCATCTTTATTAAATACTTTTACTTTCAATAAATATTTAGGCCTTCTATATTCTTTATGAATTTCAGACGCGTAGCGGCTTAGGTCTTTCGACATTTCGGAGGCATAAATTCGAGCGTTGCTCTCAGACAGCTTTGCTGTCGTTTCATTTAAACCCTGACCGAATAATATTTTAGCTTGTAAAGCTTTCTTAACAAACATTCTTTCAATTTTTTCTCTAAATGTAGGATTTTGAATACTATCTAATTCTTGAATCATCTTCTTATCAGCTGCATGTCGAGAACTTAGATCATGATTTCGATAAGCTAAATCATGCCTGTAAGCTGCGGCATCTACTCTATTTATTGGTTCTTCACCTGGTTTCGGATTATTATTCTCATCTAGTCTTATATCTAATCGAGTTCCTGGACCAGTATATGAATGACCAGGAAGATGTTTTTCTTTCGAATATTTACTCCAAATAAATCCAGGAAAGTTTTCTAATGTTCTTTGTATGTCACCTCCAATATGCTGACAATTTGAGTTTTTATTTTTGTTTAATAGATAATTTAATAAATCTAAATTAGCAATTTTTAATTTAATTAAATTTTCGGAATTTGTAAAAATCATTTAAAAAGATAAAATAAATGTTTTACCTAATCGAACTTTGTTCAGAGGCTTTAGCCGATCGGACCAAAGGTCCTCAGGTTACTAACCTATAGAAACCAAAGGTTCTGAGGCTTTAGCCGATAGAACCAAAGGTCCTGAGGTTATTACCTTATCATACTAGGACTTAGATATATTCCAGAACCATCTTTAGTTTCTTTAATTTCAATTAAATCATCAACATTGTGGAGAATATTTTTAAGAACTCGTTTTCCTTCATCAACTAATTTTAATTTACTAATAAAATTATCTACTATTCCTTCACCCCTAGCAACTTTCTCTAACTCTCTATTATGACGTTTTTGTTCTTCTAATGCTGCCTTCTCTGATTTATTTTTATTTACTGCTTGGACAATACCAGCTGTCCCACCTGCAGCACTTCCTGCTGCTGCTATGCCACCTATTATTATAGGAATTAATGGGAGAATCCCGCCATTCTTTTCTTCTTGTAATTGAATATTCTCTATCATTGGTTTACTTATGTAATACTTTTTTTTATTAATAGAAATAGTTTTAGGGGTATTTTTGTCAACAATATTACGTAATTTTAATTCAACAGTTTTATTATTATTACTTTTCGCTTGCGACATTTTTAATAAAAAAATTTTAAGTTACTAAAAAATTTTAAGTTACGAAAATTTTTAATCTATTCTAGTTATGATAAATTTTAAGTTAAGAATTTTTAATCTATTCTAGTTATGAAAAAATTTTAATCTATTCTAGTTGACAAAATTTTAAGTTATGAAAAATTTTAATTAACCTATAGAATTTTGTTCAGAGACTTCAGATGAATCTAGACATTTTTCCATTAAGAACTTCAATAGAATATTTTACATCTTCTAGCAATAAACCATAAGCCATCAATGAAGTTGTGGAATCTTTCTTTTCAATATTAATTGTTACATCACATCCATTTTTAATAATATCTTCAGATTGTGCACTTAAATCGAAACAGAAAATTGGATATAAATGTCTCCAATCTCCAGGAGTTAATTGTGGTTCAACTCCAATTTCTATACAAAGATTTCTATAAGCATCATATCCTTCCATAAATTGATTATTGGTATCATCGAATCTTAATGGATCAATAGGATAACATGTTTGATTTAAAGCAACTTGTAAACTTCGAATTGTATTAATATGAAAAAGATTGTTGTTCTTATCAAAACTTGGAGAATTATTTCTTTGATAAGTTAGCAATAAATATCTTGGAGTTTTCGAAGTTCTAGTAAAATGCCAGTTAAATCTTTGTTCAGTAAAAGTTACAGAACTAGCAGTACGCTTCAGAAAATTTACTGGAATTGGTTTGTTAGTGTTCAATCTTTTTGCAATAGTTGATTCAACCTCTAAACTAGGAGTAATATGTTATATCCACCATTCAAGTCTATCAATTTTTAAATATGCTTTTTTTCCAGTCTTACCAAAAAAGATTAATTCATTATTTGCTGTACGATGAATTATTAATTTAAATTTTACTTGATATGATATTTCATCATAATCTAAATATCCAAATAATGGAGACAATGACCAATTTACTGTCTGTTTACTTTTCTTGTTAAATTCAAGTCTTTCTTTATATGCATCATTATTTGTTTTATTTAAATGTTTTGCAATATTTTCTACATCTTTCGCAATTCCTGCTGCATCTGTTCCAGCGTGAGTTAAATCATCTATAATTATACCATCATTAGTATCAGGAAACCAACCTTCGATTTCATACTTTTTATTATTTTCACCAATTGTTACAAATCTAAGCATTGTATCAATTACACCTGGAGAATCACTTATTGTTTCTATATTTTGAGTTGCAACATCTAAACGCATTTGTGTAAATAATCTTGGAAAAAAATTATTCTCTAATGCAATATTATCGGTATCTGGTAATGGTGTTGTAAAATTAGCATCACTATATAAAGAATATTCACAGTGTAAAAACGAATCAGGTAAATATAAATAACTCTGCTGATTATCAACTTCAAAAATTAAATCACCTCCAGTATTTACTCTACTGGAAGATCCGGGATTCATAGCAATTCTTATATAGTCATTCTTTTTTTGATTATAATTGACGAACGGAGGATCGTCTAATCTAAATTTATTTTCGATAAGCGAAGACATTTTTTAAAAAATAATTTGACTTTTTGTTTTCTCACAGACAGAAAAAATTTTTACTAAAATATAATTTTAGAATTTTACCAAAAAAAATTTTACTAAAAAATTTTACTAAAAAATTTTACTAAAATACAATTTTAGAATTTTACCAAAAAAATTTTACTAAGAAAATTTTGCTAAAAAAATTTTACTAAAAAAATTTTACTAAAATATAATTTTAGAATTTTGCTAGACCAGCTCCGCTACAGCTTTGCTGGTTAGACCGAAGTTTGCTGTTCACACCATTACCTCTTATTTCTTCAATTGTTTTTTCATTATTTTTATTTTCATTATGTTTACTATCACCCTCCACAGCTATGTTAGCAATTTTGTTCTTTGTTTCCTCTGAAAATTTTTTTAAATTTTTTAGTTCTTCAGAATCATTTTTAAGTTTACGAATAGTTTCTAGTTGTTTTAATTCGTTTTGAGACTTAACAGCATTTGATATTGCACTAGCTGTACTACCTATAGCAGCTGCTCCTTTTGCAGCAGATGTAATCAAATCTTTATTATTCTTAGTTAAGTTAACGATACTTCCAATACCAGAAAATATACCGGATCCGCTGTTTACACTATCCCCTTCTTTTTGAACGGCACCTGCGGTGCCTAGGAACTTTTGTGTTCCGATTGTTTCTACACTGTTATAATGATAAACAGGATTCATACGTGGTTCATGAGCAATTTTTTTATTTGAAGCAAAATGTCTAAGATTGTGTTTATAAATTATAGGCATTTTTTAGGATTAAATTTGACTTTTGGGAAAAATATTTACGATTGGTTAGTAACCTGAGGACCTTTGGTCCGATCGGCTAAAGCCTCGAGGAGCTTCGCTCCGATAGGTTAGAAACCCAAGACTTCGTCGATCGGTTGGTAACCTGAGGACCTTTGGTCTGATCAAGATTTACGTTTGTGAATGGACAACAACTTCGAGATAACTTTATTAATTGCCTGTTGCACTTTATCTATTGCGTCTAGTAGCGTGTGATGTACTTTAATTTCTCTTCTATTAACTTGCATTTTCTGCTGATTAATGTTCAACGCCGCTTTAAGAGCATTCAATTTAACTTTAAGAACATCTAATTGTCTTTTAACAGCATCTAACTGTTCTTTATTTTCTTTAGAGTTTTCTTGTAAATTTTTCTTTAATTCATTTTCTAAATTGATTTTAAGAGTTTTCATTTTATCAACTTTTTCATTAAGTGAGTTTACTTCATTTATTATTCTATTCATCTTTTTCATTTGTTGAGTAATTTTAGAACTCAATTCATCAACACTTTTTTGGAATGTAGTTTGTAACTGCTTTAAATTTTTTTTAATTCTTTCAGGAAGTTTTTCTATTTCATCTTCTAATTGTTCTTTCAATAATTTTATCTGATGTTTGTTTTTAATGACTGCAGATTTTAAATTTATAGAAAGTAATATTAAAATTTTTGATTGTTCTGAAATCTTTTTAAAAAGTTTTGCTATATCTGCTTCTAGCTCTCTATCCTTTTTATCAAGTTTTAATAATTTTTCGTTTAATGATTTGTCATTAAGTTTAAGCAACTTTAATTCGTTCATCAGTGGAACCAAAACATCGTTTATATATTTTTCTTTTAAGTCATTGATTTGTGTATCAACATATTGTTTACTTGTCAACTCTGTATTTTGTTGCGGAAGAATAGAAAGATGCAATGGACCAGATAAAACGTCTCCAGTTTTCATGATATAATTTTCTATCTCTATTTCTAATTCACGATTATTCGGGATATATGCACCTCCGCCAACATTTGGTAACATCATTTTTTAACAATAAAAAAAAAATTTTTTCTAATAAAAATAAAAAAAAATAAAATTTTTTCTAATAAAAATAAAGAAATAAAATTTTTTCTAATAAAAATAGAAAAATGGATAAAGCAAATTTAAAAAAATCATATTCGTCCGCATCATCCTGTTCTTCTTATTCGACGAGATCAACGGGATTTGAAAATAAATGTTTTGATAATAATAATAATAATACTATTACAAATCCATGTATAGATGTGAATATTTTATTTCAATTACAAGCCGAAATATTTAGAGAACAGACTAAAGGTTTACCTTCTATAGAAACTAACTATTGTTTATTTCCAGGAGACCCGTTTATAAAATTTATTGAGATTGTAAGCAAATATAATGATGTAGCTTATGTAGAATTAAATAAAGAAAATATGGTTATAATAGGACATAATAATGTTTACGGATTCATTAGAGCAGTTTTACCGATTAGTAATACTGAGTGGATAGAAAATAAAATTATTAATTATATCAATATTAAAGAATTAGTTAAAAAATTGAAATCGTTTTCCAAGGAAAAAATTAGATTATTTGTTGATGAACAAAACCAATATAATATTCATACCGAGAGTAAAAAACATAATGAAGAATTATTATGTCAAGTTTATTATAGAGACACAATTTATAAACAAGAAACATTAGAAATGCCGCAAAGATATGATGATGATACTTATATAGGATTATATTCAAATTTAAATATTAATTTGTTAAAATCTTATATAAATGGTTTAGCTCAACAAGAAAAACTTTATATGTGGACAACACCCTATAAAAGTTTAGATTCTGATAAAAATTCTAAAAATAATAAAAGTTTTAAACATCATGAAAATGTGAATTTTAAAGAATCTTATAATAATAATAATGATAATAATATAAATGATGATAATATAAATGATGATTCTGAAACATCTGAAAATGGTGTGAATGGTAAAAAAGATTATAAAAATATTAGTAATTATAAAAATTTAAGTGAAGAAAAATTTATATCTCATAATATAATTAATACTACTATATTAATATATTAATACTATATTAATACTACATATAATCAAAATTTATCTAAATTTCATTTTCTTACAATTGAAAATAATAATGATGGAATAGTTGAAGATACTGTTAGACAACTATGTGTCGGGTCTACAAAATTTAAATTAGGATTTACATCTAATCAATTTAAAATTGTATCATCTTTAATAAAAACTAAAAGTGATTCAGATTATGGTGGTGTTATTAAATTTTCCAAAAGAGATCAAAGACCAATATTTTTCTCTATTATATTATTATCAGATAAAAAATGTAATTTAGAGTTAGATATTCCAATAAGAGAATGGTATCCTATCAGGGAATGGCATCCTTTACCAAAAAGTGTAATTTATGATGATGAAGAATCAATTGATGATGATCATGAAGAATCAATAGTTAGTGAAAATAAATTTTAATTATCTTTTGATAAAACGTTATATGATAAAACTTAATATGATAAAACATGATGTGATAAAACTTAATGTGACAAAGAAAATAAAATAACTAAAGAACGTGAAATATATTTTCATATGTAATAAAATTTTTAGATGTAATAAATTTTTTAGGTGTTATAAATTTTTTAGATGTTATAAATTTTTTAGATATTATAAATTTTTTAGATGTTATAAATTTTTTAGATGTTATAAAATTTTTAGATGTAATAAAAAAATTATTATTCCCACGTGTCATCATCACTTAAATTACTCTCACAGATTATTGTTTGAAATATTTCAGCTTGAATATCTTCTCCGTTATAAGGTAGCATAATTTCATTTTCATCAGGTGCTTGACGTTTAAGAATATTTATTTGACCAGAAAATTTTTTTTCTTCAGTATTATTATTTTTATCAGGAATACTAATTCCACTTTCTAAAGATCTTTTCCATGGTTTATTAACTGTAGTCGATAATGTTTTCCCCGAATATAATTTTAGAAAATCTTCTACTTTTACTTTATCTTGTGAATATCCTTTGAATGTTTTCTTTTCACTAAGTCTCCCTTGTTCATCTACAGTAATACAGTATTTTACTATAGGTGCAATAAACATTGCAAAAATAATTCCACCATTTCCATAATCATTTTTTCCTTGACACAATTCTCCTCCAACATATCCAGCAGCGTCTAATTAATTTAAGAGCTCATTGGAAATATATATTGAATCAGTATCTGTATAATGAATGTATTTTTCTTTGAAACCATTAATTTCTAAAATAAAGTTATTCATGATTCTTCTAGAGTGAGAAAGAATGAAAGAACCTAAGTGTGATGGCATGAATGACGTCTTCCCATCTTTTACAATATTAGTTTTGAGAAATTCATCATCTTCCATTTCTACTTTCGCTAAATATTGTTCATCATTTAATTTTTCATAATCTTTTACTTCTTGAGTGAAATTTTTTCTCAATGTATTCTCATTCCATAAATGATATTTAGTGGTTATATCTTTTTGCACAGTTTTGCCATATAGCGAATTCATCAATAATTTAATAACTCATCACCTACAGTATTTCCTTCTGTTTTATATCTTTTTCTCAAATTAAAAAGTTTTTCAATATAATTTCGAAATGGTGAAACTTGATAATTTTTTTTCATAAATTATACCATCAGCAATATGTAAGATTTTTCCCCCACATCTAACAATTTCTTGTATGTCTACAGAAGTTAATACGTCATAACATATACCATTTCTAAACCTGATTACTTTCACATGAGAATTATTATTTTGATTTTTAACTTTATCTTCTATAGGAACTGGTTGGAAAAACATATCATTCGGATATTGAAACACAACAGAGAATATTCCAGTTTTAGGTCTAAATGTTTGAGTATTAAATTTATATACTATTTCCCGCTCTTCTTCTTGACGAAATTTTCTAGCTGATTCAGCTTTAGGGTATTCTGAATTTTCATCATACATAGCTGATGGACATAAAGATGTTGCATCAAAAGCCATTAGAAATTCATTTTTTTGTTCAAGTAGTTGATTTGAAATTTTCTTACAAATTTCAGTTTTATCTCCTAAATCTCGATACTGTTTCATTAAATCTATTAAATTACTTCCAAGGGACAAAGTCCCCCCAGCGCAGCGACCAGGGGACAAAGCCCCACCAGCGTAGCGACCAGGTAAATACTGTTTTAATATTGGTAACAAGATGCTACAAAATGGCGATATGTATTTTCTTATATTTGCTGAAACTCTTCCACCTTTAACAGATTTTCTAATATAATTTCTAGCCCATAAATCTATATGAGAATGAATATTTGTATTGTCATTTTGTACGCTTTTCATCCAACCGTTAAATGTTAAGGCGGAGGATGTTAAATTAGTAGTTATATCTTCACCAACTAAATCTCGCATAACATTATTATATTTGTAGATACAAAAAGCTAAAGAAAGAATATCGTTAACTAAATATGGTCTCCATTCAATTTCTTTTTCTTTATAATTTTCATGTGTTATGTCTCCAATTTCATAATTTAATTTACACACATTCGTGGGAATTTTAAAATTCTCACACCATTTAGAAAACTTGTTTTTACATGTTGATAACTACATTTCATTATAATAGTTTGAAGTGCTAATTTACCTGACGGTGAATCTTTTTTCATATTGTTTTTAAATCTAAAAGATTTTTGAATGTATCTACTAACACATTCAGTTGTATAAGGATTTTGTAATGAAGCAGTCAATATTCCTCTTGAAGTTTTAAGAGGCGGTTTAGATAATTTAAAATTAGCTTTTATCGGAAAATAAGAATCAAAACCTGATGAATTGTGAGCTATTAAAGTTACTCTCGAATAATTAAATTTTCCAAGAGTTTTAAAAAATTGATGGATCGGACATACGTCCTCTGGGTTTCCCCCGATCGGACATTCATCATCCTCAGTTCTCGTAATCAAATTAAGACACGACACGGTTAAAAAATTCGAAGAATCCAGGAAACGGAAGACGCCAAAGTTAAACAATTACCCTAGTGGAGAATCTTGTAAATAATTAGGTAATTAAAAGTCATGAATGAATGAAATAATACTGACAACATAGAGTAACCTACTCTAGTATAGAGCAGGTACTGAAATACGTATAAAGGCAAGTCTACTCAACTAAAGACGGCAAGGGAAATAAATTAAAACTTATAAACGATTTAATTTTTTATCAAACAAGAAAGAAACCCAAAAAAAAACCAAAATTAAGTTTGCTATGTATGGAGTCATCAGGGAGGAACCATGTGGCTGCATGAAGCAAGGTTTCGGCCCCTAACCTCCAACCTATACCACATGGCGGGGCCAGGCCAACCATATCGAATGTACGATATGGAAGGTCTCTCCAAGCCTGAGGAAACATAGCAGAACCAAACCGAAAATAAATTTCTTAATATATTTGGACAAAAGGACGCACTTGAAACTAGAAGAGGTAATCTTAGCCCAACATGCCAATGATGGATGGCATCTGGCGGGGTGAAAAACAACCAAACTTAAAAACGAGGAACCTATTCTTGGAGAAGGACTTAATGCAAGAATTAACCAGCAAATTATTCTTATAACCCCGTCCTTTAAAGATATCAAAAATGCCCTTAGCTCTTGATATGAAGGCGGAAGCATCAGAAGAAATCCTAGCGAATCTGATGAGTTGGGCAGCAAAGATGTTTAAGCCAGTGTTCAAAGGCATGTTACTCTCGGGGAAAGTATACAGCACCACTGGGAAGCTGAACTCATCAACCTTATGGTAAACCTCTGTGATGTAATGGCCACCATCTTCGATCCTGATTTTAACATCCAAATAATTAACACATTTGTTGTTGTCCCCGCTTCTGCAAGCCAAGAGATCTACCGGGTAGATTTCAGGAAGGATCTTATCAAAATGTTTGAAGTTAAACACACAAATGTCATCGACATACCTAGTGGTACGAGAGAGAAGTTTTGCTAAGCCAAATCTCCTACTCGCTAGGAGTCCCCTCACAAAATAAAACTCCCTGTAAGCCAAAAACAGGTCAGCCAAGAGCGAGCTGGAATTCCCACCCATAGGTATTCCTCGAATTTGCTTGAAGACAAGTCCCCCGAAAGTGACAAAAGTGTTATTCAGGATAAAACTAATTGCATTAAGGAATTGGGTCTTGGACCAGCAGTGATACCCTCTGTATTTTTTATTCGAGAAGAAGGTTCTATAATAGCCAATGCAAATAAAGCTCTTGGAACTGCTAAAAATTAACTCACATAAGTCTTTCAAGGACTCCATAACCTGGTCTAAATTAAGATTCGTATAAAGTGTGGAGAAATCATAAACTTGTAAGGAGTGGCAATTCAAACACGACATCCTGTCAAGGAATTCCCCAGAAGAGTTAATGCTCCAGAAGGCGTTCACACCAGAATTATGCTTGATGGAAAGGCAATAACTACTAAATTTGTCCCGGATCAATTGCAAACCTTTGTTCACCAGTATGGCCAAATCTTTGGAAGTGCTGTTCCTAGCACCAGCTATGAATCTACTTTTATACGGATCTTTGTGCAATTTAGGTATCCAGAAAAGTTTAGGTAAAACCATAAATTTATCTTTAACCGTTATGCCAAAGGAATCCTTGAGGGTGGTGCAATGTTCGGCAATTATGTCATTAATGGAAGAAATTACTGGTGCGTAAGTCTGATTACCAACAGCATTGAAACTTCTAAGGTCAAAGCCTAGTTCGTTCAAGAGGACAATGAGGTAATACTTCTTACACACAATGACAAAATTGTTGGCGGCCTTATCCGCCGGAGTAATGACGTAATTCTTCTGAAAGTTTGAGATGAAGTTTTTACATTCCTTAGATCTTAGTACCTCGTGCGAATGCAAAGATGGAAAGCTAGAACTCAGGAAGGAAATGCGATTTCTAATTATCTTAAGGACAGCCTCCGACCAATTCTGGAAGTCAGAATTCTTAAGGGCGTATTTTCTGCAGGACTTTTCAATAAATGCAACTAGTGCATTTTTAACACTGACCCTAACAAAATCCCAAGACTTGTGAATAGGCTCTCTATAATTAGTGCCCTTAGCCATCAAATCCCTAAGTTTAGGGTTGGATATAATACTCAAGTCACCAGTAACCACGTGTGAAGCGGGCTTGTAGCAGAAGATGGAATCGGAACAAAGACAAGGCTTGCTAATAAATTCTCTGATTTCATCAATAGAAGCATTCTTCAAGATCTGGTTGTAATTGAAGAGCTTCCGACCAATAGGGGTGGTGTATTTAAAGAAAACCTGTAGTGGACATTTACTACGAATTGGATTAGGCAACATACTGTTAACATGTGAATCAGCGAAAATGGAAGAGACTTTTAAGAGATCTACTTCTTTGCACTCAAAAGGGATAATAATAACTTCCCTGTCGATCTTATCAATGGAATCTTCGACTTTTAAGAATCTCGAACAGAAGGATTCGACTAGATACGAGCAGGTACCCGGCTTGCTAAGAGTAAAAACAAGAAGTTGCTTAAGTGTGGTACGACTAAGAGACTTCAAAGTGATGTAAAATTCGTAAAACATGTTGGAAAAACAAAGGCTATTAATTTTATCGTAGAGAGACTCCAAGCATTCAGCCAAGACATTTCTCTTATTACTGCGAATCCCATGCCCTCTAGGTCTTCTAAGGACCGGAGAAGAGAAGTACTGCTTATGTAAGGAACCTTTGGAGACACAACCAAAACCTTGAATTCTATCGTTCAAGCCAAGTGGGAAGATTGTACATAGTGTTTTAATCCAAAAATCCTCCCTCTTCAGAAGCTCCCTATCCCTAAGGTCAGAATTATCAGAGAAGTTGGAATCTACATGGTCTATAATTTGCAATTTAATGTTGCAAAAATTATGACCATCTTGTCTAAAGTGCTCATAAAGGAAAGTAGTGGGTTTTGAGGATGCATGGTAACGGTGACCATTCAACCTAGCATTTAAAGATTGGGTGGTTTTGCCAACATATTGGAACCCGCATTCGCTGCAAGAAATGAGATAGATTACAAAGCTGGATTTGCAATCGAAAGAACCACTTAAATCAATGAGAAAAGCCTTTCTAGTGGTGTTTGATACGAAAAAGGAAGATTTATGTATGGACCCACAACATAAGCACCCTTTTCTATTACAACTGTCAATAGAAAAGGAACCCGTGCTATCGCTACATAAGCCTTTTTCTTAATACTGTAAGGGTAATGGAATCTAACTCTAGAAGCCGCAAGCAAAGTTTTTATTGTTACCCCTTGTCGAATAAGGCAAAATTCTAGACTATGTGCTCTCAAAGCCCAAGGGCAACAGGCCGGACTGTAACCTATTGGCGAGGGGCTGCCTCGCTGAGGCGGGCGTTAACAGTCAATGGATCTAAACAGACCCTCCCACCTTCACTAGCAATGCCTGGCGATTAGGATTTCGGCCAAACTCCATAATCTTATAACCGGATCAAAACTAGCAGCTAATACAATATTGAAGGCAGTAATAGCTTATCACCTTAATACTTAGAATAACATGGAAGAAAATCAACGTCGAATCCTAAAAAATGCAAGAGTGAACGAAGAGAAAGATTGATAATAAGATCAAACCAATAAATAAATGGCAAATTGCAATAATAATAATAATATGCCTACCAGTAAAATAACTATGAGACCTATTACAAAAAAGAATACATGTGACGTGAATAACTAATGCACTTACACTGAAAGATGGGGACTCGGTCCACACAATGCTATCAGCTCAGCACTCATTAATCAAATTAAGACACGACACGGTTAAAAAATTCGAAGAATCCAGGAAACGGAAGACGCCAAAGTTAAACAATTACCCTAGTGGAGAATCTTGTAAATAATTAGGTAATTAAAAGTCATGAATGAATGAAATAATACTGACAACATAGAGTAACCTACTCTAGTATAGAGCAGGTACTGAAATACGTATAAAGGCAAGTCTACTCAACTAAAGACGGCAAGGGAAATAAATTAAAACTTATAAACGATTTATTTCGTAAATATTTTCACACAATTTTGAAGTTTATTAAATTCTAATTCAGTTAAATTATTATACTCATTAATCTGTTTTTTAAGTTTTTTTATTTCATCTTCATCTTTTGATCGTTTAATTTTAATCATATCACTTAACAAACGTGTTTCTAATTCTTTCAATCTTTGTTTCGGTAAGCAACATATAAATTTATTAAAATTAATAGCTCCTACAGCATAAGGAATAGGATGAGCTGTTGAACAGTTAGGATCAGGAAAAGTTTCGAGATCCCAAATATATGTTGAACTATAGTCAATTTTTTTCTTTGTTATGATTTTATATGGACGCGTTGTTAGATTTTCATCAGTAACTGTTTTATATATGGGTTTGAAATTATTTTCAATTTCTCTAATAGCTTTTAATTTATGAAATTTATCAATTAAACAATAGTGACCAATTGTTGAACCTGCGTGAAAATAATTGTAATAAATATAATTATGAAACGTTTCAATTCCTCTAGGATTTAAATGACGATTGGCAGGACTATAATATTGAACACATTCTCCAAAATATTTATTGAATTGAGAAAATTTGCAGTTTGACATTACTCCTGTTCTAGATGTGGCTTTCTCTTTATATAAAAAATTATTAAACATTTCTTTCCTCATTTCTCCTTGTTCTTCATTAAAACCTCGTAAAACATTATAACATTTAATAAAACAAAAATCTTCAGAAGGAATATAACAATATTCACCGAAATATTCTTTGATTCTATATTTCATATTAATCCCTGCTCCTCTATGCGATCTTTGTACTAACTTCATTCCAAAATCTTCATATTTAATATTACCTGTAAAAATCCATTCGTTAGCATCGGATTTCTCATCCAGATTCGAAAACCATGTTTCAAATGATTTTTTATTATAGAAGGTGACGTAAAAATTTTGAATTATATTTTCCTGATCTTTAACAACTTTTCCAAGTAAATTAATAATTTTACCATTTGCTAAAAGTTTCCTCATATCATTTACTACATTAATAAAAGATACATTTTCATATTTAATTTCATTTGGATTAAATAAATTACATAAATCATCACCAAGTTCATCCTTAATTCTATCATCAAAAAATATATCACTAATAGGAGTTTCTAATATTTCTTTTGTTCCACTTTTCTGTTTTTTAGTATTACGTCTAATACTACGCCTAGTACGTTTCTGTTTTTTAATACGTTTACTACGTTTACTATGTTTAATTTGCGCATAAAACTCAGCAGTTTGTTTCTTGATTAATTCATCAATCCTAGACGTTTGTCCGAGAGACATTTCACGATTCATATTTTTTAAAAGAAAAAATGAATTTTTACATAGAACCTCGGTTCCGTTTTTACATATACACAGGAATATGTAATTGATGTAATGTTTCTAATTCATGTGTTGTTAAATGTTCTTTCTTAACCAACCACCATAAATTATTATACGCCAAAAATACTCGGAAACTTCTTAAACAAAGTGGAAAGTCTTTTGTTTTAACACACGGTTTAATACCATGTTTTGTTTTATAATCTGTAACGAGCGCTACGTATTTATGATGATAATAAAATCTAACTTCTTTCTTCGAATTTACAGGATTTGTAGGATGACGATAATCTTTTAAAACTGGTACATGCTCTATCTTGTAAGCATTCAACATATTTTTTTAAATTTTTATTAACAAAAAATTTATAAGAAAAAATTATTCGGTCACTCCGTTCGATCACTCCCCGAAAATATTTTCTATCGAATTTCAGTCGGGGCGAAGCTTAGTCAGAGAACAATTGTTCGATAACTCTATCATGAATTTTTTTATCAATATTAATTGTAATGAAGCCATAATCTTTTGACCAAGCATTGTTACACGATTGTTTAAATTCATCTTTATTTCTTACACATAAATCTCTTAACAAATCACTTAAGTTTCTTGCATTTATTTCAAATAGTATAAATATATTTGCATTCTTTCTAATAACACTTCCGTCTAATGAATACATACTTTGTGTTAAATAAAAAACACTACAGTTATTATGTCTACCTCTTGTGAAATAATTTCTCTGAAATGACTGATTTCTATCATTAACGCAATCATCAAAAATTACACAATGTTTCATTCTTTTATCTAGTTTACTAGGATCTTGCATATTACCACTATCATCTATTAATTGTATCTTTATATGCTTATTTTTATTGGATTCAACTAACTGATTATTTTTTGCTGCTTCTTCACACCACGAACTTATTTCTTCTTCATCTTCAGATTTTTCATATTCTTTGAATAATGAAGCAATTGCTGTTTTTTTAAGATTATTTTCAAATCCATATTTAAAAATTGATAGACGGGTTGTTCTGCTGTTGTTGTATAAATTATAAGATTGTTATAATCCAAAAAATTTGGAGTCGTTAAAATTTTAAATAATAGATATGTTTTTCCACATCCTGATCTTCCACAAATAACTGACAAAACTTTATTAGATAAATTTGGATGATGATTAAATTTAAGTTTTTTTTATTTAATGGTAGTACTTCACTCATTTTTTAATAAAACAATTTATTTTTATTTTTTTGATTTTTTTGTTTCTAAAGAATAATAATAATAATAATAATAATAAGAAGAAGAAAATTAAACTTCTCTGGCTTCGCGTGGGAGTTTATACCTCTCGAACGGGAGTTTATACCTCCCGAACCAAAAGATCTATCATAATCTCTTCACCTCCAAAATTTATTTCTTGTCCTTTCTCATCAGTGATTCTCATGTTAATGTTGTTAATAGTTTTTCTTGTAATAGGGAAATATATTAATGTTTGTGGAATTACATTTAATCTATAACCAATGGGTACAGTAAAAGCTGGAAAACTGAATATTAAATTTGACAATTTACCATTTATATATCCTCCTTCAATAATGTCACAATGTACAACAATTGAATTTATTTCAGTTATTTTTGGAATCTTCTCACCTAAATGATAACCTTGACTATAGGTTTGTTTATTAAATCCTAATAGCTTTGACAATGATCTATCATGATTAAAATCAACTTGATGATTTTCGTCTAAAGTAAGAGAAAATTTATTAACTGCCGGTTCAACTGCAAAATGTAATTGTTTCTTATCTTTAAATGGTATACCTAAATGTCTCTTAATTTCATTTGATATTGATTCAACTTCGTAAGAACCAGGAAGAAAAGTTAATATTTTCCATGTTTTGCCTTTATCAGTCGAATATCTAAGTTGATCATTCACATCTTTTATAACATTTTGAATAGTGTTAAATGTGGAGAAACTAGTCAATGCAATTTGATAATTTTTATTTTGTTCCAAATGTAGAATGGGTTCTAAATTACAAGTGTGTGATGAATTAGTTGTTATAATTTTTAACGTCGTACTAAATTTTGATGAACCCAAAATCTCTGTCAAATTTTCTAAATGATTATTAATTTTGTCTAAATCTGCTGAACACATTTTTTAGTTAAAATTTTGAATAAATATTTTTTTATGAAATATTTTTTTTATAAAAAATTAAAAACAACAACATATTTCAGCTACACTTTTATAATCCTCTTCATTTAGAATCTTCTTTTCTAACAGTCTTTTTAATATAGCATGAATTTCATTGAAACTAGAATTATATCCTTCTTTTATTGCAGATATTAAAATATTTAATCTATTTAGTAATTCTTGTGGATCATCTGGTAAAAATACAGTTTTTTCTGTTTTCTGTTTTTCAGATAAACCTTTTCCTACGTCAACTCCCGTTGATAATAAATTTTCTAATTGTTTATAACGTCTAAGAGATTTTACTGCACCAACTCTATCTAACATAGCTTTATATTTTATGAGATCTTCTAATGCATAATTATTTAAATCTGCTCCTCTTAAAAGATCAACAAAATTTCTATCTAAATTAAAAGGAGATTTATCTGGTGAAAAAATTAAACCTCGAAAAGGTTGTGGAAATATTTCTTTTTGTCCGAGATAAAATCTAGGTATTGTTTTTCCATCTATAAATGAGATAGAATGTTCAAATTGCATAGATTTTGGTAATTTCTTATTAATGTTTGATTCTAGTAATCCATAGTCATCTAATATAGTTTTGTGCTCTGGATCTGTTATATCAATTTGTTTATCATTATTTGTAAGTTCTTTTTCAAGAGTTTTAAATGGTTTCATAGTTTTCTCAAAATCAGTTTTTACTTGCTCGGTTTGCTGCATTTTTTCAAACATATCAGATTGAATACCAGCTTTTATCATTCTATGTTGAAGATGATTTTCTTTCATAATATTTCTTTGTTTTATTAACTCTTCTAATTGTTTTATTCTTTTAAAATTATCAGCTCTAATTTTATCCATTTTTAAAATATAATATTTGAATTTTGTGGTAACATTGGAATACAGCAAAAACATTTTACTGAACAAATTATTTTTTATTGCTTTGTTGTCTGACATCTTTTCGTTTAAAATTTTCTCGTTTTAAGTTTTGTTTAATAAAGTTTTGTTTAATAAAGTTTTGCTTAAATTTTCGCTTAAAGTTTTTAGCTCTTCTAAAAAAATTTTGTCATTTTCTTCATTAGAAATTTTACCATCACCAGAAATTTTGCCATCCTGTTTATTCTTATCATCAACTTTTTCTGACTGTAATTGAAATGATATTTGATTTACTTCATTAGCTATTTGGTTAAATTTTTCAATCTCATCTAACGTAATAACATTATCATCACATACTCTTTGAAAGTAGTAATGTAGTTTATCATAGACTTCTTTAATATGTAAATGCTTAGTTTTTAATGATTTTCGTTTCTTTAATATTAAAGATTTTTCTAACATTGTAATAAGTGAAGTTGTAAAAACACCCGTACCTGTTAAAGCTGTAGCAACTACTGGAATTACTAAAACACCTGAAGATATAACAATTGTTAAAGCACCTAAACTTATTGTTAAGAATATGCCAATTCCTTGTGTTACATTCTTAACATTAGACCATCTCTTTCTTAATTTTTTATAATGCTCTAATCTTAATAATAATTGGGATTCCTTATCTTTCATATAACGTACTCTATCTTTGTGTTTTTCTTTATTCATTTTTTCAATGTTAATCTTTTCAATGTCCATTAAAGTAGAACTACGTTCATATGATAACGAAGGATATATTCTTGAGGTTCCTTCCACTTTTGTTTCATCCACTTTTGTTTCTTCCATTTTTAAATGAATATTTTGAATAAATATTTTGAATACAATCTTCTGCTATATAAGGACAACGTGATATTTTTTGGGCTGCCTAAATTTTCATCTGCCTACATTTTCGATCTTCGGCTACATTTTCGACCTTCGGGCTTCGCCTACGTGATATTTTTTGAACACGTGATATTTTTTAGATTACGTGATATTTTTTAGATTACGTGATATTTTAAGACCGCCTAAATTTTCGTCCACGTGATATTTTGAGACCGTCTAAATTTTCGATTACGGGATATTTTGAGACCGCCTAAATTTTTGAAATTTTGATTTTTTTGAAAATTTGTCACTACCTAAATTTTCGCCCTTCGGCCACGTGAAATTTGAAGTCTACCTAAATTTTTGAAATTTTGATTTTTTGAAAATTTTGAAAAAACCCGCAAAAGTGTGACATCCGGCGCAAGCGAAGCGAAGCAAAGCGAAGCAAAGCGAAGCGAAGCGTCGTGCCGGATGTCACACTATATACTACTAATGTGAAGTTGATAGAAGTCGTATAGAAGTTTACAGGAGGCAAAGGAGACGACTTTGAAAAGTGGCTGGACAAATTCGAGGTGGCGATGGACATCACAATAGATTCAGCAGGTGACAAGACCGACAGTAAACGAGCCCGGATGATGCCGGTGTTCTTAGAGTGGGCGGCCTACTCAACCTGGAAGCAGCTATCGACCGCCGAAAAAGAAGATTTAGCTCAGGTGAAAGCTGCATTGCGAAGTGTATTCGGTCGGTCGAAGGTTCAAGTATGGAAAGACCTATGAGGAATCACGTGGCTCCCAGGTGAATCAATGGATCGAGGAGATCAAATCCGCAATGGCTGTGATCACCGGAGACATCGCCGAAGTACCTGAGAAACAAACTGGTCACATGCCACATGCCTAACGCGCTTCCTGCATCAATCGCTAACCAAGTGAAGATGCAGCGTGGAGAAACACTCAGATTTGCCAACTCTCACGCATTGGGCGTGAGTCTCACGCATTCAGGCCTCTAATTCTCACGCTCTCACGCTGGAGGCAAAATTTCTCACACCTGTTTTATCTCACGCATTCGTATTTTTGATATAATTCTTAACGATATTTCGTAATAGAACTGCACTTTCGTGTAAAATCCATGCAGTTAAGTGAAATAACATGCTAACAGGCCTAGATATCTACTTCTTTGAGATGTAGAAAAAATGCGAATACTCGTGTTAGACGTCTCAAGATGCAGTATATTTATCTAATACAATAATCTAACGAATTCCACTCAGCAAATGTTGGCAACCCTGAACACTGGACCTACCATCAGTCGTGTCCTGTGCTAAAGCGCTGCATGGTGACGGATTTCGCAGGTGCCACTGCAGCCTATGATTGCACCAGCTAGCGGTAAAGGCAGTGTAGAACTGAGTAAACCGGAGCAGCAGCGGCCATGCAAACCTCGTTTTACAGGCTGTTTTTGCGGATACTTCCGACCAAAGTGTTTGCTTCCAACGAGACTGTGCGATTATCTGTCATCGGTGCGGAGAAGTCGGGCACATTCGCATCAACTGCACCAAGCAACGGGGAAACGGAGGTGGCTGTGCCGGATAGTTCTGCCCCCGCAACATCGCACTGATCCGGAGAATGCAGATGGATGACCAAGAAGTACAAGTGATGATTGGCACGGGATGCAGCGTGACTTTAATCGATGAGCATGTGGTTGTTAAGCATATCTCATTCCTTGTATTATTACGCTAGAAACTATGAACAAATACTATATTCGTAGCAACATTGTAGTTAACTCTTTGTTGACTAATGATGGCGTAGATCTAAGCATCATTCATGCCCACGTAATTGTTCAACGTCTACCATCAGACATTGATGCTGTCTTAGGTTTAAACGTGTTGATTGACAACATCTGATGGCGTATGACTCGGCCGGTTTCACCAACAAAACGTTACCTGCATAGACAACAGGTATTGGTACATATCTAGTGATGAAAATTTTCCGGAAAATTTTGAATCAAAATTTTCCGTGGAAAATTATGGAAAAAATTGGAAAATTTTGGAAAATATTGGAAAATTATGGAAAATTTTGAAAGTTTTGATTTTTTTGATAGGCCTTGTAAATTGAGCGCTTCCACTGCCGAGGAAGCTACGTACCAATAAATTGGGTCTAGAACTCTTAATTTCATCATAATTTCGATTAAAGCGATCGTAGCAATGCGAGTTCCGTCCGCGGATTTTTGAACATTCCTTTGCCACAGTGGCTATTTGTGCCATTTTGTTAGCATTTTTAATTATCATACAGACACCGTTTTGGATAACCTGAATCTTGCTTTACAATAGGTGTATAATTTCATGCACTGTGAAAGATCTGGAGCAAAAATAATGTACTTCATTTTGGAGTTTGCTTATTAGCTTGAAATTTAAGCTTTATTATGCAGCGTGGATCAGTGAAAGAAATTCTTCATGTGTTGATGAACAAGTGAAGTACATTATAAGCAAGTCCACGCAGCATTCATGAGCGACCATTTTGGAAGACATGAAGACTGTAAACTCGTTAGATACTTGGTAACTAAAGATATCTGTGATGAGTAAAAGAATATCTATGATAGCCTTTAACTTCTGGCCTATTGTCCGACATCTTCGCTGAGGATACACATTTTCCATTTCTAGTTCAGATGGTTCAGATAGTTCAAATTCGATTTCAGCTGCCCAAATGAATTTCAGATATAATCCACATGAATCTCCAATTGAATTTAAGATCTTTTCATCTGTGCTTCTAACAGACTTCTGAAATTCAGCTAGAGAAATCTGAAATCCATCTAATGTCTGAAGTTCATTTGGAAAGATCTGAAATAGACATGGAAAAGGTGCAGTTGGTTACAAAAGTTGACATACAAAAGTTTTCGGTCTTTGAATATTACATAGTCTTTTCAAACGACTAAAATAAGTCTCCAAAACAAAGGAAAAAACGTCAATTGCCGAAAAATAAATTTCAAAATTTTCTGGAAAATTTTCTGGATTTTTTCCATTTGCATCACTATACATATCACATTCTTCGAAAAACATTTTTTATTTTTATTGCAGTTAGCGCAAGTAGCACAGTCTTCAGGACATAGTAATTTCTCTTTTGGTGGATGAAACGTTTTTCTCAATGTTTTGCCACTAATCAAAGAGTCACATTATCCTGAGGACCAGATCGGCGGACCAGAGCAAAGATAATGTATATTATAAAGATGGAAAACTCGATCCCCATTGAACGCATGTTAAAGACATGGAAATCGTTTTTGTTAGAGAGTCGCTTCGGACCAGAGCGAGACATTGTCTTTTGTGTGATTTACTAACGAAAAGAACACGAACATACATATACACTTTTACTATAGGCATGTTACTAGGAATAGACTACAAAGACATAACCACTAGGCGCCTTTTTTTGCGAATTTATTGTCGATGTCCCAGAATTTCTTGGTTTCAGTTGCTAGCTGTCGCCCAAGCCATTGAATAGAAACTTCGCCAGAGAAACAAAATTTTTATTCATACAGCAATAGTATGATGAAATTATCGCAAAATAAGAATTTTCACCTGTAGAAGAATCTTTATATCAGCACAAAATACAGGGAATGCACTTCATTACTAATTTATTGAAACGTGGGTTTCGGTTTTGTGTTTTGACCCAACCTTGCTGTCAAGCCTTGAAGCCTCTTATTCATCAATCAAGTGAAACAATTGGATACTTCTAGATAAAACAAGTTTCTTTTTGTATCAAAGACACTTCTTCAGAAGTTTTTTTTTGAAAATGAAGCTCTTATAAAATAACCATGAATTTTAAAGGAAGGAATTATGGTAAGAACCAATAATGTGCTGTAATAATAAGTGCAGTAAATTTGAGACGAGAATGCATGTGAATGTTGTTCGCCAAAAGCTTTTCGTTCGACATCATGTTTTTGACTGAAACACAATCTTGAGGAAGTCCGCAATCTCCTATAAAATCCAGATGAATGATTCGTCGCAGGTAATGCATTGGGAGGAGATTGAGAGCAAGTTTCGGGAGGTTTACAACGATGACACATACTTGCATTAGTAGTAAGTAGGGCCTAAAACTCCACCACTGGACCGCGCAAGATGGCCGCCGTCGCTGACGTCCCCCCTCCTGTCAGCCGAGTCGGTCGTGGTGAGCCGCCGTGTTGCTTCGAGTCTGACGTCCCCCCTCCCCTCTTGTCAGCCGAGTTGGTCGTGGTCGGCCGCCGTGTTGCTTCGAGTCTGACGTCCACCCTCTGGCCGGCCGACGTAACGCGAGGTGGTGTGTGATGTGCTCTCCAGGTTGGCGTGGTGTGCCGGCCAGGTTGGGAGGGTGGAATGTCGTAGCTCACCTGAAAAAATCTTAAGTGTCAGAGTGGCTTTGTATGGGTAAAATTTTGAAAATTTTCCAAAGTGTGGCATTTCGACCTGCGACCCTGACCAAAGTTTGTTTCATCAAATTTCACTGACCCCCCCCCCGACAGCAATCTTCTAACTTTGGTTCTAGTGGACGGATTTTGTCTTACAGCTACTCGTTTGAAAGAGGAGAAAAAACTGCTCGGTGAGATTTTTGTCGCGAGTCAATCGGACCAGCCGTTCAAAAGTTAGAGCTGTTACAAGATTTTAGGTCGGAGCTCACCTGAAAAAATCCTAAGTGTCAGAGTGGCTTTGTATGGTCAAAATTTTGAAAATTTTCCAAAGTGTGGCATTTCGACCTGGGACCCTGACCAAAGTTTGTTTCATCAAATTTCTCCGAACGAGGGGGGGGGAGGGGGGGTCAGTGAAATTTGATGAAAAATGTTTTGGTAGGTCCCAGGTCGAAATTCGGAAGTTTTAAATTTTTCAAAATTTTCACCACACTGGAGCTCCCACACTTAGGAATTTTTTCACTTGTGGCATGTTACATGGACATGTGCTGACCCACCGACTTCCCGTGGTCATATGAGAATGGTTTAGGTGTCATATGATAGAAAATGATGAGACGAATCGTTTGCAACAAACCGCATGTCGCTACGATGAATACTTTCGGAGATAGAGCCATTTTATTTTTTCTTCCAAGCATATATAAACCCCCGACAACGTAAGTCTGATCACTTCATCGAAAGACGAGGTAAGCGACGGTCGTCGCTCTGAGCTCCCGATATCGGGTGTTTCAAAGGACTCTATCTTTTGAAGTAGGCAAGCTATCTTCTTACTTCAAAGTTTGTGTGATAGAGTTTGATAGTGTCTTTACTACTGATGAAATTTTTTAAAAGTAGTATGAGTAGTAAAAATGCGGAATTTTTAAAAAATTCTTAAATTTCAGTTTTTTCAAAGTTTTAACATATAGACTAAGGTTTTCAAGTATGCTGAGTTCAAATCTGCTATTAGATTTGAAATTTAACTAAGTCTAAGGCAGCTTTGAGGGGTTAGATCCCAGCTACTGATCACTACTTTTGACTCGGCGTTGCTGTTACCACTTCGGGGCAGTGACAATGATGTCTTCAGCTGTAAATAGCGGGTATCGGGGAAGATCTCTCACTTCCCTAGTGATCAGTACAAGGCCTTCGGGCTGTCGACGGGATCGAGTGCCACTCACTACACTCAAATCTATCATTCCTGACTAAGTGTAATGCTTTAGGAATATGACTGTACTACATGATTCCAAACTTATACAAATTTCGTTATCTTACAGTTAACGAGAAATCTCAGTAATGGCAAATGATAAGAACCGAAAATTCCACATCAAAATGTGTGTGTGCGGTCGAATCAATCGCAGTGCGGACGCCAAGGCGCATGTTAAGAAGGCGGGCACTGACCACATGATTATCCTGAATAGGGTTACGTGTGTAAAGTGTAGAGTGTTGAAGGGAGTTGAGGATGAGGCGCGGTTTTACAGAGTGCATGCAGATTGTAGTGGAGGTTTGGTGAATGACTTGAGATTCACGCAGTTGATTGTTGAAGAGAGGGAGCGAATGTTGGCGATAGAGCGAGACGGCAAGGTGGAGAATGTTGTTGAGAATGTTGTTGAGAATGATGAGTTGGCGAAAGCAGTTGCTTCGTTGGAGGCTGAGATTGAGCGAAAGAGAGTGCTTGAGAGTGATGATGAGGATGATGTGGATTTAGATAGGGAGCGTGTGAGGAAGCGTGTGAGGAAGTTGAGCTCTTCGTCGTCGGAGGTGTCCAACATAGTTGTTCAGGACCCCCCGCAGAGCTCATCTTCCCCAAAAGTGAAGAGTGGTGGGATTCGTGTGTAGTCGGCGAGGTGGTTGAAGGATGAAGAGAAGAAGCATGTGTCGCAGCAGATGGTGCATGATTTGTTGATAAATAAGTATGAGAGTTTGAAGAAGGTGAAGGATGAAGTCGTGAATGAGTTGGATGAGTTGAAAAAGAAGGAACTGAAGTGGAAGGAGATAGCGGATGAGAATATTCGAATGAGGCGTAGTGTGACTGATTTGAAGAATAAGACGCGAGAGTTGGAAGAGAAGAATGATGACTGTGAGAAGAGGGCGAGTGCTGCAGAGAGAGAAGAATGAGAGATGCAGAAGCGAAGTTTGAGGAGATGATGAAGGAGATGAGTGTGTTGAGAGCGAGGAATGTTGAGTTGGAGAGGAATGTGGCTCGGCGGGGTGATGAGAGACAGGCGTTTGAGAAGTTGGAGCGCATGAGGGATGAGTGGAATCGTTTGAATGAGGATAGGTTGTTTTAGTTTCACATCCCTATTCGGGATAATCATTTGGACGGACAAGTCCTTTTAAATCAAAGTCTCGACGAGTCGATCATATGTTACAATGGCCATCCGAGTAAGAAGTGCTTGCATGCCACACTGAGAATGCGCGGGCATTTCCATAAATTTTCAGTCAGGAAGCCCGCGAGACTACCCAATGATGGCTAACTTGGTAAGTGAAAAGCAAATAGGATAGTATATCCTATTCTAATACACATCATTTTCATTGCAGATCTTTTCCCCGCCTTCACCACCCCATCACGTCACTCCCGAGAACGAACCAATAGCTCTCTTAAGGGCCACCTAGGGGCAAGACATGATAGAACCTCCACGCGGTTTGCCCCGGGCAGTCTTCAGACTGGCGAATACTATCATTAAGTTGAATCTGCTATCAGTCAACTTGAACGTTGCAAATGAAGTTTGGTGTAATACTTCCTTTCGACGGGCGTTCCTGTAAAGGGCGGCGGTGAAACCCGTAGCTATGTATACCGCAAGGGACATTTGGCAATGGTCAATCTTGTTAAACCTCTCTGCGTCATGTTTGCAAGTGATTGCCTCTGTCTCAATGTAGTATGCATTCGCGCCAGGGCGACATTTAGCCAGCTGTCGAAGGTTGCCTTATAAACTTTCCATTGCATACGTTATGAGAACCATGAGTTCTACCTGTCTCTATCAATGGGACGAATTGATGAATGGAATGAAATGGGAGGACACTCGCGCGCCACACGCAACATAACACACTTCTCTCTTCCGTAGTCTAACAAGCTCTTTACACATGGATCGCAGTCGATTGCTATCCCTGTATCGGAAGTGTAAGCTATCTTAATTTTATTTAACACTATTTCATCTACCATCATCACCCATATGAAATGTTTTAAGATTTACAAGTTAGACTAAGCGTGCTACTATTTCCAAATGAATAAAGTATACATGGTTAAATCATCCACTGAAGCCCATCCGTAGTCTAACAAGCTCTTTACACATGGATCGCAGTCGATTGCTATCCCTGTATCAGAAGTGTAAGCTATCTTAATTTCATTTAACACTATTTCATCTACCATCATCACCCATATGAAATGTTATAAGATTTACAAGTTAAACTAAGCGTGCTACTATTTCCAAATGAAAAAGTATACATGCTTAAATCATCCACTGAAGCCCCATTCAAGTAAGTCAGTATGAAAGCAAAGATAATACGAAATAAAAATTTATTATGGCATATATTTCAAAAGGTCTTCATCGTCAATATCGTCCCAGAGTCTGGCTTCACATAGATCGCAAAAACAGTTCATTTGCTTCAACCGTTCTTCTACCGCGAGCCTCACTTTGTTGATGTACTCCCACTCCGCCATAGTTCGTGGCTGGGAGTTAGGGGTGTACCATTCCCATAATTGGTGGAGAAATTTGGTGCTTGTGATCTCCATCACATCATCATCAGTATCGTACTGCAGATACTTCCACCTCACGCCTGTTAAGTCGGGACACTCCTTCTCACATACACTCTCCTCTTCGTCGTCCGCTGGTAATGACAACTTTCTAATATTGTCGAGTTGGTATATTTTCTCCACCTTCCCCTTCGTTGGAGCGTTTGGTGCAACGAGCGCCTTTGGTGATGAGCATGGAGAAGAGAATTTTGTGTTCGGTGTTGTCGGGGGCTTGTCATGTTGACTGTGAATAATAACTTTGAAGTGTTTTCTAATTCTTAAGTATAAACAAGCAACCAATCAGAATGAACAGCCAATGAATGATGAATATGAAAGTATATATGTAAAGTGACATTCGTGTCATTTCACTCTGTCTTTGAGACGTATAAGTGAAGTGTTCTCTAGCGAATTCTGTTATTATTTGAGGCGTACAAGTGAACTGCTCTCTCGTGAATTCCAAATTTGAGTGAAGTCTCTATCTTGTTGAAGTATCAACATTAAACTTGATTTCGTTGAAATGGTAAGTTGAAAATTTCTTCACTCATCTCCCTGAAACGTGTGGGTAATAGCATCTTCCTCAATTTCAGGCATCAACTTCATCACCAACGCCCTCCCTTCTCGAGGAAAGTTTAGAGTTGTTGAGTCAAGGTAGGTTGTAACAATACACTGAGACTTGAACAGAGATGATAGAATGATGTCTCTTTCAGGTGATGTGAGTTCCAGCTCAGGACTCTCGCGACAAGGCAACGAGTGGGAATGTGCCGACTGCGGACATATGTTTACAAGAAAGCACAGTCTCCTTCGACACATCAAACACCGTGTGTGTCAACGCAAAGCGGCGTCAATCTCCGGAGGTGAAGTTGATTCTGACGATGACATCTCCTTTCCTTGCGATTTGTGCCCTCTTTCTTTTGATAGTCACTTTCAGCGATCTTCGCACAGACTTCAACACACGCATGCAAATGATCACTACACCAAGGGTACCTCTACCATCTCCCTCATTAATGTTTCACATAATAATTTAGTACGCGACTACTGCATGGAGTCCAATACTCAAATAGTAGATTTTCCTGAGTGGCTCCTTCAAAATTCTAACATTATCGAAGCGCTCTTCAACAATTTAGACAATTTTAGAATGAAGGCGCTCATCTACCTTAAACTAAAATATATTAAAATAGATTTTCAAACGGGTCAAGTGACGGAGAGAATACAGTTTCATGTTCCATCCTCTTCCGCAACCGAAGTTGTAGACTGCGAGGCTTGGGTAAATTTTCACATTCAATGTTTAAAGTCAAATGTAGATAAATTCAATCAACGCGACAGCGCTCTCATTTTTGATGGTGTGGACTCAGCCATATTCAAAATTTCCCTATTAGAAAGTCATGCAGCTCGAGGCACATTTAAACTACCGAAAACGTTGTCTAATAAGAAAGCTGTCATCAATGTCGATTGTAAATCGCAGTGTTTGAAATACGCAGTACTATCCATCCTTTACTATAATTATATCAACGCGCATCGAGATCGCACCTATAGCTATAGACAGTGGGAGGATGAACTAGTCTTTGAAGGTTGTGATAGTAACAACATGAAAATCAAAGATGTAGAAACGTTCGAAAAACATAATCAGATTGAAATTGTCGTTCACGTGTGGGAGAAGGGGTTGAAGGGTGCCCGCTATAATTCACGTTCAACTTGTTATGATTCCCAATTGCAGCGTAAGTCACTACATATGTCAGATGAAGACAAACAAAAATTTGAAAGTTGCGCATCGTGCCCTAAATGTCATAAAACGTTTGATGACGATAAAATTAAGAAAGTGCGTGATCATGATCACATCACTGGTAAATTTAGAAACGCACTCTGCTCCAAATGTAACTTTTTACTTAGGTTGAGACGTCGTGCACTACCGGTCATTTTTCATAACTTTAAGGGCTATGACAGTCATATGCTCATGAAAGGAGGGTTGAGCCAGATGAAATCGTGGCAGTTTAATGTTATAGCGCAAACGAAAGAAAAATTCATGACAATGACAGCAAAAGTACCAGTAGATAAAACTAAAGAAAATAAGACAGTCTTCTTCGAAATAAAATTTTTAGATTCATTCCAATTCACGTCAGCGTCACTAGCTTCTCTCGTTCGTAATCTCGAGTTTCTTCCCCATAGTCAAACTTTGAAGAAACACTATCCAACCTTAACGGATGAAATAATCACTCGCAAAGGAGTCTTTCCCTATGCGTATTTTAGCTCAATGTCTAAACTAAATGAAACAACCCTTCCTTCCATTGACAAATTCCAAAACGATTTGACGGGTCAAGATTGTCCAGTAGAGGACTATGAACATGCTCAAGAGGCATGGTTAAAATCTTATTGTAAAACGTTTGGCGATTATATGATCGCTTACTTAGAATTAGATGTCATTTTGCTGGCTGATGTCTTTCAGGAATTTCGACGAGTGGCATTAGAAGAAGACAAATTAGATCCTGTCCACTTTGTCAGTCTACCAGCCATGTCCTTTAAATCAGCCTTTAAAATGACTGGTGAGACCATTCATCTCTTACAAGACCCGGAGATGTATAACATATTTGAGCGCGGAATACGCGATGGTCTCACATTTGTGAATAAACATCACATAAAATCTAAAACAGTAGGTGATGATCATATCCACCTAAAGTACTATGACCAAAATAATTTATATGGCAGTTCACTGTCTAAACCACTACCTCATTCCGAGTTTAGTTGGTTAAATCAAGATCAGCTTGCGTATTACTCCAACCCTTCAAACATTCTGAAGATTCCAGATGAAGGTGATTGGGGATATTATTTTGAAGTGAATTTGATTTATCCAAATACTATTACAAATAAAACTGCTGATTTCCCACTCGCACCTGAATCTGGTGAAGTGACTGAAGATATGTTTTCACCATTCATGTCACAATTTCATAATAACTTAAGAGAGTGTGGACAGCCAAGATACAAACCATGCCGCAAACTTTTACTCACCCAATATGATAAGAAAAATTATCTCGTGCACTTCTGCATACTAAAATTATATTTAGAAATGGGCATGCTTCTAAAGTCAGTTCACCGCATTATGAAATTTAGACAGAAAGCCTTCCTCAAACCCTACATAGATAGTAACAGTCAAAAACGTGCACTAGCCCAAAATAATTTTGAAAAGGATTTCTATAAATATAAGAATAACAGTCTTTTCGGAAAGACCATGGAGGATGTTAGAAAACGTATGAACTACAAACTAGTCGTTGATGATCAAAAATGTCACAAATTGACCTCATCACCTCTTTTCATTGATAGAGACATCATCGATGAGGATCTGGTAGGTGTTGAAATGATAAAATCAGAAGTTGAGTTGTGCAAACCCATCTATATTGGGCAAGCCGTTTTAGATTATTCCAAGCTTGAAATGTATCAACTCTTCTACAAAATATTAAAACCATGCCCTCTCGTAAAAGAGGTTCGCTTGCTGGGTGGTGATACAGATAGTTTCTTTTTAGGAATTAGCACTCAAAAAGATTTAAATTTTAATGAAGTAGGTAAGTCACTAGAAAAATATTTCGACACATATAACTACAATCCCACTCATTCACTCTATTCCATACAGAATAAAGCCAAACTTGGTTGTTTTAAGGATGAAACAGCAGGAAAGGAAATAGATGAAATGATTCTCCTCCGTCCTAAAATGTATTCCATGAAATTAAAAGAATGTGCAGATAGTATTAGGCGTGCTAAAGGTATATTAAAATCCATTGTTCACAAAATGAAACATCGGTCCTATAAGAAGACCTATAAAAATAAAACTATAACGTTTGTCAATATGACAATCTTAAAATCTCAAGTTCATACTGTGAAAACGCACACGTTCAAGAAACGAGCGCTTTCAGCATGGGAAGATAAGAGGTGTTGGATAGGACATAACACATCTCTTCCACATGGACATCCTGACACAAACATACCTCCACCCAAAAGAATAAAACTCACGCTACCACATTCAGGAGATGTATTGACATAATCAACTTTAACTCAGTATTTTGATGTTGCTTTTTGTAGATATACATGGTTGTTTTATGTATCGCATGAGATCGTTTCTTCCTTGTGAATATATGCCTACAGTCAGCCCATTCCCCCTATATCTGTGAAAAGACTTTTTCATACACATATTTTTATTTCAATAAATATATCACAATGACTTCACTTTGTTTTCCGAACCACTAAAGTTACGAGAGATTTAGTATCTTTCACATGGATGCACTCTTGTAAACCATTGGTAATTTTGATAGTAATAGAGGGTATAGTTTGTTTGACGACGGGATGATAGAAAACAGATTCAAACATCTTCTAGACTATTCCATATGAAGCGTCTTTATCATGAATGAAATCACGTAAAATGTATTCTTTTTCTCACCAACAGAAATAGGTAGAATCAAATCACTTTGAATGTAAAGGTGCTGTTCATGTTTATCAAGTGTCATTGGTGTTTCTATACCAATCGTATGCGCAGCAGTAAACACAGTTTGTAGCATTGAAAAACCAAAGAGTTTTTTCAAATTTTTACTCAATTGACATTGAATGTCATCACCCAGTTTCAGAACAACGCGTTGATTTTCAATTGAGAACGAAATGTGGTGTGTCTTTACATCATATTTACTTTTCATCACATGCTTCAACTTCTGTTGTATATAAGGATTTACTACATGAATGAAGCTTTCAACTGTATGATATAGACGCGGCATTATATTGATAGCAACTTTAGATTCTTGATAAGACTGGTAAATTTTCTTGATGCGATCACCATAGATGTTCACCCACCATTCATCATTAACTGAATCAGCTTTAGTGTGATATTCATGAGAACCATACACCACACCGCCTCCAATAATAGGTGTATAATGTCTTACAAAATGACGCAAGGTTGTAGAGAAATAAACTGTAAGTTTGTCATTATATTTCTGAATAACCAACTTATTTTTGTCCGCCATAATTTTCTCTCAATACTTCTTACCCACAGTCTCATTCCATCGTTTTACTAACTCAATAAGTGATAAAGGTTGAACACCACGCTTTTTCAAAATGATGCGTTCTTCACATTCTACAACATCTTCATCAAATATTTTAAATTTATAATGAAATTTGTTGATTTGATTTGAATAAACTTTTTTAACATTTGCAGTAGCAATTGACGTTAGATGTAGTCCATGACCAAAACCGAGATGTGGATAGAATTCATTATCCAACCTCAGTGTAAGACCTTCAGTAAAAGAATGAAAGCGAAGGAACTGTCTCCCACTCCAATGATAGATAGTAAACTCATAAGCTTTCTGATTTTTATTCTTCATGATGGAAGTATTGCCACTATTGAACGCCTTAATAATTTTCTCATTCCCAAATGGTTCATAATAATCTGATTTTATCTGAATCCATTCATAGTTCCACTTTCCATCTGATGTTAAATTGTATGGGAACTGGAGTGCATTATTCATCGTTATTCCATCATGGGTGCGAGGAGTCAATATCATTTCTTCCAAATCATTCACATTCTGAATATTGCTATCATAGCAAATACTAGAAACGCCAACCTCCCAGTTACCTTCTAAATGTAGTGGGCGATTTAATTCTACTCGATAGTCTGATGGTTTATTTTTGGGAAATTTATTCATAGAAGCATTACTGGGTAAGTAGATTAGAAACGAGTCCTTATTTTCACTTTCCATATTATTCACATTGGAAAAAATATATTAGCATACTTTTGCATTAACTCTTCATTCGGAAATGCAGTGTGATACTTGTCACAGCATCTTTATGAAAAGGAATCAACGCACCAGCATCGTCATAAATTGCAATATCAATTTGTGGGATGTAGTTTGATTTCAGCTTTGCATAATGCACTTTCTTGAAAGTATGCTCAGATAAAATACTGCAGCTTTTTGGCTGGTATGGTATCATTGCTAGCAATGGAGCTTCAACATCTCCCACACGTACATCTTCACCAATATTGGAATATATCTGAAAATAGTTAATACGACGCGATAGCGACATGTCTGCGCTAGCTTTGGTTACAGTACCATGTTTAAAGATATTTTGATCAAAACCCAAAATGTCCATTAGAGTTTTATCCATAATTAGTTCAATACCTTTTCCATTTATAGTGAGAGACAAAACACCTTCTTTTTCAGAAAATAAAATATGTTGCTCATTAATCACTTCATTTAAATAATCTACAACCAATTTAACCGAAGTAATAATGCGAGGCATCAACACTCTTGTTTCATGTAAGATACCACCTAAAGGCTCTACACACTTTCTGTATAAAGATACGGTCCATTCTGTATCAAATTGATTTGACCTTTCACATGGTAAATGTTGCATATCAGATTTTCCATGAACAGCTGCAGAACGATGTCGTAAGAACTGATGAAAATCTTTTGAACAAACTAATACTAGATCATCATCATTTAATTTACTTATTGCAATATGATTAGATGATTTGATATAAGTCAATGTTGCCACTTGTGATGGAAACGTACATTTCAAAAATTCTCATGGTCATACATCAAGAGGTATTACATTAACATGGCGACAATTTGTCAACCTCACTGATATCATGAGGGATTTGGAATATTTTGAAACATTAAGATTCATCTCCTTGGGTGATCAAGTTTGGCTTCAACGTCGCAACAATGAAATTCAAATCTGCCATTCTCATTCCGCAAACTGTTTCTCATTTCGCAAATACAATTGGGAGAAGTATAGAAGATACATATATCGCTCCATCATGACATTTATTCGTCGTGAGTTCATCGCCCTACTATGCAAATCTTAATCAGACATGACTACCACGCACCATGAGTTGGAAATTAGATTCCCTACAACGTATTGAAACGGATCATGATCGAAACGTCCATTTCAAAGATTCAACTGGAAATGTGAGAAGAGAGTTTGCTTTATCTTATCGTCATTTTCAATCTCTACATCATATCATGAAGGATTTGAAATACTTCTATATGAAAAGACATTCACGTATTGGAAATCGCATCTGGTTGCGCGTCAACAATCGGCGAATTCAGCTCTATCATTCCCAACTTCATACTAACTTCACATTTCATCAAGGTAGTTGGGAAAAGTATAAAAGGAAGGTACATCGCTCAATTTACTCATTCTTTCATCATGAAGCGCCATCGCTACACCATCGTCAACATTCTCCGTCGCTTCAGACTCTACACCAAAATCGATCTCACAACATTACACCAACACCTTCAAACAGCAAGTATTACCCGGGCCCACCTCAAATGTTAATGGTGAAGATGAACAATTCACGGAATCTTCAACTCTTCCCAAATGGAACTGTACAGATTCTCGGCGCCCTTTCTCATTCATCGGCGCAGTCAATGCGCTTAGAGCTACAAAGACTACTACGTCGGATATGGAAGAGGGAGAGGTGTGTGATGTCGAATCTGACTGTGGACAATATGGTGATCTCTACTCAATTGAGTGAAAGTGTATCATTTTTGAAGATTCGTACCAGCAGTTACAATTTGTGTTATGAACCCGAACTTTTTCCTACAACTCTCATTAGTTGTTGATTACCTGTGCATGTGGCAATCTTTCATAATAGTAAAGTGATCATTACTGGACTAAAATCTCATGTACAAGCAAATGTGATCCTATACTATCTCATCGAGTATGTACGTACCCAGCGGATTGTAAAATAAAAAACAATTTTTCCAACATGATGTTTTTATTTCAAATCATGATAGAACTTACAAATCATGTTTTCATTAGAGGATGGATTACATGAAAAGTTTTGAATAGCAGATGCAAATCGAGATACATGTAAACGTTTTGAGATGAAGTACAGTACAAAAGCACCACACGTTGATGAAAGTGGATGTTGTAGTATGCGTTCATTTCGCTGATATTGACGAGTATGTTTTCTCAACCACTGCTGTGTTGGTATATTTGGAGGTTGAGCAAGAGAGTCAAATAGTTCACCACGTCGGTCTTCTCCAATAAAGATCGCTTTCTAATGCTCACCGCCTAAATTCTGCGAATGAGTGTTTAGCACAATAAAGATGGGATAATGATTTACTGCAGGTGGTAAGGTATCGAGTGAATAGACATTATCGAAAGCTTTCAACGTCGCTTCGTCTGCATTACGCTGCACTTTAGTCTTAATATCGTCAGCAGTCAACCAACTCATTAACGATTATACTGAAGAATCACGTCACGATACTTTGTAATTTCAATATTTGAATCGAAGACTGCATAAATTAATACATTGATCGTCTCAGGTAGTGTTCTTTTGAACGTCAAATCCAAACGAATATTATGAGGCACGTTCGCTTCACGATAGGGTGCACTAATATCGCTGTCAGCAGTCAAATCAAATGCATAAATAGTATATCCACTCTTAAACTCTTTCATAGTGAGTCCGTTGGTGTCATCCGTATTGTAAAAGCCAAAGACATCCATAAAATCAACATAACTGCGCATAAATTGATCCGCAGCAAAATCTGGTTTGTAGGGTGGACCAGGATGACTCACACCATTTACACGTAAAGCAATTTCATTTAACTGATTGTGTTTAAAATTGAAAGGGTTCTTCTTTATATTACCATTAAATGCATCATTTTCAACCATTGCCACCATGAGGAGCTTCGGTGCTTCCGATGGAAAGAGGCCATCTTTCATGAAACTCTTTTGATCTTTCGGAATTGTAAAGGTGAGAAGCTTTGTATGCTGAACGGGGTAAATGGCATTTTGGCGGTTAAGACCTTCAGCATGTCCTCTAATGACACTTGGATTCGGTACTACTCAACGAATGTAAAGTGCAATATCTTCCACATGAATTCTAAAATTGTCAACTTTAGCAAATGCATTCAGCGCAAATTCAGGCTTATTCAATGTCAGCTTGAGTCGCATGCTGGTATTACAGAGTAAAAACCTTGACTGTCTAAAGAAGTCTAAATTCAGCGGACCATATAGCTGACATACTCTACTATCTTTAATCATAGCAGACCGCTTTACAAAGCCACTGTTTGTTTCAGCATCAAATTTTCCTGCTTCATCTCTGTACCATCCCATGGCTTCCATATGACTTTTTTGTGCTTCTGGATGAAACTGTGATACATGATTGAAATATGATTTATAGGGATAATCGCTTTGACCACCTTCCACCTGCTGCTCTCCAATCGTTAGAGAAACATCGCGAAGTAATGTAGTCAATGGTAAATTGTTCAGACAAACTTTATGTGCATCGTCAACAGCAGTTCCATCTGCTTGCTGAATTCTAAACCTTAAATCAACCATCGCAAAACTCAAATCTATGTAGTCATCACTACCACCAGGAATAACAAATTCAATGGGACCAGCATTCTTAGCTGTTCGAGGATGATAATCTACAATACTTGAACTAAGAATATCTGTCTGTATGGCTTGTTGATCAAACAAACAAAAACCGGAAGTTTTACACTCCATGATTAGAAGTTATGGCAGCGTCGTCGTTTAGCGCCTGATGAATGATTAGAGCCTCTGCGACGTTTGTGTGAATGCCTTTTGACTGAAGATCGCACCTTAACAGCTCCGCGATGTTTCCTCCTTCCTTTATTGATTCGTTTAGGTGATTTCTTTCCTTGAGTAACACCAGGAAAGGTCTGCTTCAATGTTTTTAAACCGCGTTCCTTCCCACGATTCAACAAACTGCTCTTAAAACTTCTACCTCTGGAAAGATCACTAGCAACATCACCAGCAAAGCCAACGGCATTACTTAAAACATTTCATTTTAAAGATCTATCGACATTGGATATGAGAGGTGCTACAACAGATTTCAGTGCACCAAGTATGCTACCTCCACGTTGGCGGCGAGCGCCGATGTAAATTTGTCCTCCACCACTTACATAGGAGGGTCGTGAATAAAATGAGGCAGTTTGATTCATAGCTCAAACCCTAAACATTGTTAGTTACAACTTTGCATGAATCACTGTCGATCACTTAGATGAAAGATGTCGGCACGACGCATCCAAAGTTCATACTTGAAGGATAACCAGTCCATTTAACAAGACACCATTCTTCACCTTGCCGTTTTTTACATCGAATGATTTTCTCTACCAAATATGTTTCACTTTCAGTGACTACCTCAGTCTCATCGCGGTAAAAGCTACCCTCAATTTCTTCATTATCGTAATATTTCAACTTGTAGGTGGTGGGAGAGTCTTTTTGATTAATCCTTGAGTGCGTTTACGTTGGAATGTTTCACGCACTCTATCTACGTCGTCAGCATTCACATCCGCTGGTCTGAGTCCAATAGAACGGTGAATAGAGTGATTGTAGGCATAAAGCGTATCTTGTAGAACCTTTGTCCAATGTGTTAAGTTGACAGTGAAATGTCGCCACAAGCGATTTTTTAATGTGCGATTAAAACGTTCAACTAGTGCAACCTTATAAGCACCCTTTACACTAAACAGCTCAATATCATATATCTCTCAAATAATCTTCCCACATGCTGATTTTCAAACTCTTTTCTTGATCACTCTGAATTCTTTTTGGAATGCGACCTTCTCGAAAAATTGTTTGGAATGCTTTTGCTACTCCTTTCCCTTCTTTATTTTTTAAAGGTTGAGCCCACGCATAACGCGAGAAAATATCAATGAGGGTTAAAATAAAATTATTGCCCGAGTTATGTTTTGAAATGGAGGCGACATCACACAAATCTGCATGCCACTGTTCATCGATGTCATGAACAATATAATGGCGGGTGCGGTACTTCTTTTTCGCTTGTTTGTTGAGTTTATAGGTAGCCTGACCCTTTAACCATCGTTTCACTTGTGATTGTGGAAGACCACTCGCTTTTGATAATTTCTTGATCGATGCAAATCCTGCCGGATGTTTTACATCATAATAGATTGACTTCAAACGTTCAGTCGATGACGACTGACTCTTTTTCCTCCTTCTCATCTTTTTGTTTTCTTGCTTTTCTACATTTACAACAACTGCAGCATTTAGCTTTAGCGGTTTTGCGATCGTGTTCACATTGCTTAGGAGTTTCATTATGAGAGCTGGCGCAGCAAGTGCAAGTGACAACGACATTCACCTCTGGCGGCTCATTACATGGCAAGCAACACATCTGCTTCATATTAATAGTCTGAGAACATGTATTTCTTGGGAGGAGCTGTTTTACGTTTTCCTTTTACTAGTTTTAGTGGTGATGTAGATCTACGTCGAGTTCTTCCTCTTGTTTGCTTAGTGAGTGTGGGAGGGGATGTAGCAGGTGACGTCTTAAACCAATTTGTTGGCATTTTCATCGTCTGAAGCATTGGAGCAGTAGCCACTGTTGAATCAAGTTCTATCAATGTCTCATTATTCAAAGCAAATTTTGGCACATTATGCTTTTTCAATAGTTTAAGAAAGTATGACCAACCAGGTGGAACATAGCCCTGACGGCGCTTTCTACGTGTCGCATACTGAATCAAGTCTTCATAACGTGAAGCATCAATCACTTTATTTTCATCTGTAATGATTTCTCCTCTATCATTTACATTGAGATGGGGTTCAATACTATTGAAAAGAGATATGGCATGTGCGCGAGATGCTAAAGGTGTAGCAGTCGATACAGAGTCACGCATTTTATTCCTCAAGTTTTTCAATTGCTCAACAGTTTCCGATTGTAATAATACAGCACGATGTGGATCTTTGATGTGAACATTTTGCTGATAATCTATTTCTTTCCTATACATTTGATTTGCAAGAGGTTGCTTTACTTGCTGCATGGCAGTCAATTGTACATATTCATCCTGAGGAATAACAATCATGCGAGAATCAGAACTCATAGTTTGTAGATAATCATGGGAGTTTTCAAAATATCACTTCGAAATCTAAATTCTTCCGGACACTCTTGCGTAAAGTCAATGAATAAGTAACCGTATGTTTTTTCAGTAGCAGCTTGAAAAATTTCAATTAAGGCTTTTGATCCTCTGGGTGCAACTTGTCGCGCTAAAATTTCAAATTGACTTTTATCTCGCGGATTCTTGAAAATAGCATAATAGTGTGTATTCAGGTTTCGTGTACGAGCTTCTTTTCCATCAGGAAACAAATTTTGTGTGATATAGATGATAAAGCACCTTTTATGATGTGCTGCGCGAGTGAACATATCTGTAACACTTTTGAATTCTTACTTTCTTTTAATAAATCATCCAATACAACAACATCATTAGACTGAAGTTTATCAACTGCAATAATTCCTTCATGTCGAATAAAGTTGCGACTTTGCAATTCCTGAAACAGCGACGGTTGATAAATACCATAACACCAAATCACTCGATTGATAGGTTTCTGAAACAACTCCCTTCTTTTATCCAATAAATTCAGCGTGAAAACAGTTTTACCTGCATGAGATGGACCTGATACAGTCAGAACTTTATCACATTGAAGTCTGAAATCCATTTTAATACTTTGAGATTCAACATTTGCATAAATAACGCTTAGAGCCAAAGATATTACCCAATAGGTTACCCACGACAGGAGCTAACATCGGAAGTATTGCTGAAAGGAAACCACCCTTTTGTGTTAGAGTTTTCCTCTTTCTTCGAAGGGTGACTTTAGGATTGGAGATGAAACGCAATTTTGTAGCATATCGCTTAAGTAACTTTTGTTGTTTTGGTGCTAATTTCTTCGTCCTCAACTTTCTGACATGAGAAATAATTTCACAAATGAATTTATCGTTAGCATGTCGTATAGCATTGTATCGCTGATTTGCTTTCATTCGTTGGAGAGCTTGAATGGCTGAAGAAAACTTTGAAGACTTTTGACTTTTACGTTTCGTCATTTTACGTTTCGCCATTTTCCGTGTTAGTCTTTGCTAAAACCTATCTTTACCACATTTGCATAGGTACTAACTATTGCGACATAAGTGACACTCGAAATGAGCAATATCACAGTGGTTACATTTGCAAAGTTGAATGCAATTACGTATGAAACAGCGCTGACAAAAAGCATGCTTACATCTCTTGAAGATGCGCTTTTCATTTCCATCCTTTCGCTTACATGCATCACAACACATAGTTTCACCGTTACTGATGTCTATAGCAAGTCTTTTTGAAGATATGAATTTGCTAGCCTTTTCTAAATAATAGACGCATGTACAGAAGGAATATACTTCGAGAGTGAGCAGACATAGCTCGAAAACCAGTTGTGCTACAATCAAGTACCACTGCATTTTCAATTTTTCTTTATGGAAAGTTGAATGTGAATATCTGAAATCGCTTCAATCACTAGACTGCTACCATGATGGTTAAATGCGTTAAGACGTTCAGCAATTTTTATCATATGTCTTTTAAAAAATTCTTCGGGGTGATCTACCACTTCCATTGAATAAGAAGCAAAATGGAAAGAGCGACTTTCCACCTCTTCCTTTCCAAAATGACTAAACTTAATTTTCGCAACTAATCGCGCCATGATAATGCTATCAGAGAATGTATTCATTAACTCTAGAAATAGAGTGCTAGCATCATCGACCACTGCTTCGATGTCGGTCTCATCTTTATGAAAATTTATCACAATCTTGAACAGCTCCTTTTAAACTTTGCCTATGAAAATGTAATGTTCCGCAGTCGTTTGAGAAAGACATGATCGCCCTTTATCTAACCCATCCATTGCATGAAAACAACTCTTCTCATAGTAACATTTATTGAATAACTGTAACAAGCATGCATTATAAATCAATGGTTTGAAACAGATAAAATAGATACAGCTAGTAACTATCATACAGCGAGCAATGATAACCATACAGGACTTTGGCAGTGTTGAGGTAAGGAGGAAAGAAGCATTGGTTATGAACGTAGCTACTACAACGAACAGACAAAATAGGAACAGACAAATCCTTAAAACGTTTCGTGACTTCATGATAATGTTGATTCACTCTACTATCCCAAGGTGGGAGCAAAATGTCATCAATGATTAGATTGGGAAATACTTTCCTCTCCTTACCAGGATTATTACAAAAGATGCGTATAACATTGAAAGCAGCTAACCATCGTTTAAAGTCAATAAGAAGAGCACTGTCACAAGAAATGCCATAGTCTTGCAAATATTTCAGATTAAGTCCATGAATGTGTTTTCTCCCCCATTGATCAACATTGGGATCGCAGTTGGTATGTTGATGATAGACACTAACAATCTGATATGTCCAATTGTTCATAGCAATAGCACTGAGCTCTGTACAGGTTCACCCTCACAATCCATAAAAATGATGATAGAAGCCTAAAACGGAAATTTACACATCTAAGGAAACGTTCTATAACATATTACAAAATGAAGAATTACATCGATGCTTTTCACGACAAAATACACAAATGATATGATGGCAACGAAGAAGTAAAATGTATCTAATAAGACCACGTCTACGACACTCAAAGCACATAAGCGAATTGTCATAGGGTAGAGTTAGGAAAGGACTAGTAATTCTCCTTCTTTGATTTGCGTTTTGAGGCAGCATTCTTCTCCGACTTGCGCTTCGTACCACTGCTGTTAAGGATTTGATCAATTATGTCGTCCACGTTGGGTGGTTTTGGAATATATAGGATGGATTCCATATGCATGGAGAGAGAGGCCATTTTATTATCCTTGTGTCGACCATAATATAGCCCATTCACTTTGAAAAGGATATCCCAAGTACCTTCTCCGAGCTCATCACATCTGATGGGTATTGAATGATCTCCCTCCTTCTTATAGTAAGTGCACCAATGTGATACCGGTAGGCAAATGTGATTACCATCCCAAATCTTTCTATAGGGAGTATCCTTGTCATCTCTCGCCTTCCACTCTTGAGCAAGAGGAGTAGGAATGTCCATATTTAATGTCACGTACTCCTCAATAATATCAAGTTGGTGGCGAATGTACGGACTCACGGGGATCAGTATGTAGTCCCCATACTGATTGTGCATTATCTTGACATCCGTGGAAGGGAGCATTCCCGTTTGGAGTACTACGCCATGATCGTCATAACGCAAGACTTGTTTAAATTTACGCTGTAGCGGTGTAGGATTATGTACCTTGGTTGTTTCTTCCACTGGCCTCAGTTGTAGATGATCTGATCGTAGCGAACCTTGTAACGTTTGACCGCCATTTTGTCCTACTAGTGCAGCAGATGGAGTAGATGCCTGAAAAGGGAAAAGATTGTATTAAGTTTACGTTCAAGGGAGGAGAGGGAGGAAAGTAGCGACTTACCATTTTAGTTGGATAATAGAATAGGGAACTAGAGAGAGAGAAAATGTGCGTCCGTGACTCGTGTGATTCAATGATGGAATGATTCTCACTGTTGAAGGCTCGCTATTTATATAGAAATGCTTGATTCTCATTGGATGACGATCCTCATTGGACAATAACATCAAGCTGATTCCAAATCTGGCCTCCATTTACCAATCCGAGCCTTCATTCGACCGCTGGAGCTGTTTCTTGGGAAATTCTAACTCTGTCGTTTTTCGCCAATCTCCCAAAATCTTGAATGGCGTCTCACATCTAAACGAAGACAGATATGAACAAGCCGTGTCTTTCACTGAATTTGTCTCACTCTTAGCTTTCAAACGAGCTATTGCACGACTTTCTACGATCTCTAGAACCAAAGTTGGAAGATCGGTGCCGAGGGGGGGGGAGGTCGGTGAAATTTGATGGAAACGGTTGTGGTAAAGGTCCCAGGTCGAAATGCGACACTTTGGAAAATTTTCAAAATTTTACCCATACAGAGCCACTCGGACACTTAGGATTTTTCAGGTGAGCTCCGACCTAAAATCTTGTAACAGCTCTAACTTTTGAACGGCTGGTCCGATTGACTCGCGACAAAAATCTCACCGAGCAGTTTTTCCTCCTCTTTCAAACGAGTAGCTGTAAGACAAAATCCGTCCACTAGAACCAAAGTTAGAAGATTGCTGTCGGGGGTGGGGTCAGTGAAATTTGATGAAACAAACTTTGGTCAGGGTCCCAGGTCGAAATGCCACACTTTGGAAAATTTTCAAAATTCTACCCCTACAAGGCCACTCTGACACTTAAGATTTTTTCAGGTGAGCTACGACATTCCACCCTCCCAACCTGGCCGGCACACCACGCCAACCTGGAGAGCACATCACACACCACCTCGCGCTACGTCGGCCGGCCAGAGGGGTGGACGTCAGACTCGAAGCAACACGGCGGCCGACCACGACCAACTCGGCTGACAAGAGGGGAGGGGGGGACGTCAGACTCGAAGCAACACGGCGGCTCACCACGACCGACTCGGCTGACAGGAGGGGGGACGTCAGCGACGGCGGCCATCTTGCGCGGTCCAGTGGTGGAGTTTTAGGCCCTACTTACTACTTGCATTCATTCAGTGTCAAATATCACCTTGTTTCTCGCAAGGTGACTGAATTCAAAAACACATGAAAATTCAAGTCGGAGCCTCGATATTTTCTGTTGGCTCCGGCTCCGATCACCTGCTACCTCGGCTCCGAGCGGCTCAGGCTCCGAAACCCTAGCTTTTACCTTGTCACTTTGTACTTTGCACCTGTTAACTTTGAATTGATAGCTACTTCATGCTCATCGGACAATAACTATTTCAGATTTGTATGAGTACGTAAATCGAATCAGTCACTTTGTTGTAAATTTTACCCACACCATAAATTTTATAAATATACTACATGATGCACAAACACAAGGGACACCCTCCTATATGCAATTTTAGCAACAAAACTTGTTCTTAAACAATTGCAACTCTTGCTTAATTGTTGCAAACACTATAATACTATTCTATATATAAGTTGTAATGTACTATGTAATGGATCAGAGAAAGCAATATGAATTTAAAAATTTGATGCAATATTTCAAGTATTTTTTGTTTTGGAACAAAAAACAATGTCTGCATTGCTTATGTGTATGCTATAGAAAGATCTGCAAACAATTCGAATCCTTAACTTGATGATTGATCTCTGCACATGAAATGCGCATACGACGAAAAAGGCCGCATTGCCATCTCACTTTGGCTGTCTTTTGGGAGAGAGAAGCTACAAACGATGGATGACCTTGAAAGCCATTTCTGTACACTATATTGAAAAGCTTTATTATAACTCAGGCATGACTTTGCATGTATTAAGTCTATGGCAGGCCAGAACAGTAGACTGTGACGACACACTTCATGCAATGCAATTTATCGCACGAACGCAAAGTTTGGTCAGACACGTCAATGAGAATGAACTTCGAATCAAATCGGAAATCGGATTGAAAATTGGATCTTTTAGTCAGCAGTCCGCACTAGTATAGAATTCGTGAAAATGGAGTTTATTAAGGAGTATCTCCACAATTTATAAGGAGGTCACACATGCAACACCTAGTTTTAGGGCAAGTGGTGCAGATGCAACAACTGAAACACTCTTGCCGGCGTCCCTTTTCATCAATATTGCATTGCTATCATGATCAGTCAATTCAGTGGCAATTTTTCTTCAAAACTAGCAATCTGTACATCTCACATTTGGTACTGGGCCTCAATTCGAGTTCATTTAATAAAATTGAAACTGAATACACATTGTGGACGCAATTAATACTCAGCCGCTACTCTAACTAATTTACTATATGCATTCTTTTAGATTTCGGGGCTTTGATGGGCAGCTTTGTGATCGGAGAATATGCTTTATGCTATATGCTATATAATTTGATGTGAATTTTGAAACCGGAGTAAATTGTTTAAACAGGTGAATACTGGAGCTGAGACTAGCGTCATCGCCTTCACCCAAACTTCATTCTTAGTGTTCTTGATTAAACAGTATGAATATCAAAACAAATGCCAGGGCTACATCCAATCGGAAGCAGTATTTATTTTGATAAACACACTGCCAAGGAGGCAGGGATGCGGAGTCCTATCATTTTGATAAGACTGCGACTCCGACTCCGGGGGTTGATTGGACTCCGGCTTTTGATAGGACTCCGACTCCGGGTGGCCGATATATAAAGCCTAGTTTTTGAAAAATTAACTGGTAACCTACATCATAGATCATTATAGGCTTACCTGAACCTATTTTAGGGATCATTGCTGTATCAATTATCAATCATTTTCCATGAAAGTTGATCAAACGTCGGTTTCAGTTGAATGCATACGACTGGGCTCCTCCCATCTGCTTGATGTGTGCTTCACACGGGTTTTCTCCAGTCTCTACCAGGCAAGAAATCCCCATCCTTCTCAAAAAATATGTGAACTCTTTCAATTTTAATATGCGCTTTAGAGGACCCATCACACACGATTAACGTGAGGGTAAGAAGATAATGTTTTCAAAGATACATCATTTTTGTCTCTGATGTGACCTTTAGCGTGTAGGTGTGATCGAGGCTAGGAAGGCTTGTCTTCTCTACTGAATCAACGAGTGAAAAGACAATCCTTTTTTCACTATCACGGGTCATTCCATCAACTATTACAAGCTTTGCATGCACTGCTGTCTCTGTACTTTTGTTTGAGGGAGAAAGTTGACATCAAGACAGTGACAGCTATGCACGAGGATAAATAATTTGTTTGTATTATATTTCGGGTCTAGTTATAAGCCGGAAGTAGTAAGGAATCCTCCCAACTGCGCACAGCGCCCCCCCTCTGGAGCGCGAGTTGGGTTGATGTGGTTCTGGGTCGACCGGCCGGGTGTGTCGTGGTTGGTCTTGGGCGGCTGTGTGTTTTTGGTGTGTAGGATTGGTTGTAGGTTTGTTTTGTGTTTAGATTTGGTTTCCTGATGAAATTCTGCGTCGACTTGTTATATTTCTTGGGTGTAGGTGTGGTTTAGGTGTGTTTTTGCGTGTTTTTGAATGAGAAAATGGCTGTAGCTGCTAAACGAAGTCTCGTACGTAAAAATGGATGGCGGATTTGGATTTTTTGGCCAATTTTGGGCTTAGGTGACTTGTTTCCAAAGTCGTAGGCCAAAGAACGAATAACTTCAACCCCCCCTCGGCAGCGTTCTTCCAACTTTGGCTCTAGGAATGGTAGAAAGTCGTGCAATAGCTCGTTTGAAAGCTAAGAGTGCCACAAAGTCATTGGTAAGCACAGTTTGGCCCTATCTTTCATTGCTGAGGCTTGAGAGTGACATTGAGACTTTTGGCCATGTTAGAGAGCCGTCAGAGGTTGAATTGGTCAGTTTTGGTCTGTAGCGGCTAAACGAAGCCTCGTACGTGAAAATAGACGGCGGATTTGGACTTTCTGGCCAATTTTGGGTAGGGGACTGATGTATATTGCTGTGCTATATAGTAAGATTACATAGTAAGCAGCTACTCAATACATAATAAGTAGCTATAAAATCTGTCATGATTAAGAATAGGAATGTATCTCTCTATTCATGCAATATATCCGGTGTGAGTTTAAATAAAGAACACACTGCGCCTGGCTGCACTCACAAGTCGTTGTTTTGTCTTACGAGTTGGCCATATACAAATCTGCAATAGAACATGGCGTCGCATACCTTCCAACTGCGTAAGGACGGACCAAAATTTGACATTGAGACTGATCGCGACCCGTTTGACGACTGGTGTTCAAAATGGAGTGCATTCGAACGTTTGTCCGGTATTTCAAGCATCACGGGATGCCACGGAACGAGCAGCAATGCGACTTGACGCTCTACACGAGAGCCTTTCCTACGCTACACTTCGAGTCATCAGAAACCTTTCTCTTCCTGCGGCTCATCAGAAAGACGTCGACGAAATTATCCGTGCTCTTGAACATTACATCAAAGGCAATATCAATGAGATCGTGTGGATTAGACATTTTTTTCGCCGTACTCAACGTGACAGTGAACCATTTGACGACTGGTTGGTCGAGTTACAAGATCTAGCCAGACTTTGCAACTTCCCTAAATGCTGTTCGAAGTGCGAGGACATACAATTAAGAAATCAAATTGTTCTTGGTGCAGCTGATCCTGATGTCGTGAAGAAACTTATCTTAGCTGGGTCATCGCTTTCATTGTCCCAGGCTAGAGATATTGGTGAAGCTGAAGAAGCCGCTAAACGTGACAAGCGGGCTCTAGACCAGCCTTCCACGGTCAACCTAGCGACTGCAACCTCTGCTCACAGACGAGCCAAACAAATGCGACAACCCAAACCAATCGAAGGTCAGCAGTGCAATTGGTGTGGCCTGAATCACGCTCGCGATCGTGATAAGTGCCCTGCTAAGGAAAAGAAATGTCGATCATGCTCTAAGATCGGACATATCTAGAAGATGTGCCGCTCCCGCCCCAAGCAGCAGTTTTCGTCAAAGCAGCAGAAGCCTGTTGTAGCTTCAATCATCAGTGTCATACGAATTCCTTCGGTCGACGACAGACCTCCGCTCATCAGTGTGAAAGTTAATGACTTTTCTCTTCGTGCAATGCCCGATACCGGAGCCAACATCGACGCTGCCGGACCGGACATTCTCCAGACATTGGGACTACGTGTGTGCGATCTCAACAAGCAATCGTTAACTCAAACCTCCGCAGCGAATCGTACAACTTTCTCAGACAGCTTCGGTAATTTCACAGCCAACATCTCTCTTCAACAGACTACGGTCAACACCACAATTCATGTGTTTCGGGAACTGAAAGGGGAGCCATTAATTTTGAAATGGTCCACATGCAAAGCACTTGGCATTATCCCACGTGACGTTCCAGCATTCCATGTGTGTGCGCAGCAGGACGCCGCCATCGTAAGTTGTGTGTGTCACACTCAGCGCGCTCGTGAAGGTTACACGCAGATGACACACGCCTCAGCGAGTCGTCCAGAGCCAGTAACAGCTTCTCCACTGGCAACCAATCACGTGCCAGCTAGTAAGTCGGATCTCATCAGCTGTTACCCACGTGTGTTTGACAAGACAATTCGTACGATGACGGGTGAAGTGTTTAAAATTCATCTCAGATCAGATGCTCAGCCGTTCAGTGTCACTGCGCCGCGCCGAATATCGCTACCATTACAACCTCTCCTGAAAGATGAATTGGACGAGCTGGAACAGCTTGGTGTTATCGAAAGAGTGACAGGACCGACTCGTTGGTGTGCTCCTATTGTTGTGATGCTCAAGAAAGACCGAGAGAAGATCAGAATGTGCATTGACTTCCGCGCATTGAATAAACATGTTGTTTGTGAACGCTACGTCAGTCCAACTGCATACGAACTCATTTCAAGTCTTGATTTGTCAAAGTGCAGGTACTTCACAGTGGTTGATGCCTTGAAAGGATACCATAAAATTCCCATGGACCGCGAGAGTCAGCGTCTGACAACATTCATTACTCCGTTTGGTCGCTACTGCTATACGTCTGCGCCTTTCGGAATATCGTCCATCTCTGAACATTTCAATCGACGCATGGATGAAGTACCAGCAGATCTACCTCGAACTTACCACATCGTCGATGATTGTTTGATTGCTAGCGAAACGTACGATCAGCACGTCAATGTCATCAGAGCATTCCTGCAACGCTGTGACGAGCGTCAAATTGCGTTGAATCCTGACAAGTTCGTTTTTGCTGCCAATGAAGTGACATTTGCAGGTCTCCGCGTCAGCCAAATGGATATTCTATTGATTCCTCGCTACTACAAGCAATCAGACACTTCCCTGCTCCAACAAATCAAACCGACGTTCGATCCTTTTTCGGATTGGTAAACCAAGTGAGCAACTTCACAGACAAGGTGACTCAACTTTGCACTCCGCTCCAACCGCTGTTAAAGAAGAATACAGTGTTTCCATGGGACTCGGTTCACTAAGAAGCGTTCCGCCAAGTGTGTGAAACCCTGGTGAGAGAGCCATCCATCGTGAGTTATTTTGACCCTAAAAGCAGACTCGTCTCCACGTAGATGCATCTCGACTGAATGGTCTGGGATTCATCCTCCCACAACGTCAAGATGATGAATCGTGGAGAATCGTTCAAGCGGGATCACGTACGCTTACTGATACTGAAACAAAGTATGCAATGATCGAATTAGAGAAGCTTGCTATCTGTTGGGGATTCCACAAATGCCGCGCATTCTTGGAAGGCCTCAATCACGTCGATGTTGTCACTGATCATAAGCCTCTGATTCCCATACTCAGCAGTTACACGTTGGACCAGGTAGAGAACCCGCGACTTTAAAGAATGAAAAGTAAGCTCAACAGATACAACTTCTCTGCCATTTGGATCAGCGGTAAGCAAAATACCGACGCTGATGCACTCTCTCGTGCACCTCTCTCACATACCCAAGAAGTCAGCGCCGATGAGGACGTCGAGGAGGCGCACAAAGCTGCATCTCTTCAAGCGATTGAATCCTCCACACTCGACGCTAGGATGCTGGAGTTGAAAAGTGCTGCAGAAAACGACTCAGAGTAAAGCGATTTGAAAGCCCTGATACTCAAAGGATTTCCAAGCGTCAAATCACACGTTCATATCGACCTGCGACAGTATTGGTGCATGAAAGAAACTTTGGTGATCGATGATGACTTCGTTGTATGCGGACGAAGGACCGTGATACCAAAGTCAATGCGACGAGAAATGCTTAATCGCTTGATAAACGGATACATGGGTACGACAAAGCTTGAAGAAAGAGCCAGGATGGTCACATGGTGGCCGGGTATATACAAAGACATTGAAAATGCCTCTAAACCATGTAGACCGTGCCAGGAGCATTTAGCAAGTTTGCCTAAGGAACCTTTGCATACGGGACCATTGCCAAGCAGAGCCTTCGAGGAAATCAGCGCCGATTTCGCTGACTATGGTGGTGAGAAGTGGTTGGTCGTGGTAGACAATTATTCGGGATGGCCCACAGTCTGTAGAATTGGTAGCCACGCCCCTACCAGCAAGCACATCAACGAATTGCGGAGCCTATTCTGCCAAACAGCAGTTCCTCAAGTCTTCTGGTCAGATAGTGGTCCGCAATTCGCGGCATCATCCTTCTCAAACTTTCTTCAGCCATGGGGTGTAACGCGCAAGACATCGTCACCGGCAAATCCACAGAGTAACGGAAGACCCGAAGCAGCGGTCAAGACCGTGAAGAAGATGCTGCGAGGAGCCACTCGTTCTGAAGGAGGAGTGGATATGGACACGTTAGCTGAGGCAATCCTCTTGTACAAGAATACGCCTCTTTACGATAACCGTGTCCCATCGATTATGGTGTATGGACATCCAGTGCGTGATACGTTACCGGCCCATAGAAGGAATTTCGCACCGGGATGGCAGAAGACAACGGAAGAAATGGAGAAAAATGCAAACTCGGTTCACAAGAAAATAGAAAAAGCCTACAACAAATCGGCCCATTCATTGTCTAACCTTCAATTTGGTGAGTCAGCAGTCATCCAAGATTCGCTCTCAAAAAAATGGGACAGAGAAGGAATCATCGTGGAGAGGATGAGACATCGGGATTACCTTATCAAAATGAAAAGTGGAAGAGTACTAAGAAGAAACCGCCGGTAACTTCGACCATTCGCAAATGTGAACTTGGACCATAGTAGATATGCACATTCACCCTCTAATCCAAGTGCTCACCATCATCAGCCCGCAGCAGCAGCCCACACATAGGAAAACTACAGATCGAAGCTGAGACGAAGTGTGCAGATCCCTAGACGATTCATTCACGACCAGTCGTGAGAAAGGGAGTCGATGTATATTGCTTTGCTATATAGTAAGATTACATAGTAAGCAGCTACTCAATACATAATAAGTAGCTATAAAATCTGTCATGATTAAGAATAGGAATGTACCTCTCTATTCATGCAATATATCCGGTGTGAGTTTAAATAAAGAACACACTGCGCCTGGCTGCGATCAGAAGTCGTTGTTTTGTCTTACGAGTTGGCCATATACAAATCTGCAATAGAACAGGGACTTGTTTCCAAAGTCGTAGGCCAAAGAACGAAGACCTTCGACCCCCCCTCGGCAGCGTTCTTCCAACTTTGGTTCTAGAGATCGTAGAAAGTCGTGCAACAGCTCGTTTGAAAGCTAAGAGTGCCACAAAGTCATTGGAAAGCACAATTTGGCCCTATCTTTCATTGCTGAGGCTTGAGAGTGACATTGAGACTTTTGGCCATGTTAGAGAGCCGTCAGAGGTTGAATTGGTCAGTTTTGGTCTGTAGCGGCTGAACGAAGCCTTCGACGAGAAAACTGAGACCAGATTTGGATTCAACGTCAAATGTTGGATAACCTATGTCTAACCCCCCTTATCGATTGCATATTCACAGGATATATAAGTACGAGTTCGGGAGAGGAATCTCACTAAGTTGAGAAACTGACTACAGGTAAGTCGTTTCTCTTGAGGTCCGATATCGGACTTCTGACTTTTCATTGCTGATATCAGCTAAGGAGTCAGACTTATAGGTTAGGCGATATAGCATGACTGACCATTTGATGATAGTAGGCCGAAATCTGCAAACGGCTATAACTTTGCTTCTACAAGTCCTTTAGACTTGATTCAAGAAACGTTTGACAGCTCATGATGTGCTGTAAGTGACAGAATACTTATAAACGTTTTATAAGTAGTACTAAAAGACTAAAAAATTAAAATTCGTATTTAATGATAATGATTAAAGTTTTTGAATAGAAAGCAGTCGTTTATGAGTCTCTGCGACTTGGGACGTTTCCTCTTATAAATAACTCCACCGGTTTTCAAGTCAAAATCGGGGCCAACACAATACCAACACAGTAACATGACGCACGCTCTGTCCGCCCGAGGTTGGATTTGTGGGTCGAGGCCTTGGAGCTGGGATAACATCCCCTCTGAGTAATGCCTGTAACGGATTCAAGAGCCTAACGCCTAGACGACTGCTATCAAATGTTTTTGGACTTAGTCTTTCAATGCATATCAGCAAGTAGTATCCTATAAACACTTGCTATCAAAGTTTTTCTCTATCTTTACAGAATCGTCACTATGACTAAGATGATAAATGCACGAATGCTCATCGGCAAGTGTAGCTGTGGCCGTATTGCCAGAGGCAGCGAACTAGAGAAACACATTAAAGAGGGGACGGTGGGCGAGCATGTGAGGAAAGTGTTGTTGAGGGTGTGTGTGCATCATAAGGTAGTATGTGAGGATGGGAGTGATGTAGAGTTCATTAGGAACCGTAGCCAGTGCCCTAGTGGCAATACTAGCGTGCAGGGGCTTAAGTCGTGGTTTGAGGGAGTTTTGTTAGATATGGAAGAGGTGAGAATTGCATTGGCGACGATTGAGGGTGCGGTGGGGAAGAAATGTGTTACCAAGGCGACTGATGAGGGTTTGAGTGAGGAAGAAGTGGAGTTGAGAGGGGACATCAAGAAGCCTGATGTTGATGTTGATTTTTGGATGACGTGTTGGAGGAATTGTTTTGGAACATTAGTGATCTTGAGGAGAAGAAGAAGGATGAGGGAAAGGAAGTGGGTAAGCCGTTGCTGGCATCATCGCCTCGGAGGGAGGAAGGGAAAACGAGGGATGGATATGTGAGGATGAAGGATCGATTGAGGGCGGTTGAGGAGAAGAATAAAGTATTAGTGATGCGGAATGAGAAATTGACTGCGAAGGCTGAAGGGTATAAGGTGACGAGAGAAAAGTTGGAAAGTATGAGGCAGAAGGAGAAGGAGTGGATGATGGAAAGGAGTGAGCTGATGAAGAAAGCAAGTTTGGTGAGTAGTCTGCAGGCGAATTTGTTGAGGAAGGATGATGAGATAGATCGGATGCGAAGCGTGGTGAAGGAAACAGAGGAAGTGAAGGGTGCGAACAAGAGGTTGGTGGCTGAAGTGGAGCGATTGCATGAGCGTGAGAAGTGTAGAAAAAGAAGAGTGTATGAAGTCCATCTTCCCCTCTTCGAAAATAATGTGTGCGACGCCCCAACGATCACTAGCGATCCCAATCAGACGCAGCAATGCTACGAGGGCGACGGTGTCCGATGTCTGCACATGAATATGGACATTACTGGCGAGCTTGAGGACGTCGTCCAAAAAGTCCGCAAGAAAGTTCCCAGTAAAATACTTCAACATGATCATTTCCTTACCGCATCTAATCTCCCATTCTTTTCCATTCAGAGTTTTTACATCAGCAGTAGGATCTTTTGATCTCGAGAACGCCCCAAACGGCTCTTTTAAGAGCTACATGGAGCAAGAGTGATAGTACCTCATCGTGGTTTGCTCTGGACAGACTTCGGTCTGACTGAATCTATTACATAATTAGAAAGACTGAGTCATGTCTTTGTATCAGAGGGGTATATAAACCATTGCTTCTCTTTTATTTTCATTCTATACTCCATGACACTACACTTCATGAAAACACGTAAGACGACAGTCAGCTCTCCTGACAAGCCTCGGCTTAGACCGAGAAATTTATTTATTGAGTTTCTACAGATGGAGGAGCGAGAGCGGGTCTATAACAATCTTGCTCGAATTGGCTCATCAACAACTGACGATGATGCCAATTCAACAGAGTGGGGGTATATGCCGCCCTCTAACAGTCAGCTTATAGTAGAGGAGGTCGATGCCGCTGACATAGAGAGATTACAAGTCTCTCTCAGTGGAATCGGCCAAACCTAAATCTATTCATTTCCCGAGAACGAACCATCGGTCTTTTAAAGACCACCATGGGGCAAAATATGATAGCACCTCCACATGGTTTGCCCTGGACAGACTTCGGTCTGAGTGAATCTATCATACAAATAAAAAATAAAATCACAAAGTTGTATCTGCTATCAATCAACTTAAACGTTGCATGTTAAGGAGGATTTCGGTATATTTCTTTGTTTTTCTTCCTGTTGGTGGGCGATCTCTCTTGAGACAGTGGATGATATCGCAGTGATGAGTGTGGCAAGGGAGTGTGTCATATTTTAGACCAAAACCTCTGGGGCAAATCATGTTGTGCATTTGACACTGTTCTCAACGTAGCACTTTGAACGCCAATCGGTTGAGTCTTAGCTATCTGCCACAGGTAACTTTTTAAATTCTCCATTGCGAATGTTATCTGAGAATGAGCCATGAGTTCTTTTAAGAACTGCCTCTATCATTGAGGCTAAATCATGAAGGGATGAAATGGGAGGTCACTCTTGCGCCAAACGTATACAAAATCACTTTCTGTCTTCTCTAATGGTGCGATCTCTTTTGATGGAGAAGTAGACCGATAATAAATGTGTTAACTAACCCCATATCTAAATTCCTCCATTTATTTCCATTTCTAGATAAATACATTGCAAAACGAAGACATGTAGTATGTAGGTTTATTAACAATTGAAGTACATATACATTATAGCGAGGAAAAGTCAAGTGGAAGAACCTTTAAGTCATTGTAGACTTTGTAGCACCTTGGACGTTTAGGGGCATCGGGCGCTCTTCTCACGCGCGTTGTTTTTGGTGTAAAATCACCATTACTCCACACAACTTGCAAGATCTTGCCTTTATCACAAGTCTCCTTCTGATCGCACTCTTCATCCCACTCGTCGACCACTTCAAATATTTTGTTGAAGATCTCTAAGGCGGGAGATGTACCTTCCATCATGAGATAGATGAGAATGAGAAGTGTTTCAATTTTCTGACTTTTATATGTTTTTTAACAATGAATTCCTCAACAACCAATCAGAATGATTCTAATTTAGATGAAGACTACATAAGTCGGAAGATTGTAGCACTCTTATTCACATTATACGAACTAGCACGCCAAGATGACAAATTCAGAAACACCATGTAATTTTGTGATCGTCAATGAGTGGTGTGATGAAGACACAAGTGTGATCAGAAGGAGACTTGCGACAAAGACAAGACTATAAGAATTGTCTGGATAGATGAAGAGGGGACACCGAAAACAACGCGCGTGAGAAGAGCGCTAGATGCCCCTAAACGTCCGAGGTGCTACAAAGTCTACAATGAATTAAAGGTTCTTCCACTTGTCTTTTCCTCGCTATGAAGTATATGTGCTTTAATTGTAGATAAAGCTAAAGAACTACATGTCTCTGTTTTTGATATTCAATCCCTTTATCATTTATCCTCAGTGATAGAGGTAGTACTTAGGAAAAAATGATTGTATCTATCATCAACTGGTATGATTTATACTGAGCTGTCAAATGATCAGATTTTCACTATGATGTTAATGATAATGTATGTTACATTACCCAGAAATAAGTGAAAACAGACAGATGAAGCAAATAAACATTTATTAAGAAATTTACAAATAATTCAAAAGTTCCTCGAAAGTCACATTGTCTCATAGATTCTCACAACCACTGCAGTTGCACTTCAACTGCCTTAACCGTTTCTCTGCTGCGACCAACACACCATAGATGTAATTCCATTCCACTTTATTCCGGGGTCGGGATGATGGACTGTACCATCTCCGTATATCATGGAGAAGGTTAATGTCAGTTTCCGTCTTTACATCTTCTTGATTGTAAAGCAGGTATTTCCATCGCACATAAATCATTTCTAACTCTTATTGCTCCGTTAGATCTGGTAATTCCAACTTTGGAATATCATCCAGCCTTCTCTGCTTCTCCACCGTAGCCTTTTTTGGAGCGGGAGGGCAAGTTGGCATGCTTGATGCAGACATTGGTGATTCATGCGAGAGAGTTGATGGTGAATCCATGACTTTGAAATGTATGCCATAAACGTGCTTTCTGGGTCCTTAAGTATAAGCAAGCAACCAATCAAAATGAATAGCCAATGAATGTTGAGTATGGGAGTATATAAAAGGGAAAAATAGACTAGATTTCATTCGATATTTGAGATATATTAACACTAAGTGAGCTTTTCTCTCCACTCAAATATAATCTAACGTTGCTGACGTATCCTATTTTGGTTTAAGTCAATTACTACATTCTGACTATCAAAGTATCAGATTTTGACTTAATTTCGTTGAAATGGTAAGTTAAGGATTTTATCACTCATCTCTCTTAAACGTTAGGCTAATAGCATCTTTCTCAATTTCAGGCATCTACTTCATCATCAAAGCGCTCCCTTCTCGAGGAAGCTTTACAACTGTTGAGTGAAGGTAGGTTGTGAAAATAAACTATGACTTCAATAGAGATGACAGAATGATTTCTCCTCCAGATGATGACAGTTCCAACTCGAGTGCGCAGTCACGGGAAGCATCCAAAACATGTGCTGATTGTGGGCATATCTTTACGAGGAAGTGCGATCTCACCCGACACATCAGACAACGTGTGTGTCAACCCAAACCATCATCAATCTCCCGAAGTGAGGATGATTCTATTCAACAAGTCTCCTTTACTTCTGACTGTTGTTTCCAATCTTTTGAAACAGGTTTTGAATTATCTTCATATAGACTTCACCACACACACAAATATGATAGTTATAGCAACAGCACCTCCTCTATTCGACTAACTGAAGTGTCGCTCAATAATGTAGTGAGAAATTACCATATGGAATCTTCAGAAACTATTGCTGATTTTCCGGAGTGGTTCCATCAAAATTCAACATTGATAGATGCGCTCTTTCATAATTTAGAACATTTTAGAATAAAAGCGCTCATCTACCTTAAAATAAATATGTTAAAGTTGATTATCATACTGGTGAAATAGTACAGAGATTGGTGTTTTACATACCCTCCTCTCCTGCTACAGAGTTGTCGATAAAGAAGCTTGGTTAAATTTTCGCATCCAAGGACTAAAATCAAATATTGATAAATTTAACAAGCGCGATAGTGGTCTAATTTTTGATGGCATAGAATCTGCCCCGTTTAAAATTACTCTATCGCCGAAAATTACCGTGGTCGAGGCTCCTTCAATCTTCCAAAAACGTTAAGAGCTAAGAATGCAGTCATTTCTGCTGATTGTGAATCACAGTGTCTTAAGTATGCGGTATTGTCTATTCTCCACTATCATGATGTACAGAACAATCGTTTCCGTAGAAGCAAATATCATGAATGAGAGAATGAATTGAAGTTTGATGACTGCAATAGCGAAGACATGAAGTTTAAAGATATAGAGAAATTTGAAAAATTAAATGAAATTAAAATAGTTGTTCACATCTGGCAAGAGGGGCGTAAGGGTGTGCGCTACAACAACCGTTCATCAACTTATGATCGAGTAGTCAATCTCCTGCTAGTATATCAAAATGATAGTGGAAATTGGCATTACTGTGGTATTCCTAAAATAACTCGACTATGTTCCCACTTAACATTTAGAAGAGGAGAGTATTTCATATATGACCGTTGTATGCGCACCTTCTGGTCAAAAGATAAATTTGAAACACATTATGAATGGTGTAAGCGAGGTAAACTGCAAATAGAATGCATGCCCAAAGATAAAGAGTTTTCATATAGAGAGAAAGGCGATGAATTAAGTCCTCTTCGTGTCATCTATGCTGACATCGAATGCTATATTGATGATAACACCCATAAAGCGGCAGCCATATCATGTTATGAGGTATGGCATGATTACTTCAGAAATAAAAATAATAAGTGCACGTCTGGCAAGGTGAGGATTGTATACATAAATTCTTACAATTCCTCGAAAGCGCTGTCAAATTTCAGCAAAAATATGATAGTGAACTCCAACGCAGATCATTGAATATGTCAGCAGATGATCAAGTAAAATTTGAAAGTTGTAAAGTTTGCCCAAAATGTCATAAAACGTTTGATGAAGATAAAATCAAGAAAGTGCGCGACCATGATCACATCAGTGGTAAATTTAGAAACGCGCTATGTACAAGATGTAATTTTTCACTGAGACTGAAACGGCGTACTCTACCCGTTATTTTTCATAGCTTCAAAGGTTATGACAGTCATATGATAATAAAAGGGGGGTTAGGAAAATGAAAGAGTGGAAGTTAAGTGTAATAGCTCTAACGAGAGAAAAGTTCATGGCCATGACAGCAAAAGTAGCAGTTAACAAAGCTAAAGAAAATAAGACAGTCTATTTCGATATAAAATTTTTAGATTCCTATCAATTCATGGCTTCATCACTAGCATCTCTCGTTCAAAATCTTAAGTCTCTTCCACTAACTCAAAATTTGAAGAAACAATATCCTAACTTGACGGATGAAGTCATCACACGCAAAGGAGTGTTTCCATATGCATACTTTGATAACATTTCTTAACTTAGTGAGACTTCTCTTCCATCAATAGACAAATTTAAAAATGATTTGACTGGTGTAGAATGCAGGGTAGAAGATTCCAATCATGCTCAAGTTGCATGGACAAAATTTGACTGTCAAACGTTTAGCGATCATATGATCGCCCATCTAAAATTGGATGCATTTTTGCTGGCTGATGTATTTCAGGAATTTCGACGAGTGGCATTAGAAAAAGATAAATTAGATCCTGTTCACTTTGTCAGTCTTCCAGCCATGTCATACCAGTCTGCTTTTAAAATTACTGAAGAGACCATCCATCTTTTGCAAGATCCAGAGATGTATAATCTATTTGAACGAGGAATTCGCGGTGGTCTCACATTTGTAAATAGGCATCAAATAAAATCAAAAATAGTGGATGATGATCAGATTCATCTTAAGTACTATGACCAGAATAATTTATATGGTAGTTCACTGTCGAAACCTCTACCTCACTCTGAGTTTAGCTGGTTGGGTTTCAGCATTTCTCCAACCCTTCAAACATACTAGCTATTTCAGATGATGGCGATTGGGAATATTATTTTGAGATAGATCTTATCTATCCAAATAGTATTAAAAATAAAACTGTGGATTTCCCGCTTGCACCCGAATCAGGCGAAGTGACTGAGGATATGTTTTCGGACTTTATGAAACAATCTCATAAAGATTTAGAAGGGAGCGGACAGTCAAAGTATAAGCCTTGCCGTAAACGTTTGCTTACTCAATTTGATAAAGAAAATTATTGTGTCCACTTCTCTATCTTAAAATTTTATTTAGAAATGGGTATGATTTTAAAAGCAGTTCACCGCATTATCAAATTTAGACAGAAAGCCTCTCTGAAACCATATATTCATAGTAACAGCCAGAAACGTTCACTAGCCCAAAATAATTTTGAAAAGGATTTCTATAAATATAGGAATAATGGTCTTTTTTGGTAAGACGATGGAGGACGTTACAAAGCGTATTAACTATAAACTTGTGAATCATAATGATAAATTTCAAAAGTTAGCGACATCACCTCTCTTTATTGATAGAGATATTATAGATGATGAGGTGGTTGGTGTTAAAATGATAAAATCAGAAGTAGAGTTTGTAAGCCCATCTACATTGGGCGAGCTGTGTTAGATTATTCCAAGCTTGAAATGTATCAACTCTTCTATAGAATATTAAAACCATGTCCTCTTATTAAAGACGTGCGTTTGCTGGGCGGTGATACCGACAGTTTCTTTTTAAGTATCGCTGCTCAGAAAGAGTTAACTTTCAATAAAATAGGAAAATCTTTAGAAAAATATTTTGATGCATCAAATTCTACAGATCACCCACTATACTCTACTAAAAATAAAACAAAAGTATGATGCTTTAAAGATGAAATGGCAGGAAAGGAAATCAAGGAAATGATTCTTCTTCGTCCTAAAATGTATTCTATGAAACCAAAAGACTCCAGTGACAGTATTAAGCGCGCAAAAGGCATATCTAAATCGATTGCTGTAAATATGAAACATAGGGTCTATGAGATGTCCTACATAAATAAGAACATAACGTTTGTCAACATGACCATCTTAAAATCAAAGATCCATGAGATGAAAACTCATACATCTAGGAAGCGAGCACTTTCAGCGAGGGAGGATAAGAGGTGTTGGATAGGACATAACATATCTCTTCAACAGGGACATCCTAACACAAACATATCACCACCCAAAAGAATTAAACTCACACTACCACATTCCCGAGATGTGTAAATAGATTCATTCTTAAATCAGTATTTTGATGATGTTTCTTGTTGATATTCATTGTTGCTTTATGTATCGCTTTAGATTGCACTTCCTTGTGAATATATGTCTACAGTCAGCCCATTCCCCCTATATCTGTGAAAACACTTTTTCATACATATCTTTTTATTTCAATAAACATATCACAATGACTTTACTTTGCTTTCCGAAGCACTAAAGCTATGAGGGATTTAGTATCTTTCACATGAATGCACTCATGTAAACCATTTGTATTTTTGAGAGAAATAGACGGGATAGTTTGTTTGATAACAGGATGGTAGAAAATAGGTTTAAACATCTTTTCAACGATTCCATAGGAAGCGTCTTTATCATGAATGAAATTACGTAAAATGTGTTCTTTTTTCTCACCAACAGAAATAGGTGAAATCAGATCACTTTGAATGTAAAGATGTTGTTCATGTTTATCAAGTGTCATTGGTATTCCTACACCAATCGTGTATGAAGTAGCAAACTTATCTTGTAGCAATGAAAAGCCAAAGAGTTTTTTCAAATTTTTACTCAATTGACATTGAATGTGATCACCCAGCTTCAGAACAACACTTTGATCTTTAATTGAAAACGAAATGTGATGTGCCTTTGCATCATATCTACTTTTCAACACTTGCTTCAACTTATGTTGTATATATGGATTTATGACACGAACAAAGTTTTCAACTGTATTGTATAGACGCGGCATTGTATTGATACTAACTTTAGATTCTTGATAAGACTGGTAAATTTTCTTGATGCGATCACCATAGATGTCCACCCACCATTCATCATTAACTGAATCATCTTTAGTGTGATATTCATGAGAAGCATAAACCAAACCGCTTCCAAAAATAGGCGATGCATGTCTTACAAAATGACGCAAGGTTGGAGAGAAATAAACTGTAAGTTTGTCATTATATTTCTGAATAACCAACTTATCCTTCAAGCCATGACTTTCTCTACATACTTCTTACCCACATTATCATTCCATCGCATTACTAACTCAATAAGTGTCAAAGACTTGACACCACGCTTTTTCAAAATGATGCGTTCTTCACATTCTACAACATCTTCATCAAATATCTTAAATTTATAATGAAATTTGCTTATTCGGATTGAATAGATTTTTGTAACATTTGCAATAGCCATTGATGTCAGACGCAGACTGTACCCAAAACCGAGATGTGGGTAGAATTCATTATCCAACCTCAATGTAAGACCTTTAGTAAAAGAGTGAAAACGATAGAAGTGTCTCCCGTACCATTCATAGATAGTAAACTCATAAACTGTCTGACCCTTATTTTTCATAATAGAAGCATTGCCACTATTGAATGCCTTAATGATTTTATCTTCATCTGATGATCCATGATAATCTGATTCTAACTGATTCCATTCATAATTTCACTTTCCATCTGATTTTAAATTGTATGGAAACTTGAATGCATTATTCATCGTTATTCCATCATGGGTGCGAGGAGTCAATACCATTTCTTCCAATTCATTCACATTCTGAATATTACTATCATAACGAATGCTGGAAACACCTACTTCCCATTCATCTTCTAGAAGTAATGGACGATTTAATTCTACTCGATAGTCTGATGGTTTATTTTTGGGAAATTTATTCATAGAAGCATTGATGGGTAAGTAGATTAGAAACGAATTCTTATTTTCACTTTCCATATCATTCACATTGGAAACAGATATTTCCACACTTTTGCATTTACTCTTCATTCGAAAATGGAGTGTGATACTTGTCACAGCATCTTCATGAAAAGGAATCAACGCACCAGCATCGTCATAAATTGCAATATCAATTTGTGGTATATAGTTTTATTTCAAGTTTGTATAATGCACTTTCTGAAAAGTATTCTCAGAGTACTATTGCTTTTTGGTTGGTAGGGTATCATTGCTAGAAGTGGAGCTTCAACATCACCCACACGTACATCTTCACCAATACTGGAATACATCTGAAAATAGTTAATACGGCGCGATAACGATATGCTCGCGCTAGCTTTTGTTACAGTACCACTTTTAAAAGTATTTTGATCAAATCCCAAAATGTCCATTAGGGTATTGTCCATAATCATCTCAATATTTTTCCCACTTACACTAAGAGACAGAACACCTTCTTTTTCAGAAAAAGAAATATGCTGTTCATTAATCACTTCATTCAAATAATTTATAGCCAATATCACTGAAGTGATAATGCGAGGTGTCAACACTCTTGTTTTATGTAAGATACCCCCTAAAGGATCTATACACTTTCTGTATAAAGATACGGACCATTCTGCATCAAATTGATTTGAACTATTATGTCCCAGATAGCGCATATTAAATTTTCCATGAAGAGCTGCAGAACGATGTCGCAAGAACTGATGAAAATCTTCTGAACAAACCAATACTAGATCATCATCATTTAGTTTATTGATTACGATATTATTAGACCCTTTGTTGTAAGTCAATGTTGCCACTTGTTCACCGTCTACTCGTAGGAGATAATTAAATTTCTTCAATAATGCTTCAGGAGACATGTTCGTCTTTCTTGCTTTAATCACAATCTTCTTCACCAACGTCTTTTCATTTTTCGGAATAAGTTCCACATAATAGGCTTTCTCTTTATAAATTAAGTTTTTGCAACCTCTTTGATAGTAATTAGCTTTATAATTATCAAAGCTGGTGAAGGCGCTAACAAAGTAAGCTAAATCATTTCTTACACTCGGACTCAAAGCAACAATCCAATCTTTATCAACTGCTTGATGCATATGATCATATTCACAATTGTGGGGAGTAAACTCGACAATATGTCCACATGCTTTATTCAGGAAATCAAATACGAATTTTTCACATGTTGAGAAATCTTTCTTCGGCCATTTCGGAATGTAAACTGGACATCCCTCTTCACACTGATAGGCATCTGTACGTCTCATATTAATAGTCATCACTTCATGATCGAAAGTATAGACATAGTTACTGTGAACAACTTGGGTGACGCCTACTTCCCACTTCCCATTCAGCTGTTGTGTATTATCAATTGGAGTAGAAAAGATAGCAGCTCGATTGCTAACAAATCTATTTGTTGCCACATTGCTAAGCAAAACATGATAGAATGACATTTTCATTTCGGTAATCCATACATTACCAATTTGCATAACATCATGAAGACTTGGATTTTGGACTCTCTACAATATATTAAAGTTGATCGCGATGGAAACGTTCATTACAAGAATTCTTGTGGAAATACATCGAAAGGAATTACATTAACATGGCGACAATTTTTCAATCTTAATGATATCATGAGGGATTTGGAATATTTCAAAACGTTGAAATTCATCTCCTTGGGTAATCAAGTTTGGCTTCAACATCACAGAAATGAAATTCAAATCTATCATTCTCATCTCTCCATCTATTTCTCATTTCGTAAATATAATTGGAAAAAATATAAAAGATGTGTGCATCGCTCCATTATGTCATTCATTCGACATGAGTTCATCGCATTGCTATGCACATCTTAATCAGACACCATCTTTAGCGCAATGTCACATTCCATCATGAAGACTTGGAAATTGGATCTCCTACACTATTTTGAGATTGATCATGAACGAAACGTATGTTTCAAAGATTATACTGGAAATGTAAGAAGAGTATTTGCCTTATTATTTCGACATTTTCAGTCTCTAAATCATATTCTGAAGGACTTAAAATACTTCTATATGAAAGAACACTCATGCATAGGAAATCGCATATGTTTGCGACTCAACAAACAGCGAATTCAAATCTATCATTCACAAGTTTCTACTAACTTCACATTTCATCAAGGTAGTTGGGAAAAGCATAAAAGGAAGATACATCGCTCTATTTACTCATTTCTTCATCATGAAACGTCATCGCTACACCATCGTCAACATTCTCCTACGCATCAGACTCTACACGAAAATCGATCTCGCAACATTACATCAAAAAATTCCAAACAGCAAGTATTATCCGGGTCGACCGCAAATGTTAGTGGTGGAGATGAGCAATTTACGGAATCTTCAACCCTTCCCAAATGGAACTGTTCAGATTTTTGGCGCCCTTTCTCATTCATTAGCGCGGTTAATGCGCTTAGAGCTGCAGAAACTACTACGACGGATATGGAAGAGGGAGACGTGTGTGATGTCGAATCTGACTGTGGACAATATGGTGATCTCTACTCAATTGAGTGAAGATGTATCGTTTTCAAAGATTCATACCAGCAGTTTCAATTTGTTTATGAATCAGAACTTTTTCCCGCGGCTCTCATTAGTTGCTGGTTACCTGTACATATTGGAATCTTTCATAATAGTAAAGTTATCATTACTGGACTGAAATCTGAAATGCAAGCAGATATGATCCTAGACTATCTAATCGAGCATGTACATAACCAACGGATTGTAAAATAAAAACAATTTTTATTCCAACATGATGCTTTCTATTTCAAATCATTATGGAACATACAAATCATCTTTTCATTAGAAGATGGATTACATGAAAACTTTTGAACAACAGATTTAAACTGGTGTACATGTAAACGTTTTAAAATGAAATACAATACGAAAGCACCACAAGTTGATGAAAGTGGATGTTGCAGTATGCGTTCATTTCGCTGATATTGACGCGTATGTTTTCTCAACCACTGCTGTGTTGGTATATTTGGAGGTTGAGCAAGAGAGTCAAATAGTTCACCACGTCGGTCTTCTCCAATAAAGATCGCTTTCCAATGCTCACCGCCTAAATTCTGCGAATGAGTGTTCAATACAATAAAGATGGGATACTGTTTTACAGTAGTCGGTAAGGTATCTAGCGAATGGACATTATCAAAAGCTTTCAACGTAGCTTCATCTGCATTACGCTGCACTTTAGTCTTAATATCGTCAGCATTCAACCAACTCATTAACGATTATAGTGAAGAATCGCGTCACGATACTTAGTTATTTCAATACTTGAATCAAAGACTGCATAAATTAATACATTGATCGTCTCAGGTAGTGTTCTTTTGAACGTCAAATCCAAACGAATATTATGAGGCACGTTCGCTTGACGATAGGGTGCACTAATATCGCTGTCAGCAGTCAAATCAAATGCATAAACAGTATATCCACTCTTAAACTCTTTCATAGTCAGTCCGTTGGTGTCATCCGTATTGTAAAAGCCAAAGACATTCATGTAATCAACATAACTACGCAGAAATTGATAAGAAGTAAAATCTGGTTTATAGGGTGGACCAGGATTACTCACACCATTTACACGTAAAGCAATTTCACTTAGATTGTTGTGCTTGATGTTGAAAGGATTCTTCTTGACATTACCATTGAATGCATCATTTTCAACCATTGCTACCATTAGGAGTTTTGGTGCTTCTGATGGAAATAAACCATCTTTCATAAAACTCTTTTGATCTTTAGGAATAGTAAATGTGAGAAGCTTTGTATGTTGAATGGGATAAATGGCATTGTTGCGGTTAAGACCCTCAACATGTCCTCTAATTACACTTGGATTAGCCACCACTCGACGAATGTATACTGTAATATCTTCCACATGAATTTTAAATTTCACAACTGAAGCAAATGCATTCAACAAAAATTCAGGCGTATTCAATGGAAGTTTGAGTCGCATACTGGTATAACAGAGTAAAAATTTTGATTGTCTGAAGTCTAAATTAAGTGGACCATATAGCTGACATACTTTACTATCTTTAATCAAAGCAGATCGCTTTACAAAACCAGTGTTTGTCTCACTATCAAATAGTGCTGCTTGATCTCTATACCATCTCATTGCTTCCATATGACTCTTTTGTGCTGCTGGATGAAACTGTGGTACATGATTGAAATATGATTTATAGGGATAATCGCTTTGACCACCTTCCACCTGTTGCTCTCCAATCGTTAGAGAAACATCGCGAAGTAATGTAGTCAATGGTAAATTGTTCAGACCAACTTTATGTGCATCGTCAACAGCAGTTCCATCTGCTTGCTGAATTCTAAACCTTAAATCAACCATCGCAAAACTCAAATCTATGTAGTCATCACTACCACCAGGAATAACAAATTCAATGGGGCCAGCATTCTTAGCTGTTCGAGGATGATAATCTACAATACTTGAACTAAGAATATCTGTCTGTATGGCTTGTTGATCAAACAAACAAAAACCGGAAGTTTTACACTCCATGATTAGAAGTTATGACAGCGTCGTCGTTTAGCACTTGATGAAAGATTAGAGCGCGCGACGTTTGCGTGAAAGCCTTATCTTAGTTTTGTTTGAAGCTCGCTTCTTACCACCTCCGCCCTGTTTTCTTTTTCTTCTAACATTCATTCGTTTAGGTGCTTTCTTTTGTTGAGTAGCATTAAAAATTTACTGTTATGTTCTTAAACCACGTTCCTTCCCATGATTTAGTAAAGTACTCTTTACATTTTTACCACTGGTAATATCATTAACAACATCACTAGCAAAGCCAACAGCATTATTGAAAAAAGTTCGTTTTAAAGATCTTCCGACTGCAGATAAGAGAGGTGCTACAACAGATTTCAGCGCATCAAATATGCTACCTCCACGTTGACGGCGGATGCCGCTGTAAATTGCACCCACGGCAGTTAGATAGGAAGGGCGTGAATAAAACGATGCAGTCGGATTCATAACTTAGACCTTGACATTACAAGTTTATCTTTGCATAAATCACTGACGATCGCGCAGATGAAAGATGTCTGCACGACGCATCCAAGTGTTCATACTTGAAGGATAACCGACCCATTTAACAAGACACCATTCTTCACCTTGTCGTTTTTTTACTTCGAATGAATTTCTCTACTAAATGTGTTTCACTTTGAGTGACCAACTCAATCTCATCACGATAAAGGCTACCGTCAATTTCTTCATTATCGTAATCTTTCAACTTGTAAGTTGTTGGGGAGTCTTTTTATTGATACTTGAAACTGTGAAAATTTCTTCTGTCTAGTTCGGGAGATAACCTTTGGCAAAAACACTCTTAAGTTTTGATATGCGAACTTCTTTACCTATTTTCACATCACTTCTTGCATTATTACGCTTGCGTTGGAATGTTTCACGCACTTTATCTACGTTGTCAGCATTCACATCCGCTGGTCTGAGTCCAATAGAACGGTGAATAGAGTGATTGTAGGCATAAAGCGTATCTTGTAGAACCTTTGTCCAATGTGTTAAGTTGACAGTGAAATGTCGCCACAAGCGATTTTTTAATGTGCGATTAAAACGTTCAACTAGTGCAACCTTATAAGCACTCTTTACACTAAACAGATCAATATCATATATCTCTTAAATAATCTTCCCACATGCTGATTTTCGAACTCTTTTCCTTGATCACTCTGAATTCTCTTTGGAATATGACCCTCTCGGAAAATTGACTGGAATGCCTTTGCTACTCGTTTACCTTCTCTAGTTTTTAAAGGTTGAGTCTACGCATAACGCGAGAAAATATCAATTACGGTTAAGATAAAATTGTGTTCCGAGTTATGTTTTGAAATAGCGGCAACGTCACACAAATCTGCTTGCCACTGTTCATCAATGTCATGAGCAATATAATGACGGGTCCGGTTCTTCTTTTTCGCTTGTTTGTGGAGTGTATATGTAGCTTGACCCTTTAACCATTGTTTAACTTGTGAGTGTGGATGATCGCTCGCTTTTGACAATTTCTTTACAGATGCAAATCCTGCAGAATGTATTACATCATAATATATTGACTTTAAAAGTTCATCCGATGACGACTGACTCATTCTCCTTCTTCTCATGTTTTTGCTTTCTTACCTTTGTGCATTTACAGCAACCACAAGACTTATGGGATTTATGTTTACATTGCTTAGGAGTCTCATTGTGAGAGCTGGCACAGCAAGTACAGGTTACAGTTACATTTACTTCCGGCGGCTCATTAGATGGTAAGCAACACATCTGATTCATATTAATAGTCTGAGAACATGTATTTCTTTGGAGGAGTTCTTCTACGTCGTTCTCTTCCCCTTGTTTGCTTGATGGGTGTGGGAGGGGATTTAGAAGGTGATCTTTTAAACCAATTCCTTGGTATTTTCATTTTACTCTTAACCGGTGAAGTAGATGAAGTAGCATCAACTGCTGAAATAGAAACAAGATCATTCAATGTTTCATTATTCTAAGCAAATTTTGGAACAATGTTCTTTTTCAATAGTTTAAGAAAGTAAGACCAACCAGGTGGGACATACCCTCGACGGCGCTTTCTGCGTGTTGCATACTGAATCAAGTCTTCATGACGTGAAGCGTTAATAATTTCATTTTCTTCTGAAATGATTTCACCTCTATCATTCACAGTGAGATATGGTTCAATGCTGTTGAAAAGGGACATTGCATGTGCGCGAGATGCTAAAGGTGTAGATGCTTGAAATTTCCAACAATAATATTAGTAAGCACAACTGACATATCTTCCAAATTTCAGAGAAATTCGTTCAAGTTTGGCGGAGTTAGACAAAGTTGAAGTTAAGGCGATGTTTAAGGGTGATCCATTTTTTATGAAACAATCTGTATAAGCGTGTGTGATTAAATAAAACAAAGCTAGTTTTACAAAATTAGTGTAATGATAAGATTAGTGTGTACAAACTTATTACAAAAAATCAAAATTTTCCAAAAAAGGAAAGCCTCTGCTTGTTTCGATATGTGAATTCTTCTGCTATAGCCTCCAATGACAATTCATCAGTGCGTCTCTTATGAATTGAAAGTACTAACAAATTGTTCAATCTTTTCTCAGTCATGTTGCTTCGCAAGTCTGATTTTGTTCTTCTGAGAGAAGGAAATGTTTGTTCTGCACTGGCAGAACTCATTGGAGCTTCATTGCTCGTCTTTTATGATAACAATTGTTATAACAATTTGAATGAAAAGCTTAAAATTATCGATTAAATTTTTTGCACGTGCCCCCGGTGCCCCCCGGTTTGGCTGCTCCTGTTCGAGAGTAAGCAGACACAACTCGAAAACCAATTGTGCTACGATCAAGTACCATTGCATCTTTAAGTTTCTTTTATACAAAGTTTTATGTGAATATGTGAAATCGCTTCAATCACTAAACTGCTACCATGATGGTTAAATGCATCAAGACGTTGAGCAATTTTTCCCATATGTCTTTTAAAAAATTCCTCTGGATTATCCACAACTTCCATCGAATAAGAAGCACAGTGGAAGAAACGATCTTCTACCTCTTCTTTCCCAAAATGGCTGAAATGAATTTTTGCAACTAATCTCGCCATTACAATTCTATTAGAAAACGTATCCATTAACTTCAAAATAGAGTGCTAGTATCACCAATAACTGATTTGATGTTGATCTCATCTTTATGAAAAGTTATCACATAATCTTGAATAGTTCCCTTTGAGCTTTGTCTATGAAAACTTAATGTTCCACAATCATTTGAGAAAGACATTATCATCCTTCATCTATCCCACCCGTTGCATGAAAATAACAAATCTCTTCATAAAGCATTTATTTAACGACTTTAACAAGCATGCATTACAAATTTTGGGTTTGAAACAGATAAAATAGATACAGTTGGTAGCTATCATATAAAGAGCAAGGATGACCAAACATTACTTTAGCAGTGTTGAGTGTTGAGATATGGAGGAAAAAAGCATTGATTATGAATGTAGCGACTACAACGAACATTTAAAATAGGAACACTCAATTCCTTAAAACGTTTAGTGACTTCATGATAGTGTTGATTAACTCTAATATCCCAAGGTGGAAGTAGAATATCATTGATGATTAGATTTGGAAATAGTTTCTTCTCCTTAGTAGGAACATTGCAAAAGATACATACAACATTAAGAGCTGCTAACCATCTTTTAAAGTCAATAAGAAGAGCACATTCATTAGAAAAGCCATAGTCTTGCAAGTATTGCTGATTAAGTCCATGGATGTGTTTTCTCGCCCAGCTATCAGCGTTGGGATCACACTTGGCATGTTGATGGTAGACACTAACAATCTGATACGACCAATTGTCCATAGCAATAGCACTGAGCTCCCGTACAGGTTCACCCTCACAATCCATAAAAATGATGATAGATTACTAAAAAGGAAGTTACAAATTTTTACTCATATGATGAAGAGTCCTATAACATATTACAAAATGATGAAGTACATCGATGCTGTTCACGACAAATACACAAATAACATGATGGCAGCGAAGAAGTAAAATGTATCTGATAAGTCCACGTCTACGACACTCAAAGCACCTGAGCGAATTGTCGTAAGAGATAGGTAAGGACTACTGATTCTCCTTCTTTGGCTTGCGTTTAGCGGCAGCATTCTTCTCTGACTTGCGCTTTGTACCGCTCTCGTTGAGGATTTGATCAATAATGTCATGAACGTCTGGTTGCTTTGGTATATATAGGATGGATTGAGCATGCATCGATATAGCATGCATCGATTTGTTGTTCTGGTGATAGCCATAATATATTCCACTGATAGCAAAACCAATATTCCAAGCGCCTTCTGCGAGGTCTTCACATCTGATGGGTGTCACTTCATCTCCTTCCTTTTTATAGTATGAGCACCAATGCGATAGTGGTAAGGAAAGCTTTTTACCATCCCATATCTTTCTATATGGAGTATCATTGTCGTCTCTCGCCTTCCATTCCTTGCTAAGGGGAGTAGGGATGTCCATATTTAATGTTGCAAACTCTTCAATAATATCGAGTTGGCGACGAATGTATGGATTCACAAGAATGACTACGTAGTCCCCATACTGATTGTTCAATATCTTCACTTTAGTGGAAGGAATCACTCCCGTTTGCAATACTATACTATGATCGTAATAACGTATGGCTTGTCTAAATTTACGCTGTAGTGGGGTAGGATTATGTACCTTTGTTGTCTCTTCTACTGGCCTCAACATAAGATCTGACGATCTAATTGTAGAGATCCTTGTAACGTCTGAACACTATCTTGTCCTGTAAATGTAGTAGATGTAGTAGATGCCTGAAAATAAAAGAGATGCTATTAAGTTAACACTCAAGGAAGGAGAGGAAGGAAGGTTCCGACTTACCATTTAAGATGGATAATATAATAGGAATGTAGAGGGAGAACGTGCGTCCGACAATTGTGCGACTCAAAGATAGATTGATTGTCACTCTGAAAACCTCGTTATTTATAGAGAAATGCTGGATTCTCATTGGATGTGCTCCTCATTGGCCAATTACATCAAGCTGATTCCAAATTTGGTCTCAGTTATCTCGTCCGATGCTTCGTTCGCCCGCTAGAGCACAAAACACAAAACTCAACCTTTGACAGCTCTCTAACATGGCCAAAAGTCTCAATGTCACTCCAAAGCCTCAGCAAAGGAAGATAGGGCCAAACTGTGCTTTCCAATCAATTTTTACCACTCTTAGCTTTCAAACGAGCTATCGCACGTATCTCTACCATTTCTAGAACCAAAGTTGGAAGAACGCTGCCGAGGGGGGCTCGAAGTTCTTCGTTTTTAGCCCTATGACGCTGGAAACAACTGTCCCAAAATTGGCCACAAACTCCAAATCTGCCATCCATTTTTACGTACGAGGCTTCGTTTCGCCGCTACAGCCATTTTCTCACTCAAAAACACGCAAAAAACACCTAAACCACACCTACACCCAAGAAATATAACAAGTCGACGCAGAATTTCATCAGGAAACCAAATCTAAACACAAAACAACCTACAACCAATCCTACACACCAAAAACACAGACCGGCGCCCAAGACCAACTACGACGGTGGACCACGACACGCCCGGCCGGTCGATACAGAACCACAACAACCCAACTCGCGCTCCAGAGGGGGGGCACTGTGCGCAGTTGGGAGGATTCCTTACTACTGCCGGAGTACTCCGACTCCAGCAAAAATGATAGGACTCCGGGACTCCGACTCCGCATCCTTGCGAGGAGGACAAGGCGAATGTACACCGAAGCTGATGTCCTTCGATAAAAAATGAAAGATATAGAATGTTAGAATGAAGGGGAGAATAGAGGACAGCTAATAGCAGGGATTATCAAAAGTTAATTGCAATTTAATTACTCTTTCCATTCAATTAATGAAATTGGCCTTCGTGAGCAATCAACTAATTGTAATTGAGATTTCTGAACAATCAATTAATTGAAATTAAAAAACCATATCAATCAATCAATTAATTGAATCCAAAGTCAAAGCAAGCAATTGATTGAATTTGGTGTGGTAGTGAACCAAATGAACAAACAATATTCAACAACTTAATTTACGGGCAGAAAATTTGTACCATTTCATGTTTGAATGTCCAAAATACCAGAAATTTCGACAGGAGATAGTGCCGGTTTTATGCCATAGCGAAAGTACAACTGAGTTTTCCAAGTTGATGAATACGCATATTCCCAAAGATCTTAGATCTATTGCTAAATTCCTTCAAAAAAGCTAAAGAGTGATGACAATCTACTAAAAAGAGCACAAGGTAAAGGAGATTTAGAAGCAAAATTTAGTTATTCTGATTATTCTCCTCTCCTTCCTGATCAGGGTTGTTTTTGTGATTTTAACTAATCGCAGTCCTGAAGTGTATGTATTGTGGGATTTCTGATGAAGTTCCTATAGTTATGCTTTGAAATGCATTTCTGCACATGTTTCCTCCATGTTTTCCAAAAATTCCAAATACTTATTGACATGTTGACTTATTCCGACAATTATATTATGAATCCATAACGCATCATGATTCATGACTGTTTACGCCTACACTATAATAATGTGGGGCACCTATAATAATCATAGAACACCTGGAAGTATTCAGCGAAGAAAAATCGTAAACTCCAACGTAATGGAGAATAGGACGCGTAATAGGAACTCTCGTAATGGAGAATAGGACGCTAAGCGGATATAGGGCCTAGGTAAAAAAGTTAAGCGAGTTATGGCATAACTACTGTATGTAGACCTACAGATATGTACAGTTCTAGGCTTGCGTGTAGACAGTAGTCACGGGTACGAACCGGGAAGCAACAGAAAACTTTTGCAATTCAATTTCTCGATTTTCCACTCAATTAATTGAAATTGGTATTCGTAAACAATCAATTAATTGAAATTGACACTTGTGAGCAATCAATTAATTGAAATTGGCAATCGTGAGCAATCAATTAATTGAAATTGGAATTCATGAGCAATCAATTAATTGAAATTGGCAATCGTGAGCAGTCAATTAGTTGAAGTTGATTTTCTGAACAATCAATTAATGGAAACTCAATTAATTTTTGATAATCGCTAGTCAATAGTAGCCACTTATTTGAAGCTATGCCGTAATGGTTGGAGAAGTATTTTCACGTTTTTGCATTATATCGTGGTCAATGCGTTTATAGAAGTATTTCTGATTTTTTGCATTTGTTCAGAGTTCGCTAATTTCATTTTTTACATCGTTAATACAATGCGATTGTAAGAATTCAAAATCACATTACAATTCTTGAGAGAAGAAATTTCAAATTTTCTCGGAACTCTCATTATGAGACCTTTTATGCCATTTTCATAAATGTCGGCTATACAAAAATTTCTAATAGATTCATTGAAACAAGAACTTTTTCTTCGCAAACTGTCGATACAAATCACTGGTGATAGATTGATTGTCCTTCTCATGCTCTCTAAACTCACGTTCTTTGATTGTTTCATGTCTGTAGCAATGTAAATCTTTCATTTGTTCAGTAACCATCTGCTTGAATTCACCTTTAGATCCTTCACTAAAATTCCATTCACTATTGACCAACAGGCCATCGGACAAAATCTTGTCCAACTCTTCCATTACATCAACAGCAGTTGGATTTCCATCCTTGAGAGACATAAGCTCCATTCAGACAGGCGACACGACACGGTAGCGACACTGTCAATCATTTGCAGTCAATTGCAGTAGTTATTTCAAGATTATATGTAAACCTGCCTGCGCGTTCACATAGACCACGTGACATGAACGCGACATTCGACGACACGCTCCTCGCTCAGAAAAATGTTCTGAAATTCTCGGCGACCTATGTTAGAGATAGGAGCTCCAAAATTTGTCATGTCGCGTGAAGTCGCTGGTTTGCCCCGCACATCTGCAGGTACGGTGGCTGAGACGAGAATGACTTGACAAATGATTTAGGATCATAGCTTTCTGTGCAGGAACACAAAAATGTGTAATGGCTGGTAGTCAGAACGAAAACAAAATCATTTGCTTTTCGTTTTGAGCTTGCGATACCTGAATATTTGTGTAGAGAAGAACATTTGCTTCAAATTGATATCAAACATGACAAGGAAATGTGTGGAGATAAATTCATGGGATGGGTAGTGGTTATTCCAACTTTTGATGACATACCTAATTAATGCATCTCATTGTTTACTTGCTTCACAATTGTATCATTGAAATTGAATTACTGTAATCCTTGATGTGAGTTGAAAGGGATGTTATTGAGAATGAATGTGATTGATAAATAGTTCCTTGAACAGCAGCATTTCCCCTCTATCTTCTCTGCCTTCAATGTGGCTCCTCTGCCAAATGCGCCTTCTTTGCTTTCGCCGATGTAGATAGTAGAAGGATAACACAACCTCTGCGTCAGACATCATTGCAAGGATATGCAAACTCAATCATGTGCTAGACCCAATTTACGCACAAATAGACAAAAGCATGACCTCACACCATCTTTAACCCAATGAAATTTCTTCAAGCTGACACCAATAACTAAGCATGCTTGGTGAAAAGGATCGGTTACTGACGAGTAATTGATTCACAAAATATCAACTAAAATACAGTTGATAACCGAGACATATTTGTATTCGTTTGAAAGCTGATCATGCAAGGAAGCTCATCGTGATAATGAAAAAACACGATAGTGAGTAATAAGATATTTATGAAAAACGTTGATGATTCTGTGTTAATTTGTCGCGTGAATGCCGTCGAAATGTCGTCAGAGCGTCGCCGAGTTGGTCTGAACGGTGTCGTCAATGTCGCAAGGTGTCGCTGTCGTGTTGCTGTCGCCTGTGTGAATGGAGCTATACTCCAATTTGAGAGATGCACAAAATATATTTCGTGTGATCATGCATCTGTGCATTATGTTTTAATTTTCATTATCAGCTGAAAATAAACAGCTGAAAGAAGCATTACAATGCAAAATGTCAAGAGCAAAATTTAGTCCAAAAATATTGGAAGCATCATGTTCATAGACTTTCGATCCATTTTGCGGTGTGTCGGTTTCAGTGAGTGACACAAATGATTGATAAAACAGGGCTACATTTTTTGACAAAATAACCCAAAATCATCAAATATAAACTCAAACTCATGTTTTTTGATTTTCCTACAACTTTCCGTAATCGCTTCAGTCAGAGAGTTTAAGACTTGACCGTTGTCGTTTGGATTTATGCGCTGATAAGATGCGTAAGCACTCATAGAGCGAATGTAACTAACAAATGTTTCAGTTGTATAATTCTTCTTCATTGTTGCAGAATATCGCTCGATATTGGCAAACGGCGGATTAACATTAGAATAACGATCAATGAGAATATCAGAACCAGCCGGCCAATTATCGATAAATTTCCTCCATAAAATTTCTTTCAGAACACTGAAAGGATTTGGTCCCATTTCGGTGGGGAACTCTTTGACCATATATCCTATAATACAAATGACACCTCCGGGCCGCAGGCAACGATGACATTGAGAGAAGAAACTCTCTTGATCAAAGAAGTGAAACGCCTCTGCAACAGCAATCAAATCGACTGATTCGGATGCGATATCCTTTCCGAAGTCACTTGATGTTCCAACTCGAAATGATATATTTTCTGATCCTTTCGCCTCTGATATTTGAGCTTCGGATGAATCAATTCCAATTACGTGATCACAATAATCAGTCAGCAGTGTGGTGAACTGCCCGCTACCACAACCAATATCAAGGGCAAGTTTTATTCTTTGATGTCTTCTTTCAGGGCATTGTCGATTGTAGTAATCTATCACACGTTGTACTTGGCGGCAACCGTATCGAGGACGATAAGCAGCATAATATTTGGCTGCATCACCTAAATTCCACACAGTTGCAGCCGTATTCGACGTCATGTCAACTGTTGCATTTACTCAGTGAATGATAAAACTGTGACGGGCACAAATTGTAACTTTCCATTCATGATTCAGATTGCTACGCGATTTTCAATTGGTGATCACGCATCGATAGTATAGTGCACATTCATTACGCATTTTGTGATACCATTTAAAGCAGATCTCTTATTTTTACACAAGATTGGGACTGTTCATTAATTAAAATTCTGCCGGTTGAATATTAAACCGATTTAATTTTCTGCCGGTAAATAGTTTTTGAACGACAGTATATAGTCCGGCAGCCAGAGCGAGTTTCTGCAGGGAACGAGGCCGAAAGTGAGACTTTCACAGAATGATGCACACCCTATGCCTACTACGAATCGTCGCGTCTGCCGAGTTCTAGTGAGTTCCTCTTCTTGTCAGACAGAATCAAAGAAAAACACATGTAAATCCAATGGGGCGCAGATTGCAGTTTTTGGCTAAAATGAAATTTTGTAAGTTTTCTCTGATTAAACGAAAAGTAGTAAGCCCAGAGTCATAATTTTTGACATGGAATATCTTCAGATCATTTCCTATGATGGGCATTGGTTTTATCATGCATCTCATCGGAAATGTATATGAGAATGTGGTTGAATGTGGATAAAGTTGCTAAAAATGATTGTGTTTGCCGACATTAAGAGGCTCGCCAAATCTGAATGTGTTTAGCTTTATAAGCAGAAGTGCATGAACATGAAAGAAAATGACCTGAAGACATTCCATGCCAAAAATTATGACTCTGGGCTTACTACTTTTCGTTGAATCAGAGAAAACATACAAAATTTCATTTTAGCCAAAAACTGCAATCTGCGTCCCGTTGGATTTACATGTGTCTTTCTTTGATCCTGTCTGACAAGAAGAGGAACTCACTAGAACTCGGCAGACGTGACGATTTGCAGTAGGCATAGGGTGTGCATCATTCTGTGAAAGTCTCACTTTCGGCCTCGTTCCCTGCAGAAACAAGTTCTGGCTGCCGGACTAATAATACTGAAACCGATTGAAAATTCTGCCGATTTATTCTGCCGGCAGAATTTCAGTCTCAAACTGGCTTAAAGCAAGAGTTGAACAAATTTAGTAAGCTCCGTTTCATTGTTCCGCATAGCAATTGTGCCAATCGAATTTTACGCCTTTGTCAGAAAGAATTGTCAAATATTTAAGTCAGAGGTGTATTCACCAACCAATCAAATTTACGAGCCTTTTGAAGAAACGATAATTGACTGTACCTGTTTATCACGTTCACTTTTTCATTAACTCTGTATCTGTGGAATTGATAAAGTTTTCTTAAAAGAGAAACCGGTCTTCCACATTACCATCCTGTTCTCTGTATCTGCATTTCGGATAGTTGAACGCAGCTGATAGTTGAACCATTTTGTTGAACGATGACAATTTCGATAATTGTCATTCTTTGCACATACTAGGTGCCATAGAAATCGACAACAATAAAACCTCTAGAACGGAGTTTAAGCTTCATGCAATACACAATAGTGGCACATAAATCGCACGCATTTTCACTTAGATGCACCTGCCAACGTCTGCATCATTGGGTTAGAATCAGTCACATGAGTAAATCAAAGCTTTTCATTGGTTATTCATGCCCCAACTTAGTTCCCCCGGATGTGCCGCGACCTTGAGTCAATTTCCATTCTAGACAATTTCAGTTAAACAATCTATTTCTATGCTAGGTGCAGCTATAGCTCTACGGTTGATGATGCATGTATGGAAAGAACTTTTTGACTGCACAACGCATAGAAATAGATTGTTAATCTGAGGTTTTGCTAGAATGGAAATTGACTCAATGTCGCGGCACATCCAGGTGAACTAAGTTGGGCATGAAGAACCAATGAAAAGCTTTGAATTGCGCATGTGACTGATTCTCGCCCAATGATGCAGCCGTTGACAAGTGTATCTAAGTGAAAATGCTTGCGATTTTCGTGCCACTATTGTGTATTGCATTGGAGCTAAAATTCTATTTTCGAGGTTTTGTTATTGTCAATTTCTATGGCACAACGCGACTGTAAAACATGCATTGTACTGAGATGATTAAACTACATGTCACCAAGTCAATATCAATCAGTGTGGAGCTATAGAACGTTTCTTTCGATGATAAACAGAAATTTTCTTCTTGTTGCTTCCGTCATTACTGCGTGGAGTGTGATCAACCAAATGCATTGCATTCTTCTACAAAATTTCGTTAGGTGTCCTGCATGTTTTTTTGACTGCAACCTGTCCATTGTTTATGTATTCTATCATAATCCGTCAAACATCATTTTGGTTGTGCTAAAATGCATAATCCTTCTGCAATTTTGATCAGAATTTTGTGAAAATTAGACAGAGCTTCATGCTGACAACCACACACTATTCCAAAATATGTCAAACTCCAAAAATCATGCCGTTTGAAAAGGCATCACAATTTGGTGTAACCACCTCGTCGATGTATTATCCTTTCACTTCAAATGCAAGATGTTTGAATATAATATTTTGTCGGTCACTTTATGTGATGCAACGTATAATAGGAATAGGCTCGCAAAATAAAGGCTATTCAGATATATATGCACTCAATTAGGCTACCATTTGCTTTTTTTCATCTTCCATGAGATAAATAAAATCTTCCATTTTTGTTCACCGATCGACTATCGCCATTAACAGGGATGTCTATGAATGATATGATGATATAGCCATTATTGCTAAACGATTTGAAAAGCTTATCTTATCGTCCGCAAAACGTCAATTTATTCAGTTTTTCTGCAATAACCAACACGCTTACAGGCCATGTGGATCAGCGACGAGTGCTCTTGTCGAGATTCATGACAGCATAACTACTTTCATGGAGAACCCAGAAAATATATGCGTGCGAGTCTCATGCCTAGATTTTCTGAGGCTTTTGATAAAGTCCAGTTCAATCTGCCTGTAAGTAATCTGGAAAAATAGAACTTCAACAAAGTTCTTCTCTTTTGGCTTATAGTTCCTACTTATATGTTCGGCGTCAGTGAGTGTGCATTCGAGGTCGAGTTGGTCCTCTCACCAATGTTTCATCTGGGCTACCACAAGGTTCAGTTTTGGGGTCGTATTACATTTGCCCTATTCATTGCTACATTGAAAATTGTATCTGATAATGCTGCAGCTGGTAGCGTATGCCGATGACCTCACACTTGTCAAATCATGTACCGAAGTGACCCATGTCCCAATAATTTGCAAGCTATTTTCTTGTGGGCCCGTCAGGATTATATGACTATGTACTGCGAAAAATGTCAGCAGGTACTTGTTCGGCGTCGTAGGGAACATAACGATCTTGCTTTGTCCAAATATGAAAGTGTGAACAGTGCTGAATCTAGGATATGAATTCCGGGGGGGGGGTCCTACAAGCTGCAGGGCGGCAGGCAAATCTGCTATATTTTACCGACTAGACACGGTTAAGAAAGAGATCTGACACTACTGAACTAGTGATCAGCTTAGACATGTATATGAATATAAGTGAAATAAAAACTGATGCGTTCAAAAAATGCAAGTATATTCAAATCAAAAAAGTTTTATTCTGCGACACTTCTGCGATGACTATGATCGCATGATCTCAGTAACTGTTTCGTCACTCAGTTCATTTGGTCCCTCAATTGCAACCATCATTAAATGATTAAGGGACACAGGGGACAATTTGTTCCGCAATTTGGTGTGAATGCGATTCATGGCACTAAATGACCGCTCGACACTAGCAGTGGTAGATGGAGTGCATTCAATGCAGCAGCTCAGGGCTCGCAGGAGAGGATATCCCAGATCCCTAGTGAGCAAGTCATGTATTGGCTTCCCATCCGGTAATTCCTTGGATTTCTCTTGAGCAAAATAGTGAAAGCTCAAGGCCTCAGATCTTAGTCGATCTAAATTCTCAAAAACATGTGGGAAAAGACGCCCAATATTTTCTACAGATGTCTGAAAGTCATCAGCAGCCGCACATGTTCTGTAAGTTGATAATACAGCTGCACTTCGCATGAAAATGCTTGCACTGTTATTAAACTTCTGATCTAAAGTATCAACAAACTTTTTATGTAGTCTTTGATGGTTGGCGCTACTTCACTAGTATCATCATCTTCAATGTGTACAACCTCTGAAGCTTTATCCTAAAGAATCCGTGCTTGATCACGCCATGAAGTATTATCATTATTAACTATGTCAGACAGATGATTTTTCGTTGACTGAAAGAAGTATTCGATGTTAGATGCAGATATAGTCAAAGTCTGCAAATGGCGGCTCAATGATGATATAGCATTTAGTACTGCATCTACTGCAACCAGCAGGACAACCAGAGATTGTCCTATCATGCAATAAGTACTTATTTTTAAATGTTTGGGTTTGTCACACCATTCCCTCTCATATGGCATTATCCGATGGAGAAATTCAAAAAAACACATGCTCACTCACAGATGATGAATTTGTCACAATATTGACAAGGAAATGGAGATTTCTTGCTAGAGAGCATATGGGCAAAATGTGATATTTTCCTACGGGGGGCGGGCAAGTTGCGATGCCGGGGGAATTCCCCCCCAAAGCACCCCCGTAGATTCTTTACTGAGTGTGAACATCCCTTGAACATCCTTGGAGTTACCATATGACGTTCTAAAGTCGAATGACCACTTTGATAAAGTCAGTCTATCAGCCTCACGTCGCTTTTACCTGATTCGTACTTTGAAGCCTTTAGACATAAAGGAACTGTTAGAGGTGTTTAATTGCACAATTATGTCCATTATTTTATATGCGTCGGCACTTTTCTGTTGGCTTCCGGCACATTTTATCAAGGATTTTGAGTTGACACACTAGAGAGCACATCGGATTATATGCAAGCCCAATTGTGACTTAACAGAAATTAGAGATAGGCATGCATGAAAATTCTTTGAGAAATGTAAATGTCCTACCCATCCCTTTTGCCATCGTGTTCCGTCTAAACTTCCACGTTTCGGTCACTTTTCCATTCCTTATTTCTCTAGTTACAGATGACTCAATTCTGTCTTTCCTTGGACTGCTATGCCACTAAATGGAAACAATTGTAATATTCACTTATTTTGAATTCTCGTAATTTTGCATTTGCTTTCGAAATTCGAACAGTGCAGACCTTGCATGTAAATTCAAATCCTACACCTTTGTAAAACCTTGTGAATGGATTCAATTTTCATTCCATCATACGCACACTTTTATCCGATTAAAGGTGCAGTTAAGTAACCGTTAGTACTATTAAGCCTGAGTGATAATACTGTATTGATTATCAATAACAAAGTGATGATATCTTCTCTTTTGTTCCAACCACATGTATTGTGCGATTGAGGCATTACTTCCTGCGCTTCCTCATTATCTCCTCAATGCACGTATCTCCATTTTTCAGCTTACTCATATTCAAAAAGAGTAGCGGGAAATCATTGCTATAATACATGAACTATATTGGGAAAATAATTTGGCGGCGAGAACTATATAACTGCTTTAGGCGAAACTGGTGACGCCTACCCATGCTCACTGATCAATTGATTGTACCTACACTGAAAAATCAATGTTGATCATTCACAGCAGTGTTTGCAATTTTTTTCAAATTTCTAATTTTTGAGGAGTGTGAATTATGTTTACGAAGCATCGGAAGTGAAAATCACAACATGAGGCCATTGGTGTAAATTAAGACCGGAAGCACACAAGATAAACCACAAGTCATGAGTCACAAGCTATGAGCCGCAACTAAAATTCCAACACATTAGTTTCAATTACAGTTGGCATGCTAGCCGGCGCAGTGGCCTTGATGTAGAGTATTCGCTCAGCGTCCGGGAGACCTGGGTTCAAATCTAGGTCTGGCCAAACCTAAGACTTTCAAAATAGATGCACTCTGCATTCTTGTTAGCACTCCTGCAAAAGAATGAGGGTTGAATAAATGGAATTCGATCAAATGGAAGAGTGTATCTCCGAATGTGCTTCCCAGTATCAAACAAGGAGCATTTATTGCTTTTCAGAAGAAGCCGAAAAGGCCATAAAACATAAGAAAGACACAAAGCACGTGTGTGTTTTTATGTGAATAGTGTATGCATGTTTATTTTTCATGACAGATGGAGTATGCGTCCGTTTCTTATTGTTAAATGACGCGTCATTTTCCATCGCTGCGATTTTTGATGTGATTGGATTAACATATTATATCCTTATCATATGTATAATAACATTGCATGGTTTCATCATATGTTAAAAAATATATTATTTTTGTAATTATTGTATCATATATTTATCTAAAGAACAATTCGATGCGCGATTGTAACGGAATAAGAAAAATAATCGAAAGTTACCTTAACAGAATAATTATTTCGCCGGTCTGGCCGCTTCAGCTGCATCATTTACAAAAGATAAATTTGAAAGTGTGATTATTTAGAAAAATAATCAAGCATATACTGGTTAGAAGGCACATGAAGTGGTTTAGGAGGATCGTTGAAACGACTTATGGCATTGGCTATGGCTTATCATAAATGTTTGTTTTCGGCCAAAATATTCATGATTTTCATTGTTGAATTTCCAATACGTACACAGCATCTAGAGTTGAAGCACAAATATATGTTATGTATGATGGCTGTTAAGTTTGAATAATCACATTCATCGTTTAGAATAAAATAACAGTCGATGTACCTACATGCATGAAGATAGCTTACACCCATCGCATGAACAGGCACAGCCTAAAAATAAATTTATACTTGTATTATTGATTACTTTGTGTCATTTCGCTTATGTTTACTATTTTTATGTTTCTCACACTTTGAACTGCTTCCATTGGAGCTTCATGAGCAAAATTGAGTTTGCGTGTACTAAATATTTTTATATATTCTTGCTGATACATTAGACAGCATGCATACATGTACAAATTTTTGAGGACTAGAGCTCACCTTGGCCGGGCTCGATCCAGTTTTAGCCTCCCGGATGATCGGGTAGCACGGGGTGGCCCCTCAGTACGTTGCTTCCACATGGCTCGGTCGGAGGCCATGTCTTCGGTTATCGATCTGACCTTCATTCCACTCTTTATCACAGTTCTTCAACTTGTTCTCGGTCTTCTCTTTCTTCTGTCGACAGGTTCTTGCTTCCATGCTGTTTTGCAGATGTTATCCTCTGGTCTTCTGAGCAGATGTCCGAACCATCTCCATCGGCGAGTCTCAATTTCTTTGGTTATTGGGGGTACTTTCAGCATACGACGGATCTTATCGTTTCTTATTCTATCCTTCTTTGTCTTCCCCATTGACCACCTCAGCATCCTCATCTCTGATACCTCCAACGCAATAAGGTCAGCTTTCTTCGGGGCCCAGAGCTCAGCATGGTACAGCATTGCGGGTCGGACCACTGTGTGGAAAACCTTTTTTCGGTACCTTGCAGATGGATGCGCTCACTTTCTTTCGTGATGAGGTACACCGTCTTAGATCTGCTGAGTCGCAAGCCATGGGATTCGCGGTCTTCTCGCCATTTTTCCAGGCGCGCTTGGAGCCTCTCCTTTGTGTCTTTTGATGTTACCAGATCGTCGGCAAACAGTAGTTCCAGTGTGTCATTTTCTCCATTCCCTCTGATCGACTTTGATATCTCATCCAACAGCAGGATAAAGAGGTAGGGGCTTAGAGCAGAGCCTTGATGTAGTCCTACCGAGACGTTGAAGCGGTCAGTATCACCGTGTTTTGATCGTACTGCTATCTTGCTGTCACTATACATGTCTTGTATTAACTGGACGTATGTTTCAGGCACACTTCTTTTCCTGAGAATATAAGGGATGTACTCCCTCGGTACTGTGTCATGCGCCTTCTCCAGGTCGACGGACACCGCTCTAAAGTCTTTCTGTTCCATGAGGGTATCCTCTAACCTCATTCGGAGGGTGAAAGTAGGTTCAGCGGTTGAGACACTCGGCATAAATCCGAACTGGTTTCTATCAATAGTTGTTATCTGTCTTAATCTGTCGCAGATGATTCGCTCCAGCAACTTAAGACCGTGGCACAATAGATTTATACCTCTGTAATTGCTGCATTCTCTGTGATCCCCTTTTTCATGTAAATCGGGACCAGTGTACCCTCTCTCGATCTCTCCGGTATCTTGGCGGAGGCTAAGATTAAATTAAACACATTGGCGATCTCATCTGTTTTCTTAGCAGCGCACAAAGATTCGGTAGGCAAGTCGTCTCTCCCAACAGCCTTGTTATTGGCCATCTTCGATAGCTGATGTTCCACTTCCGCAGTAATGATTTGGGGGACTGCCACATCGTTTCGAGGTGCCATACCGCAGTTGGCGTGAGGTCTCTCTTCGTTGAGAAGTTTTTCGAAGTACTCGCGCCATCGTTGCCGGTGTGCCAGTCAATTTTTACTCCCGCCAAAATTTACTCCCCAGTAAATTTTTCCTAGGATATTTTTACTCCCCAGTAAATTTTGCCTAGGAAATTTTTACTCCCCCAGTAAATTTTGCCTGGGAAATTTTTACTCCCCCAGTAAATTTTGCCTAGGAAATTTTTACTGCCCCAGTGAATTTGGCCTAGCATATAGGCAGCGATGCCTAATGCCCAGCGATGTTCGTCTTACATTTAGAAATATGCCAAAACTAGATGATTATTGTTATTGCTGTTATCATATAACCATAAAACTAGATTATTATTGTTATTACTGTTATTATATAACCATTATCATTATAACATGGAGCGTAGGCCTAGTGATTATGCAGTGGCTAGTAATATGTTCAGAATACAAGCGTGGACCATGAGGTTTACGAGGGCCACATATTCTGCTCCTAAGCCCCTCAAACAAAGCGACCTAACAGGTTTGCTACATCTGGATTACCTGTTAAATATTCAATGGCTTTACAAGGAGGACAATAAATCTAGAAAACTTCATCCCTATAGCTATATAGGCTATACCAGTAGGTGTAGGTTTACCCTTCCCTGTTGTAGAAGAGAATGTCTTATTTGTTCTATGTCTCTCTTATCGATCAAAAGTAAAAAACTACCTAATTTAGGGACCATGAAATGTTACCAGACTTATTAATACTAATTTACGTTTGCTTTCGTTCATTTGTCTAGATCATATCATGCGAAAAAGGCAGAACTTGTTTGATTCAAAATATCATCACTATATTAAAAATTACATGATACCACACCGGTACCGCAATATGATTGTACCTACTTTATACCGTACTTGTAGATACACGTAGAATCAATGAAAAAATGGCATGTCAAAATGGTAAGAGCATAAAGTAAGTGCATAAAGTAAGCCTGAGAGACATTATAATTCAGGACTAGTTAACATCAAGCACGGCGTCGAAATGATCGCCAGTGTTTATCAAGTACAGAGTAGCGATCGTTTTAGGTCCTGCTGCAGAGCAGGAGGCGTGATAGCGCAACCAAGCTTTGGATACTCCATACTTGCAGAACACCTCGATGTCCATCTTGATCAGATGGGCTGTCGCATAAATTTCTGCGTCCGTGGCCCATGTCCCATCTCCTTCAATCTTGGAGTCACTGATATAACTGAGTACATCCTTGTTGAGATAACCATCAAGAATTCCCTTCAGGGGGTCCTCACACATATGTTTCACGACCAAGTCACGTAAAACTGCATGGTTTTCTTCTGTGCCAGTGAGATAAACCGACACAGGTCGAAAGAAGCAATTGCCATCACCTCTCACACTCGCTGCGTTTTCATAGGATTCCCTAACTCTATCTGACATTGTTTCATCGACATGGTTCCCTTGTGCTGTAATCCCAGTTGTGTGGAGATGGAGTGAGCCACGTCTTTACTGATTGGCTGAAAAAATCGTTCATCATTACTTTGATTGAGAATTCGCATGTCAACTGCAGTCAATGTACAATCATGGTCGTCACTTGTTGTGACATCCATGTCAGAGTGAGATTGCTGGGGTATTTCGTTATGCATGTTGTCTTTAGCAATGTAATTTTTGAGGTTGACAATGTTGGCTTTAGTTTTCACTGCAACACCATCCACATTGATCAGAGTGACGGTTCCATTGTCAAATACCTCTCCAATGGAGTAAGGTCCAAGCCAACTGTACGAAAATTTGCCACCTTTTCTGTCCAAACGACGAAGATTATGAAGAAGCACTTTCTCAACAGATTTAAAATTCGGCTTTGGTCAGGTTTACCTTCCAGAACCTTGACCAAGGAAGACTTCACAACTCTATTCTGTCTTTCAACTAGACCATTTGCCTGCGGATGATACGCAGATGTAATCCGCTGATGAACACCAGTCATGGAATGCAAAATGTCAGAGATGGAGTTGACGAATTCCCGACCTTGGTCGTTTATTTGTATGGCAAAACAGCCATGTCGGCAGATCAACTTGTACAAAAAGCATGCAACATTGTATGCAGTCTTTTCCTTTAATGGCTCCGCTTCTGACCATTTCGAGAAATAGTCGACAGCCAAGACAACATACTTGAAACCGTCCACTTCGGGTAACTGACAAATATCAACGCCAATTTGATCCATGACCTTAGAAGGAACATGTATTGGATGCAGCACATTCGAAGTCTTATCAAATTTTGCGCAATTCTTTTGGCACTGATCGCAAGACTTGATAAACTTGCCAACATCATCTTTCATTGCATGCCAATAAGATCATGCAGTGAGTTTCGCATATGTTGCATCTCTACCATAATGGGAAGCTAAAGCGGCAGCTTTTGCAGAATCTGCACATCCTTGGTGAACATTTCGTATAACTGCTGTCCTCTCAATTTGCTCTTTGACTGCAGTAAGCAGTTTGCCTTTGGACTTGGGCCTATATTTCAGCTGACCATCCGCAACGGTGTATTTGCTGCACATCCTACGAAAATTAGCTTTGTCACCCTTCGTAGCAATATGTTGCGGATATGTTCTAGTGGAGATGTAATTCTCCACGTCGGAAAAGTCAACATGATCATAAGACGTTTTTCTCTTCATTCCAAGAAAATAGAGCAGTAGCTAATCAGCTGCTTTTAGTCAAAATCAGAAATTGTACAATTTCAAACAAAAATTTCTATATCTGAAATTCAATATTCTTATCAGTTCTTCTGTTCCTCGGGCACTTCACAACATTTGGATCATCAGCAATTTAATGATTGACGATTTGATAAGAGCTTTTAAATCTTTATAATGGTTGATGCTAGTCAAAGATGCTAAATTGACAAGTCAACTTCCAAGCATGCGTCCGATATGTTCATAGAGTATTGACTGGATCATATATTGCAATTTTTGCAAATTTGCAACCCAGCAGAACCATCTTTGACATTGAATTTCTCGAAAACGGCTGCGAATTGTCGAAAACCGATTACAGATTCGAGCTGAGGAGCCCAAAATTGACAAAATGATACCACTCTCGACAAGCGGCACATCTTCACATCTTTTGGCATGACTTTCACAGTTCCTTGTTCAAAAAAATTAAATTTGACATTTTGGTTCTGTTGTTGGTTCCGCTCGATTTTCAGCGGAACCAATCTGACAACTTTGGAGTTAGATATCTCTGATATGAGATATAATTTCACAATTCTGATTGCAGATTCGTTCTTAGGAACCTCAAATTGATGGGACTAGCATGAATTGAAGAAAACAGTAGTCAGCAACAAAAAATGGTTCCGCTAACTTCACAAACTGACTTCCAAAAAAGTAAAATCGCATTTACTGAGCAAAAACTGGGTTTTTGTGGGATAATAATGACAGATTTGAAATCAGCGAGTCAAACTGCATCGGATAGGCTAAATTTACTAAGGAGTAGAATATTCTAGGCCAAATTTACTGGGGAGTAAATTTTGTTAGGTAGTAAAAATAAACTGTTACACCGGCCCAAAGTGATACGTGGAATCGATATAACAATTCTGACGTGGAAACCACGTGTAATTTTTCACCGGGAAGGATCCCTCATTTATCTTCAAGTGAAATAGGCATTTGAAGCTGGGACATTCCCATAACGACATCTAAATGTTTCATAATTTTAATAAACTTATAGTTAATAAGACTTAAGGTTTGCCCTTAAGAGGACACGTGGTGCGTTCCCACCAGCAGACATTAAACGTTCAAGGCGCGTCAAACTTTTAACTATCCTAGGACTACATTTTAGAGCCAAACTTGACGAGATTGGTGTGGAGGACCTTCCCACTAGTCCATTTTTCAATCAGCGCTTCTAAAAGCGGGGCTGGACCTTACCCCTAATGGTCCTTTGACCTGTGATCCTCGACAAATGCATGAATGCATGAAGGTCTTTAAGCACAAATACTTGACGGATCTGATTGCGTGCCGGGCGGACCTTCCCCGGGGTCCATAACATAGCGCTATACGGGCTGGACTTCACCCTTAAGTGTACGAGATCGTACAAGGCCGCTTAACAAGTGATCTCCTTGGTCAAAGTTTCAGGCTCGATTGATTAGGAACTTATATATAAATAGACACTTAGTAATCACCATGTCAACCCCATGGAGACCAGTAACTGACACAGTCCATTCATCACACTAGGGCAGTTAGCGATAAAAAAACATAACGTTAAAACAAATAAAACAATAGCCAGTCGTCAGCAGGTACCCGCCTGGTCGCGTTTCGGCCCCTCTACCTGAACGCTCAAGCCCAGGCGGGCGGGGCCCCGCATAAACTTATATGCGGCTGGCATTCTAAAATCAATACAGTAATGATATGTGTAATAATAAGTAATACTGATAGTAATAGTAAAAACAAAAACAAAACAACCGCAAAAGACGGATACAACCAAAACAAACTAAAATATATGTGTGAAATACTGAAATGGTATAACCAATAAAAAATGCTAAGAAAACAAACAAACAGTGTTAATTTTATTGTTTAAAATGCGCACTGCGATGTCAGCTGCCTGGCTGAGAAATATCCAAACTTGATTAGAAAATTGTTATGACCGGTTAATATTTTCTCAGTACATGCCTTCATTTTAGACTTACAATATCCTCTGCTGCTCATCACAAAAAGTGTCATATTAATTCGTTTAATTAGATCTTCAAGATGCGAGCAGATGCGACAATAACGTAAAACCTGGCCGGCAAATACATTAATTCCCATGTTATAAGGTATTGCACTGTCTGGAAATGTCAACAGAACAACAGGGAAATCAAAATCTTCCACTTTATGATATATTGAGGTTCGAAGACCGTCACTATTAGATTGGAGTCTCACATCGAGGTAAACAACGGCTTTGTCATTGACTCCGTTTCTATCTGCAAGAAGCTCCACTGGGTAAATTTTTGGAATTAAGGTATTGAAATGCTTGTAATTTATTACGCATATATCGTCTATATATCTCGAAGTGTTTGACAATAATTTAGCTAGTCCAAACTTTTTATTTTTAACCAATTGTTTCATAAAAGCAAATTCGCAATTTAACAGAAACAAGTCGGCAAGTAAAGGACTGCAATTCCCTCCCATTGGTACTCCTCGAATTTGTCTGAACACATAACCGGAAAAAGAAATGTAGACTTCAGACACTATAAAATCAATAGCCTTCTTAAAAGAGTCCACGTCATAACAAGAATACCCCTTATATTTGATTTTGGAGAAAAACGACTTCTCATATCCTACACACAAGTTTCTACGATTAGTGGAATTGAATGTGAGATCAAGGATGGAAAAAATATTATTCTTGATAGCACCTTGATTTAAGTTTGTATAAAGAGTAGAGGAGTCAAAAACTTGCATAGAGTGGACGTTCACGTTAGAAATATTCCTCAAAAATCTTGAGTCGAGGCTACACTCCAAAAATAAGAATAACCAGTATTACTCCTGATTGACTCACAGTATCTATGGAAATTTTCTCTTATCACTTTCAGACCTTTGTTGACATTCACCGATAACTTTTTAGTTGTACAATTTCTGGCTCCGGCAATGAATCTAAACTTATAAGGATTTTTATGCAATTTTGGAATCCAGAAAAGTTTTGGTAGTTTAAGGTCCTTGTCACTAACATTAATATTAAAGTTTGATTTCATATCCTTAACGTGTCTAGTAAGGACTTCCTTTTCAGAAATAAGCTCAGGTTGATAAGTTGCATTGCCTACTGCAGTGGAAGAATCTATGTCAAAACCAAGCTCGTCCATCAGGATTTTGAGATAGAACTTTTTACATATGAAACTTAAGTTGTTGGATGCTTTATCGACAGGAACGACTATCAAGTTTTTATGGAGATCTTGCAACTCCTTATCAACACAAACGCTGCTGCCATTATCTTTCCTATCCAACTTCTTACAACGAAAGATGCGGTGCTTTACTAACATCATGACCCTGTTTTTCCAAATAGAGAAGTCATCAACTTTTAAGTGAAGGCGACTAGACACACGAGATATATGATTATCTATGGAATCGCTGATCTCTTTTTGAATGGATTTCCATGATATTGACCTAGACAATCTGTGTTTAGTGCCATACGCAAATATAGCTCTGAGACCTGGATCATTTATTATATCTAAATTACCGGTAAAAACATGTCCATAAGGCTCATAAACAAAACTGGTCATCGAGTCACAGCTGCAATCGCTCTGTAAAATGCCAACAACTTCCTGAATTGTCAGGCTATTAAGAAACTTATTATGATTGAAGAATTTCAAACAAATAGGGTTATTAAGCTTATGGTACACTTTGGGAGGATATAGATGTTTCGTTTTTTCTGGAACTAAAGCACAGACACTTTTGTCATTAAATACAGAAGGTAAATGAAGTTTGTCAACTAAATGAGACTTGAAAGGAATCACTATATGCGTTTTGTCTTCGGTAGAGCTATCCTTCTTGTTTCTATATAATTTACTATGAACATATGTTGTCAAAACGAAAGATAGGTCATTCGACTGATCAAGAAGCCTAGAATACATAATTTTAAGCATGCTATCACTAACCGATTTCAAGCAATTATAGAAATTTCTTATTTTATTGCTCTTCATCAACTCTTGAAGCTCCTTGAGAATATCCTCACAACTATTAGATGGAGGATATTTCTTTCTACCCGACTTCCTAAGGCCATGGCTTCTCTTACGTCTGCTAATAGGAGAACTAAAAAATGAAAATGAATTTTCAGTGTTCTGAGAGGCGCAACCTCCGCCTAACACTGTCATTCAACGGCTTTGTCATTGACTCCGTTTCTATCTGCAAGAAGCTCCACTGGGTAAATTTTTGGAATTAAGGTATTGAAATGCTTGTAATTTATTACGCATATATCGTCTATATATCTCGAAGTGTTTGACAATAATTTAGCTAGTCCAAACTTTTTATTTTTAACCAATTGTTTCATAAAAGCAAATTCGCAATTTAACAGAAACAAGTCGGCAAGTAAAGGACTGCAATTCCCTCCCATTGGTGCTCCTCGAATTTGTCTGAACACATAACCGGAAAAAGAAATGTAGACTTCAGACACTATAAAATCAATAGCCTTCTTAAAAGAGTCCACGTCATAACAAGAATACCCCTTATATTTGATTTTGGAGAAAAACGACTTCTCATATCCTACACACAAGTTTCTACGATTAGTGGAATTGAATGTGAGATCAAGGATGGAAAAATATTATTCTTGATAGCACCTTGATTTAAGTTTGTATAAAGAGTAGAGGAGTCAAAAACTTGCATAGAGTGGACGTTCACGTTAGAAATATTCCTCAAAAATCTTGAGTCGAGGCTACACTCCAAAAATAAGAATAACCAGTATTACTCCTGATTGACTCACAGTATCTATGGAAATTTTCTCTTATCACTTTCAGACCTTTGTTGACATTCACCGATAACTTTTTAGTTGTACAATTTCTGGCTCCGGCAATGAATCTAAACTTATAAGGATTTTTATGCAATTTTGGAATCCAGAAAAGTTTTGGTAGTTTAAGGTCCTTGTCACTAACATTAATATTAAAGTTTGATTTCATATCCTTAACGTGTCTAGTAAGGACTTCCTTTTCAGAAATAAGCTCAGGTTGATAAGTTGCATTGCCTACTGCAGTGGAAGAATCTATGTCAAAACCAAGCTCGTCCATCAGGATTTTGAGATAGAACTTTTTACATATGAAACTTAAGTTGTTGGATGCTTTATCGACAGGAACGACTATCAAGTTTTTATGGAGATCTTGCAACTCCTTATCAACACAAACGCTGCTGCCATTATCTTTCCTATCCAACTTCTTACAACGAAAGATGCGGTGCTTTACTAACATCATGACCCTGTTTTTCCAAATAGAGAAGTCATCAACTTTTAAGTGAAGGCGACTAGACACACGAGATATATGATTATCTATGGAATCGCTGATCTCTTTTTGAATGGATTTCCATGATATTGACCTAGACAATCTGTGTTTAGTGCCATACGCAAATATAGCTCTGAGACCTGGATCATTTATTATATCTAAATTACCGGTAAAAACATGCCCATAAGGCTCATAAACAAAACTGGTCATCGAGTCACAGCTGCAATCGCTCTGTAAAATGCCAACAACTTCCTGAATTGTCAGGCTATTAAGAAACTTATTATGATTGAAGAATTTCAAACAAATAGGGTTATTAAGCTTATGGTACACTTTGGGAGGATATAGATGTTTCGTTTTTTCTGGAACTAAAGCACAGACACTTTTGTCATTAAATACAGAAGGTAAATGAAGTTTGTCAACTAAATGAGACTTGAAAGGAATCACTATATGCGTTTTGTCTTCGGTAGAGCTATCCTTCTTGTTTCTATATAATTTACTATGAACATATGTTGTCAAAACGAAAGATAGGTCATTCGACTGATCAAGAAGCCTAGAATACATAATTTTAAGCATGCTATCACTAACCGATTTCAAGCAATTATAGAAATTTCTTATTTTATTGCTCTTCATCAACTCTTGAAGCTCCTTGAGAATATCCTCACAACTATTAGATGGAGGATATTTCTTTCTACCCGACTTCCTAAGGCCATGGCTTCTCTTACGTCTGCTAATAGGAGAACTAAAAAATGAAAATGAATTTTCAGTGTTCTGAGAGGCGCAACCTCCGCCTAACACTGTCATTCAACGGCTTTGTCATTGACTCCGTTTCTATCTGCAAGAAGCTCCACTGGGTAAATTTTTGGAATTAAGGTATTGAAATGCTTGTAATTTATTACGCATATATCGTCTATATATCTCGAAGTGTTTGACAATAATTAAGCTAGTCCAAACTTTTTATTTTTAACCAATTGTTTCATAAAAGCAAATTCGCAATTTAACAGAAACAAGTCGGCAAGTAAAGGACTGCAATTCCCTCCCATTGGTGCTCCTCGAATTTGTCTGAACACATAACCGGAAAAAGAAATGTAGACTTCAGACACTATAAAATCAATAGCCTTCTTAAAAGAGTCCACGTCATAACAAGAATACCCCTTATATTTGATTTTGGAGAAAAACGACTTCTCATATCCTACACACAAGTTTCTACGATTAGTGGAATTGAATGTGAGATCAAGGATGGAAAAATATTATTCTTGATAGCACCTTGATTTAAGTTTGTATAAAGAGTAGAGGAGTCAAAAACTTGCATAGAGTGGACGTTCACGTTAGAAATATTCCTCAAAAATCTTGAGTCGAGGCTACACTCCAAAAATAAGAATAACCAGTATTACTCCTGATTGACTCACAGTATCTATGGAAATTTTCTCTTATCACTTTCAGACCTTTGTTGACATTCACCGATAACTTTTTAGTTGTACAATTTCTGGCTCCGGCAATGAATCTAAACTTATAAGGATTTTTATGCAATTTTGGAATCCAGAAAAGTTTTGGTAGTTTAAGGTCCTTGTCACTAACATTAATATTAAAGTTTGATTTCATATCCTTAACGTGTCTAGTAAGGACTTCCTTTTCAGAAATAAGCTCAGGTTGATAAGTTGCATTGCCTACTGCAGTGGAAGAATCTATGTCAAAACCAAGCTCGTCCATCAGGATTTTGAGATAGAACTTTTTACATATGAAACTTAAGTTGTTGGATGCTTTATCGACAGGAACGACTATCAAGTTTTTATGGAGATCTTGCAACTCCTTATCAACACAAACGCTGCTGCCATTATCTTTCCTATCCAACTTCTTACAACGAAAGATGCGGTGCTTTACTAACATCATGACCCTGTTTTTCCAAATAGAGAAGTCATCAACTTTTAAGTGAAGGCGACTAGACACACGAGATATATGATTATCTATGGAATCGCTGATCTCTTTTTGAATGGATTTCCATGATATTGACCTAGACAATCTGTGTTTAGTGCCATACGCAAATATAGCTCTGAGACCTGGATCATTTATTATATCTAAATTACCGGTAAAAACATGCCCATAAGGCTCATAAACAAAACTGGTCATCGAGTCACAGCTGCAATCGCTCTGTAAAATGCCAACAACTTCCTGAATTGTCAGGCTATTAAGAAACTTATTATGATTGAAGAATTTCAAACAAATAGGGTTATTAAGCTTATGGTACACTTTGGGAGGATATAGATGTTTCGTTTTTTCTGGAACTAAAGCACAGACACTTTTGTCATTAAATACAGAAGGTAAATGAAGTTTGTCAACTAAATGAGACTTGAAAGGAATCACTATATGCGTTTTGTCTTCGGTAGAGCTATCCTTCTTGTTTCTATATAATTTACTATGAACATATGTTGTCAAAACGAAAGATAGGTCATTCGACTGATCAAGAAGCCTAGAATACATAATTTTAAGCATGCTATCACTAACCGATTTCAAGCAATTATAGAAATTTCTTATTTTATTGCTCTTCATCAACTCTTGAAGCTCCTTGAGAATATCCTCACAACTATTAGATGGAGGATATTTCTTTCTACCCGACTTCCTAAGGCCATGGCTTCTCTTACGTCTGCTAATAGGAGAACTAAAAAATGAAAATGAATTTTCAGTGTTCTGAGAGGCGCAACCTCCGCCTAACACTGTCATTCAAACCTAAAGGATGCAAGGTGTTCAGCGTTCTTATATGAAAATCTTCCTTACTGTTAAGCTCGAAGGCAATTTCTGTATCAGATTTATTACGAACATCGACAAAGTCAATAATTTGTATACTTACATCATCCCAACTGTGATTAGAACTATTAAAATGATTACTCAAATACGTATTGAGATGATTCTTTTGAACAGACTGCCGTTGCCCATTAAGTCTACAATGTAATGGCTATTTTGTCTGTCCAACATACTGGACCCCACATGATTGACATGTGATCAAATATATTACATGTCTACTCTTACACGAGAAACTACTAGGATAATTTAAAACGAACCGTCTGCCGGTACTAAAACTCTTAAAAGTAGTATTAGTGTCAAGAGATTTACAACATAGGCATCTTTTGCTGCCACAGACATCAACACTACTGACGCATGTGGAGGGCGCTATCCACTCCTTCGCATTAACGTCATACATGTCATGCATGTGCGAAAAGTTGAAATTTCCCAATAATGACAAAAATGTAATGACATTAGATGCGCGTAAGTCATGGATGACGTAGAGTCCAGTGGTTGATGGCAGTGAGTTGTTGTTTGAAATGCACAAGATTGTTCGGTGGTCACTTCTTGCTATAGGAGGGCCGATGATCACTTCGTACTGCGTATTTAAGTCGGATGATATTAAGACGAGATCGAGGATTGCGTTAAGGCGAGTAGGGCTGCTCATGATGCTAGTCAAGTCAAACGTATTCACAAGATAGGAGATGTTCAGGCGGCTGAAGTCACCAGCAAGTATCAAGTTGTTCTCACTTTAACTCGAAGCAAACGGTAGCCATTCCTTCTGGATTTTCCAATTCGATCACAATGACTGTCATCAAAGCCAGAGACACCAAGCGAGTCGACAAGTTGTTTCAACTGCTGTCTATCATGGTCTTTTTTCTCCTCAAGAGTTCCTGACAATTTTTCTGGAAATCCATAAAATATGACATTGTTGGTTCGATCGGCTCTTTGCTGACATTCCCGAATAGCGTGTTTTGCAAATGTAGCTGACATTGACTGCTCCTTCAGTTCATCAAAGTCTTGCTGCTGTTTTTCTTGATTTTGGCTCAAGGTCGATATCCGATTCTCCAATTCATCAATTTTGACACCAATCTGTGGACAATTGTCCTCAATTCATCCACTTTGATTGAGAAACATGCGGTGATATCTCATGTTGTTACATCAACGATTTAGTGTCATCAATTATTACACACACTATCCTTTTGACCTTCGATATGCATAAAGCTTTTGATAATTTGAACCATAACTTGATGATACAAAAATTATTACGTATTGGCACACCAACAGGTTTTCTGATGTTGTTGAAAAGCTATCTGACCGACAGACACGCCTTTGTCCAGCTGAATAGAAACATATCAGAGTATTTCCTGATTGTATCTGGAGTTCCACAAGGAACGATTTTAGCCACGTACTTGTTTGCCGCATTTTTTGGGGATTTTCACTGTATGTTACAAACTACTGATTTTGTCAAGTATGCAGATGATTTGACATTAATATTGCCTGTTTCCACAAAGCTTATGTCGGAAATAGAAGAAAATGTTAATTGTGAAATAGAATTTGTGACTAACTGGTGTAAATCTAATGATTTGAAGTTAAATATGTCAAAATCTAATGTGCTACCATGTTTCAAGAAAAGTTTTACATCTCCATCATGTCATTTTCCCATCGACTACATCGATATTTTGGGTTTACGTATTTGTCATGATTTGAGTTGGGCAAAGCATGTACAGAACATTGTAAAGATTGCTAATAAGCGCTTTTATGCTTTGAGAAAACTTTGGCCATTTGTTTCAAGCGATGAACTGCATTAATTGTATACGTCTTTATATACGTTCCATACTCGAATACGCATGTCCTGTTTTTGTTGATCTGAATAAGACACTATCCAATTGCTTAAATATTGTTGATAAACGGGCACATAAGATCATTTACCGTAACAATGAGAGAAAATGTCAATGCTCTGAAAACGAACTCATCATACGAAGATACGCACAAAGCAAGAAACTATTCCTGTCGATAGGAAACGATGAAGACCGCATTCTCAATGCCATTATCCCCAAAAGACATTCATATTCAAGCAGCATATCCATACCGTTCGTCAGAACTGAACGATCTCGTACATCCTTTGTACCATTCACCTCTGTAATTTGTAAATGACATTTACTGATTTTTTTTGCTTTTTTGTGAATTTTCTCAAACCGCACATCAAACTTTTCTGTTAAAAGGGCTCCAATGTAAATTGTATAAAAACATAGTTTTGTCAGATTTTTATTTATCACTCAATAAACACTTACTTACTTACACGGCTACTGAAGTTCCTCTGCAGCAGTATGATGCACCGTTGATTGCCCGAGAATTCAATAAATTTTCTGTAGCAGTCGTCACAAATCAGCGCGTAATCAGCTGATTACAAGTAACAACGCCGCGCCGGCTCAGCACCTTTCACAGGCGGACAATCCAAGACAATCGATCACAAATTGCTTGCGGAATTTCACGACGAACAATAACACAAACAATAAAGGCGCTTCTGTGTAAACAGACCGTGATACACCACTTTGAACAAAATTCATGGTGGGAAGCAGGGAACGAAGGAAAACCCCAATTATCCTAAAGACAGGCAATATCGATGAATGAGAGCGATGCAGCTGAGTCCCACATGAAAAGAGGAATACAACGATGTGCAATTTTGCGAATCAGACCACCATGAAGCTCAAATAATCAGCGAAATACTCCAAACAGCAAACTCTGCGCGAGAGAAAAGCAGCCGCACCGGTGCTTTTTCCAGTTGTTGTACATTAGATATTGGCTCTGGTACCTGCCGTTGATTGCTGTACCCTTTTGGTTCCAATCTAATTTAATTGAATGTCTCCTCCCAGAAGGGCCGTGAACAACTTCGGTGATATTGGATCAATCTACCTAACTCCTCTTTTAATGTTAAAAGGTTTACTTTCGTCTTCCATTCTTATCACTGACTTTGCTTCATTGTGCAGTTTTCTTAATATCTCTATGTACTGGATATCAACTCCTTGTTTCTCCAGGGCTTTGAATGAACATACATGTTTTACAGAATCAAAGGCTTTTTCAAAGTCAATGAAGCCAATACAGAGTGGTTGGTGGTACTCGTTCGCTTTCTCGATCAACTGGTTCACAGAATGAATGTGATCAGTCGTTGAAAAAGTTTTGCGAAAGCCTGTTTGCTCATATCCTTGTTTTCATCTAGTATTTTCGTAATGCGGTTGGAAATTATCCTCGTGAACAGCTTGTATAGATGCGAAGGCAATATGATAGGCTTGTAATTCTTCAAATTCTTCTATCGCCTTTCTTGTGAAGCACTACTATCGCTCCAATTTTTCAATCTTCTGGGATTTCGTGGTTTTGGAGTATTCTGGTGAAGATTTTCGCTAGTCTTTCTGCTACCACGTTTTCAGCTGCTTTGAGCAAGTCTATCACTAGTGCGTCGTTAACACTAGCCTTTCCTTCTTTCATATTGCTCAGAGCCAACCTCACTATGGAAGCACATGATTTCGGCCTGTCTCTTCAACGTCGTCGTTGTTGACGATTTCTCTGATCAGTCATATAACGATTCATAGAAAGAACACTCCTCTAGAATCTTATTTCCAGCATGATATTGCAGTTCTTTGCATTTTTATCAGTGCATTGAAAAAGTGGTTCTTGCATCGACGATCTATGTATTGAATGCATTGAGATATCATTGCTGTTCCTTGCACTAGTGCAAGAACCCAATATCATACAGGAAATATAATACCGCATAGCTTGTCATGCTTCCACCTGCAATTGAACTCACTGTCTATGTTACTTAAAGCGCTCGACCTTCGCGTTTCGTGTTTCAAATAACTTAGACAGTTCGTTCAATTATGGTGGATGCGCTGCAACTATGCGGTAATAAACATTTCTCACCGTTATTATGTTTCCTTTTGTATCAATGATTGACGTTATCAAATTCTTTCCTAGACTCACTGGCTTTCGCGCTTGTCGGTAACCTTTTCTGTCCAATGTGTTTTCCACTATGAAAGTGAATTTCCTGAAGTTAATTCCTTGGATATGCATTATATGAATTATGCGTAATTAATCAAGAAATCAACAGTCAGAATCGTTGTGACAGCGCATACCTTGAAATTTTTTAAGTGGTAATAATAGCCACTACCTATAAAGTATATATTTAAACACTTTGATTCGCATAGATTCCCTATGACCCCACATGATGAAAATCCTTACTAATATGCTCCTTCTGTAGGGTTATATTAAAATGACTACAATGTATCCATCTCAGTGGAACCTCTACTCATCATGCTGCGATCCGACGGCCGCATTTGACTCCAGGGATGCGGAATCGGAGTCGTAAATGGAAGCTTCCAACTACGCTTTGCAAAGTCTCATCGAGGATAAATGCTCATGCTCAGACTATGATATGCTGGCTTCAGCATAAAAAATAAAATCCCTTTAAAATTGGAGTATTTTCTCTCATAAGCCTTGAGCCTTCATTCCGACTTGGCACCAAGAGATAATTGCACTGAGCAACCAACTATATGCTCCTTCAAGAAAGGACCACGGCTTTTTTTTATTTCTGATTCACAAATGTACATGTATATTTGGTTGCATTAGGAGATGATGAGCTAGCTGATACTTAAGTTTTAATCTCCTGCTTCCTGCTTGCATGTGCAGTTTACATTGGTTCTTTTCATTCCACTTTTGCTACATGACTCCCTTATTCCCATGAAACTACCTGATCGCTGTTCTATTTCGGAATGTTTCATTTCAATAGTATGACAGAATTGTCCTCATTTCACTTCGCTGCAAATCGAGTAATAAGCAATTTGTGTTTTACCAAGGACCACTACAATTTCTATGTTGTTCATGACAGACCAACTCCATTTCAGTGGACATTTTTTACAGGCTGGATTTTTTTAGAACTATTTGATGAAATGACTGATGCTCTAATGAGGTTTATTGTGACCGATTGAGCCTGATAGAACAGTCACAGGGAAAGCTTTGTTGCTGGATACTATCGTTCACGGCTCTTTATAGAAAGGAAAACGCATCATTATTCGGATTATTGCACTTGATTTTTGATTTTCCAGTGGATTTCAAGAAGCGATTTGTTTGACACTCATGTTCATGGAGACCGAATGCATCCAATATTTTATACTTGCAGTCTTGAACAAAGTTTTGAAATCCTCCATTACATGGCTAATATGAGGCATGCTTCTCATAAATGAGTCCTTGTGTTCTTGATGTGAAGAATGCAAGCAGTAACAATTGGGAAGCTGAATCAAAGTGAAGGAGAACACAGGTTTCCATCAATCTCTGGCGTAATTTTTTGCCAATGAAGTGTTTTAAACTGCTTTTATACGTGCCACAACGTTATCCGTACAACTGTTCGAATGAATTCTTGAATGAGACTGTTATATTGAAATTTGCAGTCAATAGTTACACCGAGTATTATATTTTTGCAGCAATTATCTATTTGCATTAAAAAACAGGTAATCTGAGAGAGAATTTTCCTAACTACATGCATTGAGTTTCGGATCAATTTAACTCCAACTTACTTCAAACCAATCAGCAGTCAATGAGAAAATTAATGTTAATATCATTTTCATACCCTGCTATATGAGCCTTGCAAGATTTTGTAACAGGAAATCATCATTGTAAAGTAAATCATTTATCAGGAGTCCCAAAACAACGGTAATTATAAGAGATATCCGTGTACAGAGATAATTATGAAGATTACTAACCTCTTCTGAAATATATCTATAGCATGCATTATTTCGGTCATATGGAATTTATTAACCTCAGGTCTATCGGCCTTCGGTTAATAAGTTCTATAATGACCTCAAAATCATCCATTATCTATTACATAACACAGTGCTTTATCATACACATAATACACGGAATATTAGGCAATAGACATGGACTTCTAAATGCTATAAAAATCCATGGAAATATCAAAATCTATTCATTTCTTTTCTAGTCATTCAGCTCATGAAGACGGCGTGAATGATTTCCATAAATTCTTTGTTTATATCACTACATCAAAGGTGTGAAATGTTTGTTTTCTAGCTTACTACTCAGATCCTATTGACAGACATGGAAAGCAAGAAAATTTTGAATCTTGACATTCTTGACATATAGCATAACTTAAAGCTTGATAAAATGCATAAATGGTTCAGTGGTCCGTCTATTTCTGATGGCATTCAAAGTTTGTCAACTAAAAATTGTGAATTTATTTGTGACTTTCTCTCTGAAGATGAATAAGTGAACAGCAGCAGCAAGAATCAAACATGGCCTTCGGGGTTGCTAAATGATTGAAGAGAATTCTGCGCCATTTAATCAATAGGTCTACAAGACAGAAGTCTTGAAATATTACTGTTGCAGGTCATGGAGCATTGCATACCACCAAGCAAGTTCCGCACATGGTATCAACAAGCAATGGTCAGTGACAGATTACAGCATGCACTCAATTAAGATTGAATTTCCTCGATGTAATCAATCATAGGAAGCAAACAAACCGCCAATCCAAGCTTCCATTTCTCAAAATTTTGAAGCAATTCTTTTATGTGCTTTGCGACACACTAATAGACCATTTCCGTTGGACCCCAACGGTTCAAGTTGTGTGACATTTAGTCATCTAAGAATTCATGAAAATTTGCGTGTGATACTTTTTCATGTAATACACTGAGGTCATTGGAAGACCAGACATATCTGCACTAAACTATGCGGTATCAAGAATTTTAGCCTAGCTAAATTGGTGCTATCAATTCCATTTATTTCATTTTATTTTGGAATGAATTTTGAGGTATAAATCATAAATCACTGCTTCTTCGAGAGAAAACACGTTTGTACATAAATTCAACAGCTAGAATGAAGGAATTGTAAATACTGTGGAGTTGTCTCATCAGAGCAAATCTCACAATAGCAAATTGATGTTAACACTAGAAATACGGGGAAAATGTATTACTAAAACTACGGAGTGAGATCAAAATGACATCACATTCAGAAAATGATCATCAGCTTGTCGGAATTATATTATTCATCATAACATAACTTTATTCATCAATGATTTACATAAGCTTATGTATTCAAAACTTTCTAGTACTTGATTGAGGATGCAAGCTACATTTATAATATGCAAAAATTATAAGAGTAACAAATAGGCACACGAAGCAATGACAGAAGCATGAACGAGAAATCGACATTATTTTCTGCAGTGTAAGCAAACAATAGTTTTTTCACCGTGTTTACCACAGACATAAGAAGCACAAGAAGCACAGCACACATGTTTTCAGTTTTGTTTCGGCATCCACGCTTAGCACAAAATCGGCGTGACTGTGAAGGAGCAGGCGGAAGCCGAATGGTTTGAGTGTTGAAGCCTGTCAGCTCCTTACCGAGATCAAGAATATAATTTCGTCAGCTAATGGATGAGTTGTTTGCATATTTGAACAAACTCCAAACTTTAACAGCGGCCATGTCTAGTATGTTGAAAATACAGCGACTGGCCAGCGCTTCGAAGCAGATTTGGTGGAATACAAACGAGCCATCTGATCTATGCAATCAGCGGCGACCTTTGTTGGGCTATAATGCAATATTATTTCTGGGTTTTGTTTTTCACTGTCTGATATTTTGACACTGTCATGTAAAGTACTCATCAAGGCGACAACTTTGGTCTTTTTGGCTTTGTAAACTGTCAATGTACATCCAGATTCCGAGCGAAGAATTTTAGAGTCATACACAGGATTCTTTGTCATGATTTTTTGGACGTCGGGTAGCTCACGTCTGCTTTTCTTTACTGTTCCAACTAAGCTGATGTTTTTTGACTTAAAATCGTCGCATAATTTGAGTGATGTAAAATAATTGTCAGTTGTGACACCATATCCAAGGCCGTAAATAGGTTTCACAAGCTCTAGAACAACGAAGTCGCCGAAAGGTTTCTTTTGAGAATTTGGATCATGTTTGCCTAAATATTGAAAACCGTTGCGCAAATACTTGGTCTTGACATCAACAAGAAGAAAGAACTTAATGTCGCATTTATCAGGCTTGTTCGGTAAAAACTGTTTAAACGGACATCTTGATTTACACGGCAGCAATGGTTCATCTACTGTTAAGTTTTCACATGGCACGAAACATTGTTGACAGTTATGAATAAAGGGTTTCCATGCATCGGAAGCTAATGCAAATTTATCAGCAGAGTCGAGCTTTTCAACAGCTTTTTACATCGAAGCGAAGGAACTTCATAATTTCTCTGGATGAATTCATGAATTCATAACGGTCTCTGGACATAGTGTCCCTGAAAATCGGCAACCCAAATTCGTTGCTCCAGAAGCTATGTAGAGGGATCTTTTTCCCACCAAAAAAACCCCTCGCAAATAGCATGCCCCAAAAAATTTTCTAATTCATCAAATGTCAATAGTCAGTGTCACCTAACACACGTTTCGCTTCCACCTCAGTGCAGCTTCTTATGTATCTGAGCATCCTTTCATCCATCAATAATGAAAAGGCACTTTGTTTGGAATCATCTACGGTAGCTCGAGTCTTCGTGGTAATTCCCGCATTCGCACGAAAGATATTTGGCCCGTAGTTATAAAAGGTCTCTACTCGAGTTTAAACTCATTTTCGAGTTAAGACTCCTGTTTGATAGTTATAAACGTTTATACTGAAGTCTTTACTCAAGTTTTCACTCGGCATGGGGAGTTTATGCTTTTATTGGTAGTTATAAAAGTTAAAACTATCGAGTTATAACTCACATTCAACGAGACTGGTAGGAAGCAGTCTCGTGAATTTGAATTCTATCCATCAACGATGAACATCGTGCTAAATAGCAACACTGCGATCCGTCGAGAACGCCTATTCGAGATAGGACACATCCATTGGAGTGGAAGGATGTCAGACTGAAGCAGTTATTTCGCTTTGAGCGGCAAAATCTTTTACAACCGATAGACAGTCTTACACCTTCTCTGGAAAGTAGAACTCTTCGCAATCATTCCATTCCTGCTACAATATCCGTTTGTGTTGGACTTCACTATTTGGCTACAGGAAGTTTCCAGACCACCGTGGCAGAGGTTATGGGCGTCAGTCAAAAATCTGTTTCACAATGTTACTGGAAATTTGTGCAAGCTGTTAATCAACAACATGCTGGAGTCATTCAATTGAGAGATATTGATCGTATACAAGCAGGCTTTCGTGATATCTCCAATTTACCTGAAATCTGCGGGGCAATCGACTGTACACACATTCGCATACTCCGTCCAAACAGTGATAATTTTCCCAAATAATATATATACAGAAGGACACCATTCTATTAATGTTCAGGCCGTCTGTGATAGTAAAGGATATTTTCTTGATGTCGTATCTGAATGGCCGGGCAGTACTCATGACAGTCGTATTTTCAAACATTCGGATCTATTTCATCGACTTCGTTCGGGTGAGCTCCACGGCGCATATTTAGTTGGTGATGGAGGATATCCCTTGTATTCATTTTTGATGACGCCTTATCGTGATACCAATGGAGATCCTCAAGAATCATTCAACATGCATCTGAGTCGCGCACGAGAATCCATCGAGATGGCTTTTGGAAGAGTGAAACGCCGCTTTGCTTGTCTTTATCGCATAATTCAAGTACCACTTTCGAGAGTGTGCCGGCTGATTGTTTGCACCTCTATCCTTCATAATTTGGCAATGCTTTATAATGATCCAGACTTTGATGATGTCGAGCATTTGGATGATATGCCATCAATCGATCATCTGCATATCAATAGAACTGATGACTATTTTCATAGACAAGGCACCAGGAAACGTCAAGAGCTGACTTCTTTTGTTTCAAATTAACTGTTAATGTTTCGTTTTAATAAATATTTGCGATTATAAGTAACACGATGTTTTATGTTTCTAAAATCATTATTAAATTATAATACATTTCTAAAATATTGCAATCCTACATTTCATATTATTTGTTATCTTTCTTGTTAATTTTATGATCTTACTACATGAAATTATTAAATATTTGCTCACTTCATGCTTCTACTATTAAATATTACATTTTCAAATTACTATTATCATAAATCATAATTTTATTAATTATAAGCATCGTAAGATATTTTTTCAATTATAATTATTTCAAAAGATTATATAAACAATCATTTAAAACTACATTATTAATGTATCAAGACAATCAACAAATTCGTTAACTTTGTATTCTCAAAACTATAACAATGATCACCAGAACTTGTAAATTAAATATTCAAATATGTGAGTCAATGAAATTGAAAAACGCTTGAACCATCAGGATGTTGCTGAATCACTCCACTATTCGCCGAGAGCAAACGAGAGAAATACTCCGTCTGTAGGTGAATAAGATTTCGTTCTTCCTTGATCTTTTCTTTTTGCATTTGAATTAAGTCCATTGACTCCTTAATTCGCTGGCGCTCAAGAAGCAGGCACTCCTTCTGTAGCGCTGCATAATCTTCCTTTTTAGCTGTAAGGTAATAAAGATAGTTAGGCCTACTTGTTCGTCATTAAAAATTGAGAAAGTGAAACATACCTTTTCTTTGAGTTTTCAGTAATGGGCTCAGCTCTTCCCAGTAATTTTCTTTGTCATGTTCTATGTTCATGTCTATGTCATCTTCACTGTCATTTCCTTCGTTGCCCATCAGAATATTAGCGTTGCTTGTGTTAAAAAAAAAACTCAAGCACGCTCCGGGCACTCTAGCGATTTTGGGATTCTTTTCTCCTAACAGGTTGATTATACGGCCGTCTACTGATGTTAGTGGGATCGGTGGTCCTCCACCAGTTGCCTGACGCTTACGCATCTTCTCGAGGACCCTAGTTTTCATATTCATCCACTTCTTTTTCAGTTTTTCAATTGACATTATGATATCCTTTTCCTTTAATCCATGTTCAAGATCGCACCATGCTCGCTTTTTGGCTTTCTTCATTTCCGACGTATTTTCCTTAGAAAGTACAACCTTATTTTCCTCAATCAAACTCAAAAAATGTTCGTCATTCATTTCTTTTCTCGCACTTTCAAGACGACACTACGACCATACAACTCGATGTCTGTGACCACAGAACTGTGCGTTCGGTAAGTTCCCTAACAAATTGTCATCAAAATCTAAGACAACCAATAGGATTGCGAGAATCTTACCGCGACTAAAATTAGAATGAAGCGTTCGATGAGTTAAGACTCATGAGTATTAACTTTCTTTATAACTACAGATTTTCATTGTGAGTTATGACTTTCAAGTCTTTACTCATGAGTTTCCACTCTCTTTATAACTACAGGCCAATTTATGTTTTGGCAAATGTCCAATACCCGCCGACTTGGTGTGCTCTTGCTATACTTTGTCACTGCGACTGGTGAAAGTCGGGAGGCCGTCATGCGGCAAGTTATCGTCACGCGGGTCTACCATAGGCGTAGCTAGTTCATCACCACAGCCAATTTCCGGATGTACATTCAACCGCTTCCGCAGTGACTCGATACTTTCCACAGATGCTGTGTCAGTGTCACAGATAGAATGAAATAACGGGCTTGACATTTTTGACATTTTTTGACATTTTTAACACCAGAGGAACCCGCAGAAAAACGATGTTGTTCTTGTAAAAAAAACCTTTATCGAGGCCTTTCAGCTGCCGCCGGCAGTCATCGTCAGGCAAAAAAAATGATAAGTCACATTCATCATTGTCGGCTGGTCTTATTTCGTCTTCACTATTGGATTCACAGCTGGAGCCACTATCACTGAATTGTGCGAGGAGTTTTGCCGCGTTTTCTGTGGAATGTTGCCGACGTTTCATAGCGTAGGAAGTCTCTCTTGAGCCATTTGACACTTAGTGTTGAGTATCAATGATTTTAGTGAGAAGCAATACTGCCACAAATAAAAAATCAATGTTATTGGCATGGAGAGCAGAGCATAGATATACCATACGAAAAGTGTTTTGAACAACAGTACGTCATTCAAAGTGAAATGCATGTTACCATGAATCATAGAAATCCTTTTACATCATCTACATACATCCGACTGTCATGGATATCTAATGAAACGCAATTCAGCTTTGCGAAAAGTTTCTCACGCAGGAGAGGTCAAAGTGACCTCACTCCGTAATTGTAGGGTAACAGGTGGATTTAACTGTGAAGGGAATCATCAATTTGTATGAAATTCCATTTACGATAGAACAGACAAAAGATATCAAAAGCCGCTAAACATCAATTCTTAGAAAAGCTTTGTTCACCAAGTATGAAATTTTAAACTCTGTCTGAGGTCATTTTGACCTCATCCGTAGTTCTAGTGTTTAAACAATGCTTAGATGAAATATCAATACAAGTATGTGATTATTTGTCCACAGCACTTAAAATTTCACAGCATCAGTTGACTATTATGGTATTTCGTTGATCTTGAAATTAGCTTTTTTGATAGCCTCGCTGCTTTGAGTTTCACTGCTGAAAACGATTTATTGATTTTTTTTTGCTTTGATAGAATATAAAAGAGGCACACGTGTTCCTTTTGTGAGTATAGCATTGTGACTTGTTAGTTGGCGTTTTCCATGCTGCAGAATTACCTACTTAGAAAAGATTTCCTTTCCGAATGACAATAATGAAAAAGGCATCATTATTGCACCACATTCTACAAAGTAGCGAGAACAGTTATGAATTGAAACTCAAATGTAGTGACAAAATATTTTTCTTTTGACTTGCTACGAATTAGCTATTTGTTTATTTGGGTCAAAGTGGTCTGTCGTTATATTGTACACAACGAATTTTAAAAAAGCATTGCCATACAATTTGAGTGAAGAAGTCAAAAATTTGTGTTCTTTCAGTACTATTTGGGTTGCCTAATTCATGACCTTATGAGTGCACAGTTCAGAGTCCTTATCTTACTAATTTTTTTCACAGGATTCAAATCCCACCGATTGTTAGAAATGATAGTTTACTGTTGCAACGAGTCTACAAATCATTTGTTTGAACAAATCGAGTTGTTCAAATCGTATCCCATGATTACACGAAGGCGTTCGACAAGCTCCGCCACGATGTCATCCTTCAGAAACTCAGTGAAATCAACTTGCCCCTTGGCTTTGTCCAACTGATACACAATTATCTCTCTAATCGCACACAAGCCGTGAGGATTGGCGACTGCGTTGGTACTACCATAGACGTTCCATCAGGCGTGCCTCAAGGTTCGTTATTTGGCCCGTACCTTTATTGCGTCGTTGCAGCATCTTTGTCACCAGTCCAATCCACAACATCAATAGTGAAGTATGTCGATGATGTTGCATACTGCATTCCTGTATTTCGCAATGTGTCTTTGAACTCTTTTGTGTCTGAACACCTGCACGTATCCCAGTGGTCTGCAACGCATGGTCTGACCTTAAACTGCGCGAAATCGAGGAAAATGTTTATTCAGAAGTTTACGGACTGTCACTCGGAAGAACATCCTGACATCCTATCGACAACTGTCGAAGTGATCGGTCGTGTCTCTCGCGTCTGCCAGTGCATATAGTGTTATCTGCTTCATATATTGACATTATCCACTCAAATTTGGAAAATTTTACATCGTTGGAACCATCTAATTGTCGTTGTTCTGGATATGATATCAGTTTTTCTCGTCGCTCTACGGGATTCTTGATATACCGAAAATTCTCCATTTCACCATAAAATTCAGTGAGTGATTCTCATCGGTTGATTGTGGTTGCTGCCTCGATCAAAACCAACTGCTGAATTATCTACGTCACACAAGTGATTTCACGGTTTCTTGAATTAACTTAATAGTGACAATCTTTCTAGCTCAAATTGGTTGTGTGGCCTAGTGGTCTAGTTCCTCGACTGAACAGCGAATAGTACTTTTGTCTCTTGGTTCGATACCCTGTGGTGACAATTATTTTTGGCAGTGTAGTTACTTTCAGGTTACCATGGTACTATCAGTGGAGGAACTTCTTGCTTTGCCGGAAAATGATTTATCTAAATCTTCTATCACGAAGAAATATGTCATCAGAGCTATGTTGCATCTAAAGACACAATCTAGCTCCAGGAGATCCCTAACAACAGAAAATATCAAACAGAAGAATGACTCCATCGATGTTGATAATATTTCAGCTGTTATTGAGAATCAACTTCAAAAATATATTTGTCCTCTGACTGAAAAGTTTAACCTGCTCATCAAACAGCACGAAGATCTACAAAAGAAACATGACAAACTACAAGATGAATATGAACAAATGAAAAATGCCATAAACGGCTAGTGTGAGGCTATGTTTAGCGAGCTGCAGGAAAGACTGAACAGAAGAAATTTCCTAATTGTGACTGGTCTTCCTGAACCTAATACTGGTAGTCTTGAATCTAGAATAAAACAAGACAATGAAGCCATTAACGATTTATGTAACGCTCTTGAAATGGATAATATTGATGTGGAATCTTCAAATCGCATTGGACGAAAATCTGATACTGATAAACCTCGACTTCTCAGATTTAAATGTGTTGATGAAAATAAACGCACTGCTCTTCTCCGAAAGGCGAGACGTCTTAAAGACTTTCCTCAATATTCAAAAGTGTTCATAAATCTTGACTATACAAAAATGGAGAGGGACAGAAATATTTTATTGAGAAAAGAATTGAAAGCAAGGCGTAATCTTGGCGAAAAAGTTACCATCCGCAATAACAAAGTTGTAACGATAGATCCCAATGCAAATTTTCGGTAAAGGTTTTACAGGATTCAACATATCCTACTGTTATGTTACTGAATGCACGTTCTTTACTACCAAAAATTGACGAACTGAAACTTGTTGCTTCTCTCAACTCTCCGAAAGTTGATTGACGACTTTTGTGTAACTAAGCCTCATTATCATTTAATGTTGGCTGGTGATTTGAACTCTTTTGATGTGACAAGGTTTTGTTCTGATATGGATATGTGCGATATAATCATCAATCCGACTAGGCAAAACGCTATCTTAGACCACCTGCTGATCTCAAATGACATATCTCAAGTATATGATGCCAAAAACGTACAGTACAATGCCCGACTGGGAAATTCTGATCATCTAATGTTAACTTGTTACCCATCAAAATGTTATCATTCGAAGCCTAATGAGATAAATGTGCAGTCTCACAAGCTTTATGATTTCAGACAATCGAACTTAGATGCTTTATTTTTCCAAGTATGCAACTTTGACTGGATGGGACTATTACAGAAATCAGACGATGTTAATACAAAAGCTCACTATTTCCAGGAACATCTAATATATTTCATTAATACTTACACCCCTTCTGTTGATGTGATAACAACCCAGAACGACAAAGAATGGATGACCCCATTGACTAAATACCTAATCAATGAGAAATGGAATGCCTATAGAACAAGAAATTGGAACAGATATAATGAATTGAAAATGAAAGTAAAGCAAGAAATTTTAACTGCAAAACAAATTTGGGCAAACAAGATTATGAACAGCTCCTCACAAGGTCTATGGAAAGTCGTAGCGAAACACAAGAACGATGGCAAAAATAGTACGGTAGATAATTGGACGACACTAATTGAAGAAAATGGAAGTATCATTCAACTTCTTGATAAAATGGCAGACTCATTATCAAGCCCATTCCCTAAAAATAATCTTAATCGATTCATTGATACCGCACCGTCCGAAAGCTGGTATCCTACAATTGATACCTCAGAAGTAAGAAAAATGCTGTGCAATATGCCTCTCAAAAAATCATCCGGGCTTGATCTAGTTCCGACTAGAATTTATAGATTTCTGGCGGACGTTATTTCTGAACCGTTAACACATATATTTAATTGCTCACTGTCAACATTGACTTTTCCTGCGAGTTGGAAAATTAGTGTCACAGTCCCAATACCTAAAAGTCAACCGCCTGATATAAACAATCTGCGATACATCTCGATCTTTCCTCCTTTAGCGAAGATTTTGGAACGAAATGTACTCAATCGTTTTGCAGACATGTTCTATATAAATTATGGCCTCGAACAGCATGGTTTCAGGAAAGGTGCCTCGACTACAACAGCCATTTTGAAGTTACTAGATACATCATTACGCATCATCGATGAAAGGCAGAATTTTGGTTGCGCAGTTTTGAGCTGTGATTTGTCAAAGGCGTTCGATTGTGTAAATTACAATGTGTTATTTGAGAAATTGCAGACTTTGAATTTCCCTATCGAGCTCATTATATGGTTGAAATCATTCTGTGAAAATAGAACCACTTTCCTGAAGTTAAAGGATGTGTATTCCCGATCTGTGAGCATTACTTGCGGAGTACCACAAGGATCCGTTTTAGCCCCTTTTCTTTTTTGCCTATATGTTAGTGACTTACATAGTACCCCAGTGAATAATGTAATGCTTAAATATGCTGATGATATAAGTGTAATCATTCCTTTACCAAAAACGATATTGATGACATTCGCTCTACGGTTAATCGTGAAATAGAGAATGTTGAATTGTGGTGCGCAAAAAACTTTTTGAGACTAAATACAAAAAAATCAAATTAGATGATTGTTTCTCGATCTCCTGTTTCCCTTGACAATTTTTCTTTCTCTGTAAACTACGTGAAGTCCATCAAGTATCTCGGAGTCTGTATGAATAATAAGTTAACTTGGGACGACCACGTAGATTATTTGCGAATAAAGTGTAGCAGACGCTTGCATATCATCAGACGTTTAAAGTCACCTATTTCTGCAAATCAATTGCATGATGTATATGTAGCCATTATCCGCTCTGTTTTAGACTACGCATGTGAAACATTTGTTGGGCTCTCTAAAAAGCATTGTAGAATACTTTCAACTATTGAAAACCGAGCACATCGTATAATTTATGATGGTGTTTCAAAGTGTACTAAGTGTGACGATACTATACATAGACGATTGCAACATTCTTTGAAACTTTTCAGACAGATTGAAAACGACCAAAATCACATCTTGAGAGACCTTCTGCCTGAAAGATCTCAACGGTCGAACAGATTCGTTTTCCCATGTATCCGTACTGAAAAATATGCCAGATCTTTTTTCCCATTTTTACTTCAGCAACTGTGTGTACTCTCTAACGATATTTTAAATGATATGTAGATGTAAAATGACCTCAGTTTGTATGCATTTTTTTCGGTCTTCTTTACTTGTGTATGTGAAAATTTGTGATATGACTATGTAATGTGTATATGATTTGTGTATATGACTGTCTTGATTTTCATTCAACTTGAAATAAAACGCTTACTTACTTAAACTGCGTGAAATCGAGGAAAATGTTTATTCAGAAGTTTACGGACTGTCACTCGGAAGAACATCCTGACGTTCAAGAAGTTAGTTCACTCAAATTGCTAGGCGTTTTCTTGAACAATAAGCTTTCGTGGGATACTCACATTGATTATGTCCTCAGGATAGCCAATTAGAGATTGTATGGAATGCGACTGCTTCGACCTATACTTTCCCCTCATGAGCTAACTGTTATTTATTGTGCATTGATACGAAGTGTTTTCGAATATGCCTCCTGTGTTTTTCTTAAATTGCGGGTGTCACTGGAAACCCGACTCGATCGATTTCAAAATCGTGTTCACAAACTTGTGTGTTCTTTGCCAAAATATTTTCACGTGGCCAACTGTAAGTGCCGTGGGTTTCCGCAGTTGAAGGAGCGTGGAGTCGACGCAGCAAAGCGGTTGTTTATGAAAGTCAGTACAGACCACCTACATATCTTATACTCCATTATGCCAGAGCGCTCTTTTAGATCTCAGCGTTATATTTTACCATCTTGTAGTACGACTCGGCGTCTGCATTCTTTTGTTCCGCACTGTTGTGCAATTGTTGAGAATTTACACACAATTTGACTTAACGAATTTTTGCGTGTATTCATGTGTTCACGTTCTCTTTACTTTTTCATTATGATTGTGATTACTGCATCGGTGTACTCATAAATGATTTTCATTGACTCAATAAATTTACTTCTACTTCTACTTCTACAACAAAATAGGCATAAACATATGAACATTCTCGATAGAATTTAGGAACACAGACAGAAAACCATGCTCTCAATTCATTATTTTTCTATTCTGAAAGCCTCTCAATAGGAAATACATGTTTTTTTACATGTTTGGATTAAGGGCACTTCTCCCTCACTAATCAAGTAACAAATATAGCGAATCAAAAACAAACTAGACATGTCTATATTTAGCTTTGGGGGAAGAAGGATCACCCTTAAGCCAAATAGCTCCACCATGGTCGCAAAAGAATTAGGCTAAATTTATGTTGTATTGCTATCCAGTCGACAATTTTGAACCGTTGATTTTTATGAAAGCTAAGTATTTGGGGTGCTATCCCTCTCATCAAAGCTTGACATTTTTTAATATACTGTATATTCTTTCAGATTATGCCAGATAAAAATTGGTTTCAAAAGCTATGTAGGAGAGGTAGCAGATCAGCAATCAGGATTTCGTGCTCAGCACGCACGCACGCTTATTCCAGAGTTGGAAGTGGGTCAACGAAACTTGACCCATGACCCACCTGACCCACGGCATATGTGACCCACGACCCACCTGACCCATATGCTGCAAGGGTGTATGATGTGAGTGCAATTTCCTTTTCTGGTATCATCTTTAGCTTCATTTTCATTCAAGATTCTTGGTGTATCTAGGTAGAGGCCTGGTAGTATCAAAATTGTTGTTAAGATTTGTTATGAAGATTCAAGTGTATCAGATCACTTGTCACATGATAAATAGACATTTAACCTCATCAAAATTATCTTATAATCAAAGTACATGCACCACAAATGTCTAAGGTTCTAAAAAATTAAACGATTCTGTTTCGTGTTATAATTCTTGACTATCCTTTTTTTGTGCTACCTATTTAACTCGTAAAGAGATAATTAGTTAAGTTGAAGGCCCTGCAGACTGAATTTCAAATTTTACATTCCTTAATCAATTGAAGTTAAAAAATAAGACACTGCAGTAGACCCAAATCATTTATTCATGTATTTATTATGATAGATGCTACATGTGTGAAAGCTATATTACAGAAAAATCGTCAAACTAATATTTTGTTGCTTCAGATGGATTTCGATTCAAATTTCATTATCTTCCGCTAATGTTAGATTTAAGTAGAAAGCTGCATATTTGATGTAAGAATGACATTCATTGAAAAGCAAATGGAATAAGCATGCGTAACGCGTGAGTAGAAAATTGCACGAGGACAAGATTATAACTCAGGAATTATATTACAATGTACATATAGATGAACTGATATATTTGAGTGGCTCTACATGTACGAGTACGTTGTGATAACTATCACTAGCGACATCATCTAAATATTCCTATTTTTATTGATACCAAATCAAATATCAAAACAAAACTTTTTATTGATACCAAGTGCCAAAAAATATCTCCTCACAGAGCTCTGCCGTAATAAGTCTGTGTGAAAGGGATAAGTCTAGATCATTGACCGTCGTTTGAATTATCGTATTTCAGATTATCATGTATCGAATGAGCAATGAGATGCATGGAACAAGTACGATGCGAAAGTAGATTGAAAGATTAAATACTTTAGATATGAAGCATGTATTCTTATCAAGATATTTTGATCAATTACATATCTCGAAAATATTTAGGCTCTGATCAATCTTTACCCGAGATTTACCATTCTAATCTCTACCAGAGGATATTTTCTACGAAAGACCAACAAAATCAAACGAAACAAGCAAAGCAAAGGTCGGCTGGCATTGCAAGAAAATTTTCAAGATGAATAAAACCTCTGAATACCTAACTTCTTCAGTAGCTGTATCTCTGTCAGACATAGCAACACAGAATCGAGTATGCACAATTGTGCTCAAACAACTTCTCTCCACCAATTAACAACAACCAACATCTCTCAGTAGACAGCAGCAATTGCTTTCGAGCCTTTAATTTGTACGAATTCCGCCCCCTTCGAAACTGTATGAGGTTAGTGTTGCATATTTTGATTTTGTGCATCTATCACCCCTTTCAGTGACACTGACTCAATCATTTTTCATGAATGATAATAATGCGAATAAATGAAGTTCACTGTATTTGGGATTGTCAAATCTATCATGGGTCAAACTGGTTGGAAGTGGGTCATCGAAGTTTGACGCACGACCCACCTGACCCACCAACTTTTCGGAAAAACGTGACCCATGACCCACGCGTTTTTGTGACCCACCTGACCCATGACCCACGACCCACTTCCAACTCTGGCTTATTCAGATCATATTATTTAATCTCTTGCACAAAATGCGTAAATATTTCCTTTTCCGATGAAATAGAATTTCTGAAATCCTTTTGCATCTGTTATAGATATATTATATTTCCACATACAGAATTTGGTTAGTGGTCACGGTTTTGCCATGCAGCATAAATATTTGGCCATTGCGGAGCAGATGATCATTTGGTTATTATTAGATAAAGATTTGGTCTAAGATTCTTTGTTCCGCAAAATTAAAAGCACCAAGTTAAGATTTTATAAAAATTTCACGTTCAACTTTCTTTGATTAGGGAAAGGAAATCATGTGGACAGACGAAGATAAAGATGCGACAATTTTTGTAATAAATTATCTTTGAAATTCAACAATAATCAAAAAAGTCCAATCAAAATCCGTTTAGTGAGGTGAATGATGAAGAGATTTTTATCTAATATGATTCTTTTATCACTAAAATATGATTGTAAATAACATCTATTTCACTGAGTAGGTACCAATGAGTCCCCAATTAAAGAAATTAAATTCCATTTTGTGATTAATCTTTTTCGAATCCGAAAGGGATGAGTAAATGATACCATATACGAAATGACTTCCTATGATAATCGGTAATCAAACTTTAAATTTTCGAACCGTGCCCACCTCTGCCAGATAGTTCCAAAAGGTGAACTGAGTTATGATTGAACATGGTTATAATTGATTCTTTTAATCGGTATGTCTTTCCCATCCGTCCCACAGGCAGAACGAGTTTCTGCAGAGGACGAGGCCGAAAAGGCGACTTTTACAGAATGAGGTTCATTCTATATGCCAGCTACGAATTTGCACGTCTGATGGGTTCTGTAGTTCCTCTTCATGGCAGACAGGATCAAGGAAAAACACATGTTAATCCAATGGGACGACGTAGATTGAAGCTTTTGGTTACAAAGAATTTTTCTTTGTTTTGAGCATGATAGCCGCATACAGAAGACTTTTCATGTCGCAAGTGATTCAAAAGAACAGGGGTGTCTTCTTAGGTTTATTGGCTAAAAGAATTACTAAAAACAATATTTTAGCCGTAGGTCTTATCTGTTTTGCCCCATAGGAAGCGTGAACACGCGAAACGTTGGGCCTGTACATATTGTTTTTAGTAATTCTTTTAGCCAATAAACCTAAGAAGACACCCCTGTTCTTTTGAGTTTCTTTGTTTTCTCTCACTACTTGTGAGCGGACAAGTCTAGAGCCATGAATGTTTGACATAGAGCGTTTTCAAATCATCTCCTATCTGTCCTATGTCTTTTTCTTCCCCACCTGTGAAGCGAAAGACACTCCGATTTGAAAACCCTCCAAATGTCTGCAAACATAAGCATCTTGACCAATTTCATCCACATTTACCCGCATTCTTGCATACATAGCCAATCAGAAACATGGCAATAGCACATGCATGTACACATGACAGGAAATGCCTTGATGACATTCGATGCCAAAGATTATGGCTCTGGACTTAGAACGTTTTACTTGATAAGAGAAAACATAGAAAATTTCATTTTATCCAAAAGCTTCAATCTGCGTCCCATTGGATTAACATGCGTTTTTGTTGGTCCAGTCTAACAAGATGACGAACTAAGTAGAACTCGAAAGACGCATAGATTTGCAGTATGCATAGGATGTACATCGTTCTGTGAATGTCTCTTTTTCGGCCTCTTTTCCTGCAGAAACTCGCTCTGGCTGCAGGACTAATGTTACAGGCAGAGACAATGAAATACGGAATGAGCGAAGTTCAATACTTCATGTCTATATTACGTGACTGCAGGACTGCGTGTATAGAAAATAATGTTTTACATTATGTACATGGGCTTTGCTGATTAAGGAAGTTTTTGATAGCATGATTTCACTTGCTTTATTCCAACATATTTCATGACAAAATAATCGCATTAGCTAAGCTGAATTACTACAGAACTGATCATAAAAAATGGACCAACTAAATTGCGCTGAATTTCAATCGATTCTCATGCCTTGCAATCATGTCGCACATCAACGCGCCATACATCATTCGAGAGCTTGCATTCTCAGCTATAAAATGAACTATGATAGACTTGCATTCGTTATTGCATTTTCTGAGCAGCATTCAAATATGAAAATCGCTCAATTCGCAAATCGTAATTTTTCAAAAAAGGAAACATGTGAGCATGATAATGAATCAGGCACGGGGAGAATGAGCATTTTCTGAGCTCTGACATAGGCTACTGTTAATCAAAAAAAATCGGTGAACTTCTAAAAAAATAGTGATATCGTGAAGTTATCACAAAATCTCATGACCTTTTTGGTTTAAAATGCTAAGTTCTCACTTTTTCATCAAAAATGTTCATGTTTGGTGTCCTCTGACTCCTTGCGATGGGAGGAGTATGAATATGCAAGTTATATGCATGAACGTTCAATGGTTATTTTTCTCACATCTTCAAAACTTTTTCTTATTTCCGCAAAAGTACGCGTTTTTTATTCCTATTTTTATAATCAGCACTGTAGTAATTAGAAGTCGAAAAACTATTTGCGATTTATCATAATTGATTTTTAACTACCAAGTAAATACGTAACTTTACGAAATGCACTTCGAAGGATTCGAACACGCTGCCTGGGAGACACTTGCTCAAATTAAAAACCACATAGCTATCGGCGCGCGTGTGAATCTTAAGGCTGGTCCACATTATACCGATAACAATAACGATAATGTCATGATATTGCAACGACATTGCAACTCTTTGAGAAGATTTAAATACGCAGTGTAAATAAGGGTGATGACAAGAGTGCTTTGAGTGCGCATGTTCGCAGCGATTGTAGCTGTGTGAGTGTTGACGATATTTTGAAGCGTGCTCAGGACAGTACTGAATGTGCGTTGTGGGAAGCGAGGTCGATTCATGCTCGGTCTCCGAGCCTGGATCGACGTCAGGAATTGCCGCATATTGGCTGACATGTTTTAAGTTGCACCGCATAGTTCTTTCATTCTGTATAAATACGCATTTCATCTATTCTGTAATTTCTATCATTTTCGTTGAAAAAGGGTTTGGACCCGAAACATCCGCTGATATAAAATGAGCTTTTGATTTGTTGGCATTATAGAAAAGGGAGAGGAAAAACCCCTGTATATTTTCAACATCGAAAATAATTGCCATAAAGTCATGTCATTCATGATTGCATCATTTGCATGGTGCATGACCCAGTGAATCCTGAAATGACAACTTCAGGACATTACCCAAAGGCAGTCAAGATTTCATGACTGTGCTCGAACTGAAAGTGTCTCTAAATTCAAGAAACAAAAGAGTTAGAAAATGCGCGGTCATGTGCTGTGGCCAACTGTATATAAAAGCAGATTTCAGCAACACAACTTATCACAAAATATGTGGTTAGATTATTTGCATTATAATTGCTTGATTTTATATTTTGCTTCTGTTTGATCCTCAACAACATGTGCCTTAATTGCAATGCATGACTCTGTGACAAGCATGCTCTGACATCAATGCTTTAGCATCCGTCATGATTAGCTTTGATTTCTCAAAGGCATTCGATGCGATTTCGATTCCCATGCTACTACAGCGCTCAAGAGACTTACCATTTCCTAAAACTTTTTTACAACTAACTAGGAATTATCTGACCACAAGGTATCAAAGAGTACGCATTGGTGAAACAAAAAGTGAGTACCTCATGTGCAACAAAGTGGTGCCTCAAGCATTCATACTAGGTCCCTACTTCTTCATTATTTATTTATCAACACTGCTGCCTGTTCATATAACAACGAAAATCGTAAAGTAAAAGGACATCGAGAAAGTTAAGATGAAATCTGTCATAATGAACTGAGCAGAGAATAACAACATGATAATTAATGCTAAAAAACAAAAAATGATTATGATATCGAAGAATAATAAAGTTGAAGAAGAGATCGTAAGAAAGTTCCCGATATCTCTCGAAGTAAAAAAATCAAAGTCCTCGGCGTAATTTAAACGGAAGATCTGAAACGGATAACCATTTCAAAATTGTAATGAAAAAGGCTTCACAGGGATTGTATGTAATTCGAAAATTGAAAAGTACTTTAAGTCAACAAGAAATTTTCAACGCATGCAACACCTTAATTTCTTCAACTGTTGAATATACATTTCCCTTATTTGGCAAATTAACATCTTCAGTTAGAAATTCCATCATTTCCCTTCAACAAAGATGTTCCAAGATCATCTGTGGAGAAAGAGAAAATCTATTTCAAACAACTTATCACCCTGTTTCAGAATTCGAAAACATCAAAGCACTCCCTACGCCACATGTTTCTTAACTATTCTAATGTCGATTCACGTGTTGTTTATGCCAGAACAAATAGAAGACGAAATTCTTTCTTTGTCTACGCGTCATTATATTTGAATCACTTTCTGCCGACATGAATTGCCATGTAACCGAATAATCTCTTTTATTTTAGAATATTGTATTCACGTTATTTTAATGAAAATCTACTTTTATCATGAAAATACGTCCGCAATTTTCTCTATTTTCTCATTTTGCTGATTTTCCGATGATATTATTGTCAAACTGTAATTCTGCTTTATAATTTGTAATGAGAATTTCAAGTGCAAATGGACTGTCAGACTATTTTGTGTAAGCTATTGTAATTTTTCATTCATTCACTAGGCCTACAATATATATAATTCTTGGTATCATTTGTATTTATTAGCTCTTGCATCTCTTGTAACGGATTTTGTCTTATGTTTTGGTTGAGGATTGAAAATATATCTATTCTATTGTAATTAGTTCAATGTCATGTTAGCGAATAGCGTTGTTAGAATGAAAATAAACTGCCGAAAATACTTGCAGAGGACATGTCAGCTTGATTAATTGAGCTTTCACTAGGTCAGGACAGATAGTTGATTCAGTAATCAATCACTTTGACGCTATGAACTTCCTCTTTAAAATGGAGTGATTTCTATTCAAATCTTTCCAATTAAAAGCTTATTCTGTAGGATATCAAAAGTTCCGATGATTAAAGTCACCGCGTCTTCAATGGAAGCACAAAAACGTGCTTGGTGCTGGTATCATGACAAGAAGTCATTTCAGAAACTTAAGTTGGTATCATCTGCATCCACCAATTTTTCTGCCTCAAGCATGTGGAAAGACCAAAGACATCGAGAACTAAATGAAAAAACAGAGGTACGACTCATCTAGCGTTAGCTAAGTTGCCATTATGAGAGAGTATGATTCAACTAATTTTCGGAACAAAATCCTCAGATGAGTTTATGAAACACGCAAACCGAAAGGTGAGAACTTATATATCACTTAGTCAGCATTGCTGAATAAGATAACAGAGGTATTAAAAAATGATACGATGAAATGACAAGCTTGTCAAAAGCATTGTCGGAGATGAGAGCTCCATGTCGTGTAGTTCCATGTCATCTAATCCCCTGCAGTGCTTTCTTAACAGAATCACTGGCCTTACTTAAACTCTATCTCATTTTATATTGTATGTTTCATTATATGATATGTAAACTTAGTCTATTTCATGTTACTAAAATCATGCAGATTTAATCCTACTAGTTTGCTAATATTTCCTGTCGATTTGTTGAACTATAAAAGAGCCCTTAAAATTCAGATATTTGATGAATCAATCGAAGGGTGCAGCCGAAACACCCGATCAGTTACAAAATGCAGTTTTTTGGAAAACGGCTCTCAAAGTTGCAGAAGTATCACTAAGAAAATAACGAAAACATACCGCTATTAGGTAGACGTAGGCTACATGTCAATGCAACTATCTAAATTTTCTCTTTAAAGTTTCTTGGCTATTTCTTTTAATCTACTTCCGGTATGACGTCATCATTATCGAAATAATATGTCACTTAACGGCTTTTTTTCTGAGTCAAAATTTGTTGTACGTGCGAGTAACTATGATAGGTGAAAAACTCGTTAAGTTGATAATTATAGCCTATAATTGCATCGAAGAAGAGACTTTTAGAAACGCCAAGATTCATCATTCTCTTTGTAAGGAATTGATTTATACAGATGATGGAGGTAGGACGGAATCAAATGAATGATCTTCATCAAATTATCGTATTTCTTTTGTTGATAGGTCGTTGTACATTTCCTTTTGGAACTGGAGATTGAGATGGTCTTGGTTTAGTTGTCATCGATTCCGCAGTTTTCCATGCTTCGTGATCCCGAAAGGAATGTTTAAATCGAAATATCGCTGGATTCTCTTAGTCAATTCTGATTAATTGAACCTGGAAAATAATTATTGCATGTGCATGATATGTCATAAATGTTTGGTGTATCAGACAATATTGCAAGCTTGAAATTGAATTATTAGGTGCAGCATCATCAAATCAATAAGATTACGTTAACATTCATTATATATTGAAATTAAAGTTATGTGCCTGATGACATGTATATGTAGATAGGTTGCTAATTACATTTTCATAAGTTATTTATTGTCATATTTTTAATTCATTATAATTATTTATTATCAGCAGTATTAATAATTCATCATAGAATACATTTAAGCTGTTGCATGTAAATTCTTCATACATACCTTTTTCTAGAATTCAATATTGTTTCCGTACACGTCTTTCACAAAACTCAGAAGTTTTCCATGTCCTAGTGTGACATGTAGAATAACCCTTTCATATCAAAGACATAGAATATGCTAGACAGTTTGACATCTCGAAATATTTCCTTGTACTTCTCGGCGCTATATATACCATCATTGAAATGAAGTTTAACAGCATTTCCATACGTATCGGCATAATTATATATGGGCCCGACTACCGGAAACTTGTGCTCGATTGAATCAAATAATTTCAAAGGTGCACCAGGTGAGACCAAAGTAAACAGTCTGTCTATTTTTGCTTTGACCTCCGCAGCTATCCGAATAGACAACTAATTTTCTCTAAGTAAGAGCATTGTAACTGCTCAGGAAAAAAGAAAGGAAGCAGCTTCGAATGTCATCGGCTCCCCATGCCACCGTTATCCACTGTTTATACGTGAAAGTGTCCATTCTCATAGCCATTGCATACAAAATGAATGATCAGGTTATAGAACCATAGTTGCCTTGTGTAGAATATAATTGATGTTTTAATGTTCGGAAGGGGAAGATTTTTTCCAAATCATAGACTGCATGCATGTATTCAATTTCACCTTTTTTGGCCCTTTCTCTATCTTTTTTTCATTTTGGCATATGCATTGTCAGCATCTACCAAATGGACATTTTTGTTTTTGAAGTCATCAGCATGATCAAATGCATCACATGTGGCACACGTATCCGATCTCGGGCCACCAAATCCTGTGTTACACTCTTTCCAGAAAATTTCTGGATATTCCTAAGACTTAACGGGAATTTCATTTTTCTCCACGCACAGTTCTGTGTATTGCATGTGCATTCCTTTTTGACTGAGAGTTGAAGATAAGTATCTTCTCTTCCGGTTACCTTGTCTAGAATAATGAGATCTCTCAACTGGGTATGACTCAATATGATTTCTGACAAAATTAACACAACCATCCGCATAGGCATGAGGTCTGCCTTTGTGCCTTCTTCTAGCATCTGGTAATGGTACAACGTGACCTTCATCGACCATTTTCTTGACGTGGTCTACCTTGACAAGGTCTCAACGGAAAATGTCTGTTTATACTTCTGGCGTAACGCGCCAGTCAACGCTACCGGCATGCGCTGACTTTAGTCGGTTGACTTCGACAGAATAAAATTTGCAGTTAACTGTAACCGGCGTGTTCGATTGATCAGTCACAGTGTCAGTCGACTGATGTTTCTGGTAGCGCATTAAAGTTAAATGCGATTCAACTTTATTTTCAACAAGCCGACTGATTGTAAGGGAAATACCTGCGGAATCTGCAACAAATACGAATGTTGATTTGTTTTTAGACTTCTTCACTGAAGAGGTTCGGAGGTGTGAGCATTTTTGGGTGGTAAAAAATAATAAATTCAAGAATACAGAAAGAGCGAACAACTCATGGAAGGATAATAAGCCGGTCTCATCTATCGGAATAGAGAAGGATGGAAAAAATGGGTGAAAAATGGAAATATCTGCTCCAAACTCCTCCGAAACTCTCTGATCACCACTATGTTCAAATTTTGCTGATGCTGCCGTTGATGATCGGGATCAGGAAGGAAAAAGATAATATTTACTGAAGATCACTAAACTGTAAACGCACAAAGACTGCGCCTAGTTTGAGCACTTGTACGCTAGCTTTCATTGATTAAGGGAATAGCAGGTCGACTGACATTATCAGTGGACTGAAGATTTTTCCAGTCGGCGTACTGCAGTCTATAGTAGCTTAATTATACGTTATAAGTATGTACCAGCCTTCACGTAAAATGTCAAATATTTTAGCAAAAGCTGCATTAAATACCACAATCTCTTCGCCCTCAGTATTTGGAACAACAACATATCTAAATCCTCTCCCTACATGTAGGTTTTAATGCCTTGATTCTCGGTCTTTGGATGTCTGTTTTCCTAATGAATCGATACAGCATACCGTTCTTTTTATTGTTTGAATCTTGTGAATCGTAACCTCGAAATAGTGCCTCAATACCTGTCCAATCAATCTTATCATTACATTTTCTTTTACAACATAAAACGGATGCAAGACATTTTTAGTGAATGATTTTTCTATCTTTAACGAAGCTTTGGTATTCTTCTCCCTTTTGTTTCTTATGTTTTTGCAGAAATCCTAGACCATTCTTGTTTATTGGATATCCTCCTCTGCCCCCTCTTTTTTGAGGTCTGAATTTTGTACATCATTTGGATTGGTGATATCATTTCTTGCACATGAATTGGTGTGACAATCTCCACTTTCTCTATGTCTAGAGCATAGTGGTTCAAGACAGTCAGGAAAGCATATGAAGACCTCATTATTTTGTTCGAAATATGGAGTTGCTTTCTAATTCGATTAGGAAATAACTAATTCTGTTATATCTGTATTGATGTGTGCACTTAACGTATTTTATCTCTACACATATCATATTTTGATATCAGTTGGCAGTTGGAGAAAAAAGCCGTAAAGCACCCTTAAAGCGTTTTTCAACAATTCAGCTTTATGATTCTTGGAACTTCAGGCATTTTGCATCTTCTATCATAGAGTATTTAACATTGAAAGCTCACGTTCTGTGAAAAAATTGTAATACCTAGAAACGCTCGGATGTGACTAAAAGTGAATATTCACCAAAATTTAACTTAACGGGTTTTTCGCCTGCCCCCTTGTTTGTTAGATGGGTTTATTTCAGTCAACTCGAGCGATTGACTGAAATAAACCCATCTAACAATTTACAATTGTCTAATTTCAATTTCATAGATTTGCAATAAGTAGTTTTACACTTTAAAAGATCATTGCATTTTCATGATTAAAGTCGCTTTCAAAATGCACAAGATAACCTATAGCTTTATTTTGCTGATTTTTAAATGCAATAATAAATCGTTGCACATGTTTTGAACAATTTACTTTGTTTACTCGAAAATTGTGACTTTTTCGTTTGCTTTATGCTGGGCTGTCGTAGCTGGGCATCTAATTATACTAATATCAAAACTCTTCATTCAATAGCTAATGCAAGTAATTCCTTTTAGAATTTTTAAATGCTAATGTATATTACTTATCAAACTTTGAACAAATACAATGTCAGATTGATTAACGGGAGGTATTTGCGCATGTTTGGAGTTTTCCTGGAATCCTCCCACTAGAGCTATTAGCTACTGTTGGTGTTTATTCAAAATCTGAGACCAACTTAAGAAGGTCCAGACTATGTATGCGAAAGTGCCAAGCTTTCCCGAGACTCCTCGAATCTTCTGGGCTTATGCAGAGGCTGCATGCACCGCGGCCATACCAACTGGTTATTTCATACTTCCGATTTAGCTCAGGACAGTGAGTTTCAATCATTTGCTCTTTCAGGAGTGTTGCAACCACAGAATTAGACAGGTCGTCTCTTCTTCTGTTTGACTAGAAAGGAAATTTGAATATGCAGCGTTAATGAAATGGCACAATCTGCTGACATAATACCACAGCAATCGAACAATAATCAGCCTGTTCAACATTAGACACGCCAAATTGTGCGAAGTTTCAGTGACTGTTATCTACCGGATCACACAGCAAAGAGACAGTCTATGTCATGTTCGACAAAGAAGTTTGTGCACGTTTTTTCGTGCACCTGCTAACTTTTTTAATAGTGATCGGATGACCCAACATTATCGAGAAAACGCTTGCGCAATGATCTGAATTCTTCGAATCTGAAAGAATCGTGGCGATTGGAGCATTTTGAAGGAATTCACAGCAATCCACAAGCGGCGCACGGCTATTTTTCCTATCTCTGCAAGGTATTAAAAATCTGTTTTTTGCCCACTTAGTAAGTTCATGCATGTGCCATCGTTTTGAATCAGTTTGCACTTCTAGCAAAGTGATACACTTACACAATCTAATTCTATGGTTGCAACGTTTCATTATCATCAAGTGAAAATCATTGATAGTTATAGAATTATTATGGTCACTTTTTAGAATGGTCAGACAACGCACTATTGTCATTATTCATTCTGAGACTATATTCTTGTTCGCTATGTATAGTTTGGAATTGTCTACTTGTTTGACCAATATATCTTTCGCTACAATATTTACAAACAAACGAATGCACAATTATATTTTCGTCACAGGTGTAACTCTCAGACATATTTTCACAAAGTTTGAAGTTAAGAGTGTTTTATTCTCTGTTTTTCGTATTCGAGGATTTGTTATGTCCGAGATAAAACGACCGGCAGCTGGTAGCTCTGCGTAATGTATGTAATATCACAGCACAATTTCAAATACATAAAGTACATAGAACTCCCACTCCAAGTAGGCTGTTCTACTTACATAGAAATGCCTGTGCACACACTTCATAGACATATCATTTCTTCCCCCTATTTAAATGGACACAAAAGTCATTCATGAAAACCAAAACGTTCGGGAGGTTTTCTCTTTCGCAGATGATATCGACGCTCCGGCTCCGCTCGATGACTATGATCTACATTTTGAGGCTCAGGCTCCATTACCTTACCACTTTGACACTCCTTACTTGCTGGTAAACGAACTTGCAATTGATTACAATGTCTTTTCCATGTTCCCCTCTCACACTTAATAATTCGAATTAATAATACTTCTGCAGGACATAACCCGCTTAATTCTGTGTGAGGCATTGTTCGATACATAATCAGAACTTGTCGGACCATTTTCAACAACTCAGACTTGACAATGATCTCATTTGTGTTCTCATTCCGCTAAACCATTGGAAGCTGGATGATAACTTAGGGTGTGATGTGTTTGATTCCTTGCTCAGAGCAGAACGACTCAAGCTCCTTAGAAGTGAACTGACTGCCGTTATCGGATACTAATGTCTTGCATAAGCCTTCAATTGCGAATATTTGTTCCAAAGATTCAATCGTTTCCTTAGATGTTGTTCGATTTTTATCCATCATACCAACATAAGGAAACTTAGATTTTGCATCAATTATTATCAACCACATTTTATCAAAAAATGGACCTGCATAATCCACATGAATTCTTTCCCATGGATTCTTCGGTTCCGGCCATTTGGAATATTCGTGAGATGGATTCTTAGACGACTTCTTGCAGCTATCACATCGCATACAAAACTGCTCAATGTCCTTATTGATGTTGGGCCACCATACATATTGACGAGCTGTTTGCTTCATTCTCACTACACCGTAATGTCCTGTGTGTAGAATTCTTGATTACATCATTTCGCATTACTTCTGGTATTAGTATCCGCATTGCTGTTTCTCCAGGTAACAAAATTATACCTTTGTGTACAAACAGTCGATCTCGATGATGCCAATATGGTCTTAGATATTCTTGCTTTGATATTCGTAGCAGCCATTTGTCTTCATTTATAAGATTGCGTATTTCATATAGGACTCCATCTCGTTCCATTTCGTTCTTTACTCTTTCTACATTAAAAGGAGCATTGTACAGATGCATGGATATTAAGTGCGCTGTTTCTAATTCTTCAATTTTCTCCATGTTGTCGAAAGATTCATCCATCCCGACTGGTAACCGACTCAGAAAGTCTGCATTACAATGGTGTGAAGTATGGCGAACTCGAATTGTGAAATTATAAGCACGTAGTTTGAGAGCCCATCTCACTAAGCATTGTGCTGCCATTACTGGAATGTCTTTATCTGGTGAAAATATGTACGATAATGGCTTATTATCAATTTGTAAAATGAAGTTTCTCCCAAACAAATATTTGTGAAATTTCGTAACGCCAAAAATAACTGCTAGTCCTCCTTTATCTAGTTGCGAATAATTTCGTTGAGATCCAGTTAATGTTTTGCTACTGAACGCAATCGGTCTTTCTATACCATTCTCCATTTGCGAGAGGACCGCACCAACACCATGTGGCGATGCGTCTGTAGCCAGTATCAGTTCATTAGCAGGATTATAATGAGTCAAATTGGTTTGACGGATAATTTCGTTTTTTATTGTTTGGAATGCTTTTTCACAATCACTGGACCAATTAAAGTCAGCACCTTTACGCCTCATTGCATTTAATGGTTCTGCTTTTTTTAGCTAAACCTGGATGAAAGGACCATAATATCCTACCTTTCCTAAAAAGGATTGAACTTCATCAATTGATGTGGGTCTTGAAAGATCACGAATTGCCTCTATCGCCTGTTTTGATGGACGTCTTCCTTCCTTTGAAATTTCAAATCCCAGATAATTACATTTTTCTGCAAACCAAGTACATTTCTCAGGTCGGATTCGGAAACCAAAATCTTGCACTTTTGCGATAATATTTTCAAAATTCTTCCAATGTTCGTTATTGTCTTTGCATGTTACGATAATATCATCTAAATATGCGGCAAAACCTTTCAACGGACCCACCATTTGGTCCACAATTGATTGAAATATAGCTGGTGAGGAACTCAACCCAAATGAAAGCCTTTTGTATCTGTACAAACCATAAACTGTATTGATAACACAAATCTTCTTTGAATCATCGTCTAGCTCCAATTGGTAATAAGCATCAGACATGTCTAAAGTTGTAAACTTTTCTCCACTTTGTATTTTCGCGAATATATCATCAATTGTAGGGATTGGATGTTGTTTAGTCTCCGATCTTCGATTTAATTCTGTAAAGTCTCCACAAACACGTAGTTTTCCATTAGGCTTGGTTACAATTACAGTTGGTACAGCCCAGTCACTATACTGAACTTTCTCCAACACACCTTGTTCAACTAATCTTTCAAGCTCTTCTTTTATCGGTTTCATTTGAGTAAACGGTAAAGGTCTAGCTTTTTTGAAAACAGGTTGTGTTTCTTGTTTCAACTGTATATGACCTTTAGATTTTGTACAGTGTCCTATGCCTTGTTTGAAAACCAATGGACATTTTGATTTAATTATTGCGAGTTCTTGTTCAGGGACATTTATCATCCGATTCACATAGTCATTGCTAATAATGTTGCTCTCTTTGGTATTATGACTACTTGGTTGAGATAACTTTGATAAAGCAGATCAACAATTTTCAATAAGTCCAAAATGATCTGACCATGTCACTCCCATGAGATTAGCACAATCTTTTAAATCCAGAACCAAAAGAGACAAATTAGAAATTGACTTTGATCCAATTTTTACATCAACAAAACAGTTTCCTTTAACAGGTAGCATGTTTCCGCCACAGGTTTTTATTGCCGACGAAGCAGGGCTAAGCGAGGAGATCCTATTATTTTATACACATCTGAGCCTATAAGAGAACACGTTGCACCAGAATCCCATTGAAAGTCAATTTCCTTTCCGTTTATTTCAACAGGTATAAAAATTTTATTTTCTGTTGAAGAGATTCACTGTATTCACGGTTTCAACTGTTCCTACAGACTTCATGTCATTTGATTTATGTTTATTTTGAAAAGAAGAATTTTTGTTCCATTGCCTATACCTATTCCAATTAGTATTGGCTTTACAAACGCTGGAATAATGTCCATAGCGTTTACAGATCTGACATTGTTGATCCCTTGCAGGACAATCGTGTCGTTTGCGTTGAACAAACATCCAGGACAACCTTTAAAACAGTTTTAGTATTTGATTTATAGTAATTATTGTCACTTCGAAAAACAGGATTTTTAATATTCATAACTTTTGTTTTATAACCATGCTTCTTATATGTTTTCGAAATTTGACTAACTGTTTGTTCGGTTTCCTTTTTACCCAAACCTTGGACTACTTGATCTGATATGCATGTCTGTAAATAATTTTGAGCCTTTTGATTTAAAGTTTCTACTGTCAGCTTACCATCTTCAAGACATTGACGTCTTATTTCCGCATGTGGAGTTTTGCGAAGGTCTACATCTATGATCATCTGATCAGTATTTGGTGCTTTGCATGAAGAGTTTGAACAGACGAAATCACAATCATCAGCTAGTCCTTTTAATTCCGCAATCCAATCGGCGTATGTTTGTTCGGGTTTTATACCAGTTTCGCTAAACTCATACCGTGCAGCATATTTATAAGTTGTTTCTTTAAAATGAGTTTGTAATATATCCCGCAAATCTTCATATGATTTTGTATTTAAATCAATTCCTGCTTGGAGATTCTTAAGAAGCTGATAAGTTTCTGGTCCCATTGAGGCCAGAAGACAAGCACGCTTGACATTTGAATCAATGGTATTATGCAATATGAAGTGTTGTTCTAATCTCTCTACATACTGATTCCATTTTTCCTTTGTTAGGGAATATTCTTCAAATTTTGGTAAATGAGCATTTGTAACAACTGAAGGCGAAGGCATTGAAGTAAGAACAGAATGTGTTTTCAGCATTGTTTCAAATTGCAATTGTTGCTGCTTTAAGATCTCCTGCAGTTCTTTTGCCGATATGGACATTTTGATTTTATTTCTTCCTTTTACTCCTAGCACCAAATGTTATGTCCGAGATAAAACGACCGGCAGCTGGTAGCTCTGCGCAATGTATGTAATATCACAGCACAATTTCAAATACATAAAGTACATAGAACTCCCACTCCAAGTAGGCTGTTCTACTTACATAGAAATGCCTGTGCACACACTACATAGACATATCAGGCTTTTGTACAAGCATTTAGCAGGCTTGTTTGGAACAATGGGCCAGATGTACTTTTTGCTTTGTGATGAGGAAAGCCCATAATGTTTGATGTTACCAATTTTCTATCAAAAAAGTTACTTGTCTGATTTTTTTGATAAAAATTTGGTAGCATCAACCATTTAGCAGCCTTTTAACAACTCTGATAGGAGAGTCAAATTTGCGCTCGATCTTACTAATTTTGTTGCTACATTGTTTATTTAATTTCATTGTTGTTAATTGATATAGTCTAATTTCAACACTGATCTCGTTTTTCATTTTTGGTGGTAGCTTTCTCTTTTGGTTTCTGTTGTTGTTCTCTCTCTTATTTTCAGAACTTCATCACTGTGCACTTTCTTGTATTAGCCGCTCTCTCAAAATCTTTTCTCAAGTTTTTGAAAGGCTACACTATTGTCATTCTCATCAGGGCATTGCTCGTTCACTTGCATTATCGAGTTGGCAATGAAATTACTTTTCACATGTTCTGAAAGCCAACTCTCACTATTGAGGGTGATATCCGAATGTGTAGGTTTAGTCTACCACGAGTACTTCAACTTTTAATTCTCTACAGCTCAGATCCAAGAATCTGAGTTGCTCATTCTTCGGTATCTGATTACTGAATTTTATATTGTCATTAACTGCATTAACCGGGAAACCCAATGGGTCACTGGTGACCCATGAAAATGGTCATGTTCAGGAGCAAAAAAATATTCAAAATGTGATGATATTTCCGAGTTATTCGCTCTGACCTTTTGCAAAAGATCAACTAGTTAATATATTTTCAGAGAATTTTGAATGAACTTTTAATTTATTCCATTTAAATAGTTTCTATTATAGCGTGCATCAATTATTGGTTCATTTTCCGCACAGCCTTCAAAGTAAGTTGAGTTTTTCTACGTTGTATACCATTATTTCAAACTAAAATCAGTATGTGTATGGGCAATGTTCCTAAGTATGCATATGTCAAGTAAGACATCAATTCAGCAAATACTCACCTTAGGAGAGGTAGCTAAATACAGGTTGGGCACCTGTGACCCATTGGGTTACGGTGGTAGAAAGGAGCACTTCTTGTTATACCAGGAAAATAATACTTTTCATTTATCAACTGATCCGTAATTTAGTTCCGTATATCTCATGATGAAAAAATTGTAACTACATACTATTCATAAAATGTTTCGAATCAAAATTTTCATGTGCAGTCAGATTCGAACCATGTATATCGTAGTTGCGTAACCTACCTACATCCCTGTGCACTATGCTGTGACACATGTTACATATGTACTGTTGTAACAAATGGTAGGAAACTATTATAAGTCTTCGCAGATAATTTGTTCACAACGGAAGCTTTAGTTCAAGAACTTTTGAAAAGAGGTATTTTCTATCTTGGAGCCGTCAGGACCAATATAATAAAAGAAGCAGATGCCTATCTAAAAACTGAGAAGGCATTGTCAACAATTGGACAGGGCTCTTTCGACTGCGCTCATAACGAAACAACAATGTGCATCAGATGGTACGACAATCGCTCTGTCACGCTGTTGACCACATACTGTAATGTCGAAGAAGGAACGGCAGACCGATATGACAGAAAAAATAAATCAAACATTTCAGTTCCCATGCCATCATGCATTTCAGAATACAATAAATTTATGGGTGGCATTGATCAGATGGACAGTTTTACAGCTAAAGTCCACATCAGGATTATCTCAAAGCGGTGGTACATGTACTTGTTCTATCTAATGATCAAGTCCCTGGTTGTGAATTCATGGTTGTTGTACCGCCATGATTCGTCACTGATCTGCCCAATGCAAAAAACAAAGAAGTTGAAAGACTTTTTGACAGCTCTTCACTTTTCACTTGCCTACAAAGACAAGCAAGTACCTACAATTCCTGCAAAACGCATGCGTCTGTCATCCGGAGATGTAAGATATGACAAGTTTGATCACTTCCCGGATTACCAGAATGAACGCAAAAGATGCAAGTATTGCATCGAAAATAAGACATTTGTAGTTTGCCGAAAATACCAAACTCATTTGTGTTTCACGAAGGGGAGTGACTGTTTCTACCATTACCATCATTGCTAATAAACAGTTTCCACGGTTCGCTATTACAAATGGGGCTTTATTCTTAAAAGTATCAATATGTTTTGTTTTTTGTAAAAATTTTGGCTTTACATCCAGGATGACCCAATGACCCATAGTCACATTAGCACATAGATTTATTCAAATTTCAAGATATTATATCTTTGTGGTCAGGATGCATATATAAACAATTTCGGAAGATATCGCTGATTTTTTGCCATTATTTCTTATAGTGTGTTTTACGGAGTTAAACATCTTTAGGATAATATTGAGAGTATCATCATTTTTGTCGAAGGGACCAAGAAGGTGTCATCCATGCATCAAATGTTTTAAATTTCAGAAACAATGTCAGGGTCATTCCTCCATTTAGTCAAAGCTCGTTTTTCTATCTAGTCCATGACTATGACCGCGAATGGGGATCCAATTGTTTTCCTATAGGACATCCACAAATTTTTAAATAGGGGAGGAGTAGGTTAGTTGATACATTTTTTAGTTTTTCGTGTTTTTTAAGAACATTTGAGCAGTTATGTAAATTCCAGAAATATATTAGAATTCTTTGCGTATAAGAAAGCTAGAAAACATAGATATGTCTAGATTATGGTTTGTAAAAGAATAGTTATATATGTTTCAAAAAGTCCATCAAAACGTATCAACTAACCCTGTAGGGCAGGTTTGTTGATACACTCGATAAGGTTAGCTGATACAAATTTTACCAAATTAATATATCATACTCTATTGTTCCATATTATGCCTATATAAATACGAAATAATATAGCACCAATTTAAAAATTTACTATAGAGTTCATAGACCAAACGTTAGATTTTGTCAATCATTTCAGCAGCATTTTGATGCTGTGGATTAAATGCCATTGGTATGGCGCCTTTCATTTAAGGATCACGATGATGTGGTAGCAAAATAGTAGAGTAGGTTAGTAGTATCTTGAATGACAATATGAAGCATGACGATGAGCTTGAGCTTGCGCATTGTACATTACGGCATATTTTGCTGATGACTAATATTTATGATTATTGATTTCTTTCCTATGTCAGTTAGGCCTACATGTACATGCACATGTCTTCCGTATCTGTTTTTGGAGAGGCCAGTTATACCTCTCATGGAAGCAGATGTCTCATCAAGCACACTTGAATTCAAGTCTTCATTGATTCTCTATCATCACATTGTCTAAAAAATGTTAACAATCTCGTCGGCAGAACTTTGATGAGTTTTATACGTTGAATGCTGTGTAGGCCTATCAGACCTATCACTACTCTGTCTTATAAAGCAATCACGCTAAACGATCCAAGAGACATATGCTACTAAGCTAAACACTGACCAAAACATAATATCAAACCAAAAGCAATCGAAAACTTCTCCTGAACCAACCCTAAATAAATTCTATTAAAACTAATAACCCAAACCTCATTTTCATTAATTTTTGCATAAACCGAATTCGAAGTCGATATGGCCTAAAAGGATCCCACATATATCTATAGTCATAGCACTTATTCATGGATATCCATGCCCATCCTAAACTAAAACTTGATAAACCTATAACTTTCAAGCTTCAAAAAAATATGACTGTCAAAAATCTCATACAGTCTACCGGTGCGACAACTTTCGTAGAAGATTTGAAAAGTCAATAAAACTAATTGTATATGCACTATAAATTTATTATCAAGCATAAATACATGCATGCCAGTATAAATCTACGTAAGGGATTAAATGAGTGGAGGCAGTTGTGTACCCTCTATTTGATATTGATACTAATCTGGTTAATTATTTCAAGTAGACCTATTCTAGGCCTACTCCAATTCATGATGTTGTTATGTGAATATAAGAGAATAGCCATAAAGTATGCAAGTTAATGCATTCATGCTGCTTTCAGCTATTGACTCTTGTAATAGAATCGTGTATGACAGCAGTTGAAAAAGTTTTGAAATTTGAATTTATAATAGTTTCTTTTGCAGACTATTTAGGCCTACTTACAATGCACCTTGTGTCGAGATTGTCAGCTTACTGTATTCATCATGAATACTGCGCGATGTCAAATTTTGGGTACATATCCCCAGTAGAATATTGATCTGAATAAATAAACAAATAATGCATATAAAGATATAACTTTCGGTCATCACATCAACGCATCAGCGTCATCAGACGCCCTCATATCAGAAACTCGAAGCAGATCTCCTAATAGTAATTAGATTGTGATTTATCACACATGATTATCTTACAAAAACCAGATACAAATATCTTGAGCGAAAGAAATCAAATTTTTGAAAAATTTTTTGAATGGACAAAAATGGGAGCACTTTTATTGGATTTTACCATATAGGCAGATGATAGGTCGAAGTCGTTGAATTGATCAATTCCATGAACCTCAACTAGCATGTGAAATGTCCATTAAGTGTCGCCTGAAGCTGTTTATCTAGGTATTGAGGTATAGTCTATCTCGGTTAATGCAACTACCTCCGGAAATGGAGCTTCACTCGAAGCTGCTGCAAAATGAGGTCAGTTGATACGCGTCTCAATTGACCTGCACTCTGCTGTATCAACTATCCTAGCATGCTATCACTACACAGATCCTCTGCTCACGAATATTCTGTTATCTAATTGCTATACTATGTGTACTTTTAAATAATGACTAAGTACTAACTGTCATTTGAAATATTAGATGTATCCATATTTACTCGCTATGTATTCTACAGCACGAAGTTAGAGTGCTCGCCTGATTTTCACTATCAACGGCGATAAAGTGATTGTTGATTCTCCCACCGCGTGGTTAGTTCAAACAACGTCGTCACCAACATCAAAGAACCAATAATAAAAGTCTACAAAGGCATCCTACGTCATGACCTCGGAATCGCTATCACGAGAGAGAAAAGTCGACTGTATCAACTAACCTTGCGTATCATCGAACCTACTCCTTCCCTATGTTTTATTGTCAAAGCTTATCACATAGTTATAGGCTATGAAGGTTAAACATTTTTTCTGTATTCTTTGTGGACATTTTGAAGTTTTGTTTTTTATCCCAATTTAGGGTGGCAGATTCGATAACACTTTTATCCCATGTAGTTTGTGTATACTTCACAAAAGGCTGACGACGTCTATAGAATCAAGGGCCATCTTTCCAACACTCAAATCTCTAATTCAATGAAGCTATAGCTGGCTTCATTAGAATTTTTGACGCTACTCGCAATGAACTGAGCTAATTGTATCAAAATTGTGCTAATATACCAATCTAATTTTTCAGCAGACGTATTGCTAACCGCTGCTATCGGTCTCAAAGGAGAGACCGTAAACAGGGTGGTTCGCTGTTAGTCGCGATTAATTTTTCCATTTCATCTTTTGAAAGGAAGGATTTCTTGCCAACTAATTTCGTCAAATTATTGGCCTGCTTCTCTTATTCGACGTACTCTTATTTTTGCTCTTTTCTAATTCACGCTAGGTCGACTCATCTTTCAGAATTTCAGATTTTTTATCTAGAAATTTGTTTCTGTCTGTGATACATATCCGATTCGTTTTATCGTTTTAACTTTTATTTCATCATCAATAGCCTCGGTGATTTCGGATTTCATAACAGTTAATTCAACTTCTTTGTCTTTATTCATTTTCGGTGGTACTTTTACCTGTTCATATGAAACGGCATGTGAAGACAATCTTGGTTGCTCTGATCTAGCTCACTACAAAAGCCTCATGCTAACGCAAGTTGTAAGCTAAAGCTTCCAAATCAGTCGTAGCTTTAATTAACGTTTGGCTATTCAGATTATGTGGAACACTTCATCTACTCGTAATTATTCATTATTACTTACTTCATCATGTAGACTTCAGTAACCTCTTTCGAAACACTTTTTTATCACTGTCAATCGTAAACTAGTGGTTAATAACAACAATATTAGGCCCGTGGTCACTCGATGCAACCAAAAGTTGTCGAAGTGTGTAGACAAAGGGAAAACACCGTGCGTACTCAAACCAGCAAGGTGTACAACATTCTCAATAGGTTCTGTCAGTTAAACACTTCCACTTCCTCGAATGTCTTTCGAAGATGGTTTGCTCTTCTCTCTTCACCAGAAAATATCTACCACCAATCGTGAAAAACAAACTCTGTGCTCAAATTCGACTACATACGTATAACAAAATCAATAAGATCGCGTGAGTAGTAAGTAAAACTCCACTTCTGGACCGCGCAAGATGGCCGCCGTCGCTGACGTCCCCCCCTCTGGAACGGCAGAGTGTCGTGGTCGGCCGCCGTGGTGCTTTAAGTCTGACACCCCCCCTCTGGCCGGCCGTCGTATAGCGCGCGGTGATGTGCTGTCCAGGTTGGCGTGGTGTGCCGGCCAGGTTGGGAGGGTGGACTGTTGTAGCTCACCTGAAAAAATCCTAAGTGTCAGAGTGACTTTGTATGGGTAAAATTTTGAAAATTTCGCATTTCGACCTGGGACCTTCACCAAAACATTTTTCATCAAATTTCACTGACCCCCCCCCCGACAGCAATCTTCTAACTTTGGTTCTAGTGGACGGATTTTGTCTTACAGCTACTCGTTTGAAAGAGGAGAAAAAACTGCTCGACGCCATTTTTGCCGCGAGTCAATCGGACCAGCCGTTCAAAAGTTAGAGCTGTTACAAGATTTTAGGTCGGAGCTCACCTGAAAAAATCCTAAGTGTCAGAGTGGCTTTGTATGGGTAAAATTTTGAAAATTTACCAAAGTGTCGCATTTCGACCTGGGACCTTCACCAAAACATTTTTCATCAAATTTCTCCGAACGAGGGGGGGGAGGTCAGTGAAATTTGATGAAAAATGTTTTGGTGAAGGTCCCAGGTCGAAATTCGGAAGTTTTAAATTTTTCAAAATTTTCACAACACTGGAGCTCTCACACTTAGGAATTTTTTCACTTGTGGCATGTTACATGGACATGTGCTGACGGACCAACTTCCCGTGGTCATATGAGAATGGTTTAGGTGTCATATGATAGAGAATGATGAGATGAATCGTTTGCAACAAACCGCATGTCGCTACGATGAATACTTTCGGAGATAGAGCCATTTTAAGTTTTCTTCCGAGCATATATAAACCCCCGACAACGTAAGTCTGATCACTTCATCGAAAGACGAGGTAAGCGACGGTCGTCGCTCTGAGCTCCCGATATCGGGTGTTTCAAAGGACTCTATCTTTTGAAGTAGGCAAGCTATCTTCTTACTTCAAAGTTTGTATGATAGAGTTTGATAGTGTCTTTACTACTGATAAAATTTTTTAAAAGTAGTATGAGTAGTAAAATGCGGATTTTTTTAAAAATTCTTAATTTTCAGTTTTTTCAAAGTTTTAACATGTAGACTAAGGTTTTCAAGTATGCTGAGTTCAAATCTGCTATTAGATTTGAAATTTAACTAAGTCTAAGGCAGCTTTGAGGGGTTAGATCCCAGCTACTGATCACTACCTTTGACTCGGCGTTGCTGTTACCACTTCGGGGCAGTGACAATGATGTCTTCAGCTGTAAAGAGCGGGTATCGGGGAAGATCTCTCACTTCCCTAGCGATCAGTACAAGGCCTTCGGGCTGTCGACGGGATCGAGTGCCACTCACTACACTCAAATCTATCATTCCTGACTAAGTGTAATGCTTTAGGAATATGACTGTACTACATGATTCCAAACTTATACAAATTTCATTATCTTACAGTTAACGATAAAATCTCAGGCATGGCAAACGATAAGAATCGTAAATTCCATATCAAAATGTGTGTGTGCGGTCGAGTAAATCGCAGTGCGGACGCCAAGGCGCATGTGAAGAAGGCGGGCACCGGCCACATGAATATCTTGAATAGGGTTGCGTGTGTGAAGTGTAGAGTGTTGAAGGGTGATGAGGATGAGGCGCGTTTTTACAGAGTGCATGCTGAATGTAGTGGAGGTTTGGTGAATGACTTGAGATTCACGCAGTTGATTGTTGAAGAGAGGGAGCGAATGTTGGCGATAGAGCGAGAGGGTAAGGTTGAGAATGTTGTTGAGAATGTTGCTGAGAATGATGAGTTGGCGAGAGCAGTTGCGTCGTTGGAGGCTGAGATTGGGCGAAAGAGAGTGCTTGAGAGTGATGATGAGGATGATGTGGATTTAGATAGGGAGCGTGTGAGGAAGCGTGTGAGGAAGTTGAGCTCTTCGTCGTCGGAGGTGTCAAACATTGTCATCACCGACCCCCCGAAGAGCTCATCTTCCCCAAAAGTGAAGAGTGGTGGGATTCGTATGCAGTCGGCGAGGTGGTTGAAGGATGAAGAGAAAAAGCATGTGTCGCAGCAGATGGCGCATGATTTGTTGGTAAATAAGTATGAGAGTTTGAAGAAGGTGAAGGATGAAGTTGTGAAGGAGTTGGATGAGTTGAAAAAGAAGGAACTGAAGTCAAAGGAGGTAGCGGATGAGAATATTAGAATGAGGCGTAGTGTGACTGATTTGAAGAATAAGACGCGAGAGTTGGAAGAGAAGAATGATGACTGTGAGAAGAGGGCGAGTGCTGCGGAGAGAAGAATGAGAGATGCAGAAGCGAAGTTTGAGGAGATGATGAAGGAGATGAGTGTGTTGAGAGCGAGGAATGTTGAGTTGGAGAGGACTGTGGCTCGGCGGGGTGATGAGAGGCAGGCGTTTGAGAAGTTGGAGCGCATGAGGGATGAGTGGAATCGTGTGAATGAGGATAGGTTGTTTGAGTTTGACATCCCTATTCGGGATAATCATTTGGACGGCGAAGTACTCGTCAATCAAAATCTGGACGAGTCAATAATTTGCTATAACGGCCATCCGACGAAAAAATGCCTACATGCCAGCCTGAGAATGCGCGGCCATCTCCACAAATTTTCTATTCGGAAGCGCGCGAGACTGCCAAAGGATGGCTAACTTGGTAAGTGAAAAGTAAATAAGATAGTATATCCTATTCTAATACATATCATTTTCATTGCAGATCTTTGCCCGCCTTCACCACCCCATCAATTCACTCCCGAGAATGAACCATCGGCTCTCTCAAGGGCCACCTAGGGGCAAGACATGATAGAACCTCCACGCGGTTTGCCCTGGGCAGTCTTCGGATTGGCGAATACTATCATTAAGTTGAATCTGCTATCAGTCAACTTGAACGTTGCGTCGCGTTAGAGGGGTATATAAACCCCAGCCTCTCATTTTATTTCATTTCAATCATGCAGACGCCGAACAGTCAAGTCAGCTCTCCTCGCGGACCGCAGTTAAGGCCGCGAAATTTATTTGAGGAGTTTGTGAGGCTAGAGGAGCAAGACAGAGTCCACAATAATCTTGCTCGGATTGGCAATCCGATGACAGCAACTGTTGTCAATCCAACGGAATGGCGCTACATTCCACTTTTTAGCCATGTGCCAGTTAGTGTGGAAGTCGACACTGCTACCAAAGAGAGAGTCAAAGACTCTCTCAGCAGAATTGGTAGGGTGTAAGATGACGTTACTCCCGAGAACGAACCACCGGCTCTCTTAAGGGCCACCATGGGGCAAGATTTGATAGAACCTCCTCGCGGTTTGCCCTGGGCAGTCTTCGGACTGGCGAATACTATCATTAAGTTGAATCTGCTATCAGTCAACTTGAACGTTATGCAGTCGATTGCTATCCCTGAAGCATTCTGACTCGCTGTTGAGCAATTCATTGTTGAAAACCCTATATAAGCCAGAAGATTGTAGCGCTTCTCATTCAATTTCAAGTCACGATGGAAGCAACATCTGCCAACAGCATTCCCGTCTTCATCGATGAAGACAACGCCATTCCCGAGTTCATCATCCTCGACGAGTGGGATGAAGAGGATGATAAGAAGGGGAAGATCAAGAAGATCGTTTGGACGGATGGGGTGTGGACTCCGAATACCACTCGCATCCGAAAGGTGCCAGATGCACCAGCACGACCTAGGCGGTATAGGGTCTATGACAACCTAACCGTCATACCCATTGACTATTCCAGCCAATAGTCAACTTAATTCACACCCCGAGAATGAACCATCGGCTCTCTTAAGGGCCACCATGGGGCAAGACATGATAGAACCTCCTCGCGGTTTGCCCCGGGCAGTCTTCGGACTGGCGAATACTATCATTAAGTTGAATCTGCTATCAGTCAACTTGAACGTTGCAAATGAAGTTCGGTGTAATACTTCCTTTCGACGGGCGTTCCTGTAAAGGGCGGCGGTGAAACCCGTAGCTATGTATACCGCAAGGGACATTCGGCAATGGTGAATCTTGTTTAACCTCTCTGCGTCATGTTTGCAAGTGATTGCCTCTGTCTCAACGTAGTATGCATTCGCGTCAGGGCGACATTTAGCCAACTGTCGAAGGTTACCTAAAACTTTCCATTGCATACGTTATGAGAACCATGAGTTCTACCTGTCTCTATCAATGAGACGAATTGATGAATGGAATGAAATGGGAGGACACTCACGCGCCACACGCAACATAACACACTTCACTCTTCCGTAGTCTAACAAGCTCTTTACACATGAATCGCAGTCGATTGCTATCCCTGTATCAGAAGTGTAAGCTATCTTAATTTTATTTGACACTATTTCATCTACCATCATCACCCATATGAAATGTTATAAGATTTACAAGTTAAACTAAGCGTGCTACTATTTCCAAATGAAAAAGTATACATGGTTAAATCATCCACTGAAGCCCATCCGTAGTCTAACAAGCTGTTTACACATGGATCGCAGTCAATTGCTATCCCTGTATCAGAAGTGTAAGCTATCTTAATTTTATTTATCACTATTTCTTCTATCATCATCGCCCATATGAAATGTTTTAAGATTTACAAGTTAGACTAAGCGTGCTACTATTTCCAAATGAAAAAGTATACATGGTTAAATCATCCACTTAAGCCCATCCGTAGTCTAACAAGCTCTTTACACATGGATCGCAGTCGATTGCTATCCCTGTATCAGAAGTGTAAGCTATCTTAATTTTATTTGACACTATTTCGTCTATCATCATCGCCCATATGAAATGTTTTAAGATTTACAAGTTAGACTAAGCGTGCTACTATTTCCAAATGAAAAAGTATACATGGTTAAATCATCCACTTAAGCCCATCCGTAGTCTAACAAGCTCTTTACACATGGATCGCAGTCGATTGCTATCCCTGCATCAGAAGTGTAAGCTATCTAAATTTTATTTAACACTATTTCGTCTACCATCATCACCCACATGAAGTGTCATAATAATATTTACAAGTTAGACTAAGCGTTCTACTATTTGTAAATGAAAGATATAGTTTCACCACTTTACAAGTTAAAAATAAAGTTTCAATAATGTGTGCGTTAGAAATAAAGCTTTATCTGTTTGTATGTTAGAAACAAAATAAAGTTTACAAGATAAAAAGCAAAGTTTCACCAATTTGCAAGTTAAAAATAAAGTTTTAATAGTGTGTACGTTAGAAATAAAGTTTTAGCTGTTTGTATATCAAAAACAAAGTTTCAAGAGTTTACAAGTTAAAAATAAAGTTTCAATGGTGTATACGTTAGAAATAAAGTTTTAGCTGTTTGTATATCAAAAACAAAGTTTCAAGAGTTTACAAGTTAAAAAATAAAGTTTCAATAGTGTGTGCGTTAGAAATAAAGTTTTAGCTGTTGGTATATCAAAATAAAGTTTCAAGAGATTACAAGTTAAAAAATAAAGTTTCAATGGTGTATACGTTAGAAATAAAGTTTTAGCTGTTTGTATATCAAAATAAATTTTCAAGAGTTTACAAGTTAGAAATAAAGTTTCAATAGTGTATGCGTTAGAAATAAAGTTTTAGCTGTTTGTATCTCAAAATAAAGTTTCAAGAGTTAACAAGTTAGAAATAAAGTTTCAATAGTGTATATGTTAGAAATAAAGGTGTAACTGTTTGTAAAAATAAGATCGCAAGATTTACTAGTTTACAAGTTAGACTAAGTGTAAATTAAAAATAAAATTATAACTGTTCACGAGTTAAAGCGTTGATGCAACGATGAACAATTAATAAGCTGAAAAGTTTTAGATTCACTTTAACATTACCATATGTTTACAGATAGAAATGTATCACAGTAAAGCTACTTCATGAGTTAGTTTGCCAGGAGTGTATCATCTCAAACTTTTACTCCGACTGTGGAACATTGATTTCCATGATGAAGATTTAAATAGTTAGATTCGATGACAAACAAGAATTACTAGTTTACAAGTTGGACAAAGCGTTCTACTATTTGTAAATGAAAGATATCATTTCAACAGTTTACCAGTTAGAAATAATGTTTCAACAGTCTACAAGTTAAAAATAAAGTTTCAACCGTTTACAAGTTAAGAATAAAGTTTCTATAGTGTGTATGTTAAGAATAAAGTTCTATCTGTTTATATGTTAGAAATAAAAATGAAGGTTCACCAGTTTACAAGTTAAGAATAAAGTTTTACCTGCTTGTATGTCAGAAATGAAATAAAGTTTCACCAGTTTAAGAGTTAAAAATAAAGTTTCAATAGTTTGCAAGTTAAAACTAATGTTTCAATAGTGCATATGTTAAGAATAAAGTTTTATCTGTTTGTATGTTAGAAATAGAATGAAGTTTCACCAGTTGGCAAGTTAAGAATAAAGTTTTATCTGTTTGTATGATAGAAATAAAACAAAGTTTCAGCCGTTTACAAGTTAAAAATAAAGTTTCAATAGTTTTTACAAGTTAAGAATAAAGTTTCAATAGTGTGGATGTTAAGAATAAAGTTCTATCTGTTTAAGTTTACAAGTTAAGAATAAAGTTCTATCTGTTTGTATGTTAGAAATAAAACAAAGTTTCATCAGTTTACAAGTTAAGAATAAAGTTTCAATAGTTTACAAGTTCAGAATAAAGTTTCAATAGTGTGCATGTTAAGAATAAAGTTCTATTTGTTTATATGTTAGAAATAGAATGAAGTTTCACCAGTTTACAAGTTACGAATAAAGTTCTATCTGTTTAAGTTTACAAGTTAAGAATAAAGTTCTATCTGTTTGTATGTTAGAAATAAAACAAAGTTTCAACCGTTTACAAGTTAAAATAAAGTTTCAATAGTTTGCAAGTTAAAACTAATGTTTCACCAGTTGGCAAGTTAAGAATAAAGTTTTATCTGTTTGTATGATAGAAATAAAACAAATTTTCAACCGTTTACAAGTTAAAAATAAAGTTTCAATAGTTTACAAGTTAAGAATAAAGTTAGTTTCAATAGTGTGCATGTTCAGAATAAAGTTCTATCTGTTTATATGTTAGAAATAGAATGAAGTTTCACCAGTTTACAAGTTAAGAATAAAGTTCTATCTGTTTATATGTTAGAAATAAAATGAAGTTTCATCAGTTTGCAAGTTAAGAATAAAGTTTTATCTGTTTGTATGTTAGAAATAAAACAAAGTTTCAACCGTTAACAAGTTAAAAATAAAGTTTCAATAGTTTGCAAGTTAAAACTAATGTTTCAATAGTGCGTATGTTAAGAATAAAGTTCTATCTGTTTGTATGTTAGAAATAAAATGAAGCTTCACCAGTTTACAAGTTAAGAATAAAGTTTTATCTGCTTGTATGTCAGAAATAAAATAAAGTTTCACCAGTTGAAAAGTTGAAAACAAAGTTTCAATAATGTGTACGTTAGAAATAAAGTTTCAACCGTTACCGTTTACAAGTTAAAAATAAAGTTTCAATAGTGTGTATGTTACGAATAAAGTTCTATCTGTTTGTATGTTAGAAATAAAATGAAGCTTCACCAGTTTACAAGTTAAGGATAAAGTTTTATCTGCTTTTATGCCAGAAATGAAATAAAGTTTCACCAGTTTAAAAGTTTAAAATAAAGTTTCAATAATGTGTACGTTAGAAACAAAGTTTCAACCGTTTACAATTTAAAAATAAAGTTTCAATAGTTTACAAGTCAGGAATAAAGTTTCAATAGTGTGTATGTTAAGAATAAAGTTCTATCTGTTTATATGTTAGAAATAGAATGAAGTTTCACCAGTTGGCAAGTTAAGAATAAAGTTTTATCTGTTTGTATGTTAGAAATAAAACAAAGTTTCAACCGTTTACAAGTTAAGAATAAAGTTTCAATAGTGTATATGTTAAGAATAAAGTTCTATCTGTTTATATGTTAGAAATAGAATGAAGTATCACCAGTTTACAAGTTGAGAATAAAGTTCTATCTGTTTATATGTTAGAAATAGAATGAAGTTTCATCAGTTTCCAAGTTAAGAATAAAGTTTTATCTGTTTGTATGTTAGAAATAAAACAAAGTTTCAACCGTTAACAAGTTAAAAATAAAGTTTCAATAGTTTGCAAGTTAAAACTAATGTTTCAATAGTGCGTATGTTAAGAATAAAGTTCTATCTGTTTGTATGTTAGAAATAAAATGAAGCTTCACCAGTTTGCAAGTTAAGAATAAAGTTTTATCAGCTTGTATGTTGGAAAAAAATAAAGTTTCATCAGTTTACAAATTAAAAATAAAGTTTCAATAGTGTGTACGTTAGAAATAAAGTTTCAACCATTTACAAGCTAAAAATAAAGTTTCAACAGTGTCAACGTTAGAAATAAAGTTTTGTCTGTTTGTAAAGTACGATCGTAGGATTTACTAGTTTGCAAGTTAGACTCAGCATTCTACTAGTTGTAAATGAAAAATATCATTTCAACAGTTTACAGATTAGAATAAAGTTTCAATAGTGTGCACGTTAGAAATAAAGTTATGACTGTTTGTGTGTGTGTGCTAGAAATAAAGTTTCAACCGTTTACAAGTTAAAAATAAAGTTTTATCTGTTTATATGTTAGAAACAAAACAAAGTTTCAACAGTTTACAAGCTGAAAATAAAGTTTCAACAGTGTGTACGTTAGGAATAAAGTTTTATCTGTTTGTAAGTTAGAAATAAAGTTTTAACTGCTTGTATGTTAGAAATAGAGGTATGACAGTTTATATGCTAGAAAGAAAGGTATAACTGTTTGTATGACAAGATCGTAAGATTTACTAGTTTGCAAGTTAGACTCAGCGTTCTACTAGTTGTAAATGAAAAATATCGTTTCAACAGTTTACAGATTAAAATAAAGTTTCAATAGTGTGTATGATGGAAATAAAGTTTAAGCGCTTTGTGCGTTAGAGATAAAGTATCAGCCGTTTACAAGTTAAAAATAAAGTTTTAACAGTGTGTACGTTAGAAATAAAGTTTTAGCTGTTTATATGTTAGAAACAAAACAAAGTTTCAAAAGTTTACAAGTTTTACAACAGTTTTAAATCAAATGTGTGTCATACTGACATGATAGAATCAAGCTTGACAAACGCGTTTGTCAAGTTCATTTGATTCTATCATGTCAGTATGACACACATTTGATTTAAAACTGTTGTAAAACTTGTAAACATTTGAAACTTTGTTTTGTTTCTAACATATAAACAGCTAAAACTTTATTTCTAACGTACACACTGTTAAAACTTTATTTTTAAATTGTAAACGGCTGAAACTTTATCTCTAACGCACAAAGCGCTTAAACTTTATTTCCATCATACACACTATTGAAACTTTATTTTAATCTGTAAACTGTTGAAACGATATTTTTCATTTACAACTAGTAGAACGCTGAGTCTAACTTGCAAACTAGTAAATCTTACGATCTTGTCATACAAACAGTTATACCTTTTTTTCTAGCATATAAACTGTCATACCTCTATTTCTAACATACAAGCAGTTAAAACTTTATTTCTAACTTACAAACAGATAAAACTTTATTCCTAACGTACACACTGTCAAACTTTATTTTCAGCTTGTAAACTGTTGAAACTTTGTTTTGTTTCTAACATATAAACAGATAAAACTTTATTTCTAACATACACACTGTTGAAACTTTATCTTTGACTTTTTAACTGGTGAAACTTTATTTCATTTCTGACATACAAGCAGATAAAACTTTATTCTTAACTTGTAAACTATTAAACCTTCATTTTTATTTCTAACATATAAACAGATAGAACTTTATTCTTAACATACACACCATTGAAACTTTATTTTTAATTTGTAAACGGTAACGGTTGAAACTTTATTTCTAACGTACACATTATTGAAACTTTCTTTTTAACTTTTCAACTGGTGAAACTTTATTTCATTTCTGACATACAAGCAGATAAAACTTTATTCTTAACTTGTAAACTGGTGAAGCTTCATTTTATTTTTAACATACAAACAGATAAAACTTTATTCTTAACATACGCACTATTGAAACATTAGTTTTAACTTGCAAACTATTGAAACTTTATTTTTAACTTGTTAACGGTTGAAACTTTGTTTTATTTCTAACATACAAACAGATAAAACTTTATTCTTAACTTGTAAACTGGTGAAACTTCATTTTATTTCTAACATATAAACAGATAGAACTTTATTCTGAACATGCACACTATTGAAACTAACTTTATTCTTAACTTGTAAGCTATTGAAACTTTATTTTTAACTTGTAAACGGTTGAAAATTTGTTTTATTTCTATCATACAAACAGATAAAACTTTATTCTTAACTTGCCAACTGGTGAAACATTAGTTTTAACTTGCAAACTATTGAAACTTTATTTTAACTTGTAAACGGTTGAAACTTTGTTTTATTTCTAACATACAAACAGATAGAACTTTATTCTTAACTTGTAAACTTAAACAGATAGAACTTTATTCGTAACTTGTAAACTGGTGAAACTTCATTCTATTTCTAACATATAAACAAATAGAACTTTATTCTTAACATGCACACTATTGAAACTTTATTCTTAACTTGTAAACTATTGAAACTTTATTCTTAACTTGTAAACTGATGAAACTTTGTTTTATTTCTAACATACAAACACATAGAACTTTATTCTTAACTTGCCAACTGGTGAAACTTCATTCTATTTCTAACATACAAACAGATAAAACTTTATTCTTAACATATGCACTACTGAAACATTAGTTTTAACTTGCAAACTATTGAAACTTTATTTTTAACTCTTAAACTGGTGAAACTTTATTTCATTTCTGACATACAAGCAGGTAAAACTTTATTCTTAACTTGTAAACTGGTGAACCTTCATTTTTATTTCTAACATATAAACAGATAGAACTTTATTCTTAACATACACACTATAGAAACTTTATTCTTAACTTGTAAACGGTTGAAATTTTATTTTTAACATACAAACAGATAAAACTTTATTCTTAACATACGCACTATTGAAACATTAGTTTTAACTTGCAAACTATTGAAACTTTATTTTTAACTTGTTAACGGTTGAAACTTTGTTTTATTTCTAACATACAATCAGATAAAACTTTATTCTTAACTTGTAAACTGGTGAAACTTCATTTTATTTCTAACATATAAACAGATAGAACTTTATTCTGAACATGCACACTATTGAAACTAACTTTATTCTTAACTTGTAAGCTATTGAAACTTTATTTTTAACTTGTAAACGGTTGAAAATTTGTTTTATTTCTATCATACAAACAGATAAAACTTTATTCTTAACTTGCCAACTGGTGAAACATTAGTTTTAACTTGCAAACTATTGAAACTTTATTTTAACTTGTAAACGGTTGAAACTTTGTTTTATTTCTAACATACAAACAGATAGAACTTTATTCTTAACTTGTAAACTTAAACAGATAGAACTTTATTCGTAACTTGTAAACTGGTGAAACTTCATTCTATTTCTAACATATAAACAAATAGAACTTTATTCTTAACATGCACACTATTGAAACTTTATTCTTAACTTGTAAACTATTGAAACTTTATTCTTAACTTGTAAACTGATGAAACTTTGTTTTATTTCTAACATACAAACACATAGAACTTTATTCTTAACTTGCCAACTGGTGAAACTTCATTCTATTTCTAACATACAAACAGATAAAACTTTATTCTTAACATATGCACTATTGAAACATTAGTTTTAACTTGCAAACTATTGAAACTTTATTTTTAACTCTTAAACTGGTGAAACTTTATTTCATTTCTGACATACAAGCAGGTAAAACTTTATTCTTAACTTGTAAACTGGTGAACCTTCATTTTTATTTCTAACATATAAACAGATAGAACTTTATTCTTAACATACACACTATAGAAACTTTATTCTTAACTTGTAAACGGTTGAAACTTTATTTTTAACTTGTAGACTGTTGAAACTTTATTTCTAACTGGTAAACTGTTGAAATGATATCTTTCATTTACAAATAGCAGAACGCTTTGTCCAACTTGCAAACTAGTAAATCTTGTTTGTCATCGAATCTAACTATTTAAATCTTCATCATGGAAATCAATGTTCCACAGTCGGAGTAAAAGTTTGAGATGATACACTCCTGGCAAACTAACTCATGAAGTAGCTTTGCTGTGATACATTTCTATCTGTAAACATATGGTAATGTTAAAGTGAATCTAAAACTTTTCAGCTTATTAAATGTTCATCGTTGCATCAACGCTTTAACTCGTGAACAGTTATAATTTTATTTTTAATTTACACTTAGTCTAACTTGTAAACTAGTAAATCTTGCGATCTTATTTTTACAAACAGTTACACCTTTATTTCTAACATATACACTATTGAAACTTTATTTCTAACTTGTTAACTCTTGAAACTTTATTTTGAGATACAAACAGCCAAAACTTTATTTCTAACGCATACACTATTGAAACTTTATTTCTAATTTGTAAACTCTTGAAACTTTATTTTGATATACAAACAGCTAAAACTTTATTTCTAACGTATACACCATTGAAACTTTATTTTTAACTTGTAATCTCTTGAAACTTTGTTTTGATATACAAACAGCTAAAACTTTATTTCTAACGTATACACCATTGAAACTTTATTTTTAACTTGTAAACTCTTGAAACTTTGTTTTTGATATACAAACAGCTAAAACTTTATTTCTAACGTACACACTATTGAAACTTTATTTTTAACTTGTAAAGTGGTGAAACTATATCTTTCATTTACAAATAGTAGAACGCTTTGTCTAACTTGTAAATATTATTATGACACTTCATGTGGGTGATGATGGTAGACGAAATAGTGTTAAATAAAATTTAGATAGCTTACACTTCTGATACAGGGATAGCAATCGACTGGGACCCATGTGTAAAGAGCTTGTTAGACTACGGATGGGCTTAAGTGGATGATTTAACCATGTATACTTTTTCATTTGGAAATAGTAGCACGCTTAGTCTAACTTGTAAATCTTAAAACATTTCATATGGGCGATGATGATAGATGAAATAGTGTCAAATAAAATTAAGATAGCTTACACTTCTGATACAGGGATAGCAATCGACTGCGATCCATGTGTAAAGAGCTTGTTAGACTACGGAAGAGAGAAGTGTGTTATGTTGCGTGTGGCGCGTGAGTGTCCTCCCATTTCATTCCATTCATCAATTCGTCTCATTGATAGAGACAGGTAGAACTCATGGTTCTCATAACGTATGCAATGGAAAGTTTTAGGTAACCTTCGACAGTTGGCTAAATGTCGCCCTGGCGCGAATGCATACTACGTTGAGACAGAGGCAATCACTTGCAAACATGACGCAGAGAGGTTAAACAAGATTCACCATTGCCGAATGTCCCTTGCGGTATACATAGCTACGGGTTTCACCGCCGCCCTTTACAGGAACGCCCGTCGAAAGGAAGTATTACACCGAACTTCATTTGCAACGTTCAAGTTGACTGATAGCAGATTCAACTTAATGATAGTATTCGCCAGTCCGAAGACTGCCCGGGGCAAACCGCGTGGAGGTTCTATCATGTCTTGCCCCATGGTGGCCCTTAAGAGAGCCGATGGTTCATTCTCGGGGTGTGAATTAAGTTGACTATTGGCTGGAATAGTCAATGGGTATGACGGTTAGGTTGTCATAGACCCTATACTGCCTAGGTCGTGCTGGTGCATCTGGCACCTTTTGGATGCGAGTGGTATTCGGAGTCCACACCCCATCCGTCCAAACGATCTTCTTGATCTTCCCCTTCTTATCATCCTCTTCATCCCACTCGTCGAGGATGATGAACTCGGGAATGGCGTTGTCTTCATCGATGAAGACGGGAATGTTGTCGGCAGATGTTGCTTCCATCGTGACTTGAAATTGAATGAGAAGCGCTACAATCTTCTGGCTTATATAGGGTTTTCAACAATGAATTAGTCAACAGCGAATCAGAATGCTTCAAGGATAGCAATCGACTGCATAACGTTCAAGTTGACTGATAGCAGATTCAACTTAATGATAGTATTCGCCAGTCCGAAGACTGCCCAGGGCAAACCGCGAGGAGGTTCTATCAAATCTTGCCCCATGGTGGCCCTTAAGAGAGCCGGTGGTTCGTTCTCGGGAGTAACGTCATCTTACACCCTACCAATTCTGCTGAGAGAGTCTTTGACTCTCTCTTTGGTAGCAGTGTCGACTTCCACACTAACTGGCACATGGCTAAAAAGTGGAATGTAGCGCCATTCCGTTGGATTGACAACAGTTGCTGTCATCGGATTGCCAATCCGAGCAAGATTATTGTGGACTCTGTCTTGCTCCTCTAGCCTCACAAACTCCTCAAATAAATTTCGCGGCCTTAACTGCGGTCCGCGAGGAGAGCTGACTTGACTGTTCGGCGTCTGCATAATTGAAATGAAATGAAATGAGAGGCTGGGGTTTATATACCCCTCTAACGCGACGCAACGTTCAAGTTGACTGATAGCAGATTCAACTTAATGATAGTATTCGCCAGTCCGAAGACTGCCCAGGGCAAACCGCGTGGAGGTTCTATCATGTCTTGCCCCTAGGTGGCCCTTAAGAGAGCCGATGGTTCGTTCTCGGGAGTGAATTGATGGGGTGGTGAAGGCGGGCAAAGATCTGCAATGAAAATGATATGTATTAGAATAGGATATACTATCTTATTTACTTTTCACTTACCAAGTTAGCCATCCTTTGGCAGTCTCGCGCGCTTCCGAATAGAAAATTTGTGGAGATGGCCGCGCATTCTCAGGCTGGCATGTAGGCATTTTTTCGTCGGATGGCCGTTATAGCAAATTATTGACTCGTCCAGATTTTGATTGACGAGTACTTCGCCGTCCAAATGATTATCCCGAATAGGGATGTCAAACTCAAACAACCTATCCTCATTCACACGATTCCACTCACCCCTCATGCGCTCCAACTTCTCAAACGCCTGCCTCTCATCACCCCGCCGAGCCACAGTCCTCTCCAACTCAACATTCCTCGCTCTCAACACACTCATCTCCTTCATCATCTCCTCAAACTTCGCTTCTGCATCTCTCATTCTTCTCTCCGCAGCACTTGCCCTCTTCTCACAGTCATCATTCTTCTCTTCCAACTCTCGCGTCTTATTCTTCAAATCAGTCACACTACGCCTCATTCTAATATTTTCATCCGCTACCTCCTTCGACTTCAGTTCCTTCTTTTTCAACTCATCTAACTCCTTCACAACTTCATCCTTCACCTTCTTCAAACTCTCATACTTATTTACCAACAAATCATGCGCCATCTGCTGCGACACATGCTTTTTCTCTTCATCCTTCAACCACCTCGCCGACTGCATACGAATCCCACCACTCTTCACTTTTGGGGAAGATGAGCTCTTCGGGGGGTCGGTGATGACAATGTTTGACACCTCCGACGACGAAGAGCTCAACTTCCTCACACGCTTCCTCACACGCTCCCTATCTAAATCCACATCATCCTCATCATCACTCTCAAGCACTCTCTTTCGCCCAATCTCAGCCTCCAACGACGCAACTGCTCTCGCCAACTCATCATTCTCAGCAACATTCTCAACAACATTCTCAACCTTACCCTCTCGCTCTATCGCCAACATTCGCTCCCTCTCTTCAACAATCAACTGCGTGAATCTCAAGTCATTCACCAAACCTCCACTACAGTCAGCATGCACTCTGTAAAAACGCGCCTCATCCTCATCACCCTTCAACACTCTACACTTCACACACGCAACCCTATTCAAGATATTCATGTGGCCGGTGCCCGCCTTCTTCACATGCGCCTTGGCGTCCGCACTGCGATTTACTCGACCGCACACACACATTTTGATATGGAATTTACGATTCTTATCGTTTGCCATGCCTGAGATTTTATCGTTAACTGTAAGATAATGAAATTTGTATAAGTTTGGAATCATGTAGTACAGTCATATTCCTAAAGCATTACACTTAGTCAGGAATGATAGATTTGAGTGTAGTGAGTGGCACTCGATCCCGTCGACAGCCCGAAGGCCTTGTACTGATCACTAGGGAAGTGAGAGATCTTCCCCGATACCCGCTCTTTACAGCTGAAGACATCATTGTCACTGCCCCGAAGTGGTAACAGCAACGCCGAGTCAAAGGTAGTGATCAGTAGCTGGGATCTAACCCCTCAAAGCTGCCTTAGACTTAGTTAAATTTCAAATCTAATAGCAGATTTGAACTCAGCATAATTGAAAACCTTAGTCTACATGTTAAAACTTTGAAAAAACTGAAAATTAAGAATTTTTAAAAAATTCGCATTTTACTACTCATACTACTTTTAAAAAATTTTATCAGTAGTAAAGACACTATCAAACTCTATCATACAAACTTTGAAGTAAGAAGATAGCTTGCCTACTTCAAAAGATAGAGTCCTTTGAAACACCCGATATCGGGAGCTCAGAGCGACGACCGTCGCTTACCTCGTCTTTCGATGAAGTGATCAGACTTACGTTGTCGGGGGTTTATATATGCTCGGAAGAAAACTTAAAATGGCTCTATCTCCGAAAGTATTTATCGTAGCGACATGCGGTTTGTTGCAAACGATTCATCTCATCATTCTCTATCATATGACACCTAAACCATTCTCATATGACCACGGGAAGTTGGTCCGTCAGCACATGTCCATGTAACATGCCACAAGTGAAAAAATTCCTAAGTGTGGGAGCTCCAGTGTGGTGAAAATTTTGAAAAATTTAGAACTTCCGAATTTCGACCTGGGACCTCCACCAAAACATTTTTCATCAAATTTCACTGACCTCCCCCCCTCGTTCGGAGAAATTTGATGATAAATGTTTTGGTGAAGGTCCCAGGTCGAAATGCGACACTTTGGAAAATTTTCAAAATTTTACCCATACAAAGCCACTCTGACACTTAGGATTTTTTCAGGTGAGCTCCGACCTAAAATCTTAAATGGCGTCTCACATCTAAACGAAGACAGATATGAACAAGGCGTTTCTTTCACTGAATTTGTCTCACTCTTAGCTTTCAAACGAGCTATTGCACGACAAAATCCGTCCACTAGAAGCCAAGATCGAAGCTAGCTCTCCCGAGGGGGGAGGTCAGTGAAATTTGATGAAAAATGTTTTGGTGAAGGTCCCAGGTCGAAATGACACACTCTGGAAAATTTTCAAAATTTTACCCATACAAAGCCACTCTGACACTTAGGATTTTTTCAGGTGAGCTCCGACCTAAAATCTTGTAACAGCTCTAACTTTTGGACGGCTGGTCCGATTGACTCGCGGCAAAAATGGCGTCGAGCAGTTTTTTCTCCTCTTTCAAACGAGTAGCTGTAAGACAAAATCCGTCCACTAGAACCAAAGTTAGAAGATTGCTGTCGGGGGGGGGGGGGGTCAGTGAAATTTGATGAAAAATGTTTTGGTGAAGGTCCCAGGTCGAAATGCGACACTTTGGTAAATTTTCAAAATTTTACCCATACAAAGCCACTCTGACACTTAGGATTTTTTCAGGTGAGCTACAACAGTCCACCCTCCCAACCTGGACAGCACATCACCGCGCGCTATACGACGGCCGGCCAGAGGGGGGGGAGTCAGACTCAAAGCACCACGGCGGCCGACCACGACACTCTGCCGTTCCAGAGGGGGGGAGTCAGACTCAAAGCACCACGGCGGCCGACCACGACACTCTGCCGTTCCAGAGGGGGGGACGTCAGCGACGGCGGCCATCTTGCGCGGTCCAGAAGTGGAGTTTTACTTACTACTCGCGTGCAAATTTGACTTTCCTATCAGAGTTGTTAATAAGCCTGCTAAATGCTTGTACAAAAGCCTCGAATACGAAAAACAGAACAAAACATTCTGACTGCAAAATTTGTGAAAGTATGTCTGAGAGTTACACCGGCGACGGCAGGTTCATTGTCTATTCGTTTGTTTGCAAATATTGTACTGAAAGCTATATTGGTCAAACAAGTAGACAATTCCAAACTATACATAACGAACGCGAATATAGTCTCAGAATGACACTGATGCGTTTTTGTTTTCTGCGATGCAAGAAAAAAGATGTCTCTTACTCAATGCATGGACGACTTTTTATTTATATAAATAAAGATCCCGACGCGTTTCGTAGTATTTATGCTGTGAACCAAGGTTTGACCAGGTTTACAGAGGCAACACGAACAGGGAGCCTATATTTCCTTACCAGTTTATTCAATTTTCTTCAGTAAATATCACTAATGAAATCAACACAAAGTTTAATTTGATTTCATGATTTTTATGGTTGGTTTTCTATTCAGGTCTTATTGAGCTAGGTTTTAATCCATTTTCATGCATACGTTTTTCCATTGCATTGACTGACTCTATAGATGTATCCAAGACAGCGATCATATACATGTTTAAAACTATTGAACACAAAATTACTTTTTATGTGATTGGGTAACCAACTACCTTTACGCATCGTAATTCCGGAATAAAAAGATTTACTGAACCATTCATACCACAACATTTGATTTACAAATATACCTTTATCGAAAAAGATTAAGTAATCGTTTTCAGGTACTTCAGTTGCGAAATTGATGCCATTGCTTACTGAATTAAATATATGCAATATGTGCTGAAAACGCTCATTATTTTTTCGAAATGGTTGCAAGATTATATGGTCGATATACCGCTTGTAAATTAAGGGTACAGTATTCAAATCTTTGTATAAGTTATCAAGAGCTATTGTTTCAATTCTATTCATATAAATGGTCGTAAAAGGCGGAGCAAAATGAGTCTCATAGGGCATCCTTTTAGGTGCAAATATGTCCTATCATTGTTAGTTACTTCATAATTAAGGGATATGAATCACAAAAACTCAACTAGGTCTTCAACTCTAAACCCATAATTATCAATTTTATTCCAATGCATTTTAACAACATCTTTATTTCTTCGATAGCGTCAGGAATTGGTACCCTTGGATACAAGTTTTGAATATCGAATAGTGCGTTGTCTGACCATTCTAGAAATATTAATCTGACCATATTAATTCTCTATAATAAATGACTTTCACGTGATGATAATGAAGCGTTGCAACACTCCTGTTGAAGCCAGAATCATTGAATTGAAAAATGATTGAAACTCACAGACATGAGCTAAATCGGAAGCATGAAATAACCGGTTGGTATAGCCGTGGTCCACTCTGACGCATGCAACCTAGAAGATGCGAGGAGTCTCGCGAAAGCTTGGCGCTTTTACATGTATACATGTAGTCTGGACCTTCTTATGTTGGTCTCAGCATTTGAATAAACACCAACAGCAGCAAATAGTTTTAGAGGGAGATTCCTGAAAAATAAAATGTGGCAAAATTCTAAATGTATGCCACGTATACTAGCATAGCTTTGCTTGTAATTTTGCTGTTGACAACATGTAAGCTTAGCAATTAGAGTCCATATCAACTCACCAGATCAACATGAAATCATAAACTGATCTTGATGTTGGAAGATGGTTATTAACCAATGGCCTTAAATATTAGTCTGGATGTCACTGTTATTGATCAAATTCATTAATAAGACATCTAAAGCTAAGCGTGTGATTTCTCAGGTTAACCAGACATTCTCAGTTCAATGCTGATTCCGGAAGCGTACAGGAAAAGCAACAAGCCGCAACTTTCAACGCAACGTTTCAATGATATCTGGCACGCAGAATAAACTCTAAGACATAAACCAGAAGCCTGAGTGTACACGCTGTCACGCAGAGGCGCCATTGGCGCATGTGGCTTATGCTTTATGGACTACCTATGTCCCCAACAGGATAAATCGCGAAATGAGGTACGGAAGATGGCTTGTGGCCTGCGACTTATCCTGTGTGCCTCCCTGCCTACATTCCAGATCAACAGTAGAATCGTTCTTTCAACAGTCACATCTCATTTCCTTTAAAACCTACATTGATGAATACGAGCATCATGATTGGTTTGATATTGAAATACACCATAAAACCTAAGCATAGTAAAACATTAGATAAAAACAAAGTGTTTCCCGAACTATCTTTTAAACAAAATTTCCTGAATGAGAAATGAAAAATATCGCTCAAAATGTTGTTCTGCTGAAAAAGATTGAAATGTGCTAACCAATGAATATAATAATTTCATAAGCTGACAATGACAACAGCGATTAAGAATTCCTGGATATCTAAAAATTGTAATAATTCATCAATAATAGTGACATTATGATATTAAATGCCAATATGGTGACATTTGAGGACGGATGTGGAATCAGAATTTGAGTCGTGAAATTTGCCAAGCCAATACTCGGAAACCTTTTCCGACTCCGAATCTGTGATTCAAAGGGGAAATTTTCATAACTTCTACTGAATCTAAAATGGATTATCGATCAGAAAATCACATGCTTGATTTTCTGTATTACTTACCTATGAATTGAAATTTTGAAAGAAATGTAATTATGCGAGTATTTATTCAAAATAAAAATCTAAATAAAGCCCCTGAAAGACCTCCATGGAATACTGAAATCTTCATCGTATTCATGCATGAGATAGACTATTCTGCGTTGACGTTCCGAAACAGGTCACTTGTGTAATCGGCCTGATCCTCATGCTAAGTAAGCATGCACTTAGCATGAAGCTTAGTACGGCATGATAAAAATCTGCAGCCCTGAATATAGAATACTTCACCACTTTTATATATGAATCCAGGTACCTATGAAATGTCGGAAGTCACATTTTCATGCTTCATCACTGATCTGAGAATGTATTGATTTGAGATAGACTTGATTTCAGATGTCTTACTACGATATTGGAAAATAGTTCTGGTTGGGTTGAAAGTAGAATTGCAACCTCTGCTGCAGTCCTTATAGAATGATTTATTCATCTAGCCAATTAATATGTCTTTTCAATATTTATTTTGAATTTACTGCTTTCTTCATTTATTTTCAATTTACTTAGAAAAATTGTCTTTGTATGTAGGTCAACGCCTCTGTCCAGAAAAATTCTTCATTTGCTGAAAAATATGTTTCTTGCAAAAATATGGGCAAGATTTTTATTCCATACCTTACACAAATTTCTACTCTTGATGTTGATGAAGCGAATTTGAACAGGGACACTCAATTTTCACATCTATTCAATAGATGCTGTCGCGCTATGTCGTTGATAGAACAACTGAAAGCAATAGGAGCAGCAAACCTCTTATCTGAAAGACGTGTGAGTTTCGTTTTCTCTTTTGGAGGTCTAAAGGAGTCTCACTTCAAAATCTTGAGAGACTTCATCGTTTGGCCATGAGATGGTCCAATTTGAGTGGCAAGTCTGACCTGCGTAATTTGTTAAATGGTAGAGAAGTCAAACTTATGAAAAATTGAGCTTCACAAGTAGGAACATCCTATTTGCGAAACTTTTATTGTCAGAGCCAGCGATCAAGTTTAATACAATCAACTTAGTTTGTAAAGTAACCACGGATGCTGACCAAAAGATTACACAGCTCGGTATTCCGTGAAAATAACATGCACTGCGTTTTATTCAAGTTGATACGTACGCCTTTTTGATCAACCCAATTACAAAAGATATCAATGTAAATTCTTAGTAAACGCTAGTAGTAAGTAAAACTCCACTTCTGGACCGCGCAAGATGGCCGCCGTCGCTGACGTCCCCCCCCTCTGGACCGGCAGAGTGTCGTGGTCGGCCGCCGTGGTGCTTCGGGTCTGACGTCCCCCCCCCTCTGGTCGACCGTCGTGTAGCGCGCGGTGATGTGGTGTCTAGGTTGGCGTGGTGTGCCGGCCAGGTTGGGAGGGTGGACTGTCGTAGCTCACCTGAAAAAATCCTAAGTGTCAGAGTGGCTTTGTATGGGTAAAATTTTGAAAATTTTCCAAAGTGTGGAATTTCGACCTGGGACCGTCACCAAAACATTTTTCATCAAATTTCACTGACCTCCCCCCCCTCTGGACAGCTCGCTTCGATCTTGGCTTCTAGTGGACGGATTTTGTCGTGCCATAGCTCGTTTGAAAGCTAAGAGTGAGACAAATTCAGTGAAAGAAACGCCTTGTTCATATCTGTCTTCGTTCAAAAGTTAGAGCTGTTACAAGATTTTAGGTCGGAGCTCACCTGAAAAAATCCTAAGTGTCAGAGTGGCTTTGTATGGGTAAAATTTTGAAAATTTTCCAAAGTGTGGAATTTCGACCTGGGACCGTCACCAAAACATTTTTCATCAAATTTCACTGACCTCCCCCCCCTCTGGACAGCTGGCTTCGATCTTGGCTTCTAGTGGACGGATTTTGTCGTGCAATAGCTCGTTTGAAAGCTAAGAGTGAGACAAATTCAGTGAAAGAAACGCCTTGTTCATATCTGTCTTCGTTCAAAAGTTAGAGCGGTTACAAGATTTTAGGTCGGAGCTCGCTCACCTGAAAAAATCCTAAGTGTCAGAGTGGCTTTGTATGGGTAAAATTTTGAAAATTTTCCAAAGTGTGGAATTTCGACCTGGGACCGTCACTAAAACATTTTTCATCAAATTTCTCTGAACGAGGGGGGGAGTCAGTGAAATTTGATGAAAAATGTTTTGGTAAAGGTCCCAGGTCGAAATTCGGAAGTTTTAAATTTTTCAAAATTTTCACCACACTGGAGCTCTCACACTTAGGAATTTTTTCACTTGTCGCATGTTACATGGACATGTGCTGACGGACCAACTTCCCGTGGTCATATGAGAATGGTTTAGGTGTCATATGATAGATAATGATGAGACGAATCGTTTGCAACAAACTGCATGTCGCTACGATGAATACTTTCGGAGATAGAGCCATTTTAAGTTTTCTTCCGAGCATATATAAACCCCCGACAACGTAAGTCTGATCACTTCATCGAAAGACGAGGTAAGCGACGGTCGTCGCTCTGAGCTCCCGATATCGGGTGTTTCAAAGGACTCTATCTTTTGAAGTAGGCAAGCTATCTTCTTACTTCAAAGTTTGTGTGATAGAGTTTGATAGTGTCTTTACTACTGATAAAATTTTTTAAAAGTAGTATGAGTAGTAAAATGCGGATTTTTTTAAAAATTCTTAATTTTCAGTTTTTTCAAAGTTTTAACATATAGACTAAGGTTTTCAAGTATCCTGAGTTCAAATCTGCCATCAGATTTGAAATTTAACTAAGTCTAAGGCAGCTTTGAGGGGTTAGATCCCAGCTACTGATCACTACCTTTGACTCGGCGTTCCTGTTACCACTTCGGGGCAGTGACAATGATGTCTTCAGCTGTAAAGAGCGGGTATCGGGGAAGATCTCTCACTTCCCTAGTGATCAGTACAAGGCCTTCGGGCTGTCGACGGGATCGAGTGCCACTCACTACACTCTTTAGGAATATGACTGTACTACATGATTCCAAACTAATACAAATTTCATTATCTTACAGTTAACAATAAAATCAGGCATGGCTAATGACAGGAACCGCAAATTCCATATTAAAATGTGCACATGTGGGCGAATCAATCGCAGTGCGGACGCCAAGGCTCATGTAAAGAAGGCGGGCACCGGCCACATGATTATCTTGAATAGGGTTGCGTGCGTGAAGTGTAGAGTGCTGAAGGGTGATGAGGATGAGGAGCGTTTCTACAGAGTGCATGCTGACTGTAGTGGTGGTTTAGTGACTGATTTGAGATTTACGCAGTTCATTGTCGAAGAGAGGGAGCGAATGTCGGCGATCGAGCGAGAGGGTAAGGCTGAGAATGTTGTTGAGAATGTTGTTGAGAATGATGAGTTGGCGAGAGCGGTTGCGTCGTTGGAGGCTGAGATTGAGCGAAAGAGAGTGCTTGAGAGTGATGATGAGGATGATGTGGATTTAGATAGGGAGCGTGTGAGGAAGCGTGTGAGGAAGTTGAGCTCTTCGTCGTCGGAGGTGTCAAACATCGTCATCACCGACCCCCCGAAGAGCTCATCTTCCCCAAAAGTGAAGAGTGGTGGGATTCGTGTGCAGTCGGCGAGGTGGTTGAAGGATGAAGAGAAGAGGCATGTTTCGCAGCAGATGGCGCATGATTTGTTGGTTAATAAGTATGAGAGTTTGAAGAAAGTGAAGGATGAAGTTGTGAAGGAGTTGGATGAGTTGAAAATGAAGGAACTGAAGTCGAAGGAGGTAGCGGATGAAAATATTAGAATGAGGCGTAGTGTGACTGATTTGAAGAATAAGACGCGGGAGTTGGAAGAGAAGAATGATGACTGTGAGAAGAGGGCGAGTGCTGCGGAGAGAAGAATGAGAGATGCAGAAGCGAAGTTTGAGGAGATGATGAAGGAGATGAGTGTGTTGAGAGCGAGGAATGTTGAGTTGGAGAGGAATGTGGCTCGGCGGGGTGATGAGAGGCAGGCGTATGAGAAGTTGGAGCGCATGAGGGATGAGTGGGAACGTGTGAATGAGGATCGTTTGTTTGAATTTCACATCCCTATTCGGGATAATCATTTGGCCGGCGAAGTACTCGTATATCAAAATTTAGACGAATCCATCCTATGCTACAATGGTCATCCGACGAAAAAATGCCTCCACACCAGCCTGAGAATGCGCGGCCATCTACACAAATTTTCAATTCGGAAGCGCGCGAGACTGCCAAAGGATGACTAACTTGGTAAGTGAAAAGTAAATAAGATAGTATATCCTATTCTAATACATATCATTTTCATTGCAGATCTTTGCCCGCCTTCACCACCCCATCAATTCACTCCCGAGAACGAACCATCGGCTCTCTTAAGGGCCACCTAGGGGCAAGACATGATAGAACCTCCACGCGGTTTGCCCTGGGCAGTCTTCGGACTGGCAAATACTATCATTAAGTTGAATCTGCTATCAGTCAACTTGAACGTTGCGTCGCGTTAGAGGGGTATATAAACCACTGCCTCTCATTTAATTTCATTTCAATCATGCAGACGCCGAACAGTCAAGTCAGCTCTCCTCGCGGACCGCAGTTAAGGCCGCGAAATTTATTTGAGGAGTTTGCCAGGCTAGAGGAGCAAGACAGAGTTTTTAATAATCTTGCTCGGATTGGCAATCCGATGACAGCAACTGCTGTCAATCCAACGGAATGGCGCTACATTCCACTTTTTAGTCACGTGCCAATTAGCGTGGAAGTCGACAGTGCTACCAAAGAGAGAGTCAAAGACTCTCTCAGCAGAATTGGTAGGGTGTAAGATGACGTTACTCCCGAGAACGAACCATCGGCTCTCTTAAGGGCCACCATGGGGCAAGACATGATAGAACCTCCTCGCGGTTTGCCCTGGGCAGTCTTCGGACTGGCGAATACTATCATTAAGTTGAATCTGCTATCAGTCAACTTGAACATTATGCAGTCGATTGCTATCCCTGAAGCATTCTGATTCGCTGTTGACTAATTCATTGTTGAAAACCCTATATAAGCCAGAAGATTGTAGCGCTTCTCATTCAATTTCAAGTCACGATGGAAGCGACATCTGCCGACAACATTCCCGTCTTCATCGATGAAGACAACGCCATTCCCGAGTTCATCATCCTCGACGAGTGGGATGAAGAGGATGAGAAGAAGGGGAAGATCAAGAGGATCGTTTGGACGGATGGGGTGTGGACTCCAAATACCACCCGCATCCGAAAGGTGCCAGATGCACCACCACGGCTTAGGCGGCACAGGGTTTATGACAACCTAACTGTCATACCTATTGACTATTCAAGCCAATAGTCAACTTAATTGTCACCGAGAACGAACCATCGGCTCTCTTAAGGGCCACCATGGGGCAAGACATGATAGAACCTCCTCGCGGTTTGCCCCGGGCAGTCTTCGGACTGGCGAATACTATCATTAAGTTGAATCTGCTATCAGTCAACTTGAACGTTGCAAATGAAGTTCGGTGTAATACTTCCTTTCGACGGGCGTTCCTGTAAAGGGCGGCGGTGAAACCCGTAGCTATGTATACCGCAAGGGACATTCGGCAATGGTGAATCTTGTTTAACCTCTCTGCGTCATGTTTGCAAGTGATTGCCTCTGTCTCAACGTAGTATGCATTCGCGCCAGGGCGACATTTAGCCAACTGTCGAAGGTTACCTAAAACTTTCCATTGCATACGTTATGAGAACCATGAGTTCTACCTGTCTCTGTCAATGAGACGAATTGATGAATGGAATGAAATGGGAGGACACTCACGCGCCACACGCAACATAACACACTTCTCTCTTCCGTAGTCTAACAAGCTCTTTACACATGGATCGCAGTCGATTGCTATCCCTGTATCAGAAGTGTAAGCTATCTTAATTTTATTTGACACTATTTCATCTATCATCATCGTCCATATGAAATGTTTTAAGATTTACAAGTTAGACTAAGCGTGCTACTATTTCCAAATGAAAAAGTATACATGGTTAAATCATCCACTGAAGCCCCATTCAAGTACGTCAGTATGAAAGCAAAGATAATATGAAATAAAAATTTATTATGGCATGTATTTCAAAAGGTCTTCATCGTCAATATCGTCCCAGAGTCTGGCTTCACATAGATAACAAAAACAGTTCAGTTGCTTTAATCGTTCTTCCACTGCGAGCCTCACTTTGTCAATATACTCCCACTCCTCCATAGTTCGTGGCTGGGAGTTAGGGGTGTACCACTCCCATAATTGGTGGAGGAATTTCGTGCTGGTGATCTCCATCACATCGTCAGTATCGTACTGGAGATACTTCCACCTCACGCCTGTTAAGTCGGGACACTCCTTCTCACATACACTCTCTTTGTTGTCCGCTGCTAATAACACCTTCTCTACCTTCGTTGGAGTGTTTGGTGTTGAGGATGGAGAAGAGAATTTTGTGTTTGGTGTTGTCGGAGGGCTTGTCATGTTGACTATGAATAATAACTTTGAAATGTTTTCTAATTCTTAAGTATCAACAAGCAACCAATCAGAATGAACAGCCAATGAATGATGAATATGAAAGTATATATGTAAAGTGACATTCGTGTCATTTCACCCTGTCTTTGAGACGCATAAGTGAACTGTTGTCTAGCGAATTCTGTTATTATTTGAGGCGTACAAGTGAATTCCAAATTTGAGACGTATTATTTGAGTGAAGTCTCTATCTTGTTGAAGTATCAAGCTTAAACATAATTTCGTTGAAATGGTAAGTTGAAAATTTCTTCACTCATCTCCCTCAAACGTGTGGCTAATAGCATCTTCCTCAATTTCAGGCATCAACTTCATCACCAACACCCTCCCTTCTCGAGGAAAGTTTAGAGTTGTTGAGTCAAGGTAGGTTGTAACAATACACTGAGACTTGAACAGAGATGATAGAATGATTTCTCTTTCAGGTGATGTGAGTTCCAGCTCAGGACTCTCGCGACAAGGCAACGAGTGGGAATGTGCCGACTGCGGACATATGTTTACAAGGAAGCACAGTCTCCTTCGACACATCAAACAACGTGTGTGTCAACGCAAAGCGGCGTCAATCTCCGGAGGTGAAGTTGATTCTGACGATGACATCTCCTTTCCTTGCGATTTGTGCCCTCTTTCTTTTGATAGTCACTTTCAGCGATCTTCGCACAGACTTCAACACACGCATGCAAATGATCACTACACCAACGGTACCTCTACCATCTCCCTCATTAATGTTTCACATAATAATTTAGTACGCGACTACTGCATGGAGTCCAATACTCAAAAAGTAGATTTTCCTGAGTGGCTCCTTCAAAATTCTAACATTATCGAAGCGCTCTTCAACAATTTAGACAATTTTAGAATGAAGGCGCTCATCTACCTTAAACTAAAATATATTAAGATAGATTTTCAAACGGGTCAAGTGACGGAGAGAATACAGTTTCATGTTCCTTCCTCTTCCGCAACCGAAGTTGTAGACTGCGAGTCTTGGCTAAATTTTCACATTCAATGTTTAAAATCAAATGTAGATAAATTCAATCAACGCGACAGCGCTCTCATTTTTGATGGTGTGGACTCAGCCATATTCAAAAATTCACTATTAGAAAGTCATGCAGCTCGAGGTACATTTAAACTACCAAAAACGTTGTATAATAAGAAAGCTGTCATCAATGTCGATTGTAAATCACAGTGTTTCAAATATGCAGTCCTATCCATCCTTCACTATAATGATATCAACGCGCACCGAGATCGCACCTATAGCTATAGACAGTGGGAGGATGAACTAGACTTTGAAGGTTGTGATAGTAACAACATGAAAATCAAAGATGTAGAAACGTTCGAAAAACATAATAAGATTAAAATTGTCGTTCACGTGTGGGAGAAGGGGTTGAAGGGTGCCCGCTATAATTCACGTTCAACTTGTTATGAACGTGTAGTCAACCTCTTATTAGTAAAACAAGATGGTAGCGAGGAATGGCACTACTGTGGTATTCCCAAAATCTCTCGCTTGTACACTCACTTGGGGCACTCTAAAAGAGGTGAACATTTTGTATGCAACCGCTGCATCCGCTCCTTTTGGAGTAAAGATATATTTGAAACTCACTATGAATGGTGCAAGCGAGGTAAATTACAAATGGAACGCATGCCCAAAGATAAAATATTTTCACATAGGGATAATGGTGACGAATTAAGTCCCCTGCGTGTCATTTACGCAGACATAGAATGCTACATTGATGATATCATCCATAAGCCAGCAGCCATATCCTGCTATGAAGTATGGCATGATCACTTTAGGAATAGACAAAACAAAATGCATACTTGGCAAGGTGAAGATTGCATTTCAAAATTTCTAGGATTTCTCGATAAAGCTGCTAAATTTCAACAATCATATGATTCCCAATTGCAGCGTAAGTCACTACATATGTCAGATGAAGACAAACAAAAATTTGAAAGTTGCATATCGTGCCCTAAATGTCATAAAACGTTTGATGACAATGAAATTAAGAAAGTGCGTGATCATGATCACATCACTGGTAAATTTAGAAATGCACTCTGCTCCAAATGTAACTTTTCACTTAGGTTGAGACGTCGTGTACTACCCGTCATTTTTCATAACTTTAAGGGCTATGACAGTCATGTGCTCATAAAAGGAGGGTTGAGCCAGATGAAATCGTGGCAGTTTAATGTAATAGCGCAAACGAGAGAAAAATTCATGGCAATGACAGCAAAAGTACCAGTAGATAAAACTAAAGAAAATAAGACAGTCTTCTTCGAAATAAAATTTTTAGATTCATTTCAATTCATGTCAGCGTCACTAGCTTCTCTCGTTCGAAATCTCAAGTTTCTTCCCCATAGTCAAACTTTGAAGAAACACTATCCAAACTTAACGGATGAAATAATCACTCGCAAAGGAGTCTTTCCTTATGCGTATTTTAGCTCAATGTCTAAACTAAATGAAACAACCCTTCCTTCCATTGACAAATTCAAAAACGATTTGACGGGTGAAGATTGTCCAGTAGAGGACTATGAACATGCTCAAGAGGCATGGTTAAAATTTGATTGTAAAACGTTTGGCGATTATATGATCGCTTACCTAGAATTAGATGTCATTTTGCTGGTTGATGTCTTTCAGGAATTTCGACGAGTGGCATTAGAAGAAGACAAATTAGATCCTGTCCACTTTGTCAGTCTACCAGCCATGTCCTTTAAATCAGCCTTTAAAATGACTGGTGAGACCATTCATCTCTTACAAGACCCGGTGATGTATAATATGTTTGAGCGCGGAATACGCGGTGGTCTCACATTTGTAAATAAACATCATATAAAATCTGAAACAGTAGGTGATGATCATATCCACCTAAAGTACTATGACCAAAATAATTTATATGGCAGTTCACTGTCTAAACCACTACCTCATTCCGAGTTTAGTTGGTTAAATCAAGATGAGCTTGAGTATTACTCCAACCCTTCAAACATACTGAAGATTCCAGATGAAGGTGATTGGGGATATTATTTTGAAGTGGATTTGATTTATCCAAATAGCATTAAAAATAAAACTGCTGATTTCCCACTCGCACCTGAATCTGGTGAAGTGACTGAAGATATGTTTTCACCATTCATGTCACAATTTCATAATAACTTAACAGAGTGTGGACAGCCAAGGTACAAACCATGCCGAAAACTTTTACTCACCCAATATGATAAGAAAAATTATCTCGTACACTTCTGCATACTAAAATTCTATTTAGAAATGGGCATGCTTCTAAAGTCAGTTCACCGCATTATCAAATTTAGACAGAAAGCCTTCCTCAAACCCTACATAGATAGTAACAGTCAAAAACGTGCACTCGCCCAAAATAATTTTGAAAAGGATTTTTATAAATATAAGAATAACAGTCTTTTCGGAAAGACCATGGAGGATGTTAGAAAACGTATGAACTACAAACTAGTCGTTGATGAACAAAAATATCACAAATTGACCTCATCACCTCTTTTCATTGATAGAGACATCATCGATGAGGATCTTGTAGGTGTTAAGATGATAAAATCAGAAGTTGAGTTGTGCAAACCCATCTATATTGGGCAAGCCGTTTTAGATTATTCCAAGCTTGAAATGTATCAACTCTTCTACAAAATATTAAAACCATGCCCTCTCGTAAAAGAGGTTCGCTTGCTGGGTGGTGATACAGATAGTTTCTTTTTAGGAATTACCACTCAAAAAGATTTAAATTTTAATGAAGTAGGCAAGTCATTAGAAAAATATTTCGACACATCTAACTACAATCCCACTCATCCACTCTATTCCATACAGAATAAAGCCAAACTTGGTTGTTTTAAGGATGAAACAGCAGGAAAGGAAATAGATGAAATGATTCTTCTCCGTCCTAAAATGTATTCCATGAAATTAAAAGAATGTGCAGATAGTATTAAGCGTGCTAAAGGTATATCAAAATCCATTGTTCATAAAATGAAACATCGCTCCTATAAGAAGGCCTATAAAAATAAAAATATAACGTTTGTCAATATGACAATCTTAAAATCTCAAGTTCATACTGTGAAAACGTACACGTTCAAGAAACGAGCACTTTCAGCATGGGAGGATAAGAGGTGTTGGATAGGACATAACACATCTCTTCCACGTGGACATCCTGACACAAACATACCACCACCCAAAAGAATAAAACTCACGCTACCACATTCAGGAGATGTATTGACATAATCAACTTTAACTCAGTATTTTGATGTTGCTTTTTGTAGATATACATGGTTGTTTTATGTATCGCATGAGATCGTTTCTTCCTTGTGAATATATGCCTACAGTCAGCCCATTCCCCCTTTATCTGTGAAAAGACTTTTTCATATACATATTTTTATTTCAATAAACATATCACAATGACTTCACTTTGTTTTCCGAACCACTAAAGTGACGAGGGATTTAGTATCTTTCACATGGATGCACTCTTGTAAACCATTGGTAATTTTGATAGCAATAGAGGGTATAGTTTGCTTGACGACGGGATGATAGAAAATAGATTCAAACATCTTCTCGACTATTCCATATGAAGCGTCTTTATCATGAATGAAATCACGTAAAATGTATTCTTTTTTCTCGCCAACAGAAATAGGTAGAATCAAATCACTTTGAATGTAAAGGTGCTGTTCATGTTTATCAAGTGTCATTGGTGTTTCTATACCAATCGTATGCGCAGCAGCAGACACTGTAGCATTGAAAAACCAAAGAGTTTTTTCAAATTTTTACTCAATTGACATTGAATGTCATCACCCAGTCTCAGAACAACGCGTTGATTTTCAATTGAAAACGAAATGTGGTGTGTCTTTACATCATATTTACTTTTCATCACATGCTTCAACTTCTGTTGTATATAAGGATTTACTACATGAATGAAGCTTTCAACTGTATGATATAGACGCGGCATTATATTGATAGCAACTTTAGATTCTTCATAAGACTGGTAAATTTTCTTGATGCGATCGCCATAGATGTCCCCCCACCATTCATCATTAACTGAATCAGCTTTAGTGTGATATTCATGAGAAGCATACACCACACCGCTTCCAATAATAGGTGTATAATGTCTTACAAAATGACGCAAGGTTGGAGAGAAATAAACTATAAGTTTGTCATTATATTTCTGATTAACCAACTTATTTTTGTCCGCCATAATTTTCTCTCCATACCTCTTACCCACAGTCTCATTCCATCGTTTTACTAACTCAATAAGTGATAAAGGTTGAACACCACGCTTTTTCAAAATGATGCGTTCTTCGCATTCTACAACATCTTCATCAAATATTTTAAATCTATAATGAAATTTGTTGATTCGATTTGAATAAACTTTTTTAACATTTGCAGTAGCAATTGATGTTAGATGTAGTCCATGACCAAAACCAAGATGTGGATAGAATTCATTATCCAACCTCAGCGTAAGACCTTTAGTAAAAGAATGAAAGCGGAGGAACTGTCTCCCACTCCAATGATAGATAGTAAATTCATAAGCTTTCTGATTTTTATTCTTCATGATGGAAGTATTACCACTGTTGAATGCCTTAATAATTTTCTCATTCCCAAATGGACCATAACAATCTGATTTTATCTGAATCCATTCATAGTTCCACTTTCCATCTGATGTTAAATTGTATGGGAACTGAAATGCATTATTCATCGTTATTCCATCATGGGTGCGAGGAGTCAATATCATTTCTTCCAAATCATTCACATTCTGAATATTGCTATCATAGCAAATACTAGAAACGCCAACCTCCCATTCACCTTCTAAATGCAGTGGCCGATTTAATTCTACTCGATAGTCTGATGGTTTATTTTTGGGAAATTTATTCATAGAAGCATTACTGGGCAAGTAGATTAGAAACGAGTCCTTATTTTCACTTTCCATATTATTCACATTGGAAAAATATATTAGCATACGTTTGCATTAACTCTTCATTCGGAAATGGAGTGTGATACTTGTCACAGCATCTTTATGAAAAGGAATCAACGCACCAGCATCGTCATAAATGGCAATATCAATTTGTGGGATGTAGTTTGATTTCAGCTTTGTATAATGCACTTTCTTGAAAGTATGCTCAGATAAAATACTGCAGCTTTTTGGCTGGTATGGTATCATTGCTAGCAATGGAGCTTCAACATCTCCCACACGTACATCTTCACCAATATTGGAATATATCTGAAAATAGTTAATACGACGCGATAGCGACATGTCTGCGCTAGCTTTGGTTACAGTACCACTTTTAAAGATATTTTGATCAAAACCCAAAATGTCCATTAGAGTTTTATCCATAATTAGTTCAATACCTTTTCCACTTATAGTGAGAGACAAAGTACCTTCTTTTTCAGAAAATGAAATATGTTGCTCATTAATCACTTCATTTAAATAATCTACAACCAATTTAACCGAAGTAATAATGCGAGGCATCAACACTCTTGTTTCATGTAAGATACCACCTAAAGGCTCTACACACTTTCTGTATAAAGATACGGTCCATTCTGTATCAAATTGATTTGACCTTTCACATGGTAAATGTTGCATATCAGATTTTCCATGAACAGCTGCAGAACGATGTCGTAAGAACTGATGAAAATCTTTTGAACAAACTAATACTAGATCATCATTATTTAATTTGCTTATTGCAATATGATTAGATGATTTAATATAAGTCAATGTTGCCACTTGTTTGCCATCAACTCGAAGGAGATAATTAAATTTCTTCAATAATGTTTCAGGAGTCATGTTTGTCTTTCTTGGCTTAATCACAATCTTCTTCACCTACGTCTTCTCATTTCTTGGAATAAGATCTACATAATAAGCTTCCTCTCGATGTATTAACTGTTTATGACCACTTATGTGGTAATTAACGTTAAAATTATCATAGCTTGTTAAGGCGCTAGCGAGGTAGCCTAAATCATTTCTTAAACTTGGACTTAAACCAACAGTCCAATCTTTCTCAACTACATGATGTACATAATTATAATCATCATTGTGCGGAGTAAATTGGACAATATGTTTACTCGCTTTATTCAAGAAATCATATATAAACTTTTTACATGATAAGAGATCTTTCTTTGGCCACTGTGGAATGTATACTCGGCACCCCTTTTCACATTGATAAGCAGCTGTACGCCTCATATTAATAGTCATCACCTCATGATCAAAAGTATAGACACAGTTGCTATAAACAAGTTGAGTGACACCCACTTCCCAATTTCCATTTAGCTGTTGTGCATGATCAATGGGAGTAGAAAAGAGTGCGGCTCGATTACTAGTAAATCTCTTTGTAGCCGCATTGCTAAGCAAAATATGATAAAACGACATTTTTATATTGCTGATCTGCAACTTTGCATAACATCATTAAGACTTGGATTTTGGACTCTCTACAATATATCAGAGTTGATCGTGATGGAAAAGTACATTTCAAAAATTCTCATGGTCATACATCAAGAGGAATTACATTAACATGGCGACAATTTGTCAACCTCAATGATATCATGAGGGATTTGGAATATTTTGAAACATTAAGATTCATCTCCTTGGGTGATCAAGTTTGGCTTCAACATTACAGAAATGAAATTCAAATCTACCATTCTCATTCCGCAAACTGTTTCTCATTTCGCAAATACAATTGGGAGAAGTATAGAAGATATATACATCGCTCCATCATGACATTTATTCGTCGTGAGTTCATCGCCCTACTATGCAAATCTTAATCAGACATGACTACCACGCACCATGAGTTGGAAATTAGATTCCCTACAACGTATTGAAACGGATCATGATCGAAACGTCTATTTCAAAGATTCAACTGGAGATGTGAGAAGAGAGTTTGCTTTATCTTATCGTCATTTTCAATCTCTACATCATATCATGAAGGACTTGAAATACTTCTATATGAAAAGACATTCACGTATTGGAAATCGCATCTGGCTGCGCGTCAACAATCGGCGAATTCAACTCTATCATTCCCAACTTCATACTAACTTCACATTTCATCAAGGTAGTTGGGAAAAGTATAAAAGGAAGGTACATCGCTCAATTTACTCATTCTTTCATCATGAAGCGCCATCGCTACACCATCGTCAACATTCTCCGTCGCTTCAGACTCTACACCAAAATCGATCTCACAACATTACACCAACAGCTTCCAAACAGCAAGTATTACCCGGGCCGTCCTCAAATGTTAGTGATGAAGATGAACAATTCACGGAATCTTCAACTCTTCCCAAATGGGACTGTACAGATTCTCGGCGCCCTTTCTCATTCATCGGCGCAGTCAATGCGCTTAGAGCTACAGAGACTACTACGTCGGATATGGAAGAGGGAGAGGTGTGTGATGTCGAATCTGACTGTGGACAATATGGTGATCTCTACTCAATTGAGTGACAGTCTATCATTTTTGAAGATTCGTACCAGCAGTTACAATTTGTGTTATGAACCCGAACTTTTTCCTGCAGCTCTCATTAGTTGTTGGTTACCTGTGCATGTGGCAATCTTTCATAATAGTAAAGTGATCATTACTGGACTAAAATCTCATGTACAAGCAAATGTGATCCTAGACTATCTCATTGAGTATGTACGTACCCAGCGGATTGTAAAATAAAAAACAATTTTTCCAACATGATGTTTTTATTTCAAATCATGATAGAACTTACAAATCATTTTTTCATTAGAGGATGGATTACATGAAAAGTTTTGAATAATAGATGCAAATCGAGATACATGTAAACGTTTTAAGATGAAGTACAGTACAAAAGCACCACACGTTGATGAAAGTGGATGTTGTAGTATGCGTTCATTTCTCTGATATTGACGCGTATGTTTTCTCAACCACTGCTGTGTTGGTATATTTGGAGGTTGAGCAAGAGAGTCAAATAGTTCACCACGTCGGTCTTCTCCAATAAAGATCGCTTTCCAATGCTCACCGCCTAAATTCTGCGAATGAGTGTTTAGCACAATAAAGATGGGATAGTGATTTACTGCAGGTGGTAAGGTATCGAGTGAATAGACATTATCGAAAGCTTTCAACGTCGCTTCGTCTGCATTACGCTGCACTTTAGTTTTAATATCGTCAGCAGTCAACCAACTCATTAACGATTATACTGAAGAATCACGTCACGATACTTTGTAATTTCAATGTTTGAATCGAAGACTGCATAAATTAATACATTGATCGTCTCAGGTAGTGTTCTTTTGAACGTCAAATCCAAACGAATATTATGAGGCACGTTCGCTTGACGATAGGGTGCACTAATATCGCTGTCAGCAGTCAAATCAAATGCATAAATAGTATATCCACTCTTAAACTCTTTCATAGTGAGTCCGTTGGTGTCATCCGTATTGTAAAAGCCAACGACATCCATAAAATCAACATAACTGCGCATAAATTGATCCGCAGCAAAATCTGGTTTGTAGGGTGGACCAGGATGACTCACACCATTTACACGTAAAGCAATTTCACTTAACTGATTGTGTTTAAAATTGAAAGGATTCTTCTTTATATTACCATTAAATGCGTCATTTTCAACCATTGCCACCATGAGGAGCTTCGGTGCTTCCGATGGAAAGAGGCCATCTTTCATGAAACTCTTTTGATCTTTAGGAATTGTAAAGGTGAGAAGCTTTGTATGCTGAACGGGGTAAATGGCATTTTGGCGGTTAAGACCTTCAGCATGTCCTCTAATGACACTTGGATTCGGTACTACTCGACGAATGTAAAGTGCAATATCTTCCACATGAATTCTAAAATTGTCAACTTTAGCAAATGCATTCAGCGCAAATTCAGGCTTATTCAATGTCAGCTTGAGTCGCATGCTGGTATTACAGAGTAAAAACTTTGACTGTCTAAAGAAGTCTAAATTTAGCGGACCATATAGCTGACATACTCTACTATCTTTAATCATAGCAGATCGCTTTACAAAGCCACTGTTTGTTTCAACATCAAATTTTCCTGCTTCATCTGTGTACCATCCCATGGCTTCCATATGACTTTTTTGTGCTGCTGGATGAAACTGTGATACATGATTGAAATATGATTTATAGGGATAATCACTTTGACCACCTTCCACCTGCTGCTCTCCAATCGTTAGAGAAACATCACGAAGTAATGTAGTCAATGGTAAATTGTTCAGCCCAACTTTATGTGCATCGTCAATAGCAGTTCCATCTGCTTGCTGAATTCTAAACCTCAAATCAAGTATCGCATAACTCAAATCTATGTAGTCATCACTACCACCAGGAATAAAAAATTCAATGGGGCCAGCATTCTCAGCTGTTCGAGGATGATAATCTACAATACTTGAACTAAGAATATCTGTCTGTATGGCTTGTTGATCGAACAAACAAAAACCAGAAGTTTTACACTCCATGATTAGAAGTTATAGCAGCGTCGTCGTTTAGCGCCTGATGAATGATTAGAGCCTCTACGACGTTTGCGTGAATGCTTTTTGACTGAAGATCGCACCTTACCAGCTCCGCGATGTTTCCTCCTTCCTTTTTTCATTCGTTTAGGTGATTTCTTTCCTTGAGTAACACCAGCAAAGGTCTGCTTCAATGTTTTTAAACCGCGTTCCTTCCCACGATTCAACAAACTGCTCTTAAAACTTATACCTCTGGAAAGATCACTAGCAACATCACCAGCAAAGCCAACGGCATTACTTAAAACATTTCGTTTTAAAGATCTACCGACATTGGATATGAGAGGTGCTACAACAGATTTCAGTGCACCAAGTATGCTACCTCCACGTTGGCGGCGAGCGCCGATGTAAATTTGTCCTCCACCACTTACATAGGAGGGTCGTGAATAAAATGAGGCAGTTGGATTCATAGCTCAAATCCTAAACATTGTTAGTTACAACTTTGCATGAATCACTGTCGATCACTTAGATGAAAGATGTCGGCACGACGCATCCAAGAGTTCATACTTGAAGGATAACCAGTCCATTTAACAAGACACCATTCTTCACCTTGCCGTTTTTTACATCGAATGATTTTCTCTACCAAATATGTTTCACTATCAGTGACTACCTCAATCTCATCGCGGTAAAAGCTACCCTCAATTTCTTCATTATCGTAATCTTTCAACTTGTAGGTGGTCGGAGAGTCTTTTTAATTAATCCTTGATACTGTAAATACCTCCTCTGTCCAATTCGGAAGGTACCCTTCAGCAAAAACACTTTTCACTTTTGAGATACGAACTTTATCACCAATTTTCACATCACTTTTCACATGAGTGCGTTTACGTTGGAATGATTCGCGCACTTTATCTACATTGTCAGCATTTACATCTACTGGTCTGAGTCCAATAGAACGATGGATAGAGTGATTGTAGGCATGGAGTGTATCTTGTAGAACCTTTGTCCAATTTTGTGTCAAGTTGGCAGTAAAATGTCGCCACAAGCGATTTTTTAATGTGCGATTAAAACGTTCAACGAGTGCAGCTTTATAAGCACTCTTTACACTAAACAACTCAATGTCATGCCTCTCAAATAATCTTGTCACATGCTGATTTTCAAACTCTTTTCCTAGATCACTCTGAATTCTTTTTGGAATGCGACCTTCTCGAAAAATTGTTTGGAATGCTTTTGCTACTCCTTTCCCTTCTTTAGTTTTTAAAGGTTGAGCCCACGCATAACGCGAGAAAATATCAATGACGGTTAAAATAAAATTATTGCCCGAGTTATGTTTTGAAATGGAGGCAACATCACACAAATCTGCTTGCCACTGTTCATCGATGTCATGAACAATATAATGGCGGGTGCGGTACTTCTTTTTCGCTTGTTTGTTGAGTGTATAGGTAGCCTGACCCTTTAACCATCGTTTCACTTGTGATTGTGGAAGACCACTCGCTTTTGATAATTTCTTGATCGATGCAAATCCTGCCGGATGTTTTACATCATAATAGATTGACTTCAAACGTTCAGTCGATGACGACTGACTCTTTTTCCTCCTTCTCATCTTTTTTGTTTTCTTGCCTTTCTACATTTACAACAACTGCAGCATTTAGCTTTAGCGGTTTTGCGATCGTGTTCACATTGCTTAGGGGTTTTATTATGAGAGCTGGCGCAGCAAGTGCAAGTGACAACGACATTCACCTCTGGCGGCTCATTACATGGCAAGCAACACATCTGCTTCATATTAATAGTCTGAGAACATGTATTTCCTGGGAGGAGCTGTTTTACGTTTTCCTTTTACTAGTTTTAGTGGTGATGTAGATCTACGTCGAGTTCTTCCTCTTGTTTGCTTAGTGAGTGTGGGAGGGGATGTAGCAGGTGACGTCTTAAACCAATTTGTTGGCATTTTCATCGCCTGAAGCAGTAGCCACTGTTGAATCAAGTTCTTTCAATGTCTCATTATTTAAAGCAAATTTTGGCACATTATGCTTTTTCAATAGTTTAAGAAAGTATGACCAACCAGGTGGAACATAGCCCTGACGGCGCTTTCTACGTGTCGCATACTGAATCAAGTCTTCATAACGTGAAGCATCAATCACTTTATTTTCATCTGTAATGATTTCTCCTCTATCATTTACATTGAGATGGGGTTCAATACTGTTGAAAAGAGATATGGCATGTGCGCGAGATGCTAAAGGTGTAGCAGTCGATACAGAGTCACGCATCTTATTCTTCAAGTTTTTCAATTGCTCAACAGTTTCCGATTGTAATAATACAGCACGATGTGGATCTTTGATGTGAACATTTTGCTGATAATCTATTTCTTTCATTTGATTTGCAAGAGGTTGCTTTACTTGCTGCATGGCAGTCAATTGTACATATTCATCCTGAGGAATAACAATCATACGAGAATAAGAACTCATAGTTTGTAGATAATCATGGGAGTTTTCAAAATATCACTTCGAAATCTAAATTCTTCCGGACACTCTTGCGTAAAGTCAATGAATAAGTAACCGTATGGTTTTTCAGTAGCTGCTTGAAAAATTTCAATTAAGGCTTTTGATCCTCTGGGTGCAACTTGTCGCGCTAAAATTTCAAATTGACTTTTATCTCGCGGATTCTTGAAAATAGCATAATAGTGTGTATTCAGGTTTCGTGTACGAGCTTCTTTTCCATCAGGAAACAAATTTTGTGTGATATAGATGATAAAGCACCTTTTATGGTGTGCTGCGCGAGTGAACATATCTGTAACATCTTTTGAATTCTTACTTTCTTTTAATAAATCATCCAATACAACAACATCATTAGACTGAAGTTTATCCACTGGAATAATTCCTTCTTGTCGAATAAAGTTGCGACTTTGCAATTCCTGAAACAGCGACGGTTGATAAATACCATAACACCAAATCACTCGATTGATAGGTTCCTTAAACAACTCCCTTCTTTTATCCAATAAATTCAGCGTGAAAACAGTTTTACCTGCATGAGATGGACCTGATAAAGTCAGAACTTTATCACATTGAAGTCTGAAATCCATTTTATTACTTTGAGATTCAACATTTGCATAATTAACGCTTATAGCCAAAGATATTACCCAATAGGTTGCCCACGGCAGGAGCTATCATTGGAAGTATTGCTGAAAGGAAACCGCCCTTTTGTGTTAGAGTTTTCCTCTTTCTTTGAAGGGTGACTTTAGGATTGGAGATGAAACGCAATTTCGTAGCATATCGCTTAAGTAACATTCGTTGTTTTGGCACTAATTTCTTCGTCCTCAACTTTCTCACATGAGAAATAATTTCATGAATGAATTTATCGTTGGAATGACGTATAGCATTGTATCGCTGATTTGCTTTCATTCGTCGGAGAGCTTGAATGGCTGAAGAAAACTTTTGACTTTTACGTTTCGCCATTTTACGTTTCGCCATTTTCCGTGTTAGTCTTTGCTAAAACCTATCTTTACCACATTTACATAGGTACTAACTATTGCGACATAAGTGACACTCGAAATGAGCAATGTCACAGTGGTTACATTTGCAAAGTTAAATGCAATTACGTATGAAACAGCGTTGACAAAAAGCATGCTTACATCTCTTGAAGATGCGCTTTTCATTTCCATCCTTTCGCTTACATACATCACAACACATAGTTTCACCGTTACTGATGTCTATAGCAAGTCTTTTTGAAGATATGAATTTGCTAGCCTTTTCTAAATAATAGACACATGTACGGAAGGAATATACTTCGAGAGTGAGCAGACATAGCTCGAAAACCAGTTGTGCTACAATCAAGTACCACTGCATTTTCAATTTTTCTTTATGGAAAGTTGAATGTGAATATCTGAAATCGCTTCAATCACTAGACTGCTACCATGATGGTTAAATGCGTTAAGACGTTCAGCAATTTTTATCATATGTCTTTTACCACTTCCATTGAATAAGAAGCAAAATGGAAAATGCGACTTTCCACCTCTTCCTTTCCAAAATGACTAAACTTAATTTTCGCAACTAATCGCGCCATGACAATGCTATCAGAGAATGTATTCATTAACTCTAGAAATAGAGTGCTAGCATCATCGACCACTGCTTCGATGTCGGTCTCATCTTTATGAAAATTTATCACGTAATCTTGAACTGCTCCTTTTAAAGTTTGCCTATGAAAATGTAATGTTCCGCAGTCGTTTGAGAAAGACATGATCGCCCTTTAACTAACCCATCCATTGCATGAAAACAACTCTTCTCATAGTAACATTTATTGAATAACGGTAACAAGCATGCATTATAAATCAATGGTTTGAAAGAGATAAAATAGATACAGCTGGTAACTATCATACAGCGAGCAATGATAACCATACAGGACTTTGGCAGTGCTGAGGTAAGGAGGAAAGAAGCATTGGTTATGAACGTAGCTACTACAACGAACAGACAAAATAGGAACACACAAATCCTTAAAACGTTTCGTGACTTCATGATAATGTTGATTCACTCTACTATCCCAAGGTGGGAGCAAAATGTCATCAATGATTAGATTGGGAAATACTTTCCTCTCCTTACCAGGATTATTACAAAAGATGCGTATAACATTGAAAGCAGCTAACCATCGTTTAAAGTCAATAAGAAGAGCACTCTCACAAGAAAAGCCATAGTCTTGCAAATATTTCAGATTAAGTCCATGAATGTGTTTTCTCGCCCATTGATCAACATTGGGATTGCAGTTGGCATGTTGATGATAGACACTGACAATCTGATATGTCCAATTGTTCATAGCAATAGCATTGAGCTCCTGTACAGGTTCACACTCACAATCCATAAAAATGATAATAGAAGCCTAAAACGGAAATTTACACATCTAAGGAAACGTTCTATAACATATTACAAAATGAAGAATTACATTGATGCTTTTCACGACAAAATACACAAATGATATGATGGCAACGAAGAAGTAAAATGTATCTAATAAGACCACGTCTACGACACTCAAAGCACATAAGCGAATTGTCATAGGGTAGAGTTAGGAAAGGACTAGTAATTCTCCTTCTTTGATTTGCGTTTTGAGGCAGCATTCTTCTCCGACTTGCGCTTCGTACCACTGCTGTTAAGGATTTGATTAATTATGTCGTCCACGTTGGGTGGTTTTGGAATATATAGGATGGATTCCATGTGCATGGAGAGAGAGGCTATTTTATTATCCTTATGCCGACCATAATATAGCCCATTCACTTTGAAAAGGATATCCCAAGTACCTTCTCCGAGCTCGTCGCATGTGATGGGTGTTGAATGATCTCCCTCCTTCTTATAGTAAGTGCACCAATGTGATACCGGTAGGCAAATGTGATTACCATCCCAAATCTTTCTATAGGGAGTATCCTTGTCATCTCTCGCCTTCCACTCTTGAGCAAGAGGAGTAGGAATGTCCATATTTAATGTCACGTACTCCTCAATAATATCAAGTTGGTGGCGAATGTACGGACTCACGGGGATCAGTATGTAGTCCCCATACTGATTGTGCATTATCTTGACATCCGTGGAAGGGAGCATTCCCGTTTGGAGTACTACGCCATGATCGTCATAACGCAAGACTTGTTTAAATTTACGCTGTAGCGGTGTAGGATTATGTACCTTGGTTGTTTCTTCCACTGGCCTCAGTTGTAGATGATCTGATCGTAGCGAACCTTGTAACGTTTGACCGCCATTTTGTCCTACTAGCGCAGCAGATGGAGTAGATGCCTGAAAAGGGAAAAGATTGTATTAAGTTTACGTTCAAGGGAGGAGAGGGAGGAAAGTAGCGACTTACCATTTTAGTTGGATAATAGAATAGAGAGAGGAAATGTGCGTCCGTCACTCGTGTGATTCAACGATGGAATGATTCTCACTGTGGAAGGCTCGCTATTTATATAGAAATGCTTGATTCTCATTGGATGATGATCCTCATTGGACAATAACATCAAGCTGATTCCAAATCTGGCCTCCGTTTACCAATCCGAGCCTTCATTCGCCCGCTGGAGCTGTTTCTTGTGAAATTCTAACTCTATCGTTTTCCGTCAATCTCCCAAAATCTTAAATGGCGTCTCACATCTAAACGAAGACAGATAGGAACAAGGCGATTCTTTCAGTGAATTTGTCTCACTCTTAGCTTTCAAACGAGCTATTGCACGACTTTCTACGATCTCTAGAACCAAAGTTGGAAGATCGGTGCCGGGGGGGGGGACGTCAGCGAAACTTTTTCTCTCCGATTGACTTGAAACTCACCATACCGATGCAGAATTTCACGCTGAATCCGAATCTGGCCTCCGTTTTCCCATCCGATGCCTCGTTTTGACGCTACAGCCCAAAACGTCCAAAATTCTAACTCTGCCGTTTTTCGACAGTCTCCCAAAATGTTAAATGGCGCCTCACATCTAAACGAAGACAGATATGAACAAGGCGTTTCTTTCACTGAATTTGTCTCACTCTTAGCTTTCAAACGAGCTATGGCACGACAAAATCGTCCACTAGAAGCCAAGATCGAAGCTAGCTGTCCAGATGGGGCGGGAGGTCAGTGAAATTTGATGAAAAATGTTTTGGTGACGGTCCCAGGTCGAAATTCCACACTTTGGAAAATTTTCAAAATTTTACCCATACAAAGCCACTCTGACACTTAGGATTTTTTCAGGTGAGCGAGCTCCGACCTAAAATCTTGTAACCGCTCTAACTTTTGAACGGCTGGTCCGATTGACTCGCAACAAAAAAATGTTGTCGAGCAGTTTTTTCTCCTCTTTCCAATGCAACTCGAACGAACAAAATCCGTTCACTAGAACCAAAGTTAGAAGATTGCTGTCGGGGGGGGGAGGTCAGTGAAATTTGATGAAAAATGTTTTGGTGACGGTCCCAGGTCGAAATTCCACACTTTGGAAAATTTTCAAAATTTTACCCATACAAAGCCACTCTGACACTTAGGATTTTTTCAGGTGAGCTACGACAGTCCACCCTCCCAACCTGGCCGGCACACCACGCCAACCTGGCCGGCACACCACGCCAACCTAGACACCGCATCACCGTGCGCTACACGACGGTCGACCAGAGGGGGGGGACGTCAGACCCGAAGCACCACGGCGGCCGACCACGACACTCTGCCGGTCCAGAGGGGGGGGGACGTCAGACCCGAAGCACCACGGCGGCCGACCACGACACTCTGCCGGTCCAGAGGGGGGGGACGTCAGCGACGGCGGCCATCTTGCGCGGTCCAGAAGTGGAGTTTTACTTACTACTAACGCTTCGTCTCGACTATTGCATTCTATATGATTGTTCAATTATCTATCGAGTTAGTTGATTTTGGCAAGTTAGCCTTGGCATTAATAACAGGATAACAAAAGTGTAAGCAGATGCTTGGCCTAATTGAGATATTGGAGGGTTTAGAAAAAAATGAGTCCATATTATACGTGTACCCGATATGATGCAGCAATTACATAATTATATGTTATTGCATTTATATTTTGTATATAGTTTTGGTCATTAAAAGAACACTTAAATACAATTTCATCTCAGTATAACTAACAAACCCATTCATGTCATTTTCTATTTCAAAGGTCGGTATTTTCTGATATACGTTCAGTTGACCAAAATGTTGCCAAGGTTACACGCGTTAAAATATTTGAGCATTTCTACGCTGTAAAACCATCAATAGGCTACCTGGTATGAATCCAAAAGTAAGAGATACTTGGGATATTGTCATACCGTAGATATCGGATGATCGCATGTACGATCACCGGCTCTTCAGAGTATTAAAAGCACTGAAATTTTGTCAAAATTTTAATCACAAATACAGATTCCATTCCGTGTCATCTTCGGCATATTTTGAATTGTAGACTCATTATGTACATTACTAAGATAATCGAAGATGTCGAAATTCCATAGAAATCGGATTGACAGAAATACTATTTACTGGAATTTCAGGTTGCAAAAATCTTATAAGCTATGAAATATCGCGATTCGATTGATTGTACGAATATGTACAAATAATGCCGTACACAATAGGAATACACAAAGACTATGAATTTTTCATTGTCTTTGGGTATACATGTATATAGCCTAGATGGGCCTATGCATTTAGAATGATTGGATATCCTAGGGACATAGACGTAGGCTTATACATGCAACCTACTCTATGGAGGCGCATGGGCAGCATACGTGAACAGTAAGCCTCATGCTAAGACTTTATCATGTCAACTGATTTTATATGTAGATGGAACTTCAATGACCCAATAACAGCTTGATAACATACATGTACGTCATGAATGCCACGAATGCATACAATGTACGTACGTATTTGTACATGCCCGGCACATAATAGGTCCACATAGGGCTGATATGCCTTCATTAGGGACATCCTAGTGAACTTTGATGTGAAAGTTTATCATTTAGTACATCAATTTTGTTTTTTCTAAAAATAGCTCATTGCGTTCAAGCAATGTTTCTGCATGAACTCCCGATCGGCCTCATTGTCTTATGCTGTTCAGCGCTAAGCATACAAGCCATTTTTGAATCTCAAAGAGCCAGTTGTCGCATATACGATCACTGCCAAAATTCATTTTCACAAACAAAGAATATATATTATCAGCTAACATACTAAATCCATGTGTAAGAGAAGAAGTATGATATCGTTGGAAATGAAAAGTGCATTTTACAATGTATGAAGTAAAATTTTTGGATTATTCATCGTCTACGTGAAGCATTTCGAAAATTGAAATTTCAATGAATGGTACTGTGATTCAAATTCAAATTTGTCACGCATTGAGGTTGATGTGAAAGTTTCATCTCAATACACGACTACGTGAAATTCCAATGTAGAGTTAGAAAGCATTGATCAAAATACATAATTTAAAATTGCAAGAGACATGAAACTGTAAAATGTCGCATGTACGATCACCGGCAGCATATGTGCTTGCGACTCTATTTTTTGACAGAAAAACAATCACAAATTTGAAGTGGTATATTGCCCCTGTTTGTGATCTTGTCATTGTGATCCCATGTCATTGATCAAAGTTCAAGCCACCTCTAAACAAGTTGAAACATCTATGATTTTATTTCTGTTCATCTCTATATTATAACGTCTTAGTTTGAATTTTATTGTATCTTTGTGAAATAAAGATTCACTTAACGCCTTGAGAATCCACTGAAGTGGTGAAGCATGTTGGCGTAAATATTGTTTTTTATTTTTTTCCATATCGATTTACAGTTGCTTTGATTCTGTTTTTATATATATATATATATATATATATATATATATATATATATATATATATATATATATATATATATATGATAAATCAAAACGAATTGATTTGTGATGCACTACATGTTTCAGCATGTGCACATGCCATCTTCAGGTGAACAAAAGACTGTTTGACATTTAATCACTTAAATACAAAATCGAGACATATCGGATGATGATCACTTTTCATACAATTCAACATTTATGGCGTCACGTTGTCTGGTCTCTTGCGTCAAGTCAAACAATAAAAGCAGTGAAATACAATAAAACAATAAAACTATTTACAGATTCAGGCATAGAGATATGGAGCTTCCCCGTTCATTCATCAGGTGGTCAATATTTGATTTCTTCAACAGGATAGATTCTGGAATTCTTGGATAGTACGTGCTAGAGACAATCACTTGTCACAGTTCTCACACATGTATTTGTAGACAATGTTAGATTTGAGTTCGGACGGCACTTTGTCTTTATTCGAGAAGAACATGCTAGTTTTCATAGTTTTGAAAACAGGACGAATTTTGACATTCGGAGGAATAATTTTGTTGATCTCTTTGATATGATTCAAAAAATTGTTCTCACCTTCAGCAATGAAGGGGAAGCTCCAATTGAGTATGCGACACTCTAATGGATCTGAATTTTGAGTGAGAGTCCGGTTGTCATGTCTCGCCTCAACATCTTTACGAACGCGAGTAATTTCATATTCAGTGAAGCCATTTTTTTGAAAAATATTGCTGATGATAGAAACGGATTTTTGATAATTTCTGACGCTGGAATTTATTTTCAAAGCACGGTCAAAAAGAGATCTCATGGCGGCGAAGCGGTATCGCTTAGGTGAATACGCCGAATTAGGAGTATAGATACCGGTATTGGTTTCTTTCAGCTGCCAGGCAGTATGGAAACCATCATCATCAGCTCTGGTGACAATGGTGTCAAGAAATTCAAGATTATGATTGACCTCTTCTTCGAAAGTAAAATCAATGTCAGAATGCAGATCATTTAAAAAAGAATGAAAAGCATGAATATCAGCGTCGGCTTCAAAAATGCAGAAGATATCATCCACATATCTTTTGTAAAAGACAGGGGCTGAACCAGAAAACTTGTTCAGTTGTTTTTCAAGCATATCCATGGCGAAAGAAGCCATCGTTGGGGCGAGACATGAGCCCATGGACATCCCATCCACTTGTAGATAGAGTTCGTTGTCGAAAGAAAATAAAATGTTGGTGCATGCCAATTTTAAAAGCTCACGCAAGGCTCGCTTTCCGATTGGAATTTCATCTTCAGATATCATGGAAATGATATGATTAATAGTATCGTCGACCGGGATACTGGTGAACAAATTCTTCACATCAAAGCTGACCATTTTCCGATTTTTGGAAGAGTGATGACCTTTGACAAGATCAACAAAATCAAAAGAATCCTTCAAAGTGAAATTTTTCGGAATCAATGGCTTTAAAATGTTATCCAACTATTTTGCTAAATTGGATGGATAAGCATTTATCATACTACGGATTGGGCGATACGGAGGATCACTTTGGTTCTTGTGGACTTTTGGGAGTTTACTTTGCATTTTATTTTGCAATTATTGCAGAAGAAGAGATCATTTTTTAATTCAGAGAGACACATGATATCAATTAATAGTGAAAGCAAAAGTGTATATAAACAATTGCATTCTTCAGACTTTCACAACAGATGCATGTATAATAAGAAACATAATAACGTAACTAAAAGAAACGATAACTCAAACAGAAATTGCAGGAATGTTAACTATAATTGGAGGGTTCAACAATATAATAAGGAAAATGAACCTATGAATCATAATGAAAATAATTGGAGAACTTCAAATAGGAATAGTGATCCTCATAATGGACATAATTACTATAACAGCTACAATTACCTTAATTTTACTAACAAACCTGCATTCTATGACCGGAAGATATCCTATAGACGATTATTTTAATGTAACTTTGACATCTATGTATATGTACTTGTGCTATAATTTCAAAAAATATATGCATTAATCCCTTGAAGAGTCCTATGATAGGACGTAAACCGGTCGGGATAAAATCTTGAGTTTTGATTGTCTTCTTTGGGCTATTTTTTTGATATATTATTTGCCATTTTTGTATATCTCTTTTTACATTATTTTCGCCAAAAATGGACTCCCGATGGAGACAATCCTCTACTGACAAAGCACAAGTTTTATATGATAAAATCGAAAAATTGGAAAACAAGATAAATGGGCTAACGTCAACAGTAAATACAATTTATAGACTCATGAGTGCATTCCAACTTGACATCAAATTAGATTTGAATACAATAAAAAATGAAACAAGTGGTATCAACAATCTCAAAAAGGAGCTAAAATTGGAAATAACAAACTTATCTAATAAGTTAACGAGAATTGAAACTCCAAAGTTAGATTGGAAGAAAAAGATGAACCACCGAAAATTCGCTTTTTACGACGCCCTGAAAAACAATTCTATCGCGGAAATCTATGAAAAAGCTTTGAATAGTGAAAACGTAAAGATTCCAAAGAAACTATTTAAAAATCCCGTATCTCAGCATTCTACACAAGAAAAAGAACTAAGAAAAGAAATGTGCTTAAAGAACTGTGAATATGAAATAAAGAGACTAAAACTGGTAGCCGATATTAAGAACAAAGTGGTGAAAGAAATAGATGATGAAATATCAGACTTTTATAATGCACATTATAACAGTGAGGAAGGAGACCGCCGAAAACATCGATGGAGAGAAATGGTAGAAGGAGAAGAACAAACAAGCAAAGTAATTTGGCAGAAGAAGAGATCATTTTTAATTCAGAGAGACACATGATATCAATTAATAGTGAAAGCAAAAGTGTATATAAACAATTGCATTCTTCAAACTTTCACAACAGATGCATGTATAATAAGAAACATAATAACGTAACTAAAAGAAACGATAACTCAAACAGAAATTGCAGGAATGTTAACTATAATTGGAGGGTTCAACAATATAATAAGGAAAATGAACTTATGAATCATAATGAAAATAATTGGAGAACTTCAAATAGGAATAATGATCCTCATAATGGACATAATTACTATAACAGCTACAATTACCTTAATTTTACTAACAAACCTGCATTCTATGACCGGAAGATATCCTATAGACGATTATTTTAATGTAACTTTGACATCTATGTATATGTACTTGTGCTATAATTTCAAAAAATATATGCATTAATCCCTTGAAGAGTCCTATGATAGGACGTAAACCGGTCGGGATAAAATCTTGAGTTTTGATTGTCTTCTTTGGGCTATTTTTTTGATATATTATTTGCCATTTTTGTATATCTCTTTTTACATTATTTTCGCCAAAAATGGACTCCCGATGGAGACAATCCTCTACTGACAAAGCACAAGTTTTATATGATAAAATCGAAAAATTGGAAAACAAGATAAATGGGCTAACGTCAACAGTAAATACAATGTATAGACTCATGAGTGCATTCCAACTTGACATCAAATTAGATTTGAATACAATAAAAAATGAAACAAGTGGTATCAACAATCTCAAAAAGGAGCTAAAATTGGAAATAACAAACTTATCTAATAAGTTAACGAGAATTGAAACTCCAAAGTTAGATTGGAAGAAAAAGATGAACCACCGAAAATTCGCTTTTTACGACGCCCTGAAAAACAATTCTATCGCGGAAATCTATGAAAAAGCTTTGAATAGTGAAAACGTAAAGATTCCAAAGAAACTATTTAAAAATCCCGTATCTCAGCATTCTACACAAGAAAAAGAACTAAGAAAAGAAATGTGCTTAAAGAACTGTGAATATGAAATAAAGAGACTAAAACTGGTAGCCGATATTAAGAACAAAGTGGTGAAAGAAATAGATGATGAAATATCAGACTTTTATAATGCACATTATAACAGTGAGGAAGGAGACCGCCGAAAACATCGATGGAGAGAAATGGTAGAAGGAGAAGAACAAACAAGCAAAGTAATTTGGCAGAAGAAGAGATCATTTTTAATTCAGAGAGACACATGATATCAATTAATAGTGAAAGCAAAAGTGTATATAAACAATTGCATTCTTCAAACTTTCACAACAGATGCATGTATAATAAGAAACATAATAACGTAACTAAAAGAAACGATAACTCAAACAGAAATTGCAGGAATGTTAACTATAATTGGAGGGTTCAACAATATAATAAGGAAAATGAACTTATGAATCATAATGAAAATAATTGGAGAACTTCAAATAGGAATAATGATCCTCATAATGGACATAATTACTATAACAGCTACAATTACCTTAATTTTACTAACAAACCTGCATTCTATGACCGGAAGATATCCTATAGACGATTATTTTAATGTAACTTTGACATCTATGTATATGTACTTGTGCTATAATTTCAAAAAATATATGCATTAATCCCTTGAAGAGTCCTATGATAGGACGTAAACCGGTCGGGATAAAATCTTGAGTTTTGATTGTCTTCTTTGGGCTATTTTTTTGATATATTATTTGCCATTTTTGTATATCTCTTTTTACATTATTTTCGCCAAAAATGGACTCCCGATGGAGACAATCCTCTACTGACAAAGCACAAGTTTTATATGATAAAATCGAAAAATTGGAAAACAAGATAAATGGGCTAACGTCAACAGTAAATACAATGTATAGACTCATGAGTGCATTCCAACTTGACATCAAATTAGATTTGAATACAATAAAAAATGAAACAAGTGGTATCAACAATCTCAAAAAGGAGCTAAAATTGGAAATAACAAACTTATCTAATAAGTTAACGAGAATTGAAACTCCAAAGTTAGATTGGAAGAAAAAGATGAACCACCGAAAATTCGCTTTTTACGACGCCCTGAAAAACAATTCTATCGCGGAAATCTATGAAAAAGCTTTGAATAGTGAAAACGTAAAGATTCCAAAGAAACTATTTAAAAATCCCGTATCTCAGCATTCTACACGAGAAAAAGAACTAAGAAAAGAAATGTGCTTAAAGAACTGTGAATATGAAATAAAGAGACTAAAACTGGTAGCCGATATTAAGAACAAAGTGGTGAAAGAAATAGATGATGAAATATCAGACTTTTATAATGCACATTATAACAGTGAGGAAGGAGACCGCCGAAAACATCGATGGAGAGAAATGGTAGAAGGAGAAGAACAAACAAGCAAAGTAATTTGGCAGAAGAAGAGATCATTTTTAATTCAGAGAGACACATGATATCAATTAATAGTGAAAGCAAAAGTGTATATAAACAATTGCATTCTTCAAACTTTCACAACAGATGCATGTATAATAAGAAACATAATAACGTAACTAAAAGAAACGATAACTCAAACAGAAATTGCAGGAATGTTAACTATAATTGGAGGGTTCAACAATATAATAAGGAAAATGAACTTATGAATCATAATGAAAATAATTGGAGAACTTCAAATAGGAATAATGATCCTTATAATGGACATAATTACTATAACAGCTACAATTACCTTAATTTTACTAACAAACCTGCATTCTATGACCGGAAGATATCCTATAGACGATTATTTTAATGTAACTTTGACATCTATGTATATGTACTTGTGCTATAATTTCAAAAAATATATGCATTAATCCCTTGAAGAGTCCTATGATAGGACGTAAACCGGTCGGGATAAAATCTTGAGTTTTGATTGTCTTCTTTGGGCTATTTTTTTGATATATTATTTGCCATTTTTGTATATCTCTTTTTACATTATTTTCGCCAAAAATGGACTCCCGATGGAGACAATCCTCTACTGACAAAGCACAAGTTTTATATGATAAAATCGAAAAATTGGAAAACAAGATAAATGGGCTAACGTCAACAGTAAATACAATGTATAGACTCATGAGTGCATTCCAACTTGACATCAAATTAGATTTGAATACAATAAAAAATGAAACAAGTGGTATCAACAATCTCAAAAAGGAGCTAAAATTGGAAATAACAAACTTATCTAATAAGTTAACGAGAATTGAAACTCCAAAGTTAGATTGGAAGAAAAAGATGAACCACCGAAAATTCGCTTTTTACGACGCCCTGAAAAACAATTCTATCGCGGAAATCTATGAAAAAGCTTTGAATAGTGAAAACGTAAAGATTCCAAAGAAACTATTTAAAAATCCCGTATCTCAGCATTCTACACAAGAAAAAGAACTAAGAAAAGAAATGTGCTTAAAGAACTGTGAATATGAAATAAAGAGACTAAAACTGGTAGCCGATATTAAGAACAAAGTGGTGAAAGAAATAGATGATGAAATATCAGACTTTTATAATGCACATTATAACAGTGAGGAAGGAGACCGCCGAAAACATCGATGGAGAGAAATGGTAGAAGGAGAAGAACAAACAAGCAAAGTAATTTGGCAGAAGAAGAGATCATTTTTTAATTCAGAGAGACACATGATATCAATTAATAGTGAAAGCAAAAGTGTATATAAACAATTGCATTCTTCAAACTTTCACAACAGATGCATGTATAATAAGAAACATAATAACGTAACTAAAAGAAACGATAACTCAAACAGAAATTGCAGGAATGTTAACTATAATTGGAGGGTTCAACAATATAATAAGGAAAATGAACTTATGAATCATAATGAAAATAATTGGAGAACTTCAAATAGGAATAATGATCCTCATAATGGACATAATTACTATAACAGCTACAATTACCTTAATTTTACTAACAAACCTGCATTCTATGACCGGAAGATATCCTATAGACGATTATTTTAATGTAACTTTGACATCTATGTATATGTACTTGTGCTATAATTTCAAAAAATATATGCATTAATCCCTTGAAGAGTCCTATGATAGGACGTAAACCGGTCGGGATAAAATCTTGAGTTTTGATTGTCTTCTTTGGGCTATTTTTTTGATATATTATTTGCCATTTTTGTATATCTCTTTTTACATTATTTTCGCCAAAAATGGACTCCCGATGGAGACAATCCTCTACTGACAAAGCACAAGTTTTATATGATAAAATCGAAAAATTGGAAAACAAGATAAATGGGCTAACGTCAACAGTAAATACAATGTATAGACTCATGAGTGCATTCCAACTTGACATCAAATTAGATTTGAATACAATAAAAAATGAAACAAGTGGTATCAACAATCTCAAAAAGGAGCTAAAATTGGAAATAACAAACTTATCTAATAAGTTAACGAGAATTGAAACTCCAAAGTTAGATTGGAAGAAAAAGATGAACCACCGAAAATTCGCTTTTTACGACGCCCTGAAAAACAATTCTATCGCGGAAATCTATGAAAAAGCTTTGAATAGTGAAAACGTAAAGATTCCAAAGAAACTATTTAAAAATCCCGTATCTCAGCATTCTACACGAGAAAAAGAACTAAGAAAAGAAATGTGCTTAAAGAACTGTGAATATGAAATAAAGAGACTAAAACTGGTAGCCGATATTAAGAACAAAGTGGTGAAAGAAATAGATGATGAAATATCAGACTTTTATAATGCACATTATAACAGTGAGGAAGGAGACCGCCGAAAACATCGATGGAGAGAAATGGTAGAAGGAGAAGAACAAACAAGCAAAGTAATTTGGCAGAAGAAGAGATCATTTTTTAATTCAGAGAGACACATGATATCAATTAATAGTGAAAGCAAAAGTGTATATAAACAATTGCATTCTTCAAACTTTCACAACAGATGCATGTATAATAAGAAACATAATAACGTAACTAAAAGAAACGATAACTCAAACAGAAATTGCAGGAATGTTAACTATAATTGGAGGGTTCAACAATATAATAAGGAAAATGAACTTATGAATCATAATGAAAATAATTGGAGAACTTCAAATAGGAATAATGATCCTCATAATGGACATAATTACTATAACAGCTACAATTACCTTAATTTTACTAACAAACCTGCATTCTATGACCGGAAGATATCCTATAGACGATTATTTTAATGTAACTTTGACATCTATGTATATGTACTTGTGCTATAATTTCAAAAAATATATGCATTAATCCCTTGAAGAGTCCTATGATAGGACGTAAACCGGTCGGGATAAAATCTTGAGTTTTGATTGTCTTCTTTGGGCTATTTTTTTGATATATTATTTGCCATTTTTGTATATCTCTTTTTACATTATTTTCGCCAAAAATGGACTCCCGATGGAGACAATCCTCTACTGACAAAGCACAAGTTTTATATGATAAAATCGAAAAATTGGAAAACAAGATAAATGGGCTAACGTCAACAGTAAATACAATGTATAGACTCATGAGTGCATTCCAACTTGACATCAAATTAGATTTGAATACAATAAAAAATGAAACAAGTGGTATCAACAATCTCAAAAAGGAGCTAAAATTGGAAATAACAAACTTATCTAATAAGTTAACGAGAATTGAAACTCCAAAGTTAGATTGGAAGAAAAAGATGAACCACCGAAAATTCGCTTTTTACGACGCCCTGAAAAACAATTCTATCGCGGAAATCTATGAAAAAGCTTTGAATAGTGAAAACGTAAAGATTCCAAAGAAACTATTTAAAAATCCCGTATCTCAGCATTCTACACGAGAAAAAAGAACTAAGAAAAGAAATGTGCTTAAAGAACTGTGAATATGAAATAAAGAGACTAAAACTGGTAGCCGATATTAAGAACAAAGTGGTGAAAGAAATAGATGATGAAATATCAGACTTTTATAATGCACATTATAACAGTGAGGAAGGAGACCGCCGAAAACATCGATGGAGAGAAATGGTAGAAGGAGAAGAACAAACAAGCAAAGTAATTTGGCAGAAGAAGAGATCATTTTTTAATTCAGAGAGACACATGATATCAATTAATAGTGAAAGCAAAAGTGTATATAAACAATTGCATTCTTCAAACTTTCACAACAGATGCATGTATAATAAGAAACATAATAACGTAACTAAAAGAAACGATAACTCAAACAGAAATTGCAGGAATGTTAACTATAATTGGAGGGTTCAACAATATAATAAGGAAAATGAACTTATGAATCATAATGAAAATAATTGGAGAACTTCAAATAGGAATAATGATCCTCATAATGGACATAATTACTATAACAGCTACAATTACCTTAATTTTACTAACAAACCTGCATTCTATGACCGGAAGATATCCTATAGACGATTATTTTAATGTAACTTTGACATCTATGTATATGTACTTGTGCTATAATTTCAAAAAATATATGCATTAATCCCTTGAAGAGTCCTATGATAGGACGTAAACCGGTCGGGATAAAATCTTGAGTTTTGATTGTCTTCTTTGGGCTATTTTTTTGATATATTATTTGCCATTTTTGTATATCTCTTTTTACATTATTTTCGCCAAAAATGGACTCCCGATGGAGACAATCCTCTACTGACAAAGCACAAGTTTTATATGATAAAATCGAAAAATTGGAAAACAAGATAAATGGGCTAACGTCAACAGTAAATACAATGTATAGACTCATGAGTGCATTCCAACTTGACATCAAATTAGATTTGAATACAATAAAAAATGAAACAAGTGGTATCAACAATCTCAAAACGGAGCTAAAATTGGAAATAACAAACTTATCTAATAAGTTAACGAGAATTGAAACTCCAAAGTTAGATTGGAAGAAAAAGATGAACCACCGAAAATTCGCTTTTTACGACGCCCTGAAAAACAATTCTATCGCGGAAATCTATGAAAAAGCTTTGAATAGTGAAAACGTAAAGATTCCAAAGAAACTATTTAAAAATCCCGTATCTCAGCATTCTACACGAGAAAAAGAACTAAGAAAAGAAATGTGCTTAAAGAACTGTGAATATGAAATAAAGAGACTAAAACTGGTAGCCGATATTAAGAACAAAGTGGTGAAAGAAATAGATGATGAAATATCAGACTTTTATAATGCACATTATAACAGTGAGGAAGGAGACCGCCGAAAACATCGATGGAGAGAAATGGTAGAAGGAGAAGAACAAACAAGCAAAGTAATTTGGCAGAAGAAGAGATCATTTTTTAATTCAGAGAGACACATGATATCAATTAATAGTGAAAGCAAAAGTGTATATAAACAATTGCATTCTTCAAACTTTCACAACAGATGCATGTATAATAAGAAACATAATAACGTAACTAAAAGAAACGATAACTCAAACAGAAATTGCAGGAATGTTAACTATAATTGGAGGGTTCAACAATATAATAAGGAAAATGAACTTATGAATCATAATGAAAATAATTGGAGAACTTCAAATAGGAATAATGATCCTCATAATGGACATAATTACTATAACAGCTACAATTACCTTAATTTTACTAACAAACCTGCATTCTATGACCGGAAGATATCCTATAGACGATTATTTTAATGTAACTTTGACATCTATGTATATGTACTTGTGCTATAATTTCAAAAAATATATGCATTAATCCCTTGAAGAGTCCTATGATAGGACGTAAACCGGTCGGGATAAAATCTTGAGTTTTGATTGTCTTCTTTGGGCTATTTTTTTGATATATTATTTGCCATTTTTGTATATCTCTTTTTACATTATTTTCGCCAAAAATGGACTCCCGATGGAGACAATCCTCTACTGACAAAGCACAAGTTTTATATGATAAAATCGAAAAATTGGAAAACAAGATAAATGGGCTAACGTCAACAGTAAATACAATGTATAGACTCATGAGTGCATTCCAACTTGACATCAAATTAGATTTGAATACAATAAAAAATGAAAACAAGTGGTATCAACAATCTCAAAAAGGAGCTAAAATTGGAAATAACAAACTTATCTAATAAGTTAACGAGAATTGAAACTCCAAAGTTAGATTGGAAGAAAAAGATGAACCACCGAAAATTCGCTTTTTACGACGCCCTGAAAAACAATTCTATCGCGGAAATCTATGAAAAAGCTTTGAATAGTGAAAACGTAAAGATTCCAAAGAAACTATTTAAAAATCCCGTATCTCAGCATTCTACACGAGAAAAAGAACTAAGAAAAGAAATGTGCTTAAAGAACTGTGAATATGAAATAAAGAGACTAAAACTGGTAGCCGATATTAAGAACAAAGTGGTGAAAGAAATAGATGATGAAATATCAGACTTTTATAATGCACATTATAACAGTGAGGAAGGAGACCGCCGAAAACATCGATGGAGAGAAATGGTAGAAGGAGAAGAACAAACAAGCAAAGTAATTTGGCAGAAGAAGAGATCATTTTTTAATTCAGAGAGACACATGATATCAATTAATAGTGAAAGCAAAAGTGTATATAAACAATTGCATTCTTCAAACTTTCACAACAGATGCATGTATAATAAGAAACATAATAACGTAACTAAAAGAAACGATAACTCAAACAGAAATTGCAGGAATGTTAACTATAATTGGAGGGTTCAACAATATAATAAGGAAAATGAACTTATGAATCATAATGAAAATAATTGGAGAACTTCAAATAGGAATAATGATCCTCATAATGGACATAATTACTATAACAGCTACAATTACCTTAATTTTACTAACAAACCTGCATTCTATGACCGGAAGATATCCTATAGACGATTATTTTAATGTAACTTTGACATCTATGTATATGTACTTGTGCTATAATTTCAAAAAATATATGCATTAATCCCTTGAAGAGTCCTATGATAGGACGTAAACCGGTCGGGATAAAATCTTGAGTTTTGATTGTCTTCTTTGGGCTATTTTTTTGATATATTATTTGCCATTTTTGTATATCTCTTTTTACATTATTTTCGCCAAAAATGGACTCCCGATGGAGACAATCCTCTACTGACAAAGCACAAGTTTTATATGATAAAATCGAAAAATTGGAAAACAAGATAAATGGGCTAACGTCAACAGTAAATACAATGTATAGACTCATGAGTGCATTCCAACTTGACATCAAATTAGATTTGAATACAATAAAAAATGAAACAAGTGGTATCAACAATCTCAAAAAGGAGCTAAAATTGGAAATAACAAACTTATCTAATAAGTTAACGAGAATTGAAACTCCAAAGTTAGATTGGAAGAAAAAGATGAACCACCGAAAATTCGCTTTTTACGACGCCCTGAAAAACAATTCTATCGCGGAAATCTATGAAAAAGCTTTGAATAGTGAAAACGTAAAGATTCCAAAGAAACTATTTAAAAATCCCGTATCTCAGCATTCTACACGAGAAAAAGAACTAAGAAAAGAAATGTGCTTAAAGAACTGTGAATATGAAATAAAGAGACTAAAACTGGTAGCCGATATTAAGAACAAAGTGGTGAAAGAAATAGATGATGAAATATCAGACTTTTATAATGCACATTATAACAGTGAGGAAGGAGACCGCCGAAAACATCGATGGAGAGAAATGGTAGAAGGAGAAGAACAAACAAGCAAAGTAATTTGGCAGAAGAAGAGATCATTTTTTAATTCAGAGAGACACATGATATCAATTAATAGTGAAAGCAAAAGTGTATATAAACAATTGCATTCTTCAAACTTTCACAACAGATGCATGTATAATAAGAAACATAATAACGTAACTAAAAGAAACGATAACTCAAACAGAAATTGCAGGAATGTTAACTATAATTGGAGGGTTCAACAATATAATAAGGAAAATGAACTTATGAATCATAATGAAAATAATTGGAGAACTTCAAATAGGAATAATGATCCTCATAATGGACATAATTACTATAACAGCTACAATTACCTTAATTTTACTAACAAACCTGCATTCTATGACCGGAAGATATCCTATAGACGATTATTTTAATGTAACTTTGACATCTATGTATATGTACTTGTGCTATAATTTCAAAAAATATATGCATTAATCCCTTGAAGAGTCCTATGATAGGACGTAAACCGGTCGGGATAAAATCTTGAGTTTTGATTGTCTTCTTTGGGCTATTTTTTTGATATATTATTTGCCATTTTTGTATATCTCTTTTTACATTATTTTCGCCAAAAATGGACTCCCGATGGAGACAATCCTCTACTGACAAAGCACAAGTTTTATATGATAAAATCGAAAAATTGGAAAACAAGATAAATGGGCTAACGTCAACAGTAAATACAATGTATAGACTCATGAGTGCATTCCAACTTGACATCAAATTAGATTTGAATACAATAAAAAATGAAACAAGTGGTATCAACAATCTCAAAACGGAGCTAAAATTGGAAATAACAAACTTATCTAATAAGTTAACGAGAATTGAAACTCCAAAGTTAGATTGGAAGAAAAAGATGAACCACCGAAAATTCGCTTTTTACGACGCCCTGAAAAACAATTCTATCGCGGAAATCTATGAAAAAGCTTTGAATAGTGAAAACGTAAAGATTCCAAAGAAACTATTTAAAAATCCCGTATCTCAGCATTCTACACGAGAAAAAGAACTAAGAAAAGAAATGTGCTTAAAGAACTGTGAATATGAAATAAAGAGACTAAAACTGGTAGCCGATATTAAGAACAAAGTGGTGAAAGAAATAGATGATGAAATATCAGACTTTTATAATGCACATTATAACAGTGAGGAAGGAGACCGCCGAAAACATCGATGGAGAGAAATGGTAGAAGGAGAAGAACAAACAAGCAAAGTAATTTGGCAGAAGAAGAGATCATTTTTTAATTCAGAGAGACACATGATATCAATTAATAGTGAAAGCAAAAGTGTATATAAACAATTGCATTCTTCAAACTTTCACAACAGATGCATGTATAATAAGAAACATAATAACGTAACTAAAAGAAACGATAACTCAAACAGAAATTGCAGGAATGTTAACTATAATTGGAGGGTTCAACAATATAATAAGGAAAATGAACTTATGAATCATAATGAAAATAATTGGAGAACTTCAAATAGGAATAATGATCCTCATAATGGACATAATTACTATAACAGCTACAATTACCTTAATTTTACTAACAAACCTGCATTCTATGACCGGAAGATATCCTATAGACGATTATTTTAATGTAACTTTGACATCTATGTATATGTACTTGTGCTATAATTTCAAAAAATATATGCATTAATCCCTTGAAGAGTCCTATGATAGGACGTAAACCGGTCGGGATAAAATCTTGAGTTTTGATTGTCTTCTTTGGGCTATTTTTTTGATATATTATTTGCCATTTTTGTATATCTCTTTTTACATTATTTTCGCCAAAAATGGACTCCCGATGGAGACAATCCTCTACTGACAAAGCACAAGTTTTATATGATAAAATCGAAAAATTGGAAAACAAGATAAATGGGCTAACGTCAACAGTAAATACAATGTATAGACTCATGAGTGCATTCCAACTTGACATCAAATTAGATTTGAATACAATAAAAAATGAAACAAGTGGTATCAACAATCTCAAAAAGGAGCTAAAATTGGAAATAACAAACTTATCTAATAAGTTAACGAGAATTGAAACTCCAAAGTTAGATTGGAAGAAAAAGATGAACCACCGAAAATTCGCTTTTTACGACGCCCTGAAAAACAATTCTATCGCGGAAATCTATGAAAAAGCTTTGAATAGTGAAAACGTAAAGATTCCAAAGAAACTATTTAAAAATCCCGTATCTCAGCATTCTACACGAGAAAAAGAACTAAGAAAAGAAATGTGCTTAAAGAACTGTGAATATGAAATAAAGAGACTAAAACTGGTAGCCGATATTAAGAACAAAGTGGTGAAAGAAATAGATGATGAAATATCAGACTTTTATAATGCACATTATAACAGTGAGGAAGGAGACCGCCGAAAACATCGATGGAGAGAAATGGTAGAAGGAGAAGAACAAACAAGCAAAGTAATTTGGCAGAAGAAGAGATCATTTTTTAATTCAGAGAGACACATGATATCAATTAATAGTGAAAGCAAAAGTGTATATAAACAATTGCATTCTTCAAACTTTCACAACAGATGCATGTATAATAAGAAACATAATAACGTAACTAAAAGAAACGATAACTCAAACAGAAATTGCAGGAATGTTAACTATAATTGGAGGGTTCAACAATATAATAAGGAAAATGAACTTATGAATCATAATGAAAATAATTGGAGAACTTCAAATAGGAATAATGATCCTCATAATGGACATAATTACTATAACAGCTACAATTACCTTAATTTTACTAACAAACCTGCATTCTATGACCGGAAGATATCCTATAGACGATTATTTTAATGTAACTTTGACATCTATGTATATGTACTTGTGCTATAATTTCAAAAAATATATGCATTAATCCCTTGAAGAGTCCTATGATAGGACGTAAACCGGTCGGGATAAAATCTTGAGTTTTGATTGTCTTCTTTGGGCTATTTTTTTGATATATTATTTGCCATTTTTGTATATCTCTTTTTACATTATTTTCGCCAAAAATGGACTCCCGATGGAGACAATCCTCTACTGACAAAGCACAAGTTTTATATGATAAAATCGAAAAATTGGAAAACAAGATAAATGGGCTAACGTCAACAGTAAATACAATGTATAGACTCATGAGTGCATTCCAACTTGACATCAAATTAGATTTGAATACAATAAAAAATGAAACAAGTGGTATCAACAATCTCAAAAAGGAGCTAAAATTGGAAATAACAAACTTATCTAATAAGTTAACGAGAATTGAAACTCCAAAGTTAGATTGGAAGAAAAAGATGAACCACCGAAAATTCGCTTTTTACGACGCCCTGAAAAACAATTCTATCGCGGAAATCTATGAAAAAGCTTTGAATAGTGAAAACGTAAAGATTCCAAAGAAACTATTTAAAAATCCCGTATCTCAGCATTCTACACGAGAAAAAGAACTAAGAAAAGAAATGTGCTTAAAGAACTGTGAATATGAAATAAAGAGACTAAAACTGGTAGCCGATATTAAGAACAAAGTGGTGAAAGAAATAGATGATGAAATATCAGACTTTTATAATGCACATTATAACAGTGAGGAAGGAGACCGCCGAAAACATCGATGGAGAGAAATGGTAGAAGGAGAAGAACAAACAAGCAAAGTAATTTGGCAGAAGAAGAGATCATTTTTTAATTCAGAGAGACACATGATATCAATTAATAGTGAAAGCAAAAGTGTATATAAACAATTGCATTCTTCAAACTTTCACAACAGATGCATGTATAATAAGAAACATAATAACGTAACTAAAAGAAACGATAACTCAAACAGAAATTGCAGGAATGTTAACTATAATTGGAGGGTTCAACAATATAATAAGGAAAATGAACTTATGAATCATAATGAAAATAATTGGAGAACTTCAAATAGGAATAATGATCCTCATAATGGACATAATTACTATAACAGCTACAATTACCTTAATTTTACTAACAAACCTGCATTCTATGACCGGAAGATATCCTATAGACGATTATTTTAATGTAACTTTGACATCTATGTATATGTACTTGTGCTATAATTTCAAAAAATATATGCATTAATCCCTTGAAGAGTCCTATGATAGGACGTAAACCGGTCGGGATAAAATCTTGAGTTTTGATTGTCTTCTTTGGGCTATTTTTTTGATATATTATTTGCCATTTTTGTATATCTCTTTTTACATTATTTTCGCCAAAAATGGACTCCCGATGGAGACAATCCTCTACTGACAAAGCACAAGTTTTATATGATAAAATCGAAAAATTGGAAAACAAGATAAATGGGCTAACGTCAACAGTAAATACAATGTATAGACTCATGAGTGCATTCCAACTTGACATCAAATTAGATTTGAATACAATAAAAAATGAAACAAGTGGTATCAACAATCTCAAAAAGGAGCTAAAATTGGAAATAACAAACTTATCTAATAAGTTAACGAGAATTGAAACTCCAAAGTTAGATTGGAAGAAAAAGATGAACCACCGAAAATTCGCTTTTTACGACGCCCTGAAAAACAATTCTATCGCGGAAATCTATGAAAAAGCTTTGAATAGTGAAAACGTAAAGATTCCAAAGAAACTATTTAAAAATCCCGTATCTCAGCATTCTACACGAGAAAAAGAACTAAGAAAAGAAATGTGCTTAAAGAACTGTGAATATGAAATAAAGAGACTAAAACTGGTAGCCGATATTAAGAACAAAGTGGTGAAAGAAATAGATGATGAAATATCAGACTTTTATAATGCACATTATAACAGTGAGGAAGGAGACCGCCGAAAACATCGATGGAGAGAAATGGTAGAAGGAGAAGAACAAACAAGCAAAGTAATTTGGCAGAAGAAGAGATCATTTTTTAATTCAGAGAGACACATGATATCAATTAATAGTGAAAGCAAAAGTGTATATAAACAATTGCATTCTTCAAACTTTCACAACAGATGCATGTATAATAAGAAACATAATAACGTAACTAAAAGAAACGATAACTCAAACAGAAATTGCAGGAATGTTAACTATAATTGGAGGGTTCAACAATATAATAAGGAAAATGAACTTATGAATCATAATGAAAATAATTGGAGAACTTCAAATAGGAATAATGATCCTCATAATGGACATAATTACTATAACAGCTACAATTACCTTAATTTTACTAACAAACCTGCATTCTATGACCGGAAGATATCCTATAGACGATTATTTTAATGTAACTTTGACATCTATGTATATGTACTTGTGCTATAATTTCAAAAAATATATGCATTAATCCCTTGAAGAGTCCTATGATAGGACGTAAACCGGTCGGGATAAAATCTTGAGTTTTGATTGTCTTCTTTGGGCTATTTTTTTGATATATTATTTGCCATTTTTGTATATCTCTTTTTACATTATTTTCGCCAAAAATGGACTCCCGATGGAGACAATCCTCTACTGACAAAGCACAAGTTTTATATGATAAAATCGAAAAATTGGAAAACAAGATAAATGGGCTAACGTCAACAGTAAATACAATGTATAGACTCATGAGTGCATTCCAACTTGACATCAAATTAGATTTGAATACAATAAAAAATGAAACAAGTGGTATCAACAATCTCAAAAAGGAGCTAAAATTGGAAATAACAAACTTATCTAATAAGTTAACGAGAATTGAAACTCCAAAGTTAGATTGGAAGAAAAAGATGAACCACCGAAAATTCGCTTTTTACGACGCCCTGAAAAACAATTCTATCGCGGAAATCTATGAAAAAGCTTTGAATAGTGAAAACGTAAAGATTCCAAAGAAACTATTTAAAAATCCCGTATCTCAGCATTCTACACGAGAAAAAGAACTAAGAAAAGAAATGTGCTTAAAGAACTGTGAATATGAAATAAAGAGACTAAAACTGGTAGCCGATATTAAGAACAAAGTGGTGAAAGAAATAGATGATGAAATATCAGACTTTTATAATGCACATTATAACAGTGAGGAAGGAGACCGCCGAAAACATCGATGGAGAGAAATGGTAGAAGGAGAAGAACAAACAAGCAAAGTAATTTGGCAGAAGAAGAGATCATTTTTTAATTCAGAGAGACACATGATATCAATTAATAGTGAAAGCAAAAGTGTATATAAACAATTGCATTCTTCAAACTTTCACAACAGATGCATGTATAATAAGAAACATAATAACGTAACTAAAAGAAACGATAACTCAAACAGAAATTGCAGGAATGTTAACTATAATTGGAGGGTTCAACAATATAATAAGGAAAATGAACTTATGAATCATAATGAAAATAATTGGAGAACTTCAAATAGGAATAATGATCCTCATAATGGACATAATTACTATAACAGCTACAATTACCTTAATTTTACTAACAAACCTGCATTCTATGACCGGAAGATATCCTATAGACGATTATTTTAATGTAACTTTGACATCTATGTATATGTACTTGTGCTATAATTTCAAAAAATATATGCATTAATCCCTTGAAGAGTCCTATGATAGGACGTAAACCGGTCGGGATAAAATCTTGAGTTTTGATTGTCTTCTTTGGGCTATTTTTTTGATATATTATTTGCCATTTTTGTATATCTCTTTTTACATTATTTTCGCCAAAAATGGACTCCCGATGGAGACAATCCTCTACTGACAAAGCACAAGTTTTATATGATAAAATCGAAAAATTGGAAAACAAGATAAATGGGCTAACGTCAACAGTAAATACAATGTATAGACTCATGAGTGCATTCCAACTTGACATCAAATTAGATTTGAATACAATAAAAAATGAAACAAGTGGTATCAACAATCTCAAAAAGGAGCTAAAATTGGAAATAACAAACTTATCTAATAAGTTAACGAGAATTGAAACTCCAAAGTTAGATTGGAAGAAAAAGATGAACCACCGAAAATTCGCTTTTTACGACGCCCTGAAAAACAATTCTATCGCGGAAATCTATGAAAAAGCTTTGAATAGTGAAAACGTAAAGATTCCAAAGAAACTATTTAAAAATCCCGTATCTCAGCATTCTACACGAGAAAAAGAACTAAGAAAAGAAATGTGCTTAAAGAACTGTGAATATGAAATAAAGAGACTAAAACTGGTAGCCGATATTAAGAACAAAGTGGTGAAAGAAATAGATGATGAAATATCAGACTTTTATAATGCACATTATAACAGTGAGGAAGGAGACCGCCGAAAACATCGATGGAGAGAAATGGTAGAAGGAGAAGAACAAACAAGCAAAGTAATTTGGCAGAAGAAGAGATCATTTTTTAATTCAGAGAGACACATGATATCAATTAATAGTGAAAGCAAAAGTGTATATAAACAATTGCATTCTTCAAACTTTCACAACAGATGCATGTATAATAAGAAACATAATAACGTAACTAAAAGAAACGATAACTCAAACAGAAATTGCAGGAATGTTAACTATAATTGGAGGGTTCAACAATATAATAAGGAAAATGAACTTATGAATCATAATGAAAATAATTGGAGAACTTCAAATAGGAATAATGATCCTCATAATGGACATAATTACTATAACAGCTACAATTACCTTAATTTTACTAACAAACCTGCATTCTATGACCGGAAGATATCCTATAGACGATTATTTTAATGTAACTTTGACATCTATGTATATGTACTTGTGCTATAATTTCAAAAAATATATGCATTAATCCCTTGAAGAGTCCTATGATAGGACGTAAACCGGTCGGGATAAAATCTTGAGTTTTGATTGTCTTCTTTGGGCTATTTTTTTGATATATTATTTGCCATTTTTGTATATCTCTTTTTACATTATTTTCGCCAAAAATGGACTCCCGATGGAGACAATCCTCTACTGACAAAGCACAAGTTTTATATGATAAAATCGAAAAATTGGAAAACAAGATAAATGGGCTAACGTCAACAGTAAATACAATGTATAGACTCATGAGTGCATTCCAACTTGACATCAAATTAGATTTGAATACAATAAAAAATGAAACAAGTGGTATCAACAATCTCAAAAAGGAGCTAAAATTGGAAATAACAAACTTATCTAATAAGTTAACGAGAATTGAAACTCCAAAGTTAGATTGGAAGAAAAAGATGAACCACCGAAAATTCGCTTTTTACGACGCCCTGAAAAACAATTCTATCGCGGAAATCTATGAAAAAGCTTTGAATAGTGAAAACGTAAAGATTCCAAAGAAACTATTTAAAAATCCCGTATCTCAGCATTCTACACGAGAAAAAGAACTAAGAAAAGAAATGTGCTTAAAGAACTGTGAATATGAAATAAAGAGACTAAAACTGGTAGCCGATATTAAGAACAAAGTGGTGAAAGAAATAGATGATGAAATATCAGACTTTTATAATGCACATTATAACAGTGAGGAAGGAGACCGCCGAAAACATCGATGGAGAGAAATGGTAGAAGGAGAAGAACAAACAAGCAAAGTAATTTGGCAGAAGAAGAGATCATTTTTTAATTCAGAGAGACACATGATATCAATTAATAGTGAAAGCAAAAGTGTATATAAACAATTGCATTCTTCAAACTTTCACAACAGATGCATGTATAATAAGAAACATAATAACGTAACTAAAAGAAACGATAACTCAAACAGAAATTGCAGGAATGTTAACTATAATTGGAGGGTTCAACAATATAATAAGGAAAATGAACTTATGAATCATAATGAAAATAATTGGAGAACTTCAAATAGGAATAATGATCCTCATAATGGACATAATTACTATAACAGCTACAATTACCTTAATTTTACTAACAAACCTGCATTCTATGACCGGAAGATATCCTATAGACGATTATTTTAATGTAACTTTGACATCTATGTATATGTACTTGTGCTATAATTTCAAAAAATATATGCATTAATCCCTTGAAGAGTCCTATGATAGGACGTAAACCGGTCGGGATAAAATCTTGAGTTTTGATTGTCTTCTTTGGGCTATTTTTTTGATATATTATTTGCCATTTTTGTATATCTCTTTTTACATTATTTTCGCCAAAAATGGACTCCCGATGGAGACAATCCTCTACTGACAAAGCACAAGTTTTATATGATAAAATCGAAAAATTGGAAAACAAGATAAATGGGCTAACGTCAACAGTAAATACAATGTATAGACTCATGAGTGCATTCCAACTTGACATCAAATTAGATTTGAATACAATAAAAAATGAAACAAGTGGTATCAACAATCTCAAAAAGGAGCTAAAATTGGAAATAACAAACTTATCTAATAAGTTAACGAGAATTGAAACTCCAAAGTTAGATTGGAAGAAAAAGATGAACCACCGAAAATTCGCTTTTTACGACGCCCTGAAAAACAATTCTATCGCGGAAATCTATGAAAAAGCTTTGAATAGTGAAAACGTAAAGATTCCAAAGAAACTATTTAAAAATCCCGTATCTCAGCATTCTACACGAGAAAAAGAACTAAGAAAAGAAATGTGCTTAAAGAACTGTGAATATGAAATAAAGAGACTAAAACTGGTAGCCGATATTAAGAACAAAGTGGTGAAAGAAATAGATGATGAAATATCAGACTTTTATAATGCACATTATAACAGTGAGGAAGGAGACCGCCGAAAACATCGATGGAGAGAAATGGTAGAAGGAGAAGAACAAACAAGCAAAGTAATTTGGCAGAAGAAGAGATCATTTTTAATTCAGAGAGACACATGATATCAATTAATAGTGAAAGCAAAAGTGTATATAAACAATTGCATTCTTCAAACTTTCACAACAGATGCATGTATAATAAGAAACATAATAACGTAACTAAAAGAAACGATAACTCAAACAGAAATTGCAGGAATGTTAACTATAATTGGAGGGTTCAACAATATAATAAGGAAAATGAACTTATGAATCATAATGAAAATAATTGGAGAACTTCAAATAGGAATAATGATCCTCATAATGGACATAATTACTATAACAGCTACAATTACCTTAATTTTACTAACAAACCTGCATTCTATGACCGGAAGATATCCTATAGACGATTATTTTAATGTAACTTTGACATCTATGTATATGTACTTGTGCTATAATTTCAAAAAATATATGCATTAATCCCTTGAAGAGTCCTATGATAGGACGTAAACCGGTCGGGATAAAATCTTGAGTTTTGATTGTCTTCTTTGGGCTATTTTTTTGATATATTATTTGCCATTTTTGTATATCTCTTTTTACATTATTTTCGCCAAAAATGGACTCCCGATGGAGACAATCCTCTACTGACAAAGCACAAGTTTTATATGATAAAATCGAAAAATTGGAAAACAAGATAAATGGGCTAACGTCAACAGTAAATACAATGTATAGACTCATGAGTGCATTCCAACTTGACATCAAATTAGATTTGAATACAATAAAAAATGAAACAAGTGGTATCAACAATCTCAAAAAGGAGCTAAAATTGGAAATAACAAACTTATCTAATAAGTTAACGAGAATTGAAACTCCAAAGTTAGATTGGAAGAAAAAGATGAACCACCGAAAATTCGCTTTTTACGACGCCCTGAAAAACAATTCTATCGCGGAAATCTATGAAAAAGCTTTGAATAGTGAAAACGTAAAGATTCCAAAGAAACTATTTAAAAATCCCGTATCTCAGCATTCTACACGAGAAAAAGAACTAAGAAAAGAAATGTGCTTAAAGAACTGTGAATATGAAATAAAGAGACTAAAACTGGTAGCCGATATTAAGAACAAAGTGGTGAAAGAAATAGATGATGAAATATCAGACTTTTATAATGCACATTATAACAGTGAGGAAGGAGACCGCCGAAAACATCGATGGAGAGAAATGGTAGAAGGAGAAGAACAAACAAGCAAAGTAATTTGGCAGAAGAAGAGATCATTTTTTAATTCAGAGAGACACATGATATCAATTAATAGTGAAAGCAAAAGTGTATATAAACAATTGCATTCTTCAAACTTTCACAACAGATGCATGTATAATAAGAAACATAATAACGTAACTAAAAGAAACGATAACTCAAACAGAAATTGCAGGAATGTTAACTATAATTGGAGGGTTCAACAATATAATAAGGAAAATGAACTTATGAATCATAATGAAAATAATTGGAGAACTTCAAATAGGAATAATGATCCTCATAATGGACATAATTACTATAACAGCTACAATTACCTTAATTTTACTAACAAACCTGCATTCTATGACCGGAAGATATCCTATAGACGATTATTTTAATGTAACTTTGACATCTATGTATATGTACTTGTGCTATAATTTCAAAAAATATATGCATTAATCCCTTGAAGAGTCCTATGATAGGACGTAAACCGGTCGGGATAAAATCTTGAGTTTTGATTGTCTTCTTTGGGCTATTTTTTTGATATATTATTTGCCATTTTTGTATATCTCTTTTTACATTATTTTCGCCAAAAATGGACTCCCGATGGAGACAATCCTCTACTGACAAAGCACAAGTTTTATATGATAAAATCGAAAAATTGGAAAACAAGATAAATGGGCTAACGTCAACAGTAAATACAATGTATAGACTCATGAGTGCATTCCAACTTGACATCAAATTAGATTTGAATACAATAAAAAATGAAACAAGTGGTATCAACAATCTCAAAAAGGAGCTAAAATTGGAAATAACAAACTTATCTAATAAGTTAACGAGAATTGAAACTCCAAAGTTAGATTGGAAGAAAAAGATGAACCACCGAAAATTCGCTTTTTACGACGCCCTGAAAAACAATTCTATCGCGGAAATCTATGAAAAAGCTTTGAATAGTGAAAACGTAAAGATTCCAAAGAAACTATTTAAAAATCCCGTATCTCAGCATTCTACACGAGAAAAAGAACTAAGAAAAGAAATGTGCTTAAAGAACTGTGAATATGAAATAAAGAGACTAAAACTGGTAGCCGATATTAAGAACAAAGTGGTGAAAGAAATAGATGATGAAATATCAGACTTTTATAATGCACATTATAACAGTGAGGAAGGAGACCGCCGAAAACATCGATGGAGAGAAATGGTAGAAGGAGAAGAACAAACAAGCAAAGTAATTTGGCAGAAGAAGAGATCATTTTTTAATTCAGAGAGACACATGATATCAATTAATAGTGAAAGCAAAAGTGTATATAAACAATTGCATTCTTCAAACTTTCACAACAGATGCATGTATAATAAGAAACATAATAACGTAACTAAAAGAAACGATAACTCAAACAGAAATTGCAGGAATGTTAACTATAATTGGAGGGTTCAACAATATAATAAGGAAAATGAACTTATGAATCATAATGAAAATAATTGGAGAACTTCAAATAGGAATAATGATCCTCATAATGGACATAATTACTATAACAGCTACAATTACCTTAATTTTACTAACAAACCTGCATTCTATGACCGGAAGATATCCTATAGACGATTATTTTAATGTAACTTTGACATCTATGTATATGTACTTGTGCTATAATTTCAAAAAATATATGCATTAATCCCTTGAAGAGTCCTATGATAGGACGTAAACCGGTCGGGATAAAATCTTGAGTTTTGATTGTCTTCTTTGGGCTATTTTTTTGATATATTATTTGCCATTTTTGTATATCTCTTTTTACATTATTTTCGCCAAAAATGGACTCCCGATGGAGACAATCCTCTACTGACAAAGCACAAGTTTTATATGATAAAATCGAAAAATTGGAAAACAAGATAAATGGGCTAACGTCAACAGTAAATACAATGTATAGACTCATGAGTGCATTCCAACTTGACATCAAATTAGATTTGAATACAATAAAAAATGAAACAAGTGGTATCAACAATCTCAAAAAGGAGCTAAAATTGGAAATAACAAACTTATCTAATAAGTTAACGAGAATTGAAACTCCAAAGTTAGATTGGAAGAAAAAGATGAACCACCGAAAATTCGCTTTTTACGACGCCCTGAAAAACAATTCTATCGCGGAAATCTATGAAAAAGCTTTGAATAGTGAAAACGTAAAGATTCCAAAGAAACTATTTAAAAATCCCGTATCTCAGCATTCTACACGAGAAAAAGAACTAAGAAAAGAAATGTGCTTAAAGAACTGTGAATATGAAATAAAGAGACTAAAACTGGTAGCCGATATTAAGAACAAAGTGGTGAAAGAAATAGATGATGAAATATCAGACTTTTATAATGCACATTATAACAGTGAGGAAGGAGACCGCCGAAAACATCGATGGAGAGAAATGGTAGAAGGAGAAGAACAAACAAGCAAAGTAATTTGGCAGAAGAAGAGATCATTTTTTAATTCAGAGAGACACATGATATCAATTAATAGTGAAAGCAAAAGTGTATATAAACAATTGCATTCTTCAAACTTTCACAACAGATGCATGTATAATAAGAAACATAATAACGTAACTAAAAGAAACGATAACTCAAACAGAAATTGCAGGAATGTTAACTATAATTGGAGGGTTCAACAATATAATAAGGAAAATGAACTTATGAATCATAATGAAAATAATTGGAGAACTTCAAATAGGAATAATGATCCTCATAATGGACATAATTACTATAACAGCTACAATTACCTTAATTTTACTAACAAACCTGCATTCTATGACCGGAAGATATCCTATAGACGATTATTTTAATGTAACTTTGACATCTATGTATATGTACTTGTGCTATAATTTCAAAAAATATATGCATTAATCCCTTGAAGAGTCCTATGATAGGACGTAAACCGGTCGGGATAAAATCTTGAGTTTTGATTGTCTTCTTTGGGCTATTTTTTTGATATATTATTTGCCATTTTTGTATATCTCTTTTTACATTATTTTCGCCAAAAATGGACTCCCGATGGAGACAATCCTCTACTGACAAAGCACAAGTTTTATATGATAAAATCGAAAAATTGGAAAACAAGATAAATGGGCTAACGTCAACAGTAAATACAATGTATAGACTCATGAGTGCATTCCAACTTGACATCAAATTAGATTTGAATACAATAAAAAATGAAACAAGTGGTATCAACAATCTCAAAAAGGAGCTAAAATTGGAAATAACAAACTTATCTAATAAGTTAACGAGAATTGAAACTCCAAAGTTAGATTGGAAGAAAAAGATGAACCACCGAAAATTCGCTTTTTACGACGCCCTGAAAAACAATTCTATCGCGGAAATCTATGAAAAAGCTTTGAATAGTGAAAACGTAAAGATTCCAAAGAAACTATTTAAAAATCCCGTATCTCAGCATTCTACACGAGAAAAAGAACTAAGAAAAGAAATGTGCTTAAAGAACTGTGAATATGAAATAAAGAGACTAAAACTGGTAGCCGATATTAAGAACAAAGTGGTGAAAGAAATAGATGATGAAATATCAGACTTTTATAATGCACATTATAACAGTGAGGAAGGAGACCGCCGAAAACATCGATGGAGAGAAATGGTAGAAGGAGAAGAACAAACAAGCAAAGTAATTTGGCAGAAGAAGAGATCATTTTTTAATTCAGAGAGACACATGATATCAATTAATAGTGAAAGCAAAAGTGTATATAAACAATTGCATTCTTCAAACTTTCACAACAGATGCATGTATAATAAGAAACATAATAACGTAACTAAAAGAAACGATAACTCAAACAGAAATTGCAGGAATGTTAACTATAATTGGAGGGTTCAACAATATAATAAGGAAAATGAACTTATGAATCATAATGAAAATAATTGGAGAACTTCAAATAGGAATAATGATCCTCATAATGGACATAATTACTATAACAGCTACAATTACCTTAATTTTACTAACAAACCTGCATTCTATGACCGGAAGATATCCTATAGACGATTATTTTAATGTAACTTTGACATCTATGTATATGTACTTGTGCTATAATTTCAAAAAATATATGCATTAATCCCTTGAAGAGTCCTATGATAGGACGTAAACCGGTCGGGATAAAATCTTGAGTTTTGATTGTCTTCTTTGGGCTATTTTTTTGATATATTATTTGCCATTTTTGTATATCTCTTTTTACATTATTTTCGCCAAAAATGGACTCCCGATGGAGACAATCCTCTACTGACAAAGCACAAGTTTTATATGATAAAATCGAAAAATTGGAAAACAAGATAAATGGGCTAACGTCAACAGTAAATACAATGTATAGACTCATGAGTGCATTCCAACTTGACATCAAATTAGATTTGAATACAATAAAAAATGAAACAAGTGGTATCAACAATCTCAAAAAGGAGCTAAAATTGGAAATAACAAACTTATCTAATAAGTTAACGAGAATTGAAACTCCAAAGTTAGATTGGAAGAAAAAGATGAACCACCGAAAATTCGCTTTTTACGACGCCCTGAAAAACAATTCTATCGCGGAAATCTATGAAAAAGCTTTGAATAGTGAAAACGTAAAGATTCCAAAGAAACTATTTAAAAATCCCGTATCTCAGCATTCTACACGAGAAAAAGAACTAAGAAAAGAAATGTGCTTAAAGAACTGTGAATATGAAATAAAGAGACTAAAACTGGTAGCCGATATTAAGAACAAAGTGGTGAAAGAAATAGATGATGAAATATCAGACTTTTATAATGCACATTATAACAGTGAGGAAGGAGACCGCCGAAAACATCGATGGAGAGAAATGGTAGAAGGAGAAGAACAAACAAGCAAAGTAATTTGGCAGAAGAAGAGATCATTTTTTAATTCAGAGAGACACATGATATCAATTAATAGTGAAAGCAAAAGTGTATATAAACAATTGCATTCTTCAAACTTTCACAACAGATGCATGTATAATAAGAAACATAATAACGTAACTAAAAGAAACGATAACTCAAACAGAAATTGCAGGAATGTTAACTATAATTGGAGGGTTCAACAATATAATAAGGAAAATGAACTTATGAATCATAATGAAAATAATTGGAGAACTTCAAATAGGAATAATGATCCTCATAATGGACATAATTACTATAACAGCTACAATTACCTTAATTTTACTAACAAACCTGCATTCTATGACCGGAAGATATCCTATAGACGATTATTTTAATGTAACTTTGACATCTATGTATATGTACTTGTGCTATAATTTCAAAAAATATATGCATTAATCCCTTGAAGAGTCCTATGATAGGACGTAAACCGGTCGGGATAAAATCTTGAGTTTTGATTGTCTTCTTTGGGCTATTTTTTTGATATATTATTTGCCATTTTTGTATATCTCTTTTTACATTATTTTCGCCAAAAATGGACTCCCGATGGAGACAATCCTCTACTGACAAAGCACAAGTTTTATATGATAAAATCGAAAAATTGGAAAACAAGATAAATGGGCTAACGTCAACAGTAAATACAATGTATAGACTCATGAGTGCATTCCAACTTGACATCAAATTAGATTTGAATACAATAAAAAATGAAACAAGTGGTATCAACAATCTCAAAAAGGAGCTAAAATTGGAAATAACAAACTTATCTAATAAGTTAACGAGAATTGAAACTCCAAAGTTAGATTGGAAGAAAAAGATGAACCACCGAAAATTCGCTTTTTACGACGCCCTGAAAAACAATTCTATCGCGGAAATCTATGAAAAAGCTTTGAATAGTGAAAACGTAAAGATTCCAAAGAAACTATTTAAAAATCCCGTATCTCAGCATTCTACACGAGAAAAAGAACTAAGAAAAGAAATGTGCTTAAAGAACTGTGAATATGAAATAAAGAGACTAAAACTGGTAGCCGATATTAAGAACAAAGTGGTGAAAGAAATAGATGATGAAATATCAGACTTTTATAATGCACATTATAACAGTGAGGAAGGAGACCGCCGAAAACATCGATGGAGAGAAATGGTAGAAGGAGAAGAACAAACAAGCAAAGTAATTTGGCAGAAGAAGAGATCATTTTTTAATTCAGAGAGACACATGATATCAATTAATAGTGAAAGCAAAAGTGTATATAAACAATTGCATTCTTCAAACTTTCACAACAGATGCATGTATAATAAGAAACATAATAACGTAACTAAAAGAAACGATAACTCAAACAGAAATTGCAGGAATGTTAACTATAATTGGAGGGTTCAACAATATAATAAGGAAAATGAACTTATGAATCATAATGAAAATAATTGGAGAACTTCAAATAGGAATAATGATCCTCATAATGGACATAATTACTATAACAGCTACAATTACCTTAATTTTACTAACAAACCTGCATTCTATGACCGGAAGATATCCTATAGACGATTATTTTAATGTAACTTTGACATCTATGTATATGTACTTGTGCTATAATTTCAAAAAATATATGCATTAATCCCTTGAAGAGTCCTATGATAGGACGTAAACCGGTCGGGATAAAATCTTGAGTTTTGATTGTCTTCTTTGGGCTATTTTTTTGATATATTATTTGCCATTTTTGTATATCTCTTTTTACATTATTTTCGCCAAAAATGGACTCCCGATGGAGACAATCCTCTACTGACAAAGCACAAGTTTTATATGATAAAATCGAAAAATTGGAAAACAAGATAAATGGGCTAACGTCAACAGTAAATACAATGTATAGACTCATGAGTGCATTCCAACTTGACATCAAATTAGATTTGAATACAATAAAAAATGAAACAAGTGGTATCAACAATCTCAAAAAGGAGCTAAAATTGGAAATAACAAACTTATCTAATAAGTTAACGAGAATTGAAACTCCAAAGTTAGATTGGAAGAAAAAGATGAACCACCGAAAATTCGCTTTTTACGACGCCCTGTAAAACAATTCTATCGCGGAAATCTATGAAAAAGCTTTGAATAGTGAAAACGTAAAGATTCCAAAGAAACTATTTAAAAATCCCGTATCTCAGCATTCTACACGAGAAAAAGAACTAAGAAAAGAAATGTGCTTAAAGAACTGTGAATATGAAATAAAGAGACTAAAACTGGTAGCCGATATTAAGAACAAAGTGGTGAAAGAAATAGATGATGAAATATCAGACTTTTATAATGCACATTATAACAGTGAGGAAGGAGACCGCCGAAAACATCGATGGAGAGAAATGGTAGAAGGAGAAGAACAAACAAGCAAAGTAATTTGGCAGAAGAAGAGATCATTTTTTAATTCAGAGAGACACATGATATCAATTAATAGTGAAAGCAAAAGTGTATATAAACAATTGCATTCTTCAAACTTTCACAACAGATGCATGTATAATAAGAAACATAATAACGTAACTAAAAGAAACGATAACTCAAACAGAAATTGCAGGAATGTTAACTATAATTGGAGGGTTCAACAATATAATAAGGAAAATGAACTTATGAATCATAATGAAAATAATTGGAGAACTTCAAATAGGAATAATGATCCTCATAATGGACATAATTACTATAACAGCTACAATTACCTTAATTTTACTAACAAACCTGCATTCTATGACCGGAAGATATCCTATAGACGATTATTTTAATGTAACTTTGACATCTATGTATATGTACTTGTGCTATAATTTCAAAAAATATATGCATTAATCCCTTGAAGAGTCCTATGATAGGACGTAAACCGGTCGGGATAAAATCTTGAGTTTTGAATGTCTTCTTTGGGCTATTTTTTTGATATATTATTTGCCATTTTTGTATATCTCTTTTTACATTATTTTCGCCAAAAATGGACTCCCGATGGAGACAATCCTCTACTGACAAAGCACAAGTTTTATATGATAAAATCGAAAAATTGGAAAACAAGATAAATGGGCTAACGTCAACAGTAAATACAATGTATAGACTCATGAGTGCATTCCAACTTGACATCAAATTAGATTTGAATACAATAAAAAATGAAACAAGTGGTATCAACAATCTCAAAAAGGAGCTAAAATTGGAAATAACAAACTTATCTAATAAGTTAACGAGAATTGAAACTCCAAAGTTAGATTGGAAGAAAAAGATGAACCACCGAAAATTCGCTTTTTACGACGCCCTGAAAAACAATTCTATCGCGGAAATCTATGAAAAAGCTTTGAATAGTGAAAACGTAAAGATTCCAAAGAAACTATTTAAAAATCCCGTATCTCAGCATTCTACACGAGAAAAAGAACTAAGAAAAGAAATGTGCTTAAAGAACTGTGAATATGAAATAAAGAGACTAAAACTGGTAGCCGATATTAAGAACAAAGTGGTGAAAGAAATAGATGATGAAATATCAGACTTTTATAATGCACATTATAACAGTGAGGAAGGAGACCGCCGAAAACATCGATGGAGAGAAATGGTAGAAGGAGAAGAACAAACAAGCAAAGTAATTTGGCAGAAGAAGAGATCATTTTTAATTCAGAGAGACACATGATATCAATTAATAGTGAAAGCAAAAGTGTATATAAACAATTGCATTCTTCAAACTTTCACAACAGATGCATGTATAATAAGAAACATAATAACGTAACTAAAAGAAACGATAACTCAAACAGAAATTGCAGGAATGTTAACTATAATTGGAGGGTTCAACAATATAATAAGGAAAATGAACTTATGAATCATAATGAAAATAATTGGAGAACTTCAAATAGGAATAATGATCCTCATAATGGACATAATTACTATAACAGCTACAATTACCTTAATTTTACTAACAAACCTGCATTCTATGACCGGAAGATATCCTATAGACGATTATTTTAATGTAACTTTGACATCTATGTATATGTACTTGTGCTATAATTTCAAAAAATATATGCATTAATCCCTTGAAGAGTCCTATGATAGGACGTAAACCGGTCGGGATAAAATCTTGAGTTTTGATTGTCTTCTTTGGGCTATTTTTTTGATATATTATTTGCCATTTTTGTATATCTCTTTTTACATTATTTTCGCCAAAAATGGACTCCCGATGGAGACAATCCTCTACTGACAAAGCACAAGTTTTATATGATAAAATCGAAAAATTGGAAAACAAGATAAATGGGCTAACGTCAACAGTAAATACAATGTATAGACTCATGAGTGCATTCCAACTTGACATCAAATTAGATTTGAATACAATAAAAAATGAAACAAGTGGTATCAACAATCTCAAAAAGGAGCTAAAATTGGAAATAACAAACTTATCTAATAAGTTAACGAGAATTGAAACTCCAAAGTTAGATTGGAAGAAAAAGATGAACCACCGAAAATTCGCTTTTTACGACGCCCTGAAAAACAATTCTATCGCGGAAATCTATGAAAAAGCTTTGAATAGTGAAAACGTAAAGATTCCAAAGAAACTATTTAAAAATCCCGTATCTCAGCATTCTACACGAGAAAAAGAACTAAGAAAAGAAATGTGCTTAAAGAACTGTGAATATGAAATAAAGAGACTAAAACTGGTAGCCGATATTAAGAACAAAGTGGTGAAAGAAATAGATGATGAAATATCAGACTTTTATAATGCACATTATAACAGTGAGGAAGGAGACCGCCGAAAACATCGATGGAGAGAAATGGTAGAAGGAGAAGAACAAACAAGCAAAGTAATTTGGCAGAAGAAGAGATCATTTTTTAATTCAGAGAGACACATGATATCAATTAATAGTGAAAGCAAAAGTGTATATAAACAATTGCATTCTTCAAACTTTCACAACAGATGCATGTATAATAAGAAACATAATAACGTAACTAAAAGAAACGATAACTCAAACAGAAATTGCAGGAATGTTGACTATAATTGGAGGGTTCAACAATATAATAAGGAAAATGAACTTATGAATCATAATGAAAATAATTGGAGAACTTCAAATAGGAATAATGATCCTCATAATGGACATAATTACTATAACAGCTACAATTACCTTAATTTTACTAACAAACCTGCATTCTATGACCGGAAGATATCCTATAGACGATTATTTTAATGTAACTTTGACATCTATGTATATGTACTTGTGCTATAATTTCAAAAAATATATGCATTAATCCCTTGAAGAGTCCTATGATAGGACGTAAACCGGTCGGGATAAAATCTTGAGTTTTGATTGTCTTCTTTGGGCTATTTTTTTGATATATTATTTGCCATTTTTGTATATCTCTTTTTACATTATTTTCGCCAAAAATGGACTCCCGATGGAGACAATCCTCTACTGACAAAGCACAAGTTTTATATGATAAAATCGAAAAATTGGAAAACAAGATAAATGGGCTAACGTCAACAGTAAATACAATGTATAGACTCATGAGTGCATTCCAACTTGACATCAAATTAGATTTGAATACAATAAAAAATGAAACAAGTGGTATCAACAATCTCAAAAAGGAGCTAAAATTGGAAATAACAAACTTATCTAATAAGTTAACGAGAATTGAAACTCCAAAGTTAGATTGGAAGAAAAAGATGAACCACCGAAAATTCGCTTTTTACGACGCCCTGAAAAACAATTCTATCGCGGAAATCTATGAAAAAGCTTTGAATAGTGAAAACGTAAAGATTCCAAAGAAACTATTTAAAAATCCCGTATCTCAGCATTCTACACGAGAAAAAGAACTAAGAAAAGAAATGTGCTTAAAGAACTGTGAATATGAAATAAAGAGACTAAAACTGGTAGCCGATATTAAGAACAAAGTGGTGAAAGAAATAGATGATGAAATATCAGACTTTTATAATGCACATTATAACAGTGAGGAAGGAGACCGCCGAAAACATCGATGGAGAGAAATGGTAGAAGGAGAAGAACAAACAAGCAAAGTAATTTGGCAGAAGAAGAGATCATTTTTTAATTCAGAGAGACACATGATATCAATTAATAGTGAAAGCAAAAGTGTATATAAACAATTGCATTCTTCAAACTTTCACAACAGATGCATGTATAATAAGAAACATAATAACGTAACTAAAAGAAACGATAACTCAAACAGAAATTGCAGGAATGTTGACTATAATTGGAGGGTTCAACAATATAATAAGGAAAATGAACTTATGAATCATAATGAAAATAATTGGAGAACTTCAAATAGGAATAATGATCCTCATAATGGACATAATTACTATAACAGCTACAATTACCTTAATTTTACTAACAAACCTGCATTCTATGACCGGAAGATATCCTATAGACGATTATTTTAATGTAACTTTGACATCTATGTATATGTACTTGTGCTATAATTTCAAAAAATATATGCATTAATCCCTTGAAGAGTCCTATGATAGGACGTAAACCGGTCGGGATAAAATCTTGAGTTTTGATTGTCTTCTTTGGGCTATTTTTTTGATATATTATTTGCCATTTTTGTATATCTCTTTTTACATTATTTTCGACAAAAATGGACTCCCGATGGAGACAATCCTCTACTGACAAAGCACAAGTTTTATATGATAAAATCGAAAAATTGGAAAACAAGATAAATGGGCTAACGTCAACAGTAAATACAATGTATAGACTCATGAGTGCATTCCAACTTGACATCAAATTAGATTTGAATACAATAAAAAATGAAACAAGTGGTATCAACAATCTCAAAAAGGAGCTAAAATTGGAAATAACAAACTTATCTAATAAGTTAACGAGAATTGAAACTCCAAAGTTAGATTGGAAGAAAAAGATGAACCACCGAAAATTCGCTTTTTACGACGCCCTGAAAAACAATTTTATCGCGGAAATCTATGAAAAAGCTTTGAATAGTGAAAACGTAAAGATTCCAAAGAAACTATTTAAAAATCCCGTATCTCAGCATTCTACACGAGAAAAAGAACTAAGAAAAGAAATGTGCTTAAAGAACTGTGAATATGAAATAAAGAGACTAAAACTGGTAGCCGATATTAAGAACAAAGTGGTGAAAGAAATAGATGATGAAATATCAGACTTTTATAATGCACATTATAACAGTGAGGAAGGAGACCGCCGAAAACATCGATGGAGAGAAATGGTAGAAGGAGAAGAACAAACAAGCAAAGTAATTTGGCAGAAGAAGAGATCATTTTTTAATTCAGAGAGACACATGATATCAATTAATAGTGAAAGCAAAAGTGTATATAAACAATTGCATTCTTCAAACTTTCACAACAGATGCATGTATAATAAGAAACATAATAACGTAACTAAAAGAAACGATAACTCAAACAGAAATTGCAGGAATGTTGACTATAATTGGAGGGTTCAACAATATAATAAGGAAAATGAACTTATGAATCATAATGAAAATAATTGGAGAACTTCAAATAGGAATAATGATCCTCATAATGGACATAATTACTATAACAGCTACAATTACCTTAATTTTACTAACAAACCTGCATTCTATGACCGGAAGATATCCTATGGACGATTATTTTAATGTAACTTTGACATCTATGTATATGTACTTGTGCTATAATTTCAAAAAATATATGCATTAATCCCTTGAAGAGTCCTATGATAGGACGTAAACCGGTCGGGATAAAATCTTGAGTTTTGATTGTCTTCTTTGGGCTATTTTTTTGATATATTATTTGCCATTTTTGTATATCTCTTTTTACATTATTTTCGCCAAAAATGGACTCCCGATGGAGACAATCCTCTACTGACAAAGCACAAGTTTTATATGATAAAATCGAAAAATTGGAAAACAAGATAAATGGGCTAACGTCAACAGTAAATACAATGTATAGACTCATGAGTGCATTCCAACTTGACATCAAATTAGATTTGAATACAATAAAAAATGAAACAAGTGGTATCAACAATCTCAAAAAGGAGCTAAAATTGGAAATAACAAACTTATCTAATAAGTTAACGAGAATTGAAACTCCAAAGTTAGATTGGAAGAAAAAGATGAACCACCGAAAATTCGCTTTTTACGACGCCCTGAAAAACAATTCTATCGCGGAAATCTATGAAAAAGCTTTGAATAGTGAAAACGTAAAGATTCCAAAGAAACTATTTAAAAATCCCGTATCTCAGCATTCTACACGAGAAAAAGAACTAAGAAAAGAAATGTGCTTAAAGAACTGTGAATATGAAATAAAGAGACTAAAACTGGTAGCCGATATTAAGAACAAAGTGGTGAAAGAAATAGATGATGAAATATCAGACTTTTATAATGCACATTATAACAGTGAGGAAGGAGACCGCCGAAAACATCGATGGAGAGAAATGGTAGAAGGAGAAGAACAAACAAGCAAAGTAATTTGGCAGAAGAAGAGATCATTTTTTAATTCAGAGAGACACATGATATCAATTAATAGTGAAAGCAAAAGTGTATATAAACAATTGCATTCTTCAAACTTTCACAACAGATGCATGTATAATAAGAAACATAATAACGTAACTAAAAGAAACGATAACTCAAACAGAAATTGCAGGAATGTTAACTATAATTGGAGGGTTCAACAATATAATGAGGAAAATGAACTTATGAATCATAATGAAAATAATTGGAGAACTTCAAATAGGAATAATGATCCTCATAATGGACATAATTACTATAACAGCTACAATTACCTTAATTTTACTAACAAACCTGCATTCTATGACCGGAAGATATCCTATAGACGATTATTTTAATGTAACTTTGACATCTATGTATATGTACTTGTGCTATAATTTCAAAAAATATATGCATTAATCCCTTGAAGAGTCCTATGATAGGACGTAAACCGGTCGGGATAAAATCTTGAGTTTTGATTGTCTTCTTTGGGCTATTTTTTTGATATATTATTTGCCATTTTTGTATATCTCTTTTTACATTATTTTCGCCAAAAATGGACTCCCGATGGAGACAATCCTCTACTGACAAAGCACAAGTTTTATATGATAAAATCGAAAAATTGGAAAACAAGATAAATGGGTTAACGTCAACAGTAAATACAATGTATAGACTCATGAGTGCATTCCAACTTGACATCAAATTAGATTTGAATACAATAAAAAATGAAACAAGTGGTATCAACAATCTCAAAAAGGAGCTAAAATTGGAAATAACAAACTTATCTAATAAGTTAACGAGAATTGAAACTCCAAAGTTAGATTGGAAGAAAAAGATGAACCACCGAAAATTCGCTTTTTACGACGCCCTGAAAAACAATTTTATCGCGGAAATCTATGAAAAAGCTTTGAATAGTGAAAACGTAAAGATTCCAAAGAAACTATTTAAAAATCCCGTATCTCAGCATTCTACACGAGAAAAAGAACTAAGAAAAGAAATGTACTTAAAGAACTGTGAATATGAAATAAAGAGACTAAAACTGGTAGCCGATATTAAGAACAAAGTGGTGAAGGAAATAGATGATGAAATATCAGACTTTTATAATGCACATTATAACAGTGAGGAAGGAGACCGCCGAAAACATCGATGGAGAGAAATGGTAGAAGGAGAAGAACAAACAAGCAAAGTAATTTGGCAGAAGAAGAGATCATTTTTTAATTCAGAGAGACACATGATATCAATTAATAGTGAAAGCAAAAGTGTATATAAACAATTGCATTCTTCAAACTTTCACAACAGATGCATGTATAATAAGAAACATAATAACGTAACTAAAAGAAACGATAACTCAAACAGAAATTGCAGGAATGTTAACTATAATTGGAGGGTTCAACAATATAATAAGGAAAATGAACTTATGAATCATAATGAAAATAATTGGAGAACTTCAAATAGGAATAATGATCCTCATAATGGACATAATTACTATAACAGCTACAATTACCTTAATTTTACTAACAAACCTGCATTCTATGACCGGAAGATATCCTATAGACGATTATTTTAATGTAACTTTGACATCTATGTATATGTACTTGTGCTATAATTTCAAAAAATATATGCATTAATCCCTTGAAGAGTCCTATGATAGGACGTAAACCGGTCGGGATAAAATCTTGAGTTTTGATTGTCTTCTTTGGGCTATTTTTTTGATATATTATTTGCCATTTTTGTATATCTCTTTTTACATTATTTTCGCCAAAAATGGACTCCCGATGGAGACAATCCTCTACTGACAAAGCACAAGTTTTATATGATAAAATCGAAAAATTGGAAAACAAGATAAATGGGTTAACGTCAACAGTAAATACAATGTATAGACTCATGAGTGCATTCCAACTTGACATCAAATTAGATTTGAATACAATAAAAAATGAAACAAGTGGTATCAACAATCTCAAAAAGGAGCTAAAATTGGAAATAACAAACTTATCTAATAAGTTAACGAGAATTGAAACTCCAAAGTTAGATTGGAAGAAAAAGATGAACCACCGAAAATTCGCTTTTTACGACGCCCTGAAAAACAATTTTATCGCGGAAATCTATGAAAAAGCTTTGAATAGTGAAAACGTAAAGATTCCAAAGAAACTATTTAAAAATCCCGTATCTCAGCATTCTACACGAGAAAAAGAACTAAGAAAAGAAATGTGCTTAAAGAACTGTGAATATGAAATAAAGAGACTAAAACTGGTAGCCGATATTAAGAACAAAGTGGTGAAAGAAATAGATGATGAAATATCAGACTTTTATAATGCACATTATAACAGTGAGGAAGGAGACCGCCGAAAACATCGATGGAGAGAAATGGTAGAAGGAGAAGAACAAACAAGCAAAGTAATTTGGCAGAAGAAGAGATCATTTTTTAATTCAGAGAGACACATGATATCAATTAATAGTGAAAGCAAAAGTGTATATAAACAATTGCATTCTTCAAACTTTCACAACAGATGCATGTATAATAAGAAACATAATAACGTAACTAAAAGAAACGATAACTCAAACAGAAATTGCAGGAATGTTAACTATAATTGGAGGGTTCAACAATATAATAAGGAAAATGAACTTATGAATCATAATGAAAATAATTGGAGAACTTCAAATAGGAATAATGATCCTCATAATGGACATAATTACTATAACAGCTACAATTACCTTAATTTTACTAACAAACCTGCATTCTATGACCGGAAGATATCCTATAGACGATTATTTTAATGTAACTTTGACATCTATGTATATGTACTTGTGCTATAATTTCAAAAAATATATGCATTAATCCCTTGAAGAGTCCTATGATAGGACGTAAACCGGTCGGGATAAAATCTTGAGTTTTGATTGTCTTCTTTGGGCTATTTTTTTGATATATTATTTGCCATTTTTGTATATCTCTTTTTACATTATTTTCGCCAAAAATGGACTCCCGATGGAGACAATCCTCTACTGACAAAGCACAAGTTTTATATGATAAAATCGAAAAATTGGAAAACAAGATAAATGGGCTAACGTCAACAGTAAATACAATGTATAGACTCATGAGTGCATTCCAACTTGACATCAAATTAGATTTGAATACAATAAAAAATGAAACAAGTGGTATCAACAATCTCAAAAAGGAGCTAAAATTGGAAATAACAAACTTATCTAATAAGTTAACGAGAATTGAAACTCCAAAGTTAGATTGGAAGAAAAAGATGAACCACCGAAAATTCGCTTTTTACGACGCCCTGAAAAACAATTCTATCGCGGAAATCTATGAAAAAGCTTTGAATAGTGAAAACGTAAAGATTCCAAAGAAACTATTTAAAAATCCCGTATCTCAGCATTCTACACGAGAAAAAGAACTAAGAAAAGAAATGTGCTTAAAGAACTGTGAATATGAAATAAAGAGACTAAAACTGGTAGCCGATATTAAGAACAAAGTGGTGAAAGAAATAGATGATGAAATATCAGACTTTTATAATGCACATTATAACAGTGAGGAAGGAGACCGCCGAAAACATCGATGGAGAGAAATGGTAGAAGGAGAAGAACAAACAAGCAAAGTAATTTGGCAGAAGAAGAGATCATTTTTTAATTCAGAGAGACACATGATATCAATTAATAGTGAAAGCAAAAGTGTATATAAACAATTGCATTCTTCAAACTTTCACAACAGATGCATGTATAATAAGAAACATAATAACGTAACTAAAAGAAACGATAACTCAAACAGAAATTGCAGGAATGTTAACTATAATTGGAGGGTTCAACAATATAATAAGGAAAATGAACTTATGAATCATAATGAAAATAATTGGAGAACTTCAAATAGGAATAATGATCCTCATAATGGACATAATTACTATAACAGCTACAATTACCTTAATTTTACTAACAAACCTGCATTCTATGACCGGAAGATATCCTATAGACGATTATTTTAATGTAACTTTGACATCTATGTATATGTACTTGTGCTATAATTTCAAAAAATATATGCATTAATCCCTTGAAGAGTCCTATGATAGGACGTAAACCGGTCGGGATAAAATCTTGAGTTTTGATTGTCTTCTTTGGGCTATTTTTTTGATATATATATATATATATATATATATATATATATATATATATATATATATATAATAAATAGCTAAGAGAAATCAAAAACGTTAGTTAATAATACCACGATGAAAAACACATGGGAGAATTTAAGGAAAAAACTAGACTGGTAACAAAAGATGCCCAACTGGTTTCCACCTGTTGCAGGCTTCTCAAGGGCTTAGATTGATTATTAGCAAACATTTTTAAAAATATCACCTTAAATCATAGAACTCAAAAAATGTACATGCATTCTATGTAAAATAGAAATATCAGGCTAGCATGAAGTCCTCAAATGAAAAGATATCTGAAAGAACTCAATGAACCACTGAGAAATTAGTACGATTAAGGTCAAAGTTCACGCTATGTTCAATGATGGATTGATAATTTTGATACACATTTTTTTACGTGATGAAGACTATCGCACACTCAAAGTAAGTAGGCACATTTGTAATTGTGCACATAACTGTAATCCTATGTTTTGTGTCATGCCAATTGTAAAGTTGCCTTCCAACTGCACAAGACTGTATCGTGAAGAAAAAAAAATGTGTATCAAAGTTATAAATCCATCATTGAACATAGCGTGAACTTTGACCTTAATCGTACTAATTTCTCAGTGGTTCATTGAGTTCTTTCAGATATCTTTTCATTTGAGGACTTCATGCTAGCCTGATATTTCTATTTTACATAGAATGCATGTACATTTTTTGAGTTCTATGATTTAAGGTGATATTTTTAAAAATGTTTGCTAATAATCAATCTAAGCCCTTGAGAAGCCTGTAACAGGTGGAAACCAGTTGGGCATCTTTAGTTACCAGTTTAGTTTTTTCCTTAAATTCTCCCATGTGTTTTTATTGTGGTATTATTAACTACCATTTTTGATTTCTCTTAGCTATTTATTATATATATATATATATTAAAAAGAAAACAAAGTTTCTTGTATTGACCGAAAATATTTCAGAATGCTAACATTTCATCTTCAGCGGTAAAATCTGAATACAATGACAATGTGAGTTTATATACAAAGTGCAGGAAATACACAAATGAGTGATAAAAAGAGTTCAAGTCACCAGTAGCTGTCTGTACTGAGCCGTTTCTTTCATTAGATAGATAATTTGTATTGTTCTTTAGGACAATAGATTCCAGAAACAGAAGATTTCTAGATTTGCCAATAATCGAGAAATTTTCACTCATAGGTGGATGTTCATGCATCAACACCCGAGTAGGAGAGGGATATCCCTTCAAGTGCTCGCTTATACGAATGGCAAGATGGCGCCTCGTGGAACCGATATATCGCATTGGGCAGCGATCACACGTGCATAAATACACAAAATTAGATTTCACACCATTCGCAATTCTATCCTTGTAATTGAAATAGTTTTGGATTTTAACAATAACAAAAACAGGAACAATTTTAACTTTACCAGCAAGATCAATGTTGATGTTTTTGATCTTCCTTTTCAAGTCATTGCTTTTACTCTCAATGTAAGGAACAGTCCAGTAAACACTGCTGGAAGTCTCACTGTTAGATACTGCTTTGTGGAGAGATAGATTCCTTTCAGTTTGCCTTTTAACCCATCTATAACCCGCTTATTATAGCCATTTCTCAGAAAATGTCAGAAATCAGAGAGACAGCCTCTTTCTGACTCTCAGGCTGTCTCTCTGATTTCTGACATATAGGAAGTGAGCATTGTGAGATGATCAACTAATTGAATTACGAGAATGGCGATGAAAGAAAGCAAATCATTTGTAGAAAAGAATCTGTTTTATTCATATTTGTAAAAGTTTCATAGATATAAAAGCAACAAAGCCATTTCATGACATATTTCTCAAGAATGTCTTAAGAATATCTACTCATGAACTAATTATTCAACTGGAAATCGTTCAATTTCTCTTGGTCCTTAAGGTAAACATTCACACATTTCCTAAAAAGAAATTTTGCTGTATTTATTGTGGAGACACCATAATGGTAAACAATAAATCTTGGCACAAAAACTTGCATAAAAATCTCACAAAAGAGCAAGCGTGAGAGAGAAAAAATCCATTAGATCATGTAACTGTGAAGCTGTCTTCGATTGGCTGAATGCCACGGATGTTTCCAATTTGAACATTTGACTTATATAGGAACTTTTGTCGCTAGAGTGAGTCTCATCAATTTGCTTCGTTATTATTTCTTAAGATGTATTTGGAATTCACCATGAAGTTTTCGAAATTCAAGATTCCTCATTTTTCAAAATTAACAATGAAGTTTTGAAATGTCATCAATTGACAACTAAATCAATCTATTCAATCCAATTTTGTTCTAATTTCGCATCTGCTCTACATTTGATCATGAGAAGAGAAAATCTGGTCATCTCTAACTTGCATGCGAGATCAGACAGACTGAAGTATGTTGAAAAAATAACCTTTAAATTCATTAAGATAGATTTACTCCTTGCCGGTGTATATTTGTATGAGTTACATTAAATAAGCCTAAATTGCATTTGCTTTCTCTCACTTCCTGATCAGTGTTCCAAATGCAGCTTTTCAAAAAATCTTTAAATTGAATGCATTACTCTGTTTCTGCGTTTATGTATGCTACATTTATTTTGCTAATTTCTATATCGATGTAGTATGAATAATATGCGCATTCAATATCGATCCTCTAATTCACATGCCACAACTTAGTACTAATAAGATATTTCAGCAATTGATATGAAGACTATACAAGTAATTGATCATAAATAGTCATTTGACAAATCTACTCTCCGGTTAGCTGCATGCAACCAGCAAAAAATATTAAGGGTCATTTAGCATCGACCGTCTCCTGGAGAAATACAGCAATACTCTTACTCGCAGGTCACAAAATGCAGTGAAATATAGTCGCATGCATCTCTTCAAAGAGACAAAATTGCAAATGGTGCCAACCGTCAAGCAATAGATCAGGGTTTAAATGTTTAATGTTTCATGTATGAAAATATTGAATACTGCAGCGCTTTGAGAGAGCAAGGCGTGAAACGATCATCAGATATATTATATGCAATATTGAAAAACAGCACCGGTAATGAATTTTAGAAATAAATGCCATGATGGATGATACAAAGATTTTTTTAATACAAATCTAAATTTTATTTGACAGATCACAGCTTTGCATCGCGAAAACCGGTGACGTCTAGCCTGGAATGACCGAACATTTAGGTGATTAATCATATATGGTAACAATTGCCATGTTGCAGTAATACATTGGTGATCATTTATAAAACATTATTTATTCATGAATGAAATTGATTAAAGAGTGCAATTGGTTATGCTACTATTTAAGTCGATTGCTGTCCACATTCAAGGATCTAAGAAACAACGAAAAAGTGGCTCTAAAACGGCAATAGGCCTATCATATTATAAGTGAAAGTCCCGAAGGTAATTTTCGGTGGATACGTACAAGAGGCATACTAAATATGTGACCAGTATAAAATCAACATCTTTGTGACTTCGGCATTTTAACCTATGTCTCATACAGAAGTTTTAGGTGAATGACAACAGTAGACAACTTTTTGCGTATTAAAATGAATAAGTATTGAATTGATTTGTGGAATAGATGAACGTTAATGCAGAAACGTATCACAGCTGTGTTTCTAAATATCAGACTAGTAAAAAAAATTCCACATTGAGACTAATAAGTTAAGGAGATGAAATGATAATATCATAAAATTTGCTCAATCAAGATAACTTTATACATAATTCTCGCATGCACTTTGTGTCTAAAATATTCAATCACTTTTATCTCTTATAGTATGAAATCAAATTCAAAATCATAAAAAGTTAATGGCATAGTAGAAAATATTTTGTCAATAAATCCATGAAATAAAGTAAAGTCTAAATTTCTCAAAACATGATCGATTTCTCCCTTTTTCATCACTTCAGAGGTCAATCACATTTGAGAGTGAGTAATATGATAGAAGGAATTCGTTGAAATCAACTGATGTTTATAGCAAGTCGTGAATTACTGCATCCTTTCAATTTACATGTACATGCTGATGACAGATACTGGCTGCTATTCATGAAGCAAGTGTCAAAATCAAATTATGAAGATGATGCTTTCTTAAGTTTGAAATTGGCACATAGAAAGCAGGCTTTATACAAAAATTCTACTAATTCAATCACAATCATCGGAGTCAGTCCCAATGCTAAAGTGCACAATCCACCGAATTGAGATATTGCGTTTTGGACAGTTGTCAGTAACACAAGGCTTTTTTTTCGAACATGGTGACTCTCCGATCGGAAAATCAATACTGTAGATGACCAAGAATTGTTAGTATCAGAATGTGGTCCATGGTTCAATTTGGTTTGCAATGATTGCTGTATTTCAAGGCACATCACCGAAGTTTCTTGCTTTTCCGATTGACACCTTTTAGACATTAATTTTAGATAGTTAGCCATAAGTTGATGTTTCCATCGTAATTGAGTCAAATCATTATGTTCAGCTGTGGTTTGAGATTGAAATTTAAAGAATGTTTTATCACAAGCAGGAATGCAAGTATCGCTAGCTTTAGTCCATACGTCGTTATCGGATTTTGCTTTCTGCAGGCACTTTTGAAATCTCAAAAATTGCGACTCAAACATTTTTCCATTTTCTATGCGATTGCAACAAGGTATTTTGCCGCCAAGATATGTTGAATTTGGTTTTTCGAAAAACAAAGGATAATCTGAAGAATAACAACCACATCGATCAATAACATAGCGTTGAACATGCTCGTTTACACAATCTTTTCTCTCAACAGATCTGAAACCGGTATCACGATAATATTTATAAAACAGATTTTTGATGCATGGTTCCTTGTTGGTGCTGACCCTTTCATAGTTATACTGCTGAAACTCTATTATATATGTACTATTCTCTTTCAACGTCTTAGAGCGGTATTGTAAGCTTGGAAATGCGTCTTTTTGTTGAAGTGTTATTAATAGTTCCTTCTGTGAGAAGTCACCCTCGGCTTTGCGAAAATCCGTGTTAAACCAACTTGAATCAATTTTCACTCGAGGAATTCGTCGCATTAAAGTAATGATCATCCTTGAAACACCTTGAATGGGAACAGTGTTGTTCAATTTGAAAGTAAAACATCCAGGAAACATGGGATGATGAAATGGTTGATGAATACAAGTAGCTTTATCAGATAGCTCGGGGCTAAGTCGACATGAAAAATATAAATCAGAAATGAAGGTTTTCTGAAAAAGCGAGTAATCGCTTGTTGCAACGTAGTTAGCCATGGTGTCACTATCAAACCAAATTTGGGATTCGTGCAACTTATTTGCATTCAGTGAGGTCACGGCCTTATTGCGGAGGAATAGTCCAAAGTCGGTTGGTGAAGACATTTGTAGCTTGCTGCGATTATCAGCACGTTGCTTCAATTCGTCAACTTGTTTGAAATATTCTTCGCATTCGGGGAATTGTGAAGGATGTGCCGTTGAATTGGGTGACCGATAATGCCATGCGTTGAGGGCACAAAATGAAAATGGCTTTTTGAAGCAAATCGTTACTTCAGGAAACACCATTGGATTTTTGTAATCAACTTCTGTGCGATCTAACGTTGTATACTGTAGATAACTGCGTATTAGAGAAATGCTCGACATAATCAGAAAAATCAACATCCCAACTATGTATAAAAGCCACATTACCCTTAGAAAGAGAAATTCACTGTCTAGAAAGCGTCGAATACCACGGATGGATGTAGCTTGCAGATGCTCAATGAACAGTGTTTTGAAATGAACCTTCTTCTCTGACTTTCTATCCACAGACGGTTGTTTTGAATCTTCTCCCATATCTGAAATAATAAAATATATCACTTGTATAATGGCATCATCCTGTGGATTTGTGGTCATACGGTTATGGACGACCACTTTCAATCACATGGAAAATGCCTCCATGCCGATGTTCTCCATGTTCTCAAAACACGTGGCAAGCACTGTATTGATTGCTCGATCAAGATAATTTGAATAATAAATTCACTTCCTGCAAAAAGTCTTACTCATCAAGAATTTGCATAGCTTAACATCAATGAAAAACAAAAAATACATGAGCATGATATATAAATAAATGTTCATTGCTAGTAACCAGCATTTTATCTGTTTTGATCACTGCGAAAGAATGGAGAAGTTAGGCATCAAGTTATTGTTAGCAGCATCTTTGGCATATTTTTACTTTCTTTACATGAAGCAAATGCGAGTTGATTGTTCTTTCTCCGACTTATTTGACTTAGAATAACATAAAACTATTTTTATGTTTGATGATACAGAAATAATGAAAAATTGATGTGTACAAAGAACTACTAACAAAGTACTGTAAAACTAAATATGTCACAAAGAGATAATCAATTTGACTGGCAAGCGTTCATAATTTTACAGAAGGTCGTAGCTCGATTATTGCAGCTTCTGGGAAATTGAGAAAGGGTGGTTTTAAATATGATTGTTTGATGTTTTGTTTGTACAACTCCTTCATTTTCATCGCGACTTTTTATACATCATGTATATTAGCATTGGTTGATAACTCTCATGAAGTTTATATATTTTCTCATCAAATTATTTTTTTATTATTTAATTTAATTATTTTATTAATTATCAAATCAAATTTTCTCATTATATATTCTCATCAAGTTTCTATGTTGCTCCTGTCTAAGTGATTAACAATCATCGAATTTTTAAGATACTACTTTTTGAGAAAAAATCCTACAAATAGGATTATTAATTGGATTTTTACATGCAGATGACGGTGCAACTTCACTATACTATACTATCTTACGACATTACTACATACTATTTTTGGAAGCCTTTCTCAAAGAGCGGTTCTCCTCATACACGGCATCACGCTCAGTAGCAGAATCGATCAAATAAAAGCAGTCGGTCTGACGCAAATCAAGGAATGGTTGCGCCTATCACAAAAGAATATATTGTTATTGACATTGGTTATTGCAATGGTACACGAAAGTATTACCACCTATAAATGGCAATTCCAAGTTCAAAATTCATTAGGCCTACATGTATTTTATTACAACATAGGTCTGACTGAAGGCCATGTAAAGTAATGCGTCATGGAAGCTGCTTTAAAACATTATCTTGACAACCTGCAATTTCACAGTTTAGCCTATAGGCTGTGCATGCAACACATTTCAACTAGAAAGTTCTAGTATCATATTTTCAATGATGAAAATTATTCATCGAAATGTGCAATAATTTATGAAACAAAATATGCAGCTTATCATAGCTTCATCATCATGGAACTCAATCGATTTTCTAATAATTTTTGGTATGTAATTATTAATTTCACATGAATTTGCATGATTGTGTGTAGTGTGATGTGATTTGACAAGATTGTGATAGTTGCAGAGCGAGAGGGAGAGAGTTTTCGCTTTGAATTTTGCATTTCGTTTCCATGTGCAATCGCATTCGCATATATTTAGATAGGTTCATTCATTTCATATAACCAAATTGCAAAGCTTCTTGATGACTCATCGACCCAATTTGCGTGCAGTGTAATTGAAGTTGTACTTTAGTGTTGTAATTCACTGTCGAAAGATGGAATTCAAATAATAATGCCTGCAATCATTCAATTATTGTGCTATTGAGATGATGACATCAAAGCGCGGTTTGTTTGGGTATCATATTGTTTTTTAAATGTACTTTTTAGTGATGTTTGTCGGTGTTAGTTTTGTTCCCGAGCATTTCGGTTCGAAATTTTCAGACAATGTTAGTTAGACTGTACATATGAGTAAATTCAAACACAATTATTATAAATGTGTACTTAATTAAGTGATTTTATATGATCTGCATCAGCTTCTTCATTGCGCATATTTTTCTTGTAGCCTGTGCTGGGAGATTGATTAATACGCTACGACAGATTTGAAACAATTAAAACAACTTATTTGAGTAATCTTTATCCATACGACATTATTACTTTTGTTGTTGGGGTTAAAAAAATGAGTAATAGCTATTCGCTTGGCCAATCAATTGGATGCTGCGCATTTTATTAAGCAGATCAGATATTTTCCTCTCGAACGCGTGATCTACATGTATACCCACTTGACGCGTGAAGAAAGTCAGACCATTTTTCAAAAATGTGTTTGCTACTCTGAAAAACCAGCCTACATACTTCAGGTCTGGGAACGTATATTTTTGTGAAACAATGCTATCTCTTTTTTTCAAGTTATTGGTATGGCTTCTTATATTTTCCATTTCCATTTGTTTCCAAAAAATGATAATCAACAAAAAAGTTTTTCGTCAAGAAAATTTGAACGTCAGATTGACAAGAAAAAATAGAACATTGAGAAGTGCTTTGAAAAATAGAAAAAAACCATCCATGTGCAATCGGAAAACGTAGTGCATAAATTGTCATGCGATTCCTCTATGAACTTCTACAATGAAAGCACCACAGGAACACTCCACATCAGATGGAGAGAACATCCACAAATTCTACCTCGTCAATGTACAAGCATATTCAAAAATGTCAAACAGCACTTTTCTCAACAACAATTCTTACCCATGATTCAGATGAAGCTAATCTGCGTCTACGAGAAGCCTCAGTGATAAAAAAATTAAACCCAAAAATAAATGGTAAATCTGAACTCGAACTTTACAGAGATTTTCTCTTTATCTACACGTAGTGATACATAATATTTCTATCATGCTGCGTCACTTTGTCATTACTCACATTCTTCATTTCATCTTCCTCCTTTAATCCTTTTCGTTTTAGTCAGATCACAGCCAATGTCTATTGTCTTTGCTATTGGTAAAATGTAGCCCAATACTATCTGTCTCATGCTCACATTTCTGTTCATCCTCTCTTACTCATCTATATTTCTTGCTCATGATATGTCATTACTTTTCATGTAACGTGAAACTTGAATTTAGTGCATGTAAATGCTCTCCTTCTATGCCTGACGATGATCTTATAATGAAAATCGAAATAAATTGCTAAATGCAAATTTACAATTATCATCAATATTTATCATGACTCTTCCCAACCAACTACTTGAAAATATGTATAGTCAAGACATTCACAGTATGCTATCTCTAATAGGACATGGTTCAAAAGTTCAAATGGTCGCAGTCTAAAGTTAGTTCGACTAGAAAAAAATGTCAACAGCTTCGAATGAAATCAGGTTATCAAAAATTTTTTAGGAAATTCAGCAATGATGTTGATTTATTGTGATCATATTTTCATAACACAATTAGTATGATTAGTAGCCTACATTGATTATGGGAGCCGATTCAATATTCCACGAAGTAGGTAAATTACTTATCTTTCAAAAAACACAATCAATTCAGCTCCGACACATGACAGCAAATGTCAAAGCAGCTAATGGGAAAACGGTGAATTCTCAGACAGTAACATACGAGTATATCATTCAAAATTTGATAATGATGACTGACAGTCAGTGCTATATATATGCACCTGATAATGGTCAATATACATGTAGAAAAAGACTTATTGCAATTTACCGATTTCTTTCTGCTTTTGGAAAGAATCTGGACAGTCTCGCAGATATGCAGCGTGTATTTTGCGTAACCAGATAATATTAAGTACATTTGACGTTCCTTAATGGCATCAGTTAGTGCGATGATCTGCGTGCAGTAATATTTGAATCGATTCCAAGTCAAAATCAACTGTTGGCAAAAATACCTGTAGTGTTGAAGCTCGTATAATTAAAATTGTTCCAGTTTTGAAATAATATTTAAATGAGAAGAGCGATTTTGCTGCATCGTAGTCAATGTTCAGCAATAATGTTGGTCTGTTTATCAATTGCTTCATTCAGTTACCTGAAGGAAACCTAATTTCCAATGAACTTAACTTCTCGTCTTTCAAGATACCGCAGAAAATTGATTTTCTGACTGAAATTTTGGTTGGAACATTGGTTTTAGATAATGGTGCGTAGGTCTACGTGTCTGCCATTAAATACGATTCCACAACTTTCCTCTAGACAGTTTTAAAGCCATCATAACGCACTAACTCCTCTAAACAGTATTCACAACAGAATCCGCTTTACTTGTGAGAAACAAAACAACAGTCATTTGCAATTTCTTGATGATGGGCATGGTCACAAATAAATCGACCACTTGTCATCATTAGCATCTGAAGGATACAAACACTGATTTGTACATTCCTAGCACTGTTCAAGTTAAGAATATGAACTCTCCATACATCGACCATTCAGTCGAAACCTTAGTTAAAAAGTCATCTGAAAACGTTTGTTCTATCCTTAAAGGTAGTTACCAATGGGTGCATGAGTGTATGCGTATATCAAAAAGAATGCTGATAATTTTTAACCTAGTCTTAATGATAACACAACATTAACTGGTGATTCCCGCATATGAAGAGCTTTGAAAATTATACTAAATAAACTGTTGGTAGTTGGACAAACAAAATCTTGCCATGACAAAATAGCCACAAATTTCATTGCTGTTTGCTAAGCATTAAAAGCAGCTGACTTTTTACCGAACAAAGGAAAATCGAGATCATGGGTGAGCCGCCATGTTTGTATCTCTGACACATTTTGTCACATCTTCATATTCGAGATTTGTCACATTTTGTCACATGTTCATTGACATAAAAGTCACATTTTGTCGCATGTTGATGAAAAGCCATGGCCAAAATTTGACATATGCCAGTACGCAGAAGATTGGCAGTTCTCAATTTTGCATTAAAGGATGATTTTTTCAGTAGAGCATTTGACGTAATATTCATAATATATATCAAACGGGGTTGTAACGGGACAAAATCGTAAAATCGTTAATTTCTAATTATTACTAATTATCATTATTTGTATAGTTCCATATGGGTGGTCTCCGTGGCACAGTAGTTAAGTGCTTGGCCTAGCGATCTTTCGGTGCAGAGGTCGAGCCCCGAAAGTGTCATTGGCAGTAGTGAGGAAGGGCATCCGGACTAAAAAATCACAAGTCTCCAGATTAAAGTCTGACTTACGTCAGCACCGTCCTAGCCTTCAATAAGGGGGAGTAGCGACGTTGAACCATCATTTCATTCCCATGGAGAATTGCTATTGAATGTGTACAGCATTGTCCGCGAGATTTGGTGCAATAACGAAACATGGCATGGGCAAAACCGGGACACATTTAACTTTGTTTAAAGTGAAAAGATTGCACTCAAACCTTGTAGTCTTTACAATTGATTCTTTTTATAGCATGATTCATTATTTATGATTCATCACCTGTGGCAAAATATGATTGCATAATAAACAATGTGAATTCACAGACCATATCATTTCACACAAAAGAGGAAAACGTCGTTTTCAGTGAATAAATGCCACTGAGATTTATAGCGATTACTGTTACTCTTGCTCTGTATTCAGATCAGTGGCAAATATAAATACATGCGCATGCATTATAAGAAGTAGACATTCACAGTGACTCCTACGATCTGGACATGACAATCAAGAAACATATAGCCACATACAATGAATGCTACAATTGGGCCATCACATAGCACGTCGAAGTCAACTTTATAAAGTAGGCGAAATAACAGCACGACTTGCCTGGTAAGTACAAGTTTCTATTTGGAGCAAGAAAGGGGGAATATCAATCTTGTATATCCCTAATACAAATTATCACCAAAGAATGTAGTAGCACTAGAATAAAGACCTTCTGGAAAAGGTGATCGTTATTTCATTCAAACGAAGTTAATGCTCCTCTGTGACTTTGTTAATAATTTGTCAGAATATTTTTCCGTGAATTTGTCACATTTTGTCACACAGACAGCAAAAAACACACATTTTGTCACATTTTATTTTGAGATGAAAAGTTGTCACATATTGTCACGTTATGTCACATCGGCCCACCCCTGCGAGATGCTTCTGATATTGTATTGCAAACTGTGCTCAATAAGACTAGACATCATCTGTGAACTGGAATGAAAAAACAAATGAGACTGAAATATCCTAGCATTTGCACCTTGTTGACCTTGCCATTTCTCCGTTACCCACGGACAAAGTACAAGAAAATAACTGATGTCACTCTTCACTGTTAGAGCTTTAACTGTACTGCAGCCATAGCTGTAGAGACCATGTTGAACGAACACGATTCCTCATGCAAACTACGTGTCTTCTCTGATCAACGAAATTTAGCACAGTATTCCACTAGTATTAGTAATTTTCATGTAAGTCGGTAGTTCATTGCCTTTTGGGCGCCTACTTGATGATCGTCAATAAGGACCGAAACCGGTCGTGATTTGGAGATGATAGAAATAAACAAATACATGTACATTCTTCTAAGTAAAAAGAATGATGATGCATGTAACCAGGGATGCTGAGTCAGAAAGCTGCTTCTAGTTCATAGTCATAAGTAAAACTCAGACTCCGACCAAAGCAATTTTTGGGACTGTGACCACGGATGTGACATTTTTTACGAATTCGAATCCAACAAAAGTTCCGACTCCGCATTCCTCTTCGATTGTCACGATAGCGGAATTTAAAATTCAATGAAACACCTAATCGCGAATACATGAAGCAAGGGCTTAAAGAAATCCTTTTTGACATGACAAAATTCATATCTGCTGAAAATGACTCGCAAGGCATTCAATGTATTACGTTTGAGAGTCAATGTATTAGGGTTTGAGTCAAGGGCTGTGGAGGTGAGACTGCTGCACGCGAAGGCGCTCTGATTCTAGTCGCGTCTGACCTGATGTTTTCTATAATAGACAATTTCCTACCATTGATATTTTATCATTAATTTCCACCATTAATGTTAATACCATAAATTATGTTTTTATTCCGGCGCTGTGGCCTTGTGATAGAGTGTTCGATCTGCTTCCGGAAGACTTTGGTTCAAATTTTTGTCGGGTCAAACCTAAGACATTTTAAATAAGCACACTCTGCATTCTTGCCAAACACTGCACAAAGAGAATGAAAGTGGGATGAATGACAACTCGGTCACATGGAAGAAAGGCTCCGTGCCTCGTGTACTTCCGAGTATAAACAACGTTAATTCGTTCATTTTGTTTCAATTTTATCATTAATTAATCAATTCAAAACACAGCAGCTATAGTACTGAATTTAGTACCTTAACTCTTATACCTTTAGCTTTCTACGTAAGCTTGGGCATATGACTTCAGAATAGGACTATCAAATATAAAGGAAGCATGAAAACACACAGCTAGGATTTCCATGTGGTCATTCATTCCTTCGCATATGAATGGGATATGACGATATCTGATAGACTTGCCTGATCAGGATAGTTATAGACATCTGATAAACTAATGCGGCCAAAGCCTAGAAATTGCTGACTGAATGCATGTCACTTTTTCACCACTGAAATAAGAGCATTTTCGAATCGCATCCTAAATTCTGCATCAATGAATAAGCTCTCATATTCATTGTCCTCTTTGCATCATATGGATCATGCATCCTTACATCTTGACTTATTCAGAAAATTGGACAGTGTATAGTGCATGATCTGCAATAGTGTACTTACTGGTATATGTTTTTAAACAGATATGTATAATAAACTCAGTGAAGAACAAGGGAAATTCTAGATCTGCCTGAATGCACTTGACATAAACAAGCATTGTAGCGGAGGCGGGTCTCTGGTATAGACTGGAGGCGACTGTTGGAAAAGCAACCTCCACAGCACTCCTTTAGCCTGTAGTTGTTGAATTTGAATACGATCGTGCTTACCATAGAGTAGGGATATATAGGTAGAGTGTCGACTCAAAAAAGCATGTGTATACAGTGAAAATTTTTATATCAAAAGATTAAGTTTTTTGCGGAAATTGCGTTCCCGTGGTCCAAAAAATTATTTGAGCACTTTTGAAAAAAGTCAAAATTTGCCAATTTATATACTATCGACATGACTCTCCCAAATAAGTAGTATGAAACAAGTTGGATGTCAATAGGAATAAATATTTGATAAAAAGCATCCTGACTAAGCGGAAATCAAGCTGATTATCAAGGGAATTTCATGATCCGCATTATAATGGAAGTCTTCATGAAAAAGTCGCGATATTATTCGTACTTTCTTGGCTGAAATTTGAAGTTTTTAACTCAATTTTCACCGGCATGATTTTATGATTCAGTAAATTCATGTTTCATTTCTAGAATCTGAATAGTGATGTGGAACCATTTACATCTTTCAAAGTTAAATGAAGTCATTGTCTTTGATTATGTGATTTAATGTGAGGTTACCTGTGATATGATCACGCTTAAGAAAATACTCATGAGGTTGAGCATGAAAATAATAGGAACCCATCGAATTGCTAATTTAGCAAACATTAAATCTCCAAGGCTGTCATGAGAATCTGTGAAATACCATCATTCCTTCTGGATTACAATCATTATCACTCAATTCCGTTGTAAATTCTTCAAAACTGCAAACATTTTCATATCTCACATTTGGTGACAGTACCATCTGTATCTCCCTTGAGTTCATTTAATAAAATCGAAAGTGTATACACATTGGGGATTTAATAAATGCAGAGTTACCATTCTACCTAATATTACTCTATGTTGCTTACTTTTCAGGAAAAGTATTATAGAATTTACATCTTGAAATTCAGCTCATTTTGAAATATAATTTGATATGTTATATGCAGAATGAAAGTGACCAATACAAACTGCACATGTAAGCATGAAGATGACAACAGATGACAGAAACTTAAGAGGCTTAAACGGGCAGTCTTTATTTGAATGAGAATTTAGATTAATTTTCGATTTAATAATCTCTTGATAGTAGTCAGAATCCAGGCTAATGATGAAATTACTACAACATTAAAGAGGAAATCACACCGAAGATGGAATGTCAAAGCTACTGATAAAAGCGACTTTTGGCAATTTAAACAGTTTCCTCGAGTGGACTTTGCGAATCGGAGTCGAAGTCGATTACTTTTTTAAGACTCCTATTCGGCATCTCTCCATGTAACAGAACGATATGCTAGATAAATTATGATCAATTTTACAGAATGTTAGTGCATCAGAAGTGGCGGGAGCTAGTATGATGCACACTTTACTTAGATGATAATGCAGGCTCAAAATATATTTGCTTTAACATTACACCAGCAATTAAAACTATCATTTTCTCATTGATAACCTAAAAATATTTCGGTGGGCATAAGCATAACATGCACGGATATAGAAGGAAATACTTACAGCAACATGAATCATTGCACACTACTAAAAAGTAATAAAACCTAATAAACAAATTGACTTAGTATACAGCAAGCATAAGTGTATCTCATACAGAATTATAAGATAAATAATCGCAATAGCAGAGTAGTCCTATGTTCAACTCGAACACTTGATGCATTACAAATCAGAGACTGGTTAATAAATAGACCTATATGGTAGAAAAGTTATTGAGGCTAGATAAAAGCCATTTCATGCTAAGGCATACAGTATGTTCAAGCTATGGAATGAGATGCATGCGTATGTATTTTTGGCTGTGTCTATCTGTAAAAGGAAATGCAGTTCACGCAACCTGGTTTGTTGTTTTGAAAAGGATGACTGAATATATTATCTTCTGATTTTAGGAAATGCTCAGGATCTGAGAGTATCAAAATCTATGCATTCTCCAAGCCGAAGGCGAAGCTTTGACAGTGGATTCGACATTTTTCAAATTAAAGGAATAAAACCAAGGATAAAACATATTGTTACACGAATTCATTGCTAGACATTTTTCTGTGTTACCACTTTCGAAGATCAATAGTATTTTTGAGTAGATCATCAATTTAATGGAATAGACTAAGCACTCAGACTTAATTGTAGATGATTAATAATTGTTTTGCAAACTTATTGCACCATTTGTATGAATTAACCAGCTCTTTAAATGACAACCATTTCTATGGTGAATTCGTATGTATAAAAACAATACACATTGAGATGCATCCGTGCTATTCAAGCTCGGATTTACTATAGTATACATTTAACAACAGACTCACCGACATTGTTGAACTTTTCATTATTGAATAGCATAGAATAGGAGGAGGTGGTGTACGCGAATAAGACAGAAATCAACATTTACTTAATGTGAATGTATAGTTGTGTCAAACTTGATATCATGTGAAAGACAATTACTAAATTAGGGATGAATTGAATCAGCCAATTAGAGTCTAACATGATAGACAAATCATTGCATGTCTCGATTTAAGATGACATTGAAATATTCCCCTTGAAAAATGCATTAATATCAATATAATGACTATCGCTTCGCATGAAGCTGCTGCAGGGATTCAATGCCATTAATATGGTAAAAGTAATGAAAAATCACTAATATTCATCACATTATTGATTTTCTTATCAATGTCAATACACGTTTATCTATAAAATTGACAAAGAACAAACCAAAACCAAATTCAAATAGGTTTAATCTTCACCTACAATTTTAAGTAGTATATCAAATAAAAACAGGAATAGTCAGTAGCATAGTTCAATGTAGCATATTTACTAATTTCATTTTCAAATATTTTCTTGCACTTCAGGATCGTGCAAATCAGTTTTGTTTCAGATGCTTATTTTAGAAAACTTACGGTGCCTTGCAGATACAAATGAAAATTCATTTACAAAGCAAGTCACTTGTCCTAGCAACACATATTTCCTATTTGAACATTTTTAATTCATATTACAAAGAAATAGTCCGGCAGCCAGAACGAGATTTTTTGCAGGGAACGAGGCCGAAAATGAGACTTTCATAGTACGATGTACATGTACATCCTATGCCTACAACGAATCTGCACGTCTGCTGAGTTCAAGCTAGTTCCTCTTCTTGTCAGACACGATCAAAGAAAAGCACATGTTGATTCAGTGGGACGCAGATTGCAGTTTTTGGCAGAACTGAATTTTCATATGTTTTCTCTTGTCAGCTAAAAAGAGCCATAGTTTTTGACATGGTATGTCTTCAGGTCATTTCTTATCATGCTCATGAACATTTATCTATGAAACTACACACATTCAGATTTGGCAAGCCTCCTTCTGTCGGCAAACAGAAACATGTCGGCTCACTTTATCCACATATCCACATTGAGCCACATTTTCGCATATATCACCGAGACGAAGCATGCTAATATCGCATACACATAATAGGAAATGACCTGGCTCAAAAACTATGACTCTAGACACATTTCACTCGAGTACATTTCAAGAAAGAAGCAAAGAAGAAAAGAAGAAGCAATCTAAGGAGAATAACACAGAAGAGAACTATGACGACATTATGAAACTGATTCAAATCCACCAAGAGAACACTAAGTCTTAAATTGCAGAAATGAAGCATTTATTCGACGATTTAAAGGCAAATGTGAAAGGCAAACTCAACCAACAGGAACAATACCAGACATCTCTACAACCGCAGTCGAGACCCCATTGCCAAAGAAGTACGCCACCCGTTTGTAACACATGCGGCTGGCGAGGACACACAGCCCGCAACTGCTATGCAAGGCCGAGATGGCAGGCCTATAGACCTTCAAACTACAGAAATATCTACTAACAACAACAACAGCAACATCTTTACCGGCGGTAATATCAGCAGCAGTACCATCCTCATCAGCAACAAACTTTTGTCCAACCCACTTACCATCAACCAGTTCATGCACCAGAGACCCATGGTTAGGTTAACCAAAATTTGAGTCCGGTGGATGCGCAGCAGTAATTTTAACAAAAGTGAGCGAGGAGGGGAGACGGCTACAGCTGAGACAAAAGTGAGAATGAAATGCAAACAATAAAAGTATTCTATAATAATATTAATGGATCCAATATCAGAAACATTAAAGATATGAATGCATGCAGAGATACATATGAAGCCGATATGATATGCTCTACTGAAACGCACCTTACAGAATATAACTTATTGCCAATTGACCAATGTAATATAATAGAAACAACTAGTAAAACTAAAGATAATTTTGGACGACAGATCAAAGGAATAAACTTGTACCATGAAAATGAGAACGTTGTACTTGAAGACATAATATCTGAAAATGAAGATATGATAACAATAGAAATGAAAAATAAACAGTGGAAAGAAGTGGAAAAAATACACATAATTTTCTGTTATAGAGAGAGAGCACAGAATCTAAATATGCTGACAAAAATAACTTGGATAAAATAAAAGACTATACAGAAAAATTTAAAGTGAAACACATTATCATGTTGTGAGACCTAAATAGCAGAATAGGCAAAATGAATGATAACAAGCATTTGAATCTCCAGAAAAGAAATTCGGAAGATTCAGCTGTCAATGATCAAGGACGAGAACTGATAAATTTTTGCAATGAAACTTCACTTATGATAGCAAATGGAAGATATGAAAACGGTGAGCGCACATTTTGCATGCTTCAAAACTGCAAATGTTATAAATCATCCATAGACTATTTGTTATTAACAGACTCAATGTTGAAATATTTAGAAGCTTTCAAAATGATGGAGCCTAGGTCATATAATGATCATAGACCACTGAAAATTGATTTAAAAATAGCTCTAAAATCTACAATGCCTAAAACAGTAAATACTATAAGCAGATCACATATGAATAACACTGTAAACGAATAGGTCCCTTCAAATGAAAAATGAAGTGTAATTCTGATAAATATCGCCAAACAATTACAGAAAAATGTTCAAAACTTCTAGAAGAAGTTAAGGGCAATCAATTAGATAAGTTAGATATATGAAAAATTGGTTAAAGTCAATTAGGAATCAATACAAGCTACCGTGACATCAACTACCGAGATAATATATTCTGATGTCACAGGATGCCTAAGGAGAAAATATAAACTACTACAATCAAAAATGGAATTAAGTAAAAATGTCCGGGTTAGGGACCGTCCATATTGCCGGAGAGGTGGAGGTTCATGTTGCTTTGTTAGAGATACTCTACAAACTGATATTCTCTTTAACAGTAGTACAAATAGTGATGTTGTATTATTAATTGTCAAAGTTACCAGCAAATGTTATAAATATGTTATTGTAACATTATACTTTCCTCATGGCAGCACTTTGAATTGTAATAGGTTGTTGACTGCATATGCCTACATTATATCGATTGTTGATGGAATATTGAACTGTAATCCTAATTATCACACCATGTTCGTAGGTGACTTCAATCGTGTAGACCCAACTTTTCTTGAAACTAATTTTTCTGTGAAAAACATAATTGCCAAGCCTACAAGACACGACGCTACACTTGACTTGATATTGGTATAATCATTGGTATTGATATTGGTATTTATCATGTGCAAAACTATGAAGAACCAATCATCGCTCCTCCCATTGGTGCTAGTGATCATAATGTAGTTATTCTAAAACCCATACACGAATTAATAATTAATGAATGTGAGATCAAAGTTATTGACTTCAGAGAATCAAACCTGAAACTTGCTGTGAGCTATCTTGCAAGCCTCGACTGGAATAAAATATTTGGTAGCAGTGATCTTGATGATATGTGTAACGTTTTTTATCATCACTTGCGTTCAGCTACCGATCTACCACCATTTGATATTGTTAAACGATCGCTAAGAGAACCTCCATGGCTGACAAATGTGTCAAAGTTATCATAAACAAAAGATACAAGGCTTACAGATGCAAGGACTGAACATTTTATAGACATTATAGAGACAAGGTGAAGAAGCTAATTGCTAATGCTAAAAGAAATTGGGGTCAACAAATAGTGGAAAAGCAGGGATCCATATGGGGTGCATATAAAAGCGTCACCAGGGAATCAAAGGCGACAGGTGATTGGCTTCCTAAATGCATGTCTAATTGTGATATAAATACTATCCTCAATAGGATGAAAGACAATATCTTGGCTCAATTTATGCCTGACAAAGAGTTCAGAAGCAGCGGAAACAGACATTTTCCGTTTACACTGCCTTTTCAATTTCCAGAAAATGAAATTAATGCCATGCTGAAAAAAGTAAATCCTAAGAAAAGCGCAGGCTCAGATCATATTCCTTCTGTCGCATGGAGTAAGCTTATTGACTTCGTATCAGGACCTCTGTGTTTTTTGTTCAATAAATGCTTGCAAGAGACATTATTCCTATTCCGAAAACGAATCCGCCCAATTTGACAGAAATTCGACCGATTTCGGTATTGCCCATTCCCGACAGACTATTTGAAAAATGTTTGCTACGAAGAACAAAAACTGAATTTATACGCCGTTATGACAGCCAACAATTTGCATACAGACCGAAAAGCTCCACAGTATGTGCCCTTATCAGTATGTAGGATTTCATTACGAAAAGTATACAAGAATCTGAAGTTACAGCGTGCCATTTACTGTCCATAGATATGCTTAAAGGTTTTGACAAAATATCACATAATTTACTGATGCAAACTATGAATCTGTGTGGCTTTGATAGCTTTCTGTCATCGCTCATCCAAAATTATCTGTCTTCTCGTCACATGAGAGTAAGATGGAAAGAAGGTCGCAGCACATACGGAGTCATGCTCAGTGGGTCCCTCAGGGATCATCATTTGGACTTTTGATCTTTGCGTTTTTTTGTGTCTGACTTGCTTATTGACTCTAATAAACAGACGCGTGTGGTCAAATACGCAGACGACATATTTCTTACTGCGAGTGTTGAGAAGACAGATGACATATCACCACTTCATGAGCAATACGAGGCCATTGAGGACTGGGCAGCCACTAATCGAATGTCGATAAAGAAGGAGAAAAGCCATCAAATTTTCATAAGCCGAAGGAAAAATTTTCAAGAGTGCCGTTTATCATTCCGGATATTCCTGTGAAATCGGAGCTACGCATCTTATGTGTGATCTTTGATGAACATTTCAAATGGAAGCGTCACTTTCACGTATTGTGCAAAAAAGCTAGTTCTCGACTTTTCGTTCTGAGGTAACTTCGAGATTATCTCAACAAGGACCAGCTGATTTTAATTTACCAGAACTGTATCCGAAGCGTGTTGGAGTATGCATCACCACTATTTGTTCATCTGACATATGAAATCTCGAATGACATTGAAAGGATCCAACGCCGAGCTCATGGCATAATTTGTAAAGGCTACAGCTGTGACTGTGTTCAATTCGTCCCTCTTAGTTATCGAAGAACTGTGATTGGTTTCCGGCTCTTTCACGACATAATTTCAGACCATGGTCATCCACTCCATCACGTGACTCTTCCCGTTTTGAAAAACTCACAAAAGTTTCGTTTGCCAATGATAACCACCGCTGTACGTGCTAATAGTTACTTAATTGAAATGTCAAAACTATACAACAGTAATTTCTCTTTGTAAAAAGTTTATTTGCATTATGTTTTCTTCGTTTGTTAAGATTTTTATCATGTGACTATGTTGTGTTAACTTCGTGCCCCACCTTTCTCAATATTGGGGTTGTGATTTTTCTTTCAATAAAACGATTTATCATTATTATTACTATTAAATTGTTTCAATTCTTTGATTGCTGCAGGTTTCGCACAAGCGTTCATGATATATTTTCCTATTTTTTGTAGATGCCAGTTCTTACCATAAGGTCGTGATTCCTAGTTCTATATTTTATCAAGCTATATGCTTCCATTGGTACATCTAAATCCAAATAGGGTTTTAGATTGAATTCAAATCTTGCCAATTCTAAATAATTTCCGCCAGTATTACTATCTTTGGCACTGTTGATCCATTGCATACGAAAGTATTCAAACAGAGTACTACGTGTGCATTTTTCCATCATTTTGTTATCTATAGTATTTTGATTTTGCCACAAATGTGATAGCTCGACATTTTTCAGCAACATTTTCAGTTCGGCTGTTCATGTGTAGGAGTATTGAGAATCATTCATATGGCTATAAATTCCATTATACATTTTTTAGTCAAATTTCTTTCTTCATACTTATTAGTTTTATCCGAAAAGTGATCGCTGCCTTATAGAAATAGAATTTGACTGGAAAAAGTCCAAAGTCTCCGATCAAGCAATAGGTTGGGGTTGATTTTGCCAAATGGTAGTGGTTCTTATAAAATTGGTATTGAATTTTGTTAATGCTATTTAGATTATTGTGAAGCAAAATTCAGCATAGTATTTCATTGTAGACAATGCTAGCATTTCAAACGTGTTCTTCACGATTCTTCCATTTACATGGCCAAATTCTCTTAATTTCTTCTCAGTTATGTATATGAAGCACGCTTACCTCTTTTTACCAAATATTCAATATGCTTTTTGTTGTTCTTGCAGATCCACATTCCGAGGTATTTAAATTCATTAACTATGTTTATATTGTAATTTATGTTATCAATATTTATTACGATACAATCACTATTATGCAACTTATTAGATATCATTACTTTTGTTTTATCGTAATTAATGGTCAATCCATTTTCAGCACGAAAATTTCCAACTATTTTCTGTTGAGTTATCAACCCTGTTTCACTTTCACTTAGCAAGAGAATATCGTCTGCATACACAAGACAATATTGCCTATCTTAATAGGACTTGTTAAGTCGTTATCATCGTTCATTTTAGATAGTAAGTCATTCATGTATATGCAAAAGAGTGTTGGAGACAAACTATCTCCTTGAAGTATTCCACTCTGTATTGAAATGGGCTTGTCTCTTTTCCTTTATACAATACTTGAAATTGCCTTACAGCCAGTAAATTTTTGATCGTGGTTAGAATTTTGCTGTCAGATAAAACATAATTCAATTTCTTGATCAGCGATTGTTTCGGTACTGAATCTAATGCCTTGGACAAATCTACAAAGCATGCATATAGCGGCATTTTTCTATTCTTGTAAATTTGGATGGATTATTTCAGTATAAATAGATTATCCAATGTTGAATTACATTTTCTAAACCCCGTCTGACATGGGTGAATAATTTGATTATTATCCAGCCATGTATTCAATCTATCATTTAAAATCTTTGTAAAAAGTTTTTCTAAACCTATGCAACGGTATGAGGAAATGTTTGCCTTGTCTCCCTTCTTATCTATGGGAATGATCCAGTTTCTATTCCATGAAATTTATTTGAAAAATAAAATTTTATTAAACATTTCTTGAAGAATATCTACATTTTCTGTTTAATTTTCCTTTATCGTTTCATATACAAAACCATCTGGTCCACTTAATTTCAAATTTATTTCAATCTCGTTACATGTGAATTTAGCATCTAATAAATCTGTTACGGACTTTGTTTTTTAGTGGCATGATCATGGTAAGATTGATCTGGGTGTTTGCAACATCATATTCTATCATAGAAGTCATAAAATGTTCTGCAGTTAGGTTATTATCTACACGCGTTTTAGTTTGCTTTGGATTGAGTATTTCCCAATATCGTTTGTGATCATTCTTTCGTTTAGCAGCTTGAAGCTCATTACATTTGATCATTTGCAGGCACTGTTTTTCTCTTCTAATTTTTTTGCTTAGAATTTTTCTTTGTTTCATTAAATTCATCAGATTTCCATTTGATTGATCAGCTTTATATTCTGCTACTATTTTCTTATAGTCTTTCCTTAGTTTTCTTAATTCAACCGTGTAGATACTTTTATCATTTGTGTGTTTATTTATAGTAGCCATTGTTTTATTTTCATAAAGTTCATCATAAATGCTCGTTCCCGACATTTCTGTTGACTTCATTTTATTATTGAGATTTGAACAATATTTTGCAAATTTACTTGAGATGAAATTGTTTTATTCGTATTAGTCCATTTGAAATGTCTTATTGCTTTTATCTTTGATGTCTGGATGTCTGGTGGAGTTCCGTATTTTGTTTGACTGTGGCTTTCGTACTCATTTGAATCTCAAATGTTAAAGATAAGTGATCCGTGTATAGCACACGTTCATGGATTTCAAATTTTGTCAGCTTGCTTACCAATGATTTTGATAGGCTAAGAAAATCGACTACAGGTTTTCGGATTTCATTATGTTGCATTCTATTAAAAGTACATTTTCCGATCATGTCTGAAGTCTCAAATCTTACATTGCAATTATCAAAGATGTTTCATTACAAAATGAAATTATTTCACGACCATTACAGTTTATGGCTTTATCTTCAGAAATTCGATGGGGCAGGTCACAGTTTAAATTGTCACTTTCATCTGAAATTCTTCCATTTAGGTCACCAATCATTATTATGTCTTGCATATTGTGCTTTATCATATATCGTTTGATTTTATCAAAATATTCAGTATCTTTATACTTGGATTCTCTGTTTTCTCTTTATGAAATTATGAGGAATATCTCTTTGATATCTGTCCATTTATTGTTCGTCAATTTAAGTATCAATACAATTCCTTCTTCGCTATCTATGTATTCAGTCTTGTTGTCACTAAAAAGATTTTCATATACTGATATTCCCTTTATATTTCTAACTTTTGTTCTGTTTTCATATGTTGTATGAAAAGCGTTGTAATTAGGTATGGCAGGTAGATCAACATTACTTTTTAAATGTGTTTCTGTAAAGCATATATAATTGGCTTCTTTCATATCATTCAACAGATTTGTGTCACTGAATTTTCCATCATTAATATCGTTAGTATTAGCATAGCAAAATTTCATTTTCGCCAACACATTCAAACATGTATCATCGTTTATGTCCTCAATAGCCTCTTCTTCCGATTCCGTGTTAAACATAGCGCCATAGTGTGTGTGCAGTGGTCGTACTGGTGGTGGTGCGGTTGGTGAGTTGATTGGGTAGTAACGTGAGTAGTCTTCACTCTTTCGCCTTACTTTGAATCGCTCTTCTTCTTGTCTTTGCTGAGATAGTGATTCATCTTCTCTTCTTCTCTCTTGATGCTCGTATCTTGGTTCGTTGTCGTTTCTCCTTGGTTGGCATCTTCTGTAGGTGTTTCGTCTGCAGTAGATGTAATCGTTGTTGTTGTTGTGTCTTGGTCTTCTGAAATAGAGTTGGGGGCTGCTATGTCCGTATCTTCCGCACCGCAATAGTGGCAGTTCACACTTGGTCTTCTCCTTCGCGGGTAATTGTTTTCTCTGTTCTCATTTCGTTGGTCCTGTATTTGCCGTTGTCCTTGTTGCTGTTGTTGTTGCTCTTGTTTGACTTCAATTCTCTTTACGATATAAACAAAGAACAGTAAACATAATTAATGGACTTTTAGATATTACAGCTCAGAACTGGACAATCTGTACTAGAGGTCAGCAATCATCTGAAATTTGTCCTCAACACGAAACGAAGTTTTTCAACCGAAGCACTACTGCACTGCCTTAATGCGACATAACGCGAGCACGATGTCTAAACCGCCAACGACGAAGACGAAATTGTGTAATTTGTTAGTAATTCATTTAAAATATGCTTTTCAATATAAAACAATAATTGAGTGGAGGAGAGCGCCAACTTAATTAATTTCAAAGTAATTTGAATTGGATTTAAAGTTCAACGATCACTGTCAAATGGCTGTAGACCTGTGGCTGATCTAATAAAAAGCTGTTTATCATGCTGCTCTGAACTCAGACTGTATCATTTGCTGCTTGTGACAAGGCCCGCTGTTGAAACTGCACATCACTTGTAGCGGTTGTGGCTGGATTGGCATTAATGGCGTGCATTGTTCCGCTCAGATTCGGGTGCTGACTGAGCAGCGCGCTCGGCCCACCACCAGACTGAGGGTCCGCACATGAGGCGGTTGGTGCTCATGGTTCGGCCATGTATTCGTCAACTGCATACATGTAGTATACATGCATTCGTCCTTGGCCGGTCTAGCTGAGCTAGTGCATTGAAAGAATGTTGTTAGGTCATCTTTCATCGTTATGGAATACACGTTTGATGTACTCTAGATAGTTTGTCTTTAGCTAGAACAGGTTAAGCTAATTCCTAGAAGTCAGTGCATAAACGCAGTTGCTGATGGTCTAATCGGTAAACCAGGTGCCGTAAAACTTGCATTTGGCCGGATTTTGCGTATTGCGCACATGTTATAATCAGAATTTCATTCAGTTTTCATGTTTATTCCATACAAATGCATTTTCTGATGAAAGACTTCTGTCCAAAAAGTAGACGATTGTCTATATTTCTATAATTGTATAATTGTTGTCTCGTTCTTTTATTGTCGACGGCAATGAGAACAGAGACAACTTCATTGCATCCCATAATTCGACAGGATGAGCTTGTAGATAAACATCAGATTTAAGGGCACCGACAAACGCGATCGAATGTCTGTAGAAATAAATTCAAGGCATCAAATCCTCTTTCACACTCTACATGCACGATGCCATCACACGCAGACGTCTGAGCAGTGCCTCAAAATGGCTCGTTCCTCTCTTGCCAAAATTATTGACGTAAATGTCAAATGCACTTGCCATTAGCAAAACTGAGACATGCAGTCGTTCTGGCAGATATCTCATTTCTTTGCATCGAGAACCAAATTCAATTCAGCAGCCCACGAATTGATGATAAATAACCTTATCTAAAGCATTAACTGTCGTTTGTCAGCATTTTTCACTTGAAGTGTTCCTATGAGCTTCCTAAGGAATTGCTTGACCCAGGCCCGGCACGTGATTGTCAATTCAAAGTCCAGCGCCCAACCCACGGCATATCTTATTTAAAATTGGCAACGTTTTGAAGACAATTGTAAATTATATGGAATAATCAGTTATCATGTTTTCCTATTCAGAATAAAAAAAGCACATCAGCATTCAGGAGGTCTTATTCATGGCCACCAGCAAAGCTTTTTCCAATTAATATGCATGCATACATATATCAGTATATGCATGCATATACAGAAATGAAAATATTTGCACGGCCATGGTAAGGCCCAATCGTCTTTCCATGAACAGGCCCAAGCCCGGCCTCCGAGCTTCCAGGCCGGATCGCCATTCCACAGAGCTCCGGCTCCAGCACACCCTTTGATAGCAAGGTTGGACCTTGGGTTTTGGGTCGACCTTTAAAGTGATGCTTGAGTTTGAACTTGAGTTTTCTACACACAACTTGTGTTTTCCATTAATGCTGCATTTTACAAATCAAGTTATAAAAATTGATATTTTGACTTGAATCTTAGGAGACCTATATATGATAAGAGCATAAAGTTCTGATTTTTTAATCAAAATTCCAATAAATTCACAAGATATTTCAAATAAGAGGTACTTGTGGTTACTAGACATTTCATTTTGGGCTTGACAATAACGTGCATGTTGTATTGGCTAGAACCATATATGCATTTTGTATGCGCATTTGAATTTCTGTATTTTTCATGCTTCGAAGGCATCCTCGCACCCCTAATATTGTCTGCGACAGCTGACATTTAACTAAAAACGAATTCATTCAAACTTCGTTTTCTAGTATGTTTGACCATGCAATCCCTAAGCAGCAGCTGCTGTAGTATTTATTAAGTCTGTTTATATTTCTGAATGATAAAATGAAAACAATTACTTTGCTACGAGCAATGTGCAATTCAATCATCATAAAATCAAAAATCTTCAATCAGTCAGTACAAGACTAATACAAGTACAAGTAGTACAAGTATACAAGAGCATGATTCCTTAAAAATAATAAGAAGGAAAAATCATGGTCTTGTAATATTTGTAGTGATTTTAAGAAAAACAAGTACACGTGCGAGACTGATTCGTCGTTTACCAATATGCGTGTGTTCAATGCGGAGAATTTTATATAGGAAAAACTGCCCACATGTTGAAACTAGGCACCAAGAGCATAAGAAAGCCATTGATGCTGAAACCAATAGCAGTGCTCTTTACAACCATTTGCGAGATAGGCATGGAGGGATGGGCGGCATCGGTAACTTTCAGGTCGGTCTCCTTCGCAAGCTATGCAATGCTCGAGACAACAATAGCAAAGGCCAAAGCAATAACACAGCTTAAACCGCAGATCAACAGGAAACACGAACTTCCAGACTACAATCTCTCTTCACAATCCGATAATCATGCAAACCGTCAACACACTTCTTAACATAACTCACATTTTCGAATGAATACTTCGCACATTTGCATCCGGTCTGTTACCATCAACCGTTTGAAGGCGCTGGACGCCGAAGGCCCGTCTGATTTTTCACTTTTATTTTAAGAAACTATCTAACTTGCTTTTGATGATAATGATCTCCCGTCGACTGGTCAACTATGGTAGTATATCATTAGGCTTAATGAAAGGAAGGTTTTATAACATTAAGGAAAAAGCAATAAAAAATCGTAATACCACTAATACCACACTAATATCAAGAATTTTGGCATGAAGAATGTTCATGTCATCAGAAAATATAAGGAATGTGCTGCGTTTACTTGATTCTACTCATTTATTAAAACTTGGGTTTTGGGTTTTGACCAAACACTTTGGTTTTGACACAAGTTTTGCCCAACCTTGTGCATGGGGGTTGTACCAGAGTTGGAAAAGTCGGAATTGGAATTAATTCCGATCCGGAATTAATTCCATTTTTCGTCGGAATTGGAATTGGAATTGAGGATATTCAAGTCTACTGGAATTGGAATTGGAGTTGGAGTTGGAATTGAAATTTCTGCTCTGGAATTGGAATTTAAAAAATTCAGTGGAATTTTTCCAGCTGTGGGTTGATCGACGTTTGCTTTAGACGAGCAATCGTTGACAACAACCAAATCACTTCTCATAATTTACTTTTATTCGTGGGGAATGTTGCTATACAATGCTTATATTCAGCACATAAAGCCGTATGTTAAGTTCATAGTATAGCACTTATAGGAACTTCATTTAATATTTGAGTTGTTTATTTTGCAATGAAGAAAAATGAAAAGTTTCCTTAGACTGTAGGCCTGAGATGTAAAATGACAATTTTCAATTGAAATTCGAGAATTTAGCTTGTTATTATTATTTATTATTTCATTACACCCATAAGTGCATAAAGCAGCAGGGCAAAGCCAGTTTAGCTGACAATCCATTGATGATCATATATACAAGTAGGGCTACTGGGAAAGTAACAGAGTTCACTTTTCAAAATATAAAATTGTACAAGTTCGTCTTAAAGCTCGGTAGGGATGTAGAGTTCACAATGTCAGGGGCAGGGAATTCCAGTTGTCAATGACACGTTGGGGAAAAATATTCACGGACTTGAACCCTTAAAGGATTTCTGAAGATTTTGAAGTCATGACCACGAGTCCTTGGAGTCACGGGGTTGAAGAACTTCGCTGGATCACATGGGGTGAGGGAATGAAAAATTCTGAACACGGCTATAGACTATAACATCAGACTATAACCACGCAAGGAAATTGATATTTATATGTATAATTGAACATTTTTGAAATTAGATGAGAGTTAATCTGCTTCGTCCACAGAATGCACTTCCTGTAGTATGATTAAAAAGTGCATGTTCAACCATCTCGACAGTTTCTCTACCGAATGATTCTTAACAACTAACCTGACTACAGTAAACAAAGCACGAGATTCTGAAGAATATTCTAAAATCAAATTATGATCAATGCTGATTTCAAAGTATTTAAACAAACATAGAAAGTAACTTTAAAATGGAAATGCACGTATGTCGTAGCTCTAGATAGGCCACTATTTATTGTGCGTAATTGAGCTATGGCACAATGTGGAAAAAGAAAGGCAACAATGTATCCCGTAATGATGATTTCTTTATCTATACATGTGAAATACATTTTTGAATAATCTGAATCAGCGTATATCGTTATGTGTTTTCATAGCATTGTTGCCCGCTTTTTTCCTACATTGCTGCCCTAAAAAATCCATGTTAATGAATTATTATCAAGCACGTTTCAGTGCGCGGTACAGTCGGTCCTCAGATGCATAGTCATTAATGATTGATTCCTCAAATCATCGATGCGTTGAACGATGCGCTTGGAGACTTCCGAAAGTAGTTTTCCTTCGATATGTTCCTTGATGCGAGTATAAATATGACAACAAGTCTCTCCTAAATAGCATTTTGGAATATCTTCTCACTAACATTTATAAAGGAACACTCGTTGAAGAAGATCGTATTTTTAACAACCAAGACAAACTTCGACTTTTACTTGGTTTGTAATGGTGTTGTAAGCTATCACATGTATTATTTAGTTAAGCTTTGGTTTTGGGTTAAATTGATAGTTTGCTTATTAAATGAGCCCCCCGCTCAATTTCTTCATGCACTTAAATGCACAGCAAATCTCTATGTGATCTCATCCACCACCAGAACATGATGCTAATATCTCATGTAATAAAATTCCACATCAATTATATCATATCTCTCATGAACAATGGTCTTCAAACGGAATATTTACATGTACATTTATTGGCTTTGTCACTTGTCACCGGTGATGGTACGTCATGCGTATTGAGACGCGTTTGAAAATAAATCATGTCTTTAGCCATTTTATTCTTTCCACTATTGTGACTTTAGGATAGGAAGCGATCTCATGTTGTTATCAATGCTAATAGAATATCAATCTGATTCAGAACTTCCCTATACTTGTAAATGCTTTTAAGCTGACCGCAAAAGACACCGCGTGACTTGAAACCAATGTCATCACATGTTTGAACTTTACTATTTAAAATCAATACCGTAGTAAATTTGAAAAACTTCTATTTGCGACAGACGACAGAGTCAATGAGGATCAGACAGGATTTCCATATCAATGCTCACTGTGTCTAAGTTGCTTCGGCTGTAATGTTTCTGAAATTGGAGTAATCAAATTATTGCAATTTGAATTGTTTTCGTCCATTCAGGATTATGTAACAACTTGTGATAGGTTATGGAAATGTCATCTTCATGTTTCACAACACATCACACGATAATGGAGATGGAGTGCATGTATTCTATATTTATATTTTCAAGTTCGTTGTAGCATGTACTTAGCTGTTCAATATGTTTAATATGTTTCAATTTGCGCATGTTGAGCCAAATGTAGACAACAGATTTGTTCATAGTTGTTCTTGCTAAGAAAGAGGAATGTGAAACAGATGATTGTCAGCTATAAGATCGAGTTTCAATCTTAGATATGTGCCTATGATAACAGCTTCAAATGAATTAGATATAATCTAATTTAATCACAATGTCAATGCAAATTTATTCACGACCATCAAGGCAATGTACAAAGATGCATCTCTGGATGGAATCACATGAGACTTATGGTTCATTCAATCAATGAGAAGCAGCAAACAGGTAAACATTGACAATGTAGGGCTGTGCGCTGTGCACCGGTTCTCGGGCCGATGCACCGAGGCGTTCAAATATTGATCAAATTGATATCTTACTGTGTATTTTCAGTTGCAATTAATCCATTTTATCTGCAAATCTTAGTCACAGTAAATACAGAGGCAATTCACATCTATTTATCAATTCATTTCAAACGTTTAATTTCTGTATCATGAAACTAAAACATTTCATGAAACACATCATGAAACTGAAAAAAATCAAGGCTTCATCATAATTAAATTAAAAACACGACACGGCGAAAAATTCGAAGGATCCAGGAAACGGAAGATACCAAAGCTAAGCAACTACCCCAGTGGAGAACCATGTGAATAATTAGGTAACTTAAAGTCAAGAGCAAATGAATGTAAATTAATACTAATAACGTAGAGTAACCTACTCCAGTATAGAGTAGGAAAAGAAATGCATGTACAGGCTAGCCGACCTAACTTAAGACGTGAAAGGAAATAAACTAAAACTTATAATCAGCTAACTAAAAAATTACACTTCATTAGGTGACTGAACGGGAGGTTTTTTAAATTTACCGTTGATCGAAATCAAAAATAAGATCTCTCCCTTTTTATGTCACGAGGCTTTATTGTAAATAAAATAAAATAAATTAATTGATTGTGAATAAATTTATTTTATTTACAATAAAGCCTCGTGACATAAAAAGGGAGAGATCTTATTTTTGATTTCGATCAAGCAATGGTGAATATAAAAAATTACAAATGATGAAAACCAAGAAACTCAACAAACCAAAAAAAGATTGCTGTGTAAGGAGTCATCAGGGAGGAAACATGTGGCTGCATGAAGCTAGAGTAGTAAGGAATATTCCCAACTGCGCACAGCGGCCCCCCTCTGGAGCGCAAGTCGGGTTGGTGTGGTTCTGGGTCGACCGGCCGGGTGTGTCTTGGTCGACCGTCGTGGTTGTTCTTGAGCGGCAGTCTTTGTTTTTGGTGTGTAGGGATGATAGTAGGTATATTTTGTGTTTAGATTTGGTTTCCTGATGAAATTCTGGGTTGACATGTTGTGTTTCTTGGGTGTATGTGTGGTCTAGGTGTGATTTTGTGTGTTTTTGTGTGCGTTTGAGTGAGAAAGTGGCTGTAGCGGCTAAACGAAGCCTCGTACGTAAAAATGGACGGCGGATTTGGATTTTTCGTATAACTTTGTTTCCAAAGTCGTAGGCCAAACAACGAAGAACTTCGACCCCCCCTCGGCAGCGATCTTCCAACTTTGGTTCTAGAGATCGTAGAAAGTCGTGCAATAGCTCGTATGAAAGCTAAGAGTGCCACAAATTCATTGGAAAGCACAGTTTGGCCCTATCTTCCTTGGCTGAGGCTTGGGAGTGACATTGAGACTTTTGGTCATGTTAGAGCGCCGTCAGAGGGTTTTTGATCGAGAAAGTGGCTGTAGCGGCTAAACGAAGCCTCGTATGGGAAAATGGACGGCGGATTTGGACTTTTTGGCCAATTTTGGGCCTGGTAGACTTGTTTCCAGCGTCATAGGGCTAAAAATGAAGACCTTCGACCCCCTCGGCAGCGATCTTCGTACTTTGGTTCTAGAGATCGTAGAAAGTCGTGCAATAGCTCGTTTGAAAGCTAAGTGTGTCACAAATTGATTGGAAAGCACAGTTTGGCCCTATCTTTTATTGCTGAGGCTTGGGAGTGACATTGAGACTTTTGGTCATGTTAGAGCGCCGTCAGAGGTTGAGTTTTGGGTTTTGGACTCCAGTGGGCGAACGAAGCATCGGACGAGAAAACTAAGACCAGATTTGGAATCAGCTTGATGTCATTGGCCAATGAGGAGCACATCTAATGAGAATCCAGCATTTCTTTATAAATAATGAGGTTTTCAGAGTGACAATCAATTCTATCTTTGAGTCGCACAGTTGTCGGACGCACGTTCTCCCTCTACATTCCTATTATATTATCCATCTGAAATGGTAAGTCGGAACCTTCCTTCCTCTCCTTCCTTGAGTGTTAACTTAATAGCATCTCTTTTATTTTCAGACATCTACTACATCTACTACATTTACAGGACAAGATAGTGTTCAGACGTTACAAGGACCTCTACAATCAGATCGTCTTATGTTGAGGCCATTAGAAGAGACAACAAAGGTACATAATCCTACCCCACTACAGCGTAAATTTAGAAAAGCCATACGTTATTACGATCATAGCATAGTATTGCAAACGGGAATCATTCCTTCCACTGAAGTGAAGATATTGAACAATCAGTATGGGGACTACGTAGTCATTCCTGTGAATCCATACATTCGTCACCAACTCGATATTATTGAAGAGTTTGTAACATTAAATGTGGACATCCCTACTCCCTAGCAAGGAATGGAAGGCGAGAGACGACAATGATACTCCATATAGAAAGATATGGGATGGTAAAAAGCTTTCTTTACCACTATCGCATTGGTGCTCATACTATAAAAAGGAAGGAGATGGACTTGGAATATTGGTTTTGCTATCAGTGGAATATATTATGGCTATCACCAGAACAACAAATTAGCCTCTATATCGATGCATGCTCAATCCATCCTATATATACCGAAACAACCAGACGTTCATGACATTATTGATCAAATCCTCAATGAGAGCAGTACAAAGCGCAAGTGAGAGAAGAATGCTTCCGCTAAACGCAGGCCAAAGAAGGAGAATCAGTAGTCCTTGCCTATCTCTACCTTATGACAATTCGTTCATGTGCTTTGAGTGTCGTAGACGTGGACTTATCAGATACATTTTAATTCTTCGCTGCCATCATGCTATTTGTGTATTTTGTCGTGAACAGCAATACTTGCAAGACTATGGCTTTTCTAATGAATGTGCTCTTCTTATTGACTTTAAAACATGGTTAACAGCTTTTAATGTTGTATGTATCTTTTGCAATGATCCTACTAAGGAGAAGAAACTATTTCCAAATCTAATCATCAATGATATTCTACTTCCACCTTGGGATAGTAGAGTTAATCAACACTACCATGAAGTTACTAAACGTTTTAAGGAATTGAGTGTTCCTATTTTAAATGTTCGTTGTAGTCGCTACATTCATAATCAATGCTTTTTCCTCCATATCTCAACACTCAACACTGCTAAAGTAATGTTTGGTCATCCTTGCTCTTTATATGATAGCTACCAACTGTATCTATTTTATCTGTTTCAAACCCAAAATTTGTAATGCATGCTTGTTAAAGTCGTTTAATGAATGCTTTATGAAGAGATTTGTTATTTTCATGCAACGGGTGGGATAGATGAAGGATGATAATGTCTTTCTCAAATGATTGTGGAACATTAAGTTTTCACAGACAAAGCTTAAAGGTAACTATTCAAGATTATGTGACAACTTTTCATAAAGATGAGATCAACATCAAATCAGTTATTGGTGATACTAGCACTTTATTTTTGAAGTTAATGGATGCGTTTTCTAATAGAATTGTAATAGCAAGATTAGTTGCAAAAATTCATTTCAGCCATTTTGGGAAAGAAGAGGTAGAAGAACGTTTCTTCCACTTTGCTTCTTATTCGATGGAAGTTGTAGATAATCCTGAAGAATTTTTTGAAAGACATATGGGAAAAATTGCTCAACGTCTTGATGCATTTAACCATCATGGTAGCAGTCTAGTGATTGAAGCAATTTCACATATTCACATTGGTACTTGATGGTACATGACACTTGATCGTAGCACAATTGGTTTTCGAGTTATGTCTACTTACTCTCGAAGTATATTCCTTCTGTACATGCGTCTATTATTTAGAAAGGGCTAGCAAGTTCATGTCTTCAAAAAGACTTGCTTTAGAAGTTGTTAGCAAGAGTGAAAATATGTGCGATGTATGTAAGCGAAAGGATGGAAGTGAAAAACGCATCTTTAAGAGATGTAAGTGGTTTGTTCAAACCCGGAGACGATCAATTATCAATCAAAAACCAATTCGTATCGTGTATTATGTTCATTCGGGTAAGCAAGTCAACGTGAACAGAATCTGAGCATTAGCACATTATACACATGACACGCACATAAGACACAATTCGAATTTGGTGCCGAAGGGATGGAGCGCTCTTAGTCAGAGCACAAGGCATTTATGTATGTCGCCACTCAGTCTTTACGCCGCATTGTCTGATTGGGAAGAAAGCGAGGCGCGCGCCAGACGTGAAACCGACCACTTAGGGAAGTCCCATGCAACAATCCCATGAACCGAAACTGACCAGCGCGGTTCGATGACGCATTTATATTAACGGGAAGGAATTACTCATGCAAACGCGACATCATATCCGACTTAAGCAAACTAATTAAGAAAGAAGGAAGAAAAATACTTAAAACATCAGAACAACTCCTCCGGCCGGGAGAAAACAATCACACAACAGGAGCATCCAAAACGACAGCAACTTTGGAGATCGGTCTTCTAATGAAAGTTTGACCTACCCTGATACGCACGTTTCTGACTCTATTGTATTTTCCTCTGTAGACTTCCTCGATCTTTCCCAATGACCATCTTCCTCTGACAGGGTTATTATCGGCTACTACTACCACATCACTCACGCTGATTTCCTTTGCGGGCGTCTGCCATTTTTTCCTCTGAAACAAGCTAGGCAAGACATCTCTAGACCAGCGTTTCCAGAAGCTGTCAGTTATATTCTGCACCAAAGTAACTCGATCCTTGAATTCACAATTACTTCGATAAGGTCCCGCAGGAACTCCGTGACTGGCTCGACCTAATAATAAATCTTTAGGGCATATATACTTTCCGTCATTTGGATCATTCGTAATTCTTCCAATCGGTCGTTCGTTTATTAGATTCGCGCATTCCAATAATACCGTATACAGCTCGAAGGCAGTAAGTACTTGTTCGCCTATCGCCAGTTTCAAGGCTCGGTTTGTTGTTTTCACTAGAGATTCGGTACATCCGTTTTGATGAGGCGCTAAGGGCGTCGTAAACTTCCACTTAGTTTCATTATTTGCACAAAATTCATTTATTTTCACTTTATCCCAATTTCTGATCATTTCTCGCAGCTGGCGCTCTGCACCTATCATCTGAGTACCGTTGTCACTCAAGAGAGAGTTAGGAAAACCTCTAATTGCGAAGAATCGCCTGAGTACTTGTATGAATTCATTCGCCGTAATATCTTTAGCCAATTCCAAGTGAACCGCTCTAGAATTCAAGCACGTAAATATAACTCCATAATTCTTCTGTTTTTTATTTCTGCTTTGTTTTACAAGTATTGGACCAAAATAATCAACCGATGTGTGATAGAAAGGAGGAGTGCAAGGACTTACACGTTCGTCAGGCAAGTCGGCCATAATCTCAGTGTGTACTTTATGCGCTAACTTTCTGCACAAAACGCATGATTTGATAACAGATTTTGCGATGGTAGGGGCTTTGGTAATCCAATATTCACTTCTGGCTTTCGCTGTAGTCGCTGCGATACCACAATGACCTCTTTCATGCATATCTTTTATTATTAGTTTCGAAATCAGATTATTACCAGGTAATAATACGGGATGTTTCATGTTGAACGATAGGAATTCGGCATTTGAAAGACGACCACCAACTCTGATTAATTGTCTTTCGTCTGTAAACGGTGTCAAGTTTTTCAATTCTCCTTTCTCTAATTTCTCGTGTAGTGGCATATGAGCCTCCTTTATCAGCGCTTCCTTTGAACTTGCTAACTCGTCGACAGTCAATGGTCCTGTGTTTCTATTCTCCGCACTTGTCCGGGCGTTATGTATAAATCGAAATGCATAAGCCGTTACTCGTTTCAACTTTTGCCAACTTGACGAGGTTTCGACACTGAAAATCGGCTCTTTTGTCGTGAGTGATACCATAGTAATTAATCGTTTCTCAATATTTTCATCAACTTTGTTCGTTGGCCATTCAGTAGACTGTAGCTTTAGAAACTCAGGTCCATATTTCCAAGTACTTCGTAAATTGTCCGGCAAAACACCTCTCGAAACTTGGTCTGCTACATTGACCTTACCAGGAATGTGTATCCATTGTGAAGGTGAAGTGTGACCGACAATCTCATTTATTCTGGGAGTCACGAATGGAATATTTCTATCTGATTTGTTTCGAATCCAACCAAGAACAATCATACTATCAATGAAAAATAGAACCTCGTGGAATTTTATTCGGGACTCTTTCATTATTGTCTGATGCAACCTTGAAGCTAAGAGAGCAGCTTGGAGTTCTAGTTTTGGGATCGTTAATTTTTTCAGGGGAGCAACACGGGACTTGGCGATTACCATTCTTGATTCGTACAGATTATCTGACATCTTAAACCTCAAGTAAGCACAGGAGCCGAAAGCATCCTCAGAGGCGTCAGCGAAAATACACAGTGTTGGCGGTTCATCAAGTGCGTTCGAAGGTTTCATACAACTCGGGAAGCTGATATGATTCAGTTGTTCTAGTTCTTTGAATATATTATTCCAAGTCCTTTGATCGTCGGACTCCAACGGATCATCCCATCCGAGGCCTTTCTTCCACAATTTTTGCATTTTAATTTTAGCTCGTACTAAATTTGCTGCAGCTAGACCGAGTGGATCAAATATCTTCGATATCTCCTTTAGAATGATTCGCTTCGTCAACTCCGCATTTTCGTTTTGTCTGTGGAACTTTATTTTTAGTTCATCCACCTGAGTATCCCAACATACTCCCAGTACTTTCTCCTCGATCGGTGTTTATACTTTTTCATTATTCGCGTCATCTTTACCATTAAATACCCATTTCTTGATCGTAAATCCGCACGATGACAGTATCTGGTCGATTTCGGATGACAACCTTTCAGCTTCTGCCTTGTTTGATAGCGAATCACAAATATCGTCCATGTACGAGTTCTTCAGTACTGTTTCGGATCCTTGAGGAAATTCGTTGCTGTTCTGTCGGGCTGTTTTCATGAGGGCAGTAAGGGCCATTGCGGGCGCAGGTTTTTCACCAAATGAGAGAACATTCATGACATATACATCCGGTTTCTTCTCCGTATTCAGATTTCTCCAAAGGAACCGATGAACATGTTGGTCTCTTTCAATAATTTTTATCCGATGGTACATCTTGGATATGTCTCCAACCAGTCCGATTTCATTTTCTCTGAATCTGATAAGAACTCCAAGTAAATCATTAAATAAATCCGGTCCCTTCGCCCAGTAGTCATTAAGACAATGACTATTGAATGAGACAGAAGAGTTGAATACAACGCGAATAGGTGTGCTTTTACTTTCCTTGAATATTCCGTGATGCGGTAAGTAGAATTTCGGTCCGTCATAATTTTTCTTTTCATAATTTGTTCTGATGTTTTAAGTATTTTTCTTCCTTCTTTCTTAATTAGTTTGCTTAAGTCGGATATGATGTCGCGTTTGCATGAGTAATTCCTTCCCGTTAATATAAATGCGTCATCGAACCGCGCTGGTCAGTTTCGGTTCATGGGATTGTTGCATGGGACTTCCCTAAGTGGTCGGTTTCACGTCTGGCGCGCGCCTCGCTTTCTTCCCAATCAGACAATGCGGCGTAAAGACTGAGTGGCGACATACATAAATGCCTTGTGCTCTGACTAAGAGCGCTCCATCCCTTCGGCACCAAATTCGAATTGTGTCTTATGTGCGTGTCATGTGTATAATGTGCTAATGCTCAGATTCTGTTCACGTTGACTTGCTTACCCGAATGAACATAATACACGATACGAATTGGTTTTTGATTGATAATTGATCGTCTCCGGGTTTGAACAAACCATCATTCGAATTTGTAACGGACTTTTCAATTTGTGACTAAACGGTGAATTCTGCGACTCAATGGACAGCGACGAGGCAAAGAAACGACGAAGGGTGGCTAAGTCGAATCTCACGAGGTATGGAAAGGCCTTGACATTCCTGATCGAAGAGTCAGTGTCGAACGAAGAGATTCGGGAAGCGTTGGACAAGTATAAATCGGCCTTTAATCAGTTGGAGAATCGACACGAAGAATACACATACTTATTGGATGATGTCGACTATGAAGCTGAAGAGGACTATTTGATCGAAATTCAAGGGCAATTCTTGGAGCTTACGGTACGAGCAAAGGATCATCTGCAAGAGAATCGACCTACGGAAGAGATGCATGTCATTCGCGAGGACAAATCGTTTAAAGGAACAACGACGACTGAGAACTCTGCCAAGGGCGCCACAGCCAAATTGGATACTGACATAAAGGTGAGCGATTCGATGACGCATGTCCCTATTATGTATAGCAAAGTGAAGGTTTCGAAACCTCGTGCCCCAACCTTTTCGGGTGATGTCAGAAGGTCTGTGAATTCAAATCAGATTTTAAACATCTCATAGATAATTCATACAGTAAGCGTGATGCAGTTACTATTCTAAGATCGTCTCTAGTAGGAAAGCCGTTAGAACTTGTCCGTGGTCTAGGACAGGACTACGATGCCGTTTGGGAAACCCTCGACGCAGCTTACGGGGATCCTAGGTTCACTGATGATGCGATTACGGCTGACATTAATAAATTCAAATCTCTCCAAGAGGGAGAGGATGCCAGGTTCTGTGACTTAGTTCAATTAATAAAGCGATGCTACAATCTACTTGTTGAGATAGGTCGGCCTCAAGATATGGACAATAACTATATGATTGCACTCATAGAGCAAAAAATGTCCAATGAAGATAGGAAACTTTGGTCTCGGCACCTGGAGAGAGACGGACTATCTGCAACACTTTTGAATCTGCAAGAATGGATGACTATCGAAATGAGAACACGTTTGCGAGCAGTTTCGTCGATTAGAAGCAGTGTACGTATAACTAAAAATCAGGTAAACCAAGTGACTGTTAACAATACAAATGAACCAGTGTACCAGAATCGAAAATGTTGGTTGTGCAGCACGGATTCACATTACGTAGATCAGTGTTCGGAATTTCTGAAATTGACAGTGAAGAGAAGATACGAATTCCTAAAGGAAAATCATTGCTGTTTTAGTTGTCTCAAGAAAGCCGGTAGGAATCACAGAGCTGAAACATGCAACCGCAAAAGACAATGTAAGGAAACTATAAATGGTAATCCCTGTAGAAGATATCACCACAAACTACTACATACGGATACGACTTCTAATTCTGTGGGTATGGCCTCGACTATGAGTAGAGAGAATGCACTTCCTATCGCAACTCTTGAGATGTTTGGCAACAGTTCGCAGAAACGGGAAGGCAATGTCATGTTGGACTCCGGTGCGCAAGTATCTCTCATCAGACATGATGTAGCTAAGGAGCTGAATCTCGCGGGAACGAGTACTAGTATTTCAATAATCAAGGTTGGTGGAATTGAGGAGGAACTTATTTCGAAAATATATGCAGTCAAAGTGAGATCGCCAAAGGACGGGAAGTTCTATAAGCTCAAAGCGATTGGAATGGATAGCATCAACGATATTCACATGCATGAATTAGATACTGAGCAGTTGAAAAACACTCTTGGCATTAATGGTACGGCCCCAAGCGTCAGGCAGGAATTATCGATTTACTTATAGCCGTCGACCATGCAATATGTCACTCGGGCGAAACTGTCGGGAAAGGTAACCTTGTAGGGAGGAATACACCCTTCGGTTGGATGTTCCTTGGCGGTACCGACACAAACAACATGTCACATTCAATTCTACATGTATCATTAGCAAAACCTATTGATCTGGCAGAATTCTGGATAACTGAAAGTTTTGGCGTAACCGGAAATCAGTGTAAATGCGATAAGGAGATTGATGTGGAAGGACGTGACTTTATCGAGAATTCTGTGATGAAATTGGATAATGATAAACAGTGGATTATGAGTTATCCGTGGATAAAGGACCCTGCACTGTTACCGGACAATATGATTCAAGCAGAAAGGATGCTTGTAGCCCGAGAGAGACAACTATTGAAGAAACCGCAACTCGCTCGATCCTACGATAGTCAAATTCAAGAAATGATACGTCTTAATTTCGCTAGAAAGCTGAACGATCAAGAAATTAAAACGTATCATTTCTTGAATTTGACTATCGTAGGATCGAGCGAGTTGCGGTTTCTTCAATAGTTGTCTCTCTCGGGCTACAAGCATCCTTTCTGCTTGATTCATATTGTCCGGTAACAGTGCATGGTCCTTTATCCACGGATAACTCATAATCCACTGTTTATCATTATCCAATTTCATCACAGAATTAGAAGTCGTATCCGTATGTAGTAGTTTGTGGTGATATCTTCTACAGGGATTACCATTTATAGTTTCCTTACATTGTCTTTTGCGGTTGCATGTTTCAGCTCTGTGATTCCTACCGGCTTTCTTGAGACAACTAAAACAGCGATGATTTTCCTTTAGGAGTTCGTATCTTCTCTTCACTGTCAATTTCAGAAATTCCGAACACTGATCTACGTAATGTGAATCCGTGCTGCACAACCAACATTTTCGATTCTGGTACACTGGTTCATTTGTATTGTTAACAGTCACTTGGTTTACCTGATTTTTAGTTATACGTACACTGCTTCTAATCGACGAAACTGCTCGCAAACGTGTTCTCATTTCGATAGTCATCCATTCTTGCAGATTCAAAAGTGTTGCAGATAGTCCGTCTCTCTCCAGGTGCCGAGACCAAAGTTTCCGGCTGTGTGATAGAAAGGAGGAGTGCAAGGACTTACACGTTCGTCAGGCAAGTCGGCCATAATCTCAGTGTGTACTTTATGCGCTAACTTTCTGCGCAAAACGCATGATTTGATAACAGATTTTGCGATGAGTCCAACATGACATTGCCTTCCCGTTTCTGCGAGCTGTTGCCAAACATCTCAAGAGTTGCGATAGGAAGTGCATTCTCTCTACTCATAGTCGAGGCCATACCCACAGAATTAGAAGTCGTATCCGTATGTAGTAGTTTGTGGTGATATCTTCTACAGGGATTACCATTTATAGTTTCCTTACATTGTCTTTTGCGGTTGCATGTTTCAGCTCTGTGATTCCTACCGGCTTTCTTGAGACATACTTTCTGCCAGCACTGTTTCATACGTTTCTGTATTCAACTTTGTTAATGTAGCCACTGTGACATAGCTCATTTTGAGTGTCACTTCTGCATTAAAAGTTAGTACCTATGCAAATGTGGAAAACTTAAGTTGTGACAATGGTAAAGAGAAAATGGCGAGACGTAAAAGTCGAAAGTCTTCAAATTTTCTGGAACCATTCGTGCTCTTCAACGAATGAAAGGAAATCATCGATATAATGCTATACGACATGCTAATGATAAATTTATTCGAGAAATTGTTTCTCATGTGAGAAGTTTGAGGACAAAGAAATTATCACCACATTAACGAAAGTTACTTAAGCGATATGCTACAAAATTACGATTCATCTCCAATCCTAAAATCACCCTTCAAAGAAAGAGGAAAACTCTGACACAAAAGGGTGGTTTCCTTTCAGCAATACTTCCGATGTTAGCTCCTGTAGTAGGTGACCTGTTGGGTAGGATCTTTAATCCTAAGCGTTAATTATGCAAATATTGAATCCCAAAGTATTAAAATGGATTTCAGACTTCAATGTGATAAAGTTCTGACTGTATCAGGTCCATCCCATGCAAGTAAAACTGTTTTCACTCTGAATTTGCTAGATAAAAGAAAAGAGTTGTTTAGGGAACCTATCAATCGAGTGATTTGGTGTTATGGCATTTATCAAACGTCACTCTTTCAGGAATTGCAACGTCGTAACTTTATTCGAAATGAAGGAATTATTAGTCCAATGATGTCGTTTTATTGGATGATCTATTGAAGGAAAGCAAGAATTCTAAAGACGCTACAGATATGTTCACTCCCGCAGCACATCACAAAAGGTGCTTTATAATCAATGTCACGCAAAATTTGTTTCCTGATGGGAAAGAAGCCCGCACACGAAACCTGAATACGCACTATTACGCTATTTTTAAGAATCCACGAGATGGACGTCAATTTGAAATTTTAGCGCAACAAGTTTCGCCAAGAAGTTCAAAAGCCTTAATTGAAATTTCTCAAGCAGCAACTGAAAACCACAGGGTTACTTATTTATTGATTTTACACAAGAGTGTCCGGAAGAATTTAGATTTCGAAGTGATATTTTGAAAAAGCCTATGATTATCTACAAACTATGAGCTCCTATTCTCGCATGATTGTTATTCCTCAGGATAAATATATGCAATTGACTGCTTTACAGCAAGTAAAGCTACCTCTAGCAAATCAAATTTATAAGAAAGAACTGGATTATCAGGAAATTGCACATATTAAAGATCCATAAACTTTGATGTATTGTTGAGAATCCAAAATCCAAGTCTTCATGATGTTATGCAAATTGGTAATATGTAGATCACCAGAATATGAAAATGTCGTTTTACCATATTTTGCTTAGCAATGCAGCAACAAATAGATTTGCTAGTAATCGAGCCGCTATCTTTTCTACTCCCATTGATAATATACAACAACTGAATGGAGAGTGGGAAGTAGGGGTCACACAACTTGTTCACAGTAACTGTGTCTATACTTTTGATCATGAGGTGATGACTATTAATATGAGACACACAGCTGCTTACCAATGCGAAAAGGGCTGCCGAGTATACATTCTACAATAGCCGAAGAAAGATCTCCTATCATGTCAGAAATTTGTTTATGATTTCCTGAATAAAGCGTGTAAACACATTGTCCGATTTACTCCGCACAATGATGATCATAAGTATGTACATCATGTAGTTTATAAAGATTGGATTGTTGCTTTGAGCTCCAGTTTAAGAAATGATTTAGGTTGCCTCGCTAGCACCTTAACAAGCTATGATAATTATAACGTTAATTACCACATAAGTGGTTATAAACAGTTAATATATCGAATGGAAACTTATTATGTAGATCTTATTCCAAGAAATGAGAAGACGTTGGTGAAGAAGATTGTGATTAAGTTAAGAAAGACAAACATGACTCCTGAAACATTATTGAAGAAATTTAATTATCTCCTTCGAGTTGATGGTAAACAAGTGGCAACATTGACTTACATCTAATCATCTAATCATATTACAATAAGTAAATTAAATGATGATGATCTAGTATTAGTTTGTTCAAAAGATTTTCATCAGTTCGTACGACATCGTTCTGCAGCTGTTCATGGAAAATTTGATATGCAACATTTGCCATGTGGAAGGTCAAATCAATTTGATACAGAATGGTCAGTATCTTTATACAGAAAGCGTATAGAGCCTTTAGGTGGTATCTTACATGAAACAAGAGTGTTGATGCCTCGCATTATTACTTCAGTTAAATTGGTTGTAGATTATTTGAATGAAGTGATTAATGGGCAACATATTTCATTTTCTGAAAAAGAAGGTGCTTTGTCGATCACTGTAAGTGGAAAAGGTATTGAACTAATTATGGATAAAACTCTAATGGACATTTTGGGTTTTGATCAAAATATCTTTAAAAGTGGTACTGTAACCAAAGCTAGCGCAGACATGTCGCTATCGCGTCGTATTAACTATTTTCAGATATATTCCAATATTGGTGAAGATGTACGTGTGGGAGATGTTGAAGCTTCACTTCTAGCAATGATACCCCACCAACCAAAAAGCTGCAGTATTTTATCTGAGCATACTTTTCAGAAAGTGCATTGTGCAAAGCTGAAATCAAACTACATCCCACAAATTGATATTGCAATTTATGACGATGCTGGTGCGTTGATTCCTTTTCATAAAGATGCTGTAACAAGTATCACACTCCATTTCCGAATGAAGAGTTAATGCAAAAGTATGCTAATATATTTTTCCAATGTGATTAGTATGGAAAGTGAAAATAAGGACTCGTTTCTAATTTACTTACCCAGCAATGCTTCTATGAAAAAATTTCCTAATAATAAACCATCAGATTTTCGAGTAGAATTAAATCGCTCACTACATCTAGAAGGCGAATGGGAGGTGGGCGTTTCTAGTATTCGCCATGATAATAATATTCAGAATGTGAATGATTTGGAAGAAATTATATTGACTCCTCGCACCCATGATGGAATAACGATGAATAATACATTCCAGTTCCCATACAATTTAACATCAGATGGAAAGTGGAACTATGAATGGATTCAGATAAAATCAGATTGTTATGGTCCATTTGGGAATGAGAAAATTATGAAGGCATTCAATAGTGGCAATACTTCCATCATGAAGAATGAGGATCAGAAAGTTTATGAGTTTACTATCTATCATTGGAGTGTAAGACAGTTCCTTCGCTTTCATTCTTTTACTAAAGGTCTTACACTGAGGTTGGATAATGAATTCTATCCACATCTCGATTTTGGGCACGGTCTATATCTAATGTCAATTGCTACTGCAAATGTTAAAAAAGTTTATTCAAATCGAATCAACAAATTTCATTATAAATTCAAAATATTTGATGAAGATGTTATAGAATGTGAAGAACGCATCATTTTGAAAAAGCGTGGTGTTCAACCTTTATCACTTATTGAGTTAGTAAAACGATGGAATGGGACTGTTGGTAAGAAGTATGGAGAGAAAATTATGGCGGACAAAGATAAGTTGGTTATTCAGAAATATAATGACAAACTTACAGTTTATTTCTCTACAACCTTGCGTCATTTCGTAAGACATCCAACACCTATTATTGGAAGCGGTTCGGTTTATGCTTCCCATGAAAATCACACTAAATCTGATTCAGTTCATGATGAATGGTGGGTGGACATCTATGGTGATCGCATCAAGAAAATTTACCAGTCTTATCAAGAATCTAAAGTTGCTATCAATATAATGCCGCGTCTATATCATGCAGTTGAAAGCTTCATTCATGTAATAAATCCTTATATACAACAGAAGTTGAAGCATGTGATGAAAAGTAAATATGATGTAAAGACACACCACATTTCGTTTTCAATTGAAAATCAACGCGTTGTTCTGAGACTGGGTGATGACATTCAATGTCAATTGAGCAAAAATTTGAAAAAACTCTTTGGTTTTTCAATGCTACAAACTGTGTTTACTGCTGCGCATACGATTGATATAGAAACACCAATGACACTTGATAAACATGAACAGCACCTTTACATTCAAAGTGATTTGATTCTACCTATTTCTGTTGGCGAGAAAAAAGAACACATTTTGCGTGATTTCATTCATGATAAGGATGCTTTATATGGAATAGTCGAGAAGATGTTTGAATCTATTTTCTGCCATCCTGTTATCAAACAAACTATACCATCTATTTCTATCAAAATTACAAATGGTTTACATGAGTGCATCCATGTATAAGATACTAAATCCCTCGTAACTTTAGTGTTTCGGAAAACAAAGTGAAGTCATTGTAAAATTTTATTTCAATAAAAGATATGTATGAAAAAGTGTTTTGAAGAAGTGTTGACAAAGTGGGAAGGTCTTTTCACAGATATAGTGGGAATGAACTGACTGTAGGCAGATATTCTCAAGAAAGTGCAATCTAAAGCGATACATAAAGCAACAGTGAATATCAACAAAAAACATCATCAAAATACTGATCTAAGAATGAATCTATTTGCACATCTCCTGAAGTTGGTAGTGTCAGTTTAATTCTTTTGGGTGGTGATATGTTTGTGTCAGGATGTCCATGTGGAAGAGATATGTTATGTCCTATCCAACACCTCTTATCCTCCCACGCTGAAAGTGCTCGCTTCCTAAATTTATGAGTTTTTACCTCATGTGTCTTCGATTTTAAGATGGTCATGTTGACAAACGTTATGTTCTTATTTATGTAGGCCTTCTTATAGGCCCTATGTTTCATATTTACATCAATCGATTTAGATATGCCTTTTGCGCGCTTAATACTGTCACTGGACTCTTTTGGTTTCATAGAATACATTTTAGGACGAAGAAGAATCATTTCCTTAATTTCCTTTCCTGCCATTTCATCTTTAAAGCATCCTAATTGTGCTTTAATTTTAGTAGAGTACATTTGGTGATCTGTAGGATAATTTGATGTATCAAAATATTTTTCTAAAGATTTTCCTACTTCATTGAAATTTAACTCTTTCTGAGCAGCGATACTTAAAAATAAACTGTCGGTATCACCGCCCAGAAAACGCACGTCTTTAGTTAGAGGGCATGGTTTTAATATTCTGTAGAAGAGTTGATACATTTCAAGCTTGGAATAATCTAACACAGCTTATCCAATGTAGATGGGCTTGCACAACTCTACTTCTGATTTAATTATTTTAACACCAACCAACTCATCATCTATAATATCTCTATCAATAAAGAGAGGTGATATCGCCAACTTTTGAAATTTATCATTATGATTCACAAGTTTATAGTTAATACGCTTTCTAACGTCCTCCATCGTCTTACCAAAAAGAGTATTATTCTTATATTTATAGAAATCCTTTTCAAAATTATTTTGGGCTAGTGCACGTTTCTGGCTGTTACTATCAATATAAGGTTTCAGAAAGACTTTCTGTCTAAATTTGATAATGCGGTGAACTGTTTTTAAAATCATTCCCATTTCGAAATAAAATTTTAAGATGGAGAAGTGGACTAAATAATTTTTTTTATCAAATTGAGTAAGCAAAAGTTTACGGCAAGGCTTATATTTTGACTGTCCGCTCCCTTCTTAATCTTAGTGAAATTGTTTCATAAAGTCCGAAAACCTATCCTCAGTCACTTCGCCTGATTCGGGTGCAAGTGGAAAATCCACAGTTTTATTTTTAATACTATTTGGGTAGATAAGATCTATCTCAAAATGATATCCCCAATCACCATTATCTGGAATAGCTAGTATGTTTGAAGGGTTGGAGAAATGCTGAAACCCAACCAGCTAAACTCAGAGTGAGGTAGAGGTTTGGACAGTGAACTGCCATATAAATTATTATCGTCATAGTACTGAAGATGAATCTGATCATCATCCACTATTTTTGATTTTATTTGATGCCTATTTACAAATGTGAGACCACCGCGAATTCCTCGTTCAAATAAATTATACATCTCTAGATCTTGTAAAAGATGGATACTCTCTCCAGTCATTTTAAAAGCAGACTGGAATGACATGGCCTGAAGACTGACAAAGTGAACAAGATCTAATTTATCTTCTTCTAATGCCACTCGTCGAAACTTCTGAAATACATCAGCCAGCAAAAATACATCTAATTTTAGATAAGCGATCATATATTCGCTAAACGTTTGACAGGCAAATTTTGACCATGCAACTTGAGCATGATTGTAATCTTCTACCTTGCATTCTACACCAGTCAAATCATTTTTAAATTTGTCTATTGATGGAAGAGAAGTCTCACTAAGTTAAGAAATGTTATCAAAGTATGCATATGGAAACACTCCTTTGCGTGTGATGACTTCATCCGATTGATATTGTTTCTTCAAATTTTGAGTTAGTGGAAGAGACTTAAGATTTTGAACGAGAGATGCTAGTGATGAACCCATGAATTGATAGGAATCTAAAAATTTTATGTGAAAAGGGACGGTCTTATTTTCTTTAGTTTTGTCAACTGCTGCTTTTGCTGTCATGGCCATGAACTTTTCTCTCGTTTGAGCTATTACACTTAACTTCCACTCTTTTATTTTCCTAACCCCCCTTTCATTATCATATGACTGTCATAACCTTTGAAGTTATGAAAAATAACGGGTAGAGTACGCCGTTTCAGTCTCAGCGAAAAATTACATCTTGTACATAGCGCGTTTCTAAATTTACCAGTGATGTGATCATGGTCGCGCACTTTCTTGATTTTATCTTCATCAAACGTTTTATGACATTTTGGGCAAACTTTACAACTTTCAAATTTTACTTGATCATCTGCTGACATATTCAATGATCTGCGTTGGAGTTCACTATCATATTTTTGCTGAAATTTGACAGCGCTTTCGAGGAACTGTAAGAATTTATGTATACAATCCTCACCTTGTCAGACGTGCATTTTATTATTTATATTTTTGCAGTAATCATGCCATAACTCATAACATGATACGGCTGACGCTTTATGGGTGTTATCATCAATATAGCATTCCATGTCAGCATAGATGACACGACGAGGACTTAATTCATCACCTTTCTCTCTATATGAAAACTCTTTATCTTTGGGCATGCATTCTATTTGCAGTTTACCTCGCTTACACCATTCATAATGTGTTTCAAATTTATCATTTGACCAGGAGGGGCGCATACAACGGTCACATATGAAATACTTTCCTCTTCTAAATGTTAAGTGTGAATATAGTCGAGTTATTTTAGGAATACCACAGTAATGCCAATTTTCACTATCATTTTGATATACTATCAGGCGATTGACTACCGATCATAAGTTGATGAACGGTTGCTGTAGCGCTCACCCTTAAGCCCCTCTTGCCAGATGTGAACAACCATTTTGATTTCATTTAGTTTTTCAAGTTTCTCTATATCTTTAAACTTCATGTCTTCGCTATTGCAGTCATCAAACTTCAATTCATTCTCCCATTCATGATATTTGCTTCTACGGAAACGGTTGTTCTGTACATCATGATAGTGGAGAATAGACAATACCGCATACTTAAAACACTCTGATTCACAATCAACAGAAATGACTGCATTCTTAGCTCTTAACGTTTTTGGAAGATTGAAGGAGCCTCGACCACGGTAATTTTCTAATAGAGTAATTTTAAACTTGGCAGATTCTATGCCATCAAAAAATAGATAACTATCGCGCTCGTTAAATTTATCAATATTTGATTTTAGTACTTTGATGCGAAAATTTAACCAAGCTTCTTTATCGACTATCTCTGTAGCAGGAGAGGAGGTATGTGAAACACCAACCTCTGTACTATTTCACCAGTATGATAATCAACTTTAACATATTTTATTTTAAGATAGATGAGCGCTTTTATTCTAAACTGCTCTTAATTGTAAAAGAGCGCATCTATCAATGTTGAATTTTGATGGAACCCCTCCCGAAAATCAGCAATAGTTTCTGAGGATTCCATATGGTAATTTCTCATTACATTATTGAGGGATACTTCAGTTAGTCAAATAGAGGAGGTGCTGTTGCTATAACTATCATTTGTGTGTGTGTGTGGTGAAGTCTATGTGAAGATAATTCAAAACCTGTTTCAAAAGATTGGAAACAAAAGTCACAAGTAAAGGAGACATGTTGAATAGAATCATCCTCACCTCGGGAGATTGATGATGGCTTGGGTTGACATACACGTTGTCTGATGTGTCGGGTGAGATCACGTTTCCTCGTAAAGATGTGACCACAATCAGCACATTCCCGCTCATTAGATTGCCGCGACTGGCCGCTTGAGGTGGAACTAGCACCACCTGAAAGAGAAATCATTCTATCATCTCTATTAAAGTTATAGTTTATTGTTACAACTTATCTTCACTTATTAGGTCTAAAGTTTTCTCGAGAAGGGAGCGTTTTGGTGATGAAGTAGATGCCTGTAATTGAGAAAGATGCTGTTAGCCAAACGTTTGAGGGAGATAAGTGAGGAAATCTTCAACTTACCATTTCAACGAAATCAAGTTTAAGTATGATACTTCAATGTCAGAAAATTGCATAGTTTATCAAGATAGAGACTCCAAATATTCTCAATACGTCTCAAATATAGAATGAAAATAAGTCTGTTTCCTCCCCTTTTATACTCTCATACTCATCATTCATTGGCTGTTCATTTGATTGGCTGCTTACTTGTACTTAAGCACTAAGAAATCAAGTTTATAGCATACAATTTGAAGTCATGAATTCACCAACAGCAACTCTCTCCGTGAACACACCAACTTGCCCTCCCGCTCCAAAAAAGGTAAAGGTGGAGAAGGAGAGAAATCTAGATGACATTCCAAAGTTGGAATTACCATCTCACACAGAACAAGAAGAACTGGAGATGATCTATGTGCGGTGGAAATACCTAGTGTATAATAAGGAGGATGTGTCGAAGGAGGATGATATCAGCCTTCTCCATGACATACGGAGATGGTACAACCCATCGTCCAACACAGAAACGAAGTGGAATGGAAGTACGGCTTTGGTGTGCTGGCTGCAGCGGAGGAAAGGCTGCGACAACTGAAATGTGACTGTAGTAACTGTGAATCGCTGTGGGACAATATCAGTAGTGAAGAACTTTTAAACTACTTGTAATTTTCCAACAATGTTTATTTGCTATATCTGTCTGTTTTCACTTATTTCTGGGTAATGCAGTCATCAACATCATAGTGAAAATCTAATCATTTGACAGCTCAGTATAAATCATAGCAGCTGATGCTAAGCACTATCATTTTTCCTAAATACTACCTCAATCACTGAGGGTAAATATCAAAAAGTAGTGAGATGTGGTTCTTTAGATTTGTTTAAAATCAAAGCATACTTGATCGTTTGGGAGCATCTGACACTCTTCTCTCACGAGTTGTTTTCGGTGTCCACTCTTCGTCTGTCCAGATAATTCTTACAGTTTTGTTACCACTCTCCTGACAACTCATGCCTTCATCGCACTCATTGACGATCGCGAAATTGTCATTTTAGCTGAGATTGACATATCTTGCAATCTTCTGACTTTAGCAGTCTTTATCTAAATTAGACTGATTCTGATTCGCTGTTGAGGAAAGTATTGTTGAATATCCTATACAAATCAGAAGATTGCAGCACTTCTCATTCACATCATACGATCAAACAGTCTAGTATGGCAAATTCTTCTGAAGCCTTGAATATTTTCTACAAAATTTTCGAAGTTGTTGATGAATGAGACGAGGATGTGGGCAGTGACAATAAACCCAAGGTCGCCAATGTCGAGGAGAAGAGTGGTAACAAAAGTGACATCACCCAAGTCGTATGGAGTGAGGGCGAGTTCACACCAAAGACGACGCGACTCAGAAGAGTGCCGGATGCTCCAAAGCGAGTGGTCTACTACAAGATTTATAATGACTTGAAACCAATCCCACTGAACTTTGATAAATAAATCTAAAGAACTACATGTCTTTGTTTTGCAATGTATTTATCTAGAAATGGAAATAAAGGGAAGAATTTAGATATGGGGTTAATTGCATACATGGTTGTGAATATCATCACATTTATTATCGGTCTACTTTTCTATCAAAAGAGATCGCACCATAAGAGAAGATAGAAAGTGATTTTGTATACGTGTGGCGCAAGAGTGACCTCCCATTTCATCCCTTCATCATTTAGCCTCAATGATAGAGGCAGTTCTCAAAAGATCTCATGGCACATTCTCAGATAACGTTGGCAATGGAGAATTTAAAAAGTTGCCTGTGGCAGATAGCTAGGACTCAACCGATTGGCGTTCAAAGTGCTACGTTGAGAACTGTGTCAAATGCCCAACATGAGTTGCCCCAGAGGTTTCGGTCTAAAGTATGACACACTCCCTTGCCACACTTACCATTACAATATCATCCGCTGTCTCAAGAGAGATCGCCCACCAACAGGAAGAATTATACCGAAATCCTCCTTAACATGCAACGTTTAAGTTGACTGATAGCAGATACAACTTTGTGATTTCATTTTTTATTTGTATGATAGATTCAGTCAGACCGAAGTCTCTCCAGGGCAAACCACGTGGAGGTGCTATCATATTTTGCCCCATGGTGGTCTTTAAAAGACCGTTGGTTCGTTCTCGGGAAATGAATAGATTTAGGTTTGGCCGATTCCACTGAGAGAGACTTGTAATCTCTCTATGTCAGCGGCATCGAACTCCTCTACTATAAGCTGACTGTTAGAGGGCGGTATATACCCCCACTCTGTTGAATTGGTATCATCGTCAGTTGTTGATGAGCCAATTCGAGCAAGATTTTTATAGACTCGCTCTCGCTCCTCCATCTGTAGAAACTCAATAAATAAATTTCTCGGTCGAAGCCGAGGCTTGTCAGGAGATCTGACTGTCGTCTTAGGTGTTTTCATGATGTAGCATAGAATGAAAATGAAAGAGAGGCAATGGTTTATATACCCCTCTGATAGAAAGACATGACTCAGTCTTTCTAATTATGTGATAGATTCAGTCAGACCGAAGTCTGTCCAGAGCAAACCACGAGGAGGTACAATCACTCGATGCTCCGTGTGGCTCTTAAAAGAGCCGTTTGGGGCGTTCTCGGGATCAAAAGATCCTATGACTGATGTAAAAACTCTTAAAGGAAAAGAATAGGAGATTAGATGCGGTAAGGAAATGATCATGTTGAAGTAACTTACTGGGAAATTTCTTCCGGACTTTTCGGACGACGAAGTCCTGAAGCTCGCCGGTGATGTTCATGTTCATATGGGGACATCGGACTCCGTCGCCTTCGTAGAATAGCTGCGTCTGATTGGGGTCGCTAGTGATCGTTGGAGCGTCGCACACATTATTTTCGAAGAGGGGAAGATAGACTTCATACACTCTTCTTTTTCTACACTTCTCACGCTCATGCAATCGCTACACTTCAGCCACCAACCTCTTGTTCACACCCTTCACTTCCTCTGTTTCCTTCACCACGCTTCGCATCCGATCTATCTCATCATCCTTCCTCAACAATTTCTCCTGCAGACTACTCACCAAACTTGCTTTCTTCATCAGCTCACTCCTTTCCACCATCCACTCTTTCTCCTTCTGCCTCATACTTTCCAACTTTTCTCTCGTCACCTTATACCCTTCAGCCTTCGCAGTCAACTTCTCATTCCGCATCACTAATACTTTATTCTTCTCCTCAACCGCCCTCAATTGATCCTTCATCCTCACATATCCATCCCTCGTGTTCCCTTACTCCCTCCGAGGCGATGATGCTGCCAACGGCTTACCCACTTCCTTTCCCTCATCCTTCCCCTTCTCCTTAAGATCACCAATGTACCCAAACAATTCCTCCAACACGTCATCCAAATCAACATCAACATCAGGCTTCTTGATGTCCCCTCTCAACTCCACTTCTTCCTCACTCAAACCCTCATCAGTCGCCTTGGTTACACCTTTCTTCCCCACCGCACCCTCAATGGTCGCCACTGCAATTCTCACCTCTTCCATTTCCATCAAAACGCCCTCAAACCACGACTTATACCCCTGCATACTAACATTGCTACTAGGGCACTGGCTATGGTTCCTAATGAACTCTACATCACTCCCATCCTCACATACTACCTTATGATGCACACACACCCTCAACAACACTTTCCTCACATGCTCATCCACCGTCCCCTCTATGATGTGCTTTTTGAGCTCGCTGCCCTTGGCAATACGGCTACAGCTACACTTGCCGATGAGCATTCGTGCATTTATCATTTTAACCATAGTGACGATTCTGTAAAGATAGAGTAAAAATTTGATCGCAAGTGTTTATAGGATACTACTTGCTGATATGCATTGAAAGACTAAGTCCAAAAACATTTGATAGCAGTCGTCTAGGCGCTAGGCTCTTGAATCTGTTGCAGGCATTACTCAGAGGGGATGTTATCCCAGCTCCAAGGCCTCGACCCACAAATCCAACCTGGGGTGGACAGAACGTGCGTCATGTCACTGTGTTGGTATCCGGGCCCCAATTTTGACATGAAAACCGGTGGAGTTATTTACAAGAGGAAACGTCCCAAGTCGCAGAGACTCCTAAACGACTGCTTTTTATTCAAAAAAATTAATCATTATCATTAAATACGAATTTAAATTTTTCAGTATTTTAGTACTACTTATAAAACGTTTATAAGTAGTGTGTCACCTACAGCACATCATGAGCTGTCAAATATTTTTTGAAGTCAAGTCTAAAGGACTTGTAGAAGGAAAGTTATAGCCGTTTGCAGATTTCGGCCTACTATCATCAAATGGTCAGTCATGCTATACTGACTAACCTATAAGTCTGACTCCTTAGCTGATATCAGCAATGAAAAGTCAGGAGTCCGATATCGGACCTCAAGAGAAACGACTTACCTGTGGTCAGTTTCTCAACTTAGTGAGATTCCTCTCCCGAACTCGTACTTATATATCCTGTGAATATGCAATCGATAAGAGGGGGGTGAGCCATTGGCTATCCAAATTTTGACGCTGAATCTAAACCTGGTCTAAGTTTTCTCGTCCGATGCTTCGTTCGCCCGCTGGAGTCCAAAACCCAAAACTCAACCTCACTCTCAAGCCTCACCCAAGAAAGATATCGCTAAACTGTGCTTTCCAATCAATTTGTAGCACTCTTAGCTCTCAAACGAGCTATCGCACGACTTTCTACGATCTCTAGAACCAAAGTACGAAGATCGCTGCCGAGGGGGTCGAAGGTCTTCATTTTTAGCCCTATGACTCTGGAAACAAGTCTACCAGGCCCAAAATTGGCCAAAAAGTCCAAATCCGCCGTCCATTTTCCCATACGAGGCTTCGTTTAGCCGCTACAGCCACTTTCTCGATCAAAAACCCTCTGACGGCGCTCTAACATGACCAAAAGTCTCAATGTCACTCCCAAGCCTCAGCCAAGGAAGATAGGGCCAAACTGTGCTTTCCAATGAATTTGTGACACTCTTAGCTTTCATACGAGTTATTGCACGACTTTCTACGATCTCTAGAACCAAAGTTGGAAGATCGCTGCCGAGGGGGGTGGTCGAAGTTCTTCGTTGTTTGGCCTACGACTTTGGAAACAAATCCCCTAGACCCAAAATTTTCCAAAAAATCCAAATCCGCCATCCATTTTCACGTAAGAGGCTTCGTTTAGCCGCTACAGCCACTTTCTCACTCAAAAACACACAAAAACACACCTACACCCAAGAAACACAACATGTCAACCCAGAATTTCATCAGGAAACCAAATCTAAACACAAAATATACCTACTACCATCCCTACACACCAAGAACAAAGACTGCCGCTCAAGAACAACCACGACGGTCGACCAAGACACACCCGGCCGGTCGACCCAGAACCACACCAAACCAACTCGCGCTCCAGAGGGGGGGGGCGCTGTGCGCAGTTGGGACGATTCCTTACTACTAGCTAGGTTTCGGCCCCTAGCCTCAAATCTGTACCACATGGCGGGGCCAGGCCAACCATATCAAATGCACGATAAGGAAGGTCTCTCCAAGCCCGAGGAAACATAGCTAAAACTTAACCGAAAATCAAATTTAGGATTTTTAGAGACCAAAAGAAACGAAAGAATCTGGAAAGGTTTCTAGTCCAGCATACCTATGATGGAAGGCATTTGACGAGGTGAAAAACAACCAAACTTATAAACGGGGAACCTATTCCTCGAGAAGGACTTTACGCAAGAATTAACTAACAGATCAACCTTGTAACCCCTCTCCTTTAAGATATTGAAAATGCTCTTATCTCTTGATGTGAAGGCGGAGTCATCAGATAAAATCCTTGCGAACCTGATGAGTTGGGCAGCAAAGATGCATAAGCCAGTGTACAAAGGCATGCTACTTTCGGTGAAAACAATGTGCATGTATATAGCACCACTGGGAAGCTGAACTCATCAACCTTACGGTAAACCTCCGTGGTGTATAGGTCACAATCTTGGCTCATGACTTAAACATCCAAATAATTTACGCATTCGTTGTTATCCTCACCCCATGCTAGCTAAGAGGTCTATCGGGTAGATTTCAGGAAAGATCTTATCGAAGTGTTTGTAATTTAACACACAAATGTCGTCGACATACCGTGTGGTGCGAGAGAGACGTTTGGCCAAGCCAAATCTCTTACTCACTAGAAGCCCTGTCACGAACTTGAACTCCTTGGGGTTGCTCCAGAGACCAGTCATTATTTAAATTATCCTCTCTTTAAATTATCTAATGCAGCCGCTCAATGAGCGGATTTAGAGAGGGGTCTCTGGAACAGCCCCCTTGTATGCTAAGAATAGGTCAGCCAAGAATGAACTGGAATTCCCACCCATAGGAATGCCCGAATTTGTTCGAAGACAAGTCCCCCGAAAGTGACAAAACTGTTTTGACTAGGATGAAACTAATAGCAGTGAGGAATTGAGCTTTGGACCAGTGATATCCTCTGTACTTCTTATTTGAGAAGAAGGTTCTAGAATAGCTAATGCAGATGAAGCTCTTGGAACTGCTAAAAATTAACTCACGTAAGCAGGGCTGTGGAGCCGATGCGTTATCTCGGCTCCGGCTCCGGCTCCACAACACTGATGTGAAAGGCTCCGGCTCGGCTCCGGATCCGGCTCCGACTTCAAATTCAGGTTCTATCTATGCTGGTTATCCTGGATCCGTTCAACGGGTCATTTGGATAATGGTGTGGCCTTTAGAGGCTTGCTACAATCATCAAATTAGTTTTCATCAAAAAGCAACGACTTAAGTTAATAATAAAAATGTCAATAGCCTAATATAATGATAAATAACGTATTTGTCATATATTTTTGCATGAATTGACTATCTCTGAAAGATAAAATAAAGTTATAGCATGGATTGGTTAAATTAGATAAAGATCTCCCGCACTGACTAAATATAAATTGGCCTAGCCTGCAACCAGTCTACTACGAGGCCACATTAAATACCACATGAGTGATGATGATATACCTAATTAGCCGTCACAGGGGCCGAATAGTAGTATAAGCTTTTTAACAAAGCTTGAATATGAAACTGGATAGCGTATGCCTCTAAATAGCTTATAGGGCCTGTATCTACTCGAACATCGAAAGGGTATAGGCTATATAGCCAAACATACCGTATCAATAAAGATATCAATTGCTTTATTGAATATTAAAGTGTATATAGGCTAGCTTAGGTTGTTATTGCTATTTGTTATTGCCTTTATCCAATAGTCTGTTGGTCCATGAATAATATGATCGGTGGGTAGCCCACGACTCATCATCTGTAGAAATTGTAATTTAGATAGTCTCATTGCAGTGTAGGCTAGAAATGTACAATTGAAAATTATACTTCAAAAATTAAAAATATCTAATTTAGGACGAGTTTTGTAATTCTATGCAGCATACTTAATAAGTTAAGGCTGAACTTACATTATGTTAATTTCGTATTTTTCATTATGGCGTAAAGTTGCACTAAATAATTCATCAATGATTCATGTATATTATTATATTCAATTTATGTATAACATATTACCACTATTCCTCTGATGATGGTTAGGCTGATGAAACTGAACTCGGAGTATCACACAGCATGTTGCAGGGTGCAATGCATAATAAAAATTTGACTGCGAGCACCGAGCAGAAATCCCATCTACTTTGCTAGCTTTCGAATGCGCGTGCGGTTTCATATCACAGACAATAGAAAAGGGAGGTCAAAAGGCGCCTTTATTGAGAGCGTCTCAGTCTTTTTTTATTGTTGACATATAAGTCAACATGATATCAGCATAAAGTGTTGACAGACGGAAAAAATAATAATGAAAATTCTTGAATTCCACAGGTCTATGACATTTGGGGAAATATTATTGCACAATACGGCTCTTGTGCAGTCCTCCCCCCCCCCATTTTTTTCTGGTCAAAAGATGCAGCACCTGTTGTAAAAATCTACGTGGGTAATTGCGATGTCATAGTCGCAAACTTCATCAGCAAGTCAACATTGTAATTTGCCTTCTGGTTTTTTCGCATTGAAATATACCCTTTGAATTTTAAAGTCAAAGGAAATTCATTGTGAATGAGATACCTTTAGAATAATAAGGCGCTACTAGAAGTGGCTGGGTCGCTTATTGCTATAGCCATGCGAGGACTTGTAGTCAGGTCATTCGTGTGAGTGTGAAGAGTTATCCCTCAAATCAAAATTGATCAAATTGAATAATCGATTGTTTTGAAAAATGTAGGTGGGGGGACTGCACAAGAGCCTACAACACAATCTAAGGAAATTGGCATTGTCACAGATGCCAGTAGCTTCTGCCAGTAGCCATACCGATAGATGGTAACAGTAACCGTATTAGATTTAAGACATTGCGCATAAGCTATATTATCTTTGCTGACTGAACTGGAAATGTGTACATAAATGATTGGCGACTTGTCTCTAGGAATCCACAATCATCTAGTTAGCATGCATATAACAAGTCAAGTCAAGTCAAGTCAAGTCAAAGCATCTTTATTTGTTCACAATGAGGACAATTCGGTGAACTCGTGACAATATGGTACATGAAAAAAAGAAAATAATTAGATAAAAGGTGAACATGTAGCTACAGAGGACGTGCAAATTTTATAAAAGAGTTGCTAAAACGACTAGTGCGTGCAAAAGGAGGCTGTAAACTAGAACAATTACGAGACTTTCTGCATCTATCTGAAATTATCACACGTAAAGGGTGCTGCCGATTTCTTTCGATATTAGCAAAAAGACGCCTACAGATAACGTCAGCAGCCTTAAAAATGTCAGACTTCGGGGTGACACCAGTGAGACGCAAAATGCGCTTCTCAATGCGCAAAAGCTTGTTGTTTAGATACAGTGGAGCATTGCAAAAAACTGGATAATTGTTCAATAAAATCGAGTGAATATAAAAAATATAGGCTTGCCACAAGAGCTCGCTTGGGCAACCAGACCTGACTAAATTGTACATCAGGTACATGCGTCTTGACGCCCTTCTGACAATATAGTCAAAATGTCCATTCCATTTCAAGTTGGATGCAAACTTAACGCCCAAAATCATGACATCTTCAACAGATTTTAAAAAACCATCAGCATGCTGTACATTTGATAAAGACAAGGTAGACTTCGTAATAATGTTCATGACACAAGACTTTGTTTCATTGATCGGGAGCCTGTGTGCGTTGGACCAAGCCATAACATTGTCCCACTCATCCTGTAGTCTGTCGTCACATGGAAGACCAACAAAGTGCAAAAATGTCACATCGTCAGCATATTTAACACAAATTGAGTTTTCACAGACGCAAGAGAGACTATCAATGACCATACAAAAGAGGGCGGGACCCAGGACACTCCCCTGAGGCACACCACTGCGTGCATGCACCCAGTCAGAGTAGGCATCCTGGACTCTGACAGACTGAATACGGTTACATAAATAACTGGAAAGCCACAAAATGAGGAAAGACGGTAACTCAAAATTCGCTGCAGTACGCAAAATAGAGGAATGCAATATCTTGTCGAATGCCTTTGAGAAATCTATCGACAATATTCTCACAGCCCCGGGTTTATCTAAATGAGACAAAATACGATTATACAATAACGTAACAGAGCAACATGTCCCGGGTCCAGGGCCTCGCAAATAAGCGAATTGAAGGGTTTTTAATTTCGGTCTGACAAAAGGGAGGATAAAAAGCTTTAACATAAGGCGTTCAAATACTTTGGACAAAATAGGTAGCAGTGATATCGGACGATAAGCACTTACACTAGCAGCAGGTGTATATTTAGGAACTGGCGAAACAATAGCTGCTTTGAAACAAAGCGGTACATAGGATTCAAGAAGAGATCGATTAAAGAGGTAGGTAATGACTGGGGTTAAACTGAACGATGAGTTGCGGAAAATCCAGTAAGGCAATCCATCATGACCACAGCTCTTCCGTTTCAATGAGGAAAGCATCACATGAACATCGTATTCATTAATCAGGTCTTCAGTAGGCGGCAGGGAATTCGTAGCTTTCACCAAAGGAGTAGTACCGGCAAGATCATCAGTTTGAAACACGGAAGAGAAGTATTGACTAAATTCTTCAGGAGAAAAATTCAATGCATTGCTTCGCTGCTCACTCCTGGAAAGTGTTCGTATGCTACTCCATATCTTACGTTTATCGTTGCACGATGTCACATCACAAAAGTATTTGGCTTTCAACCATTTGATGTGTTGTACCACTTTTGATCTGAGTAGCAAATATTTTGCTCTATGACCGCGAGAGAAGGCTCGATCCCGTTCATCAATTAGCAATTTCAATGATGGACGAACCCAAGGTTTGTCGGTAGTTCGTATTCGAATGGTCTTTAGCGGAAAGAAAATATCATAAAGAGAACGCAAAGTATCCAAAAGCAGCTGGAAAGCTTCATCCAAGTCGCTCACATGATTAATAAAAGACAACCAATCCACATTGTCAATATATCTATGAAAGGATGCAATCGAAGCTTTAGAATACTGACGTACTTTGGTCTTAGCCGGATTGTTCGGTCTATCAGGAGGGATCGGACTCCAGGATACACAAACGTGGTCAGATTTTCCAATTGGTGGCATACAAACAGGACTCTGGGGACTCGTGATGTTTGTAAATATCAGGTCCAAAGTATTATCCCCACGTGTAGGAAAACTCACAATTTGATTTAGATTAGTGACATGTGAGATATCATCACTGAATAAGCGAAGACCATTGGAATCCCCACAGATGATAATACGAGCGCGTGAAGGCTCAAGCCGTTGAGTGAGAGAATAATCAACTAAATCCATTATGCAATGAATGGCTTCTTCGTGTCTTAGTCTATTATCCCAATATGGGTGGTAAAGAGCGATAACCAGTAAGTGGAGCCTCGGTATCACAAAAGGGAGGAATTCCGACTGGCAAGAACTCAGGGAAGGCACAGTGATTTCGTCGATTAAATGGAAGTTGAATCGTTGAGGGATGTACGCGACGATTCCTCCACCATTCATGTCTCTATCTTTTCTAATCACATTGTATGTAGGAATGGAGATGGCCTCATCAGGAATATCATCACTGAGCCACGTCTCACAGAAGACCGAAATACTTGAGGGGCTGTCTTGTAAACGCAGAGAAATCTCGTCGATCTTGTTCCGAATGCATCTCACATTACTCAGAATAAAGGAAGGGAACGTAGAAGCATTTTTCCTCTGATACTTCCGAGCATTAGAAGATGGAATCTGCACGAGACAACGCTGTCCATTTGCGTTTCTTTGTTGCTGATTACCACATCTGCGCTTCGCGGAGATTCTGACTGGAATTGTCTTGGGATGTATGCATACTACACCATCCCGACGCAGGATTCCAAAGTAAAACTGCTTCCGCCTCAACGATCTCCTCAGACATAAGCAGGATAGGTCTCGTAAAATTGTCAACGTTGTGGTAGAATAGCATAGTGTAGCCGCCATAGAAGACAGTAAAAGTCAGTCAGCGCAAGAATCAATCGATCACGGCAAACGACTCGCACTGCACACAAGCTGCAGGCGGCGCTAAAACCGACCGTTCACCAAGCCGGCTGATGATCGAATGAAGTCTCGAAAGTCTTCAAATTAATGGATTTTGGAGAATACGTTGTCACTAAAAGCTATGGAAATTAGTCTTACGAAACATATGTAATAAAAAAATATTACACATGTGTGTAAATATAATACATATAATACAAAAGAAGGCGGCAACTGCAAAGAAAGATATCGTGGAGGACAGATCATTGGTATACTTAAAAGACACATCTTTAGATTTCAAATGATATAATTTTTTTATGATGCCAATTAATACCTTTCAAAAACTCTAGATTTATATCAAAGCTCAAACTATCGGAGCCGGAGCCGGAGCCTTTGTGATAAATCGGCTCCGGCTCTGGCTCTGACGAAAACCATCGGCTCCTTAAGGCTCCGGCTCCACAGCCCTGCACGTAAGTCTCTCAAGGAGTCCTTAACCTGGTCTAATTTAAGGGTCGTATGGAGAGTGGTACGGGAGTGTTGAGAAATCATAAACTTGTAAAGAGTGGCAATTCAAACCCGACATCCTGTCTAGGAATTCCCCAGAAGAGTTAATGCTTCAGAGGGTGTTCACGCCCGAATTATGCTTGATGGAAAGGCAAAAACTACTAAACTTGTCCCGGACCAATTGCAAACCTTAGTTCTCAAGTTTGGCCAAATCTATGGAAGTGCTGTTCCTGGCACCAGCTATGAATTTGTCTTTAACCGTTATGCCAAAGGAATCCTTGAGGGCGGTGCAATGCTCGGCAAATATCCGATGCATTTCCCGATATTGTGAAAAAATGACGAAAGCAATAATTCAAATTCATGATATATCAGTTTAAGCCTCTAAATAGTCTCATTAAATCAATTTTTCCGAGCAATGAATTGAATCAACAATAAGAGCACTTAATAAGTACTGTAGCAAACCAGCACACTTCTTTTCTTTTGCTAAAGACCACAAGGTCAGCCTAAATAAATAATCAGTTTCTTGATCGACTTATAGCCTCGGTGAAGAATTAGCCGGTGGAAAAAATTGACTAGATTCTATTTAACATCTTGAAAAATATACTTGAGCATATTCCCTTTCATTCAAATATTATGGGGCAATTGGATTAATTAATCCAAATATTACTTTGTGATAAGAGTCCTGATCAAAATGATTTAACATTCATTTCGCTTTCTGTAGAGCACTTAATTCCTTGCATCCCAACATAGCTGCACATAGACTGATGCCGCTACTGGCCGAGTGAACCACAGCTTTCTTGAATTCTACAATAGCCATCACTTTTTCAGTCAGTTCGTCGAACCTCACAATACGCAGTTTACCAGACTGGTAATGACTTCGTTCAACGACTCATGTTGTGCGAATTCTTTTTAGAGCTCACAACAATTCTAATAGAGACAAAACTCATTTAATCAAATTCTGAATGTTTTCTTTACATTACTTTACGTGCCTGGCTATATTCTAGCCACTCCAATAACCACGAAGGCCATTCAGCACCTCATGATTTCCACATTGACCTCATATAGACATAGAAAACTTTCTAAGAAGTAAAAATTTACAAATCACTTGAGTAGTAATGAAGTGACAAACACCAGATAGCGCAAGATGGCCGCCATCGCTGACGTCCCCCCCCCCTCTGGCACGGCAGAGTGTCGTGGTCGGCCGCCGTGGTGCTTCGGGTCTGAGTCCCCCCCCCCTCTGGAACGACAGAGTCTGTCGTGGTGTGCCGGCCAGGTGGGTTCACAACATGTTCGCTGACTCCCCCCCCCCTCTGGAACGACAGAGTGTGAGACTCGGATGTGTTGGTCTCGTATGGGTTGACGTGACCGACCGCCTAGGTTGACGTGGCCGACCGCCTAGGTTGACGTGGGCGACCGTCTAGGTTGTCGTGGATGGTGAAATGGCTGCCAGATTCGGATTCAGCGTAAAATTCTGCATCGGTAGGGTGAGTTTCAAGGCAATTGGCGAGAAAAAATTTTTCTTCAAAATTTTAACAGAGTTAGAATTTGGGACGTTTTGGTGTGTAGCGCCCAAACGAAGCATCGGATGAGAAAACGGAGGCCAGATTCGGAATCTACGTGAAATTTTGGGTTAGGAAGGATGTTTCCAGCGAAATCGGAGAGAAAAAATTTTCACTGACGTCCCCCCCCCCCCTCTGGACAGCTTGCTTCGATTTTGGCTTCTAGTGGACGGATTTTGTCGTGCGATAGCTCGTTTGAAAGCTAAGAGTGAGACAAATTCAGTGAAACAATCGGCTTGTTCCTATCTGTCTTCGTTCAAAAGTTAGAGCGGTTACAAGATTTTAGGTCGGAGCTCGCTTACCTGAAAAAATCCTAAGTGTCAGAGTGACTTTGTATGGGTAAAAATTTGAAAATTTTCCAAAGTGTGGAATTTCGACCTGGGACCGTCACCAAAACATTTTTCATCAAATTTTGAAATTTCACTGACGTCCCCCCCCCCTCTGGACAGCTTGCTTCGATTTTGGCTTCCAGTGGACGGATTTTGTCGTGCGATAGCTCGTTTGAAAGCTAAGAGTGAGACAAATTCAGTGAAAGAATCGGCTTGTTCCTATCTGTCTTCATTCAAAAGTTAGAGCGGTTACAAGATTTTAGGTCGGAGCTCGCTTACCTGAAAAAATCCTAAGTGTCAGAGTGACTTTGTATGGGTAAAATTTTGAAAATTTTCCAAAGTGTGGAATTTCGACCTGGGACCGTCACCAAAACATTTTTCATCAAATTTTGAAATTTCACTGACGTCCCCCCCCCCTCTGGACAGCTTGCTTCGATTTTAGCTTCCAGTGGACGGATTTTGTCGTGCGATAGCTCGTTTGAAAGCTAAGAGTGAGACAAATTCAGTGAAAGAATCGGCTTGTTCCTATCTGTCTTCGTTTAGATGTGAGACGCCATTTAAGATTTTGGGACATTGGCGAAAAACGACAGAGTTAGAATTTGGGACGTTTTGGGCTGTAGCTTCAAAACGAAGCATCGGATGGGAAAACGGATTTCAGATTTGGAATCAGCGTCAAATTCTTTATCTGTATGGTGAGTTTCAAGTCAATCGGAGAGAAAAAATTTTCAACATTTTTCGAAAAAACGACAGAGTTAGAATTTGGGACGTTTTGGTGTGTAGCGCCCAAACGAAGCATCGGATGAGAAAACGGAGGCCAGATTCGGAATCTACGTGAAATTTTGGGTTAGGAAGGATGTTTCCAGCGAAATCGGAGATAAAAAATTTTTCGCTGACGTCCCCCCCCCCTCTGGACAGCTTGCTTCGATTTTGGCTTCCAGTGGACGGATTTTGTCGTGCGATAGCTCGTTTGAAAGCTAAGAGTAAGACAAGTTCAGTGAAAGAATCGGCTTGTTCCTATCTGTCTTCGTTTAGGTGTGAGACGCCATTTAAGATTTTGTGACATTGGCGAAAAACGACAGAGTTAGAATTTGGGACGTTTTGGGCTCTACCTTCAAAACGAAGCATCGGATTGGAAAACGGATTTCAGATTTGGAATCAGCGTCAGATTCTTTATCTGTATGGTGAGTTTCATGTCAATCGGAGAGTTTCAAGTCATCGGCGAGAAAAATTTTCAACATTTTTCGGAAAAACGACAGAGTTAGAATTTTTGCGATGGCTGCCTACTGTAGAGCCAAAACGAAGCATCGGATGGGAAAACGGAGGTCAGATTCGGATTCAGCGTCAAATTCTACATGGAAATGGTGTATTTCCAGCTCAATCGGAGCACTAGAACCGGAGATAGACGGGATTTTTAGTGTTTGGATGATGGGTATTACGTCATCAGCTGATCGCCACACACTATATAAGCTGGGAACCGACGGAGACTTGTCATTTAGAGGAGAACGATTGTCAGAGGTAGGTCGTCTCTCTGAGCTCCGATGATAGCTTCGGACATTCCAAATTCCAAGTTTCTGTAAGAAACCGACTTAGAAAATTTCATTGCTGATATCAGCTAAGGCGTCAGACTTAGAGGTTCGCCAGGAGATGGCCTTCGTCTCCAGGCCATAAAAGACTCCAAAACTTTAAAGGCTCGTAACTTTGCTTCTACAAGTCCGTTTGACTTGATTCAAAAAAGGTTCGGTCGCTATTGACCTGCCCTAAGTGATGGACTACTTATAAAATTTCATAAGTAGTGCTAAAAAGTTGAAAAATTTAAATTCACTAGTTTTGGAGGTTTTCTGGGGTTTTCGACCCTGCTGAAGTCAATGAAAGCATTTTTAATGATGTCTGAGCCAGTCTTCTCTTGGTATAAGCGGCTTTTCACTGAAAGCGAGCAAGACACGGAGAGTTTTGCTGTAATATTCCACTGACAGGGTGTTCCTTCGGGACGGCGGACGATGCCGTAGTGATAAGTGTGGCAAGGGAATGTGTCATATTTAAGACCGTAACCGCTGGGACAACTCATGTCTCATGTTGGGCATTTGACACAGCTCTCAACGTAGCACTTTGAACGCCAATCGGTTGAGTCTTAGCTATCTTGTCATGGGTGGCCTCTAAACATCTCCATTGCAAAACGCTGGTGAATCAAGCTCTCTACGGCTTGCTATCAAGCAGATCAAAGCAATAACTTGGGATGTTTCCTCAAGGTTTTCAAGTATGCTGAGTTCAAATCTGCTATCAGATTTCAAATTCAACTAAGACTAAGGCAGCTTTGAGGGGTTAGATCCCAGCTACTGTTCACTACCTTTGACTCGGCGTTGCTGTTACCACTTCGGGGCAGTGACAATGATGTCTTCAGCTGTAAAGAGCGGGTATCGGGGAAGATCTCTCACTTCCCTAGTGATCAGTACAAGGCCTTCGGGCTGTCGACGGGATCGAGTGCCACTCACTACACTCAAATCTATCATTCCTCACTAAGTGTAAATTACTGACTATACATTTGTCCTGCTATCAGGTTATTTTTGACTTGCTATCTAGTTGAATAGTCTCTTGCTATCAAGAGATTCACTTCTACTCATAAAGCACATCATCGCTGTAATACCTCCTTTGCTCGAGCGTTCCTTCGGGACGGCGGGTACTGCCGTAGAGGGATTGTGTTGCACGGGTTGTTCGTCGTTTGTTAGACCGAAACCTCTGAGCCGTTGCTCATGTTGGGCGTTCGACTTCATACTCAACGTGACGCTTTCTCTCGCCAGGTCAGAGTACTTCAGCCATTCGACAAAGGTTAGTCTTTATGATATGGAGTAGAGTGAAATGTAATTCATTAGATGTCCCTTCAATGATTGCTCCCATGATAAACGTTGATGAGACAAATGAAATGATTCTCATCTTCCCTTTTCAATGATTGAAATCTACTAACACACTACCGTATAATCGTCCACTATGGGGCAAGACATGATAGAGCCTCCACGCGGTTTGCCCTGGGCAGTCTTTAGACTGGCGAATACTATCATTAAGTTGAATCTGCTATCAGTCAACTTGAACGTTGCGTCACATTAGAGGGGTATATAAACCACTGCGTCTCATTTCATTTCAATCATGCAGACGCCGAACAGTCAAGTCAGCTCTCCTCGCGGACCGCAGTTAAGGCCGCGAAATTTATTTGAGGAGTTTGTCAGGCTAGAGGGGCAAGACAGAGTTTTTAATAATCTTGCTCGGATTGGCAATCCGATGACAGCAACTGCTGTCAATCCAACGGAATGGCGCTACATTCCACTTTTTAGCCATGTACCAGTTAGTGTGGAAGTCGACAGTGCTACCAAAGAGAGAGTCTTTGACTCTCTCAGTAGAATTGGTAGGGTGTAAGGTGACGTTACTCCCGAGAATGAACCATCGGCTCTCTTAAGGGCCACCATGGGGCAAGACATGATAGAACCTCCTCGCGGTTTGCCCTGGGCAGTCTTCGGACTGGCGAATACTATCATTAAGTTGAATCTGCTATCAGTCAACTTGAACGTTGCAAATGAAGTTCGGTGTAATACTTCCTTTCGACGGGCGTTCCTGTAAAGGGCGGCGGTGAAACCCGTAGCTATGTATACCGCAAGGGACATTCGGCAATGGTCAATCTTGTTAAACCTCTCTGCGTCATGTTTGCAAGTGATTGCCTCTGTCTCAACGTAGTATGCATTCGCGCCAGGGCGACATTTAGCCAACTGTCGAAGGTTGCCTAAAACTTTCCATTGCATACGTTATGAGAGCCATGAGTTCTACCTGTCTCTATCAATGAGACGAATTGATGAATGGAATGAAAGGGAGGACACTCACGCGCCACACGCAATATAACACACTTCTCTCTTCCGTAGTCTAACAAGCTCTTTACACATGGATCGCAGTCGATTGCTATCCCTGTATCAGAAGTGTAAGCTATCTTAATTTATTTGACACTATTTGATCTATTATCATCGTCCATATGAAATGTTTTTAGATTTACAAGTTAGACTAAGCGTGCTACTATTTCCAAATGAAAAAGTATACATGGTTAAATCATCCACTTAAGCCCATCCATAGTCTAACAAGCTCTTTACACATGGATCGCAGTCGATTGCTATCCCTGTATCAGAAGTGTAAGCTATCTTAATTTATTTGACACTATTTTATCTACCATCATCGTCCATATGAAATGTTTTTAGATTTACAAACGGGTCCCGTAACTAAGGGACCCGTTACTAAGGGTCGGGCCCCTTTAGAGAATATATAAGAAGGAGTTTGAATGTAGATGAATTATACCGTTGAAGAAGACTACTCAGATACAATATGGCAGTAGCCGGTGAAGTAACGATATCTACAACGTCAGCATCAACGTCAGCATCAACGTCAGCATCTATTTTCTTCCCATTGCTTCGGGATCGAGTACCTGCAATGGTGTATCGAGATATTCCCCTTTTCGCTGGGGATGTGATCCTATCAGATAAGATATCATGTGTGGTGGTCAAGCGGGCTGTGGTACAGACAGAGACTCACATATTTCCAACTACGATTGACACTTTTTATTTTACTAAATCACCTGTATATCGTATACATTCAAGTACGAATGACCCACCGGAGAAGCCACTATACATGGAACGAGATGTGCCTATGTACGAAGGGGATGTAATTCTGGGGTACTCCCCTACAAGAATGATGATACGTCGTGCACCAGGATGGGTGGATGATGGAAGGTGGATGGGGGCGTATGTGGAAGTTGAACATCATTCAAAGCCACTCATGGACCCACCGTATGAGACGCAACGATTCCGTCTAGATGGTGAAGCATGGATTCGTGTCATTCCCAACGGATGGTACAGAGACATTGATGAAGAGAGAGGTGATTATAAGTCCTTTAGTGAAATAAGTGGAGAATTTGTATTTCAATGAACTTTTATGTATATATTGAATGAACTTTTATTGAATAAACATACTTCATACATGTGATCATTTTCCTTTGAGTTATACTATAATGAATAGGATGGTATTAGAAGAAGATGGATATGGGTATAAATAAGTTAAGTGAAAATAGATGGGAATATAATCATCATGAGTGAGGTTCCAGAGTGTGAGGTTCCAGAGTGTGAGGTACGTTATCCAATACGTCATTGGAAAGGTAAATTTTGGCAATATCACCGTACCATTCCATTATTTCATGGAGACAAGATAATTTCAGAGACGAAGAACTGTGTAGTGATATCACGCCGTAAGATAGAATTGGAAAATGAAATAATTCCAACGTATATTGACACATTCTATTTTGAAGTAACACCGACATATCAGCATCCAATTACAACAACGGTGGAGAAACCGAAAGACTGTCTTTATTTTGAACGTGATTACATTCCAATGTATGAAGGAGATGTAGTTATATCATGGAATCCTACAGAAACATGTATTCGACGTTCTCCAGGTAGAAAGCGTGAAGATGGAGGAGGTTTGGCACGGGCTATGTATATAGTATATCAACATACTCCAGAAGTGTATAAACGACCGAAATTGACACGACGATTTCGTTTGGATATTGAGAAGAAGGTGTGGGTTCAGATTCTTCATACTGATACATTGACTGACATTGAATGGATGGGTGGACAAACGAGGTGATTTCAGGGTCCCCTGAAGGGGACCCATGAAGGGATCGGGTCCTTTGAGAGATGTATATAAGAGTGGATGAAATGAGTGTCACAATCATAATCATGGTAGAAACAAGAGAAGAGTTGAGAGTAAGGCAGCGTGAGGAGATGAAGACCATCAAACAAATGATTGAAAGATATAAGAGGAGAGCCTATAAATCGAAGAATCCAGAGAAGATCAGAGAGTGTGAGGACACATGCGACTTTGTGCTGAAAGCGACGATAGTGAGTCATCAACGACAATCAAATTATTGGAGAGATGGATTGTGGAAGGGACCCGATAGAGGACCCGATACCTTTTAGAGGACCTGATACCTTTTAGAGGAGCCGATCCACTAAAAACTGTATATAAATGACTTTTGAAATCATTTACTTCATATTTTGACTTGAGCTAGTGAACATGCCCGACGTAACGATGATCCAACCTTTACGGATTCGCATTCCCGAAGTGTTAGTGCCAGAGAGCGACGAGGAAGACTGGTCAACTGATCTTCCGTCTGGATGGGGATCGTGGCCCGATTTGAGTGAATTGACTGATGAAGGACTTCCAGAGTTGGTGACGCCTACCCCGATGGACAATCTTCCTCCAAGGTTTTCACCAGACATTACACAGTTGGACAGATTTTTAAATTCACCATCTTCCAGTCGGACGAATTTTAGTGAAATGACGGATGAAGAGTGGGTGACGTACGAAAAGGAGAAGGAGAAAGAGAATAATCCACCTAACTCGAGGGCAGGATCTCCGGTGGTCCCATTGGGATTACGTATGCTTATCCCACAATTGCCGCATCGACAGTTTCATGGACGCATTTCATCAGAATCAAATATACGACGTGAGGTGGATTTGGTGGATGAAGCGTTGGTGCATGTCATTGATATGAACAGTGTTTTCTCATGATTTACTTTCTCATGATTTACTTTCTCGTGTGTGCTTCTTCAATAAACTTACATGGTAAGCCTTGATTCTTTTGAATGAAAGGGTATGGGATGTAGAAGTTTAAGTAATCATATACATAGCAGATTGTATGAATCATGCCATGTTATAGACGAAGACGAAGACGTCAGAGAGGGGGTATTCTTTTACCTCTAGCGGGAATGCTTGGTAAACATTTTGCAGGAACTATTACAAAGGGTGTTTCACGACATATAGCAAGGAAAGCCATTAGACGTATTAAGCGAAAGCGCTAAGTAACAGTGAATGGAATGTTATTATGACAATGCCATATCGTACTAGACGAAGACGAAGACGAAGACGACGTCAGAGGGGTGGTCTTATCATTTCAATTTTACCACGTGTCCTTAATAAAGTAATGAAAGTAATGACACATCGAGATCTAGGTGCAGGTCCTACATTGCTGCATAGATTTGGTGACGAATAAGATTTACTAGTTTGCAATTTAGACTAAGCGTTCTATTATTTGTAAATGAAAGATATAGTTTCAATAGTTTACAAGTTAAAACTAATGTTTCAATAGTGCGTATGTTAAGAATAAAGTTCTATCTGTTTGTATGTTAGAAATAAAATGAAGTTTCATCAGTTTACAAGTTAAGAATAAAGTTTTATCTGTTTGTATGTTAGAAATAAAACAAAGTTTCAACGGTTAACAAGTTAAAAATAAAGTTTCAATAGTTTACAAGTTAAAACTAATGTTTCAATAGTGCGTATGTTAAGAATAAAGTTTTATCTGTTTATATGTTAGAAATAAAATGAAGGTTCATCAGTTTACAAGTTAAGAATAAAGTTTATCTGCTTGTATGTTAGAATTAAAACAAAGTTTCAACCGTTTACAGGTTAAAAATAAAGTTTCAATAGTTTGCAAGTTAAAACTAATGTTTCAATAGTGCGTATGTTAAGAATAAAGTTTTATCTGTTTCTATGTTAGAAATAAAATGAAGTTTCGCCAGTTTACAAGTTAAGAATAAATTTTATCTGCTTGTATGTTAGAATTAAAACAAAGTTTCAACCGTTTACAAGTTAAAAATGAAGTTTCAATAGTGTATATGTTAAGAATGAAGTTCTATCTGTTTATATGTTAGAAATAAAATGAAGTTTCGCCAGTTTACAAGTTGAGAATAAATTTTATCTGCTTGTATGTTAGAATTAAAACAAAGTTTCAACCGTTTACAGGTTAAAAATAAAGTTTCAATAGTTAACACGTTAAAAATAAAGTTTCAATAGTGTGTATGTTAAGAATAAAGTTCTATCTGCTTCTATGTTAGAAATAAAATGAAGTTTCATCAGTTTACAAGTTAAGAATAAAGTTTTATCTGTTTGTATGTTAGAAATAAAACAAAGTTTCAACGGTTAACAAGTTAAAAATAAAGTTTCAATAGTTTACAAGTTAAAACTAATGTTTCAATAGTGCGTATGTTAAGAATAAAGTTTTATCTGTTTATATGTTAGAAATAAAATGAAGTTTCGCCAGTTTACAAGTTAAGAATAAATTTTATCTGCTTGTATGTTAGAATTAAAACAAAGTTTCAACCGTTTACAGGTTAAAAATAAAGTTTCAATAGTTAACACGTTAAAAATAAAGTTTCAATAGTGTGTATGTTAAGAATAAAGTTCTATCTGTTTCTATGTTAGAAATAAAATGAAGGTTCATCAGTTTACAAGTTAAGAATAAAGTTTTATCTGTTTGTATGTTAGAAATAAAACAAAGTTTCAACCGTTAACAAGTTAAAAATAAAGTTTCAATAGTTTGCAAGTTAAAACTAATGTTTCAATAGTGCGTATGTTAAGAATAAAGTTTTATCTGTTTCTATGTTAGAAATAAAATGAAGTTTCGCCAGTTTACAAGTTAAGAATAAATTTTATCTGCTTGTATGTTAGAATTAAAACAAAGTTTCAACCGTTTACAAGTTAAAAATGAAGTTTCAATAGTGTATATGTTAAGAATGAAGTTCTATCTGTTTATATGTTAGAAATAAAAATGAAGGTTCACCAGTTTACAAGTTAAGAATAAAGTTTTATCTGCTTGTATGTCAGAAATGAAATAAAGTTTCACCAGTTTACAAGTTAAAAAGGAAGTTTCAATAGTGTGTACGTTAGAAATAAAGTTTCAATAGTGTGTATGTTAAGAATAAAGTTTTATCTGTTTGTATGTTAGAATTAAAAAACCGGTTTCAACCGTATACAAGTTAAAAATAAAGTTTCAATAGTTAACACGTTAAAAATAAAGTTTCAATAGTGTGTATGTTAAGAATAAAGTTCTATCTGCTTCTATGTTAGAAATAAAATGAAGTTTCATCAGTTTACAAGTTAATAATAAAGTTGTATCTGTTTGTATGTTAGACATAAAATAAAGTTTTAGCTGTTTGTATGTTAAAAATAAAATAAAGTTTCAATAGTGTGTATGTTAAGATTAAAGTTCTATCTGCTTCTATGTTAGAAATAAAATGAAGTTTCATCAGTTTACAAGTTAATAATAGAGTTTTATCTGTTTGTATGTTAGACATAAAACAAAGTTTCAACCGTTAACAAGTTAAAAATAAAGTTTCAGATTAAAATAAAGTTTCAATAGTGTGTATGATGGAAATAAAGTTTAAGCGCTTTGTGCGTTAAAAATAAAGTTTCAACATTGTGTACGTTAAGAATAAAGTTCTATCTGTTTATATGTTAGAAATAAAATGAAGTTTCGCCAGTTTACAAGTTAAGAATAAATTTTATCTGCTTGTATGTTAGAATTAAAACAAAGTTTCAACCGTTTACAGGTTAAAAATAAAGTTTCAATAGTTAACACGTTAAAAATAAAGTTTCAATAGTGTGTATGTTAAGAATAAAGTTCTATCTGTTTCTATGTTAGAAATAAAATGAAGGTTCATCAGTTTACAAGTTAAGAATAAAGTTTTATCTGTTTGTATGTTAGACATAAAACAAAGTTTCAACCGTTAACAAGTTAAAAATAAAGTTTCAATAGTTTACAAGTTAAAACTAATGTTTCAATAGTGCGTATGTTAAGAATAAAGTTTTATCTGTTTCTATGTTAGAAATAAAATGAAGCTTCACCAGTTTACAAGTTAAGAATAAAGTTTTATCAGCTTGTATGTTAGAAATAAAATGAAGTTTCACCAGTTTACAATTTAAAAATAAAGTTTCAATAGTGTGTACGTTAGAAATAAAGTTTCAACCGTTTACAAGTTGAAAAATAAAGTTTTAACAGTGTCTACGTTAGAAATAAAGTTTTATCTGTTCGTAAAGTACGATCGTAGGATTTACTAGTTTGCAAGTTAGACTCAGCATTCTACTAGTTGTAAATGAAAATATCGTTTCAACAGTTTACAGATTAAAATAAACTTTTAACAGTGTGTACGTTAGAAATAAAGTTTTAGCTGTTTATATGTTAGAAACAAAATAAAGTTTCAACAGTTTACAAGTTGAAAATAAAGTTTCAACAGTGTGTACGTTAGAAATAAATGAAAGTAAAAACTTCATCGTATGAGTATTCAAAGCATGTTTTGTAAATCAAATGTGTGTAGTCCTGACATGATAGAATCGCGTTAGAAATAAAGTTTCAGCCGTTTACAAGTTAAAAATAAAGTTTCAACGGTGTGTACGTTAGAAATAAAGTTTTAGCTGTTTATATGTTAGAAACAAAATAAAGTTTCAACAGTTTACAAGTTGAAAATAAAGTTTCAACAGTGTGTACATTAGAAATAAATGAAAGTAAGAACTTCATCGTATGAGTATTCAAAGCATGTTTTGTAAATCAATTGTGTGTAGTCCTGACATGATAGAATTAAGCTTGACAAACGCGTTTTGTCAAGTTCATTTGATTCTATCATGTCAGGACTACACACAATTGATTTACAAAACATGCTTTGAATACTCATACGATGAAGTTCTTACTTTCATTTATTTCTAATGTACACACTGTTGAAACTTTATTTTCAACTTGTAAACTGTTGAAACTTTATTTTGTTTCTAACATATAAACAGCTAAAACTTTATTTCTAACGTACACACCGTTGAAACTTTATTTTTAACTTGTAAACGGCTGAAACTTTATTTCTAACGCGATTCTATCATGTCAGGACTACACACATTTGATTTACAAAACATGCTTTGAATACTCATACGATGAAGTTTTTACTTTCATTTATTTCTAACGTACACACTGTTGAAACTTTATTTTCAACTTGTAAACTGTTGAAACTTTATTTTGTTTCTAACATATAAACAGCTAAAACTTTATTTCTAACGTACACACTGTTAAAAGTTTATTTTAATCTGTAAACTGTTGAAACGATATTTTCATTTACAACTAGTAGAATGCTGAGTCTAACTTGCAAACTAGTAAATCCTACGATCGTACTTTACGAACAGATAAAACTTTATTTCTAACGTAGACACTGTTAAAACTTTATTTTTCAACTTGTAAACGGTTGAAACTTTATTTCTAACGTACACACTATTGAAACTTTATTTTTAAATTGTAAACTGGTGAAACTTCATTTTATTTCTAACATACAAGCTGATAAAACTTTATTCTTAACTTGTAAACTGGTGAAGCTTCATTTTATTTCTAACATAGAAACAGATAAAACTTTATTCTTAACATACGCACTATTGAAACATTAGTTTTAACTTGTAAACTATTGAAACTTTATTTTTAACTTGTTAACGGTTGAAACTTTGTTTTATGTCTAACATACAAACAGATAAAACTTTATTCTTAACTTGTAAACTGATGAACCTTCATTTTATTTCTAACATAGAAACAGATAGAACTTTATTCTTAACATACACACTATTGAAACTTTATTTTTAACGTGTTAACTATTGAAACTTTATTTTTAACCTGTAAACGGTTGAAACTTTGTTTTAATTCTAACATACAAGCAGATAAAATTTATTCTTAACTTGTAAACTGGCGAAACTTCATTTTATTTCTAACATATAAACAGATAGAACTTTATTCTTAACGTACACAATGTTGAAACTTTATTTTTAACGCACAAAGCGCTTAAACTTTATTTCCATCATACACACTATTGAAACTTTATTTTAATCTGAAACTTTATTTTTAACTTGTTAACGGTTGAAACTTTGTTTTATGTCTAACATACAAACAGATAAAACTCTATTATTAACTTGTAAACTGATGAAACTTCATTTTATTTCTAACATAGAAGCAGATAGAACTTTAATCTTAACATACACACTATTGAAACTTTATTTTATTTTTAACATACAAACAGCTAAAACTTTATTTTATGTCTAACATACAAACAGATACAACTTTATTATTAACTTGTAAACTGATGAAACTTCATTTTATTTCTAACATAGAAGCAGATAGAACTTTATTCTTAACATACACACTATTGAAACTTTATTTTTAACGTGTTAACTATTGAAACTTTATTTTTAACTTGTATACGGTTGAAACCGGTTTTTTAATTCTAACATACAAACAGATAAAACTTTATTCTTAACATACACACTATTGAAACTTTATTTCTAACGTACACACTATTGAAACTTCATTTTTAACTTGTAAACTGGTGAAACTTTATTTCATTTCTGACATACAAGCAGATAAAACTTTATTCTTAACTTGTAAACTGGTGAACCTTCATTTTTATTTCTAACATATAAACAGATAGAACTTCATTCTTAACATATATACTATTGAAACTTCATTTTTAACTTGTAAACGGTTGAAACTTTGTTTTAATTCTAACATACAAGCAGATAAAATTTATTCTCAACTTGTAAACTGGCGAAACTTCATTTTATTTCTAACATAGAAACAGATAAAACTTTATTCTTAACATACGCACTATTGAAACATTAGTTTTAACTTGCAAACTATTGAAACTTTATTTTTAACTTGTTAACGGTTGAAACTTTGTTTTATTTCTAACATACAAACAGATAAAACTTTATTCTTAACTTGTAAACTGATGAACCTTCATTTTATTTCTAACATAGAAACAGATAGAACTTTATTCTTAACATACACACTATTGAAACTTTATTTTTAACGTGTTAACTATTGAAACTTTATTTTTAACCTGTAAACGGTTGAAACTTTGTTTTAATTCTAACATACAAGCAGATAAAATTTATTCTTAACTTGTAAACTGGCGAAACTTCATTTTATTTCTAACATATAAACAGATAAAACTTTATTCTTAACATACGCACTATTGAAACATTAGTTTTAACTTGTAAACTATTGAAACTTTATTTTTAACTTGTTAACCGTTGAAACTTTGTTTTATTTCTAACATACAAACAGATAAAACTTTATTCTTAACTTGTAAACTGATGAAACTTCATTTTATTTCTAACATAGAAGCAGATAGAACTTTATTCTTAACATACACACTATTGAAACTTTATTTTTAACGTGTTAACTATTGAAACTTTATTTTTAACCTGTAAACGGTTGAAACTTTGTTTTAATTCTAACATACAAGCAGATAAAATTTATTCTCAACTTGTAAACTGGCGAAACTTCATTTTATTTCTAACATATAAACAGATAGAACTTCATTCTTAACATATACACTATTGAAACTTCATTTTTAACTTGTAAACGGTTGAAACTTTGTTTTAATTCTAACATACAAGCAGATAAAATTTATTCTTAACTTGTAAACTGGCGAAACTTCATTTTATTTCTAACATAGAAACAGATAAAACTTTATTCTTAACATACGCACTATTGAAACATTAGTTTTAACTTGCAAACTATTGAAACTTTATTTTTAACCTGTAAACGGTTGAAACTTTGTTTTAATTCTAACATACAAGCAGATAAACTTTATTCTTAACTTGTAAACTGATGAACCTTCATTTTATTTCTAACATATAAACAGATAAAACTTTATTCTTAACATACGCACTATTGAAACATTAGTTTTAACTTGTAAACTATTGAAACTTTATTTTTAACTTGTTAACCGTTGAAACTTTGTTTTATTTCTAACATACAAACAGATAAAACTTTATTCTTAACTTGTAAACTGATGAAACTTCATTTTATTTCTAACATACAAACAGATAGAACTTTATTCTTAACATACGCACTATTGAAACATTAGTTTTAACTTGTAAACTATTGAAACTATATCTTTCATTTACAAATAATAGAACGCTTAGTCTAAATTGCAAACTAGTAAATCTTATTCGTCACCAAATCTATGCAGCAATGTAGGACCTGCACCTAGATCTCGATGTGTCATTACTTTCATTACTTTATTAAGGACACGTGGTAAAATTGAAATGATAAGACCACCCCTCTGACGTCGTCTTCGTCTTCGTCTTCGTCTAGTACGATATGGCATTGTCATAATAACATTCCATTCACTGTTACTTAGCGCTTTCGCTTAATACGTCTAATGGCTTTCCTTGCTATATGTCGTGAAACACCCTTTGTAATAGTTCCTGCAAAATGTTTACCAAGCATTCCCGCTAGAGGTAAAAGAATACCCCCTCTCTGACGTCCTCGTCTTCGTCTATAACATGGCATGATTCATACAATCTGCTATGTATATGATTACTTAAACTTCTACATCCCATACCCTTTCATTCAAAAGAATCAAGGCTTACCATGTAAGTTTATTGAAGAAGCACACACGAGAAAGTAAATCATGAGAAAGTAAATCATGAGAAAACACTGTTCATATCAATGACATGCACCAACGCTTCATCCACCAAATCCACCTCACGTCGTATATTTGATTCTGATGAAATGCGTCCATGAAACTGTCGATGCGGCAATTGTGGGATAAGCATACGTAATCCCAATGGGACCACCGGAGATCCTGCCCTCGAGTTAGGTGGATTATTCTCTTTCTCCTTCTCCTTTTCGTACGTCACCCACTCTTCATCCGTCATTTCACTAAAATTCGTCCGACTGGAAGATGGTGAATTTAAAAATCTGTCCAACTGTGTAATGTCTGGTGAAAACCTTGGAGGAAGATTGTCCATCGGGGTAGGCGTCACCAACTCTGGAAGTCCTTCATCAGTCAATTCACTCAAATCGGGCCACGATCCCCATCCAGACGGAAGATCAGTTGACCAGTCTTCCTCGTCGCTCTCTGGCACTAACACTTCGGGAATGCGAATCCGTAAAGGTTGGATCATCGTTACGTCGGGCATGTTCACTAGCTCAAGTCAAAATATGAAGTAAATGATTTCAAAAGTCATTTATATACAGTTTTTAGTGGATCGGCTCCTCTAAAAGGTATCAGGTCCTCTAAAAGGTATCGGGTCCTCTATCGGGTCCCTTCCACAATCCATCTCTCCAATAATTTGATTGTCGTTGATGACTCACTATCGTCGCTTTCAGCACAAAGTCGCATGTGTCCTCACACTCTCTGATCTTCTCTGGATTCTTCGATTTATAGGCTCTCCTCTTATATCTTTCAATCATTTGTTTGATGGTCTTCATCTCCTCACGCTGCCTTACTCTCAACTCTTCTCTTGTTTCTACCATGATTATGATTGTGACACTCATTTCATCCACTCTTATATACATCTCTCAAAGGACCCGATCCCTTCATGGGTCCCCTTCAGGGGACCCTGAAATCACCTCGTTTGTCCACCCATCCATTCAATGTCAGTCAATGTATCAGTATGAAGAATCTGAACCCACACCTTCTTCTCAATATCCAAACGAAATCGTCGTGTCAATTTCGGTCGTTTATACACTTCTGGAGTATGTTGATATACTATATACATAGCCCGTGCCAAACCTCCTCCATCTTCACGCTTTCTACCTGGAGAACGTCGAATACATGTTTCTGTAGGATTCCATGATATAACTACATCTCCTTCATACATTGGAATGTAATCACGTTCAAAATAAAGACAGTCTTTCGGTTTCTCCACCGTTGTTGTAATTGGATGCTGATATGTCGGTGTTACTTCAAAATAGAATGTGTCAATATACGTTGGAATTATTTCATTTTCCAATTCTATCTTACGGCGTGATATCACTACACAGTTCTTCGTCTCTGAAATTATCTTGTCTCCATGAAATAATGGAATGGTACGGTGATATTGCCAAAATTTACCTTTCCAATGACGTATTGGATAACGTACCTCACACTCTGGAACCTCACACTCTGGAACCTCACTCATGATGATTATATTCCCATCTATTTTCACTTAACTTATTTATACCCATATCCATCTTCTTCTAATACCATCCTATTCATTATAGTATAACTCAAAGGAAAATGATCACATGTATGAAGTATGTTTATTCAATAAAAGTTCATTCAATATATACATAAAAGTTCATTGAAATACAAATTCTCCACTTATTTCACTAAAGGACTTATAATCACCTCTCTCTTCATCAATGTCTCTGTACCATCCGTTGGGAATGACACGAATCCATGCTTCACCATCTAGACGGAATCGTTGCGTCTCATACGGTGGGTCCATGAGTGGCTTTGAATGATGTTCAACTTCCACATACGCCCCCATCCACCTTCCATCATCCACCCATCCTGGTGCACGACGTATCATCATTCTTGTAGGGGAGTACCCCAGAATTACATCCCCTTCGTACATAGGCACATCTCGTTCCATGTATAGTGGCTTCTCCGGTGGGTCATTCGTACTTGAATGTATACGATATACAGGTGATTTAGTAAAATAAAAAGTGTCAATCGTAGTTGGAAATATGTGAGTCTCTGTCTGTACCACAGCCCGCTTGACCACCACACATGATATCTTATCTGATAGGATCACATCCCCAGCGAAAAGGGGAATATCTCGATACACCATTGCAGGTACTCGATCCCGAAGCAATGGGAAGAAAATAGATGCTGACGTTGATGCTGACGTTGATGCTGACGTTGTAGATATCGTTACTTCACCGGCTACTGCCATATTGTATCTGAGTAGTCTTCTTCAACGGTATAATTCATCTACATTCAAACTCCTTCTTATATATTCTCTAAAGGGGCCCGACCCTTAGTAACGGGTCCCTTAGTTACGGGACCCGTTTGTAAATCTAAAAACATTTCATATGGACGATGATGGTAGATAAAATAGTGTCAAATAAATTAAGATAGCTTACACTTCTGATACAGGGATAGCAATCGACTGCGATCCATGTGTAAAGAGCTTGTTAGACTATGGATGGGCTTAAGTGGATGATTTAACCATGTATACTTTTTCATTTGGAAATAGTAGCACGCTTAGTCTAACTTGTAAATCTAAAAACATTTCATATGGACGATGATAATAGATCAAATAGTGTCAAATAAATTAAGATAGCTTACACTTCTGATACAGGGATAGCAATCGACTGCGATCCATGTGTAAAGAGCTTGTTAGACTACGGAAGAGAGAAGTGTGTTATATTGCGTGTGGCGCGTGAGTGTCCTCCCTTTCATTCCATTCATCAATTCGTCTCATTGATAGAGACAGGTAGAACTCATGGCTCTCATAACGTATGCAATGGAAAGTTTTAGGCAACCTTCGACAGTTGGCTAAATGTCGCCCTGGCGCGAATGCATACTACGTTGAGACAGAGGCAATCACTTGCAAACATGACGCAGAGAGGTTTAACAAGATTGACCATTGCCGAATGTCCCTTGCGGTATACATAGCTACGGGTTTCACCGCCGCCCTTTACAGGAACGCCCGTCGAAAGGAAGTATTACACCGAACTTCATTTGCAACGTTCAAGTTGACTGATAGCAGATTCAACTTAATGATAGTATTCGCCAGTCCGAAGACTGCCCAGGGCAAACCGCGAGGAGGTTCTATCATGTCTTGCCCCATGGTGGCCCTTAAGAGAGCCGATGGTTCATTCTCGGGAGTAACGTCACCTTACACCCTACCAATTCTACTGAGAGAGTCAAAGACTCTCTCTTTGGTAGCACTGTCGACTTCCACACTAACTGGTACATGGCTAAAAAGTGGAATGTAGCGCCATTCCGTTGGATTGACAGCAGTTGCTGTCATCGGATTGCCAATCCGAGCAAGATTATTAAAAACTCTGTCTTGCCCCTCTAGCCTGACAAACTCCTCAAATAAATTTCGCGGCCTTAACTGCGGTCCGCGAGGAGAGCTGACTTGACTGTTCGGCGTCTGCATGATTGAAATGAAATGAGACGCAGTGGTTTATATACCCCTCTAATGTGACGCAACGTTCAAGTTGACTGATAGCAGATTCAACTTAATGATAGTATTCGCCAGTCTAAAGACTGCCCAGGGCAAACCGCGTGGAGGCTCTATCATGTCTTGCCCCATAGTGGACGATTATACGGTAGTGTGTTAGTAGATTTCAATCATTGAAAAGGGAAGATGAGAATCATTTCATTTGTCTCATCAACGTTTATCATGGGAGCAATCATTGAAGGGACATCTAATGAATTACATTTCACTCTACTCCATATCATAAAGACTAACCTTTGTCGAATGGCTGAAGTACTCTGACCTGGCGAGAGAAAGCGTCACGTTGAGTATGAAGTCGAACGCCCAACATGAGCAACGGCTCAGAGGTTTCGGTCTAACAAACGACGAACAACCCGTGCAACACAATCCCTCTACGGCAGTACCCGCCGTCCCGAAGGAACGCTCGAGCAAAGGAGGTATTACAGCGATGATGTGCTTTATGAGTAGAAGTGAATCTCTTGATAGCAAGAGACTATTCAACTAGATAGCAAGTCAAAAATAACCTGATAGCAGGACAAATGTATAGTCAGTAATTTACACTTAGTGAGGAATGATAGATTTGAGTGTAGTGAGTGGCACTCGATCCCGTCGACAGCCCGAAGGCCTTGTACTGATCACTAGGGAAGTGAGAGATCTTCCCCGATACCCGCTCTTTACAGCTGAAGACATCATTGTCACTGCCCCGAAGTGGTAACAGCAACGCCGAGTCAAAGGTAGTGAACAGTAGCTGGGATCTAACCCCTCAAAGCTGCCTTAGTCTTAGTTGAATTTGAAATCTGATAGCAGATTTGAACTCAGCATACTTGAAAACCTTGAGGAAACATCCCAAGTTATTGCTTTGATCTGCTTGATAGCAAGCCGTAGAGAGCTTGATTCACCAGCGTTTTGCAATGGAGATGTTTAGAGGCCACCCATGACAAGATAGCTAAGACTCAACCGATTGGCGTTCAAAGTGCTACGTTGAGAGCTGTGTCAAATGCCCAACATGAGACATGAGTTGTCCCAGCGGTTACGGTCTTAAATATGACACATTCCCTTGCCACACTTATCACTACGGCATCGTCCGCCGTCCCGAAGGAACACCCTGTCAGTGGAATATTACAGCAAAACTCTCCGTGTCTTGCTCGCTTTCAGTGAAAAGCCGCTTATACCAAGAGAAGACTGGCTCAGACATCATTAAAAATGCTTTCATTGACTTCAGCAGGGTCGAAAACCCCAGAAAACCTCCAAAACTAGTGAATTTAAATTTTTCAACTTTTTAGCACTACTTATGAAATTTTATAAGTAGTCCATCACTTAGGGCAGGTCAATAGCGACCGAACCTTTTTTGAATCAAGTCAAACGGACTTGTAGAAGCAAAGTTACGAGCCTTTAAAGTTTTGGAGTCTTTTATGGCCTGGAGACGAAGGCCATCTCCTGGCGAACCTCTAAGTCTGACGCCTTAGCTGATATCAGCAATGAAATTTTCTAAGTCGGTTTCTTACAGAAACTTGGAATTTGGAATGTCCGAAGCTATCATCGGAGCTCAGAGAGACGACCTACCTCTGACAATCGTTCTCCTCTAAATGACAAGTCTCCGTCGGTTCCTAGCTTATATAGTGTGTGGCGATCAGCTGATGACGTAATACCCATCATCCAAACACTAAAAATCCCGTCTATCTCCGGTTCTAGTGCTCCGATTGAGCTGGAAATACACCATTTCCATGTAGAATTTGACGCTGAATCCGAATCTGACCTCCGTTTTCCCATCCGATGCTTCGTTTTGGCTCTACAGTAGGCAGCCATCGCAAAAATTCTAACTCTGTCGTTTTTCCGAAAAATGTTGAAAATTTTTCTCGCCGATGACTTGAAACTCTCCGATTGACATGAAACTCACCATACAGATAAAGAATCTGACGCTGATTCCAAATCTGAAATCCGTTTTCCAATCCGATGCTTCGTTTTGAAGGTAGAGCCCAAAACGTCCCAAATTCTAACTCTGTCGTTTTTCGCCAATGTCACAAAATCTTAAATGGCGTCTCACACCTAAACGAAGACAGATAGGAACAAGCCGATTCTTTCACTGAACTTGTCTTACTCTTAGCTTTCAAACGAGCTATCGCACGACAAAATCCGTCCACTGGAAGCCAAAATCGAAGCAAGCTGTCCAGAGGGGGGGGGGACGTCAGCGAAAAATTTTTTATCTCCGATTTCGCTGGAAACATCCTTCCTAACCCAAAATTTCACGTAGATTCCGAATCTGGCCTCCGTTTTCTCATCCGATGCTTCGTTTGGGCGCTACACACCAAAACGTCCCAAATTCTAACTCTGTCGTTTTTTCGAAAAATGTTGAAAATTTTTTCTCTCCGATTGACTTGAAACTCACCATACAGATAAAGAATTTGACGCTGATTCCAAATCTGAAATCCGTTTTCCCATCCGATGCTTCGTTTTGAAGCTACAGCCCAAAACGTCCCAAATTCTAACTCTGTCGTTTTTCGCCAATGTCCCAAAATCTTAAATGGCGTCTCACATCTAAACGAAGACAGATAGGAACAAGCCGATTCTTTCACTGAATTTTTCTCACTCTTAGCTTTCAAACGAGCTATCGCACGACAAAATCCGTCCACTGGAAGCCAAAATCGAAGCAAGCTGTCCAGAGGGGGGGGGGGACGTCAGTGAAATTTCAAAATTTGATGAAAAATGTTTTGGTGACGGTCCCAGGTCGAAATTCCACACTTTGGAAAATTTTCAAAATTTTACCCATACAAAGTCACTCTGACACTTAGGATTTTTTCAGGTAAGCGAGCTCCGACCTAAAATCTTGTAACCGCTCTAACTTTTGAATGAAGACAGATAGGAACAAGCCGATTCTTTCACTGAATTTGTCTCACTCTTAGCTTTCAAACGAGCTATCGCACGACAAAATCCGTCCACTGGAAGCCAAAATCGAAGCAAGCTGTCCAGAGGGGGGGGGGACGTCAGTGAAATTTCAAAATTTGATGAAAAATGTTTTGGTGACGGTCCCAGGTCGAAATTCCACACTTTGGAAAATTTTCAAAATTTTACCCATACAAAGTCACTCTGACACTTAGGATTTTTTCAGGTAAGCGAGCTCCGACCTAAAATCTTGTAACCGCTCTAACTTTTGAATGAAGACAGATAGGAACAAGCCGATTCTTTCACTGAATTTGTCTCACTCTTAGCTTTCAAACGAGCTATCGCACGACAAAATCCGTCCACTGGAAGCCAAAATCGAAGCAAGCTGTCCAGAGGGGGGGGGGACGTCAGTGAAATTTCAAAATTTGATGAAAAATGTTTTGGTGACGGTCCCAGGTCGAAATTCCACACTTTGGAAAATTTTCAAATTTTTACCCATACAAAGTCACTCTGACACTTAGGATTTTTTCAGGTAAGCGAGCTCCGACCTAAAATCTTGTAACCGCTCTAACTTTTGAACGAAGACAGATAGGAACAAGCCGATTGTTTCACTGAATTTGTCTCACTCTTAGCTTTCAAACGAGCTATCGCACGACAAAATCCGTCCACTGGAAGCCAAAATCGAAGCAAGCTGTCCAGAGGGGGGGGGGGACGTCAGTGAAAATTTTTTCTCTCCGATTTCGCTGGAAACATCCTTCCTAACCCAAAATTTCACGTAGATTCCGAATCTGGCCTCCGTTTTCTCATCCGATGCTTCGTTTGGGCGCTACACACCAAAACGTCCCAAATTCTAACTCTGTTAAAATTTTGAAGAAAAATTTTTTCTCGCCAATTGCCTTGAAACTCACCCTACCGATGCAGAATTTTACGCTGAATCCGAATCTGGCAGCCATTTCACCATCCACGACAACCTAGACGGTCGCCCACGTCAACCTAGGCGGTCGGCCACGTCAACCTAGGCGGTCGGTCACGTCAACCCATACGAGACCAACACCCGAGTCTCACACTCTGTCGTTCCAGAGGGGGGGGGGGAGTCAGCGAACATGTTGTGAACCCACCTGGCCGGCACACCACGACAGACTCTGTCGTTCCAGAGGGGGGGGGGGACTCAGACCCGAAGCACCACGGCGGCCGACCACGACACTCTGCCGTGCCAGAGGGGGGGGGGAGTCAGCGATGGCGGCCATCTTGCGCTATCTGGTGTTTGTCACTTCCTTACTACTCACTTGTCCAAAGCATTATGATTTTCGTCATGATTTTATTTTCTCCATGTATCATTTTGATTGTAACTGCGTTGAATATCCGTGACAAGTGCCTAAATCTAATAATTGAAACATAGGAGCATTACACTATACTCAATTGAATCATATCGACCTAATGCAGAATCAAAAATATGAAATTGGTAAACAATTTACTGTTGACACAATTTTCAGCATTATTTTGGCTTTCTGTCAGATAGCCGATAATATTCGATAAAACTGACTCCATCGATCTTCGTATCTTTTACTACTAGCTTCGCATCTTTAGCGCTCACCACTTCTATTTCATTTATTATCATTTCTGTGGTTCTTTTCATTTTTAAGTCGCTATTTGGTTAATTAATAGAATGCAATAATTTACTGGACACTAAGGTATAATTCTGATCTTATTTCAGTTCAAGGTTTTATGTCAAAAGTCTATGTCTAATCCTAGTCCATGGATATAAATATTGTTTAATTCTAAGTATAGCCATAGACATTTTAATGTCATGATGGCCGACAGATAGGACGCTAAGATAGTTAGAACCTTCTGGATGGATATGCATGCATAGAACAATTATTTACGCAACTAAGTAGTAGTAATTATATTGCCTTCAACATAGATGAAATGCATAGGAAGCACAATACATAAATAAAAAGTCACACCTTTAGCGATAAGTCAATCAAGTCAAAGTTAGGTTCACATTGTTGAGGCAAATACCGAATAGAATCTATTAGGCCCGAATAGCGAGAAGTGGGTGAGTTCTTACTCATTGCTACTATTTTAGCCACTTTCTTACGTGTGTGTGCTCGCAAGATTAGATCAATATCATGGATTAGGATGCGACTGATAGGTCCACCATCATCGTAAATGCCTTTGGTATAAAAGTCCATCGTCATCGATCTGTAGATATCTCCTATAGGTGACAAAGAACACATTAAGCGGCGATACAAGCCGCATTCTGCTATCTTAATCAAGTCAATGGGATCATGAATCTCTAGCACCTCTGGAGTCACGTGGTGGTGAGTATATTTTCCCTGACCTAATATGCGGTTGCAGAGAAGACCATCAAGTTTCCTTACGGTGACAATTCTTGGTCTTGGCAAGGTATGAAGACCATACAGAAGAATGGGTTGAATAGCCATTTTATAGACAATGCTTTGAGCATATGGATGTAAGCCACCTTTATTAATACCATGCTTTCCTAAGATATAGTACGCCTGCCTTGCCTTTGAGCCAATATTATTGTCATGATGCTCCGAATCACCTTTCATACTATGAATGACTCCCAGAATTTTTAGTAAATTCACATTTTCCAATTGATCGTCGTTGATATAAAAGTAAACGTCTTTTGGGTTGTTGCATATCAGTACTTTTGACTTAGTTCCGTTAAATTTGAATTTCAAGGTTTTCGCATATTCATTAGATAGTCGTAATTGTTCATGAAGGCCATAAGATGTTTCACTCATTATTCTGAGGTCATCCGCATAATATGCAGGAGTAAATGGGATATCATGAAATCGTAATGAACGGCCAGATGATTGAACTGCTTGTAAAATGTCTTCCGCAAACATCGAATACAACCAGGGAGAAAGAATACTACCTTGGCGCACTCCACGTCTCACAGGTATGACAGTAGACAACTCTCCTTTCCAAGATATCTTGATATACAATTGATCATACCATCTTTTGAGAAGGACCCATAATCATTAATTTAATTGCCTCGTTACGGAATCCTTGCATTTGATTTTATCCAAGAGTTTGTAAAACAAGCCATCCTGCCAGATAGTGTCAAAACACTTCTCGGCATCTAATGATGCTATGTACAATGGAGATTTATTTACATAATGGTGCTTAATGCATTCATTTATTGCTGTGGAGACCATATCCGTGCCAGTATTTTTCCGAATCCATATTGAGAAGAACTTAAGTAAGAACTTATGTTGTAAGTGCATGATTGCTTCATTATTGCATTTCACGAGTTAAAATGCTGTGATAAAGCAATCTCATGCACAAATTGGGTAGAGAAATTTATTTGGCGACGTGCTATGATGATCAAGGACAGATTGTGATTAATATGTCTATGATAATCAAGAATATTTGAATAGAAATTTAGTCTGACCAATATTGTAAATATCTATTCTCAGATCTAATACATACTAGGGATGTCTGTGAAACATAGAAAGTGCTAGGGATTTCCAACTCTCAATCCATAGGATTTAGCGTAGGCCGGTTTTCTAGCGAATTAGGTTTCTGGGCATATGGCTTTCATGAGTTATAAGAACCTTTATTTAACCACTCAACTGGATATGATTATGAGCAGTTACAATACGGTTGTTCAATTGTTCCCGAATTTCAAGAAAATGATCTAAATGCAGATGTATCATTACAATTATCAGATATATTGTCAAACACCTGAAGAACACAAATTTTCTCTTTCTTTTCGAACGAAGATAGATGGAAAGTTTTATAGGATAATGACGATGACCTCTCTGTCACTCTTCTCTGTTATACATCAGCAATACCAGACCGAGAAGCAGTCATGAATTTGAAATCTTTACCAGACTTTGGGACTGTGCAGCTGAATTTATGATCAGTTGATGTAAGCCCATTATTTCTAATAAACTTCAATCAGTGGATGGGACAAAATAATAGATAGTTGGGCGTAGCTGAGGTTCGGCAATCTGCTTCGCTGAGAAATTGTTTGAGCCTTTGTGATCCTTCTGAGCTAGTGAACACAGAGTTCGATTTGTGACTGTCTTTAGATAAAATATGAATATCCACCAAAAGACTTCATAATATAAATAGCATTCACTAAACTTTGCTTGATCTTTTTGAAATCAGTGAAAACACTGGTGAGAGACGTGCGGATGAGTTTTTGAAAACAAAGACTTTACCATCACTGCTAGAACACTACGAACTGTTTTTACGCGAGTCGCCAGCATATCCAATTATGTGTTTTCCGCATCATCTAAGAGTGACAAAGTCTTCATCTCATCACACACCACAACTTGTCCAGGAGAACTTGAGAATATAAAGCTCTGCAAATTTCGATTGTCTCTGATTCCGATTCAATATTTTGAAAGCTTTCAATTCTTTCCGTCAATGCAGATGAATGCGGAAATGGAAGAAAAAATCATTTAGTAATATTCATTGTTTGCTGTATACAATTTCGTTGATTTTAAAATAAGTGATGCACTATACCTGCCCCATTGAATTCAATTTCAGACAGCTAGAAATGATTGTGGGTGGAATTGAGAAAAGTTAAATTCCCCGGTATCCTTTCAGCTGTCAAATATGAATAAGGCTGAAGCAAGACTATTTGAAACCTTCATCAGTGAGCATCCATGATCAAGAATTTCTGATGGTGATACTTAACGCGACATTCTCTGTGAATGAAATCGATAGGATACTCTTTCAGCTGCAGGCGTAGTTCTTGCTTGATTGATAAGAAATCACATTCAATAATTCACACACAATTGTAAATATCTTTAAATTCAGATAATTCGTCGGGACTTTGATTCCGATGTTCAGTTGATATTCAGTTAGAATCTTTCGTGATTAGGCCCTAAATAAATATTCTTATTATAAATCTGTAGGATTGTTAATGCAAGAATCGAAATATTAGATTGCATGGCTGTCAAATGTCCACTTCTTATTCAGTTCTTTGGCGTATTATAAGACCAGTGCACAATACTCATCGTTTTTGTTGTTTTCTCTCAATCAATGATGTTAGGAAGGGCGCTAATCCACTTGTCTCTGTTTTTTCATTTCTGATTGAAAATTGCAATTTAAGACAATGCAATTTCTCAACATCTTTGATGAAAATTCTGCAATCTGTATTTTCAAACCGGCCTACGCTAAATCCTACGGATTGAGAGTTGGAAATCCCTAACACTGTTTCATAGACATCCCTGCACATACTAAACCGGTAAACTCGCCCATAATGCTCATAGATTATGCTCTTTTCCGTGCATTGGAGTAAATATCATTTGGGAAATAATCTGCTTTGCAGGTACATGTAAAATAAAGTGATAGGATATCTACATTATGCTCCCGCAGACAAATGAATAAATTGCCTTCATCGATTAAAAAGTCTTTTTCAGTACGGTACTCTGAGCGATATCGTTGTCCCGATCTCTCGACAACGATATCGCATCCTCGTACTGAAAAGTTGACTTTTTAATTTTCGTGACAATAATTAGTAATCAACATCTACAACATGCAAAAGTAAGAAAAATTTTAAACTTCAAAGTCGTCGTATATTGTAAACGTTAACACATCTACAACGGGTATAGTAACCGTAAAATTGTTGGCCACACTCAGAGCATTTAAATGACATATCGCATTAAAAAAATTGTTTGGATTTTCACTGATCTACAACACTTAACGAAATAGGGACATTTAATTTGCCTCACCCTGCATGTGCCTTATAACCGGAAACTACGTTATAGCGCGGTGCGTTTCATGTGAGGATTTTGCGCATAGACAAGAGGAAAAGTTGTCCTTGCTTTAGAGAATGGTGCGTTTTTGGTGACTAACATGTCATTTCCACTTAGCCAAAATCAGGAATTATTTTTTTAGAAATGCAGCGGCTCTAAATTTCGCTGATCCGAAAAGCAGCGTAGTCCAATTAATTATTTTTTAATTTAAAGTACCGAAATGTCAGTATTATTTGGTATACTTCAGTTGATGACAATGATATCAGCTTTGAATGAATGGGTGAATTAGCGTTTATTGAAAACAAAAATACAAATCTCGCACCACCAATGCTAATCGGGGTGGTGGACATACAGAAGAAGAAAAACATCTAAAAACGGCAAGTGAAGTCAATTTACACAAGATATCTATTCGTGACGGCCTTAGAAGAAAATCACTACTGGTAAATGAGCAAGTTTGAAGTTCAAAGAAAATGTAATTGCTTGCATGAGTTCATTGAATAAAAGTGCACACGAGTTGATGAAGGAATTCAATCTCCGAGTAGTATTAATGTTAATCACCGGCAAGATAATTCGTTAACTTCGATTGGATATCGATGGCAAGTGCCTGTGCAAGATATGCCGAGTGTCCGAAAGAGATATAACCTTAGTACAAGCATCTTCCTACGATCTGAAATGTCTAAAATTGAGCATCTGTCATATATCTTTACACCTGGTCCGTGAATCGTACGAAAGGCTCTTCTACAAAAAATCATTAATTTGCCATCAAGAGTTGTACCAGGTGAAACAAAAACAGGTGATGCGTAATCAATTATTGATCGAACAGTTGAATTGTATACAATTTCAAGTTGGTCATGATTAAGAACACTTTTCAAAACCCGAAGGACATACAGACGTCTGGAAAAGTTTGAGACAATGTGATGAAAATGTCTGGACCATGTAAGCTTATCATTGAAAAAGAGACCTAAAATTTTCAAATTGGTCACAGTTTGAATGTTAGAAACAGGACGCATCGGAAATTTTGAAAAATTCACATTAAGTGACTTTGATTAACTGCTGTTTAATCGTATTTGATGGTGCATTGTGCTTTCATCGGCAAGCTTCAATGAGTTTAATCATTACTGATCACATTACTGGATGATGCATGAAAAATTTCTAATCATTTCTATTCTCACTAATTCTTATGTAAATAGGAAAAGTGGTTGACCCTTCGTCGGGAAGCTAGTCAGAGTTGTGATCAGAATTTCATATGAGTATGTCAATTTCATTTACTTAACAAACTGAGCTTCAGCAAGGTCATTATAAAAAAATAATGGACAAATATTTGATGAATATCATAATGATACGAGACATCAAATACACAAACCACACATTGCTTCCTTAATAACTATTTGAAAACAAAATATAACACAAACCTCTGAGCGTATCAGAGCTGAAAGCAAAAATCTGAATATCTACATCACATTGTACCCTAATATGTCGACACATTCGTTCTAAAAGTCTTTGATTCTGAAACAGAGTATTCGTCATTTCAGACTAAAACTTTGCAATACTAGAAGTCGACATTTGAATGCTAGAAATATAAGGTCACAAATTAAAAAGTAACTTGAAAAAAATTGTGAACCCTGCTTATGGTAATGCGCTTGTTCAGTTAAAGTGCAAGCTCAGTGGAAAAAGATAATCTGGTTGCACCTAAATTGGTGGATATCACAGCATCATAATTGATACGAAGTGAGTAACGAATCCATACGATGGAAGTTGAAAAGATAACTGCTGACTTGTACATGTAAGTCACACAGATTTTAATTAGCAAGGAGTCAAGAGTTATCTATATTTCATAATAATAGGCTATGAGAATAATCAATATGCGTAATTTAAATTATTGAGCAGATGTAGTTGCGTTTGAGGCACTGATGTGCAGCTCATCTGATGTAAAGCACAGTTCATCCACGTCCGGATTTATAGACTGAAATACGAACTTGTGAAAATACATCAGATTTGCACTCTGACGTGACATCTGAAAACTCAGTGCAATCCAAAGCATTTTCATTCGATGAACATCGATCGCCATGCGCGAAATTCAGACAATGCAAATATTTTTTGAGACACTCAATCAATTTAAAATTCATTTCCTCTATTGATGAGGAATCCAGATAAAATGTTGCGATGTCCAATGACATCAGGAAAACTATTTCAATTGGATTTCATTTTGACAATCATTGTTATTCAAATTAGCAAACTGATGATAATCAGTTTTGAATCTAGATGATCTTTCCTCGAGACGGATGAGTATGAAATTGAAAATGAAAGTTAATTACCAAATAATAATTCATGGAATATTTTTCGACGAACATGGTTAACTGTTTTAGCGTGCGGTCGTGTTTTCAGTAGCTCCTGTCATTTAGTCGAATTTTCACTGTAATCATAGTTGTAGATAACCGTTTTTCGTAGTTTTTGGTACTGTAATAATCCTTGTTGCATTTCTAGTCGTTGGTGTCAGTTTTGTAGATTTCTAACGTTTTACTTTTTTGTAGCTACGGTCCGTTTCATAAAAAGTGGATCATCCTAAAATTTGACTAAATAAAACATAAGTATGATACAGAAAGCATTTTTCATGTTATTTCATGTCCCTAATATATTTAAATGTCCTTATATAATCTGACAAGCTATGATACAGTAACGGTTCTTAAGAAGCTAATATTTTGTGGCCCTGCCCTTATTGTCAATGACATTACCAATTCGTCTAGGCATTGATTCGATGATATCGTTGATTTTTGACTGATCTAACTTTCTCCACTCTCTTTTTAACAGTGACGTAAGTTGTGATACGCCATCTGTAGGTAGCAGTGAACGACGAACGTTACGTTTTAGAATACTCCATACATTTTCTATGGGATTCAGATCAGGAGAACGAGCTGGCCAAGATCCTAAGCCCTAATTGAGACTTGCATAAGTTGACTCTACTACTCCTGTGACACGTAGCATTATCATCCATAAATAACCAAGTCGATGGATCACCAAGTTGATCTGTCATTTGGCCAATGTTCATTCGTAAAACATTCACATAGCGTTCAGAATTCATGGTTCCTTGCTGTATGTGAAGTCTTCTACGAATAGTGGACTTAGAAATAGACGAGTATAGTGCAGCCATCTCAGTTAACGAGAGACTTGGATCAACTTTAACAAATCTCAAAATTAGGCGGTCTATACGTTTGGATGTTTTGTGTGGACGGCCAGAGCCCTCTTTACGACAGAGTCGAAAATCATCATTATGCCATCGATGCACATTTGTGTAAGGGACATTTAGTCGCTTGCTTGTAGATCGCAAAGAAAACCCTGACACTTTGCCTTTTGTGAATGCGATCTCGTTATTGTTCATTTGTGCTTCGTATTGTTTTCAACCGGTAAGAGATAGATTTCTAGCTGAAAGCAATCAGGAGTGCTGCCAACACCACCGCAACGAAGTCAGGAAGCTATGGAACATGAAGTCCAGTTAATCACATGTAGCCATAGAAATAAACTGTTTATCTGAAGTTCGCTAGAATGGAAATTGACTCAAGGTCGGGGCACATTCGGGGGAACTAAGTTGGGGCATGAAGAACCAATTAAAAGCTTCGATTTACACATGTGACTGATTCTAACCCAATCATACAGACGTTGGCAGGTGCATCTAAGTGAAAATGCGTGCGATTTATGTGTCGTTATTGTGCATTGCATGAAGCTTAATTTCCATTCTAGAGGTTTTATTGTTGTCAATTTCTATGCATGTAGCAGTTACATTGATGCTATACTGGCTCTGATTGACCGATTTTCTTTAACAATGATTATCGATAAATTGATTGATTAACAATGATTCTTTAACAATGATTTTAAATGATTTTGTGTAACATTGCTAAATGAAGATGAAATTATCTACTACTTTTTTATCTGTAACAGGAAAACAACTCAATATTCATGCTTGAAATTTCCAACAATGATGTTAGTAAGAACAACTGACATATCTTCCAAATTTCAGAGAAATTCGTTCAAGTTTGGCGGAGTTAGACAAAATTGAAGTTAAGGCGATGTTTAGGGGTGATCCATTTTTTATGAAACAATCTGTATTTTTTCATTTATTCACAACCCCTTATCGTGTTGAACTTCGTGAGCGGACTTCACTGTCTTTGTTGAAGCAGCAATTTCACGCCAACCGTCCAGACTTTCTATTGAACTTTGTATTGATTTCTACGACAATTACCTAGACAATAGGTAAGATATCAGTGACTTTGCATTCTTCATTGCTATTGTACATAGAAATCTAATCTAAATTTTGTGTAAATACGACATGATTATGTCACAACCGATATCTCCAGCGGAATCAGGCGATCGACGATGTGGAGTGTGTAAAAGTGTGATATCTGAATTGGACATCCATGTGGTTTGCGATAAATGTGACATACTTTTTCATTCATGTTGTACTAGCCTTCCATCATATGAATTTGTTAAATATCTAAAAACAAAGCGCAAGTACACGTGTGAAACTTGTATGTACAACAGCTATCCTACAGACATTCAAAACATTACAAAACATATTGAATCACATCATAATCAACAGAACAGCCAGAAACACGATTATGAAGCCGAAATGGAAAAGCTAAAGAAAAAGCACATGCGAGAAAGAGAGGATCTGCTGAAATCGATTGAGACCTACGAACTACAGATGAAAGAAGATGATAAAGAGATTAAAGAGCTCAAAGCAGACATCATTCAAACTCGGTTTGCGGAAATCAACGCGACTAGAGCAGAAACAAACCAATGTGAGGAAATTGAAGATGATGAAAACGAAGTAACTGATGACGATGATGCAAATAAAGATGATGCAATTGAAGATATTGACAACTCCTGAAAGAAATTATCTTGAAAATAAGAAAAATAAGTGATAACATCGATGAAATGCATTCAACTGTAAAGGCTTTGCATGAAGACCGTTTCCGAACTGTACAATTGAGTCCACCAAATGCACGCTATGCATCATTCCTTCCAGCATCTGCACTACGTGACCAACCATTACGAAATGAACAGCAAACTCATCGACAAATCCAAGCAGATAACAAAGCTCAACAACAAGAGGTCCATCAAACGTCCCAGCGTCGACATCAAAATCCAGAAAGACTTAAATCTTGCTACATTTGTGGAAGACGTGGACATATATCGTGGTATTGCTGGTACAACACCAACCGCTATGTCGCAAGACCGATAGTACATCAAAGACCAATAAGATATCGAAGAAACAGACAAAACTTCAGACACTATGAATGGACAAATGAACGAAGAATTCCAAGAAATCGTTATTATGGACAGCGAACAAATGGTAGACCACATCAACAAAATTATGAAAACAGAAATTTCCAATGGTAAGATAATCAATTTAATGACCAAAGCAGACATACAGCACCAAATCATCAAGAACAACCAAACAATCACTACAGAACACATGATGACAGACACGCATATTACTCACCACGTAATAACTACGATCATAATCAATATTTTTGATAAGTTGGAGGAAGGAGAGGATGAAAGAGAACAACGAAAATTTATGAATATAGAATTGTTCTATGTAAATATAAACGGATTGAATGAGAATAAAACTAGAAATAGTGATTTCTTACAGGATACACAAAATGCTGATATTATATGTCCTACGGAAACCCACTTAAATCTTAACAATGAACAATCGCTGCAAGGAAATTACTCCAGTTTTCACACAAATGTAGAAAAAATAATAATCGTGGGAGAGATATAAAAGCTGTTTCGATATTCGTAAAAGAGATTGATAATATTTCACAGCCAAATGTTGAAAATTTGGTTAAAGAGAAAGGTAATTTACAAATACTCAAATTAAGTAGCACATATTGGAATAATCTGCAGGATCTATTCTTGATTGTTTGTTATGTGGACAATCGCGATTCAAATTATAAAGACCAAGAATTATACGAAAATATTAAGCAATACATGGTTCAATTTAGAAAGAGAAACATCATAATGATCGGCGATTTCAATGGTAGAATTGGTAATGACACCAATTATTCCAGCATGGGACTTTCTGATAGAAAATCAGACTACTTAATGATAAACACAATGGGCCGAGACTTAATAAATGTTAGCAATGAGACTTCTCTGATAATTGCAAATGGCAGATTGGAAAATAATTCTGAAGGTAGATGCACATATTATAGGTATCAAAATAATGAAGTACGGAAATCCGTGATTGATTACCTTCTTTTATCTGAATCGATGATAAATCATCTTACTTATTTTCAAATAATGGAGCCAGTTGTTTATACGGACCACTCCCCAATGCAAATCAAATTTCAAATTGAATTGAAATCGGAGTTTACGAAACAGGAGCAGCTTTCTAATCGAAAGTGTCATAGAAACAAATTGATAAAACCATATAAATGGACAAACGATGTTTCTAACTGCTTTGATAATGAAAAGTTTACAAAACAATGTGAAAATTTGAATAAAAAAATTCTGGAAAATAATTTGTCAGTTATTACTATTTATAAAGAATTAAATGCGATTAATTCATCATGCATCATGAACACCAAAAATCAAAATCGAAAGGTAGTTCTATCAAGTGAGACACGAGAATTTAGAAAAGATCATAAAAGAAATATATCTCGCTGGAAACAATTCCCTACAAATGAAAATCTCATTCGACTGATGGAAAGTAAAAGAATTTTGAATAAAATTGTAAAAGTGGATAGAAGAAAAGAAAAGCGAAATAGGCTAATACATTTGAAAAATGCACAAATGAATCATGATTATAGACGATATTGGCAGCTAATTAATGAAAATAAGGATATTTTAAGGCTGAAACGTAGAAAATGTAGGTTAAATGCTTCAGAATTTCGTAACCATATTATAAGCAACGACTCCAAGCTGTCAAGAAACATAGATCTATCTCATGAATATGTACCAAAAATTTCTAAAGCCTGGTTAAGCATTGATCATCTAGATAGTAGAATAACACAAACTGAAATAAAAGATGCTCTTAAAGAAGCAAAGCTACGGAAAACAAGTGGTCCAGACAAAATTGTCTACGAAGTATTACAGTCATGTGAGAACGAAACAGTCGAAACTCTGGAAAAAAATATAATGACGTGTTAAAAAAACCTGATGAAATCCCTTGGAATAGTAGTTGGATTTCCCCAATATTTTAAAAAGGAAGTAAAAATGATCCCAATTCATATAGGTTTATTAATCTATCATCTTGTACAGAGAAAATTCTAACAAAAATAATTAATGCACGACTAAATGATTGGCTTCTCAGAAATGAAGTACTAGAGAAGAATCAAACCGGTTTCAAAAAAAGGAAGTTCTGCATTGGATAATATATTAATTATCAAAGAAGTCATGCAAATTTACAAAAATATGAAACGCCCTTTGTTCTTGTGCTTCGTAGATTTATCGAAAGCGTTTGATTCTATTCCCAAAAAGCGATTGATTATTAAATTGAAGCGTCTGATACCTAAATGCAAGCTTATATCATTGATAGTTAAGACTATCATAAACAAAGAATACAAAGTACTTTTTGATGCCAACGAGACACAGTCCTCCAAACTTGAGAATGGAATTCCCCAAGGTGACGCGTTATCGCCAAACTTTATTTAGTATTTATATAAATGATTTAATTCATATCTTAGATGCTGACAAAAGCAAATTTGACCCAATAAAAATATTTGATTTCGAGGTGTCATCACTCATCTATGCTGATGATATACTGTTAATGAGTAAGAGCAAACGTGGCTTGAGTAATCAAATTGTAGCGCTTTACAAGTTTTGTTCAGAAAATGGACTCAGCATCATTTATGACAAGACTAAGATTATGACTCATAATATCAGCGCTAAATTGAGTAAATTAGATCTCAATCTTAACAACAGAAAGGTGTCCATTGAAGTTGTTGACAAATACAGATACTTAGGAATGTGGATATCAAAAAATAATAAATGCCATTTGGAACAATTGACAGCTAAAGGTAAACAAGCTGCATATTTAACAGCTAAACAGCTTAGAGAATTTGGCCAAGTTAGTGGAGATATTCTAAAAAATACATTTGAAATGCTGACTTTATCGAAGATGAAATACTGTGCAGAATTTTGTTTCTTTAATAATTTAAAAAGTTTAGATCAACTGCAATTTCAATTTTATAAAAAGTATCATCATTTAAAGCGGAATACTCCAAATTATTGTCTCATAGGTGAATTTGGAATACATCCAATGAGTTTTCATTTTTATAAATCAGCAATATGTTATTGGATAAGAATCATTACAAGCGATGACAGAAGCATCATAAAGGAAGCGTACAAGGCGATTTATTCAAATATTATTTCAAACGGACACGATAGCAGATACACATGGTGCTGGCGAATAATGCAATTGCTTACAAAATTTAGCCTATCTGAATTATGGGATACACAGTTCATTGTTGATAAACAATTATATTTAAGGATTACAAAAGGTCGCTTAGCTGATTACCATAGGGAACAGTGGATGTCTTCAGCAAAAAACAGCTATTCTGGGCTAAATTATTTGGAGTTATGTCTGTCCGACGATACTATTAAGTCATATCTAAATGTTGATATCGATTATAACTATATCAATATCATACTGAAGTATAAAGCATTAAACCACAACTTAGAAGTTGTCACCGGCATTTATGGAAATCGTTTGAGGTATGAAGAACGTCGATGTGAGCAATGCAGTGATTCACGGGCAGAAAATTTGCATCATTTTATGATTGAATGTTCAAGATATCGGAAATTACGACAGGAACTAGCATCGATATTATGCCACTGCAAAAGTACAACTGAGTTCTACAAGTTGATGAACACGCATATTCCAAATAATCTTAAATGCATTGCTAAATTTCTTCAAAAAGCTAAAGAGTTGCGACAGTCTACTACAGAGAACACAAACTGAATGACATTTAGAAGCAAATTTTTCTCCTCTCCTTCCTGAATACGATTTCTTTTATTGTTGAAATTGACCGCACGCTTGAAATGTACTTTTGATGTCTGAGTTTCAATAGTTGTGTTTGAAACACGAATGTTTTTGCACACACACACATGTTCCCCATATTTTTCCATGTTTTCCAAAGTATTTGGAAATAAACATTTATTGACTTATTGACATGAATGATAAGGGGATGATTTAGGCTCTATAATGAATAAAAATCTGACAAATTATGCCTGCTAATAATAAAATGCATGTTATCCCCATGATACCCGGGCGATTTTGAGCACTAAAATCCCGGGTACTCTTGGAGACACCTCTATGTTTTCGATGATTCACTAAGTCAATCGCATGCAATATTGCTGTGCAGCAGAATTGGTGCGTGCTCTCTCCAATGATGACATCAGCTTTTACCGAGTCATATTTTATTACTATGAATAGCAATTCAAATTGAATCAATTGAGTATCTGATCGAAGTTGAAGACTCTGAAAAACGTTTGATCAGTTATCGCATGAAAACACCTTAAAATAATATTGAGAGTATGTTTGATTACATTGGTGCAACTAAGCGACGGTGAATGCAACCGAAATGGAATTGTTTAAAAATACATGTAAATTACGTATAGTCTGCTACTTTCCCATTTATATGTCGTGTAGAAAAATTGTAATAGCTTCTCATCCAATTGAATGAATACGCAAATGGATAAAATTTGTTCCCTTGTATGATTATCTACTGCATTCCATCTGAGCGGACAAATAAATGGCAAAATATTCCTCTCAGAAATCAGGCACGATGTTTATTCAGAAATTACTATTTAAGCTAAAGCTTTTATGGGTTTAAATTGATGACATGCTAAAATATTTGGGCGACGACCCGACTTTTGGCAATTGTCAATTTTGTATGTTTACATAGTAAAATTTTGCTTCCTCAATTTTTCTTGTTTCTACGATTTTTATCCAGCTTAATTGCTGCACATGTCTTTTCGAATTTGTATTCTTCAAATTATCGACAAGTTAAATTGTGACTGACTGAGATTTGAAGACGAAATTGGTTTTCAATCGGCATCTCTGTTACCAATTCAGGGGGATACAAAATGAAAAATGCCTGTTTCAGTTTAATGCAATGATTCTTACCTGATTCCTGGCTTGAGCAACTTATATATTTTCAGTCTCTGTATGAAATCAATACTTTTAAAGCTCTTAATGGAAACGAATGCACAAAAATGCATATCTTGTGAAAATGTCAAGAAATGCGCGAAAACATAAAATTTATTCCCTTTTGTATATTTATCTAATATGTGTCATTTCGATAGAAAAGATAGAAAATGTATACAGCGCATGCTCTATTGAAAAAAGCGAAGCTGCATAAAAGCTGCTTTCCAAAGGTCACCCGGCTTTGTTGTCTTTTTTTAATACTGGAATGAGCTTGTTTACTTGTTATCAACTTGTTCGCCATGTTCATCATACGCAGTCGTCCCTGCTGATCATCCCATTCAACAGGTTTGGAAAGTTCTTTGAATTTCGTAGCGTCTTGTAGAATGTGGTTCATCTTTGATACATATAGTTCTTTCGATTAGAGAACAGTCCCGTAAGAAAATGCCATTTCTGATGACCAAGAAAAAGAATGTTCTGCACGCCTGAATAAAATCGTTTTTGATTTTTATAATACGCATATTCAAAACGATCCCACGACGAAAAAGCAGCAGATTTTAATCAATACATTGCGCGACAAAGGTGTGTATGTCTTTTTTTAGCCAGAGATTCATAGCTGTGAAAGCACATTTTGATCTTAAATTGCTGAAAGAACAACATTATTTCCAAAGAACATTATGCTCAAACATTTTTCAGTCTAGTGCCATTAAGTTTAGACGAGCCTGCTCATTTGAGATGAGCATTCTTTGACTCATTTTTTTATAGAGAATGTCAATTTGCATCACATGTGGCTATTGAATTTCATCGCACGTTATAAAAGGACTTCTCGAGTTTTCCACTAAGGAGATCACAAGGACATTCGCTCATCGACCAGACATTTAATCTATCTGGAGGTATCTGAAACAACGATGTCCTACCTGTGCTAATATGATGACAGATTCTAAGTTCTTCTTTATGATTTGTTCTATATGTGCTACGCACTAGGAGTCATGACATATCTCGACAAAGTCGACAATGAAATCACCTGAATCATCATCATCGCAAAATGTTGCTCTCGAATTAATAACACCAATTTCAGTAAGCGACAGGAATGTCACGACAGGCATGTAACTTCTACACATCGCTGCATACGTGAAGAGAAAACTTACTTCGAAAGAAGTTGACGATGAGGGCACGATTAGAAAGTATCGAATAGATTTGCTTCCAAAGACTAACAAGCAACTCCACAACGGTGACATAAGTTCTTTTACAAACAGGAGGTAACTTTGATTGCTTTTTCTTCTCGAAATCACAAACAGGCTTTGCTTCTCAGCTCAGAGCATCTTGGAGAAGGAGCAGTTAGGAGAGCAAGCCAAACTGGAAATCGTGAAATAAACTCTACGAAAGGTGGAGTCGACACCTCGGATTAGCAGATCGGTACCTACAGTTGTAAAGGAAGGAGACGTCGATGGCCAATAGTTGAATTTTCCTTTATCATTGATGCAGCAGCTGTAAACGACTTTTTATCGTTCACACTTCCTTGGTAAGATACCAGAAAAATAAAATTCATCGTCACCGATTGTTTTTATTCGACCTCGGTTGTCCACTGATTCATTCAAGATTTCGGTGAAAGCAATAACAGTCAACAACGTCCTCTTCAGCATTGAGCAAATTCATCTCTTGAATTTGTAAGAGTGGACGTTTCAAGTCCTACCCTAGAAAATTTGACAGAAACGCTACAGTCAAGTACAGTGCCTTCTCTGCTTTCAGAGGCAGAGATAACATTTTCTTTGACTCGTGTTGATCAAAGAGTATGCTGATGAGTTAAATCCACAATAGTGCTCATGCTTGTATGTCATTCAATATGTTAACTGATGATAATGCAGCATAACTTTTGATTCCGAAATTATGGCATTCAATGTTTGACCTGTACAGTTGTAATTACATGCAGATGGCTATTCAGACCATGAAATTAGTTTTCATCATCATGTTGTCGATTTACGGAAATTATGAAGCAAAGTTTCATTTATCTTGACTGCATAAACGTCTTCTATGTCACAAGTGGTAGAAATCCGCTTGTATGAAAGATGCAATTAATAATTATTACGTGGGGTCAACATATGACCCCATTTATCGTTACTGTGATATCTAAAATTAGGCAAATTATTTGAGAACTTGAGCCACTATGCCAACATTAGCAGTAGTAAGCAAAACTCCACTTCTGGACCGCGCAAGATGGCCGCCATCGCTGCGTCCCCCCCCCCTCTGGCACGGCAGAGTGTCGTGGTCGGCCGCCGTGGTGCTTCGTGTCTGAGTCCCCCCCCCTCTGGAACGACAGAGGTTGTGGTCTGTCGTGGTGTGCCGGCCAGGTGGGTCCACGTTCACAACATGTTCGCTGACGTCCCCCCCCTCTCTGCAACGACAGAGTGTGAGACTCGGGTGAGTTGGTCCGACCGCCTGGTTGACGTGGGCGACCGTCTAGGTTGACGTGGGCGACCGCCAGGATTAGTCTTGAGGCTATAGTGTGTGATGTTTTTGGTGTGTAGCGTCCAAACGAAGCATCGGATGAGAAAACGGAGGTCAGATTCGGATTCAGCGTGAAATTCTGCATCGGTAGGGTGAGTTTCAACTCAATCGGAGAGAAAAAATTTTCGGCTGACGTCCCCCCCCTGGACAGCTTGCTTCGATTTTGGCTTCCAGTGGACGGATTTTGTCGTGCGATAGCTCGTTTGAAAGCTAAGAGTGAGACAAATTCAGTGAAAGAATCGGCTTGTTCGTATCTGCCTTCGTTTAGATGTGAGACGCCATTTAAGATTTTGGGACATTGGTGAAAAACGACAGAGTTAGAATTTGGGACGTTTTGGGCTGTAGCTTCAAAACGAAGTATCGGATTGGTAAACGGATGCCAGATTTGGAATCAACTTGATGTTATTGTCCAATGAGGATCATCATCCAATGAGAATCAAGCATTTCTTTATAAATAGCGAGCCTTCCACAGCGAGAATCATTCCATCGTTGAATCACACGAGTGACGGACGCACATTTTCTCTCTCCCTAGTTCCCTGTTCTATTATCCAACTAAAATGGTAAGTCGCTACTTCCCTCCCTCTCCTCCCTTGAACGTAAACTTAATACAATCTTTTTTCATTTTCAGGCATCTACTCCATCTACTGCACTAGTAGGACAAAATGGCGGTCAAACGTTACAAGGTTCGCTACGGTCAGATCATCTACAACTGAGGCCAGTGGAAGAAACAACCAAGGTACATAATCCTACACCGCTACAGCGTAAATTTAAACAAGCCTTGCGTTATGATGATCATAGCGTAGTACTCCAAACGGGAATGCTCCCTTCCACGGATGTCAAGATAATGCACAATCAGTATGGGGACTACATACTGATCCCCGTGAGTCCGTACATTCGCCACCAACTTGATACTATTGAGGAGTACGTGACATTAAATATGGACATTCCTACTCCTCTTGCTCAAGAGTGGAAGGCTAGAGATGACAAGGATACTCCCTATAGAAAGATTTGGGATGGTAATCACATTTGCCTACCGGTATCACATTGGTGTACTTACTATAAGAAGGATGGAGATCATTCAATACCCATCAGATGTGATGAGCTCGGAGAAGGTACTTGGGATATCCTTTTCAAAGTGAATGGGCTATATTATGGTCGACACAAGGATAATAAAATAGCCTCTCTCTCCATGCATATGGAATCCATCCTATATATTCCGAAACCACCCAACGTGGACGACATAATTGATCAAATCCTTAACAGCAGTGGTACGAAGCGCAAGTCGGAGAAGAATGCTACATCAAAACGCAAATCAAAGAAGGAGAATTGCTAGTCCTTTCCTAACTCTACCCTATGACAATTCGCTTATGTGCTTTGAGTGTCGTAGACGTGGTCTTATTAGATACATTTTACTTCTTCGTTGCCATCATATCATTTGTGTATTTTGTCGTGAAAAGCATCGATGTAATTCTTCATTTTGTAATATGTTATAGAACGTTTCCTTAGATGTGTAAATTTCCGTTTTAGGCTTCTATCATCAATTTTATGGATTGTGAGGGTGAACCTGTACAGGAGCTCAGTGCTATTGCTATGAACAATTGGACATATCAGATTGTTAGTGTCTATCATCAACATGCCAACTGCGATCCCAATGTTGATCAATGGGCGAGAAAACACATTCATGGACTTAATCTGAAATATTTGCAAGACTATGGCTTTTCTTGTGAGAGTGCTCTTCTTATTGACTTTAAACGATGGTTAGCTGCTTTCAATGTTATACGCATCTTTTGTAATAATCCTGGTAAGGAGAGGAAAGTATTTCCCAATCTAATCATTGATGATATTTTGCTCCCACCTTGGGATAGTAGAGTGAATCAACATTATCATGAAGTCACGAAACGTTTTAAGGATTTGTGTGTTCCTATTTTGTCTGTTCGTTGTAGTAGCTACGTTCATAACCAATGCTTCTTTCCTCCTTACCTCAACACTGCCAAAGTCCTGTATGGTTATCATTGCTCGCTGTATGATAGTTACCAGCTGTATCTATTTTATCTCTTTCAAACCATTGATTTATAATGCATGCTTGTTACCATTATTCAATAAATGTTACTATGAGAAGAGTTGTTGTTTTCATGCAATGGATGGGTTAGATAAAGGGCGATCATGTCTTTCTCAAACGACTGCGGAACATTACGTTTTCATAGGCAAAGTTTAAAAGGAGCTGTTCAAGATTATGTGATAAAATTTCATAAAGATGAGACCGACATCGAAGCAGTGGTCGATGATGCTAGCACTCTATTTCTAGAGTTAATGAATACATTCTCTGATAGCATTATCATGGCGCGATTAGTTGCGAAAATTAAGTTTAGTCATTTTGGAAAGGAAGAGGTGGAAAGTCGCTCTTTCCATTTTGCTTCTTATTCAATGGAAGTGGTAGATCACCCCGAAGAATTTTTTAAAAGACATATGATAAAAATTGCTGAACGTCTTAACGCATTTAACCATCATGGTAGCAGTCTAGTGGTTGAAGCGATTTCAGATATTCACATTCAACTTTCCATAAAGAAAAATTGAAAATGCAGTGGTACTTGATTGTAGCACAACTGGTTTTCGAGCTATGTCTGCTCACTCTCGAAGTATATTCCTTCTGTACATGCGTCTATTATTTAGAAAAGGCTAGCAAATTCATATCTTCAAAAAGACTTGCTATAGACATCAGTAACGGTGAAACTATGTGTTGTGATGTATGTAAGCGAAAGGATGGAAATGAAAAGCGCATCTTCAAGAGATGTAAGCATGCTTTTTGTCAACGCTGTTTCATACGTAATTGCATTCAACTTTTCCAATGTTACCACTGTGATATTGCTCATTTCGAGTGTCACTTATGTCGCAATAGTTAGTACCTATGCAAATGTGGTAAAGATAGGTTTTAGCAAAGACTAACACGGAAAATGGCGAAACGTAAAATGACGAAACGTAAAAGTCAAAAGTTTTCTTCAGCCATTCAAGCTCTCCGACGAATGAAAGCAAATCAGCGATACAATGCTATACGACATGCTAACGATAAATTCATTTGTGAAATTATTTCTCATGTGAGGAAGTTGAGGACGAAGAAATTAGCGCCAAAACAACGAAAGTTACTTAAGCGATATGCTACAAAATTGCGTTTCATCTCCAATCCTAAAGTCGCCCTTCAAAGAAAGAGGAAAACTCTAACACAAAAGGGCGGTTTCCTTTCAGCAATACTTCCAATGATAGCTCCTGCCGTGGGCAACCTATTGGGAAATATCTTTGGCTCTAAGCGTTAATTATGCAAATGTTGAGTCTCAAAGTAATAAAATGGATTTCAGACTTCAATGTGATAAAGTTCTGACTGTATCAGGTCCATCTCATGCAGGTAAAACTGTTTTCACGCTGAATTTATTGGATAAAAGAAGGGAGTTGTTTAAGGAACCTATCAATCGAGTGATTTGGTGTTATGGTATTTATCAACCGTCGCTGTTTCAGGAATTGCAAAGTCGCAACTTTATTCGACATGAAGGAATTATTCCAGTGGATAAACTTCAGTCTAATGATGTTGTTGTATTGGATGATTTATTAAAAGAAAGTAAGAATTCAAAAGATGTTACAGATATGTTTACTCGCGCAGCACACCATAAAAGGTGCTTTATCATCTATATTACACAAAATTTGTTTCCTGATGGAAAAGAAGCTCGTACACGAAACCTGAATACACACTATTATGCTATTTTCAAGAATCCGCGAGATAAAAGTCAATTTGAAATTTTAGCGCGACAAGTTGCACCCAGAGGATCAAAAGCCTTAATTGAAATTTTTCAAGCAGCTACTGAAAAACCATACGGTTACTTATTCATTGACTTTACGCAAGAGTGTCCGGAAGAATTTAGATTTCGAAGTGATATTTTGAAAACTCCCATGATTATCTACAAACTATGAGTTCTTATTCTCGTATGATTGTTATTCCTCAGGATGAATATGTACAATTGACTGCCATGCAGCAAGTAAAGCAACCTCTTGCAAATCAAATGTATAGGAAAGAAATAGATTATCAGCAAAATGTTCACATCAAAGATCCACATCGTGCTGTATTATTACAATCGGAAACTGTTGAGCAATTGAAAAACTTGAAGAATAAGATGCGTGACTCTGTATCGACTGCTACACCTTTAGCATCTCGCGCACATGCCATATCTCTTTTCAATAGTATTGAGCCCCATCTCAATGTAAATGATAGAGGAGAAATCATTACAGATGAAAATAAAGTGATTGATGCTTCACGTTATGAAGACTTGATTCAGTATGCGACACGTAGAAAGCGCCGTCAGGGCTATGTTCCACCTGGTTGGTCATACTTTCTTAAACTATTGAAAAAGCATAATGTGCCAAAATTTGCTTTAAATAATGAGACATTGAAAGAACTTGATTCAACAGTGGCTACTACTCCAATGCTTCAGACGATGAAAATGCCAACAAATTGGTTTAAGGCGTCACCTGCTACATCCCCTCCCACACTCACTAAGCAAACAAGAGGAAGAACTCGACGTAGATCTACATCGCCACTAAAACTGGTAAAAGGAAAACGTAAAACAGCTCCTCCCAGGAAATACATGTTCTCAGATTATTAATATGAAGCAGATGTGTTGCTTGCCATGTAATGAGCCGCCAGAGGTGAATGTCGTTGTCACTTGCACTTGCTGCGCCAGCTCTCATAATGAAACCCCTAAGCAATGTGAACACGATCGCAAAACCGCTAAAGCTAAATGCTGCAGTTGTTGTAAATGTAGAAAGGCAAGAAAACAAAAAGATGAGAAGGAGGAAAAAGAGTCAGTCGTCATCGACTGAACGTTTGAAGTCAATCTATTATGATGTAAAACATCCGGCAGGATTTGCATCTATCAAGAAATTATCAAAAGCGAGTGGTCTTCCACAATCACAAGTGAAACGATGGTTAAAGGGTCAGGCTACCTATACACTCCACAAACAAGCGAAAAAGAAGTACCGCACCCGCCATTATATTGTTCATGACATCGATGAACAGTGGCAAGCAGATTTGTGCGATGTTGCCTCCATTTCAAAACATAACTCGGGCAATAATTTTATTTTAACCGTCATTGATATTTTCTCGCGTTATGCGTGGGCTCAACCTTTAAAAACTAAAGAAGGGAAAGGAGTAGCAAAAGCATTCCAAAAAATTTTTCGAGAAGGTCGCATTCCAAAAAGAATTCAGAGTGATCAAGGAAAAGAGTTTGAAAATCAGCATGTGAAAAGATTATTTGAGAGGCATGACATTGAGTTGTTTAGTGTAAAGAGCGCTTATAAAGCTGCACTCGTTGAACGTTTTAATCGCACATTAAAAAATCGCTTGTGGCGACATTTTACTGCCAACTTGACACAAAATTGGACAAAGGTTCTACAAGATACACTCCATGCCTACAATCACTCTATCCATCGTTCTATTGGACTCAGACCAGTAGATGTAAATGCTGACAATGTAGATAAAGTGCGCGAATCATTCCAACGTAAACGCACTCATGTGAAAAGTGATGTGAAAATTGGCGATAAAGTTCGTATCTCAAAAGTGAAAAGTGTTTTTGCTGAAGGGTACCTTCCGAATTGGACAGAGGAGGTATTTACAGTATCAAGGATTAATCAAAAAGACTCTCCGACCACCTACAAGTTGAAAGATTACGATAATGAAGAAATTGAGGGTAGCTTTTACCGCGATGAGATTGAGGTAGTCACTGAAAGTGAAACATATTTGGTAGAGAAAATCATTCGATGTAAAAAGCGGCAAGGTGAAGAATGGTGTCTTGTTAAATGGACTGGTTATCCTTCAAGTATGAACTCTTGGATGCGTCGTGCCGACATCTTTCATCTAAGTGATCGACAGTGATTCATGCAAAGTTGTAACTAACAATGTTTAGGGTTTGAGCTATGAATCCAACTGCCTCATTTTATTCACGACCCTCCTACGTAAGTGGTGGAGGACAAATTTACATCGGTGCTCGCCGCCAACGTGGAGGTAGCATACTTGGTGCACTGAAATCTGTTGTAGCACCTCTCATATCCAATGTCGGTAGATCTTTAAAACGAAATGTTTTAAGTAATGCCGTTGGCTTTGCTGGTGATGTTGCTAGTGATCTTTCCAGAGGTAGAAGTTTTAAGAGCAGTTTGTTGAATCGTGGGAAGGAACGCGGTTTAAAAACATTGAAGCAGACCATTGCTGGTGTTACTCAAGGAAAGAAATCACCTAAACGAATGAGAAAAGGAAGGAGGAAACATCGCGGAGCTGGTAAGGTGCGATCTTCAGTCAAAAGGCATTCACGCAAACGTCGCAGAGGCTCTAATCATTCATCAGGCGCTAAACGACGACGCTGCTATAACTTCTAATCATGGAGTGTAAAACTTCCGGTTTTTGTTTGTTCGATCAACAAGCCATACAGACAGATATTCTTAGTTCAAGTATTGTAGATTATCATCCTCGAACAGCTGAGAATGCTGGCCCCATTGAATTTGTTATTCCTGGTGGTAGTGATGACTACATAGATTTGAGTTATGCGATGCTTGATTTGAGGTTTAGAATTCAGCAAGCAGATGGAACTGCTATTGACGATGCACATAAAGTTGGACTGAACAATTTACCATTGACTACATTACTTCGCGATGTTTCTCTAACGATTGGAGAGCAGCAGGTGGAAGGTGGTCAAAGCGATTATCCCTATAAATCATATTTCAATCATGTATCACAGTTTCATCCAGCAGCACAAAAAAGTCATATGGAAGCCATGGGATGGTACAGAGATGAAGCAGGAAAATTTGATGTTGAAACAAACAGTGGCTTTGTAAAGCGATCTCCTATGATTAAAGATAGTAGAGTATGTCAGCTATATGGTCCGCTGAATTTAGACTTCTTTAGACAGTCAAAGTTTTTACTCTGTAATACCAGCATGCGACTCAAGCTGACATTGAATAAGCCTGAATTTGCGCTGAATGCATTTGCTAAAGTTGACAATTTTAGAATTCATGTGGAAGATATTGCACTTTACATTCGTCGAGTAGTACCGAATCCAAGTGTCATTAGAGGGCATGCTGAAGGTCTTAACCGCCAAAATGCCATTTACCCCGTTCAGCATACAAAGCTTCTCACCTTTACAATTCCGAAAGATCAAAAGAGTTTCATGAAAGATGGCCTCTTTCCATCGGAAGCACCGAAGCTCCTCATGGTGGCAATGGTTGAAAATGATGCATTTAATGGTAATATAAAGAAGAATCCTTTCAATTTTAAACACAATCAGTTAAGTGAAATTGCTTTACGTGTTAATGGTGTGAGTCATCCTGGTCCACCCTACAAACCAGATTTTGCTTCGGATCAATTTATGCGCAGTTATGTTGATTTTATGGATGTCTTTGGCTTTTACAATACGGATGATACCAACGGACTGACTATGAAAGAGTTTAAGAGTGGATATACTATTTATGCATTTGATTTGACTGCTGACAGCGATATTAGTGCACCCTATCGTCAAGCGAACGTGCCTCATAATATTCGTTTGGATTTGACGTTCAAAAGAACACTACCTGAGACGATCAATGTATTAATTTATGCAGTCTTCGATTCAAATATTGAAATTAAAAAGTATCGTGACGTGATTCTTCAGTATAATCGTTAATGAGTTGGTTGACTGCTGACGATATTAAGACTAAAGTGCAGCGTAATGCAGACGAAGCGACGTTGAAAGCTTTCGATAATGTCTATTCACTCGATACCTTACCACCTGCAGTAAATCACTATCCCATCTTTATTGTGCTAAACACTCATTCACAGAATTTAGGCGGTGAGCATTGGAAAGCGATCTTTATTGGAGAAGACCGACGTGGTGAACTATTTGACTCTCTTGCTCAACCTCCAAATATACCAACACAGCAGTGGTTGAGAAAACATACGCGTCAATATCAGCGAAATGAACGCATACTACAACATCCACTTTCATCAACGTGTGGTGCTTTTGTACTGTACTTCATCTTAAAACGTTTACATGTATCTCGATTTGCATCTGTTATTCAAAACTTTTCATGTAATCCATCCTCTAATGAAAAAATGATTTGTAAGTTCTATCATGATTTGAAATAAAAACATCATGTTGGAAAAATTGTTTTTTATTTTACAATCCGCTGGGTACGTACATACTCAATGAGATAGTCTAGGATCATATTTGCTTGTTCATGAGATTTTAGTCCAGTAATGATCACTTTACTATTATGAAAGATTGCCACATGCACAGGCAACCAACAACTAATGAGAGCTGCAGGAAAAAGTTCGGGTTCATAACACAAACTGTAACTGCTGGTACGAATCTTCAAAAATGATAGACTGTCACTCAATTGAGTAGAGATCACCATATTGTCCACAGTCAGATTCGACATCACACACCTCTCCCTCTTCCATATCCGACGTAGTAGTCTTTGTAGCTCTAAGCGCATTGACTGCGCCGATGAATGAGAAAGGGCGCCGAGAATCTGTACAGTCCCATTTGGGAAGAGTTGAAGATTCCGTGAATTGTTCATCTTCACCACTAACATTTGAGGACGGCCCGGGTAATACTTGCTGTTTGGAAGCTGTTGGCGTAATGTTGTGAGATCGATTTTGGTGTAGAGTCTGAAGCGACGGAGAATGTTGACGATGGTGTAGCGATGGCGCTTCATGATGAAAGAATGAGTAAATTGAGCGATGTACCTTCCTTTTATACTTTTCCCAACTACCTTGATGAAATGTGAAGTTAGTATGAAGTTGGGAATGATAGAGTTGAATTCGCCGATTGTTGACGCGCAGCCAGATGCGATTTCCAATACGTGAATGTCTTTTCATATAGAAGTATTTCAAGTCCTTCATGATATGATGTAGAGATTGAAAATGACGATAAGATAAAACAAACTCTCTTCTCACATTTCCAGTTCAATCTTTGAAATAGACGTTTCGATCATGATCCGTTTCAATACGTTGTAGGGAATCTAATTTCCAACTCATGGTGCGTGGTAATCATATCTGATTAAGATTTGCATAGTAGGGCGATGAACTCACGACGAATAAATGTCATGATGGAGCGATGTATGTATCTTCTATACTTCTCCCAATTGTATTTGCGAAATGAGAAACAGTTTGCGGAATGAGAATGGTAGATTTGAATTTCATTCCTGTAATGTTGAAGCCAAACTTGATCACCCAAGGAGATGAATCTTAATGTTTCAAAATATTCCAAATCCCTCATGATATCATTGAGGTTGACAAATTGTCGCCATGTTAATGTAATTCCTCTTGATGTATGACCATGAGAATTTTTGAAATGTACGTTTCCATCACGATCAACTCTGATATATTGTAGAGAGTCCAAAATCCAAGTCTTCATGATGTTATGCAAAGTTGCAGATTAGCAATATAAAAATGTCGTTTTATCATATTTTGCTTAGCAATGCGGCTACAAAGAGATTTACTAGTAATCGAGCCGCACTCTTTTCTACTCCCATTGATCATGCACAACAGCTAAATGGGAATTGGGAAGTGGGTGTCACTCAACTTGTTTATAGCAACTGTGTCTATACTTTTGATCATGAGGTGATGATTATTAATATGAGGCGTACAGCTGCTTATCAATGTGAAAAGGGGTGCCGAGTATACATTCCACAGTGGTCAAAGAAAGATCTCTTATCATGTAAAAAGTTTATATATGATTTCTTGAATAAAGCGTGTAAACATATTGTCCAATTTACTCCGCACAATGATGATTATAATTATGTACATCATGTAGTTGAGAAAGATTGGACTGTTGGTTTAAGTCCAAGTTTAAGAAATGATTTAGGCTACCTCGCTAGCGCCTTAACAAGCTATGATAATTTTAACGTTAATTACCACATAAGTGGTCATAAACAGTTAATATATCGAGAGGAAGCTTATTATGTAGATCTTATTCCAAGAAATGAGAAGACGTTGGTGAAGAAGATTGTGATTAAGCCAAGAAAGACAAACATGACTCCTGAAACATTATTGAAGAAATTTAATTATCTCCTTCGAGTTGATGACAAACAAGTGGCAACATTGACTTATATTAAATCATCTAATCATATTGCAATAAGCAAATTAAATGATGATGATCTAGTATTAGTTTGTTCAAAAGATTTTCATCAGTTCTTACGACATCGTTCTGCAGCTGTTCATGGAAAATCTGATATGCAACATTTACCATGTGAAAGGTCAAATCAATTTGATACAGAATGGGCCGTATCTTTATACAGAAAGTGTGTAGAGCCTTTTGGTGGTTTCTTACATGAAACAAGAGTGTTGATGCCTCGCATTATTACTTCGGTTAAATTGGTTGTAGATTATTTAAATGAAGTGATTAATGAGCAACATATTTCATTTTCTGAAAAAGAAGGTACTTTGTCTCTCACTATAAATGGAAAAGGTATTGAACTAATTATGGATAAAACTCTAATGGACATTTTGGGTTTTGATCAAAATATCTTTAAAAGTGGTACTGTAACCAAAGCTAGCGCAGACATGTCGCTATCGCGTCGAATTAACTATTTTCAGATATATTCCAATATTGGTGAAGATGTACGTGTGGGAGATGTTGAAGCTCCATTGCTAGCAATGATACCATACCAGCCAAAAAGCTGCAGTATTTTATCTGAGCATACTTTCAAGAAAGTGCATTATACAAAGCTGAAATCAAACTACATCCCACAAATTGATATTGCCATTTATGATGATGCTGGTGCGTTGATTCCTTTTCATAAAGATGCTGTGACAAGTATTACACTCCATTTCCGAATGAAGAGTTAATGCAAAAGTATGCTAATATATTTTTCCAATGTGAATAATATGGAAAGTGAAAATAAGGACTCGTTTCTAATCTACTTGCCCAGTAATGCTTCTATGAATAAATTTCCCAAAAATAAACCATCAGACTATCGAGTAGAATTAAATCGGCCACTGCATTTAGAAGGTGAATGGGAAGTTCGCGTTTCTAGTATTTGCTATGATAGCAATATTCAGAATGTGAATGATTTGGAAGAAATGATATTGACTCCTCGCACCCATGATGGAATAACGATGAATAATGCATTTCAGTTCCCATACAATTTAACATCAGATGGAAAGTGGAACTATGAATGGATTCAGATAAAATCAGATTCTTATGAGCCATTTGGGAATGAGAAAATTATTAAGGCATTCAACAGTGGTAATACTTCCATCATGAAGAATAAAAATCAGAAAGCTTATGAGTTTACTATCTATCATTGGAGTGGGAGACAGTTCCTCCGCTTTCATTCTTTTACTAAAGGTCTTACGCTGAGGTTGGATAGTGAATTCTATCCACATCTTGGTTTTGGTCATGGACTACATCTAACGTCAATTGCTACTGCAAATGTTAAAAAAGTTTATTCAACTCGAATCAACAAATTTCATTATAGATTTAAAATATTTGATGAAGATGTTGTAGAATGCGAAGAACGCATCATTTTGAAAAAGCGTGGTGTTCAACCTTTATCACTTATTGAGTTAGTAAAACGATGGAATGAGACTGTGGGTAAGAAGCATGGAGAGAAAATTATGGCGGACAAAAATAAGTTGGTTATTCAGAAATATAATGACAAACTTACAGTTTATTTCTCTCCAACCTTGCGTCATTTTGTAAGACATTATACGCCTATTATTGGAAGCGGTGTGGTGTATGGTTCTCATGAATATCACACTAAAGCTGATTCAGTTAATGATGAATGGTGGGTGGACATCTATGGCGATCGCATCAAGAAAATTTACCAGTCTTATGAAGAATCTAAAGTTGCTATCAATATAATGCCGCGTCTATATCATACAGTTGAAAGCTTCATTCATGTAGTAAATCCTTATATACAACAGAAGTTGAAGCATGTGATGAAAAGTAAATATGATGTAAAGACACACCACATTTCGTTTTCAATTGAAAATCAACGCGTTGTTCTGAAACTGGGTGATGACATTCAATGTCAATTGAGTAAAAATTTGAAAAAACTCTTTGGCTTTTCAATGCTACAAACTGTGTTTGCTGCTGCGCATACGATTGGTATAGAAACACCAATGACACTTGATAAACATGAACAACACCTTTACATTCAAAGTGATTTGATTTTACCTATTTCTGTTGGCGAGAAAAAAGAATACATTTTACGTGATTTCATTCATGATAAAGACGCTTCATATGGAATAGTCGAGAAGATGTTTGAATCTATTTTCTATCATCCCGTCGTCAAACAAACTATACCCTCTATTGCTATCAAAATTACCAATGGTTTACAAGAGTGTATCCATGTGAAAGATACTAAATCCCTCGTAACTTTAGTGTTTCGGAAAACAAAGTGAAGTCATTGTGATATGTTTATTGAAATAAAAATATGTATATGAAAAAGTCTTTTCACAGATATAGGGGGAATGGGCTGACTGTAGGCATATATTCACAAGGAAGAAACGATCTCATGCGATACATAAAACAACCATGTATATCTACAAAAAGCAACATCAAAATACTGAGTTAAAGTTGATTATGTCAATACATCTCCTGAATGTGGTAGCGTGAGTTTTATTCTTTTGGGTGGAGGTATGTTTGTGTCAGGATGTCCATGTGGAAGAGATGTGTTATGTCCTATCCAACACCTCTTATCCTCCCATGCTGAAAGTGCTCGTTTCTTGAACGTGTACGTTTTCACAGTATGAACTTGAGATTTTAAGATTGTCATATTGACAAACGTTATAGTTTTATTTTTATAGGCCTTCTTATAGGACCGATGTTTCATTTTATGAACAATGGATTTTGATATACCTTTAGCACGCTTAATACTATCTGCACATTCTTTTAGTTTCATGGAATACATTTTAGGACGGAGGAGAATCATTTCATCTATTTCCTTTCCTGCTGTTTCATCCTTAAAACAACCAAGTTTGGCTTTATTCTGTATGGAATAGAGTGGATGAGTGGGATTGTAGTTAGATGTATCGAAATATTTTTCTAATGACTTACCTACTTCATTAAAATTTAAATCTTTTTGAGTGGTAATTCCTAAAAAGAAACTATCTGTATCACCACCCAGCAAGCGAACCTCTTTTACGAGAGGGCATGGTTTTAATATTTTGTAGAAGAGTTGATACATTTCAAGCTTGTTATAATCTAAAACGGCTTGCCCAATATAGATGGGTTTGCACAACTCAACTTCTGATTTAATCATTTTAACACCTACAAGATCCTCATCGATGATGTCTCTATCAATGAAAAGAGGTGATGAGGTCAATTTGTGATATTTTTGTTCATCAACGACTAGTTTGTAATTCATACGTTTTCTAACATCCTCCATGGTCTTTCCGAATAGACTATTATTCTTATATTTATAAAAATCCTTTTCAAAATTATTTTGGGCGAGTGCACGTTTTTGACTGTTACTATCTATGTAGGGTTTGAGGAAGGCTTTCTGTCTAAATTTGATAATGCGGTGAACTGACTTTAGAAGCATGCCCATTTCTAAATAGAATTTTAATATGCAGAAGTGTACGAGATAATTTTTCTTATCATATTGGGTGAGTAAAAGTTTTCGGCATGGTTTGTACCTTGGCTGTCCACACTCTGTTAAGTTATCATGAAATTGTGACATGAATGGTGAAAACATATCTTCAGTCACTTCACCAGATTCAGGTGCGAGTGGGAAATCAGCAGTTTTATTTTTAATACTATTTGGATGAATCAAATCCACTTCAAAATAATATCCCCAATCACCTTCATCTGGAATATTCAGTATGTTTGAAGGGTTGGAGTAATACTCAAGCTCATTTTGATTTAACCAACTAAACTCGGAATGAGGTAGTGGTTTAGACAGTGAACTGCCATATAAATTATTTTGGTCATAGTACTTTAGGTGGATATGATCATCACCTACTGTTTCAGATTTTATATGATGTTTATTTACAAATGTGAGACCACCGCGTATTCCGCGCTCAAATATATTATACATCTCCGGGTCTTGTAAGAGATGAATGGTCTCACCAGTCATTTTAAAGGCTGATTTAAAGGACATGGCTGGTAGACTGACAAAGTGGATAGGATCTAATTTGTCTTCTTCTAATGCCACTCGTCGAAACTCCTGAAAGACATCAGCCAGCAAAATGACATCTAATTCTAAGTAAGCGATCATATAATCGCCAAACGTTTTACAATTAAATTTTAACCATGCCTCTTGAGCATGTTCATAGTCCTCTACTGGACAATCTTCACCCGTCAAATCGTTTTTGAATTTGTCAATGGAAGGAAGGGTTGTTTCATTTAGTTTAGACATTGAGCTAAAATACGCATAAGGAAAGACTCCTTTGCGAGTGATTATTTCATCCGTTAAGTTTGGATAGTGTTTCTTCAAAGTTTGACTATGGGGAAGAAACTTGAGATTACGAACGAGAGAAGCTAGTGACGCTGACATGAATTGAAATGAATCTAAAAATTTTATTTCGAAGAAGACTGTCTTATTTTCTTTAGTTTTATCTACTGGTACTTTTGCTGTCATTGCCATGAATTTTTCTCTCGTTTGTGCTATTACATTAAACTGCCACGATTTCATCTGGCTCAACCCTCCTTTTATGAGCATATGACTGTCATAGCCCTTAAAGTTATGAAAAATGACGGGTAGTACACGACGTCTCAACCTAAGTGAAAAGTTACATTTGGAGCAGAGTGCGTTTCTAAATTTACCAGTGATGTGATCATGATCACGCACTTTCTTAATTTTATCGTCATCAAACGTTTTATGACATTTAGGACAGGATGTGCAACTTTCAAATTTTTGTTTGTCTTCATCTGACATATGTAGTGACTTACGCTGCAATTGGGAATCATATGATTGTTGAAATTTTGCAGCTTTATCGAGAAATTCTAGAAATTTTGAAATGCAATCTTCACCTTGCCAAGTATGCATTTTGTTTTGTCTATTCCTAAAGTGGTCATGCCATACTTCATAGCAGGATATGGCTGCTGGCTTGTGGATGATATCATCAATGTAGCATTCTATGTCTGCGTAAATGACACGCAGGGGACTTAATTCGTCACCATTATCCCTATGTGAAAATATTTTATCTTTGGGCATGCGTTCCATTTGTAATTTACCTCGCTTGCACCATTCATAGTGAGTTTCAAATTTATCTTTACTCCAAAATGAGCGGATGCAGCGGTCGCATACAAAATGTTCACCTCTTTTAGAGTGCCCCAAGTGAGTGTACAAGCGAGAGATTTTGGGAATACCACAGTAGTGCCATTCCTCGCTATCATCTTGTTTTACTAATAAGAGGTTGACTACACGTTCATAACAAGTTGAACGTGAATTATAGCGGGCACCCTTCAACCCCTTCTCCCACACGTGAACGACAATTTTAATCTTATTATGTTTTTCGAACGTTTCTACATCTTTGATTTTCATGTTGTTACTATCACAACCTTCAAAGTCTAGTTCATCCTCCCACTGTCTATAGCTATAGGTGCGATCTCGATGCGCGTTGATATCATTATAGTGAAGGATGGATAGGACTGCATATTTGAAACACTGTGATTTACAATCAACATTGATGACAGCTTTCTTATTATACAACGTTTTTGGAAGTTTAAATGTGCCTCGAGCTGCATGACTTTCTAATAGGGAAATTTTGAATATGGCTGAGTCCACACCATCAAAAATGAGAGCGCTGTCGCGTTGATTGAATTTATCTACATTTGATTTTAAACATTGAATGTGAAAATTTAGCCAAGACTCGCAGTCTACAACTTCGGTTGCGGAAGAGGATGGAACATGAAACTGTATTCTCTCCGTCACTTGACCCGTTTGAAAATCTATTTTAATATATTTTAGTTTAAGGTAGATGAGCGCCTTCATTCTAAAATTGTCTAAATTATTGAAGAGCGCTTCGATAATGTTAGAATTTTGAAGGAGCCACTCAGGAAAATCTACAATTTGAGTATTGGACTCCATGCAGTAGTCGCGTACTAAATTATTATGTGAAACATTAATGAGGGAGATGGTAGAGGTACCGTTGGTGTAGTGATCATTTGCATGCGTGTGTTGAAGTCTGTGCGAAGATCGCTGAAAGTGACTATCAAAAGAAAGAGGGCACAAGTCGCAAGGAAAGGAGATGTCATCGTCAGAATCAACTTCACCTCCGGAGATTGACGCCGCTTTGCGTTGACACACACGTTGTTTGATGTGTCGAAGGAGACTGTGCTTCCTTGTAAACATATGTCCGCAGTCGGCACATTCCCACTCGTTGCCTTGCCGCGAGAGTCCTGAGCTGGAACTCACATCACTTGAAAGAGAAATCATTCTTTCATCTCTGTTAAAGCCTCAGTGTAGTGTTACAACCTACCTTGACTCAATAACTCTAAACTTTCCTCGAGAAGAGAGGGCGTTGGTGATGAAGTTGATGCCTGAAATTGAGGAAGATGCTATTAGTCACACGTTTGAGGGAGATGAGAGAGGAAATTTTCAACTTACCATTTCAACGAAATCAAGTTTAAGGTTGATACTTCTACAAGATAGAGACTTCACTCAAATTTGGAATTCACGAGATAGCAGTTCACTTGTACACCTCAAATAATAGTCAAAGAGAGAGATCGTGCGTTCGTCACTTGTATGATTCACAGATTAAATGAAATGACCTGAATGTCACTTTGCTTATATACTTTCATCCTCTTCATTCATTGGATGTTAATTCTGATTGGCTGCTTGTGTATACTTAAGAATTAGAAAAATGTTAAAGTTATCATTATTCAAAGTCAGCATTTCAAAGACAACATGACAAGTCCTCCAACAACACCAAATACCGCATTGGAGTTCTCCTCTCCATATACATCAGCAAAGGTGCTCGTTACACCAAATGCACCAAGAAAGGCGAAGGTGGAGAAGACATACAATCTCGACAATATACGAAAGTTATCATTATCGGAGGAGGATGAAGAGGAGCTGCCCGACCTAACAGGCATACGGTGGAAATATTTACAATATGATGCCGAAGGGGTGATGGAGATGACCAGCAAGTCGCACTTGCATCAAATATGGGAGTGGTACACCCCTAACTCCCAACCGCGAACCGTGGCGGAGTGGGCGTACATTGAGAAAGTGAGGGACGCTGCAGAAGAACGTTTAAAGCAGCTCAACTGTTTTTGTGATCTATGTGAAGCCAGACTCTGGGACGATATTGACGATGAAGACCTTTTGAAATACATGCCATAATAAATGTTTATTTTGTATTATCTTTGCTTTCATACTGACTTACTTGAATGGGGTTTTAGTGAATAATTTAACCATGTATACTTTTTCATTTGGAAATAGTAGCACGCTTAGTTTAACTTGTAAATCTTATAACATTTCATATGGGTGATAATGGTAGATGAAATAGTGTCAAATAAATTAAGATAGCTTACACTTCTGATACAGGGATAGCAATCGACTGCGATCCATGTGTAAAGAGCTTGTTAGACTACGGATGGGCTTAAGTGGATGATTTAACCATGTATACTTTTTCATTTGGAAATAGTAGCACGCTTAGTCTAACTTGTAAATCTTAAAACATTTCATATGGACGATGATGGTAGATAAAATAGTGTCAAATAAATTAAGATAGCTTACACTTCTGATACAGGGATAGCAATCGACTGCGATCCATGTGTAAAGAGCTTGTTAGACTACGGAAGAGAGAAGTGTGTTATGGTGCGTGTGGCGCGTGAGTGTCCTCCCATTTCATTCCATTCATCAATTCGTCTCATTGATAGAGACAGGTAGAACTCATGGTTCTCATAACGTATGCAATGGAAAGTTTTAGGCAACCTTCGACAGTTGGCTAAATGTCGCCCTGACGCGAATGCATACTACGTTGAGACAGAGGCAATCACTTGCAAACATGACGCAGAGAGGTTTAACAAGATTGACCATTGCCGAATGTCCCTTGCGGTATACATAGCTACGGGTTTCACCGCCGCCCTTTACAGGAACGCCCGTCGAAAGGAAGTATTACACCGAACTGCATTTGCAACGTTCAAGTTGACTGATAGCAGATTCAACTTAATGATAGTATTCGCCAGTCCGAAGACTGCCCAGGGCAAACCGCGAGGAGGTTCTATCATGTCTTGCCCCATGGTGGCCCTTAAGAGAGCCGATGGTTCGTTCTCGGTGTCAATGGTGTCAATTAAGTTGACTATTGGCTTGAATAGTCAATAGGTATGACAGCTAGGTTGTCGTATACCCTATACCGCCTAAGCCGTGGTGGTGCATCTGGCACCTTTCGGATGCGAGTGGTATTCGGAGTCCACACCTCATCCGTCCAAATGATCCTCTTGATCTTCCCCTTCTTCTCATCCTCATCCCACTCGTCGAGGATGACGAACTCGGGAATGCCGTTGTCTTCATCAGTGAAGACGGGAATATTGTCGGCAGATGTCGCTTCCATCGTGACTTCAAATTGAATGAGAAGCGCTACAATCTTCTAGCTTATATAGGGTTTTCAACAATGAATTGCTCAACAGCGAATCAGAATGCTTCAGGGATAGCAATCGACTGCATAATGTTCAAGTTGACTGATAGCAGATTCAACTTAATGATAGTATTCGCCAGTCCGAAGACTGCCCAGGGCAAACCGCGAGGAGGTTCTATCATGTCTTGCCCCATGGTGGCCCTTAAGAGAGCCGATGGTTCGTTCTCGGGAGTAGCGTCATCTTACACCCTACCAATTCTGCTGAGAGATCAAAGACTCTCTCTTTGGTAGCACTGTCGACTTCCACACTAACTGGCACATGACTAAAAATTGGAATGTAGCGCCATTCCGTTGGATTGACAGCAGTTGCTGTCATCGGATTGCCAATCCGAGCAAGATTATTAAAAACTCTGTCTTGCTCCTCTAGCCTGACAAACTCCTCAAATAAATTTCGCGGCCTTAACTGCGGTCCGCGAGGAGAGCTGACTTGACTGTTCGGCGTCTGCATGATTGAAATGAAATGAAATGAGAGGCAGTGCTTTATATACCCCTCTAACGTGACGCAACGTTCAAGTTGACTGATAGCAGATTCAACTTAATGATAGTATTCGCCAGTCCGAAGACTGCCCAGGGCAAACCGCGTGGAGGTTCTATCATGTCTTGCCCCTAGGTGGCCCTTAAGAGAGCCGATGGTTCGTTCTCGGGAGTAAATTGATGGGGTGGTGAAGGCAGGCAAAGATCTGCAATGAAAATGATATGTATTAGAATAGGATATACTATCTTATTTACTTTTTCACTTACCAAGTTAGTCATCCTTAGGCAGTCTCGCGGGCTTCCTGATTGAAAATTTGTGGAGATGCCCGCGCATTCTTAGTGTAGCGTGGAGGCATTTCTTGCTCGGATGTCCATGATAGCATACAATGCTTTCGTCCAGGCTTTTATTGACGAGGACTTCGCCGGCCAGATGGTTATCCCGAATAGGGATGTGGAACTCAAACAAACGATCCTCATTCACACGTTCCCACTCATCCCTCATGCGCTCCAACTTCTCACACGCCTGCCTCTCATCACCCCGCCGAGCCACAGTCCTCTCCAACTCAACATTCCTCGCTCTCAACACACTCATCTCCTTCATCATCTCCTCAAACTTCGCTTCTGCCTCTCCCATTCTCCTCTCCGCAGCACTCGCCCTCTTCTCACACTCATCATTCTTGTCTTCCAACACTCGCACATTCTCCTTCAACTCTTTCACAACACGCCTCATACGGATATTCTCATCTGCCACCTCCTTACATTTCACCTCCTTCATTTTCAGCTCACTCAACTCACTCAACGTTCTCTCATTCACCTCCCTCAAACTTTCGTAGCGATCTACCAACAAAGCATGTGCCGCTTGCTGCGACACATGCTTCTTTTCCAGATCCCACCGCGCCGACTGCTTCCGTACCCCACCACCCTTCACTATTGGGGAAGATGAGCTCTTCGGGGGGTCGCTAATAACAATATTGGATACCTCCGATGACGAAGAGCTCAACTTCCTCACACACTTCCTCACTCGCTCCCTATCCAAATCCACATCATCCTCATCATCACTCTCAAACACTCTCTTCCGCCACTTGTCAGCCTTCAAACCGGCCACAGCATTCTCTACCTCATTCTCCACAGCATTCCCACTAGCATTCTCAACAACATTCTTGGCCTCTTTCTCCAACATTCGCTCCTTCTCAGCATTCATCAACTCCACAAATCTCAAATCGGTCACCAACCCTCCTGTACACTCACCATGCCTCCGATAAAACTCGGCCTCCTGCCCAACAACCAACAGCACCCTGCACTTCACACAGGCAACCCTATTCAGGATAACCATGTGGTCGGCCCCTGCCTTCCTTATGTGGTCCCTGAGACCGTCTCGGCGGTTGATTCTACCGCATACGCACATTTTAATATGAAACTTCTTATTTCTATCGTTGTTCACCATTTTTGCTGTTAGTACTCAGATTTCTCGTTAACTGTAAGATAATGAAATTAGTATAAGTTTTGAATCATGTAGTACAGTCATATTCCTAAAGCATTACACTTAGTCAGGAATGATAGATGTGAGTGTAGTGAGTGGCACTCGATCCCGTCGACAGCCCGAAGGCCTTGTACCGATCACTAGGGAAGTGAGAGATCTTCCCCGATACCCGCTCTTTACAGCTAAAGACATCATTGTCACTGCCCCGAAGTGGTAACAGGAACGCCGAGTCAAAGGTAGTGATCAGTAGCTGGGATCTAACCCCTCAAAGCTGCCTTAGTTAAATTTCTGATAGCAGATTTGAATGTAGTATACAGCCTAGAACATAATATCATCATTCAACATTCAACTTAGTCAACATTCAACATAATATCAACACTTAGTGAGTGTAGTGAGTGGCACTCGATCCCGTCGACAGCCCGAAGGCCTTGTACTGATCACTAGGGAAGTGAGAGATCTTCCCCGATACCCGCTCTTTACAGCTGAAGACATCATTGTCACTGCCCCGAAGTGGTAACAGGAACGCCGAGTCAAAGGTAGTGATCAGTAGCTGGGATCTAACCCCTCAAAGCTGCCTTAGACTTAGTTAAATTTCAAATCTGATAGCAGATTTGAACTCAGGATACTTGAAAACCTTAGTCTATATGTTAAAACTTTGAAAAAACTGAAAATTAAGAATTTTTAAAAAATTCCGCATTTTACTACTCATACTACTTTTAAAAAATTTTATCAGTAGTAAAGACACTATCAAACTCTATCATACAAACTTTGAAGTAAGAAGATAGCTTGCCTACTTCAAAAGATAGAGTCCTTTGAAACACCCGATATCGGGAGCTCAGAGCGACGACCGTCGCTTACCTCGTCTTTCGATGAAGTGATCAGACTTACGTTGTCGGGGGTTTATATATGCTCGGAAGAAAACTTAAAATGGCTCTATCTCCGAAAGTATTCATCGTAGCGACATGCAGTTTGTTGCAAACGATTTGTCTCATCATTCTTTACAATATGACACCTGAACCATTCTCATATGACCATGGGAAGTTGGTCCGCCAGCACATGTCCATGTAACATGCCACAAGTGAAAAAATTCCTAAGTGTGAGAGCTCCAGTGTGGTGAAAATTTTGAAAAATTTAAAACTTCCGAATTTCGACCTGGGACCTTTACCAAAACATTTTTCATCAAATTTCACTGACCTCCCCCCCCCTCCCCCCCCTCATTCACAGAAATTTGATGAAAAATGTTTTGGTGACGGTCCCAAGTCGAAATTCCACACTTTGGAAAATTTTCAAAATTTTACCCATACAAAGTCAGTCTGACACTTAGGATTTTTTCAGGTGAGCGAGCTCCGACCTAAAATCTTGTAACCGCTCTAACTTTTGAACGAAGACAGATAGGAACAAGCCGATTCTTTCACTGAATTTGTCTCACTCTTAGCTTTCAAACGAGCTATTGCACGACCAAATCCGTCCAGTAGAAGCCAAGATCGAAGCTAGCTGTCCAGAGGGGGGGGGAGGTCAGTGAAATTTGATGAAAAATGTTTTGGTGACGGTCCCAGGTCGAAATTCCACACTTTGGAAAATTTTCAAAATTTTACCCATACAAAGCCACTCTGACACTTAGGATTTTTTCAGGTGAGCGAGCTCCGACCTAAAATCTTGTAACCGCTCTAACTTGTGAACGGCTGGTCCGATTGACTCGCAACAAAAAATGTTGTCGAGCAGTTTTTTCTCCTCTTTCAAACGAGTAGCTGTAAGACAAAATCCGTCCACTAGAACCAAAGTTAGAAGATTGCTGTCGGGGGGGGGGGTCAGTGAAATTTGATGAAAAATGTTTTGGTGGCGGTCCCAGGTCGAAATTCCACACTTTGGAAAATTTTCAAAATTTTACCCATACAAAGTCACTCTGACACTTAGGATTTTTTCAAGTGAGCGAGCTCCGACCTAAAATCTTGTAACCGCTCTAACTTGTGAACGGCTGGTCCGATTGACTCGCAACAAAAAATGTTGTCGAGCAGTTTTTTCTCCTCTTTCAAACGAGTAGCTGTAAGACAAAATCCGTCCACTAGAACCAAAGTTAGAAGATTGCTGTCGGGGGGGGGGGGTCAGTGAAATTTGATGAAAAATGTTTTGGTGGCGGTCCCAGGTCGAAATTCCACACTTTGGAAAATTTTCAAAATTTTACCCATACAAAGTCACTCTGACACTTAGGATTTTTTCAAGTGAGCGAGCTCCGACCTAAAATCTTGTAACCGCTCTAACTTGTGAACGGCTGGTCCGATTGACTCGCAACAAAAAATGTTGTCGAGCAGTTTTTTCTCCTCTTTCAAACGAGTAGCTGTATGACAAAATCCGTCCACTAGAACCAAAGTTAGAAGATTGCTGTCGGGGGGGGGGGTCAGTGAAATTTGATGAAAAATGTTTTGGTGGCGGTCCCAGGTCGAAATTCCACACTTTGGAAAATTTTCAAAATTTTACCCATACAAAGTCACTCTGACACTTAGGATTTTTTCAAGTGAGCGAGCTCCGACCTAAAATCTTGTAACCGCTCTAACTTTTGAACGAAGACAGATAGGAACAAGCCGATTCTTTCACTGAATTTGTCTCACTCTTAGCTTTCAAACGAGCTATCGCACGACAAAATCCGTCCACTGGAAGCAAGCTGTCTAGGGGGGGGGACGTCAGCCGAAAATTTTTTCTCTCCGATTTCGCTGGAAACATCCTTCCTAACCCAAAATTTCACGTAGATTCCGAATCTGGCCTCCGTTTTCTCATCCGATGCTTCGTTTGGGCGCTACACACCAAAACGTCCCAAATTCTAACTCTGTCGTTTTTCGAAAAATGTTGAAAATTTTTTCTCACCGATTGCCTTGAAACTCACCCTACCGATGCAGAATTTCACGCTGAACACGAATCCGACCTCCGTTTTCTCATCCGACCACTCCTTCCACTCGAAACAACCCATTTTACAACCCAACATTCAGCAGATTGCACCAAAAACATCACACACTATAGCCTCAAGACTAATCCTGGCGGTCGCCCAAGTCCACCACGACACTCCATCGTTCCAGAGGGGGGGGGACGTCAGCGAACATGTTGTGAACGTGGACCCACCTGGCCGGCACACCACGACAGACCACAACCTCTGTCGTTCCAGAGGGGGGGGACTCAGACACGAAGCACCACGGCGGCCGACCACGACACTCTGCCGTGCCAGAGGGGGGGGGACGCAGCGATGGCGGCCATCTTGCGCGGTCCAGAAGTGGAGTTTTGCTTACTACTATTAGCGAACTTCTGTCGATGTTTATCATCATCTACTTTCTTTAACCTCTTGAGGGCGAGTTAGCTATTTTACGTTTGTGTTCTACACTGATTTTTCAATTCACTATTTTGTTGATGCTATTTCTTTCGTCCTTTCAGAATACATGCAACCTATTTGAATCCACAGGAAATGACTTTTGATTGCCTGCATCATCAAAAATCTGAAATGTGCATCTTGGTGTTCACATATTTATACCAGAAGCATCGTTTTCACCTGAGTGGCGAGCATTGACAGAAGAACATTGTTTTTTGGCTTTCATTTTTACCTTATCTATATGGATTCAAGTTTTTGAAAAATGAATTTTTGATGAGTCTCTTCATCCATACACAAAATTACTTCTTTTCAGTTTAGAAATCGCATCGAGCAATATTTCGAATGATTAATGAATTTCTTATGATGATGATAGATGATAAATACATACTTTTCTTTTTATATGAATCTATCTCCTCATAAATATTTTGAAATTGCGGTATATCGAAATTTATTGACTTAATTTGAATCTAGTGAGCTGTATTGAAATAATCGCTTTGACATTGACAAATTTCAATTCTAGGTAAAATCGGACGACTCCTTCCAAATCGACGTTCTCATTCCGCTCCGACCTGCTGATATGTCACGGAAATGGAGATCATAACGGTGGATCTGATTAAAGACCGATTCTGTATAATGCTGATCGCGTTTATATACGCGCGTGCAATGTGAGCGTCAACCAAGATAGCAATGCTTCAATTGTGATTCTAGTAATCTTCAAGGTAACTCTATTCCTACACAAGTAAAATTTTGTATTAATTTAATGTGCTAATTGCGTATCTAGAATCTACTCCGGGTATGGCTGCATGTTTAAAAAGTAAGTTGTATCGATGGACAGAGATGTAAACTTTACAAATAACATGCAATTGCTCATGTTCTTTCCTTTAACCTGTGAGGAACGCCACATAGGTCCTTTGTAGGGATCAAATTCTTTTCACTTATCGATATCTTCGACTTCATCTTCTTCTCAATCAAAGCATTAAATTCAATTCTGACGAAATCATGACATCTGTAAGCATCTGAGCGACCAGACCTATAGATTTAGATTTAGTCATGAAAGTAAATGTCGCAATTGCTGCACAGTCCAACACATGGTGTGACTGACCGGCAGGATTTCTCGTAAAAAAATAATTTTTTTGTTATTCTACTCATTTTTACACAATATACTTCTTATTTTTCGCAGTATTTTTACTTACTCTATGGTGCGATTTGTCATTTAAATTTAACCGTGTTTCGCCTAAGGCTAGTCCTTGATAATTTGATGTCATTGACGTTGCACGAGCTCTATTTCACACATCAAAATAGCTTCGTCATCTTAATAGCTTCTTCAATTGAAAATAAACAATGTAGAATTCTGGAATATAGAAGCAACAATAAAAACAGCAAAAACAACTGAAAAGACATCATGCTTATGTCTTTTTAGGCAATTCAAAGAAATCTTAGTACTGAATCGAATAACTTTTAATCAATCAGCGAGTTATGTGGAAGTCAACTATGAACTGTATACGTAGAAATAATTTTATGGATATCTGTGTTTGTCCACAATAGAATGATCGCATGCAATGGAGCACCTCATTTCTTATGTGTTTTGGATGGGTAACCAACTTTTATACATGAGAGTTCTGATTAACTTTATTATCATCTTAATGCCATCATTTTGTAGCACTTACAATGATTACCCATGCCATAGAGAAAAAGTCAAAACATAGTACAAAATATCGATTTTTTTATTCTTTCAGGAAATTACGACGCACACGCAACAGAGTCAAGCAAGTTACGCTACTAAATGTTCAGAATAGTCACAATTTTCAAATTGGCTTTGAACTTGACCCCCGTCTAACTCGATGCAGTCCCGCTTTCGTTTCAAGAACGAGTTGCAAGCAGATTCAAGTCTGCTTGTTGAAAAAATTGTTATTCCGCCAATGATAAATTAATAATCACGAGCAATACGTTGTCTTCCACACACTTTTCTGCCGAAGCAGTTTTTTGTGTGAATGGCATGTAGTTATTGCTCATGAAATTTCCTGAAAGAATAAATAAAACGTCGATGTTTCATAGTATTTTCTATCAGTGGCAAGTCTCATGCATCTAAGTTGATTACTCTTTCAAAAGAAACATGAAATGTGAATTCAAGATGGAGTCTATACCCAGTTGTACCGGTATGAAAACAAGCCAATTTTTGCATCACCCTGCATATTTATATCAATTCAAATTAAATGATGTTAATTTGAGTATAATTTCAACATCTCTATTAAGTTACTTATTTCCCAAATCTCGCACGATAATCATATTAAAAAAGAAGCTAACATGCGTGTATATATTACATTTTCACTAAACGGTTGCACAAAATCCATGAATAGTAAAGAAGGCAAAAATAACTGCAATTTGAAAAAGCAGAATTTTGTAGGTAAATACTAATATAAATTCTGAAGACTTGACAAATTTAATGAGTAAGGTGATACATCGGGCAAGGCGAAGTTAATGAATTGGATATACAGTTGATGCAAATAGTTTGTAAAGTTTATTGATTGGAACGGTTATTCGACACATTTCATTATAATAAATGCGTTGGTTAGGAAAAGAATCAGGTGTCAATATTTGCTAACACTCCTTTCTATTCACTTGGAAAATCTTTGAGCAAATAACCTGAAGAATAGACCATCTGGACTGTTTAGACGATATTGCAAAATTAATTAAATGAGGTGCTGCTCAATTTGCCGACAATTTGTTCAACATTGCTAAAAAAAGCAATTAATAGACTACGTTATGAATGCGTGTAGGCGATAGAGACGATCTTTTTATGTAGCTCAATTATATCCGAAAAAGTGAAGGACAAGACAGATCAGACTAAATTCTTCAAATTTTTAAGTGGAAGTTTGTTGGATTGATCACGATTAGATTGAAAATTTGATGGAAACAAGACTATCAAAAGTCAACTCCAATTAATTGACTGTAACGAATTGATTGCTTCTATAAAAAAACTAGCTGATTGATGTGATATAATAATTGCAATTAATTGATTAATTTGTGAGGAAATGGGAAAGGCATTTAACTGACTGATTTCCTGCAATGCCGTCGTAAGCATTCAAAATCGTAGGGAATAAAAACCCAACTTCGGTGACTTATTAGGATAAACTGACATAAAATATATATATATATATATATATCAAAATCGACCCAAAGAAAACTCAAAAATCTCTCATATTCCCGACCGGTTTCGCTCCCTAACTTGGGAAGCTTGTCAAGGGAATGAATTTATCATATTCAAAATCATCTATATACACAAATAAGAATAAGATATCAAACTGAAATTCAAAATCAATAGTCATTGAGGGTTGGCTTCAGTAAAGCTATGAAGCGGCGCTCCATAGATTCCTTGTCAATCTTAGTGCTTGCAGTTGACATTTGGAATAGAGGAGCAGCTTCAAACTTAGATGCTAGATTTTTAGCACTGCTCATAATATGCTTGCTAACGTTCAGAATGCTATATTCAGGATGAAACATCTGCTGTCTATGAACAGTTAGACTAACTGACTGTTCTCATCACTTTTTGTTGAATTGTCCAGGAACTCGCATTGTTCTGTCACAATTTTGTTTTGATAACTGATAAGAAGTTTTTGATTGACACAAGTCTAGTTTTAATGAAGATATTTCCATGCCTGTGATTGCACATCCGTGGATTTTTGGGAGAGTGAGGAATTTTGTGGGATGGCTCGAGAATCAACTTTTAAAAGAATTTTTTGTTTTGCTCGAGAAAATAACTTCTGCCTAAACATTCTATTTTGATACAACTAAAGATTACAGCTTGAGGCATGTAAAAACAGATTAATGAGAAAAGTGTGTTTCGATGACGAATTAGCGTCTGTTGGATGAATCGCTTTCTGCAACAACTTCATTTTGAGGGTTGGCCTGATCACCAAATGTCTGGTTGATCTCTTCCATATCTTCTTCGCCATTTTGTTCGACAAAATTATGTAAAACGGCTGTTGCAATAATTATGCGACAGCATCTCAATGGACGAAATCTAAGAGTATTCCTCAGACATTGGAATCGACTCTTCCAAACTCCAAATAATCTCTGGACACCATTTCTTGTCGATATACATTATGTGCTCTGTTATGTCGAAGTTCGGCTGGTGTAGATGGTCTCAACAAGGGTCAGCACATAAGGCGTACAGGCATATCCATTATCGCCAAGAAGATATCCATTTATCAAATCAGATTCGAATTTGCTATTCAACGAGCAATTATTCCATATTCTCAAGTCATGGGTTGCACCCTTCCATCGCACCACTAGATTTGAAAATTGCAAATCGTGAGTGTTAACAGCCTGCACGCTTATCGAAAAATAGCCTTTGCGGCAGCGATACTCCTCATAATCTTGTGAGGTAGGTTTAATAATTGGGATGTGTGTTCCATCAATGCATCCCACCACTCCTGAAAGACAAAAGCAATACACAATTATTATAAGAACTTTAGTTAGGCCCTTGGCTGACCAAATTGCAACTTTGGGTGAGTGCGATTTTTTTCATCATGACAGATTGATAAGAGAAAATTTTGATTGCATTTAAAGAGGCATGATGCGGAAAAGCTCATGTTTCTTGGTTGAAACATTTATCATTTTTTATCGGCAAGTTTGTAGGCCCTCATCATGAGAACACAATTAGGCTAGATACATATAGGCACATAGGACAGTTGTGATATATTCAATATAATCAATACATGCATGTAAGTACAATAAACAATAAAGATAAACTTACCGGAGAAATGTGCAATGTCATAGAAGCCTTTCTTCATATCAAGAAACGCTTGATCGAGTGAGGGAAATTTTATGTATTCACTTCTGAGGTCGGCGACATGCTTTGAGACTCGGTAAACAATGCGGCTGTCGCTTGAATCGCTGATGTTAAATATATCCCCAACTGAACGTAAGAAACTGCCATCAGCATAGAATCTGAGTGCTACCAAAATTTGCAACATAGGAGAGAGTAAATAATTGCCTGCTCTTGAGGCCTCAATGGAATCACGCAACAGATCGTGTAGCTTGATGGCGCAAGCTTTGCCCATTCGGAAGCGATCTCGAAACTCCTCGTCCGTGTACTGTAATAGCGGATCGATTGGCTTCAATCGCATCAAGGACGGAGTATCATGATTAGTGTCTCCTTCACCATCCATGTAGTCCATGTATTCCATCAGATCCATTTGACTTCGCGCTTCTGATCATCAGATAGGTGATGATTCAATAGCGCAATGGCCAAATTGTGATAGTTAAGCTGTTGATCAACAGTTAGCTGAAAAATGTTTATAGGAGTTGCTTTCGATGATCATCAGCTGTCTGTTAAATCGAATTTTGCTTGAATCATCACATCAGAAAGCCATTTTAACAATCAGCTTTCTGTTAACAAGCGTCAGAGATTCCCCTTCTGACGTCAAAACTATTTTAAGCTGTTGATTATCATCAGCTGCATGTAAATTGACTGTTGATCAATGTCAAGAGCTGTTGATTACAAGCAGCTATTTGACAAGCACATCAGCAAGCAAATTATCACAAGCTGTAGGTCAAATCATGATTTTAGCTGTTGATCACGTTGATCAACAGATCAGCAAGACCCCGTAACATGACTTGACTTGACTTGAATTAATGAAACCGATCTAACACAGTGTATGTAGCGCAAGTTAAACCGACTTAACCTCGTTAATTGCCTCGTTCCAAGCTTATTGTCGGACTAGACCACAGTTGTGCACTACATTTCGTGACTAAGTCGCTGTGTTCGATCTTTTGGAAAGTTTTTTTGTAACATAATTTTCTCTAGATGGTGAACAATTGTACCTTTGAACTTTCAATTGTACAATTGACACTGTACAATTTTACAATTGTCTTACAATTGTACAATTGCTACTTTCCAATATTTCCAAATGTTACAATCCGATCATGGTCGATTCAAAGATAGCGTGAGGCCATGTCTGGCCATGACTATAGACAAAAGTTGTCTTCTGATACTATCTTAAATTGACCTTGACTAAACATTCATCTCCTCAATTGCTTAACTAAACTGCAAAGAAAATCTGCATGTAGGGTGCCAGACGTTCAGCATCAGCCTATGTACTTCATGAAGAATTTTCGAATGACTCCACTCTGATCGAACTTCAAAGCTAAGCCAAAACTCGCACAGTTTCATGTAATATCTAATTGTCTGACTTCATGATAAATTGACTCGTGGAATGTATTTATTAGATTTTGGAATTCAATGGATGTCTATCTATATTCTCTTTTCAAGAGGATTTGTTATTGAATAGTTTTCTCGCGTGGCTATTCACTATTCATAAACATAAACTCGATTTGATGATAATTTAATCGGTAGCATTTACTAGATAACAATTTTGATTAACTACCTCATCCGGGTTTTTGCACGTGACGCTCAAACTTTTTATACGAAATTCACTATTTCCTGAACTAATTCCATTAATTGCTGCTATGGTTTGAAATTGCGCCGGAATTGCTATATTTCACAACGTTTACAGTGCATGCATTCTATGAAGTATTCTGATAATGTTCATGACTTTAATGGAATTATCGGAAGCCAGACATAATTCATGTCAATTGAGTGTTGCAATTTCTTATGAGAAAATAGTTTGACCTATTTTGTTAAATCATTTTCTTCCAAATGTAGAATTTCAATCCAGAGATTTACTGCGCGTCTAAATTTACCATTTCAATGCGCTCTCAAAGAAATCTTTTCAGTTACATTTTCGATTAGTTTCAGTAAAATCTTTCTGATGACCTATGTAAAAAAAAATTATTATAAATTTTCATCCAAAAGATGATCTACACTGTAAATCGCTCAAAACCAATCACATACGAAGGGTGCATACCAAAATATTTTTTGTTATATTTCTGTATTCTATTGGTATATATTTGTATGCTTTTCGTATGTTTTTCCAAATGTGGTATGCTTTGCGTACTAAAGCCATACCAGCACAATGTTAAAAGAAAGCATAAATCATGTCCAAAGTATGTTGATTTAAGGCCTTTTGTCAATAAAGATCACACTTATGTTACTACTGTTCTGTAAGTAGTAAGATAATGACATTCAAGAGTGATACTTTCAATACTGAATTCGATTTTAGTACACATAAGTCTATGGCATTTCATGAATAGTCAATAAGTATTCAACCATCAACGATTATGCATTATTTAATTTTGAAATAAGGCATATTATCAATCCGAAGTAAAAACACATTATAATTCATTAAACGCAAAAATAGTCATGTTTGAGATATATAAGTCAACATGATTTCGCGAAAGATATCGTTTGAATGAATTGATGTTACTCAACTTGGCTCATAAAGTAGAGCTGACTAAACGTCATATTAATGTTGCTAGACAAGTAGCAACGACGACATATTCGTGGAGCATAAAATTTACAATAAATCTAACGTAGTTAAGTATCACTCTATCAAACGAAAAGTATTCACGACTGGTATTATCGAAAAAAGTTGTTTGATAGTAGTATGTAATACATCTATTTTTTTGCTATGTGACTTAAAGCTGCACATATCAAATGCATACTAGAGACATACGAATAGGGATGAATTTGCATCGGGTCTCGCATATAAAACATACCAACAACTCGTATTTCAGTGTAAAACAGCCAATCACAGATAGAAGAGTTAGTATCGCTACATACCAATCACATACCAATCACATGCGAAAGTAAATGAGATTTGGTATGAAAAACATACCAGATCTCTGTAAGCATACGAGAATCTCGTATCAGATGTTAGTTTCAAATTGTATGTGATTTTGGTATATGTTTGTATGCAATTTTCGTATCCAGCGATTTACAGTGTAGCTACTCCTTTGAAAAGCGCAATAAATTTCGGCCATCTACTTCCAAGATACCGGTGTTACACTATGCGTTATCCCACTTTTTCTTGTTTCCGGACTGATATTCTATGGCCTATTACAATTCCTAACCGGGAAACAACTACGTTTGTGTTTCTGATATTTAATGACTGCATTTTTCTTGTTCCCTTAAGTATATTTCCCCCTACATCACTACTAAGATTCAAGTTGAGGATTAAAATGCTGAGATATTGAGACTTGTGGGTTGAGACTTCATAAGTTTGAACTATGATTAAAACTGATTTATGCACTTAAAATGGCATCTAAAGGAATCTATTTGGTATTCCTTGTTATACAGTTGTGCGATGCACCCATGAGTTTTCTGATCTATTTTTTTCGAAAAACTGCTGAGATTGAGGGAGAAGAATGTCACAGCAGTGGTATTCCAACTACTCGTAAATGCAAAAGCTGGCATGACAAACATGAGAAGATTCTATACCACCCACTTATGTTTACTTTCCAAAGTCCATGTCCAACTTTAGCAAATTTTAATTTTGGTGAATTGTTGCAAATTTTGACAATTCTTTAATTTATCAATTTCAGTTTCAATTCATGATTTTTGATAAGTATTTTCATTCTGTGAAAAAGAAAATCCGTCTACGGCAAGAATAAAATTTGTTATAGATTTTCTTAGTAATGCAATCGCTTTTTGGACAGCCCGTATGTTGTATTCAAGCTTATGTTGTCATTTCTACGTTTTGAAATGTTGCCCTTCATCATTACAGCAACCAGAATTAAGGTCAGAAGATTCTAGGAAATAAGCAGAATTGGTGATAGTAGAACAATCCGCAGATTCACAGCGTAAACAGAGATAATAGAACAATTTCTGCATGGTTTACAATTGAGACCAGCACATCCATTTTACGCTCTTAATGCCTGCGAAAGCCAGCGGCAATATTTTGTATAATTAACATCCATTTCAGATTAATTCAACGACGTTACTGATCTTCCGATCGTTCAATATATCTAGTCTTTTCCACCTATGCCTTCTTTTATTTTTTCCTCTCTGATGATTGGATTCCAATGTCCATGAGCCTGGTAATTGACTCTCTGAATGAGAATGAACCTATTTGAGCATGAACCTCCATAGTTTACTATCAAGCATAACTATTGATCAACTATGTTGCCTAAGGAATTTGTATGCAAAACAGATAGACAAAAAAAACAATGAAGTATGTTTGGTGTTAATTGTGCAAGTTAAACTTTCAAAGTCAAAATTAGCTAAGCTGAAGGATTCATAGCGGCTGAATAATCAATAAGTGTTGCATAAAACTTGCGATTAATACTTTGTATTCATCTACAAAATACGATTATATCAGATAATACTAGCAAGTCATTTTCCATTTCTTATACGATAGAATTAACGCAGATAAATGCACGCAAAATTATTGGAAGTGCATGTGATATATTAATTGGTGAATATGCACAAATGTACTGGTGCTACGTAGTAGCTAATTTATATGTAAAATTATAAATGGAAGTCAACAGCGACCTTCTCTCTTGCCTGTCCACTAAATGACCATAATTAAGATCTTAGCAAATGTCAAATCATCACTCAAAAGACTGTGTACATAACCCGCTACTAAAATTCAATGCTGAAAAGCAAATTGGGACACATAAGTTAGACTAGAGGTAAACTGAATTACAAAAATTAATTTAGTGAAATTTGTTGTTCAACATTAAAAATGGTTGCGAGTACATGCAATCACAATTACAATTATTATTTTTGGTGGCCGTGATGTCATCTGATACAACTTACAATGAACCTTAAGTCATTGTAGTGGGTATTATTTTGTCAAATGTCTTTTGCCAAGCTTTGGAGTGTTATTCACCCTTAGAGAATTTTAGTATAGAGAATTAACATGTGGACTAGAAGCATTGTCACTAACCGAGCAGCAGCAGAAGATGTTGCAAGTGTGTGAAAATAACTGAATAAGGCGCATCTGTGGTGCAAGGTTGGTGGAGAAACGAAGAATAGCGGAGCTGAGGGAGGAAGTAAGATTGAAGAAAACGGTGACACAGAAAGTGGTGGAAAAGAGATTGAGGTGGACAGGGCATGTGGTAAGGATGGGAGACGAAGGGGTAGTGAAACAAGTGGAAGAGATGGATGACACAATGACAAGAAGAAAGGGAAGGCCAAGGATTCGCTGGTAGGACTGTCTCAAAAGTAACCTGTAACGCACAGAAGAAGACTGGAAGACTTGGAAGGAGAAGGCGAAGGACAGAGTGAAGTTGCGGCAAATCGTCAAGGACGCGTCAAAAGGTGTGATGGAGAATACATGAAGTGACTACACTGACTACTGACTGCGCTTCTGATCATGATTTGTTATTTTTTATGCGCATGACATTTCCCCCGACCTCTTTTCAAGGAAAATGGGGTTGTTAAAATTAAAAAATCGATTCAACATAAGTTATTATCGCCAGATAAGGCGCTCAGATCACACCATGTTAAGAAACGAATGGATCCATTCTATATTTCAGAACAATTCTCCGTCAAACATTTTACACCTCAACCATAGCTTCACTGCTGAGGTATCAGATGTTCAGGCAATCATATACCAACTGCTTTTTTCGCGAAACTCATTAGGCCTTTCCTCGCTACAATTCTCTGAAGAAAATAACTGTTGTTGCATTCACGTCATGTAAACCTCCTTTCAAATATCTAAAAACGTTATGAATATCACATGAATCAAATTGCAAACATGTCTTCACTTAGAATGTCACATTTTCAAGTACTAATATCAGCTGAACCATAACAGGGTGTTACACTACGAACAAGTGAAAGCAAAAATAATGGGGCGACTTAGTTTGCAAGATGTTGACTGAATATTTGTCCGTTCTTCCTTACTAAAGAAAGTTGTGCTATTCTGTATACACAAGCTTTCTTGTTGTGAATTCGTCGATCTAACTGTAATGAAACGAAAGACATTAGTCACTGTTCTTCACCCTACATGTCACTTAAGGACTAAACATTAATTGATTTGAGCAGTTACGATATGCTATCATGTTTTTTAAGAGAACTCTATGAACAACAGACAGGCTAATTATACGAGTGTTAGCAAATAATCATGTTCAAAACGTCCGGAAGCTGTTGCTCATAAAATGATCTTTCGATCAATAAACGCTTAAAGTAGTGACTATTGGGAAATATGAGATTGAGTCCACATTCAATTCTTAACAAGTTGGGAATAAGAGCGGTTATCTGATATTACATCATTTAACCGTACAGGCGGAGGTGGAGCCGCTCGAAGGCGGCCTCTATGCTCGGAGGTGGAGACGAGTTTCTGGTATAGGTTGGAGGCGACCAGAAGCGGTCTTTTTACTCAGAGGTGAAGGTGACTGTTGGATAGATGAAAAAATATTAACAATTTTCTTATTCAAATTGTGTACAGCTCTTGCAGTGATATAGATCATGCATAATATTCTCGTATTGCCAAAATTATGCACTACAATGACCAGCGGTTATTGAAAGCTGTGCCAAGTGACATAATGCCCAATATAACAATAGAACATCAAATTCATTATATAAATTTTTACTGTTCCTTTACATGTATGCTCTTAGAATGTCAAGCTCATTTCAATTTGTTATCTTTACATTGAAAATGACATTGAAAATGGCGCTGACTGTGCTCTCAAATTATTTTAAAATTTGTTGTGTGTCATTAACGTGTCTCTCAACGTGACATCCGGTATATACATAAAAATCTGAAGCTGAATAATAAGTAGTGCAACGTACGAACATGTATATTCAACATAGATTGCAAAAGTTGGCATTCATTGCTTGGGAGTACTGAAGCAATTTCAAGAAAAAAGAAGATTGACTTGCTGTTTGTGTAACTCTTCTTCTCGCGCTTTCATAGCACTGTTCGTCTATGATGCTTGTTGGTATCGCAGTCAATATCTTTGAAAGTCTTGAGATTGTTTCGAAGAGAAGATCATCAAGTGTTGCATATCATTTAAGTGCGATTGTATTGAAAGCCTTGTAATGGGAAGATTGAAATGTGCAAGAAAACTTCCTCCAATTCTTCAACCTTGAATTTTCATCTCTTGAATCCGTATCTTCGCATCTTCCAGCACTCAGTGTGCGTACTGCTCGTGACATAATGCCGTTTTGTGCAACAGTACGTCACTTGAGCTATGTTTTTGTATATGCACATGCACGAGTGTAAAAGAAACGTAGCTAAGAGACACTTTTCTAGCATATGTAATAGTCTTACGTCGGCGTATATTTATTTTGAAGGTTTTTATTCGTAGTATCAAGTTTGATGTACATACATATCCAAACCTGATTCACGTTAATTTCTTGAAAATTTTTCAATGGCTTTCTGCTTTTTATAATTCTCAATTTTTGGAAATATGGCCTGTGGATTTCTTCTGTATAGGATAGAGTTAGTATCAATGTGATTGGGTCAGAATACTAAAAATCAAGCAACATTTGACAGAAAATAGAAAAGAATTTGACTTCATAGACTTATTGATAGGCTACTTATTAGCATGCAATGAACTTGAAATCCAGTGTATAATCAAAATGTTGTATGCTAGGATTTGCTTCTTATACATTCTCATCGTTTTAACGGAGGTTTTCATGATGTTTTAGTGAGCTATCCTACAATTTGATTGTATGCATGAAAAGTAGGGTTCATGTATGGGGATCTTGGAAAATCATTTCCGATTCCAAAAGTCTATTTTACTTATATTCGAATTCTTTCAAATTTCGGCTTTCAAATTTATGAAATAGGAACATTGGATTCGAAATGAGCTTGTGACAAAAATTTCATCATACACCACATCAATGGTTAAAACCAGAAAGGAGAAATGAGCTGCTTTAGTATTGCAGAATCACATCAGATGAGCAAAAAATCTAATCACCAACTTTATGGTCTGTACAAGGTAAAAAGAATACTGTAAATCCTCATCCAATTGTCATGAATTTTGAAGTGCAACGAAATGCTTATTACTTTTTCGAGTGTTGTCTTACTGAATACTTTAATGTATTTGAAGTTAGCTGATTAATTCAAAAATTCTTGACACATGAAACTTAAATTCAAAGTTAAATATTTAATGTCTGTGACTTCCAAGGCTTTGAGATTATTTTGATATAGCTCAATCTAATTCGAAAAGCCAGTCCATTAATGCATCATCAAGTTATCGACTCTCTTGTGATTTTCACTGTAACTGCAACTGATTAAGTGCTCCCACTTAATCAAATCAATTCTAGATGGTGACTTGATCTTCATGATTTCAAACATGAACAAGAGTTCTAACTGAACAAGACTGTCCTCCACCGCCTATATGAGTGTTGTAAAGAAAAACGAAAGTATGTACTTGTAAAAGTAATGCAGTCATTATTGAAAATTCATCCCCTATTGTTTGCGATCGAGGTTGAATTATAGATAGGGCAAAATTATTAATTAAAAATCACAAAGTCAGTATGATTCCATGTGATGACAACGATCCAGCCGAATCGCAAATCGCTTTAAAGTATCAAACAGTCCGATTCGATTATCCGAACCGATTTCATGATCTACTTCCGATTCGTTTTCCGATTCGAAAATGAAGTTCCGAATATTGGCCACCTCTGCTGATTTTTTAGAAAATCATTTTCAACTCACCCACTTAAAAATCAAACTATCATCATACAACATAGCTAACTAACGTTCGTGTTGACAAACGAACAGAGCAGAATCTCATAAGATCCCCTGTCCAAATTGCAGAAGAATTTTATCAACTTTACACTGCAAAAGATAAGCTTTTTGATCACCAATAGATAACCCATGGTTTGTAGTGTCTGTAGATGTCAAAATATTTTAGCAACAAGATTCTCCTGCTCAACTACATTCTGAGATCAAGATCGTAAATACAACATCGTAGAAGTATATTGAAGATGTGTCTCGATCGATGACACAGACGAGAAAGTTATGTATACGAATGATCAGAAATTGTTCGATAAAGTCAATTAGACGTACAAACAAGTTGCCGTCAATTTGCATTGTTGTATGTTCGTCATTTCCATCACTGAAAAATATATATACCGGTACATTGTATTAGATCCGCTCTATGTATATTCCCTATATCTTGCCTTCTTCTCTTTTTTGCTTCATGATTAGCTTATGTAGCCGTTTTAGAACTGTGACGAAATTAAGATGAACTCAGATTTAACCAAATAAAGTCTTCATTGCAACATAAAAAAGTTGATGAACCGCACCTGCAGACTGTCGCTAATAGGAAGCAGTTGATCAGAAGCGACAATTGACTTTATATTTAAAAGGAATCGAACGTTCCATTAAGTAAGACATAGATATGGAAAAATTGTGTCGAAAAATGCTATGAATGCTGAAATTAAGGTAACATACATAATCAATTACCTCGATGTATGAAGGTGAAAAAACATTAATAATGTTACAAAGTTCCAGATGACTTTGTATCTGTGTGCTATATGCAAGATTAGATAACTTCCTCCTACTTATGACCTATTTATCAAGTCCTTCAAGATTAAATCCTTTCGTGAGACATATTTCTCCGAAATCTGTAAATCTTCTATTGCTTGCAATCTGATTTTTCAAATTTCACATAAGCCTTAAGAGCTTTCAGATAAGCAGTTCGATAAAGTTGGATGCAATCTCAATAAGTACACAACACCAGTAGTTCATGCTCGCATCAGGTGATTCTTTCGCAGACATATTCGCACATGCAGTTCGACAGCCAGTTCATGTATGAATAGCAGACCTCATTAAATCACTAAAAGATAATCTTGTTATCATTTAGAAAGAAAATTTTCACTCTTTCAAGTCAATGATACGAATTTTTTATCAGAAGTGCATGAAGATTACTCTTTTCAAATGCATTTTCCACATCATGTTCGCCTTCACAGATAACTATATTTGTAAATGCTTGATTGATGATTGGTCTTTCAATTTAGGAGAGACAATAATTCATTATGAAAATATGGCATTGTTGTGTCGTAGCACTAAGTCCTGGTGCTCTGATAAGCAAGAGATGTGTAACTTAAATAGATGTACTTCCACTTGATAATGGCTGTAGCATCATCCGAAAAGTCGTGACTTCTTATTTTTGGAATAAATTTTTTGACAAGTGTGGTAATTTTCATCTTTACATTTGACACCGAAGTGCATTTTCGAATTATCCAACACTAAACAGCAATTTGTTTATTTATGGACTTGCACAGTATGCACAGATAATAAAACAACTACATAGAACACTTCGACTAATCAAACGGACAAGTGACAAAATAGATTGTGTAAGAGCCTTCAGCGCAGTAAGTGACTTGATTATAGACTGTTCAGAATTATGTTGATCATGATATTGTAATTGCCTTGTTATAAGAGCAAACATTTGGTCTGCCTTATAGACTTAATTGATTTTGTATGTGCAGCACATAGATTTAAAAGTTCATAGGGCTGCGTCCTGTCACCATCTTTCTTATATACTATTGACTATTGAGGAGAAACGTAGGCTCCAAAGCATCTCCGTGACTAATTAAAGAACAGAAGTACGAATAGGACGGCTGGCTGTTACTCGAACCACTCACGGAACTGCAGGCCCTGCCACCATCTACTTGAATATTCTGCTTAATTGATTTTGTTATTCCGAACTCATGGGTGATTAAAGACTAATCGATCACAAATTAAAACAGAAGGTGAGTAGTCGCCAGTAGAAAGAGATGGCCTCATGGCCAAGCCGAGTTTTTCATAATTTCCGTTACTTTTCCCTAAAAATGAGATGTGCTTTCAAGGAATATTTTGAGTATATTTTGAGCGATGACACGTCGCAGTGTTCTGTCACCGTGCAAAGAAATTGATGATAACATTGGACAAAACCTAGCACCTTTCACGATGCTTATTTGTTGTTTTGCAATAGGCCTAAATCTAAAATCATAAATAGAAATTCGAATACGAATTTGACGTGACATCCGCTAATTTCAATCGAATAATGAACTGAACATCCTGCAGACGCAATAAGTCTGTCATTCATAAAATTTTTCCATAAAGCAAATAGTAGTATTTGTAATCGGCAATTGTCTGAATTTGCTGAAAGGTAATCGAATGAGTCCTAAAGCGTAAATTTTCAGCCATTTAAATTCATTTAAATGCTCTATAAATCACATGTATAATGTAGTTGGTGTTGCTGCATGCATCTACAGTTATAGCTTAATTTTATCAAGGGTGTGACTTGTCACAAGACACTTATAAGGAAATGCAGTCCTCGGATGCACGACATACATTAAAGAAGCTTCAACATTCTCAAACATATACAACATAGCAAGCATAATTTCATTTTTAGATTATAAATATTGCCTTATGAGGTCAAAGGACACAATGTTCGGAAGAAGTTTCCGGTGTTGCATTCAAATGTTTCCAATACAGATATCATACTGGTGAAAGTGTCAATTTCATATAGGTTGAGTAGGGTGACCAACTGTCATAAATTTCATATGACAGTCATATATTTTCATCATCAAATATATGACATATATATATGTCATACTTTTTTCTAAAATGTCATATATGTCATATATTTTCATTATTCATCGTGTGTCATAATTTTTTCTCAATGATGATGATAAACAGACTAATGAATTTGTCCATTTGTATTGTTTAGCTTCTCAGACAGGTTAGGGTCAAAGTCAACCATTTTGCGTAAAATCGCGTAACAGCATCGGACATTCTGTCGGTGACAGAGATAAAAAGTAAGATTTTAAAGCTGCGTATTGTTGAAGAATACGCTCTAGAGCGGGAAGCAAAGACAGCCAACGTGTCTTGCTGTGACTTATCATTTTCCGACTTTGAACTCCAAGAATCTCACAAACTTCTTTGAAACGTGAAACGCGGCCAGTGGAAAGGTTGAAGTGGGAATTCATTTTCAAAACAAGGACTTCGAGATCAAATGCAAGAGCATTTGCGGCATGCGAACAGGCATTATGCAAAATGTGCGCCGGACATCCTTGTCGGATGATGTTTGGAGGTAAATGATTTTTCAACTTGTGACACAGATTCTGACACTGTTACTGCGTTGCCAAAGTTTACAGGAGCATTGTCTGCAGAGAAAGCAATGCATAAATGCGGATCCAGTCCAAGTGTGATGAGAGAATGTTTTATGAACAGGTATATTTCGTCAGCTGTCTCACAATGCAGTTCTTGGAAATCGAGAACCTTATTTTGAATTCCTTCCTTAACATCATAATACTGAACCAACAGCGGAAACATCTTTTGGTTTCCATGGTTAGAAGCATCAGTAGCCAACGAGTAAGGAACGCGATATAGTTTCAAGTGGGAAGTAAAATCCCGAACTGATTCTGGAGCCAGAACATCCATAACTATCGCTGTTGCTTTCGTTCTTCCACAGCCATATTTTTCTCCACTATTACAGCCAGAAAAAAAATTGGAACCAGCTCATTAATACAGTCACATGAGCGAAAAGATTGATGATGTTTAACAGTATGATATACAAAAGTATACTTCTGTTGCAGTCACCAAATCATCAGAAGAATTTGGTCTTACCATGAAGGATGTGACGGAAACTGTTGTAGCTTTTTCGTGAACTTTGTCCTTGTGCAATTTTGATTCTTCATGCTGAAGAACTTGGTTGAGACCTCGATTTGCAATAGAAAATGTCTTTTTGCACAAAGTACAGAAAGCATCATTGTCAGTCGATGCTCTTTTTAAGAATGGTTTTCTCTCGATTCATTCAGAATTAAACTTACACTTTCGGCTCATTTTCTCTTAAACACAAGTATTTTCTCAAATTCAAATCCACTGCCAAAATCACTGCATTCTAAACTTTTAATATGCATTATAAACATTCAGATAAATCTTGATGAGAAATCTATTCAAATCTAATTGATGCAGAATGGACTCATCGAAATGTAAACTTTTTTAAAATATTTTTGGCCCAATATGGTTGTCCCTAACGACGCTTGCGTACGCGGAAACCCAGCGATTCCCATACTCGCTTGTGATTGGCTTATCCCTGCATGAAATCATACCCGGATGGAGAATACTGAATAAAGAGTTTGACGAGCACGTATTGTCATATATTGTCATATAATTTTAATAGATTTGTCATATATTTTCTTAAAGAGGTGTTGGTCACCCTAAGGTTGAGGCTTATGAGAGAAACTTCATTTGTTAATTGACGAAATGTTTCAACACCTTAAATTCCACAAAAAATTGATAGCATTCAACTACTTGCATTGTGAAAATATCTCTCACGCCTAGCGAAAAACCGTGAATAGTCTGCTGATCCATTGATTCATTATAGACAATCGATCAATACGCATCATTGTTATACAGCGTATTTCAGTATCTTGCATTGTATGCTACAAGAGACCTTGTGAGAAAAACCTAGTTTTGAGTCAAAACAACTGAGGATGTAATAATAATGGGATGCGCGTATAGGTAGTCTACACGAATACAATGGCACATGTATAGTCGGTATTAATTAGACTAAAGAAAATGAGAGAAATGAGATTTTCACAGATTTATGTGCTACCTACATCTATTACAAATCTGGACATCTGCCGATCTCTATACCCGATTCATGAAGCTAAGCACATTCGGATTTGACAAGCGCCCTAATGTTTAAAAACATCATTTTGGCCTACTTTGGCCACATTTAGCTCACATGACACTTCAGTTCACATTTAGCCATTTTAGCTCGACCGCATGTATCACCAGTGAGAGGCATGATAGTAACACATTCATGTCATAGGAAATAATACATTCCATTTCATTGATCAGAGAGAGGTGACATTCACTTAATCAAAGAAAATATAGAAAGAGTGTTATTTCCTTTATCCTGTCTGACAAGAAGAGGGACCGAGGAGAAATCGGCAAACGCGCTGATTTGTAAGGCCTGGGGTGCTTATCAGTCTGAAAGTTTCATTTTCGACCTCGCTCTCTGCACTACTAGTTATCAATGGAGAGAATTTTAGCATCTTATAAGATTTATCATTCTATCTTGAAAAATGCTAGGCATAATTATCTTCACTGACCTATATGCATTCCAATTATGAATCACGTGAGATAAGGTTCAAATTGCCTTGAAAAGTATTAACACATGTAGTTATAAAACATCTTGACATGAACTGATAATACATGTAGTCTCACCTAAATTATTTAATCTGACCTTATGCACGTTGTGTATCATATAATCATACACCAATAAAATGAATTTTTCATTAGTGTTTTAAAGAAGTGGTCTTCAAGTTGGCCATGTGGTCCAAACGTGGGCCACAGGCTTTTGGAAGTGCACTTGATATGTGAGCGTAAAGCAGATGTCAGTGTTTGAAATGAGACAATTATATGATCAGAATTTATACGGCAATTGATTTTCAGCATCTGTTTTAAATGGCATTTTGCATTATGTTGGATGTAGATAGTGGATTGTAGTGGTTGTAGACAAACTGGTAGAAATGCACCAAGACCAAGGAAGGAAGTTATTGAGACACAAACAGATTGTTATATTTGTTTCTACAGTTTGAATGTTAACTATATTCGCATTCAAGTGTTGTTTCAAAGAATGAACACGCTTTTTCACTACATGGAGTTGCATTTTGAAGTTTAGCTATGTGGCATATTTTAGTATGTACGTAGCAAAGAGGCATGAATAGATTTCACATACTTAATATTTTTGTTTGTAAGTTGCACTTTTTGAGTTTATCATAAAGTGCTGTATATAAAACTTGCACATACAAGTTGCGAAATACCGTACTTTTCTGGTGTAAGAATGACATAACATGCTTCATTAAATGTTCCCAGTATTCCATATACGAAAACAATGACATTATTTGAATTACTCATTTTTATATTTTAACAGATCCTGTAAAAACAACTTCGATTAAAAATCTGGACCTTGAACTATTGATTAAGGGAAATTTGGGCCACAGTGCATAAAACATTGAGAAACACTGTTTTAAAGCAGTCACATTATCATTAAGACTCATCCACCAAAATTTACTGATCATTTTTATGTGAATCAGGTCACACTGTGCCATTGGAAAATATGGAATGAGTGAAAAAGTTTTATCGGATGCAGAAATCAAAAAAATATATAACGGATGACATCACCGATATGATTCCTTTAAATGTGCTACATCAAGAGATTGCCCTGATTTATGAGTTTAAGTTATAAGAATAAATGAAACATTTTATTAAGCTATTTAAACATTATGCAACGTGAGTGGCAATTTCATGTAGAACCCGAATCCTCCAATAGTTTAAGAAGTTGCATTCATCCATTTTTTTTAAATTGGGATGCTTACATGCAGATTGCTTTCCCAGAACAGAAAGTCCTCGGTTTAAAAAATTACTTGTAATGATTCATTTGAATGTGTATAGGCCTGACTCCTAAAGCTACAGAAACATGTATGTAGTTTGCAAAATATCACTTACCGAACTGTGTATGCTTCATCGTCGCTCGTTTCTCCCGCTTCTACCTCCAGCAACCGGTGATCTGCGAACTAGCGAGTTTGTCAACGTTTATAAGTGGCTGATTTTAAGGTCGCCAATGATTAATACCCATGGAAATCTCTTCAGCTGAAGATAATAACTGCTGATTTCCCTCAAATCCAATTTTTAGAATAAAACTTCGTGCAATTGCCAGTTAAATATCACAGATTTTACAGATATTTATGGTGAGGAAATTAATTGAACTTCTTGGGTCATATTTTCAAAATTGACTTTAATCATGAATATTCAGAAATTGTATTTTCGGTATTGCAGTTTTTATATTTCAAAGAGAAAACATGATGATTCAATATATACTTTGAAAATTTTAACAATCCCATTTTCTCTGGAAAGGGGTGGGGGAAATTTCATGCAAATAAAAAATATAACAACATGCACCCGATGTTCATATTCAGTGCACAAGTGTAGTCAGTAGTTACTTCATGTATTCTCCATCACACCCTTTGCCGCGTCCTTGACAATTTTGCGTCATTTCAACCTGTCCTTCGCCTTCCCCTTCCAGGTTCTCCAGTCTTCTTCTGTGCTTTCCAGGCCTTTCTTGTTACAGTCCTTCTAGCAAATCCTTGGCCTTCCCTTTCTTCTTGTCATTGTGTCATCCATCTCTTCTATCTTGTTTCGCTACCCTTTCGTCTCCAACCTTGTCATATGCCATGCATGCCTCAGTCTCTTTTCCACCACTTTTTGTGTCACCGTTTTCTTCAATCTTACTTCCTCCGTGAGCTCCGCCACTCTTCGTTTGTCCACCAATGTTACAACCTTATTTCCACACACTTGCAACACCTGTTGTTGCTGCTCAATCCACATGTCAAAAAACACATGCTTCCAAAACAATTTTTATGTATTTATTACAAACTACTATTTTATTATTTTGTTATCAATTCATGATGCTGCGGATGCCTAAAACTCATCAATGTTTTGAAAATATAATCAGATATCTTATCATGTTCAGCGTAGCATTGATTCTGTATAGACCCTGATTCGATGTTCAATTTGATAATCAACACTAATTTTACAATTTTTGACATAATTAAATCCCTCGAAAAAAATTTATAGATTTCCTGCAAGGCACAATAAAAGTGTTTACGTGATTACGAGACTTCATTGATGGATATTATATCTACGAAATTGTACTGTTGCCTCTTAAATATTTTACTTTCATGGAACCATGAGCAATGGACAGGGAAATAGCTTCCGGAGATTTCCCAAAACCATGAGATTTTGCCAGCTCTTCCGTGCATATCAGCTTCTGTTAAGCCACTCTGTGTCGGTGTGACCAGGCGTCCCGGCATTTTTCCCTGCGTCCTGAAAGAAGTTCCGGGACAGGTGTTTTGTAGGATCTTAGTGCTAAACTTCAGTTTCAATTTTTTCGGTTTTATTTGGTTGAAAAGTAGGTATTTTTGCGTATATAAAGATCTCTCCGCAAAGAAATTGTTATATGCAGAAAATGCAATTTAATTTGGTAAGTGGGTAACGAAGTCCGGAATACACAATTTTTGGCAATTTTTAGGAAAACAACAATATATGCAGTTTTTCATACTTGCGTCAATGTGTTAAGAATTCTGATTAAGAATGCTTTACTGACGTGAAAGAAGCGGGGAGGTCAACAATACTGTAGATATTAGAATACAGATTGAAAGAAAGTGCTGCTAAATATCGAAAATGGCAAAAAGCGTTCATGAAAAAGTACTGGTACTAAATTTACGGATCACATGAGGACATAGCAAAAGAATTACATTGACTGAGTGGAAACAAATATTGTCACAACATGGGTTTGACGCTGTGTAGAGCAAGGCAATGTATTCTGCTTGAAGTATAAAATTGATTGCTTGTGCTAGCAAACGATGCATTTTTGTAAAGCGATTTGTAGGTAAAATGAACCCATATCATGCCCTTTCTACCTTGTCCTGGTCTTGATGGTTACCTTGTTTTATATATCATAAGCCAGTTTGGGCAATTCCAAACCGTACTGGTGTACATTGCAGGAGGAAGTGCAGCGTCTGCGGATGCTGCGTATGTAGCAACTTTGTCCTTAGAATGTGGAGAATTTATCTAATTAATTCGATGAGCCTCACATTTATGGACTTAGGTACATGCTTGAGTCGTGAAAAAATCAATGAAAAAAAGTCTTGTACAATATGAGCTTTATAATGCGTTTGCAGAATAAATATTTGCCCGCATTATGCTATGCTGGCAGTGAGTCTTCGTTGTGACTGCTCCACATGAATCACGCGCTACTGATTTTGTAATAGACGATAAGTGTCACAAATAAAAGCACTATGATTACTGTTATGCGCATATTACGATAACATATCATTTTGTATTGTCATACGTGTATTACTTTACTGAGTCTTAACAATAATTCTCCTGATACCAGTTCAGTTATAGATGAATATTCCTCCATGGGTTTAATTATCGAATTGAACCCACATTCTTTCAGCAGGATATTTGATGCACTTTAATTTATGAGAATTAAAAACAAAGTTTACAATGTTTATTTGTTTAAATATGTTATAATGTTTTTTTTTACTTTGCGCATCTGTTCCGCAACGAAATTCTGATTCTACTCAGACAAATAGTTGAATATAGCTAAATTGTTGTCTAATATTGACAAGAAATGTTATCAAAAGTCGGATTGAAGACAAAAAATCCATTTTAAAATTGAAAAGTTTTATGATATTTGGGATTTGTTGACTACAACATTTCTAGCAACTTTACCTTCAGGTAGGTTTGATCATAGAATAAGGCTTGATACTGATGATAATATATGTGCTAGTGCTTGAAGCAATGGCAAATTTCCATGATATATGCAATGCCGGCAAAGTGAAACAAATTGCTGGTAATTTTCCGGCTAGTTTATTGATTACCATTTGCATCCAAAAGCAGCAGCGATGTCAAAAAATCACTGCATTTAGCATATTTGTACGAGTAAGTGCAAATTCTAATAATGATTTTGTGAATGTCGTTCAAAATTATCGCAACATCTTTTAATTGATTTTGAATAAACGTTGAATGTCAAACTTTTCATCTAATTTAGCAGCAATTCTTCCAACATTTCCAATCGTACAAAGATAAGGTACTATCTTAAGGTACTCTTAGACTGAGTAATAAGGTACTCTTAGACTGACGTGCAGCTTATGCACTACGTTTTATCCTTCAACTACATCTCATGCTTATTGACATGCCTCTGTTAGCATATTACCTTATCAAGAAAGGCTATGAAAATGGCCTTGATCAAAACGAACTCAATTGCAGCGCAATGTTGGCATTATTTTTTTTGTGTTAGTAGTTTGCATGCATTCCGTTGACATATTGCACTCCTGTTCGATTGATCAGCTGTTGATTCATTTGTAAACTGATACTGATTTTTAATTGAGTGCTGGAAGTGCAATATTCCTGGAAAAAATAGAGAAAACAATACGACAGGTTATCTTTCATTAAGCAAACGCTTCACAGAAGCTCGCTGAAGATCACTATATTAAAGTTAGCTTCAGAATTTGTTGCCAAATAGTCTGTCATGTAGTACAATAAGTTGGAGAAATGAACCTATGGAAGTTGACTCGTAAAAGCCAAAACTTCATGTTTCAAGTGCAGTATAGGGATAGATGCATCGATTGAAGTGGAGAAGCTTTCAATGAAATTAAACATTCACACAATGCCCTATTTTCAAAGCATCAACAAAGTGTGGAAACAATGGAAATACATGTAGGTCTAAAAAGTATAATTAGAGGAGTACGAAATTAAGCAAATGTGTAAAGAATAGATTCGACAAAATATAACTTAAGAATGCTGTACACTGAAGATTTATAAAATTTTGCAATAGGCCTAATCTACTTGCCATTCTAGTTTGAGTGAGGCATGCAAGACCATCATGAATACTGGTAAGTGGAAGGAGCACAAGACAACAAATAAAATTGCCAACATCAAATGTGTAATCAGCAAATTAAGTGAACAGTAGCTTCATTACTGTGGATTTAAAAACCATGCTTTTCAATATTTTTAAATGGCATGATGTTGTTTTTTTATTGCAACACCTTGCATCATTTTCATTTATAAATCAAGCTATGCATTAATGATTCAAAAGCTTACTATGCCACATCTTTATTGTAAACTTGTGCACAAATTATTGTCGGCATCGTCTCGAAGTCAATGTCGCATTCTAAACACTCGCATCTGCCTCTCTGGCATTTCATTGATAAGCACAGGGATCATTATCTCGCTCGCACATAATCCGCGTTTACTTTGAAAAAGCAAATCTGTGTCGCCTACTAGCAAATCTAAGTCAAACTCGGCAGCTAATGGGATCTCAATCAGGGTTAAAAGGAAAGCTTTCATGGCTTGTTTAAAAGCATGATTAATACTAAGGTTCTAAGGTAGGGGCGGACAACCTTTTCATAGCGCGGGCCACAATGCCCACAACATAACTCCATAGGCATTTTTGACCCATGATAAAAGATGGGTATACATGCATCTTCCATGATTGCTTGTCATCTATTAAATAGCCCATCAAGTCAGCATTAAATTTGAAGTCTGATATTACGCCATAGAAGGAGCAATGGCTAGACGGCTTCAATAATGACAACAAGCAAACGTCACGTCAGACAAGTGTTGTCTGAATTTATTCCCTTTTTGCTTAATTCATGCGTGCGCATCTATGACGCTGTTTTATTTACCTAATGTTGGCTGCAGCTGTGTCACAGCCAGTCGGTATCCCAGGCATCCTCAGGTTGACTCGCAACGATCAAAGATAGTCTGTGGATAAACGTCTGATGTGTCGAATAGGAGGTGAACCAAAATTCCGGGGAATTTAAAACACAAATCAAACACATGTCTGTAGGGCCAGACGCAATGTCACTTGATAGGCAGCGTGCGGGCCGGAGAGAATAGTGACACGGGCCGGATCTAGCGATGGATCGGAGGTTGCCTCCTCCTCCTTTAAGGTTTTAGCACAAACCATCGATTACTAGCCATCTTTGAGATGCAATCAAAAACACATTTAAAAATGCATTCTTGCAGTCATGATTGAAAAAAAGATTGCCAACCAAGCATAAAAGACGATTATTAAACCATGTTTAAGACTGAGATTAAAAGCATGATTTTAAAACATATTTTTGTTTCTTATGTAGACTGAAAATAATGATCTCAAATGTATCAACAAGTGTTTCACCAATATGTACGTTCTTTCAAACATAAGGAATTGAATGTTCTTTATGTCAAGTAGAGGTTTTCCCAATTTTAATCGGATAGAAGATTCCATTTTCTAGCGGAGATCTTCCGGCCTACACCAAACGACTGCACTATATTGTTGAATCACAAACAATTAACATATCTCACATGAAATCACAACGATATCAGACGGATTGACAGGTACATGGCAGCAAGCAAAAGAGCCCGTTAACATCTAATGTACAACACAATAATAACACAATAAAGGGGAAATCAATGAAAAATCAAGCTCGAAGGAATGACCAGTCATAGATTGAAAGACAATTACATGCATCAAGATTAAGTCACACAAAAAACTGACCAATAAGCAAGGCCAAAATGATGAAAATGCTAAATGAATAATATAATACTGAATACTGATGAATAATACTGAAAGAGCAATACTAAAAGCAAAAAATTCACGATCACAAAGAGGAGATATAATGAAAAAAGCTATTGTAAAATAAATCCAAGAAAGAATTTACATAAAATACTGAATACTACCAAATAATACTGAATATGTAATACTAGATAGATTTAAGCAGTAATACTAAATAAAGAACTTGGCAAAAAATAATAATAGCTGATGGTGGAGAAACTTAAAACAGTCTGTCCCAGCTGGCACTGACGTCACACTTCGTTTTTTTGCTACTGCCAAGGCGCCTGGTTCAGAGAGCCTTCTTTGTAATTCGTTTGTGCCAGTTCTCTTCATGGTCAATTACACGAGGACCGTCAAAGTCAACTGGATGTTGATGCTGGTGCACATGCCTTGCCTTTGTTTGCTACCATGTACCTGTCAATCCGTTTGATATCGTTATGATTTCATATGAAATGTGTTAATCGTTTGAGATTCAACAACAGTGCAGTCGCTGAAGAATGGCCTACGATATAGGCCGAAAGCACTCGCGCTAGAAAATGAAGTGTTCTATCTGAGTGAAAATTGAGGAAGCCTCTACTTAACAATATGCACGTGTCTGCACTTCCTGCATGGAGTTCCGTTGCATGGGGCCAAAATATCCGCCGCAATCATTTCTATGCAAAAAATGTGATGGAATATTGTCAATGCAATTATTCACTTCACATTCGGTATAATATCCGTATTTTGAGATAGATGCAGACAGACTTTATCAGATGTAGATTTCACCAGACGTACTTTCTTTGACTGAAGTTCATCAAATTGGTTAGGGACATCTGTACTTCTCTTGTATAATAAAATGAAAATGAATTTTGACATTATTTCATTGATTTTATTGATGAGCTGTCACTTAACAGGATGTCAGCTAGATTAAAAAACTTGTACGAATGAATCTTGTTTTCTCCTGTCGAAATATTTACTTAAAATCTTATCATACAGTCATTGCTGTGAAAAGTGACAGATTTAATGAACTTTCATTGAAATATTGATTCATTAGTTGTTGCACAGAAGAATTGAGCGTTGTTAAAATTGCTGTTCAAGTAGCTGTAGTTTTGCATGTGGTATTGGAACATCGAGATTTTTTCCACTGCAGCAGATTGATGTTTCAAATAATTGTCTGAATTGATGTAAAATTGCGATGAATAGGCCTTGCTGTAGAGATCAACCTAGTGTTAACAGTTCATTATCGCTCAACCATTATTTAGACCAAAGCAGGACTTAAAATTACATTTATAGTAAGAGCATTTTATGAGATTTTTCATATATCAGTGAATTGCTGTATTGTTGCCAAACAATTCCTTCACCAATGTACAGGGTGACCGCGATCTTACCGCCGATTCTTCTCACAGTTTATTCAAACGTATAGATGAAGGTGTGATTCATAGATATCTACGTTTCAAATTTCAAATCTCATCAAATGTTATCAAATTATGAAAACACTCCATTATTAACTCTTCTCACAGTTTATTCAAAGGTATAGATGAAGTCATAGATATCTACGTTTCAAATTTCAAATATCAAATTCATTTACTTCTGAGACGCGCACGATGGAATAACGCAATCTAAACAACACTGAAATCGCATCAATTGTATCGTTCTCAGTTACTTTCAATTGTGAAGAAGCCAGGCGAATGTTTTTTGAAAAATTTGGAAAAGAGCCACCACCAGCACGCACCCTTCGTGATTGGAAAGCAAGATTCTTGGACACTCTGACCATCTTACCTCGGAAGCCTGTTGGTGATCATCAACAGAGAAGATTATCGACAGAAAAGAAAGAAGATGTCCTTGCCGCATTTGGAGACGACCCATTCCTATCACAGCGTAAGGTGGCCCAAGAAGTTGGTGTTGCGCAATCCTCTGTCAACAAGATTTTAAAGGAAGAGGGTTTGAAGCCATGGAAGATGGTATTTGTTCAGGAATTGCTTCCAGACGATCCAGGGAAACGGTTGAATTTTTGCAGGATTGTCCTAACAGAGTTAGAAGTGAAGAACACCTGCTTTAGCGACGAAGCAACTTTCCACCTAAATGGCTGCGTCAACAAACACAACCGTTTCGTGTATGCCATGGATAATCCGAAGATGATTGCTGAAGACAAGGCGCTGCGCTCACCTGGTATTACGTGCTGGGCTATGGTGTCACCTGACTTTGGGGTTGTGTATGAACTGTTAGAGACGACTTTGAACTCAGAGCATTACAAACGTATTCTTCAAACCCACGTCATCCCACTTCTCAGGCAGCATCGACATAAGAGAAAATTTTATCAACAAGATGGAACTTCTCCCCATTTTGCGATAGTGGTTCAACAGTTACTCGACATTCAACTCAACAACCGATGGATTGGTCGTGGTGGGTCTATCCAGTGGCCTCCAAGAAGTCCAGATCTTTCGGTATGTGACTTTTGGCTTTGGGGATACATCCGCAACGAATTGTACAAGCCCCCAAGACCGTCTACAGCCACGACATTGAAGGAAAGGTTGATGGACTTACTTGACAACATTCCGAAATCGATGATTCGAAAGGCTTATGAATCATTTACTCGTCGATGTAAGTTGTGCGAGGAATCCTATGTAGGACACTTCGAACAGAATCTTTGATTTTGTAACATTTGATTGAGTCATTGTTTGTTTTCACTGTATAGAACATGATTTGAGACACTGAATTTGTTTTAATTCATTCAAATCAAAGCGGTAAAAAACGGCGGGAAGATCGCGATCACCCTGTATATGATTTACACCTGTTATAACTATGGGAAAGCTAGGTCCCAAAGTTAGTTCCAAAGCAGATTAAATAAAAGTAAAAAATAGAATCGCAGACGGGTCTTCGGCGTCCAGCGCCCTCTCTCTCAGTCGATTGGAATCGATTGAATATTACAAATACAAAGGGGCTGCTGAGTTGCGGCATGAATGAACATTAGGAAGTTAATAATGCATGTGTAAATGACAAGTATTTAGTTTAATTTTTTTATTTTTACTTTACTTCAATCTACTTTGGACTTACCTTTGGGGGTTTTTCTTCACTTTACCGAATTTTTGAAAAAAAGATATCCCGGCGATTAGTCAAACATGTATGTTTGCCATCAATAAATAGATATCCTTCAAAGACAAAGACTTCCACTTTTCATTTGAATGAGTGCATCATGAAACTTCAATCTTTAAATAGCATGTTTTTATCATTGCTGTCAGCTCATAATTTTTGTTCTTCATGTGAATTTCAATTGTACCAAAAGTGAGTCATGTGCATATACATAATACATATCGGAATGTTCTTAATCTGATTCTGTTTTCATATAAAACGACTCATTTTGACTAATCTGCTTGGTAGAAAAGCACAACACCTCTCCAGTCAGCCATTTTCAGCTATAGAAAAATCGTGAAACTGGTCATTACCCATTTGCACATTTTTCATAGGGTTGATCGAGGTTGTTGCTATATCTTCACTCAGTATTACGGACTGTCGAGATTCCACTCGTTCACCTGGGAGAAAATGCCCTGTATTCTTTACAACTGGGATGAAAGGAAAATTATTGAAATTTGAGTGTTTCTGTGTAAAGCACCAATTATCATGCGGCGGCGATTCATAACCATTTGCTCAAAATGATTATATTGCACCTTTCATAACCAGCAGTTTTCAAAACTACATCGGGAAAGACTTGACATTCATACAACTTTCACATGATGCATTATTTTTGTAACAGTACTGAACAATTCAAAGAAAAATAGTTTAATCGACATAATCCGTCGATGATATATCGCGCAACGCTCCTCTTGCGTCGCCCTTTTCAATCTTACTTTCAACTAGTTTTGCCCTATTCTTCCTGGTGTCTTGAGCCGTGCGTCTACGAGCAGATAAAGGTGCTTCAGTCTAGTCTAAAAAGGACTGGGCGAGAAAAAGTATATGTAGTTGTATAAATATGCGTTGGTTGCTTGTAATCTTAAGACTGGTGTCCTTTCCTGTCATTAATTTTTTTTGAATAATTCTGTATTTAAACATTTTGTGATTTATCATCAGATATCTAGACTATGCATGTATTTGATGCTGCAGTCTTGCGCATTGGAAATTCTCGAAGACATGCTTAAACTGTCGTTCTCAAGTCGTAAAAGCTAACGCATATTGAGCAATGGGCACGAGAAAGTATCAAAATATAAACCATTGTCGGTACGTTTGTAGACCAGGCAACCTGATTTCACATTCCATGCAAATTTGAATTTCTCAGTATTGAGAAGCGTGAAATCCATTACCCTACATCTGTATAGCGGCGGTTACGGATAACAGAGCCGAGTTATCAACTTCACTTACTTTTATTTCTTCAATAACACAGTAAAATAAAGTTCATTGAGACGCACATACCTCTTCCTTGAGATCTTAACGCTCGAAGCAGTCAGATATTCATTCGATCGGCATGCCACTTGCAAACAATTCTGAATACTTTTCTGTTTATGCAAGCAGATTCAGATGCAATGATCCTCACAAGATAAATTTGTTCTCAGCGAAAGGAAATAGATAGAACTAACAATGACGAATATGATCACTTAAGTAAAAATGTACCCTAAAATTTAGACAACACATGCAGCAACAATTGGAAAGAAATACTGAAATGAACTTACTTGGGCGGAATCAATTACTTTGAATCAATTACTTGGGCGGAAATATAGCTTTGAATTGACTAATTAGAAACAAATCTTTTCGTTGGATATATTGCACATGTGTGCTAATGGATTTTAGAAATACAGTTTATGTTGAGCGGCATGATGAGATGATTTGCAAATGTATCTGTGCACATGATAAATAAATGGCTAAAAGTGTGTTGCAGCTGTTCAAATTGAACTTGTAAATTTTTGCTGTTATCATTTTCTGACAAGGGAATTGCTGCTATAACTCTGCTATATCTCTGGATTTCATTCATTTCACTCTGGAAATTGTTGAAAGAGCTCTAGAACGGTTGCCGCCTAAATTATCACAAACTCCTGATGATATCCCTCTACTTATTCTTCGACGTCTTGCTAGTACTCTCGCATTCTCATTAAGTTGCATTTTTGATCTATCCATGTCAACCGGCAAATTACCATCTACTTGGAAAAAAGCTCTAGTCTGTCCAGTCTTTAAGAACAAAGGATCCTCCTCTTCCCCCAGTAGCTATCGCCCGATCTCACTTACCTCTGGCTGTTGTAAGGTCATGGAAAGGGGAAATTCTGATGAAATATATTCCTATACAATGAGCCATAAGCTTTTATCCATGAAACAGCACGGCTTCCTGCCCCGACGTTCAACAGTTACACACATGCTCAGTTCGTATTCGAAATGTGTTCTGCATTAAGTCTCCATAATCGCTTCGATTGCGTGTACATTGATTTCTCTAAGGGCTTCGACACAGTATCATTACCTAAGCTTCTCCATAAACTCTCAAGTTATGGTTTCAATGGTCAATTGCTTCAATGGATTAATAATTATCTATGTAATCGAACTCAGAAAGTCATAATCAACACCATCACTTCGGACGCGGTAGCTGTTACAAGTGGCATGCCCCAAGGCTCTGTTCTTGGACCTGTATTGTTCCTTCTTTATGTCAATGACGTGCTTGACTGCCTTGTTGGATCGACTTCAGCCCGCCTTTATGCTGATGACTTGAAATTTATGTCAACCAGAAGTTATAACTCCTCTTCACAAGTATCTTCAGACCTAAAACATACTCTTCTCAAATTTGATAATTGGTGTAAAACGTGGCAACTGAAGATTTCTATGCAAAAAAGCTTGCTGTTTACTGCTGGAGATCGATATACTCCTTCCGTCAACTATCATCTCGACAGCGTATCCCTGAAAAATTCAGTCACTGTGAAAGACGTAGGCTTTTTGATCTCATCAGATCTCAGATTTAGTGATCACTGTGCGCGCATCAGCTCAACCGCATATGCCAGAGCATACTGTATCCTAAAATCTTTCGTTTGCCACAACTCTCGTATCTTAATGAAAGCCTTTGTTGTACTTTCAACTAGTTTTGCCCTATTCTTCCTGGTGTCTTGAGCCGTGCGTCTACGAGCAGATAAAGGTGCTTCAGTCTAGTCTAAAAAGGACTGGGCGAGAAAAAGTATATGTAGTTGTATAAATATGCGTTGGTTGCTTGTAATCTTAAGACTGGTGTCCTTTCCTGTCATTAATTTTTTTTGAATAATTCTGTATTTAAACATTTTGTGATTTATCATCAGATATCTAGACTATGCATGTATTTGATGCTGCAGTCTTGCGCATTGGAAATTCTCGAAGACATGCTTAAACTGTCGTTCTCAAGTCGTAAAAGCTAACGCATATTGAGCAATGGGCACGAGAAAGTATCAAAATATAAACCATTGTCGGTACGTTTGTAGACCAGGCAACCTGATTTCACATTCCATGCAAATTTGAATTTCTCAGTATTGAGAAGCGTGAAATCCATTACCCTACATCTGTATAGCGGCGGTTACGGATAACAGAGCCGAGTTATCAACTTCACTTACTTTTATTTCTTCAATAACACAGTAAAATAAAGTTCATTGAGACGCACATACCTCTTCCTTGAGATCTTAACGCTCGAAGCAGTCAGATATTCATTCGATCGGCATGCCACTTGCAAACAATTCTGAATACTTTTCTGTTTATGCAAGCAGATTCAGATGCAATGATCCTCACAAGATAAATTTGTTCTCAGCGAAAGGAAATAGATAGAACTAACAATGACGAATATGATCACTTAAGTAAAAATGTACCCTAAAATTTAGACAACACATGCAGCAACAATTGGAAAGAAATACTGAAATGAACTTACTTGGGCGGAATCAATTACTTTGAATCAATTACTTGGGCGGAAATATAGCTTTGAATTGACTAATTAGAAACAAATCTTTTCGTTGGATATATTGCACATGTGTGCTAATGGATTTTAGAAATACAGTTTATGTTGAGCGGCATGATGAGATGATTTGCAAATGTATCTGTGCACATGATAAATAAATGGCTAAAAGTGTGTTGCAGCTGTTCAAATTGAACTTGTAAATTTTTGCTGTTATCATTTTCTGACAAGGGAATTGCTGCTATAACTCTGCTATATCTCTGGATTTCATTCATTTCACTCTGGAAATTGTTGAAAGAGCTCTAGAACGGTTGCCGCCTAAATTATCACAAACTCCTGATGATATCCCTCTACTTATTCTTCGACGTCTTGCTAGTACTCTCGCATTCTCATTAAGTTGCATTTTTGATCTATCCATGTCAACCGGCAAATTACCATCTACTTGGAAAAAAGCTCTAGTCTGTCCAGTCTTTAAGAACAAAGGATCCTCCTCTTCCCCCAGTAGCTATCGCCCGATCTCACTTACCTCTGGCTGTTGTAAGGTCATGGAAAGGGGAAATTCTGATGAAATATATTCCTATACAATGAGCCATAAGCTTTTATCCATGAAACAGCACGGCTTCCTGCCCCGACGTTCAACAGTTACACACATGCTCAGTTCGTATTCGAAATGTGTTCTGCATTAAGTCTCCATAATCGCTTCGATTGCGTGTACATTGATTTCTCTAAGGGCTTCGACACAGTATCATTACCTAAGCTTCTCCATAAACTCTCAAGTTATGGTTTCAATGGTCAATTGCTTCAATGGATTAATAATTATCTATGTAATCGAACTCAGAAAGTCATAATCAACACCATCACTTCGGACGCGGTAGCTGTTACAAGTGGCATGCCCCAAGGCTCTGTTCTTGGACCTGTATTGTTCCTTCTTTATGTCAATGACGTGCTTGACTGCCTTGTTGGATCGACTTCAGCCCGCCTTTATGCTGATGACTTGAAATTTATGTCAACCAGAAGTTATAACTCCTCTTCACAAGTATCTTCAGACCTAAAACATACTCTTCTCAAATTTGATAATTGGTGTAAAACGTGGCAACTGAAGATTTCTATGCAAAAAAGCTTGCTGTTTACTGCTGGAGATCGATATACTCCTTCCGTCAACTATCATCTCGACAGCGTATCCCTGAAAAATTCAGTCACTGTGAAAGACGTAGGCTTTTTGATCTCATCAGATCTCAGATTTAGTGATCACTGTGCGCGCATCAGCTCAACCGCATATGCCAGAGCATACTGTATCCTAAAATCTTTCGTTTGCCACAACTCTCGTATCTTAATGAAAGCCTTTGTTGTCTTTGTTCACCCTCTCTAGGAATATGGAAGTGTAATCTTTTCACCGTACCTCAAACGCGACATTTTTCGTATTGAGCGTGTTCAGAGATTCTTCACCCGCATCGTCTGTAAACGCTCTATATATGTAAACGTATACTATATATATACTATATATATGTATATATATATATATATATATATATATATATATATATATATATATATATATATATATATACACTCTATATCTGTAAACGCTCTCGTATCAAGTATGACAACTACTCTCACAGATTACAATTGTTAAAATTGAAATCTCTAGAATATAGGCGCATTTTGTTGGACTTGTACTTCTTGTATAAACTGTACTACAATCATTTCGACTTGTCGCTCAGCTCTTTCTTTACCACCTACCTTTCATCTCAAATTACTCGAGGTCAATCACGTAACAGCTGTCAGATTGTGCCAGTCTTTAAAGTTAATTCTAACTATCTCAGTGGATTGTTTTTCTTTCGCGTCATCAAAAGATGGAATTCATTAAACGATTCAATAGTGAAAGCTCCAACCTTCATGATGTTCAAGAACAGACTCAAATCAATTGATCTAAGTGAATTTTGCTCATACTGTGACTGCTAATATGTGATTTCGTATAAAATTATTTGACAAGTGCTCTTTATACCTGATGGTAAATTTTATTTAGATACATTCCTACATTCCATATTGAAGATGATTCTCATCATAATGAAGATCGAGAAGAGTCTCAATCTCATTGATCCGAGTGAATTTGTATATATTGTGACCATGATCATTAAAGTGTAAATTTTGTATAGATGATTTTGTTGCATTCATTCTTGTATTAGATGTTAAGCATTTACGTTCTTTTGCTCCATTGTGAGGACTCCCATTCAATGAACTCTTATCATGTCGTGATCATCACTTTCAAATTTGTAAATATAGGCCCTATGGATCTCACGTATTTTGTATATGGTATATGATGTATATCATGATGACTCTGGTCTCACATAATTTGTTTATGATGGTATATGATGTGCATGTACATCATGATCACTTGGTGTATTTGTAAATATATATCTCATGTATTTTTTATTGATGCTAAACTTTGCGTATGCATATGTAAGACGTTATCAACGCTTGCTTGTAAGTGCCCTTGCGGCCATTGCTTTGCGTTTTCTGTATATTTCAGAATAAACATTTATGACTTATGACTTATGACTAAATATCGACTTTTATCCCTCCATGCAGTATGCATGCAATAGCAGCTTCGTAAGGTCATGATTTGCAAGTACATTATAACGGTCTTTTAAGCTCATTGACAATAGGAGATCAGCCAAATGGACGCTAAAATATTTTGCCGAGCATGTACGTCCATGATTGTATGTTTACACTTTAATGTGGGTTGGGCTGTGGGCCTGCATAATGATTAGACATCGCTGCAACATCGACGTGGTTTGAATGAAGTCTTGATTCATATATGTGATTGTCACAAATGGAAAGCCTCAGGATTGTATTATTGAAAATTGAGTAATAACTGGATCACAAATTGTATAGAGAAAGAGATTCATTTAAAATGTCACTAAAATACAAACTGTATTAAGAAAGTAACTAATTATCATACTAACCGCACGCAAAACACTACAAGCAAACTATTACGCATTATATGATGATGAATTAATTAATAAGTAATGAAAATTAAATAAGTTGATACTAAATCACTTCAATTTAGTAAATGTAGCTTTATCTAACTCACATTTGATAGATAAGCTGCATTGTTTGCACCATTGTCACTATCATTATAGTCACAAATATGAAAGATAGGCCTCTATAGACCTATAGAGTGAGCAGCCTAATTAGAATACAATTTCTCCATGAAGGTGAGTGTAAAAACATTTAATAAATCAGAATTGACTATGAAAAATATGGTTGTGGCCTATGCAATCCTTGGACCTTTCGCATTTTAAAAAATAAGCTTGCTCGATAATCGCTGGAGCTATGTGTGGTAATTCAACGGATCGTATTTTGTTAGACACGAGAAATATATCACGGATTTTTTCGCCAGACATTTTATTTTTCGTAAAAAACTTTGCAGCTTTGCCCATCACTTAATTGGACCACAATTTCTATTGTATGCACCCTGATTTTGCTCTTCGAACAATTAAATTCCATGCTTTCATCTTAACACATCTCACTTTCTGGACTCGTAATGTTTTTCGTACATTTTTCCATTTGTTCCGCAGCACATATTTTTAAAGAAAAATATTAGGAATCATTTTGAACCATTTGCATTAAAAATTACAATTTGATTAAGCAGTTGGTCTACAAATATATATGTATATAATATATATAAATATGTGTGTACCAAATATACTGTAATACAAAATGAAGACATTCACATATTTAGTCAATGGAAATCTTTCATATATCCATTGGGATGGGAACTTACAAAGCTATAGTTAGGTATAGGTACTTACAGTAGAATTATGCACTATTGATAAAAATCAGCATCATCAGTTTTTGACATCGCCTGCTTGTGCATGCTTCGAAAGACGCTAATCCATTGACTGCGTATGGTGACGGATTCACACACTTCATTCGCCTTACCCGACTTTGGTTTTAGCTTTAGATAATGCATTTAGTAGTCTAATAAGAAATTTGTCGAAGTGCTGTAGTATCACGCAGTTCAAATGTACTTTGGTAAAAATTTAGGATCAAGAGAATATTTTGTTGTGGAAAAATTTGCTCACTGTTGTTACTGCCCAACCGTCTGTGACTTCAATGCTGTCTGTCTTGCATATCCTTCGTATTTGATATTTCTAAGATGGAAATCAATTGAAATTGGGTCACTCCTGATGAAACATGTCCGAAATATTTTGATGGATATTAATTTGAATGTTATACTCGACCTGACATCCAACTAAGCTGAGGTTTTTGAACGATTCTTATCAGAGCTGATTGTGATGTGCAACCGATTACTTGTATGAATAATGTCTATTTCCGGCATTGGAAGAGGAGCAATTCATTCATGGAACAAAATCTATTTTATAATCAGTTGGTAAGTGACTTCGAGTTTCTATTTTGATCTCGTTTTCGCTACATGAGAATCCAGTTGCAGATATTTTGCTTTCAATGATAACATCGGCGCATTCATAAAAATGCCATGAACTATTTTCTTCCATACTTTTGCATGTAGGCATATGTTATTACGAGTATATAACAGCTGATCTCTTTCCCGAAATAAGCTATTGAATTACGCATCGTACAAACTTTCTAAACAACTTCAGAATGCAAAATAGGAGATTGTAGCTCAGTTAACTCTTCTGTTCTAGGTAATAAGAGCTCTCCACAATGATAATAGGTCTTGAAAATTTCAGAATGATTCTTGATTAAATATTGGTGTTTTCACAAAATGTCGTCGAGTTTACAAATAAATACTTGATTAGAATGCCGGAAGCAGGGATTCACTAATTTTTTCAGTCATAATTCAACTTAAGATCTTCTTTTTTCATTTCCTGCAGAAAATAATTTGTTGGCTTATATATAGCGGAACAAGCAAATTTTTAATTGAATTTAAAGCATCTATTGTCACGCTTTTAATGACAATTTTGCTGAGTTTCTTCCTCTTTACATTTTCCATAATTAAGACATAAGGATATAGTGCATTCTCTTGAAAGAGTATATGTGAACTTAAACCGTACGCAATGAAACCTCTGATCGACTTCATCTTTGAGATTGACTTAGAGTTTCAGGTGCATATCATCTCGACAAATCAAATCCAAATTAGAAGATAAATGCATGCAAGTTATATAGCGTGAGAAAAGTTAGTTTGCTACGATGAAATAATCAGTTTCAAAGCTTCGAAACAATTTTCCTATGTCCCCTTTCTTCTGTGATTACGCATCACAGTGTTGGAACCGACCGGCCGGCCGGCCACGCTCAAGAATTTTGAAAGCCGACCGCCCGGTTAATTTTAGTAGGCCTATGTTGACTATTAACGATGCATTCACTCTATGGAAGAAATCGCTTAATCAATCAAAAGAAAAATAGCATTTTGGAGTGTGTATAATAAATGCTTCATATTTGAAGAGTACCTATCCATACGTACATGCATACTATGTGACATAAATGTTCCGAATTGTTTCTTAACCGCCGCCTCACTGAGGGGGGGGCGTTTTTCGCCCCCTGGAGAATTTTTGAATATCTTTTAAACCAAGCAAGCTATGGCCACAAGATTTCAATTAGCTTACTTTCTGCGTATTATACAACTTTTGACAGAAGGATGATAAATTTGGCACAATGCTTTTGGCGTGAAAGCTATTTCACCATTTGAATGTTCGGAATAATTTGACTTATTTCGGTATATACTCCCTTCTAATATATTGCGACATCAATTCTTGATGAAATAAGTTGAGATTGCAGGATTCTTCCTATTAATAAAGAGACATTCACAAATGCAAAATCTTTGAATTTGAAATTGTCTGCTTATTATGTATGCATGTTTGATACCTAAAATTCAAATTTCAAATATGATTTTTTATTATATTTGTACCTTTTAGTTTGAATCTGATCAGCAATTATTGAAATTTTTCAGAATCATATTGCTTTTAGCCTCAGTATCTTGTTAAAAGTCACCGCATTGGGTTGCTTATTCACCTGCAGAAACTAAATACTAAAATGTGCGCTTTTATGGTGATATTTGACCTGAACTAAAAGCTTGAATTATTTGATCTTTGACCTCATCTATTACAATGATGTAGTCTCAGAATGATTAATAATCATCGCTTTATTAACCACTTTGACCAAATCTTTCGATTAGTGTATGGTTTATTAGTTTTTGGTCATTTTCCATTTCAAATAGTAGCGATCTAGTGGAAATTTGTCGAAAATTGGCGGTTTTTGACCATTAACCTTCACCTCAGCCCAGGGATGACCTTAGAAATTTGGGTCCAATAGATAAGAAGATCAGCAGCCCCAGTGGGGCGCGTTCGGGGAAACAGAGCAGTGGCGTGAGGGTCAAGATGATCATGCTTACTTGCCGCATGTCCTCTAATAAGCAACATAATTAATATTTTAAGCACAGCAGCTGATTTTCTGGATGGCAACTAGAAATAATTGTAAGAGCCTTTTACCAGCTTGCATGTAGCTCGGGTAAGATAGCCAATATAACCTTCGCTTTTGGAAAATTCAGATCACAAGATTTCATATCATGTATAATAAGCATGTAGAAGATCAGTTTGAAAATTTGATTTCCAGATGTTTTTCTGAATCCCCATTCAATGCCTATTCTGTTAATGCGTAGTTTGGCAGAATTGGTGCAATAGATTAGGAGATCAGCCTCCCGAGTGGGGCGCGTTCGGAAAAACACCGCGGTGGGGTGAGGGTTAAAGAGTTAAAAAATCACTAACTTATGTATGTAACTAAACGTGCTTTATCTCAAATAACAATTCTTCAGAGTCATATATTCTAGTATATGAATTTCTATAGCAGCAAAGCAAAAATCAAGTTCTTCTTTCTTTTAAGGTCCAACTTGTTTCCATCGACCTTTGAAAGCGCGGGACACCGAAGTTCCGTCAACTTCTGCATAATTCTAGCTTTAATAGAAATCGACCTCAAAAGAAAGAGGAGCTTGCCTTTTGCTGTGCTACTAAAAAATGTCTGATCTGTCGTCGTTTGGTCAACTGTATGAATTTTGTAAGAATTGTGTATTTCTTAGCCCATCTACCGAAAGATTGTTTCACGTCTCGGATAATTTCATTACATGGGATAGTTTATTTAAAACATGAAGCTTAGGAGTTGAAATGAATGATTCGATTTCACTGCAACCACATGTAATACCAGTAGCTCCTACTGCCCGAGCACTTGACAATGGATGGTAGAGCATTGTCTGAAGTTAACGGCATGCGATAAATTTTGATTGACGTTGTGGGTTGTCAACCGCGCCCGGCCGGTTTCAACACTGAGGCATCGCATATAGAATTTTCTAGCAATGTATTCACCCAGATTTTGTAAAATGCTTTAGATATATATCTCGTAGTAGATCAACAGATTTACTTTGTTAAAAGGCTGCCGGTACTTTTGTAATATTTCTAAGCAATTATTTGGCCTTTCCGAAATCTTGCACCGGTCCGGGCAATGTCTGTGCACGGTTTATGTTTCCAGAAACTCTATATTTATCGCTGTGGTAAACTTACGGAAAAGCCCCAAAGCATGTGTTTCAATAAGAACATAGTATTTTTGAAATAGTAAAACAAACCACAGGTTCAAATTTTAGTTAGATATCGTTTTTGGCAACATATGAGCATATTAAGCATCTTCTTTTGGTTTTCAAATTTTGTTAAAAATTTGCGGTGGTTTACTCCTCACATTTTTTATTATCATTTCAGCGATTCTGATTTCTATAGTAGCCTGCTGCTGAATTAGCTGAACTCAAAGCTAATCACATCCATGAAGTGTCCCACTACTTGAAACGTTAGCCCACCTTTGAGATAGATGACTCGTATGCAACATACAAAACTTGCAAGTATTAAGTCATGGCATGCATGTGCACTTATGAAAATTACCTACTTTGTCCATGACTCTGTCCTACAATTATGTTTCATGACTGGCTAACAGTTTCTCTGCTTGAAGCACATGTACAGGTATGTTTTCTGCTAGAGCTGCATGTACTCGTACACACTTTTTCTAAATAAATCACATACTTTTTCCAGGTCGATGAAAACCATGTGAAGCGGGATGCTTGCCTTCACAGTATTTCTCCACGCAAGACGAAAAACCCCAAACCTGTTGTTCCCAAACCTGGTCTGAATTCGAATTTATTGTCAGCTATATCAACCAACTCTCTCAGCCGCCTTTCAATTATCCTTTCACAAACTTTAAGCGAAACTTAAGTGCAACTAGTATTTAAGCCTCACATTTGGCAAGTAATCATAAAGGTGAATCTCTTTGCAAATTTCAATTTTCAACAAACAGTCATGTCTTAATATTTTTTTACTGTAACGAAAATTATGCAATTATCATTCATATATTGAATACCAACACGTGTGTTTCATAATTCAGGGGTAACCGTTGTTGGCAATTGCCTCCAAGGGTGATAGTTCGATATCAAAGAAATGTTTGTTATTTAATGTTGTCTTAGTTTGTCGTTGAACATTATTGTTGAAAAGCGTTTACAAAATCTGAGACCGTATTAATGGACCTACATATGCACACTTTTCTCATATCATGCTCATTATTTTTTTGATTTGATGATAGTTAGACCATATTATCGGTAGTATGTGATATGGTTAGAACTATAACCATATTTCCCATTAGTTTAGACAAAAGCTGAAAATTTTATGTTTGGATGATAGAATAAGTGTGAGAGTTCGTTTGAGTTATTATAAGACCCTTTCTTGTGGTCCACTGCCTGTGAAGGAAGAAATAACCTCAGTCGATATTGTTGGAATTAGGAAATAGGGATCATTTTATCTCTTGCTGTGAGTTTAAACTTAATATGAATTATTGACTTCTTTTCTTGAATAATTCTTTTTTAATCTTCTTGAATGAAATTGAATTGATAATAAATGATTTCCTCACTATTTTAGCTTAGCAAATAGCTGTGCATGCTATTCAGCATAAATTAGTACAAAAATTGCATATGAAAATGATGATTTTCCTGTTTAACTCAATGATGAAGCTGATATTTGAAAAAGAAAACACAATCAGCAGTTTTCACTCATTATTCAGGAGTAATCAACAAACAAAGAAGACAATGATGGTTTTACAAAAGGTGAAATGGTGGAAGCTGAAAGAAGAAAATGTGGCGAAGGTTTTTCGCGAGAAGCTCGTCAACAAGGATTGGAAATCCTGGAAAAAATTGAGCAACGATTTGTACGAAGCTGGGAAAGTAACTTGTGGTACCACGCGTGGAGGGACTTACTGAGATAAGGAATCTTGGTGCTGGAATGCAGATGTCAAAAGTGCTTTGACGGCAAAGAGGGAAGCTTTCAAGGTATGGAGAAACGACGATGCGGATGCAAACAGAGAGGTGTACAGGGAAGCAAAGAAGGCAGCCAGGAAACCTGTGTCATCAGCGGAGGCTGAAAGCCTAACCAACGTATACGATAAGCTTGGACGCCAAGCGGGAGAGAAATTGGTGTATAAGATCGTGAGAAGCCGGGACAGAATGACAAAAGACAACATCGAAGGATACTATGTGAGGGACGATCGAGGAAATTTGTTTATTGAGCTTGACAGTAATCGGCAACGATGGCGCGAGTACTTCGAAAAACTTCTCAACGAAGAGAGACCTCACGCCAACTGCGGTATGGCACCTCGAAACGATGCAGTAGTCCCCGAAATCACTCCTGCGGAAGTGGAACATCAGCTATCAAAGATGGCCTATAACAAGGCTGTTGGGAGAGACGACTTGGCTATCGAAGCTTTGCGCGATAGCCAAGACAAGATCGTCAAGGTGATAAATTCAATCCTAATCTTCGCCAAGATACCGGAGAGATCGAGAGAGGGTACACTGGTCCCGATTTACCAGAAAAAGGGATCACACAGAATGCAGCAATTACAGAGGTATAAATCTATTGTGCCACGGTCCTAAGTTGCTGGAGCGAATCATCTGCGACAGATTAAGACAGATAACAACTATTGATAGAAACCAGTTCGGATTTATGCCAAGTGTCTCAACCACAGAACCTACTTTCACCCTCCAAATGAGGTTAGAGGATGCCCTCATGCAACAGAAAGACTTTAGAGCGGTGTTCGTCGACCTGGAGAAGGCGTACGACACAGTACCGAAGGAGTACGTCCCCTACATTCTCAGGAAAAGAACTGTGCCTGAAACGTCCAGTTGATGCAGGACATGTATAGTGACAGCAAGATAATAGTAAGATCAAAACACGGTGATACTGACCGCTTCAACGTTTCGGTGGGTCTATATCAAGGCTCTGCTCTAAGCCCCTACCTCTTTATCCTACTATTAGAAATATCAAAGTCGATCAGAGGGAATGGAGAAAATGACATACTAGAACTACTGTTTGTCGACGATCTGGTAATATCAGGAGACGCAAAAGAGAAGGTCCAAGCGCGCCTGGAAGAATGGCGAGAAGCCCTCGAAACCCATGGTTTACGACTCAGCAGAACTAAGACGGTGTACCTCAGCACGAAAGAAAGTGAGCGCATCCATCTGCAAGGCACCGAAATCCCGACTGTTGATACTTTCAAATACCTCGGTACTGTCTTGGATGACAAAGGCACATCACGGAGGGACATGACGGCGAAAACACACGCAGGTTGGCAGAACTGGAGAGCTACAGTGAATGTCCGGTGTCCTGTGTGACAAAAAGATGCCTCTACGACTCAAGGGCAAAGTTTTCCACACAGTGGTCCGACCCGTAATGCTGTACCACGCTGAGCTCTGGGCCCCGAAGAAGGCCGACCTTACAACGATGGAGGTATCAGAGATGGGGATGCTGCGGTGATCTATGGGGAAGACAAAGAAGGATAGAATAAGAAGCGATAAGATCCGCTGTATGCTTAAAGTGCCCCCAAAAAGCAAGGAAATTCAGACCCGCCGACGGAGATGGCTCGGACATCTGCTCAGAAGATCAGAGGATAGCATCTGCAAAACAGCATGGAAACAAGAACCTGTCGACAGAAGAAAGGGAAGACCGAGAACAAGCTGGAGAATTGTGATAAAGAGTGGAATGAAGGTCAGATCGCTAACCGAAGATATGGCTTCCGACAGAGCCATGTGGAAGCAACGTACTGAGGGACCACCCCGTGCTACCCGATCATCCGGGAGGCTGAAACTGGATCGAGCCCGGCCAAGGTGAGCATTCAGGAATTATCAGCTGTTAGTTGAGAGAAGCCCCATTCCGGCTTATGCAGTATGCAAAGAACTAATTGAAAACTATGAATAAATCTGCTTGCTTATCATACCTTTAATTATCGAAGTTGTGGTAAGTATCTACAGATGGGTATAGCAATATCCGCTTCAATCTTTGGTGCTCATACGTAAATTTTCAAAGAGAGCGCTTTTGAATAAAACGCCTTGTTCTTCAGCTTGAAATACGGACTCTTATAGAATTTAATAGAGGTTGTTCAAAATGACATGTAAATTTATAGAGAATTCTCAAAAAGGGTCCTTTGAATCTCTTTTCACCAGCTAAAGTGAGAAACCATGCACTTTATTTCACTCCTGGAGTAGTCCAGTTCTGTAATTTGATGATGGCTGTGGAAAACATGGCAAAGACTATCAGCAAAATCCGATTCGCGATACAGAATATTTCCTTCCCAACACTGTCTGAGTTGAATTTATTGATAATGAATTGTTACCGTCTTCAGTCGGTGATAAATTGTTTCTGCCGAAGTTATAAAGTATCGCTTTGATCATAGGACACAATTGACATTCCTACTGTAGGATTCTTTCCATTAATCAAAAGGAAATGAGTTCATTAGTGTGTACCTTTCGAATATGTCTGCTTGTGGTAGATGCATTGAAAATAGAAATTTTTCCACCTATAAGTCAAGGTAAGAAAATGTATGCTGACATTTTGTCATTGAATAATTAATCAAGATTTTAACAACAGTGCTTAAATCAACATCGATTTATTTAATTCTTCTCAATTTTTTTTTGTTGTACCAATATATTTTGACGATCATGGAATTACTTCTATTAGTTTGAAATTTCTGCAGACAATTTCCCTTTTTTAAGGCATTTAGTTCAACGTTTCCAAGAAAACTGTTTTTAACCATTATTAAATAATCCATGCTTCATAGGAATCCCATTACTGCTAAAATAGCAAACATCTGAATCTGTCAGTATATCTGCCAAAAATCGGTTGATGCTTCTGAAAATATTAACCACATTCCATCTGGCATTTTTTTAACTTAAAATCTTGGTACCATCTGCGGCCTACTGTCTGTTGTAAACAGGAAGTAGCATATAAATGGCGTCATTTCAAATTGAAGTTCTATTTACATATCTCAACATCTTTTCTATTAAACCTGATAGGCTTTTCCAATCACTGTATCTTACATCATTCTGATATAAAGTTGCTCCAATATAAAACTGACACTCATGACACCTCATGGATGGAAGGCCTACCATGAAGGAGACGTTTATTGTGTAGAGGCTGACCAGATTCGTGACATTTGATTAAAAATCCTAGAAATCTTTGAAGAGCCTTCTTAGAAAGCTCTCGAAAGTGCTCAATTTCACATGTAAGGACAGATAATGCTCTTGGCACGCTTACATTCTTTCTGATGATGTGTTTTTCAATTAAAAGACGGTTCCCAAAAAGCATCCAGTAACACACAATACCACACGGTGTAGGTAGCTTCCATTGACTGACAATAATGAGTTGCAGATAGTCTGTCATTGCCTCAATATTGGCAGGCATTTGGATTCTGTCATTGTCCACGGATCACCTAATAAAAAAGGAATGCTAAGAAGCCTTAGCTAATGTAAGTCAAAGGCTCATCAAGCAATGGCAATCTCTGCTGCATACATATCATCTACTTAAGTCAGTACCGTTACACTCAAATGCTATGCTATAGTCACCAGCATAGCATAAAGATATTAGAGAACCAATCAGGTAAGTAAGAGTGCTCCCTATCTTATTAAGTGCGTCAAGATATTCCCGTGTGCGCCTACTACTGATGAACGTCGGGTCTGGTTTCATGATTTTCAAAATCCGACTCAAACTAAAAGCCAATCCGAATCGTGCCCGAATTAGAGGTCGGGTTGAGTCCAGAAATTATAGCAGAACATGATAGGAAAATGCCGGAACCCGAACCGACCAGATTAGATCCGAAACCATTCGTGGTATTGTACATGCACGCACAATATTCGCATGACAGGAAAGCGATCCTACTGCAGAAATCCCGGTAATTTCATAACTGCATTAGGGTACGTCCACATTACAAGCGATATTTTCACCGAGCGATGGACAAGCCGCACCCTAGCTGTGAGCTGCGAGCTTTGACTGTCCACATGACAAGCGCCATCGCTAGGACACAGCTAGCACAACGCTCGCTCAAAGCGCGGTGACAGCTTGTGTGGCCACATCATAAGCGCCCATCGCTAGCCGAGAGCTCGCTTGGCGCTAGCTAGAATCGATCAAAAGTACATGATTCATTTTCACAAAGAATGTCTATAGAAGAATACGTTCTGTTGAGTGCCTCTTGAAATCTTGAAATCCTGGGATCGGGAAAATATCCCGGGATTGCGAACCCTAGAATGAATGGTGATATTATTTTTACTTTTCAAAAGTACAGTTCGGCCTATGTAGAGATAAGCTAAAAGCGGTTGGATTTGAATGCATTTTCATCTGTAACATACAATGATTTTGAACTTACCTGTCATGCCGGTTTTCTCCGCAATATCTTGAAAAGTTTTTGATCGATAATCACGATTCATAAATTGTCGATACTCTTTTTTCCACAGTTCGGGTTTCTCCTGTACCAATGCAATAAATTCAAAGACTTTATCTGTATCTGACATGATAGTCCGGGAGCTAGCGTGAAGTTGTGCAGGGAACGAGGTAGTACATAAAACTTTCACATAGCATAGTACACCTCTAACCTACTGCAAAACTTCGCGTCTGCCGGATCAGATCATCTGCTTTTCAGAAATAGATAGGATAACACAATCCTATGTATTTCGAGTGGTAAAATTGTGACATTTAAGGTGTTGACTCCATTTTTTCGAATTTTTGCTCATAAAAGTTACACAAATTGGTATTTTGTTGAACTGGTTATTATAGAAATCATCTACAGATCATGATCTTTCAAATGAGTTATCATTCAGTGACAGAGGATGAAGTAAAGTGTACAAACAGACACTTTTCGTTAAAGTATATAAACAATTTCCCTGAAATTTCTATGTTAAAATTTGCATTTGCACCAACGAAAAGTGTCTGTTTGTACACTTTACTTCATCCTCTGTCACTGAATGATAACTCATTTGAAAGATCATGATCTGTAGATGATTTCTATAATAACCAGTTCAACAAAATACCAATTTGTGTAACTTTTATGAGCAAAAATTCGAAAAAATGGAGTCAACACCTTAAATGTCACAATTTTACCACTCGAAATACATAGGATTGTGTTATCCTATCTATTTCTGAAAAGCAAATGATCTGATCCGGCAGGCGGGAAGTTTTGCAGAAGGTTAGAAGTGTACTATGCTATGTGAAAGTTTTATGTACTACCTCGTTCCCTGCACAACTTCACGCTAGCTCCCGGACTATGACTTCGATCCTCACATTGTGCACGCAAGCAACTTTCAGGTTGAAACGGAAATGAACGCCTCAGTATCTGTCCATGTTTCTCGTTCACCCATTTTACGTCATGTCTTAAAATAAACATTTGGCATCGCTCAAGCTTTGAGCGGTGATAAATATCGGGAAGTAAACCATCGCTCATAGCTAGCTGTGGGCTATAGGAGAGAGCGTGTAGTGCGGACATTGCTACTGCAACATGCAGGATATTTATCGTCGCTCGGCCGCGGCGCAGCTACCGCGCAGCTCAAAGCTCGCAATGTGGAGTTACCCTTAGGGTCTCATCCTAGCTTTAAATCGACCTATTTAAACACCGTGTAGGTAGTCTTCAGGAAGGGCATTCAGACAAATTTAATGTGCTCTCTGTCGGATACTCATATTTCCACTGTATTTGCACTGTGTTTTATGTTAATTAGTGCACGTGAAAGGAAATACAGGAAGGTTTAGCGCGACTTGTGGTTTTGTCTTACCGACATTTATCCTCTCGATACATAATACTCTCCAGTGGGGTAAGCACTCCACTGACCAATTCTATAGAATAGAAATGATGAGAAAACTGCAAATCAACAAAATCATCAATCACTTTCGGGCTTACGGAATCACGTCAATGTGGTCAACACATATCGTTGCAAGGCAAGATGATGTCTGTTTGTTATTTGTATCTACAGTTAAGGCAATTTCACGAAAAGTGTCAGCCTTGGCTCAGTCAGGTGACTAAGAGTATCTTTTTTCCATTTTCCTCAGTTTTCGAAACTTATTAGAGAAACTGATGCCCCACTTGATGCTGTTTCAACAGATGACCCTATGCTTTCGCTTTGAAAATAGTGATTGAAAATTGGAAAATAGATTTCAGGATTTCAAAAGGATTAATGATAAATTGAGCCCTGTGTCCTCACTCACCCAAATTGGCTGATGACGAGTTCCAGGATGAGCATCTCGAATTGAAGCACGACGACAAGTTGATGAATAGGTTCGAAAAAGGTGCTGATCACATAGAAACGTGGAAGTTGTCTGTCTCATATCCAAAACTTCGAGAATTAGCTTGAAATATCAGCGTTATTTTTGGTAGCACATGCGCTTGACATTTCTGAGGCATCTTTCTCGAATATGAAATTCTAAAAAATAAGTGCCACTGAATGACGTAAATCTCGAAGCAATCATCCGTTCGATGGTTTCCGAAATGAAACCCAAGCAACAGTATTCAAGAGTAATACAGTCATTAATGTTCAGTTTTGTTGTGTCAGTCTTCCCCTGCGTTCAAAATGATGTACTTCAAATTCCCGTAGTTATTATTCTTCATATCATTTTTAGATATATTTGAACTGTATATATTTCTAAAACCCATTACGATTGTACTCTCCGCAGGTTCAACTCGACAAACAAATGGTTTAATAGCAATTGTTTTATATTTTTTAGTAATTGTTTTATTTTTACTCTTGATAAATCTGTGCTCCAATGATAAAGTCAACTAATGATGTCAATTCTCGTATAGTAGCAAAATATCAAATTTCCTCTGATAGTGTTTTAAAAAATATGCATGGTTATCCTTTTCAAAAAAATAATAGGGCTGTTCATAGCCTCCACGGTCTCTGACTACACGTCAGACTATGCAAATAATCTTCAATCATTTATTAATCATATTATCAATATGCTTCAGTTTTTCAGTGTAACTTCAACATGGTTATTTACATCTGCATCTGCAGGCTTAGCAAATTATAATTGCTACATATATGGGCATATATTCATCTGTTTACCGCTCGCGATGTCACAGCAATAAAAATGAAGTTTGGCAGCCTTAACAATGAGGTGATGTTTGGCTGTTGCCTTGATAGAAGTTGTATCGCATCCCTGATCTACAACCATTGCATTGAATAATTGTTGCAATGCACCTCTTGCATGTTTCACTCAAAGTGGTTTCAATAATTGGATTCTTCTTTTGACTTAGCAACATCGACATTGTTATGATAGGCTACCTGAGCATGTAGCTGAAATGACCATCAACAAACAATGGTCGGATTTCCATGTTTACTTTCATGCAAGTATCCATGCTGGATATGGAATAATACGTGGGTTGACTGAAATGTAATGCCTCCTAGTCTCTAAATACTTCCATATATGTTCACTTCAGAAAATATAGCTTCCCACAAGTATGCTTTATTATTATCTTTACATGGGTTATTACTTACTTTACCGGAAATCAGTAAAATATCGATTTAAAGAACAATCATTATTTTTCCACGTAATCACCACCAGTCTGTGTGCATTTCCTCCAACGATGCACCAGTTTACGGAAGCCATCGAGAAAAAATCTTTATGTTGAGCTCTTATCCATCTCCTGACTTCTTTCTGAAGCTCCTCACTTGTTTCAAAGCGAATCCCACGGAGATGCTCTTTCAACTTCGGAAACAAGTGAAAGTCACAAGGCGCAAGATCTGGGCTGTATGGTGGATGATCCATACAGCCCATCCAATAATCCAGTGCACTGATGGCTTCAATGGTGGCATGGGCGGTGTGAGGTCGTGCGTTATCGTGGTGCAATATAATCTTCTTATTTCTCCGAACCCGACGTAATCGCGCTTTCAAAGCCTTGAGAGTTGAGATATATCGAGCAGAGTTTATCGTCCTTCCATGCTCTAGAAAATCGATGTGAATGACACCACTCACGTCCCAAAACACAGTGGCCATCACTTTCCCGGCGGATGATTGGGTCCTGAATTTTTTCCTAGTGGGGATCCACGATGACGATATTCCATCGACTGGCGCTTTGATTCAGGTTCATAGTGGTGCACCCAAGTTTCATCCGAAGTCACGATGCTGTGCAAGAATTCATCTCCTTCAGACTCGTATCGCAGCAAATTTTCTTGACAAATTCGAAGTCTTGTTTGTTTCATGTCCGGTGTGAGCATACGAGGTACCCACCTAGCACACACTGTGCGGTAGTTTAAACTGGCAATAATGTGTCCAACACGTTCTTGAGAGATCTCTAGCACTTCAGCAATCTCTCGCTGAGTGATTCGACGATTGTCTTGGATCATGCCATCCACCGAGCCCATGTGATGGTCATCAGTGGCACAGACAGGGCGTCCCCTTCGATGTTTGTCTTCAAGATCGAGGCTTCCAGCATCCACCTCCGAACTTCTACGTGCCCATCGTCGAACATTACTGACATCCAGACATCCTGAGCCATAAACATTAACCAATCTTTGATGGATTTCGACGGGAGGAACCCCTTCAGCAGTTAAAAATTCGATGACAGCACGTTGCTTGATTCGTACCGACAACTGTGCATCATTACCCGTCATTTCAAGATTGCTCATGGTGACACAATGCACAGTAAAATGGAAGCAACAAGTTAGATAGTCACGTGCACGCAGCTATTCGATTTGAATCAATATCTATGGTCATAACGCGCGCTTAGAATGAATGACAATAGTGAAGGCATTACTTTTCAGTCAACCCACGTATCAACAAGAAAACAAAGTATTTATTCATGTGTGTTGTCAGCTAGACAGGTATATTACGAGTATATCAACATTTCTTCACAATCTCAAAAATTGTCGGCCACTTTTTTGAAAGCCTACAATGAAGGCGGTCAAACTCGGTGAAAAGGCGGTGAAGGCGGTGAAAAATGAGTAAAATTCCTTAAACCACGGTGATAAGAAATTTCGGATTGACTTTTATACACACTATACTACGCATCATAATGTTTCTAAAATATGCACCCAGGCATCAGTGTATTTCCAAGAAATTTCCTAGAAGCTACGAATTCTATAGCTAAATCAGTGATACTTAAAAGTCACATGCTCGCACAGGATGACTGGGAAATGACGCCAATTTCATGCGAAAATGGCCGTTGATGACAGACCGACTGACGGATCTTACGTCACATTTCCATCGCCGTCGTATACATTGCATTACGCGGCTGGTCACGACACTCTACTCTTCACGAAATGGTTGACGTTAATACAGTGAAGGCGAGAGAGTTTGTGACTGGTCCCAGTAGTTCCCACCAATATATAATCCATAGTCTTTGGTTCCCACGAGGATTCATTCATAACAGCATTCTAACATGACTAGGAAATGAAACAGCTTGCACAAACTTGAAAAAGATCATTCGATGCAAATTGTGAGTGGCGATTCATGTAATCGGTAGCGAAATTCGAGGGACGAACTGTGAAATTTTTGCGAGAGAGAAGGAAGTTTCACGCATAAATAACAAAATAAAAAATGCGTTTATTTCTCGAATGACCTTGATGACATTGTTCAGTAGAATGAGGAATTCATGCAATGAATGATTACGAATATTATGTGCTTGTCAGATTGCGTGATATGACAATATATAGAATGCAAAAGAAGATGATGTTTTGCCAAATAGATGAAATAAGAGGATGATAGGGCACTGGAAAGATAGGACACAAAAAGTAGAACATAAATAGCATTCAAAGTCATTTAGTCACTTCATAATTCACATGAATTGAATGAATGTGCATTAATATAGATTGCGTATTGTTGGACAACTGTTATTGCTTAATTCAATTATATTTAGATAATTACAGGTACCTGTCAACAAGACTGTTATAATACTCATAAAAGACGGGGATCTCAGCTTTAGAAATACATGGTTTGCTTTAAATCATAGCAAAAATTGTAGCTCGAAAAAACGGTCTAAGACATGACTTTAAGACTATTCTTGTCCTATTGATAGTACAGTTATTCAATCTCTGTTAGAAGCGTCATATCTAGGTTTCAAGAAAAACATTAACAAATCTTTGTGTCGTTTTATATTCCTAGTGTGCCAAACTAAGTCTATTAAATTGTCAAAAAATTTCAATTTCCAGTGTGATTTTGATTTTGATTGTAAACACTAAACAGTTTGCAACAATAACTTTTCGCAGATACTCTTTGGCAAGATGATGACACCGATCAGTCAACATACCTCTATACTCGCACATGGAGAAGCTTCTCTTCATGTCATAACTGGTAAAAGAGCAGAATTTTATCAAGGATGTTTCACTAGATCAAATTCCGATCGGAAAAGAAGAAAGGTCACTCACTTTAATCACTTTCATGTGTCGGCGGAGGTGGTTTTTTTATTGGTCACTGTTAAATTGATCTTGTATCTCGGGATCCCGGCTAAACTATTACTATGATACTACTACTATGATACTTACGAAGACAGCAGAAAGCTATTTGTGCAAAAAACATATTAATGAGGCTCCATCACGAACGACTGCATCTTACAGGAAAATTTTATTGCTAGAAACTTGAAGCATTGTTGCAGACAGACCAAAGAACAAGGTATGGACGACCAATGGCGACGACTGAGATTAAAGATGAGCACATGGGAATGGCTACTCAAGCAACTTCTGATGACCTCACCACATCTACAAGACGAATTGAGTATGTCAAGATCCTCAGTGAGACGTATTAGGAAAATTGAAGGTTATCACCCATTCAAACCGCTGTGTTCGCCAGTCCTAACAATGGTGTTGATGACAGAAGGGTGGAGTTTCGTCAAATTACTCTTACAGAGCATCATGAGGACCTCGCCCTTCATCGAAAGCTTGCATTATCTGATGAATGAATGTTTCTCCTATCAGGGTATGTTGACAAGCATAATGTGCGCGATTGGGTAAAAGAAAATCCTCAGGAATGATTCTGTAACCCTGGACGAACCCAGTTTCTTAGTTTGGACATAGATGGATTATTCAGGAATGATTGGATATGATATACTCGTAAGTATCCAGGCAATGAATTCGGACTACATTGTGTTTCCTCATTTTCGAAGGCATCGAGAATCGTACTACCAACAAGATGGACCCCATGCCCATTACAACCGCGGCAACAAGAACATACTTAAACAACAGTTGAGTGGGAAATGAAGACGATACCCAATCGAATGGCAGATATACGAGTCGCCGCACCTCACACCATGTAATTATGGTTATGGGCTACCTCCGATCAAAAGTATGCATTAATGGAGAGACAATCATTATCAGCAGGGTGACGCTTTTTTAAAGTAGGTTGCAGAATAAATAATAATATATATATTCAAGTGGAAATTTAAGGTGTTTTTCATAAAACACACATCGCATCACCCACATACTGGCATAATGTGCATACCGGCATGTATAGCATAAATACAGTCCGTTTCATAAAAAGTGGATCATCCTAAAATTTGACTAAATAAAACATAAGTATGATACAGAAAGCATTTTTCATGTTATTTCATGTCCCTAATATATTTAAATGTCCTTATATAATCTGACAAGCTATGATACAGTAACGGTTCTTAAGAAGCTAATATTTTGTGGCCCTGCCCTTATTGTCAATGACATTACCAATTCGTCTAGGCATTGATTCGATGATATCGTTGATTTTTGACTGATCTAACTTTCTCCACTCTCTTTTTAACAGTGACGTAAGTTGTGATACGCCATCTGTAGGTAGCAGTGAACGACGAACGTTACGTTTTAGAATACTCCATACATTTTCTATGGGATTCAGATCAGGAGAACGAGCTGGCCAAGATAATGTCCTAAGCCCTAATTGAGACTTGCATAAGTTGACTCTACTACTCCTGTGACACGTAGCATTATCATCCATCAATAACCAAGTCGATGGATCACCAAGTTGATCTGTCATTTGGCCAATGTTCATTCGTAAAACATTCACATAGCGTTCAGAATTCATGGTTCCTTGCTGTATGTGAAGTCTTCTACGAATAGTGGACTTAGAAATAGACGAGTATAGTGCAACCATCTCAGTTAACGAGAGACTTGGATCAACTTTAACAAATCTCAAAATTAGGCGGTCTATACGTTTGGATGTTTTGTGTGGACGGCCAGAGCCCTCTTTACGACAGAGTCGAAAATCATCATTATGCCATCGATGCACATTTGTGTAAGGGACATTTAGTCGCTTGCTTGTAGCTCGCAAAGAAAACCCTGACACTTTGCCTTTTGTGAATGCGATCTCGTTATTGTTCATTTGTGCTTCGTATTGTTTTCAACCGGTAAGAGATAGATTTCTAGCTGAAAGCAATCAGGAGTGCTGCCAACACCACCGCAACGAAGTCAGGAAGCTATGGAACATGAAGTCCAGTTAATCACATGTAGCAGTTACATTATTTTTGATGAATAATGATGCTATACTGGCTCTGATTGACCGATTTTCTTTAACAATGATTATCGATAAATTGATTGATTAACAATGATTCTTTAACAATGATTTTAAATGATTTTGTGTAACATTGCTAAATGAAGATGAAATTATCTACTACCTTTTTATCTATAACAGGAAAACAACTCAATATTCATGCTTGAAATTTTCAACAATGATGTTAGTAAGTACAACTGACATATCTTCCAAATTTCAGAGAAATTCGTTCAAGTTTGGCGGAGTTAGACAAAGTTGAAGTTAAGGCGATGTTTAAGGGTGATCCATTTTTTATGAAACAATCTGTATATGTAGCAATATGTAATTGAATTATAAAAATGTTATACGTGTTCTCCGATAAAGAATTTCGGTTCACCCGGCATATAGCAGTTGATTTAAAAGTAATCTATCCCAGTAAACTAAATGTCGTAAAGCGTTTTGATCTGATTGATTTAATGCAAACAAAATGGCATTATACTCTACTGCGTGATGCCAACACGGACAGTAAAAACCGAGTTTAACCTCCTACCAAGGCATGTGATTTCGATGCAATCAACTGCAAGCAGAGCAAAGAAGCCATTACGACAAATTGGTTTAAGGCTTATATGCTGTATATTATTTTTAATCATTTATGATCAATTTACTCACATTTGGAACAATTATATGTATTTCAAGCACAGCATTAGAGCATTGCAATTATTTACATTATTGTAGCCATGCGAACCAAACACATTTGTGAGATTTCATCTATTTTATACGTACATGTATGTATGTTTGATGTTTATATACGCACATCAAAAATCCATGCTTGAAAATTTATGAAATTAGATAAGTTCACATTTCAAATGATATAATGTTCCTCCACCACCATCATTTGATCAGGAGACTTTGCTTTGGGCTTTTTCAAGTAGACTTTGAATGTTTTATTGCGACATTTTGCTTGTCAAAACACGTGCGGCGTCTGCAGTATGAAACCAAATTTGCATCAACTCATAAACAAACAAGGATACACTGTAGTTTCATGTGCAAAGGTCTTTACGGATCCCACGTGAAGTTGCATATTCATAAATTAGAACATTTGCAGCAGATCTGCATGTGATAGAACGGATGTGTCGAATAATTTCAAGATCGTCCAGATTAATGTCTTTAATTTCCTTCATGTCAGAGAGATATTTCTGACTTTCAAAATACAGAATACAACTGTTTGAAGATGAACATGCAAATTTAACTTAATGTATCTTTTACTGAAAATTGTTTTGATATCGGGTTAGATTCTAAATGCAAAATCTTGAAAATTAAAACCTTGGAGACACACGCATTCCTTTCTATTTTTCACAGATACCTGATGAACTACCTGCCTGATTAGCAGGATCATGAATAGCCCCTTGATTATCTTCAGATGCTCAGACTTGTAATATGCGACAATTTTGTAACCATTTCCACTTGATATTGCAGTAAGACCATTGAGAGAAAGACCATAACTTAGGTTGATGTATTTGGTGGCAATATTACTGAGAAATTCAACATATATCGTTTTATTAACTATTTTCCTCTTCAGCATTGCACATGGCCTCGGATCATGAATTGGATGTTATGACTAAGTTCAACAATTTGATTTGCATCAATAATTAAATTGATCTCAGTCGCTCACGTGCTGAAGGTCTAGCATTCAAATGTTCAAAGGGGCGTCACTAGCTAAAGCGTCAACCTCTTTACATAATTTATCATTAATAATACATATTTATAATTAAAATTTATGAATATAATAATTACATATTCATAATTAATATTTTCATTGATAATATTCAAATTATGAAGTAAAAATAATATATACAAACACAATCACTTTTTTAATTATAATAATAGGTGCAAAGTTCAGTTTGAACTAAACGGAATTGCTTTATTGTTTTCTGTCTTCATACAATGTCATTCCGGCATTTCTTTCGAAGCGTAGAATTCTATCAAGTCTGCTCTTTAGGCCAACGTCTTCATAATTAGTGATGTCATGTCGCTTATACACAATTAAAGATGATGCTGTTAATTGATTTATTGTAGAAAGTCGAATAAAGACACATTAAAGAAGTTGTCAAATTAGTGTGTTTGTACTTAAACAAATATGTAAGTAAGCCATTCTTTATTGGTCGACATTTCAGGAAGCACAGTAAAAGTGATTTTAATATCAATTCATGGCAATAACGATGTATAAGTAATATTCTCTTAATATTGACAAAAACCATCTTTTCTTGAATAGAACCCTCACATGAGTTGATCAATTAAAAAGATTTTACAGATTCGATTACACCACTTTCTTTTTAGTGTGACTGGATGGAAGTCAGAAGTTCATCGAACAAAGGTTATCGTCGCCATCATTACTACTGTTCAAAGTTGACTTAAGTATAAATGATTGATAATCGACCAGTCACCCGGATAGTTTGCAGCTTGCATTAAGACAATTCAGGTTGTCCGAACTCCCGGGAAATAAAAATTATAGGCCTCGAAGTTATTAAAAGTAAATCGTGACGAGCTTTCGGCGTCCTGCGCCTTCTGAGGTCGATAGTCCGAGTATAGCGTTGTTAGCAAGGTCTGTGTGAAGGCTTATGAAGAATCGTGAGTGAAGTGTGGTGCTCGTCCAATGTGAGATGATCGAAATGTGCACTCAGACTATCGAAAGGTCATTTGTGTTTCCTGGTGATTGCATGTAGGCTTAATCTGCGCGCCGTGTGCGGCAGTGGAAATTTCCGTGCCGATTTCATTGATAAACTCACGAACACTGGAGACATATGTAGCATCCAGTGAAGCAAAGGCAATCACACAGCTTATGTCTACAATCAGTAGGGAACGCGAATTACATTTCAATAGTCTGAGTTCACATTTCGATCACCTCACATTGGACAAGCAGCACACTTCTTAATATCACTCATGATTCTTTAAAGGCCTTCACATAGCTCCTGCGGAGTCCTGCTGACAACGCTATACTATCGACGACAGCCCGTCGCGATTTACTTTAAACAAACTTTGCCACTTCGAGATCTGTAACTTTTCTTTCCCCGGTAGTTCGGGCAACCTGAATTGTCTTAATGTAAACAGTAAATTATCCCGGTGCTTGGTCAATTATGTGACAGTGAAAACAAATTTATAAATTTGAAAATTAAAGACACTGTTTGCTTGTTCATGGCCACGCTTGTTCTCGGAAGTGAACTACAACAAGACAAAATGCTGAAACATTGATACAAGATTAAGACATGAAAGGATAATAGCTTTTCTATGATTTCTGACATTTTAGAATGCACCAGCAGCTGACGTCATCATTCTTGCGTTTAACTTTGCTCAGTGGCTCCTGTTATTATCTTGTGTCAATGTTTCAGCATTTTATCTTGTTGTAGTTCACTTCAGAGAACAAGCGTGGCCATGAACAAGCAAACAGAGTTCTTAGTTTTCAAATTTATAATGAAGATAGCGCCTACAGAGAATTTGAAAACAAATTTCTTAAGAAAAGTTATAATTTGGTAGATAGCAAACCCGGGAGAAATAAAAGACAATTACGTGGGGTTCGGATAGCACAAATTGTCGTAATGCAAACTTTTTCACTGTCACGTTTTAGCAAAGAAATTGAAAACAATAAAACTCTAGAATGGGAGTAAAGTTTCATGCAATACACAATAGTGGCACAATAGTGGCGCATTTCACTTAGATACACTTCCCAACGACTGCATCATTGGGTTGGAGTAAGTCACATGTGCAATTCTAAGCTTTTCATTGGTGATCAATGGTCCACTATTTTCGCTCCAATCATGACATGACGAGAATCCATTTCCAACATTTCATGGACTCACTCACTTGAGAAAGAGCTTTTCATCGAACTTTTCTATCATTTCAAACCCTAAATTGTGCAATCTCTTCAGAACTACTAATTCGAGCAATGAGCAAAAGCATTCAATGGTTATGTCATCAATATCTCCTGGCCACGCTCTTCCGATGTTTTGTTCCGATTTATTGACCACAACTTTCTTTTTAATTTGATATTATCTGTGACGTGAGACTTTGTTCGCCAGATCAAATTTTCTATTGCAAATGCCAAATTTTACAGAGGCATTGACAAATTTTCGTGCACTCGTAGAACAGAGGAAATGTGCTATGAAAGGTTTATCTTAGAGGTTGTATACAGTGATACGAGTACATGATTCTTGAAACTAATCAATATTTTTATCAGGAAGAAACTTCATGCAATTCAAAGTTTGAAGGAAAATATATTTTAAAAAACCATTCCCTATCTTTCTCAAATGGTTCATCAAAGACACTTCAACATTTTATTTGCAAGAATAACACAATGATGAAACGAAATCAGAGGTTAGTGGAGACAGTGGTTAGTGTATTAGATTCTCACATGTAAAGTATTATGAAATTGATGATTGCTTTGAATTCTTTGATAATTTTACATTATGTTTAGATATCTATTCGTGGCTAGCAGATGAAGTCACCTTTGATGTATATTTCCGTCATTACTGGTGTGCTTCCGTCATTGCTAGTGTCCTTTTACATTGGATGCATAGGAGGAAATTTTGAGTTATCTTTGACAAAACGACATTACTGGTTGAAACATCGTTTTTCTCGAATTGCGCTTGAAAGAAGTGCGGCGCAAAAAAGAAAAATCAGCATTCTGTTGATCGTTTCTATTGCCGCCTTTCGTCGACTCTCATCGGGTGGCTACAGTCTATATAGAAACATACAAAAATGAGAAAATGGTATTTATACACAAATGAATGAATGAATGATGAGTGAGTTGCTTAACGCCATGGAAGGGCAAGCGTGATAGTCACTTCTTTTTGGAAGTACAGTACAGGCTTGAGTGACGTAATGTACACCGCTTCCAAGTAGGGTAACAATGGAGGTCGTCTTGTCCGAGCTATGACGTTGAAGAACGCAATTCTCTGGTTTGCCACATCAAACAAGCGACACTCACAAGCGTGCTTGGTCACCGCACTTGCTGGTTCAGCGCTACTGCGAGGTCGTCTGCTGCGGCCGTCCATCAACCAGGCTGGCAGATGCTCTCTCATCCTGGTCCCCAGCCACCGTTCTGTGCCTTCCATGGCGTTAAGCAACTCACTCATCATCATTCATTCATTTGTATATGAATACCAAGCAACTCACTCATCATCATTCATTCATTTGTATATAAATACCATTTTTTCTCATTTTTGTATGTTTCCCTATCGACTGTAGCCCCCCGATGAGAGTCGACGAAAGGCCTCGTGGCAATAGAAACGATCAACAGAATGCTGATTTTTCTTTTTTGCGCCGCATTTCTTTCAAACGACATTACTGGTGTCAAATCTCTTAAATAATTGTCATCAATGCAATGACAAGGAATGATAGCATCGATATTCTCTGAAATATCACAGTCATGAAAACCAACATGCAAAGCGACCAATAATCGAAATGAGCAATACCACATTTTTACTCAACATAGCGCTTTTACGGTGTAGTTCTTGCAAATTTTGCTTCTCGAGCTCGTCGTCACTGTTGCAATAATCCTTCTCAATTTTTCTCTTTCATATTCCACCTCATCATTAATGTACTCATTGTCTTTATTTAATTATATTTTTTTCATTCAAAATAGCTAAATCACAAACTAAAAAAAATTCTAAAAACCTCCCCTATAATAGTAATCACACTTAAATTGTAAAAAAATCGTGTAACTCACGGATTATATTCGAGAAAACACGGCAGTTCTAAAAACAATTTTGACTTTGACAGTCGAAGTATCTGCTACTGAGATTTTGCCACTGATATTGTGACCAAAATGCTTGCATGGAGCGAAAAGGAAATCTCTTCTGACTTTTCATGATGACTATAAAGGATGATTTATTCATTATACATCTTATAGTTAAACATCTTATTCTTATTATGAATTATTGCTGTACAGGAAAATGGGAAATTACAATTATAGTGGGCATGTAATATCTTGTAATTACATTATTTTTAATAATTGATGCGAGTAAGTAAATTGATTATATAAAAATAGAAAAATATCTAACGGATGAATTTCTAATGCAATCGTACACGTTTCTGATTTGTAAACCACTCTTATGTCGAAATCCAGGCGTAAAAACGTCAAATGAAATATTATTAATAGTGCCAGAAATTCGGAAGACGAAATTGTTAGAAATCCATACTTCCCTTTCGGGTCACCTTTTCAGATTCTGTCAAAAGGGTCTAAATTTGCCAAAATTGGTATTTTACCCTTCTATTATTGAATTGTTCTATTTATTATTCATATTCTTGTTTTGATAAAGCCACTAGATCAGATATAGCGTTATACTAAATAAGATTGATTGGATTTGATCTTTCATTGAGATAACCGTTTACTTTCACAAAATCACATCCCATTAGTGCATGAACATTTTGATGAACTAAATGATTATTTTGATGCTTACTTTTGTTTGTAAGCATAAACTTCTAAACAATTTGTTGAAAGGTAGTCTGATTCAAATCAAAATTTATAATAATTTAGTACTAGCCTATAAAGTCAGGTACAAAAATCAGTATAATTAATAAAGTCAAAAATCGTGTTTCCATTGATATGAATAATGAAGTTAATTTACGAATATTACGTGTTGGTGAAGATACTATATAGTCTTATTTGTGAAACGAAGCAAGCGTTGGTGTTTATGCCTTTGGCTACTAATTTTTGTAATTTCACACACCATCTCACAAAGCAGTGATCATTATATTGCTTGTATCAAACGTGACTTTGAGCGTCATGTAGGGCAACAAGTAAAGCAACTTCATTTCTTTTGATGGAGTCAAAATTGGTTTAAAAGATAAATAATTGACACCAATGGCATTTACTTTAAAACACACGTTCACCTTAAAGGTTCTACACGTACAATAGTAAACGTAATTACCAAATGCTTAACAATATTCCTGTTCAAGACTTTTTAATAAAATTCTGTGATAGCTATAGCTATCAGATCCACAAAAAACTAGCGGTTCTTCTTCCACTTTTTTCAAGCTCTAATTATTGAGTTAACTCTGCATGGACCTCGGAAGTTCAAGTATACTGTATGGTATTTCTTTTGTTGTCATCTCTCATAGACTAATGAGGAACACATGTACATTAAAGGAGAATGCACCTTAATCACATCAAAATCAATTATCATGCGAAAGTTTGATGAATAACAGACATTTGGCAACGTTAAAGAACACTGCATCCTTTTCTGGTACATTTTCATTACATTCTTAAAACTAAGGCAATGCCAGCACATATTCTATAGATTTCTCTGCTACATTTCTCTTTCAGCAACTGACTGTCTGAAAATGTTCAGCATCAGTGAAGCTTTATACAGCAGTTTAGCTGACTTTCCAAATGATATTTATCTTAATGTGATTTACCTGTTATTGTTCATTTGAAGGAAATCCATAAATAACTAATTCAATGAGTTAAGATATCATCGAACGTTAAGTGTATTGAAATAGTTGAAAATTGAGAAGAGTTAGCCAACAAAAAACATTCATTTTAGATTGCCATCATTCAGATGCACCTTTGATTTTTCATCAGGGACAAGAGACAATTAAGCCTGAGATAAGCTTCTTTTGAAGTCGAACCGCAATTATTTGGACACAATTTACTCATAACTCGAGTCACTCAAGCTGTTCTGTTCAGGTGAATTAAGAAGAATATTTTTTATCTATTCGATTATCATTGAATAAGTTTCATATTTTAGGCGAGATGAAAATTAATACAATAAATCAAAAATTAGCAAATTTCACTTTTTAGGTCAACAGTTAAATCTCTAATTCGCATTTTCAGAACCATTTATTAGGCATCATGATAAGTGTGACATAGGTCGCTATCTCCATGAGCTAACTGCGCTCCAGAATATTTTCTATCAAACATTTGATTTGTCAATTTCAATATCAGCATTGATTCTATGAAATCGTGATCGCATTCCTTGGATTGAACAACGATACGCAGATCAATTGTTGGTCACTGATATTAAACCTACTTTGATTACAGACAAGGCTTCACTATCAAGCAAAAAGTTGAGATTTGAAGTTACATTAGATGGAGCATCCCGCCTTGGAGATTTAAAAGCTTTGAGTTATAAATGCGTTTTTTCACTGTTGATTTCGTGTGTATTTGATTTGGTTTTTTTCTCCTGAAATCATCTTCAACACCTGATTTTGTGCGTTAATCTACCGACTTTGAATAGGCGAAGAAGCAGTGATGAGAAAAAATGAGATAACAGGAGTGTGATAAATTCATTAAATGGAAACATTATTTGCACCGATCGATCCCCCTAATTCACCTAACGGCTGCATGTGATAGTCGCAGCAAGAAACGAATGCGGATGCTGATTATATTGCAAAGAATTTAGAAGTCAAATGCAGGTAATGGCACTTTCACGAATGCAATATGTTGCAAAGTCACATCGAGTTTCAAGATAATGGTAGAAAAGATTACCAAAAGAATATCATTTCCGTTCAAATCAAAAAGTCGAATTATCTGAACATGAGCTTTCCAGAAGCTTGAACAAACAGAGACTAATGTGACATCAAATCTGAGTCAATTAACAGAATGAGCAAATGAATTTCTCAGTAATTTAATTAGTGCAAACAAATTTGTAATTTGCACGCAAGCAATCAATATGGGTGATACTCATATTTTATGCGATTGATAAAAATAGAATTTATTTGCGAGTATAGTCAAGCTTGGAAGAGGATCGTTTCGATAAGATAAAGTTATTCTGTAGGATGTTCTTAGTTTTTCATTGTTTTGGCTAGAGACCGAATGTGCAAAGAATTTATTTCATGTAGCCTTATTTCATGCACATGCATCTACAGTTGAGCATAAAGCAGCACATTTAGATACAAACGACAATTTAAAAAGATAAACAACAAATGAAAGTCCAATTCATAAGGCAATTCGTGATAGATCGGATGCGCTACAAATATACTAAAATATAGGACCAACATGCATGTATTGTTTTGTTTTACTTCAAGAAGTAACTATAATCAACCAAAAAACCGATACTGAACAACAGCAATTGTGACATTATCTTCCACAATAAAATTCTTTATTCAGAATTTCTTGTCTAGGTAGAGGGCCTAAAGTACCAAAATTGTTGCTAGAACATGCTATGTAGATTCCCGTATATCAGATCACTTGACACATGTCACTGATAAAGAGACCTGTAACTCTATAAAACTTATTCTATAATCAAAGTCCATGCACTACAAATGTGTTGGGTCATAAAAAATGATGTAAAAAATTCTGTTTCCTGTTGTATTTCTTTCTTTCCTTTTATAGTGCAACCTATTTAACTCGTAGAAAGATGATACGTTAAGTGCCATACAGGTTAGGATTATTGCATTGACATAAGATAGCCTTCAATTTGTGTGAGATCCGCTGCCTTTCGAAAATGTTGAAGGCGTGAGAAAGTCAATAGTGCTGCATGTTTTGGCTGTATGTAACATGCATCTATCACATCCTTCAATGACACTGATTCACACATTTTTCATGAATGATAAGAATGCGAAAATAAAGTTTACTGTTTTTGAGATTGTTGAATTTGTCATGGGTCAAATTGGTGCGAAGCATCTCAGCGAAACCTGACCCACTTGACCCACTGACCTTTCGGAAAAGCATGACACACGACCCAAGTGACCCACACGATTTTGTGATCTACTTGACCCACGACCCACTTCCAACTCTGCAGTGTAGTGTGCACTGTAGTGTAGTGTGCACTGCAGTGTAGTGTGACTGAATGCATAATTGATTCAAATAACTTTTTGTGTATCGTCTCAAATGAATGTCTGTCTGTATGCATGCATGTGTGTTTCTTCAATTGTGTTGATAAGGCAGTCCACTCTCTCTCTCTAACAAAGCGGAGTTTCCCATATATCTGCCTGAGTAATTCACATCCTAGATATCTTTTATTATGATGCTAGAGTCAAACAACAGAAGCATCGGTCTATAAAGGATCAATGAATTTCCACAGTCTTGACGTAAGTACTGAAAGCACTCAGTTCTATCAATTCTGCTGACGATAGTCCATGTGCTAGCTTACAAGACAAACAGAAAAAGCTAAATATTGCTGATATTTGTTTTGCTACTGCGTAGCTCTGGCTATTGATATTGTTCCCAAAAAAGCAATTTACAGTTGTCAATCCTGATTGGTTTTGACAAATGATATTGTGACTGGATATCTAAAATTCAGAATACGATCATCGTTATCTTATTTCATTTCATGAGAAATATGAAAATATATTCGTCATGGCATTGTAATCATCTTAATACTATTCGGATTTGCTATGGTGGATTCATGAGAAAATATAGTTTTAGTTCTAAAGCAGGCCATTTTTCAATCTGCAGAGACGCACAATTTGCGCAATGCGAGAAATCAGTAGTGACTTAATCCGTCTTGATGAAATACATGCAGACTCACAAAGGAGGGATTACAGCTGTTTCTAAATTTTGATAACCTAAAAGAGACAAAATTTACTGATTCTACAAAATCTAAATACAATCAGGAGGCAATTTGTAATACATGCAATGGCTTTAGTTGTTGTACCACATTCAATATTAGCGAACATACTACTACTGTAGTATTATCTTTGACTGTAGTAGCAAAATCTTTCTACTGTATAGAAAAATCACTGGCATGCTCTATTCTTTTTGCACACTATATTTCTATAATCCCTATCCTTCTTATTTTCAATTGATTATTTGATCCTGTTAAAAATATGTAGTTTTCAATAGTCAGCATCTACACTGACAATTTATATGTGCATGTATTAACTTTAAACATAATAAAAGAATAAGGAGTATTTTTTTATCAGTTCAGCTAGTCCTACTTATCAATGCTTCATGTGATTTAAATGTTTAAATCGACGAAATAAATGTTTTCTTCTACCAGAATTTGTCAAATTCATTTGTACGATATAACTGTATTTTGTGTATTTATTAGACGTGCATTGATTTCATCTTGCTTAATACATTCTGCCTCTAAATAAATGAATGACAGAAATATGACGTTTATTGTTTGATCAGAAATCAGAAAATACATTTTGTTGCTCAAAAGTAGCACTTAAAATTGTCACACCCAATCAGCTTAAATTCTAAATTAAGACCTTATTTGAATGGGCTGCGTTTAGACGCATATGTGTGCATGCATGTTCCTGTTTTCCAATGTTGGAAATAAATATTTTTGACTTCTGACTTTTGACTTACTGCTGAAGCGATGCCATCAAGTGAGTCTACTGAAATTACAAATTCTGTATGAGGATCATGTGCAATGTCCTTTACTCGCAGAAGTCTTCTTTGAAGTCTACATGTGCAATGTCCTTTACTCGCAGAAGTCTTCTTTGAAGTCTATTTTCTTTGTTCGAGTTCATTTTACTGCAATTTGGACTTGTCTTTAATCAGGCAAGTTACTTGAGCTGCGACCTTCTTTGTTCGAGCATGAAGTTCAACAAAAGTTACATTTTGTTCTATGTGCAGTTTCATCACATTTGCAATCTCTAATATGCCAATCATCGAGAAATTCAGAATGTACCGACACATCACAGATTCTCAATATTGAAACATCTTTAAGAGACAATTACACCCACCGATCGATGCTCTTTTAAATATGTTCTTGAACTTTAATTTCAATCACAGTATACATGAATTCCTCTTTGAGCAAATAAATTCATGAGACGATTAAGAAATATGTAGAGCGCTTTTGAAAAGTCAGTCCATGTACAACAAATGCAGAGATTATCACTGTGTTCCATGAAAGACATCATTCAATCATGTATTTCAGCAAGTGAACCGTCTTTGAGTCATTCATTTGCTATGAATGGTGCGACGTTTCCAAAAGTGAGCGACCATATGACGCATTGAAGTAAATACTGTAAGTCTTTCAAATACCTCAAAAATAATGAGACGATATTTCTCTGTAATCATTCACAAAAAATGCTCTTCCTTGGGATCAGAAAATTATATCACTTTTTCAGAATTCTCTGACTTAAGACTCACACATAATGTCACGATATTTTTAAATGATCCTGAAGTCAATTCCATCATAGCTACATTTTTAGTTTTTTGAAGTTTATAAATATCTATTGTGCCAAAAAGCACGTCCATCATTTGATCTCGCATTTCGAAAAATCATCATCACTCTTTTCACTGAGTCAAGAACAAACTCCTTCGTATATTACTCAGTACAGTTGAATTACATATTCATCATCTTGCGCATCAATGGAATGCTTGGTTTCACTTTGCAGCTTTTGAATACAGTTCATTAATTTCCTCAACTTTTACTGCTCAATCAACCCATGTCATCTTACCCTTGTGTGTCTCAGCTTTTATTTTGTTCTTTCTATGATTTCACACTGAGAGAGTTTTTGATCGCTGGGCAAACTGAAAGTCATAAATGATCTTTTTAGAGGCTATACACGACTTATCGGATTTTGACAGCAACACTTCTCGCACAACACAATGCTACAGAGGATAATTCATTAAACCACACCGTATATAAGGACATAGAAGGAAGACATCGAACTCTCCTGACGCTGTACTGACTTCTTTTAGTTAACTGTTCTAGCTTTTTTGCCCCTGGAGAAGCGTGAATGCGCAAAACGTCGGGCTTGTCCATAGTTTTTATTACAATATCTTAACCAACAAATTCCTTAAGAAGACACCTCCACGTACTTTTGATTGCATCATGAAAAGTCTTCTGTTTGAGGTAATTACATGTATATTGAGAATAGCACAATTTAATAATCGCGAACTTGTTAATAATAAGATAAAGAAGTCCATAAACGTTTTTTGTTAATAATCAATCAGCCTTCTTAATGACATGGCGGCAAGAAGTGGAAGAATAATTGAGAATAACACAATTGTGATCAGATGTTGATTCAAGTATCAACTTTTCATTAAATTTGATCTGATCACTTAGGTTGTCCGACGTAAATGCAAAAGCACCTTCTCATCGTTTCTACCTGACAGAGTTAAAAATGAGATAAAATAGATAATTTCCAAATTTGTGAGGTACGTCTTTCCTTAACTATATATTAGTTAATGCCACAGCGTTAGGAAAGAGCAACTAGTATATAAATTTCATCGATTTTTGTTGTATAGCGAGTGAGTATTCGATTAGCAGAACCGATGGATCAGATAGGGATCAAAATTACATTTTAAAATTATGATTCATTCACTTCGCTTAATATCTCCTTTTGTACATGGCAATGCATTTCTCATCATTCCCTTGCCTGTGGAGTTTCGTGGCTTGATTTTAGTTCAATCCTCTTTGAAATTTTAAATTATAGGGTTTTGCTGTATTGTTCAAAATACGTGGCATTTTCAAATGACAACTCGCGAACTCTGACAGCTGGTAGTAAATAGGAATAGTAATTTGACAGGTAAAGCGACGATCTCTGAAAAATCCCCGCGTACAGCTCGCCATACCCCTCGAACACAAAACCAGGAAGTGTGGTGTGTAATTAATAGTATCAAACGGCGCTCATGCCTCAAGAGCAAGACAGACTTTCATTTCGAGTAGACAGATTAGTTACAGCGGAAAATAAAATGTGAGACAACACGATCACAGATATGTTTCTATGCTGAGGGATCAATTTTCGGGATACGGGTTGTGAGTGGCACATGTTATACCCTATGAATTTACGTAATTGACCAGACGACGGGAGATCATAATGATTTTTACCGAAACGATAGCAGCAAAAACTCCCCGAGTAGTTTTAGGTCGAAGTAATATTCCAAAAGTAAAAAATCCAAAAGTAAACAGACTGATCTTCGGCGTCCAGCGCCTTCGTTGGTCGATCTTACAATAGCGTTGTAAGTCTTACGCTATTGTAAGATCGACCAACGAAGGCGCTGGACGCCGAAGATCAGTCTGTTTACTTTTGGAATTTTTACTTTTGGAATATTACTTCGACCTAAAACTACTCGGGAGTTTTTGCTGCTATCGTTTCGGTAAAAAAAAAAACCTATGAATTTAGTATTTCACAATTATTGCAATACATTCAACACTTCAAATTTCGTAGACGATGTATTCGAGATTTTTTATAAATACAGTCGTTGCGCGCTCTTTTGTTTGACTGATTATAGCAGAAGGCCTCATTTGCCGCGAAGGTTCTAGATAGACTGAGAGGTTGAGTGAAATACCAGGAGACAAGGAAATACGATTCATATTACAATAATTGCCAGAATCCGGTGTAGGTCTGTATGCTTATATGATGAAAAAAAATGAAAATTAAATAGACAATAAGCAAAAATCGAAGAATAATCAACGGTAAGCTCCACAAAATTAATGCAATATTTCATACTTTCTCATCCGCTGGACAAGCTGACCTTATACCGTACAATTTTGATATATACATTGCACATTGCGTTAAACTTCGCACATATTGTATAGCAGTTGAAATGCAGATTAATTTGTGACGTATACATGTAAGATTATAATAGCACATCAGCGGCCGTCTGCAACATCTGACTTATTGTCATTAATTTGTGTAGTTGTCATTTTGTAGCAATTATAATTAGCAGAAAGTTGCAACATAATCGCGATTGTAGGTCGGAATGAGATTCGCGATTGGGATCGAGATCCGAGATCAGGATCAATTTTCGTTAGGGATCAATTTTCGGGATACGGGTTGTGAGTGGCACATGTTATACCCTATGAATTTAGTATTTCACAATTATTGCAATACATTCAACACTTCAAATTTCGTAGACGATGTATTCGAGATTTTTTATAAATACAGTCGTTGCGCGCTCTTTTGTTTGACTGATTATAGCAGAAGGCCTCATTTGCCGCGAAGGTTCTAGATAGACTGAGAGGTTGAGTCGCGGATTTTACTTGAGGTTTGTATCCCTTTCGGCTGAACTTGTCCCTTTACTAAATGTGTTTTGTCTAATGTAGTCTGCATTCAATGCAATTAATGTTAATTAAAGAAAGTGAATTATAAAATGTGGCGGACTGACACAAGCAAGCAAACATTTTATGTCTTCATGTTTGCTATTCAGATGCTCAGTAAACTTGACTTATTCATTATCGACTTGGAAAATAGCCGCGATTGTGCTTTATCTTTAATTCAAAACATCCAAAACACTAACACATGGTGCAGCCTGCTCTGTAGTCAATGCCGTGAAATTGCTTGTCTGATATGAAAAGTCCCATGATAAATCCATATCATGTGCGTGACAGTTCGACAGCAGATATTAATTTGCTTCATGTTAGGTATACATATGAACATGAAGTTGCATGTGAATCTCAAGCAACACTGCGGCAAGATGAGGCCACAAGTTTTCCGGCTTTTTCAAATGCATGCATGTTTCGTTGTACTATTCTGAACATTTGACTTATCTGACTTTAAGGTGAGATAATCATTAATATTCCAGAATATGTCAGGTACGCTTCAGTTCAGAAAAATTGCAGTGGGGTCGAAGCAGCGGAATGATGATCGACAGAACCTGTAGCCAAGATCGCGTTGTATTGATAAGACGCTTGGTTCATCTTTCATCCAGTTTAAATGTACTAAATGTCTTGTCTGTTATTAAATGCTCATTTATAATCGACAGGAAGTGTGGAAATTTCAAAACTGCATTGACTATGGATTCATATTTACCGGTAGCTATAAATACCACAAGACGTGAACAAACAAGCAAGCACCGAGCAATTTCAATGAAGGAAACATTTGCAACAACTTTTTGAGAGTTCGGATGTAAACTCAAATTCCAAAAATTCTAACTTATTCGACTCAGACATGCGCATATCTCTGCATCTTAAATCTAAAGTCGAATGTGTCATGATCTCCGGTCAATGTTTTCTCTTCATATATTATACTATATGTCATCATCTATATATCATTTATCATATATAAATTTACATAATTTATTATTATATAATTTATATATACATACATATATATATACATATGTGTACATAACATATAGTTATATATATATATGAAAGAAAACCATTTTATTTTGAAGTTTGAATCAAAGCTCAATAATTGCAGCTAATTTGTACTTCAGGGTTGATTTCACTTTTATTTCATGTGCTTGAGAAGGAGGGTGAGAAATCCTCCGAAATCCGGATCGCACGTATTAGAGATTTATTTTTTACATTCTGTCGTTTTCTCCATCCGGCCTTTGGTATATTAATTTTTGTCTATATATATATATTTAAATATATATATATATATATATATATATATATATATATATATATATATATATATATATATATTATATATCATATGTATATTTTTGTTCTCACCTCTTGAATATATGTATATAATATAATATATAATATATATATAATTCCACGTAAGAGTTAGCACCTAGAGTAAAAAATGAAATTGATTCTCTAGATTTTTTGACTATACGATCTTATATGTGATACATAGTAGTTTCATAACTTATTGTCAGTTTCCGCTTCTTCGTTTTTTTAATCGTGTATAAGCGTATTCAAATAATCTTGATTTTTTTGAAAAAAATGCAAAATTCATTGATATATTACGTAATTTTTTTGGAAGACTTTTTGTAGAAGTATTTTCAATTTTTTTCGCTCTAATTATAAATTTTGGCATGCTCAATAAATTCCTTTTTGAGTTCAGTCGCTATCTTTTGATGTTATCATCATGTTACTGCACAGTTTCATCGTTATAAACGATTTACGACCGTTACCAAAATGAACTATACTTCTATGCCCTACTTCAGCAATTTCAGTAGATGTAATCATGTTTATATATTTCAAACAATCGACATGTAGCAACATTATGGTGATGTTGTAATTTCTATTGTATTGCACAGAAGCATGAAAACTTGCCTCAAACTCGTTTACGACCGTTACCATCTACAGACGTGGAAAAAACGTTTATGATAATCTTACCAGAAAGCTGATTTTTGACATAATTTTGCTATGGGAAGCTTTTGAGCTAGTTTCTCAAATTGATTCATTATCAAACATGCATGACATCAAATTTAGATAGTATCTGAGCTGTCTAAAAAAATTCGCTCACTCATGAAGTCGATTTTTCATTTTTTTAGTGGGCCTATAATATATGCAAAAATAGCGATTTTTTAACATTTTCTTTCTGTCAATAGATTTCCATTGTATCTTATTATTTAGGTTGAATACACAAAAGTTTGCTTAAATTCGACAAATAGAAACGCTTGTATTGTTACAAATGCTTGTTTATTATTTCCAGAGATGAGCGTCAGTATTTTGTAGGGTGACCTTTGTTCTCCAGAACTCTTTGGATTCTTCTGGGCATTGATTCGACAAGTCCTTCCCATTCTTGCCGGGAAACTGCGATCCATGACAGTTTGATGTTACCAGGCCAGTCGATGACCTCAACCCCTTTGTCCTCAAACCACTTACGAGTTTTAGTAGACGAATGGCATGGCGCGTTGTCCTGCTGAAACGCTCTTGTACTCGAAATGTTCTTAAAAGGAATGAGCTTTTCGTCGAGTATGTCGATGTACTTCTCATAATTCAGTCGAACGCCATTTGGAAGAATTGTAAGCCCACCCCTTCCATGAAACTTCCATGAAATGAAGCACCCCAAATTATGACGACAACAGTCTAGACCTCAACCCCATTGAAAACCTGGCAAAGCATGATAGTGAAAGTCAATGCTCAAAAGCATTCTAACATTCACGAACTTATTCGTAACATCAAACTGTCATGAAACACCCCAAATTATGACGACAACAGTTCAGACCTCAACCCCATTGAAAACCTGGCAAAGCATGAAAGTGAAAGTCAATGCTCAAAAGCATTCTAACATTCACGAACTTATTCGTAGCATCAAACTGTCATGGATCGCAGTTTCCCGGCAAGAATGGGAAGGACTTGTCGAATCAATGCCCAGAAGAATCCAAAGAGTTCTGGAGAACAAAGGTCACCCTACAAAATACTGACGTTCATCTCTGGAAATAATAAACAAGCATTTGTAACAATACAAGCGTTTCTATTTGTCGAATTTAAGCAAACTTTTGTGTATTTAACCTAAATAATAAGATACAATGGAAATCTATTGACAGAAAGAAGATGTTAAAAAATCGCTATTTGGATTTTTTGTTCCAATCGTATTTAACGACAGAGTCGAAAAATGTAATTCTCTGGTCAGATGGACCTGCTTCTCAATTTAAAAACAGATTCATGTATGATTTTTGCAAGTACAGCAGACATAAATTTTCACTGAAATCTGTGAGATGGAATTTTTTCGCTACCTCACATGGTAAAGGAAGTGTTGATGGCGTTGGTGGAGTGTCAAAACGGTGCGTATGGAATGCTGTAAAATCTCGAACTGCTATTGTTAAATGTGCTAGTGAATTTGCTGATGTTGCCAAAAAATATCTTGATAATATCAATGTTCATCTGATTAACGACATAGATGAAAGGTTCAAAAACCTACAATGAACATTTATTGATGCACCAATGATTCCTTCCATCAATAAAACACACTGCTGGCTCATAGCGGAAAACACTAACTTTGAGTTCCGATTGAGTAAGGAATTCAATGAACTTTCCTCATCTGATGAATCTGTAGCTGGTCAAGAATGTGAAAGCGTAGAATCTGATGACTCGAATGCTTTATCTACATCTGATTGGATTTGTGCTGAATTTGATGGAGCTTGGTATCCTGGCATGATTCAGGAAATTTGCCAAAACAACATCAATGTTAACTTCATGCGAAGGATTGCTATCAATAGCTTCGACTGGCCTTCGACATCCGATATCCAAACACTAACAAGTTCTATTATTTGCTTAATATCTCAGCCCGTAATTGCTGCTTCAACAAGCTCAAGAGTGCAGTATGCTTTATGCCAATCGGATTTCCATAAAGTTACCGATTTGTTCGAAAAACGTTTTAGTTGTGTTCTCATATATGTACATGTACGACTTAAGGCTATGTTAAGTACATGAATATCATTTATCGTAGAGTTTTTATACCCCCAGAGAGATTTATTCAATGTTCAGTTTGATTTTGATCAGTAAGTAATTTGATACATATTTGTCCATTGAGCTTTCACGTCTACGACCGTTACCATCGTTTTGACATATTTCTCATCGGCAACGTAAGTTTTTATGAAAAGAGCATTAGAAAACGTAGCTAGGGAACATCAAAGTACTGATCTATAAGTTTGGAGAGGTTATTTCCAGTAAAAGCCAGGATATCCTTGATGCCGCAACATTACTTTTTCATATGCTAATTTTGATTTACGACCGTTACCGCCCGAAATATCAATATTGAGAAAAAAATATAAAACCTTTGTCGAAACTGTGATTATATAATGAATCTGCACCACTCAGAAGTTGCAGTATTCTTTCATACGTTAAATATTGGTTTGAATGCTGAGAATTTACGACCGTTACTATATGGAACTACCCTTCTGTGGATAATGTGGGATAATGTGGGAGTTCATTATCACAGAAATTTGAGGCTGCTCCTTTCTATCAGATGTCACCGTCGAAAACTAAGGTTGATAGAGAAGCTATGAAACGCCGTATCATTGAGTTGCTGAAACCTGCGCTGAATGCTATTTCAGTTTGAATTTTATCTTTATGCATATACATAGATTTAATTAATAAATCATTCCCTTGATAAGCTTCTGAGAATGAAGTGAAACCGATCGGGGATTTTATTTGATACTGTGTTTTCTTTGGGATCATTTTTGGATATATATATATATATATAAATGACTGGCGAACTATTGAACCATTGGGTACAATTTTTCTATGAAACTCGTTTTATTTGATAAATTGCACAAGTGGGACAATGAGCATTACATCAGTTTTGCTAAGTCAGCTACAGTTTCTAGATGCATTGTACATGTTATTAATCATACAAGCTTCAAGACCATCTTGAACAAAGCGATTGACCACGAAAATTTGCATTTTATGTGTAATAGAACAGTAACTGCAAAAAGCAACCGTCTTATATACAAAATCTCATAAAATTATATGTGGATCTTCGAGCTGCGAATGTACTAAATTCATTCCTCTTCAATATCGCCGACTGATAATGGGTCTCCGACTATTCAATAAACTTGTCACAGATAATTCCCATCCCCTGCATTATTTAAAACCAGAACTTAACTTATCCTCAAACACATACAGAATGCCAAAGATTTCGGGATCAATTAGACGAAAGGCCTTCCTCACAACCATGATGCGACTCCCTAACAGTGGATTTTCTTGAGCTTGTGACTTGTTAATTTTGTTATTTTGATTTGTAACTTAATTGTGCGTACGATTGAAATTTTGATGCCTCACGATTCACAATATTGAGGCAATGCTCAAATATACGATTATTATTATCATTGTCTAGCTTTCAATTAGACTTCGAGGAAATATCTATATCTTGGTTACAACAGATTATTTTTCGCTAGCAAAATAAATGAAAAAATATTTGTTTTAGTTTGGAAACTCTCGAAATGAGTTTAAGAGACTGGAGTCTCTGTCACTTGGCAGGTTACACTGCAATATTATGAAGCAAATGACTTCGATGTTGGAATTCCCATTCCCACGGGATTTCGCAATAATTCCCATAGCTTATTAATTTTCATAACTATTGATATGGTCCTCTTCTTTGGGACTTAAATGTCTATTGGGACCTAATACTGTAAGTACTTGGGCCTAGTAATCGCAGTGGTTAAGTGTATCTTGGCTAGTTATCATAGGCTATTTGTAGGGTTTGGTGAAGTAAACGTAAGTCTTCTAACAGAGAAATGATTATTGTGAATTCTCATTTAGGCCCTACGTGCACAGCTCATGAGCAAATGATCAAGATCAATCAAGATCTAATCAATATTTTTGTCTGTATCGAAAAACTTGTACGACGACATCGCCACAGACGGTATCGAAGTAACAGACAGCAGAGTTCCATATATTAACGTAAATTATAATATATTACTCCATATATTCAGTGTTGTCATAATGAGTCAGCGTCATTGCAAGCAAAGCACGGAAACACAACAGCAGGTTGTTCTGTATGAGAGCATGAAATGCGTGTGCATGACATTTCCAGCTAGTCTGCACTTGCATCGGCCTCAAACCATCGAGCACGATGTCTGCAACTGCAACCAATCAAACCGAAAATGAGGTGATCAACTTTGACTGGTTGCTGCCGTGAGAGAATAAAGTACTTTAATAAAGAACTTCACTGCCTAAACAAATCTACGATGGACTACATTAAACCAATAATATTCATTATTTTCTATGAGAATTCCCATTCCTACGGCATGCCTGCTCGTCTGTAATGCAAGGACATGTGATCATATCACTCCTCTTCTTCGATACTTGTCAGCAGAGATAAGTAATGAGATAAATAAATTTCGGAGTCGAGCGCATCGCATCATCTGTAATGAAGATTGTAAATGCCACATTATTCCTGATTTTGACATCATGCGCAAAGATCTGATTTGTAAATTTTTATTTAAGTGTCACCTGCTCACCCACTCCATGCTTTTGTGCCTTTCCGAATGACTCATTCTGGCAAATTTCGTTTGAATCCGTGTTTGACATCACGCCGACAAAACTCTTTCTTCATATGGTCATGCATGCTGGCGAACAGTGAAACAGGCTTGTAAATAGTGTTTTTCCTCTATTTTTTCTGAGATTTTTGCTTCAACAAACGGTTTTTCTATTTCATTATACTTATTGTTGTGAATTTACATTTGTATAAATGATGGTCATTCTCTTACAATAAACGCATTACTTACTTACTTGCTTACTTACTTGCACTGGCTTCGCTTCTCTTACAGGCTGGCTGTCTTGGTGTTCCGTTGCCTCCAAGGTACCCACCCGTCTATCTTTCTGAGGTACTCACAGCGGTCCCCAGCAGGAGTAATCCTCGATCCGCTTTTATTTCCGCTCTCCGCATTCCCTAAAGCCGGCGGAAGACTTTCCTTCTGCCGCAATACGTGTTTGGAACAATCTCCCAGCCGATGTGACCACCCATTCCTCCCTTCGTCCTTTCAAACGCACCCTCAAAACCTTTCCCCTCTCTCGATCTTATCCTCAGTGCTAATTTAGCTCTGGATGTACATTTTTTGTAAAGTGGCCCAGTAGTACTTAAGCGATGCGCCACTATAATACTGTTCTGTGAATAAATAAATAAACTCCGATAGCACCAAATGTTGAATGTTCAAATGTCTATTCAAAAAGTTGGACTGACATGGGAGCAAGATGGGTAAAGAGAATAAAGATGGTACGATGAAGAACAGGTCAGCCAAAGACTCAATGACGGAATATCTGAGAGAAAGGAGAAGAGAAGTCCATCCATTGCACGCGAGCCACAAGTCTCGATATCACAGTACTGTATTTTCAGTTTACATCGTAGTAGAGACATCAAGCGAAAACACTTGGGGGAATAACAAAAAGGGGATGATTTAATATCAGGCCTACAAGCGTCGTCGATTTTTCCGAGGAGTAATTGTAATTAGCCTTAGAATATCCGCTCGGAAAATGGAGGGGAAATGTAAGGCAATGATAGTGTAATGCCGACAATAGTCTAAATTAATTGCAAAATAATAGAAGTGTAATTGAAGAAAAACGGAGTAATTTGTAATTGTGATTGAGTACATTGATAGAGATATAATTAGTAGCTGTATTTGTAATTGTGATCATCATTTACATAACCTGAGTAATTGATGCTAGTGAGTTGATGAATGTTTGACAGCGCTGTCTATTTGGCGAATATCATCGAAAGGAATGAGGGTCATGTTAGCTGCGTGGTAACCAACACCTGCAGGAGAACAAGTATTCCGCGTAAAATAAATTCCGTCTGTGAGATGGTCCATTAGCGTAATGGCAGGGGGCATATAATCTCCTAGCAGACACTTCATAACATAATTGTTCAATCGAACGACACTGGCAACCAAGTTGACAAATGTGCTCCCAAGAAAAATTTCCAGGTGAAATTTGATACACCTAGGGTGAAATTTGATACCTCATCTTGTTCAACGGCGAGCGACAATTGTGACAGTCATGGTTTGAATACTAATTTCAACTAAGACACAAGGATTCACTTTGAACAAAATAGATTGATAAATATAATCACAGTAGACTCTCAAAAGCACATGCATGTATAAACGAGGGAAATGGTAAAAATTACGCTTGTGGCAAATAGTAGGTAAAAATGTGGCAATATATATGTACATAGGCACATGCATTTCATTCAATTCTTTTTGCACATGCAATTCTTTTTGCCATTCAATTTTGATGGAAGCTCCGTCCTTCATATAATTAGCCTTTGGAATTTGAATTGAATCTTGATTGATGTTTCGTGTGTTCAGATTAATGTATAAGGCTAAATCACCCACTCAAAAGCGATTTTGTCGATTGCACTCAGTATTGCTAAAATAAGGAATATTGCGCGCGGTAGATTGTGATGTTTGTATTAAGCACACATTAATTTCAAATCAAGCACAATGATACTTTGTTGAAATTTAAAATTCAAAAATCTCAACATCATTAAGGTATGAGATTCAAAGAGAAATCGATGTCAGTATTGAAATGCCCGCGTTCAACAAAAATGACAATAAAACTATGCGAAAGTTGATAGAAACATGACGCCTGATAATAGCATTTATATTACTTATAATACCGAAAAATGTCGGAGGCATTAAGAATGAGAAGTATAATGAAGAATTCCATATTGCATCAAGAATTATTGAAGATGTCATGCTTCGGGATTGTGTTCTGCATGTTTTGATGGGTCAGAGCCCAGTGGAAGCACGGCACATGTGTATTTGTGTCACCTCTTACTTGACATGGAGGAAATTCGATAATAATTTTTCAATGGAAATTGTCTAAAAGTGTCCCTGATTGACCTTTCTCGTCATTCGAGGGTCGGCATGAAGGACTCAGATCATGCTTTGGGATGTACTCTACATGGTTTGGTAGGTAAGAGCTCATCGGAAGCATGGCTTATTCGTATGTGTGTAGTGGTATCAATTACTCGTGAATGGCAATCTTGGCGTGATGACGATCATCGTACTTCGTTTCTTTCGATGACGCAGTAGTTCTTTCGAAAACTGAATTGTAACTCACAAACACTGTCTTCAACCCAATTCACATGAGCAAAATTATTAAAACAAGCAGCTTGCATAGCGAGAATGACTGGTAGGTAGGTAGAGAAGAGAAAGAGAGAGTAGAAGAAAAAATACATTTGAAAGAATTGTCTTCAAAACAATAACTGAATGAGCGTGATTTTTTGCAAAATTTAGTCATGGAGATCTTTCCATTGTCGACCATGTTTCGGCTTATCTAAGCTTCGATTGTGTTTCAATGCAGAATTATATTATTTCATGCACATATTTTTGCATGCTCCACAGCAAGAGAGAGAATTTTTATAGGTGTGCGATGCATCTGTAGAAATCTGTAAAAAAGAGAATGAAAAGAATTTTGAAATTCAAATCCTCACTTTAGTGGACTTCATGATTATTGATCAAATAAAAGTTATCTATTGAACCTATGAAGGCATGCACTTTTTAGAATCTTCATTCTCTTGGAGGTCATAATCATGTATGCTGATCATGCGGTGTCAAACACTTGAACCATCCCCAGTGAAAAATAGTGACCCGCAGACAGATGTTCCGATTCATTGAGTGCTCGTAAGTCGCATATCGGCTGCCTAGTTATCATGATAGACGGAGGTGGCAAAATGAATATGACTGTGAAAGATGGGGCAAAGTAGAATTACTTCCTCCAAAAGTAAGTAATAAAAAGTAACCAATGGAGAAAGCGCTGTTAATACAAAAAGAGAATATTATTAGACGATATCGATTTAGAATATGCTTTAGATTTTCTGTAGTCCGATTGTAATTATCTGATTCAAAGAAGCTAGTAAAATTCATCGAACTAGATTTAGAAGATTTACCGATTAATCGGAAATTCAATCCGAATTGTCAAGGTCTGCTACGATTCAACAAGAAATATTCCCTTATCGGGTTTTCACTACTCGAATGTCTCGAATACTACAAAAACGGTGCAAAATTGTGAAAACCAATTGAACCACTGAATCAGCAAAGTTAAATTTTGGTACTTCTATTCTTCCCCAAATTTTTGTTGTTGACACCTGTGAGTATTGAATCGTCAATGATCTGTTACTCCAAAGCGCAGACTCACTACCGTCGGAAAAGCGTTTATTGTGTAGAGTTCCTCTGGTTTATAGAACATTTACAGCACTATATTCTATCTGAGTATCCAAAGGACCAATCCTTCATCCCAGTGTTCAAGTAAGACTTCTCAGCGGTGCTGTACTATCATTCAGTGACAGATCAAGTCTATTCTATATCCAATGATCCAATGTGACTAAGTTTGACGAAATTTGATGAATTAGGAAAAACTGGAAAATGTTGGGGGGGGGGGGAAGAACAGAATACCAAATATTTTGCTCATACGATTGACATCATCAGGTCTCAGTTAAAATCGACCATTTTGATCAGAACACTGATAAGACGATAGAATGTAGAGAAAGCGGGGGTGCAGAAACGGAATATTTATGAAAATTCTCTTATGGATCTAAGTGTCAACTCTAGATAGTTTCGTTCTATATGATATTATCCATTCTCTCCTAGGAATTCCAATTGAAGTTTACTACTTCTAAAAAGATCATAGTACTAACAGCATTTAAGCAAGTTATCTAACATCATAAATTTGATATTCAATCCTCATTCGGACGCTTCAAGCTTAAAATTCAATATAGATGTAGCCTCATTCTTGATGTTCACTGAAATGATGTCGCTAAGGTTTCAGCAAGAAGGCTACTTTTTTCTACTAAGCACACACAGCAATAATCTAGAATTACTACCTAACGTATAGATTAATTGCACTTTTTTCTGTCACAAAATTAAATAATTTTGTCTTTTTTCATCAAAGCTCCTTTTTCAATAAATTGAATGTGCCTCTGCACAGCATAAAAAGAATTGGAAAATATCGCCTGAACATGCAATCTTTAAAGTCAACAAAATAAAAGTCAGACATGTTGTTTTCTTCAAGTAAAAAAAAACACACATGCAGCTAGCGAACGTGCGACCGGATAGCTTCACATATTTTCTTTTCTCGCGTTCAGAGACACTGGTTGTTATGGGTAGGAAACACTCAATTTATGCATCAATTTGCAATTCATATTACTGCACAGTTAATGCATGCCTACTTGTGGTTCATTGAGAAGAAAATTCGTGTTCCGTCTATCTATCGATTTCATTTTGAAAAAGCATTTGATATTCTCCCTTCGTAGATGGAAAAACACAAAAAGGTTATTTATATTAGCATATAATAGAAGGAACATTAGGAGAGGGATATTCAACTCCACATCAATATCATCAAAACTAACGTTTCAAATCCCATCTGATATTATTGCTAAATTTGAGGATGCTTTCTCCGTTAGTGACATTCATTTTGTGTTTTGAGTTCAATTGAAACTCCCACTTTTGTTGGATGCATTATAGTTGCGCTAATAGTTTCGTGCCATACCTGCATTAACATTCAGAAATGCATCAAAAATGGGAAATTGAGGTAAAAGCAGTCAGAAATGTCTTCTATAATCACATATATGAATGTGAATTTTGAAATTCAGCAGCGGAAATTCTTTTTGAAAATCTAGCTAATTATGCTTTTACTTTACTGCCAATTATGCAAATCAAGTATATCCTGTATCTGTCGCAACACTAGGTGACATGTCACGCTCAATTACGCGTAATTGCACATGACCCTAAGCATCCGTAGTTACGCGTGAACTACGCTCAAAGCAATAATTATTTCATCACACACTTGAACATCAAAAACAATGAACTAAGATGTTGTTGAACATCATGGATTTCATTTCCGATCATAATGTCATGCGCAAAGATTCATGAAAGGGGCGGAAAGTAGTCCAAAACACATAAATTGCGCCACACTTCAAAACATATTTCGCAGGTTCAACGTACGTCCACGTCTTGTACTGTTTCCTAGATGATCTACGCTAATATAATACTAATCACACATTATTAGCCTACCTGATTTACTGTGATTTGCAAAAACAAGTAATTTTGCTCTTATAGCTAGCTCTAACCATTCCGGGGTGGCATTCTCCCCAGACATTTTGTTGTGGTCCTCGCAAAGCTAGATCAGACGACCTGTGCTTTCGTGACTTTTGGCTTCAGCGCATTTCATGCTTCCACAAAGAATCACTGAAATTGGGCCCACTGGAAGGTCAAATTTATAAATCATTTCCAAAAGTATACTTTTAATACTTATACTTTTGGTGCCACTTTACCAGAAAGCAACTTTTGTACAACTTCTACCAAAAAATATTAATTTTCAATATGGGTATTTTTTACAAATAAAAGTCTCTGAATCATGTCATGACTATCTATCACACCGTACACTCGAATTTAATATTGGAAATTCAAGTGTCATGTAAATATTACTCATCAAAAAGTTCAGTAGTATTGGCAACTTTGGGAGCAGCAGTTGCTGTCGTGTCCATTCCAAATCATTTGAACACCTACCTTTGGTATCTGAAAATCGTCAAATTGAGTTGTAGTTGCATTCGAAGTTACGTAGAGCTGATACAACTTCAAAGATACATTGGAAATTGGAACGATTACTTTTGAAGGAATCATCCACGTTTCATATACCGTATATTTTAGTTAATGGTCCTTGCACAAATTAATCTTGTCAATCTCTCTTTGTGCTCATGAGTAACTTCTCAGCACATTCAACCAGCTGTGCATCATAGACAGCAAACATTAAAATCGTTAAGGTGATCTGTGTCCAACATTTGGTAAATATTCAAAATTGTAAAAAATCTGTCAGAATTTGTTACTACAAATTTTGAAGTGCTACTTTTGTCACAAAGATGAATGAAGAGAGAGAGAGAGAAGCGTATATATTTGCAAAACTGAGAATCTAAATCATTACAGGTGACATGTCACATGCACAAATGAAAGTAAAAAAATAGCAGAAAACGACGATCATGCAATAATCGAGAGTGTCATAGTCCCTTATCATACACGTACAAATTCATATGGTTTATAGTGTACGTGAAGAAAGAGTTTTGACGACGGGTAGTTCTTAAGAAAGGCTGTCTCAGGTGTCCCGATCTTGGGAGTCTATCGGGCACAAAGGGGTGTAAGGGATGGTTCTCATTCAGCTCGGCAATCAACGTAAGCTTTAAGGATTGAGACAAGTGCAACTGTGTTATGTCTTGAAACAGGTCACAATCACATCCATTCTCACATAATATGCGATAGGCCCTCTTTTTAATTGATTCAAGTGCTTGAATAACTGTCGTATTCAGTCCAACAAAAACCGGTGATGCGTGAGCTAAAGCTGCGACGATTACAGAACGGTAAACAGTAATCAAGTCTTTCTTGTTTAAAAGTGGTTTAAGTCTTCTCAGGAGATGTAATCATGATGAACACATCTTAACAATCACGTTAATATGCTCATGCCAACTTAGATCACAAGTTAACGTAAGTCCCAAGATCTTAACATGATGATCACAATGACTGAACTCATTTGTGTTCGTGCAGCGTTTTCGAATGATCAAATGCTTTGTCTTTTGATCGTTTAAGACCAAACCGTTGCTGTTTAATAAAGATTTTACATGACATAGCTCCTTGTTGGTGATTAAGTCATCGTCACAGGAACGCAAACCTGGCAAGATAGTCACATCATCAGCGTACTTGACGTAAGTGACATTGCCAGAGAACGGCTGCAGGGAACTCATGTAGGATGCAAAAAAGTACGGGCCCAATATCGAACCTTGAGGGACGCCCGAGTATATGTCCATCATCGAGCTGTAGGTACCCGAATAACGAATCCGAAAACTACGATTATCAAGTTAGTCAATTAGCCAAGTAAGGAAGTGATGAGAAACTTCACCGTCAAGGTGTTGTACCAGCTTATGATGCGGTACCCTGCTAAATGCCTTTGATAGATCGGCAGAGGTCATTGCAACTCGATTACAGTCTGTTAGATCGAGAAGTTCAGTCGAGAATGAAGCAGTGAAAATGAATAGCCTACCACCATTATAAAGTTCACACACAAAATATGCAGTGCCGTGAATTCCGTGACATGCGAAGCAATAAGCCGACTTTAGAAATTCAGGAGGGACCGCATCGACCCGAGATATGGATGCGGTTCGGAGCTCCGTGCGGAATGAGTTAATAATTGGCTATAGGGATAACTAGCAGGATCATAAAATAATTGATTGATAGCAATATAATAAGCATGACTGCTGTATGGATAGCCTATTTATCATCTTATCATACTATTTCGCATGTACCGTAAAACTGCCTCCGCCGACTGCATGACTTGCTGCTCATATATCGGATAAAATATGAATTGGAGAAGCAAAACATAGATGCTCAAACATACAGCATTTCGGGAAAGCAGGTGTATACATTTAGATAGCCTACCATGGCCGCAATGAAGTCAAAGTTTTAATTACACCATTCAAACAAATTCAATCGTAAAGATGGTGTGGATCTGTCGTTCTAGTGTGAAATGAATAATAATGCTAACCACCTTCCCCGGAGTAAATAAAGTTAAGCTGATTGACCCGATGTATTTTGGTAACTGTACTAAAGGGTAAATTCCTACTAGTTAACACCTAGCAGCGATATAAAATTTGGACAAAATTAGAATGAAAGAAATTCATCAACTGAATTACGACTTTTACTCAATGTCATAATGATTCAACTTGCCTTCTATGCTGAGAGGAAAATTGTCATTCATTTTTTCTTCTACGTTGCAACCTATAATTTCGTCATTCTCATCATATTACTTATATTTATTTATCTACTAATTAGAATTGTGTGATATGGAAGAAATGTCCGTTTAAGTTGATTTTTCTGCAGATTTCACATTTCTTTGCTTATGCTCGTGTGTCTCTATAATATCTCCCATTGCTAATTCGATTCAAAATTGCAGGCTAATTTCACTCCAGTGTTATCCATGCTTGGAGTTCGTGAAATGCATTGGTCCAACAAAAGGCACGAATATCTAGTTCACGCTCATTCTCTACAAAATTGCAACGCGATTGCAAGCATCTTCAATTTGTTAGAGATGCAAATCGACTTATTCCTATGTCAGAGCATATAATCTGAGACAATAATAATAATAATAATAAAAAGCTTTATTCCAGTAATGACAGACGTATGACGGATTACAGTTCAAAAGGTGACAAGTAAATAGGTCTACTATAAGAAGTCAAAGGTTTGAAATATACGGCTGGTAAAGGAAGGCTTGGACTATCAAAAAGCAAAGTCAGCATGGAGCAGTCGGTTGATAAAATTCCGCCCAGTGTTATTGTTATGCACTGTTCTTTGTAAATTGTGTGGCCTTCTTCGCAGATTTCGTACATTGTTAGTCTTGGGAGGCAGAAACTTGTGAAGTGGATGAGCAGCATTGGTGATGATCTTCCTGAACAGACGGTTCTCGGTCTTTCTAACTGTACATAGTAAGTCAGTTTCCTTGCAGTACTTGAAACGAATGCTTCTCTTGATGTAACTATTTAGACGTCTCTTATCGTTCTCGCTTGCAAAGCCCCACCAGCTTGGTATCGCGTACAGGAGACGACTGAGAATAAGAGCGTTATAGACTTGGTTGACAGAATGTGCTTTAGCACCGTGGTTCTTCAGGATCTTTATGGCATACAAACTTCCGTTGCATTTTCTTATTTGTTTAGCAACATGGATATCCATCTTAAGTCGATCAGTGAAGGTGCCGCCCAAGATTCTAATTTCCTGGTGGCGCTTTATCTCTGATAAGGGTTGAGGTTCTTGTTGGGCCCTTGGTCTCTTGAAAATAATTTCTTTCGACTTTGTTGCGTTGACTTTCAAATTGCTCTGTTCTGCCCATTTCTCTATACCGGATAGTTCAAACTCTGTGCTGTTGACGTTCTTTGGCGGGATGATAAGGTAGGTATCGTCGGCGTATTTTAAGATGACGTTCCCATCCACAACAGGATTTAGGTCTGAAATTGCGATGGAAAAAGCAAACGGTCCTAATACCGATCCCTGTACGACACCAGCATTGATTTTCGATTCCATTTCTTGGGATGATATTAGATAATTTCCACTGTTCAGGCACTATTCCAAAGCTCAGTGAAGTATTGATTATCTCAGTCAACTGCTCACATATGTAGTCGGAAGCCAAACGAAGAAACCAAGCCGGAATTCCGTCAGTACATGTTGCAGTTTTCTTCAGGTTTTGACTGTAGTACTTCGTACCTAAGGTCGGTTGAAATGCTAGTATAATGTCTGTTGAATTCATCAGCAGTAATGACCGTTTTCTCTTCTGTTTTGCCTTTTCTTCCTTTAGTTAAAGCATTCACCTCTTTCCAGAAGTCTTTCGTGCTACATTTCGAAAGTTTCGTTGCGTTGTAGTTGATAATATGCTGTTGTATCTTGCTCCTTATGATATCGAATTTGTCTAGTTTCCTCTTCTCATTAACGCGTTCTTCTGTCTCAATAGTCGCTTGATATACGAGGTAACGAAGTCAGGGTCTCTCGAGCTGACCGTTATCACTCGTATAGGAAAGAAAAGGTCACGCAAGAACCTTAGTATGTCATAGAATTCATCAGATAACTTCTGAGGATCTCGAGTTTCAGGTTTGTGTGATATTTTCCATGTTGATCGAATTTCTTTGAAACGTGCAACATTTTTGGCGGTTTTCAGTCTGATTTCCTTTTTGACTCTGATTTTGGGAGGCTTTGGTCGATCTTCTGGGCCTATTCCCAAAGTAGCCAGGTGGTCGGATTTGACAGTGGATTTGATTGTAAAAACCTTTATCGGGAGGGGTTCACTGATATATATTCTATCCAGATGGTTATTCCCTCTCGTCGGTGCTTGTACTATCTCAACTAAGTCGGTAGCTTCTGCTACTTGGTCGTTGTCAAGCTCATTAAAGTCGCCAGCGAGCATTACAACGTGTTCAGGGTATAGTGTTCTTAATTCACTCAATTCGGCTTCCAGATAATCTAATATTGCAGTTTTATATGAAGCTTTTGGGGGATGGTAACATACTCCAATGATGTATTTAGTAGTAGTGAGCTATGTCTCGATCCAGAGAACTTCGTGTTCAAGCGAACTACCGATGGTTGTAAATTGGAGATTGTCTTGGATGATGATTGCCACACCGCCTGCCTTTCTTCGCTCTCTGTCCTTCCTCACGATGTTATAGCCTGCAAGTGAGATTGTCTGCTCGCAATGATACCGTTTCAAATGTGTTTCTGCAATAAAGCCATACTGGATGTTATAGCAATGAAGGTCCGCTATCAGATGATCTGTGGCATGAGGTTTAGCGATTGAAGTGGCATTCAAAATATAAATATTCGATATACTTCGGACTTTACGTGTAACATCCTTTGATCGCTCATTAAGCGGTATATTGATGAGTTGTCGATTTAAAGGCTCCACTGGTTTCCTGATTCGATTTTGTGTCATTGGGATTGGTAATCTCGATGATACATTCCGTTTCATAAAAAGGGGATCATCCTAAAATTTGACTAAATAATGCATAAGTATGATACAGAAAGCATTTTTCATGTTATTTCATGTCCCTAATATATTTAAATGTCCTTATATAATCTGATAAGCTATGATACAGTAACGGTTCTTAAGAAGCTAACATTTTGTGGCCCTACCCTTATTGTCAATGACATTACCAATTCGTCTAGGCATTGATTCGATGATATCGTTGATTTTTGACTGATCTAACTTTCTCCACTCTCTTTTTAACAGTGACGTAAGTTGTGATACGCCATCTGTAGGTAGCAGTGAACGACGAACGTTACGTTTTAGAATACTCCATACATTTTCTATGGGATTCAGATCAGGAGAACGAGCTGGCCAAGATAATGTCCTAAGCCCTAATTGAGACTTGCATAAGTTGACTCTACTACTCCTGTGACACGTAGCATTATCATCCATCAATAACCAAGTCGATGGATCACCAAGTTGATCTGTCATTTGACCAATGTTCATTCGTAAAACATTCACATAGCGTTCAGAATTCATGGTTCCTTGCTGTATGTGAAGTCTTCTACGAATAGTGGACTTAGAAATAGACGAGTATAGTGCAACCATCTCAGTTAACGAGAGACTTGGATCAACTTTAACAAATCTCAAAATTAGGCGGTCTATACGTTTGGATGTTTTGTGTGGACGGCCAGAGCCCTCTTTACGACAGAGTCGAAAATCATCATTATGCCATCGATGCACATTTGTGTAAGGGACACTTAGTCGCTTGCTTGTAGCTCGCAAAGAAAACCCTAGTTCTAGCAAGGCTGACACTTTGCCTTTTGTGAATGCGATCTCGTTATTGTTCATTTGTGCTTTGTATTGTTTTCAACCGGTAAGAGATAGATTTCTAGCTGAAAGCAATCAGGAGTGCTGCCAACACCACCGCAACGAAGTCAGGAAGCTATGGAACATGAAGTCCAGTTAATCACATGTAGCAGTTACATTATTGTTGATGAATAATGTTGCTATACTGGCTCTGATTGATCGATTTTCTTTATTTTTGCTTTGCTTGATAGCTTTTGGCTTGTAGAACAACATATTACATAACAAAGGAAACAAATGTAATTTTATAAGAGTGAGGTATGATTTTGTGTAATATTGCTAAATGAAAATCAAATTATCTACTACGTTTTTATCTATAACAGGAAAACAACTCAATATTCATGCTTGAAATTTCCAACAATGATATTAGTAAGCACAACTGACATATCTTCCAAATTTCAGAGAAATTCGTTCAAGTTTGGCGGAGTTAGACAAAGTTGAAGTTAAGGCGATGTTTAAGGGTGATCCATTTTTTATGAAACAATCTGTATTATCACATTAATATTATGGATATGGTCACACAGCGAATTCGCAACCGTGCGGTCGTATTTTTACATCTCTCCCGCAGTTAGAGAGTCTATTGCAAATATCTCGAGATCCAGCGCGTTGTGTGTGTTCTCCCTTATATCGTCGGATTTGTCTCGCCGAGATCTTCAAGTTGTTATCAAATTCGGTTCTCTACGATCATCGGTTTGGGCCCTAGCCCCGAAAAACCGTATTTTGTAGATCCTGCGGCTTTTTCGAGTCCAAGTCACTAGGGATTAACTTTTGGATCTCCAATTTTGGTATTTTCAAGATAAAATCGACCATTCTCTATCGATTGGTACCGGTTTTGGTGGATTCCATGGAAATTTTTTGGATCACGCCATATTGGTCATAGTGTCTTCAGTGCTCTCCTTCTCTTCCTCAAGGTCGTTGTCTGTTAGAATGTTGCGCTTTCGTGCTGTGCATTGCCGCCGTCTCTATCTCATTATGGGGTGACGTCATGGTTGTGCGCACGTCTATCTCGTTTCATCATTGTGTTCTGCCAGCATCTTCTGTGTGGTGGTCTTCGGGTAGAAGTCCAGACATCAACCCTTGTATACCGGTGGTCGAATCCCAATGCGTACAACTTTTTTTTCTGTGTAATTTCTTTCTTAATTCATCATCACTTACCCCCTTTTCGCTTCACTTACGCGCGCTGAACCACCCTGTCTTCCCCTCGCTCTTTCTAAGGTACTTGCCGTGCTCTCTCTCTTATTTAGGCCTACTCTTATTCTTTTGTTCTCTGGTCCTGTCTGTTTGACTCACCAGTTATCCAGCTACTGGCTAGCTCCTCAGTTTTAACTTAGTTCTTTCGTTCTGAGGAGGGCTGTTCTTCCAACCCTTTTAAACCCTGCCCTTCTGGCTCGGTTTTGGTTGGTTGCCGGTCCCTTCTCCGGTTTCTTTTAGGGTTTTTCTTTTTTCGATGTCTGAAGAGCCTGCTTTTGTACTGGTATCTGGTGGTCTCCTTGATTGAACTGGGTTCAAATCTTTGCTTAAACTTTTAAAGTCAACACTAGACTCCGTATTTGTGTGGTATTTCCTCTTTTTGAAACTGCAAATAGTCTATCAAGTTTTGAAGGCAATAGAATGAGCATCAACAACGCCTTGTGTGACGATATGCCAAGTGGCATAAAAGTGGTTCATTGGAATGTCTGAAGCATGTGCCCTACTGGTGATAACACAACCTTGGACCAATTGAAAATGACTTTGTCTTCAGGTGGTAAGACCTGTCATGTGTTGGGCATCACGGAGACATGGTTGAATCACAACTATGTCGACGAGGAGATATTGATCAATGGCTACCACAGGCCTCTCAGAAAAGATCGAGCGAATAAAGGTGGAGGCAGAGTATTGATGTACATTCAAGAAATGTATGGCTATGTCCGGAGAGCTGATCTTGAAGATGACAACCTTGAAGCGATATGGGCGGAGATCAAATGTCAAAGTGGAAAACCCTTATTGATTTGCACCGTCTATCGACCTCCAAACGAACCATTGACGGCTTGGTTAGACGCGTTTGATATCATTATCGCAAAAGCTTTTTTAGAGAATAAAAGCTTATTAATTATGGGAGATTTGAATGTCAATGATTGTGTCAGAAATGATGAATTTAATAAGTTGGAAAATCATTTCATGTTATACTCAATGAAGCAAATGGTGAAGGAACCCACTCGAATCACGACTTCGAGTTCATCCATTATCGATCATATGTGGATCTCTGATGATCTGTTGATCCGTGGTGTCAAGGTACCCAAGATTGGATTAAGTGATCATTTTCCAACATGTATTTCAATAAGTGGAAGGTTCCGAGGTGGCAACATGCACAAGGTGATATCCTACCGGTCGTACAAACATTTTGACGGGATCGCCTTCAAGCAAGATCTCCAAACTGTACCTTGGTATGTATTAGACATGTTTGATGATCCGAACGACGCTCTCGCACTTTGGCACAAGATGGTAATGGAGGTTATCAATAAACACGCACCAATACGTGAAAAAAGAATCAAAAGAGACTGGCAACCCGAGTGGTCTACGAAAGAAATTATAGATTTGATGCGAAAGCGCGATTACAACAAAGCCAAGAAAGAGTACGATCTTTATCGTCTCTATAGAAACAAAGTTGTTGCTCTCATTCGCAAAGCGAAGCAGGACCACTATACGAATCTTATAGAGACCAGTGCAACAGACTGAAAGGTCTGGCGCCATCAAAGAAGTCCGCTACCACAACATCTATGAACATAAATGGCAATCAATCAGAAAATCCCACCGAAATTGCAGACGAATTAAACAAATTCCTTGTGACTGTAGCAGACAGACATTCTACAAAAGCCAATGGCCATGGCATAAGCAACATTCTAAATACGCTGTGTCTGTACGTCTCCAGGTTCAGTCCGGATCAGTTCCAAATACCTCAAATTGCCATTTGCGAAACTGAATGTTTGATCAAAGAATTATCGTCAAATAAAGCAACTGGATTGGACAGTTGATCAGTTTCAGCCTAACTTCTGGAATCTTCCCCGACATGTGGAAGCAAGCCCGCGTATCTGCAGTACACAAGAAAGGCGATGTCAATGACATGGAAAATTACAGGCCGATATCAGTGCTACCAAAAACAAGTAAAATCATCGAAAGGCATGTACACAAACATTTATATCTGCATATGCATCCGATGTTGCATGTCTCCCAATCTGGTTTTAGAGAAGGTCATTCATGTGAAACAGCTTTAATCAATATGTTGGATCAATGGGCGAAGAGCATTGATGATGGTGATTTGAATGCAGTTATAATGTTGCACCTTAAAAAGGCCTTTGAGTTGATAAATCATGAGCTTCTGATGGAAAAACTTTTGGCCTATAACGTCTCAGAGCTTTCATCTACTTGGTTCAAATCCTACTTGCAAAACAGGTACCAAGTTGTGTCTCTTCAAAATCGACTATCAGACAAGCTCTCATTACCCAGCGGAGTGCCTCAGAGGTCTATAATCGGCCCACTGCTCTTTATCATCTTTGTCAACGACCTACCCTTACATCTATCTGCCACCAATATCGTTGACATGTATGCTGATGACACAACCATTACTACCACCGGAAAATGCCTAGATGATGTGAAGGGCAATGTTGATACTCTAGTCAATGAGGCGGAGTCCTGGTGTAAGGGCAACTGTATGGCACTGAACATGGAGAAGACAAAGGGCATGCTTATTACAACTCGGCAAAAACGGCGGCGACTCAGTAAGGATGAGATAACCACATTCTCCCAAAGAATATCTTTGACTGACAAGCACAAAGTCCTTGGAGTTATAGTCGACCAAGATCTGACATGGAATGAGCACGTTCAATATGTTGCTCGGCGTGTGAGCAGCTATGTTGCCTTGTTGAGAAGGATAAAGCAATTCTTGCCAATTCGTGTGCGGAGAATCTTCTTCATGGCCTACATACAATCTTGCTATGACTTTTGTTTATCGGTGTGGGGTGCTTCCTGTCACATAACGAGAATTGAGAAACTGCAAAACCTTGCAATCAGAGTTGTGCTTGATCGCCCAAAACGTGAAAGCTCCAAACCTTTATTCAAAGAAATGCACATTATGCCCATGCGCACTCGAGTCGACTTTAAGCAGACTCTACTTGTGTATAAAGCCCTAAATCAGTTAGCACCAACTTATTTACAACGCATGTTTTTACGCAAGGAACAAGAGAAAAAGACACGATCTGTAACACAAGGAGATCTGAGTATTCCCAAAGTTAGAACCAAACTAAGAAAGATGACGCTTGTGGTTCGAGGTGCAGAACTCTATAATTCCTGCAATCGTTGTGTCCGAGAGGCTGACAGTGTTTTGAAATTTAAGCAAAACTATATATGTGATTTCTTCAAAAACTTCTAATTGATGTTCTATTTTATCTACCTAATCATGTTTTTCTGTATGCTAGAGGACTATTGTAAATTAGCTATTGCTACCAGTGTCATCCTCTTAAAATATAGATTTTATTATTATTGATGAGTTGTCGATTTAAAGGCTCCACTGGTTTCCTGATTCGATTTTGTGTCATTGGGATTGGTAATCTCGATAATATTATCATATTAATATTATGGATATGGTCAGCAGGTTGTTGGCACTTCAATGATTGTCTTTCGCTCTTCCATAACCATCTTCGTTTACCAGCTCGTCTTTTCCTATTTTTTCCACCTCGTCGTCTTTTTCTGATATTTTCTGGGTTAATAGGGTTGCTCGAGCAAGGAGCACGTCATCCGTAGCTCCTGCGAGGATATAAAAGTGGTAATTGCTCAGTCATATGGTTATTGATTAATGGAGGTTGAACTGTCACCCGGAGAGAGCCTCCTTGTCCGGGAAGAGGCAAAGGATGTCGATCATTAGATCGAATCCGTCGGCCTGGTGCCGCCCCTCCCATCAAACCAGACCGTCAACGTTAGCTGCTGATCTCCCATCAGCCATTCAGTTCCTTGGCACGTTTGAATACACCTTAAACTTGAGGATTTTCTGTTTGGGTTTACTCCCGTAGTTTCTGGCTAAGAAACCTAAATGCGAAACAGCAAAGCCTTCTTATGGATATACGAGTTCACTCAGCATGCCATCAGGTATTCATCTTTTAATAATCGGCGGTGAGTTACTTGATATATCAATTGGATAAAAATTTGAGCATGTACTATACTATAGATCTTCCTCCGCCGTTGATACTGTTCAGTCGTTAGTCGGAGCTTCCCCGGTTGAGGTTTCCGTCGTCTTTGCCGTTGAAGAAGTTGGACATCTTTCTTCCGCCGTTGACCTTAATGAAAAGTAACATAACATTTCACTAAAACAATGCACTTCAATCCCACAGCCTTCGACAAATTGTCAAAAATGCCAATTCAAAAATTCCAATCAAACGGGATCAGTGAAACGGAATTTTTGACCCATTCCCATCCCATTTCCATACAAAACCAACCAGGAAAGCAAAAAAACTGTAGCCGTCCGTCCATCCTATGTAACCCAGGACGCTAACAGCAAACACATGTGCAACAAGCAACAGCACAGTCTGTTCATCTGCATAGGATCAGAGTAGACTTAAAAGGGTTCCCACTCCATAGAGCGATTATTTTTCAAATCGCTTTAGCATGCTGTTTTAATAACTTTTTCTTGTTTTCATCTGATATGTTTAATAAAATCACATTGAAGATATTTTAAGTGTAAAAGTCAGAATAAGTAACTTCCTAAGTCATGGTTCTTGCAATTTATCTCTTACACGTTCATCTTAGATGAGAATCTTCAATGACAAAAGTGAAAAATCAGGAAGAACCAAACAGCTTTTAGCACGGGCGCAGATTGATAGTGCTTTGCTTACTATATTTGGGTTATATTTACAATAAGACATGTCGTAGATTGCTATCATGTCTGTGTGCATGTTGATCTGCGAGACTATACACTGTAAATCGCTGGATACGAAAATTGCATACAAACATATACCAAATTTACATACAATTTGAAACTAACATCTGATACGAGATTCTCGTATGTTTACAGAGATCTGGTATGTTTTTCATACCAAATCTCATTTACCTTCTTATGTGATTGGTATGTGATTGGTATGTAGCGATACGAACTATTCTATCTGTGATTGGATGTTTTACACTGAAATACGAATTGTTGGTATGTTTTATATACGAGACCCGATGGAAATTCATCCCTATTCGTATGACTCTGGTATCCATTTGGTATGTGCAGCTTTAAGTCACATAGCAAAAAAGTGTATGTATTACATACTACTGTCAAATAACTTTTTTCGGTAATACAAGTGGTGAATATTTTTTTGTTTGATAGAGTGATATTTGAGTACATTAGATCTATTGTGAATTTTATGTTCCACGACTATGCGGTCGATGCTACATGTCTAGCAACATTAACAGGACGCTTAGTTAGCTCTACTTTATGGGCCAAGTTGATTAACGTCAATTCATTCAAACGATATTTGTCGTGCAATCATGTTGACTTATATATCTCAAACATAACTATTTTTGCGTTTAATGAATTATAATGTGTTTTTACTTCGGATTGATAATATGCCTTATTTCAAAATTACATGATACATAATTGTTGATGGTTGAATACTTATTGACTATTCATGAAATGCCCTAGACTTACGTGTATTAAAATTGAATTCAGCATAAAAAGTCTCACTCTTGAATATCATTATCTAACTACTTACAGAACAGTAGTAACATTAGTGTGATCTTTATTGACAAAAGGCCTTAAATCAACATACTTTGGACATGATTTATGCTTTCTTTTAGCATTGTGCTGGTATGGCTTTCGTATGTAAGGCATACCACATTTGAAAAAACATACGAAAAGCATACAAATATATACCAAGAGAATACAGAAATATACCAAAAAATATTTTGGTATGCTTCCTTCGTATGTGATTGGTATTGAGCGATTTACAGTGTAGCCAGCATTCACTCGCGAAGAAGTTAGAAAGTAGCATCAGCCAACCAGAGTCACATATCAACAAATTGTTGTCCCGTTTACTTTTGATCATCTAAAGTTACTTTATATGTCCACATGATGCACTCAAAGTAAGTATATAAGGGAAAAATGTATATAAACATAGTAGTTTATAAACTACAGTAGTTTTTATAAAGTATATAAACACTTTGGAAGCACTGTTATCATGCCGATTCATAAATACATAGGTGCAATGGTTGAAATTTTTTTAATTTCATATAGGTCTAGTAACGAAGGCATACAATACTAGCTTGTATGCAAAACTTGTTGTATTGAGCATACTAGTTTGTTTGTATTGGGCATACAAAATCATATTCACTGGGATGAAAACTAAAATGACGACCGAAATGGGAGGAAGCACCGCATGATGATGACTTGTAATTTTCGACATGTATTCTATTCCCGCTTTTGTCATATTTGCTGTACATGCATTTACAAGTCAGTTTCATATTGACGTGGAAGTCTTTGAAAATAATGAATTCCTCACAATCTGACGCTTAGTCCTCCTATGCTTTATCAGTGAAACCATTACTCACTTGTCCAAAAGCATAGGGGATTTGGCAATACAGAAGCTGCTTGATTAGATAGCGTGAGAATGCTTGCAGGTGGAACTCTTATACTCGATATCCGAGTCATTTTATAAAATTCATATCTTTAGGGAATTGGGAAGTATCACATGTGTTGATTCATTCATAGCTACTGAAGAAATGTGAATGAGTAATCGTCTCGAATATTCAAAATTGCTGCAGACGCTTCTAAAATGAATAGTAAAAGCCAGGAATCTGTAACGGGCGAGTGGGTGTGTGTTTCACACACATGGTGACCATTTGGGTGTGTATTTTTTCTCTTAATATTGTTTGTTTTCTGTTGACTTATATGAATAAATCAGTCGCTTGAGGGTGGCACACAACGGTCTTCGCTGTCGACCGAAAAAGCTACACAATCAATGTAGGTTCTGAATAAACTTTTATCACCGTTTATGGGAAGTCTCACGCTGAGAACATGGACTCATTCCCTATTTTTCAAAGATTGATCCTGCTTTATTAAACTATGAATATATAGCTGAAAGCTCGTGGTGGCACAATCCAAAACGATCTTTCAGTAGTCCAACGCGTGACTACGTTTTGCTATTTTTCTTCAGTGGCATTCTTCTTATTTATTTACCATTAACTTCAGTGGAATTTTTCATTAACTTTTAGATACTTTCTGGTTTCAGTTTAAATATTTTCTGACTACTATCTCAGATAGTTGTCAAAAGTCGTAATGTAGAACATGTGAAATACTGTTTATCAACTATCTTTCTGTTTACTATGAGATCAATTCAGATTTGCATCAGCCGAGGCAATTTCTGGCATCTTGAAAATTGAACTTTAATTCGGTAATTTTTTTCTTTGAAATAGAAAGCAATGCACCAATAAGCTATGAGTGGTTATTGTGACATCTGCATCGTACTAAGAAACATTGAAATTCAAACCAGCTTGATGTGCATTGATCAAATTTTGATGCCAAAGTAACTACATTCCAACCATAGAAATCCAACTTTTTGTTTTGCTTGCTAAGTAATTCAAACTAGTATGCACAATAACGGCTTGCTGATGGTCATTTCAGTCGATCATTTAGGCACCGATCAAAGTCAATGTTGCTAGAACTTTAAAATCAAATATCAGAACTATGAAGCAGTAGTAGATTCTTGACGCAAAGCATTTTATTGGAAACTATTTCACCAAAATGCCTCTTTATACAATGAGAAATGATAAATGCCGTGAATATAAGTACAATGATGAGCTGCGGTACATTCCTATTGTAATTAGTGGAAGACGCCACCGTTTGCGTAACCTTTTCATGACCGGGAGCGTGTCCTTGACGCACTGTTGCTTTCAATGTCCATGTTTGCTATTATAGAGTGTCTGATTTCTATGATTCCAACTATGAGTACCTAATACTTGACATCAGCTAAGTGAACACTGGTACGAGCACTCAGAGCTCGTTGCACCTTTTTGACAGCCTTTCTAAGGTAGCAAAGAAAGTACAGATCCAAATTTTCCAACTGTAAAAAACGACAAATATCTGTCACTGCAACTTAAAGGCACACTATAAAATCATCTGATCTTGAATCAAGATGATGATTTACTTTTAATCGTCAAAATCATCATTCATCTGCTACGTTTTATATTAAGGGTATACAACATCTTGTTGAAATTTTTGATCACCAGTGCCAATACTGGTTGTTACAAATGCGTTAAATTAAAGAAGCATTTTCATAAGTGCACCTTACATAGGCCTATTGTGCAATGATATTTACGTATCGTAGGCCTAGTATATGTGCTATTCTCATAATTCATTATTACTTCATCATTTACTTGGACCAAAGGGTGCAATTATATTTAACCAGGTTTTGAAAACGGTGCACAAAACGGTTATGCATGCACAAAATATTTTTCATCTGAAGGAAAAATTTTTTTGATGGGGATTTCTACACACCCTGAGTGGACCCTTTTGGCCTATCTACTATACTTCTATTGGTTCAACTAAAATGAAATATCACATGCAGAATCATCGTCAGAAATGATGATTTTACAATACATGGAGAGGTGCGGTTTATATGTCCTCAGTAGAAAAAGTGAAATAGAAAAATAAGGGTCTTGGGTATACACTGGAGGGATAAGCGACTTCATTTCTAAATTTCAAGCGTAGGCGTTCTGATTTCGCACAACAATATGGATGAAGTATGACATGAATGAAATACTTAAAGTCAATCAAAAGTGCAATATCTGTTGGTCTGCTGCCTGCTCATTGATAGTGTATTTTAACGCTTTAGAATATCTATAGAACATGATGTAGTCTAAGTTCGCGCACGCATTATCGAGTTGCTGCAAAATGAGTCACTATTTTTCGGGACAATTTATAGGATAATTAAGTAAATTTCCGAAAAACCAGTTCTATTTGTGATTTCTATTTCTTCTAACATTAAAAAACAACACATTATTAAAAAAAGTCAATGAAGTTTCTTAGAAAACCAGAATACAAAATGATTTGATAAACATCTGAAGTTCAAATCACACGAAGCGTTAAAAGATTTCGGTTCCAGACCCAAGTACATGTATAATGTCTGGCCCAAGCTTTAGCTGATGATATTAATGACTAAACAAACTGATGAACTGCACAATAGGGTGCTTTGCGTTTGTATAATCTGGCTTCGTCTGACTGTCGCAAAAGATTGCACAGTGGAAGTTTGAGTAGGGTTTGGATAAAGGGACATAATCAGACTTGAATAATTTAGGCATTAAATTCCTTGGCAGCCATGCAGCCTATGCTGAGTTTCGCCATAAAAGTACTCATCAAAACTGCAACATTTTTTATGATGTACAAATGTACAATTTCTCACTATCAAATGCACTCCAAGTCAATAGAAAGACATTTATGAACTCTGATGATAATTTGTAAACTACGATCAAACAAAAATTAATTAAATGAAAGACCACTTGGAACATTGTCGATCGATTTCGCATATTATATTGATGCACCCTCACGGCATCAGGTTGCAATCTGCAAGTTATTCAAGAGGCAACTGCTAAAACATAACCTAACTGCATCTATACTTTGAGAACTAGTTAGTTTGTCTTTAAAGTGCACTACGATCAATATCTTGAATGAGGACAACATGTGATTCCGTTACGAACATTTTCTTCGAAGTCATTGTAACTTGGGTCATAACTTTGATATATCAGAAAAATTAAAAGTTATGTATGGAAAGCAGTGTCGTGCGGTCAATAGATGCGATGCATGCGGCGAATGCCTTGCTGAAAATCTTCAAGTAAACTAATTTTATCTTTCATAAGACTGATAATAATTTGGACTCTGAATCTCGCACAAAATCCAATGGAAAGCAATTCCATTTAGGGGAATCACATCTTGCAGATCTTCAACAACGGTGAAGCATCGCCGGATTCACTGGTGCTATCCATTTGCATTGACTGACTCGCACTCTGTGCACGCTGTCTTCTCGCGAAGTTCCTATACAAAAGGCTGAGAAATGAAATGCTGGGTGCATTCGGCGAAGTTATCGCATCGCTCACTTTATGGCAGGGATGCGGAGTCGGAGTCCCGGAGTCTTATAATTTTTGCTGTAGTCGGAGTCCTATCAAATGATAGCACTCTGTACTCCGGTCCATAACTATACCCGAAGTATAATACTAACAAATTATTTAGCCTCGTGCATATAGCTGTCACCGTCTTGATGTCAACTTTCTCCGTCAAACAAAAGTACAGAGACAGCAGTGCATGCAAAACTTGTAATAGTGTAGGGAATGAACCGTGATAGTGAAAAAAGGATTGTCTTTTCACTTGGTGATTTAGTAGGGAAGACAAGTCCTCCTAACTTCGATCACACTTACGCGCCAAAGGTCACATCAGACACAGAAATGAAATACTAGTTTGTTTGAGAACATTACCTCTCACCCTCACGTTAATAGTGTGTGATGGCTTCTCTAAAGCGCGTATTAAAATCGAAGGTGTACTCATTTTTTTGAAGAAGGATGGGAATTTTCCTGCCTGGTAGAGACTGGAGAAAACCGTGTGAAGCACACATCAAGAAGATGGGAGGAACCGAGTCGAATGCATCCAACTTAAAGCGACACTTGATCAACTTTCATCGAAAATGATTGATAATTGATAAAGCAGTAATCACTAAATATAGGTTCGGTTAAGCCTTATAATCAACTATAATGTAGGTCACCAGTTTTTGCCACCCGGAGTCCTATCAAAAGCTATCTTCAGGAGACTGATGATCGAATTTGAAAATTTGTGGATCACTCTCTCCTTTGGTGCAATTCAATCTCTTCAGTATTCGAAACAGCATGTGTTCACAGCAGATCTCTTTTCGAGCATGGATCTCAGACTGTGAAGACATCGGTCTGATAGCATTATTTGTACAGCAAAATTACACAAAATAAACACAGCAGAAAATAAACTGGCGCATTTAAATCGTAAAACCGGTTTTAGTATTTCTGAAAAATAGAAAGCACTGCTAAAACCGGTTACGGTAATACCGGTATTGCGACACCTACTCATAGGCATAGTTTATGAAGTATAACTCAAAAAATACAATCCTGATAAATTTGCGCTTGATAAACTTGATCAGCAAGTAAAATGAATTGTCCAAAAGGAAAAGATATTGAATGAGTTGAAGAATTCGAGTACATGAACATTACGTAATCGAAATATCCATTACGAAAAGCTATGCTATCAATTTCGTTCGAAATTTAATTAAGACTATGAGCGTAGTACAAGCAACGCAGGAAAGTTTGACATAATCTTGGTTAGAGTGAGATAATCAAGAAGAGGAAAATTCAATCAGCACCATTTTAGCCAATTTGAGTCACTTACAGCATATAAATAGATGTATGAGTGGCCGTTTGTAGGATTTACGAACTAACTCTAAAATAAGCATGGGAACATTAGCGTCGTTTGGTCAACGAAGATTTTAATTGACGTAATACCGTGACGTTTCAAATGCAAGCACGTATGTGGGTTGATAACAAAAGGCAGGCACTAATGTAGTTGTCGCTTTCCGTGTTTGCTTCGCATCTTATCTTCTCTATTAATACGTTTCCATTTCGTATTTGCGATGTGATAAATTTAGACTGATCAAGTGGTTATTCCATTGATGTAGGAGTAAACAGGATAGCGCACTCCTACATCAATGGGTTATTCTCACTAGTTTTAGATTAACAGCTATCAGTGACATCAGTTAAACCAAAACCTTAGTAACGATTGTGTCAAAATCGAAATTGTGAACGCGGAAATACTCGAAGTTTTCACCGGACAACCGTGTGAGAAGAAGTAGTCAGCTGGAGTACGCTCAAACTCTAATAATTCAAAATGCTCCGGTGACGTTTCAACATATGCATGTAATTATTAAATGAAAGCATATGACAGGGCTGTAGTGCGAACGGGGTGGGGATGACCTTATCCCCATTGGAATGGGGGTTTTAGCAATCACAGGTGCGTTAAAATGATGGACAACTGGATAAGAACATTGTGGCATGGACACTTCATCGACTTCATCGAATGGTGTGTTCATGCCCACAGTTGGTCTAGTAAATACATAAATGGAATTGTAACAATGATACTTCTATCCCCCTACACAGATACATTTTCAACCTGCAATTTCATCTAGAATTTTGATTTAGGATGGATGCTATTTCTACAATTTAGCAGCTCTGGTACCGTACATGGTCGATGAACTGGTGTTGGTGATATCAAGTTTCGAAGGTTTCGTGCACAGTCACCGTAGGTGCAGCAGATTTAAAGGATTCAAGCTCAGTTGTGATATTTATTAAAACATCGAAAAATAAAGAATCTAGTTAAGTGTCAGCTCACGAACTTTTCGAGGCAAAACTAATAAGGGACTTTGATTGAAACATAAATGTATCATTAATGCATCAACAATCTCCGTAAGAAATGAGCATTTACATGTATGGCAATGATCAATTTAAAAAACAGAGTGAACAGGAGCTAGCCGACGTTAGCCGAGCATCAGTAACGTTAAAAAAATGTTATTAATAAATTAAGCCGAAGCCATTCTGTGCTTAATTTCATTTTATTTTTTTAAATTTCGGGCATTATATTTTTAAAATTTCATGTCTCTAGTTTTATGAAAATATCAATTGAAAGTGAACCTCCCACTCAATTTGCACAGTTTTGCAGATGAAAATCAGACTGTCAGAATGTCAGAAAACATGCCAGAATTAGACTTTCTCCGCAACAGTCCGTTGTGCTTGCTTTTTGGGCTCTAACATTGGCTACAGTACGAACTCCGGTCTAATTTTTCTATTAAGTGAATAACTAACATAAACAAATATGTGTGTGAAATCCAGATGATCCAGGTTGCTTTGAACTGTCTATAGAGTCTTGTGAACGAAAGTCCGCTACCATATGGAATAGCCTTAAAATGTTCAATAGTCATATTATATCCGGTGTGTCTAATTGTTATGCGCACCATGTAGTTACTATGCAGTTATTATGATCCCAAAAGCTGTTTTTCGCCTATTTAGTAGGTACCTGCGAGCTTCGAATATCGATTCGATTCGAAATTGTGATTCGAGAAAAATTGAATCGGTGCACATGTAATTTAATAGCTCAATTTCTATCAGGAAGCTATGTCTACTCACAGAAGCAACGATTTAAGTAAAACACAAAAATAATCTACTCGTTATTTTTATCAGAAATACATATTTACCAACATAAAGCTTGCAGAGCAAGATGCTTTATCATGCAAGCTTAAACAACTCACACATGCCATTGAGACTCCCTAGACTCAACTCATTCCTGCATAAAAATATGAAGACTACAGACTCAGACTTATTCCTACATCGTCACAAGCACAATTCGGACAAAAGTCAACAAAACACTTTCAGAAGTTTTGGAATTGATAATTTCTAATAAAACATCCAATGAATTGTCATATACTCATCACAACATGGCTTTCAGAAATCAATCGGAACAAAAATAGTGTCCGCAACAATCAATAATTGGGTCAAAAGGACTCAATCAATTCAATCTCTGCTTAAATCGCATTTCTGGATGGAGAAAATGTTTCAATCTCGATATTGCAGGTTTAGATATCTTACAAAATATGAATAGGAATAAAGTAAACAGAGAAAACCAAAGCACAAAAAATAATCTAACAACGAGCCGTTCATTCAATGGATTAGGTTAACCCATTAGGCGCCAATGTTCCACTTGTGGAACATCGCCAGATTTTGGAAATATATCCTATTGAATGTGGGACATATGATATTTTACAGTAAATAATTACAATGTTTGGCAACCTTGTTGTGTCTTGGTGTGATCTGACTCATTAAAATATCATATCTCTAGATTTTATGCGTACAATTCAATCAAAAAAAGATTGGTTATGTTTTTCAATGTTCAATTTGGTTACAACGATTTTTCAGCAGCTCTAATTAAGCAAAAGCAACTGATTGGTTTTCAGATTTTAGCTACTTATAATATGTATACCTCTTCATATAGGTATGCTGTATACAAAAATATTTCATTCCTATTATATTTTTCGAAATATAGTGACAAATTCAAAATGTTCCACTTGTGGAACATTGGCGCCTTGGGCCTATACAAATTAGATCGCTGACAAAATATTTCGGAAGGATTTATAATGAAATATCTTGGTCTGCCTGTCAATCTGATATGAATAGTAATGTCTGCTAGTTTGATAATCAGAATTAAAGTTTACCATTTTACATATTTTGTTTAAATTCAAAAAATTGAAAAGCACTGAAAGTTTTGTTTTGATCTGAATAAGAACGTCCTGTGACAAATATTTTGCTGCTTTACATGGTAAGTGTAAGATGTCTGTGCAACCTTCCTTCTAACTAATGCTGCCAGAGTTGATATATAGACAGTCTTCTGATTTCATTCTGCTTTATTTTATCTATAGGCTTATGTAAATAAAATATTGTGAGGTATTTGGCGGCATAGAACTTACCAAATTTATGCCCCTGCGATAAAGGTTTGACCTAATCTTTAGTTAAGACAATTATTAAAAAGAAATATGTCAATTATAACTTAAGAGTACATGTATATAGTCTAAGAACTTAGTCTCAGTCAAAAAGGCAGATGAAACTATTCATGCAAAAGTAGTAAAGCTGGAAAACATACACAGGTTCGAACCTGCTTCATCTAGACGCATCGCCGCGTTTTAGCCCCCACGACTATTGTAACTCACAGGCATTTCCGTTCGCCTTTGAAGTTTACACTGGCAAATCAAATTCTTCTATCCCAGGTTCTCCCCTTGGTGAACAAGTGACCGAGCGACTCACACAGGGCATTGATTGTAAAGCAAACCATGTTCTTTACATGGATAATTTTTTTTCCTCTACTAACATGTTTAGAGAACAACTTCAAGTAAACCGTCTACGTTGTACTGGTACTGTCAGGCGCAACAGAATAGAAAAATGCCCTCTGATATCAGAAGAGGCGATGGCAAAATCTCAGGGAGGATTTCATGAAAGATACAGTGATTGTTCAGTCGTGGTCTGCCACTGGAACGATAATACCCCCGTTATTGTTATCAGTTCAAATGAGGGCGTTACTCCTATCAGTCAGGCGACACGCTGGAGTCGAAGTGATAGGAAGAGAACTGCAATTCAACAACCAGCTATGATTGCCTGCTATAATTGTCGCATGGGCGGAGTTGACCTATTGGACAGGTTTCTTTCGGATTATCGGCCTCAGCTGCGATCAAAGAAATGGTGGTGGCTATTATTCGCAAATTTCATCAATATGGGCATGGTGGCTGCTTGGAGGTTAAAAGACACATTCAAGTCAATAGGCCTACATCTCATCTGGATTTCCGAAGGTTAGATCTATATTTTCTATTATCTTATATTTTGAGTTAAAACTTAAAGATTTTGTTGTGTTACAAAATAAATAAATAAATAAGACGTTTATTTCAAAAAGCCGAATAAACAGTGGGGTCTCTAGACATGAATATGAACATCAAATCAATTAATAAAAAACTAGAACTTAACATAGTAATTGTCATAAATCAATCAGAAAATATAAGGTCGTCAGAAAGTAGATGATATATACACATAACTTTACAATGTAAATCTGTCATTCGATAATTTGGCTATAGAGATGAAAAAGCTGTTACTGCTTATCGAAGTTGAACGCAAATTGCTACAACCTAATATAATGCATATAGACTTTTTAAGTCATCTTATGTTTAGTCAATTATGCTCTCATTTTATCAAAATATGTACGTGAAACATTCGTTTTCTTTCAGAGAAGTTGTGAGGCATCCTCTGAGTCTTCTGACTGTTCGAGAAATTTGACCTGGACCTTTACGAACACCTGCCCTCTCCACAAGACTTGGAAATGTTGGTCATCTTCCAATACCAGCCGGTAAACAGGGCCGCTGTAAATTATGCATCAAAAACAAGAAAATGAAGTGTGACACATGCAACACTTTGTCGCATACAAGTTGCTTCATCCAATACCATCTCTGAACTCTGAAAGATATTACTGTTTCCTAGTTTCAAAAAAGTACATTGGTGATTCTGTCTGTATTTTTCCTGTTTCGTTTACCAAAATACATCAAAATTCTTAATATACTACTTTTGCATAAAAATTAAAATTAACGTATAAGCATAGAATATTATTTTAATGCATAAACAAATATGTCAAATATAAGCAATCTGTCAAGTATAAACAAATATCCAACGGTTTATATTCTCCAAAAATTCTTAAAAAATGTATAGTCTCAAGGCGCCAATGCTCCACATGTGGAACATCATCAAAAACGATGAAATGAACAGTTATTTTCGGTAAGATCGTCATAAAGTATCAAAACGTGATTGAATAATATGGTTCCATTTAATTTTTGATAATTAATTTCAAAAATAATTCGGCGCCTAATGGGTTAATACTAGAGGTGTTACTGATTAGCATGTATACCGACAACAGGCAAAAACCTCAGACACATTCAATTACATGCAACATCCGCCAACAGTTTCACATTTCATGTATACGTGCATGCATTTCCATAAAGTTCATTAATTTGCGAAGTCCTGATTGCTATTGAATATATTATGTATTATCTATAGATATTCAGATCAGGCTAGAATGAACTTATTTTAACAGGCAGTTTAAAAGCTGACACACTTATGTCAACACTGATATAATCTTGACTATTTTATAGGAAAAATTTGATACCGTAACGCTTTAAAACCGAAAAATGGACGCCAGATGCTCTAAACGAAGAGATTTATGTTTATAACTTGATTATTGATTACTTGCATGGACGCAGCATTGAGAGCCTATATGATTAATAACCTTCTGATGACTTACATAGATTTATTTTGTTCATAAATGCATTTTGAGCGGCAATTGGCCAATTAGTTACAGATGGTTCGATGGGTGCACTTCCAACATAATGGCATCTTCCATTGTAAAGTTATTCGCGCACCGCAATTTTCGATGGGCAACTGAAGTATATAAATTATTACGTCGATATAAGTTACTTTCGTCGACACGTGCAAGGACGTCATTCGGCACCATAACATTGCTTTATCAGCAGAGGAAAATATCAGATGCGTCAGGGGACTACAAAGCTCTAAATAATATCAGCTTGTGCCCAATCAATATCATCAGAGATCGCTTATGTTCACAGCCCCGCTGGACGAACATTTTGATGTTGGTAATTAAAGGATACTTAGCCGCATGCGCATAGACAGAGTTCCACATGGACTTTTACTCAGGATTTTTTTCACATAGTAGCATTAATCCGATAAAAAATGGTTTTGAATTATCCGTGACATCATAACTCAAATAATTTAACAGAGTAGCAGTTGGTAAATTACAGTCAACTTTGATTTCAAGAATCATTCCGAACCCCTCACACTTTAGCTAAGGACTTGATGTTGATGCATAAGCTTTTAAATAAAATACTCCTCCCTAATTTGTTGTTACCCATTCATGCTCATTCTATCTATTTCTGCTGCTGCTCATCAGTGAATGTGAGCGTACAATTATAATCATTCACCCTATGTCTACATATAACTCCGTTAATGCCTTACGTAGGCTATGTCATGTTTTAGCAAAAATGACATCACACCTATGACGCTCTTTTTTCCATGAGTTAGCTATTATCAGAAAAAGAAATGAACTTACCAAAACAGCTTCCCTTAAATTCATTGACTAAAAGGTCGAATGATCTTCATCAAAATTCTTAAAAGGTTCCTTAGACCAGAACTTTTCTTATTTAATGCTTGAGGGATGAAGACAAACCTAAACAACAAAGGTGATTCTAAGAAGAAGATTGAAGGAGGAAATGTGAGGATTATGTCAACAGCATATCAAAAAGATGCATATCTTAGCTTTATATACGGTAGAAGTAAATCATTAATTGAATGACACATGGACTTTGCATTAATGGTTTTCTGATAAGAGCAGAAGCACATATAAAAAGGTGGTAGAGAAGTCAATAGTCAGATATGAGGATGAAAGGTGCGCAAAAGTAAAGTAAGAGCTAATAACTGAACTACTCGTAGGGTTGAAAATGGAAAGAACGAAAAAGACGACTGTGATAAAAACCAAGTCAACATTTGATCAGACGAAGGACCCTTTATTAACTCTCTACAGAGCTCAGTAGAAATACCTCCACAGTAGACTTATTCCAAAACCTTGCTGTTCTATGAAAGAAGTATCTCTTGAAATGTTCATTCCAACAAGGATAAGTAGCAAGATTTGGGTTTGCGAAGTAACTTTCTTGTTAGGCATCTTGTAAAAGGGCGAAGAGGTACAGAAACAGAAGCATGTTCATCAGAACAAAGACCGTGCTAATAGCAGTAGAAGAGGTTATGGCAGGAGACTGTTCTACGGCGCAGGCCTACTTACAAAATTTAAAATACTGTAAGATAATCATTCTAGTTGTCGTTCAGTTCCTATTGAATTTCATTGACCCACGAACAATTACTATCGTGTTACTTTTTAATCTTTTTTTCATTGATAATATTTGATATGTCAAAAATACTAAAGTATCTGGGGTTTTAGGTGATGTTGTGGTCATCATTTCCCTTTCTTTTCCATTATTCAGTGCTTTAATAAATTCTGACTAAATTTGAGGACAATAAACTGAAGAAAATTGTAATTGAAATTCAGCAAAAATTCTACCATCAAGTTAGAAAAAAATCTATCAATGAGAAAAATTAATTTCTAAAAATCCACTCTAGCTACTTTACACTGCAGACTGTCACAAACTTTGCGACACCTTGTGACATCACTTAAATATTAAATTGTGTTCATTTTAACATTGAAAATTGGAGGTTTTTGAAATTTCAATCCGTTGTCTGTTGTCTCTTCTATTTTTGTTGTCACTGAGGCTGTGATAGAGTCACGAAGCGTCTGTCTTTGTACATAGTTTACCTTTTCCTTTTATTTTTCAATATTAAGTGGATAAAAGCAGTTGAAGAGACTTTTCACTATAAACTACAATGCCACAGAAATCAACAAATCATCGTACACATTGTGACAGCACTGAGAAAGCAATAATCTACTAAATAATTTCTGTGCATAATTTATCGCTTGATTAAACCGCAATTTTAGGTACATTAAAGATCGGTACATTATTCGTGACCCTCATTGTTATGTGACGACACTGACGAGTAAAAAAACGTCATTGATAACTGATGCCAGAAAAAATCGGTAAGAGTGTCTACTAGACTACAAATATTGTATGTCAATTGTGAGATTCAGTCCAAGAATATATTGTCAAGCATGTGCTTTATTTAATGTGTCAATCCACATGCATGGAGTTAATTGCTCGTTTACAAGGACCTTTTGAACTGATGAAAATATATCAACTTTAGATAATGTCCAATAATTGAACTTTGGAATCCTTATGAAGAGAGAAGAAGCGCAATTCATCCTGAAAATTGATATTTCTCTTGAACATCTATGACGAATCCAGTTACGAATCTTGTTAATTGAATATGGACACGAACCTTCAATTTTTAATCCAACTATTCTATCAACAAATGGCATCAGCTTATTAAAGTGAATCTCCGGTAGATCGAAATCTAGACCAAATGTTCGATCGTCTCGGATTATAAAGTCGATCAATAACTTTGAAAACTGTTTTCCCAAAAAAATTGCCTGAACTTTCAAATAAAATTTTGCCGAAATCACAATATTAAGTCGACGTGAGTGTTATTAAAATTGACAAAAGAAGTACAATTTGCGATATCAATAGAGGAGCAATCATTCCTTATGACAAAACTCGTTAAGTCGACTATTGAAGTATTGAAACGTAATTAGCACTATTAAGACCTTGATGGGGAACCGCTGCTCTTTGATTTTGATATTTAATACGCCTGAAAGTTACATGCCATACACTTGGAGCATACTCTTTTCTGTAGTTAATCATGCTTCATCAGGCACCAACTTGATCACTTTGTTATTAAAAATAGCAATTCAAAATTTGAATGACAGATTATAAGAAATTTTGGACATAAATGCATGTAGTATTTAGTATGCTAATGATATGAGGGTTGCAAACTCCTCTGAATTTCTACCAATTTTCTGAATTCAAGATGGATCACTTGGAAAGATGAATGAAACTCTTCTGAAATTTGGAAGCTGTTGTCACATTTATGATAAGTACAAAAACATCTATGACCAAAGTAAGTATATTGTCTATGACATATGGTATACTAATTTTGGTGTGTATATCATAATAGAGGATCCAAAAGTTAAACATAGAGGAGTTTTGGATCAGAGATGGAGGAGTTTTTAAATTCGAATGCTGCACTTCCTAGGCGAAATTTGAATTTCAGTTTTACTTCAAGAAGAATACGCACATGCGACAAATGCAAGAGCAGAAACATAAGCGAACATAAGCTACCTACACTCAGAAATAAAGTCCCAATAACCTAAGAAAAGTTTAAGAAATCAAGCGATGTTTGAATTTTTATTTAGATTATGAATGAAATGACACATAGAATTTGCATCAATGTCTCTCTGATAAAACAGCTATACAAATGTGATGAATTTCTAACCCTGTGAAGCTAAAGTGCCGTGAGATGAAAAATGTCGGAAGACAGTATTTTTTTATCTTGCCTTTCTGGGAGGCAAGATGAATTTTCATAGGAATATACGTGTAATCACGCTGGCTATTCGACATTTGACATAGATTTCGAAGGTCAGTTATCCTATAATACAGGCGGGCAAGAAAATCGTAGAAATCCTCGTTCACTTCAAGGGCTCGAGTTTTTACATTTATTGTCCTTCTGGCTTCATGGAATACTTAATTTCCTCACAATTTTGTCAACGAAGGTTCAGATGAATCTGCCATCATTAAAGTTGTCACTGTTTTGCAAAATTTGAACGATTGTACTGTAAACTCATTTTTCTTTATTATTCATTATTTTGAAATCATTTATGTAGAGCACATTTATTCGGGTTGATGAAAAAGTTTTGAACGATGAAAAATTGATTCTAGTTCCTTTGTTTTTCAACCTGTGAATTATATATTATAACCATATAATAACTACAAATTGTTTCATAAAAACTGGATCACCCTTAAACATCGCCTTAACTTCAACTTTGTCTAACTCCGCCAAACTTGAACGAATTTCTCTGAAATTTGGAAGATATGTCAGTTGTGCTTACTAATATCATTGTTGGAAATTTCAAGCATGAATATTGAGTTGTTTTCCTGTTATAGATAAAAAAGTAGTAGATAATTTGATCTTCATTTAGCAATGTAAGACAAAATCATACCTCACTCTTATAAAATTACATTTGTTTCCTTTGTTATGTAATATGTTGTTCTACAAGCCAAAAGCTATCAAGCAAAACAAAAATAAAGAAAATCGGTCAATCAGAGCCAGTATAGCACCATTATTCATCAACAATAATGTAACTGCTACATGTGATTAACTGGACTTCATGTTCCATAGCTTCCTGACTTCGTTGCGGTGGTGTTGGCAGCACTCCTGATTGCTTTCAGCTAGAAATCTATCTCTTACCGGTTGAAAACAATACAAAGCACAAATGAACAGTAACAAGATCGCATTCACAAAAGGCAAAGTGTCAGCCTTGCTAGAACTAGGGTCATGACTAGGGGACTATGAGTCATTGTCACTGGCGAAATCAAAGGGATCGGGCTGTCTGGTCTGATGAGGCATCAGTCCGTCTGAAGGATAGTGATGGTCGATTGAGATTATGGGTAAAATCTGATCAGGAAATTCCGAGACATTTACATCGTCCCCGGGTGCAAGGTGGTGCGTCTCTACTGATTTGGGCGGGCATTTGGACCAATGGCCGCTCTGAACTTCACATACAGCAAGGAACCATTAATTCTGAACGCTATGTGAATGTTTTACGAATGAACATTGGCCAAATGACAGATCAACTTGGTGATCCATCGACTTGGTTATTTATGGATTATAATGCTACGTGTCACAGGAGTAGTAGAGTCAGCTTATGCAAGTCTCAATTAGGGCTTAGGACATTATCTTGGCCAGCTCGTTCTCCTGATCTGAATAGTATTCTAAAACGTAACGTTCGTTGTTCACTGCTACCTACAGATGACGTATCACAACTTACGTTACTGTTAAAAAGAGAGTGGAGAAAGTTAGATCAGCCAAAAATCAACGATATCATCGGATCAATGCCTAGACGAATTGGTAATGTCATTGACAATAAGGGTAGGGCCACAAAATATTAGCTTCTTAAGAACCGTTACTGTATCATAGCTTATCAGATTATATAAGGACATTTAAATATATTAGGGACATGAAATAAAATGAAAAATACTTTCTGTATCATGCTTATGTTTTATTTAGTCAAATTTTAGGATGATCCACTTTTTATGAAACGGACTGTATATAAATGCAAACATAAACTCCTTTAAAAGATTACTTTCCATTTTTTCAGTGCACTTGTTTAAAATTCGTCTTGTTTAAATTTATGCAAAATATTGCCTATTGTAATCGTTATACGTTGATATGGATAGAGGCCATCATGTTTAACAAAGGAAAACAATTAATTCTATTCCAATTAAATTTATTCGATAGCAAATGAAGGAGGTAGAATTATTTCTTCAATGCATCGTTATCCGATAAGTGTTCAAAATAATCACCATCAGCAGGGATGCACTTTTGCCATCTCCTTCGTAGCATTGCGAAAGCCTTCGAAAAGAAACTTCGGTCTTTTGATTCGAACTATTGATCAATTGATGCCATGACATCCTCGGCATTTGTGAATTATTGACCTCGTCAAGAATTCTTCATCGGAGAAAACAAGTATAACAGTCCGATGGAGACAGGTCCCGGGAATAAGGATAATGGTGGAGTACGGAAAGATTGATTTCAGACAAATTTTTGATTCTGAAGACGTGTGTGGTCTTGCATTATCTTGCAAAAACGGAAGTCATGGAGATTTGCGTGACGTCTCTTCTCATGCACCACATCCTTCATCTTCTGAAACTCCTCACAATAAACAGACGATGTTACGTGTTCTCACACGGGCAAAACAGCAACATAAAGAATGCCACGAGCATCCCAGAAAACAATGTCCATGTGCTTCTTGCTCGTCACTGAATTCCCATCACCACGTGGAGTCACCCATGATCTATTCAAACATGAACGGTGGTCATTTTCCCAGTATATCCATAGGCCTACCTCATCGACAGTTATAAGGCGAAGACGGAAATTGTCTTGTTCACATTGAGATAAAAGGGCTTCACATACAGTCTTCCTACGCAACTTATTCATGTCTGTCAGGCGATGTGGTACCCGTTTGTTGACGAGAAAAAAAATTTCAAACGGATTGTCCCAGCGTCGACTCCTAGTTCTTTTGCGATTTGGCGTTTCGTCGCGTATTTGTTCACCTCCAAGCATTTTATGATTTCACTTCAATATCTTAGGACGGACGCCCAGATCGTTCAGCGTCAGCACAATCAACCTCGTCTTCATTGAACTTGGCGAACCACCTCTGGCCAGTTCCTAGAGACACTATTCCTTCCCCATGAGCATTGTTGATATTCTTGCAGCAGATGTCAGGTGAACTTAAACCAGATTCCAAAAAATGTAAGTAAGCCTGTGAATGTCTTCACCACAAAACTCCATTACAACTCAAAACGTGTTCAGAATTGGCACAATTATAACGTTCAGATAGGTGTTGCAAAATTTCCAGATATGTTTGCACTGAATAAATACTGAATGCTACCTTAGTCGGATAAGATTGTTCATTGATCACATAACTAAGAAGAATCACGTGAATAACATTGTCAGTATTCTAAAGAATCAAAGATATTGGACGCAAACTTAACAATTTTCAGCTGTAGGGCTAAAGAAATGAAAAGGTTATCGTATCAGATCAATAAGAGGAGTTTAGGAATTGCATTTATGCAGGCATTATGTGGCTACGATATCTAATTTACTTTACTTAAGTTGAAAACAACAGAGCAAGAATCAAATGGAAATAGAAAGTACTTTATTCAGATAAATTTTCTATCGGGTCAAGCTTTGATAAGAGTTATCATTATCATGCATAGACTTATAGATATATTGTATATATTATTCACTTATCCCAAAAATATGTGTCACCCTTTACTATAACCAAGTATGCGCATATCAAAACCTCTTGCCAAACTTCAATAAACGTTTCTCTGTCAAGAAAAGTAATCAATCTATTGAAAGGCAGTGACATTTTGAATAAGATTATAAAATATTGATAACGAGGGAAACCTCCTGATGAATTGATATTTCTGATTCATCGAGGCATAAATATTTGCATGCTTTGTCCATTATCAAGTTATTATTTTACGCTCTGAGGAGTGATCATCTGCTCTCCGACCACGATGGATCTCTCCTCTCTTCGTGTATTTCTATCATGATGAAACTGATTAACCATTGGCAAGCTTTGTTTCATGAAAGATGGAATCCGACAGTCTGTGAACGATGCATTAGAAACTAGTCTAAATATAATATAAGCATCAACGCTTTTTGAATTTCACGAAAGATTTCAGAATTTGTGAATCAATAAAATCATGAAGTCAGATTGCTCCCAGAACATTAAAGGAGCTAGCTTCCCATACTTTGTATACCTTATCTGGTGTTCTCAGGTTTCATTCACTCAACCTTTCTTATGGACTTGCATAAGAACAGATGATCAAATGAAAGCTCATTCTTCAATCCTCAATGTGCAAAACTTGCTATCGTTCATAAATATCACCCTCCTTCAAATTTCTCTCCACATGCATTTTTTCGCAGCTAATCTTTTTCTCAATCACCTTTGTACTCGCAACAAGCGGTCTCCGTGTTCTCATATCGGCCGCAGACCGTTGTGGAGTGTTTTTATAACAATCGTTCATTTTACATTTTAAATACCCTACTGCGGATGAAGCTTAGTCCCGCTTTTTGTCTCGCTCTGGCTGAAAATTATTCTTTTGCTAAAACTAAGAAATTAAACAGATTCTGAAGTTGCCATCTTCTTGCTGAAAAACCAAACGCCTCTACTGTCAGCCATTTTTTCTTTATTTCCCGTCATTTTTCAGAAATTATATTTCTCAATTTTACTGTCTTCAGTGGGCATGCATGAGTACACACTTCAACAATAAAGCCTTCTAATTTCAGTGCACATTATAACATTCATAGAAATATATTCCGATTCATTGATTAATTTTTCCATACCTTATAGAGTGTTCCATGTTTTCATATACCGGCATATACTTAAATCGGCAATTTTATAACGATATCACCTGTTAACATTAGAAAGCATTTCAGAAGGTGACAGACATTTTTGGGGTTAGTGTATTATACATGTATAAATACGGTTCACCACTGACCTGGATTATTTTGTGGAAATAGAAGACAAGGTCAATAAAAAAACATACATGCTTATTGAAAAGCTTTCGATAAAAGTCTTTTTTCAATTCAGTCATAGTTATATCGCAATTATCCAATCGTACTTTGGTTTGTTGCTACATTTGGATTGAAAAAGACTTATGTCGAAAGCTCTCCAAAATCTGTTATTTATTGACTTTCTCTTCTTTTTCCACAATATTATATTTATATCAGTGGTGCCTTCTCCGTAGCTGCGAGGCCTTCGGCGCATGCTCAAAAATAATTTACCAATATTAATAAAAATGAAGTGTCATCATTCATTACATTTCATATAAATTCAATAGCTTCTCGTGATAGCTGTGCACAGTTGTTGACCTCAAGTGCTATCTGCTCAGACGATGAGGTCAGAAGAAGTCACATCAAGCTGCATACATCGCTACACTTCAAGTGATGGCCCCTAATTCAAAAACTATTTGTCCGATTTGCACAAATTTTGGCATGTGGGTAGAAAATAAATATCCTCACTTACGAGTGCGTAAAGTTTTGTGACGATTGATTCATTTCTACGGTTTTTAGACAAATTTGAAAACGTTGGGGGGAGATAACCCATAAGTACCAGACAGTGATCGGATGATCAGCGCAATTCGCAAATGATTGCAGCGTAATACATCTGACTCGAACACTACACCAGATTCAGCAAGTATTCCATAATTCGTTTTTACGTGATTGATGTGACTCTATGTTTAGCACTGCAAATGAACTCATAACCACGCCTTTCGTACGAAGGCAATATGCTGAAAAGATGACAGTCGTCAGGCACGGTAGGCCAACACCTGATATACAAATTGAAAGCACTCACAATGAAAGAAACAAGGAACTTGCAAGACATTTTAATGCATCAAAAATCAAACTTGTGAGTGGCTGACCGGCTGCAATGAACGCAATGAACACAATTTGGTTGGACTTAATTGGCTCCTCTTTTCTCGAGAAAATGGAGTCTGGACAGAGAGAGAGGGTAGTGATCTGAGTTCCTTGAGTAAGGCGATGAAGCGACATGAGCAATAAACTTCTCATGTGCACATTCACTTGGCCCTAAAAATGTTCGGGAAACAGGGACGACAAAAAAACGAGACCTGGTTGCTTAATTCCACATGTTTCACTAATTATCACCCATCAAAATTCTATAGTCACTTTCAAATTGCTTTATTTAGTCGATGTATCTTTTTTCATTGTGATTTCCTCAATTTTGCGTCGCATTGACTTATTCTACCTAGAATATTCCAATGATAATATACACTGACCCGGAGGTATATGGCTGACTCAAAAAAAGATTTTGATAGCACATTTTGTTTCAAAAACTTTGTTTTGTCAGATTTCTATACTTCTTCTACAGCGACAAGGAGAGAGTTCGATTTTTATGTTGTCTGGACAACCAGTGTTTAAAGAATAATGCTACATATCGTTTTGCTCATTGTTCATATTGTCACTCTACCATGCTGACGCATCCTGACATCGTACAGGCCGAAAGAAATCGAATTGTTAATTTATTTCGTGAATCAAATATGGGACAACGAGAAATAAGTGCATTGTAAACCGTCAATTACCAAATGAAATAAATTTCGCTGCGAAATCAACTCATCGAAAAAAGCTAGTATTTCTTCCCAAATGAAGATGGTTTGGCTTCTTTGGCTGCCAGACTGTCCTGATTTGGTAGCGGCATAAATTGTTTCCACAGAAGGATAACTGCCAACTTCAGCCTTGATTTCGACTACAGATAGACGAGGATTCCGCATAATGCCTCAGAGAATCAGGCGGTCGTGCATCTTCGATAATTTTCTTTTTGACCCACATCTGCCTTTCCTCATCACGCTTGACGGTCCAGACTCGCTAACTATTCTCATTATCCGATTTACTGTGGGAGGTGGTGACAGGTAAAACCCTTTTTACCAAGGAATAAATTTAATAAATTGCTATAATTTCATAGTTTTACTATGCAAGTGTGAAAATAATTGAAAACAGCGAAAATAACTGAAATGCTCATTTGCAAGAATAGTTCAGTTATTTTCACAATTGATGCTTGAGCATGCTCTATATATCACTGTTGGTTCGATTCACTCACTAATAAAAAAGTTGATATCTGCCATACTAGAACAGTTACTGTAGCTTCGATTATGACACATTACTTCGTAACGCCGATATCACGATAGAATGTATTTTCATGCTCCATTTGGTTTTCATTTGTTTACTAGCCACTTCTTTTTCACTCTTCATCGGTCTAACATTAGAATTAACCAGCATCAGACTTTTCGGATTTGAACATCGAATTGTCCAATTAATTTAACTTAACTTACTAATTTCTGTTGGTGTGTTGGTTATCTTTGATGGCTTGTTACTAATGACTGATCGCTTGATAAACATATTCCTTTGAATTGCTAGGAATGTCCATTAAATCCTAGCAATTTACCATTTAACCCATTTAAATCTATCCATTTAGCCACAAAGGATGCCTTCCGAAAGCAAATTTTGCAAGAGTCAATGTTAGAATACAGTTAAACAATTTTGTGGCAGTTTTCTTGCTCAATATGGTTCCATTAGTTTGCTATTATCATTGTATCTGAAGGTGCTTCACCCGTGTTTCTTGTAAATTCGAAAACGATTCCAGTACTGACTTCTTCATTGAAATTTCTCCTGTTCTAAACGTTCGCTATTCATCGAACATGTTGACATACAAAATTTGCATTGGTGCTGGCGTATCAGACAACAACCTTCCTCGACCTCTTTCACAATCTCCCTGGTGTGTGTTAAGTCTTCAATTAGGCCTAGTTTTTATCCCTTTAACTTTACTAATTCCTGTCATTCATACAACAATTCAATGTCCCAATTATTAAATTGAACACTGCAGAATTGCATCTTGAACATCCATAGCAGAATGAAAAACTGTGAAAGTAACTAACTTTTAAATATAAAGGTCAAAATCATAGAGCCAGTCTATGATTCATCATGCCTTTTGCTGATACCTATTGTTACAAAATAGTTATACCATAGACAAATGTGATGCATGGAGATTTTCATAGTTTCAAAGCACTCGTATTCTGCATAGATCACCCGCTAAAGCTCTTGATCTACGCACGTATGCAGAATACTCATGTTTTGAAACTATGAAAGAAACCTCCATACAACAGATTTGTGTATGCTATAACTACTACTTACACCATAGTTATGAGTTATTCTTTCAGAGAACATAAAAGAACAAATTTGTATATTTCATAGTCTTGCCATGAAAGTGTGAAAATAATTGAAATGCTCATTTGTAAGAATAGTTCAGTTATTTTCACAATTGATGTTAGAGCGTGCTCTATAACAATGATGGTTCGATTCATTTACTAGAAAAAGTTGAGAACCATACGAGAACAGTTAATGTTACTTCGATTATGACACATTACTATGTAGCGTTGATATCACGACAGAATGCATTTTCTTGACCATTTTGTTTTTATTTGTTTACTAACCACTTCTTTTTCATTCTTCATCGGTCTAACATTAGAAGCAGTCGACATCAGGTTTTTCGGATTTGAACATCAAATTGTCCTGTTAATTCAACTTAACTTACTAATTTATGTCACTGCTTTTGGTTATCTTTGGTTAGCTTATTGCTTATGACTGTTAGTTTGAGAAACATATTACATTTCTTTGAATTGAATTGTATTTGCAGGTCAGTGACTGTTTCATCCGTGTTTCCTTTAAATTCGAAAACGATTCTAGTAACTGTCTTATTCATTGAAATGAATCCTTTTCTAAACCTTCGTTGTTCTTCGCATTGTTGAGATGCAAAATTTGAATTGGTGCCCAACAACTTTCCTCGACCTCTTTTACAATCTCCTTGATGTGTGGCTAAGTCTTCAATTAGGCATAATGTTTTATCGTCTTTTATCTCTGTTAACTACTGTCATTCATGCGTCAATGTCACAATTATTAAAGTGAACACAACAGAATTGAATCTTGAACAAGCTGCTTCCATAGCTAAATTAAAAACTGTGAAAGTAACTGACTTTTGAAAATGAAGGTCAAGATCATAGAGCTAGGCTATGATTTATCCATAGACTTATACTCGTAAATTTCTCTGGACAGATAGGTGAGCAAAATTTGAAATCATTTTATACAGGTTCAGGCCAACCAACATTCGCGTTGCAAAAGATCGAATTTTGCAGCTTGTTTGAATGCAAAATGCAGGCAAATGCAGTATACCATTGTTGGCTGTGAACCGAAATGCAATGACGGTGTAACACAAATACATTCCTCTACTTGCATAACAAAGACCTCTACTTGCACTTTGTGATTGCATCGATTTAGTTGAAAGTATTATATCCCAACTAAACATTCTTGTGAAACCTTGTGTGACGTCTTGTGTAACCTTCAATTCCATGAATCTGGCAAATGCTACCACGAAGGACATGGATCATCATGGCTAGCAATGAAGAAAAATTGAAGAAATAAAACAGCGTGATCTAAAGTACAGTGCCATCGAAATCCTTTTATCTGTCTAGATGCTTCTCCAAACGTTTCAAGTATATGTCCTGGCAATGGAAACACAATCGGAAGATTTCTTGTTATGACAATTTTGTATGAAATTTAGAAAGAAACCATTCCATCTGCGTTTGTGACATCTCAAAACGATAATGGACTAAAAATGGCGATCATAAGTTGAAATCTTCCCCACAACATCATCGCATCATTGACTGTCGAAAAATCTGCGAATATGTATTTGCATTTATCACAGAGAGAAATCCATTCCAAGCAGCACATAATGTATCTATCATCTATCACAAGTTTTCCAAAGTTGTCAATCTGATGACTTCTGGATAATCTCTGGATGACCAGCCACTAGTAGAAATTCGAAATTGGATTCAATTATGTAATACTTGGGAAAGACTGACAAAGCTCCGTAAAGCCGAATTCAACGGACGGAAGATTCAACCGAAGCATTGACCATTGTTATGTAAGGGTCAGTTTCGAGAGGAAAAGAGAAGCCACCGATTTCCACACTACGAATGTCCTGAAATGAGGGGGAACAGAAAAGTGAACTATACGGAGATCCTTCTTTGCATTCAATTTCATGAAAACAATCATGATGGACACAATAAGCATTTACAACCTGAGCAGCTACTTCTATACGGAGGTCTGAACAGTTATCAGGCGATCTGACCTGTGATGGAGGCTGTTCTGAGACCAATGCCCAATGCTCGGAAAAGCACAGCCAGATCACGTCAAATGACGGGTGCATATTATTTTATCTCCATGCGTCACCTTACAGAGAGTGACAAGAAAATGAAAACAATAACTTTATTGAAGTTTTCCGGATTTAGTCTGAGAAGTGTTGATGATAAAATATCATGCAGTCAACCACAGAAGATGATTTGTATGCAGGAGAATGTTTGCATGCAAAAACTGATTTCAATATGAATCCTAAAAATCGAGATGATATAAGTGGTGCTTGCTGCCCTTCACTCCTGAAATGTAAAAAATGTGATTTTTGTCGTGAGTGTAATGTCACAAATAGTGAGTTGGCAATGCTCGACATCCTGAAGCTGCAAAGTTTTTGAGCAAAATTTATCATGGGAAGTCTTTTCCACCAAACGTATCTGTGCTTCAACTATACATTCCTTGCCGGAGAGTATTGTATGAGATCAAACTGAACAGTTTTTTAATTTTCATATAAAAACTTTATTTGTGAGAATAGCGAAGAAAAACCATTTTTCCAGGTTATACATGTCATAACTAAAACTGAATAATTGTCTAAGAAAATGGTATCTTTCTTTAAAAGATGAAAGGACGATGCTCAGACTATCGATGAATATCATCACATTTCCGATTACTTCGTAAAATCTCTCTGTTCGCTCGTACATTAATCAGATTTCCGAAATTTCAATGACATTTTTCAACAGCATGTGCAAGATATTTGTTCATAAAATCTCAAATGCCTCAGTTCTGAGAAAATTGTTAGAAGAAAAATTGCAAAATTAGCAAATGACGTGGAGGTGTAGCACATGCGTTTAGCGCATAAGCATGTGTAAGCTCATGCGTCCCAACTCCTAATGTACATAAATATACATACATGCTGTGCTGGCAGGCAACCTGTTCTCCAAAATGTTGATTATGCTTATTGGCAATCTATTTGCTAGGTAATCTATATTTATGAGTCCATGCATGAACATGTATAAGCCACTTTCAACCTATCTGTCCAGAGAAATTTAGAATCCTATCATTCATTATGCCTTTTGCTGATACCTATGTTACAAAATAGTTATACCATAGACAAATGTGATGCATGGAGATTTCCATAGTTTCAAGACACTCGTATTCTGCATAGATCACCCGCTAAAGCTCGTGATCTACGCACGTATGCAGAATACTCATGTTTTGAAACTATGAAAGTAAATCTCCATACAACACATTTGTGTATGCTTTAACTATACTACTTATTTCACGAACAATAAAGTGTATTCTACATTCAACCTTTAATATACTGTACACATTAAATCAGAGTTATAGAAATATAGATTTTCATAGATATCGCCAGTTCTTTAGCCAGCTAAAATGTATCCAGGAAAAGAAGATAAAGTACACAGGGATGAGTAAAACCATGGAAATTAACAATACCATAGAAAGTCCTAGAATGGAAATTGTATGAAAATTATGGCACACGCCAGAGGAACTTAGTTGGGGCAAAAAGAAAATTGTACGAGCTGGTTTCCTTGTTTTCTAGTTGGCATTTATACTTATCAAGGCAATTCGTGATCTGGATTGTTTCCCCATGTCCAAAGAGCATGTACACGAAAGCAATAATGAATCTACAAAATACTGCAGCGACAGGATGACAAAGAAGGAAATCCTCTAAAACGTTCTGTACGTTCATCATTTTGAAATATCGCTCCTATAATCTATCAATAGTATAATCAGACTCTTATGCAACTTGTGATGTCGATTTACAGAACATGCATAACTCCATCTTGAAATCAGAGGCCAAGAAATCTTAGAGTATTAATTTTACTTTAAAGGGTTCCCCTGTTCACTAAATTTGAATAATTTTCAAAATCCCTACATGCATTCGAATATCAGCTTCCAAAATATCACATGTGTCATTCAATGATTAATTGAAAAGTTCCAGCGACATTTCAGTTATTTCAGAAATGCAGAAATGATTGTCTGTAAAGAAACTTTCATTGTATTTATTCCAGAAAAGCGACAGGTTTCTTAGCCATCTGAAGAAGAAATTATCCAATAATTAGACTTTCTATCTGTGAATTCTTCAGATGTTCTTACAAACAGCACACCGACCACTTTCAATTATAACTTTGTGAGCCAATTTTTTATTCTCATTCAAATATTGAAAAATTGGAAAATTGTTGTCAGTGACTGCTACAAATAGACACACTATCTTAATCCATGGAATAGTAGGCTATTTCACATGAAACAATGCCGCCATCTCACTTGCAATTCTCTTCATGAAAATCCTGTAATTAGGTGTCAACAACTTCCACAACCAACTTGGAAAATAGTTTCACTATGATACAATGTTTTAGATCGAATCTGATCTACAAACCATAGATTTTTCCATGTGCCATCATTGTACATAGGCAAAATATCAAACTTCCATTCTAGTGTACTATATTATCTACTTCTATGAGTAAAACAAATAACCATACAACCTCTATGGCCCGTATGCACAGTAAGTAACTACCCTAGTATAGTCGTAGAACTGTCTTGCAAGACAGTTCTAGCTCTGATTTTGTTATGCACGGTTAGTTACTTCTTATTTCTGTAGCTAGACACCTCTTGATGTCTCCTAGTGAAGTCTTGATAAAATCAAGTCAGTATCAAAGCTATCTAGGCACAATCTAATTGGTTCTCACTCTGTAAAGTTGTTAAGCGTTTAAGTAACTTATCTTTGACGATGCGATTTTCACTATTAGAAAACCATAGCCATGCTGCACGTGAACATCAGACGATATTACCAACGACGACAAAGCATCAACAGAAGAGAACGTCTTATCAGAGATCGATTATATTAAATCTGATTGAATTTTATGATGACTTAGAATTCCGGAAGTTATTTCGATTCACGAAGAATTCAGTTCTTGAACTAACGAGAATATTGGAATACGAAATTAAACATCCCACACCAACTAACTCTGGATTACCACCACTTCTTCAAGTATGTATTACACTACGATTTTTTGCAACAGGATGTCATCAATTATCACTGGGTGCATGGCTAAATGTCGATCAGACAACTGTTAGGCGAACAGTTTGGCGTGTTGCAGTGGCTATAGTAACTTCATTTCCTAATTCATTTATACTCGATTCCAATTCGATCAAGGAAGGATTCTTCAGAAAATACAAATTTCCTAATGTTATCGGAGCACTTGATTGTACTCACATCCGAATCCTAGCACCAACCATTGATAAATTTCCTGACAAGTACATCAATCGGAAAAATGTTCATTCACTGAACGTTCAAGCCGTTTGCGATAGTGATTGCCGTTTCGTCGATGTGGTTGTTGCATGGCCAGGGAGCGTACACGACAGTAGAATCTTCAAACACTCCGACTTGTATGGACGTCTTAATACAAGACAACTACATGGGATCCTGCTGGGTGATAACGGATACCCCTTGACACCGTTCTTAATGACTCCGTTCTTAAACCCCGAAAATGAAGCACACGAATACTACAACAAAATGCACAAAATATCGCGTGCAACCATCGAAAGAAGTTTTGGTCAAGTAAAGCGCCGATTCTCTTGTTTATCTATTGGTCTACGTTGCAGTTTAGAAAGAGTGCCATTTATCATCTCTTCTTGTTTTATTCTTCATAATCTTGGAAAGGATTGGAATGATGCCGACTGTTCAGATTGCGTAGAAGACGTGGAGGACAATTCGAATGACAGTGAGTCATCGTTTCAGCAAATGCCTGATCGTGTGTTCAGGGCAATGGTAGCCAGAAAAAGGAACGACATTGCTGAGCCGTTGTTTAGAAATAGATGAACTATACTCTTCTTTTGTTATACCGGTATCTGGTAATTATAAAGATGGTTTGGTTACTTTTTTTGTTGCTCTACACCATACGAGCGCATGTAACTACTTGATAAAACTAATTATGAAAAACAACATGATTCCAATAGTTTTCATGATTGTGTTGAATCAGTTTGATTGGTTTTGAATTAGTTGAAAATGACGGTAATGTATAATCATTGACATAATTAATGAAACATTGGCATTTGGCATGGCGGACGAACGACAGCAGTCATCATCAAAGGCACGTTGACTGGAGATAGGTATCTCAATGAAATTGTGCTTCCTGTTGTTGCCCCAGTGGTCAGGGTGGAGGATCTCGTCTTCCAAGACGACAACGCAAGACCACATCGCTCCTCGGCTGTCATCAGAGTAGGAAAAGTCGGAATTGGAATCAATTCCGACCCGGCATTAATTCCATTTTTCGTCGGAATTGGAATTGGAATTAAAAAATTTCAGTGGAATTTTTCCAGCTCTGGCTGTCATTGCCACTGTTAGGAGAATGAACATTCAAACCCTTGACTGGCCTGCACGCTCACCTGACTTGTCACCCATTGAACAAGTCTGGGACGAGCTTGGGCGGCGAGTGAGCGACTGCTATTCACTTCCACCAGTGTCCCTAAAGATTCTCTGTGAAAGACTGACAGAGCAGTGGCTTCTCCTTGAAACATCCTTAATTCAGAAACTTTGTGAATCCATGCCATCTCGGATTACTGAATGTATTGAAGCTAGAGGGGGGCACACGCGCTATTAAAGTTGAATCTGCTACATGCGTTGTTTTTCTGTGCTAGCGACTTGGTGGAGATTGACGGTTGGTCACTCAGATTGACGGTTGTGAGTAGCAGCCACCAATCACATTTCGATCAAGCCTGACGGTGCACTTTAACGGCAAGGTTATGAGGTTCAGTCTATTGCGACGGTGAGCTAGACTTGACTTAAAGGAGTGACTAACCGTGCATACCAGGAGATAGAACTATCTACATCAAGACTCTTCCAGCAAGACTTGTCTAGGGTAGATTCCACTTGATTCAGTTACTTACTGTGCATACGGCCCTATGTCTATGATGAATCTTATATATTTGAAATTATGATGATCTTGCATTTTGTTTCATTTTGCACCATAGAAGTGGATAATAGTACACTAGAATGGAAGTTTGATATCTTGCCTATTTACAATGATGGCACATGGAAAAATCTATGGTTTGTAGATCAGATTCGATCAACATAGTATCACAGTCAAACTATTTGACAAGTTGGTTGTGGAAGTTGTTGACACCTAATTACAGGATTTTCATGAAGAGAATTGCAAGTGAGATGGCGGCATTGTTTCATGTGAAATAGCCTACTATTCCATGGATTAAGATAGTGTGTCTATTTGTAGCAGTCACTGACAACAATTTTCCAATTTTTCAATATTTGAATGAGAATAAAAAATTGGCTCACAAAGTTATAATTGAAAGTGGTCGGTGTGCTGTTTGTAAGAACATCTGAAGAATTCACAGATAGAAAGTCTAATTATTGGATAATTTCTTCTTCAGATGGCTAAGAAACCTGTCGCTTTTCTGGAATAAATACAATGAAAGTTTCTTTACAGACAATCATTTCTGAAATAAATGAAATGTCGCTGGAACTTTTCAATTGGAGTAAACTCGGCTAAATTGGACACTTCTTAAGAAAACTGCAGGAATTGTAAGTCTTAATCAAGCATGTGAAGAGAACAGATACCGGGATCTTCACCATAGATTAGTTTAAGGTCAATGTGAGTCACTTTATCGAATCCATTGTCAATAACAACACAAAGCAAGATGATTGGTGCCCTCAAGTTCGCATGTATGAGAAAATCATGTATGCAAAGTGCAGCCGAATCCTTATTTTCAACGGGTGCGTGCAAAGTGAAAGTGAGTACCACAAGTGGTGAATTTTTATGCTGACTTAGCTATGAAAATAAAGATTACGTTTTGAGCTTGTAAGTTATTCAAATGAGAATCTATATCCAGATATTATTAAATAAAGGGAGCTGAAAATTTGAACACCATGTTTAGGCTAATTTGGACACTGGCTGCAATGATTAGTATGTTACAGCCTGTGAGTAATTAAAATCGTATAAAATTGATCTATACTATAACTCTGGCCAACACGAATGATATAAAGGCCTATTGATTAACATAGGGTTATATTATTGTGGTCCTAGGCTTATATCAATAAAGAAGACTCTCTATTTGAGAGCCGTTGAAGACGTTTTTAGATTGCTATAGGTACGTGCAGCTGTCTGTAACTGATTGTCATAAGTACGGCATGATGAAAAGTGGCTACATTGTACTCTAATATTTTATGTAAGGTTGGTACACAGTCTATGTTGCTGTACAATTTACGGGTATCTCGTGGATTGTTAGTTTGTTCGCTTATAAAATTGAAAGACACAGGCATGGCCTGCATATCAATGCAGTGATCTATATCCACTAGGCATAGCATGATTCACAGGAGTGAACCTTCTCCGCTTGTACATGTACATATAGATACAGAACTCATTAAATTCAGATAGTAGGCCAAAGACTGATAACTTGATTGCATAATCTCAGACATAGTCTAGATGGGTACACCCATTATGTCTATAGACTCAAACGCGATCGCCATTATCAGCAATGGACCGTTACAGAGATGCGAATAGGGAGTTCGAAGCTTCCAAATATTCGAGAAAAGAAGATGCTATTGGTAAGTGTTGGTATAACCCTCCGATACCGCAGATATAAACTTACAAGTTTAACGCATGGGTTCACTGTGGACCCCAAGTCATTGTTATTATTATGTCAGTAGCAGAGATCAATTGAAAAGTCAAAACTTCATCTTTGAGAATTCTATAGTATGATTCGATTGTCCTTCGATGACTGTCCTTCCGGGAAAGACAATGTTCAATCGACAGACTGATAATCTACAAGAGAGAGACTATCGCATCAAGGAAAATCGTCTGCGTTGGCTGATTCCTTGATTCCAGAGGAATGTGAATGATCATTGAACCACATACTCATTGATTCCTAAAAACTAGACAAGCAATCTAGACAAGCAATCAAACCAGACAATAAAGATCCTGTACTTAATAAAACCTAAAACAGTGTATTAGGATTTTGCCTGCTAAATCAAGGACGTTACGTCTACTGAAAGTCACCATTGATGATTGCTCGTTTCACTGTATATGTTGAAGCACATTTATTGACGGTAGCGACTCCGCCTTTCGTTGAGTGAAAATATTGCAGCTTCATCATGGATTTCCGCACATACAAAACGTTGAGAACTCAAGAGAACGCGTAAGGCTGAACATGAACGAAACGGCTTGCATAAAGTCCGGAGCCTCCCTACATGTAGATGCTTACACATAATCGTATCACGTACATGTGAATAACGCTTATCGTATTTATGACAGCTGAAGACTATACTTGCGATCGAACTGAAGATATTCCTGCAGAGATACAAGCAAGTTCGAAAATTTATGGGACATTGATAAGTCTATATCATGGATAGTTTGGTCTGTCTGTCCCTGATCTATCATTATATATCAATATCAATATCATATTATATTCGTGTCTAAAATGCATTAACCTAAATAATATTAAGGCGAAAATATCAACCTGCATAATCTAGATAAATACTTAAAACACATAATTAACCTACTCAGAATAATAACTTGTGAAGGGTGGTAGTCGTGAGATAGCGAAAGTTATTACGAAATAAAGAGTAGACTGATGGATCAGAGAATCATGGCGGGAAAGGAATTAGTTGGAAAACGGTGTATCCAGAAGTGTTACACTGTAGGGCCTATGCATACTTCTGTACTGACAACATTCAAATATATTAATAGAACAACAAAAATATAACGAAGAAAGTTAAATGTACATTTACTTTTTATGCATGAACTATTTTCAAAATTAAGGTTTCTTTCGAAAAAAATCAAATGCAATTGAGACAGGCATCGACAAGGTTAGGAGTTGTGCCATTAGAATTGCATTGATCTCTTCTTTTTCTGGTTACAAATATTTTCCTGTTTGCTGTCCCAAAAGATGCGGGTCGAAATATTCTCAAAGGTCACAATATGCACGAGAGGGTTAAATTAAGGGTGAGGCACAGGTTGGGGCAAAATTTGCTCGATATCCCATTTACCGACACTGGTCTCATTGCGCATTGGATCGAAGGAGCGCAATGGAAATTTTCTTGTCATTGAGATTATCGTGTCTTTCATGCTCGCCCCAGTCCGTATTGATAGCTTAAGACCGAGTCGAGATAAAAATCCTCTCGCCTCATCATCAAGTGCCCTGCATACCGTTATCACAGAGGACATAGGCACACATGCCCAATGTAGCATTATTTTCTAGATTTTGAGGGCTACAATGAGGGAGTTTCAAGGGCGCGCTATAGCGAAGAATTTTCTACTGTGTCTCCCGAAAACTCTAGGCAATAATAACATTGTGTACTAGCTATCAGTGGTTTTGGAAAGACCGTTCAGCAATTATCACAAGTAAAATACCGATCCTACGATCGTTCCATGTAAATTAACCGATCTTTTGTTAATCGATCATTGGCTATATCTCATTGACCGATCAATTTCTCGTTCAATCAAACCTGTGGAATCACCGATCAATGGATCAATCACACGCTACTTCAGTGCTGTGAAATGCTTGTGATAGGAAAGGTGATGATAAAAACAAGCTCTCAGCAAAATTTGGATGTGAATGGAATGCATGATTCGCCACAAAAGTTTCTTGGAAAGATGCATGCTCAAATGTCGACAGTTTCCACGAAGGTTTTCAGGATCCGATGGATGAAGCTTTGCTTGGAGCCAAACTAACTGCAGTTCATCCACAGATGGATCCAGTGGATTTTCATCACAGGCATTTGCAAAAACATTTCGCTAAATGGTATTTACATAGTATTCTTCTGGTATTTACATCATCACTCGTTATTCCACTGTTGAACATTATGTCGAAGTTGCAAAATAATGTAATGAAAGTGAAGTAAACCGATTGTATTACACACTTAGCTTGTTAGTCTCGCGTCTAACCTGACAGAGAACGGGCGAAACATGTCGTCAGCAACGCTATGTTGAGCATGAATGCGGCTTTATTTTTTTATTTATAAACTAGCAAAGTGATTAAATTTCTTCCGTAAAACGACTGCTAGAGATAGCATCATATACTCACTACTCGGCGAGATTTTTAAAAGTGCATTTAAGCTTATTGATTATGAATTTTATCTTTACGAGCTTAATCGCATGATTATTCCATCGAAACCACCATGCTAACTGCCTGCTGACAATCAAAAATGACTTCAATATATTTCGATCTATTACCATTATTGCTCAATTCTACGTCCAAACTGCAGTAAATTAGATTTTTTTGCGAATCAGTGTCTTATTTTTTATAATATAGCAGGACAAAGAAAGATTTGCTGATTTAAATTAAAGATTTACAATTAGTATTGTTTAATTACTGTATATTCTCTCTTATACATAATACAGATATGTCGATTGGGCATCATGTTTGTTTGTAAGTCACTGCAGATATGATTATGTGTTATGGAAATGGACTACTCATGCATAGACTGCGTTCATTGCATGTTCTATGCAATTCAGTAAGTTGGCAAATATCTGAACTTGTAGAAGTGTAGACCAATCATTTGGATTATATGCATGCATTTCTATATCCATATCTTTTAACGCTTATTAAGGGCAGCGTCTATATAGATTGATGGGATATTGCGGAATGAATTCTGATCAGATCATTGATTCAAAATATTGTTGCTAGAACCTGAAAATGAATATTGAACTAAGACTAACAGGAAATGGAATTGATTGTGGTATCATCACCTGTCCTCTCACAAATAACCTGCACTTCATCTAATTGCAACGTCGAATTTGGGACATGTTTTTTTTAAAAAATGAAATATTTTCGTTTTCAGAAATATTTTGAGTCAATTACGAGCCAGTGTTATCCCCAATAGTAAAAAAACTCGCTTAATTTCGCATGTTGCAATGCAGGAAATATTTGATTTCTGTGTCACCAGTGTGCATAAATGAGTATTTGCACACTTTATGCAATAACAGCTAAGTACATGTAGAATGCTCTTGTTGAAAGGATCGCGCAACAATTACGTCATCACTCTGGGAGTAGTGTATCCGAAATGATAAGCAGGCGACATCGTGCGTTAGCTGCTACGTGAACGCAATCGAAAGAAGTTCCCACCAAAGTGGGAACCGAACTTAGAGCTTTTGGGAGCACGAACGGACCGAGAAGAGCACCCACCGATTTTGAGGATAATTTTCGTTGATATCGTCTCAAGCTACACATTTCCTTCATTCTGAGAAGCTGATGTACAGTGCAAAAAGAGGTTAGTGGCACCCATGTAGTTGGCGATACCCATTGAGTCCTGCACGCTACTCGGTTGAGAATGACTGACATACATAATCCAAATTCATCAAAAATTGCATGTTGTTGGCGGCACCCTTTGAGTTCTGCATGGCACTGTCACAATACAAAACCATTTTTTCAAAACCGGTATTTCAGCATTTGAGCAATGATAAAACTGGTAATAGGCCCTACTGGGAACACCGGCAAAAAATGAAAACGCGAAAAGCAATCCAATGCATTTTTTCATCGAACAAACATTGTTGAAGGTAACGAATGCACTAGGTGAATGTGCACGGTATGCTATAAATAGTCGCGATTGTGAATTACTAGCAGTATTTAATGAATGTTTGATGAAAATGAATGAAGCACTAAACATAATGTGTTTTGTCTGGCAGACGGCTGGCAAGCCAATAATGGAAAACGCTCTCTTCGCTTCTACTGAAGTCGATGAAATGTTGAGAGGACAATAGCAAACAAGTTGAAGATGAAATCCGAACTAACCACTGTGCTATGTTCATGAAAATTCACTGGATATGACTGACTGGACTGAAATCAGTAGTGCTGTCTTACAATGGATTTTTGTGGAACGATTCTGAAATTGCTCCCTCCATATATTCTTTCACTGTCTTCATCGCTTATGGTGATATGGTCGCCATCTCCTTTTCTCCAGATAACTTCAGTTATTATTTGTCATAACAATCGATATCCACGAAATTGGTCGATCATCTTTTTTGGTGCAATTCAATTTCGTCAGTAAATCGAAATAGCATGTCTTCTCAATAGTTCTCCTTTCGAGCACAGATTGAGGGTTGCGAAAGTATAATAACATAGCCGATTGAATTGTGTAGCGATCTTGAGGTATTCTCAGTCCGATAGCTTTTTATAGTTACATTGAGATGTATTTCAACAAAATTAAGCAGCTGAAAGGTAGCAATAGAGGCAGCAGAAAAGTAAACCGGTAGGTATTTAGAAATCGGAAAACCGGTCTTCGGTATTTCAGAAAATAGAAAATACTGGCAAGATCGCTGACGGCAATACCGGGATTGCGTCAACCCCTACACGGCAACCGGTTGAGAATCACAAACATGCGCAATCTAAATTCATCAAAAATTTCATGTTGTTGGCCGTTATGTAGCCTATATGAGTCTATAAATACTCATGTGCCTTAAAACATCATGAGCGAATCTAGAAATGTGATTAATGGTTATTCAAGCAAAATCTACAACTGTATTCAAATGGTTATTGACTTAAAAAAGAATAGGGCAGATGCCGGGCCCGAGCTCGGGTCTTCAAGTTGAAAATCACGGGTCGGGCACGACTCGAGAGCAGGGATGTGGAGTCGGAAATTCCGATTCTGGGTGTACTTGACACACGTTACTACTTAATGACTTTACATTTTTACATGTGCTCTTGCATAATATTGAACGGCTCTCTAAAACTTGTCAATACAACTTGTAGGCAAATTGCAATTGTTGCATGGACAAGAAATTAATCCAGGGAAGTATTTTATTTGAAACTTATATGATTACCAAGACTAAGCATGTCTTCACAAAATATTGTTGGTGACATTGAACATCCTCCAATTCCAGTTTATTTATGATGAATTGTGACATTGATGACTTATAATATATGATTCATTGCCTCTTCTTCCTATCCCTACTATCACTTACTTGTGCAGCTCACCTGCAACATGCTTCATCATTGTACATAGCCATTTTATCATTCATCACATCAATGCTGTGTTTGCATTAACCCATAAAAGCCCAAACTTAACTCAACGAGCAAAAAACACTGAAAACTTGCATAAATGCTTCTTATGTGATATAAAAAACTGTGATATATCGAAATTTAGAATCCGTTAATTTTCGTATCTTCTGGACACATGTTCGTTTTTCGAACACTAGGTCTTACAGCTATCAAAAATGCAAAATATTCCAAGTTTACTTTATTTCAAGTATATCCAAATTTATATGTGTGAATGTCATTTACGAATGTGATATTCTGCAAAACGTTTTTGGTGAAGTCTTTGATTGCATTTACCGCACTTGTAAGTTGTGTTTTTTTGACAAGCTTTGCATCGACCTTCAGAGATTTTCTGCAAGAAGTGTCCAATACCATCAAAGCGAATGTCAGGTAGAACACTGTGAACGGTGGCTGGAATTTCGGAACTGGAAGATGCTTGCATTTGTAAAAGGGTCCTCACGACATACCGGCGAAAGTCAAGTTGCTGCATGGTTCCACCAACTTCACAGTGAATTCGCCACGCAGCAACGACGCATACATTCAGGACATGGGTATAAAAAAGCAAACCACCATTTCTTCCCTTTGATGCTCGGACGATAGTCACTAAGGAAACGGTCGAAAAGATCGACCCCTCCGATTCTAGAGTTGTATCCGTGAATCATTTGAGGGCAATCAACTTGAATGTTTGAGCTTTGAATCGTGAGTACCGCCGCTTTTTGATTGTTGGGGACACTCCCTGGAGATTTGAGGCAACGTAGATCGGTCTGTTGTCATTCCATGCGGCTATAACGACGTCTCCATCTCTGGCAACATCGATAGCACCTCGAGGCTCCTTCTTGAAAGCCGAAGATTTGGGAAGCGGACATCCTTCTAGACGATTTTCTCGAATCGTCCCTACAAAGAACGCTTTTGATGAATCTATTTGTGTATAATGTATATAGACACTGATAACATATTCATATTATCAATATATATTTTAGAAATAGAATGGTTGAAGCCATAAACCTCCCTCATAAATAAAGGTCATATAATACATATATGCTTATTATACATATAAGTACACATCTTTAACATATATTATTTTGTTATTATTATTATTATTTTTTATATACATACATACATACATGTACATCTATATTTATATAACATACGTAGACATTTACATAACAACTACTGTACATATGATTTACGTCTTTTAGATTATTTGATATTATAATTGTTTTTATTAATTATTAAATATTATATTTTATATTATTATATTATGTGTTATTGTTATATTATTTTTATTTTACTAAGATATTGCGTGCAATGTGTCTCACCTGTAGCAGCAACTCCTCCATCTTTCAGAGATTTCAATAATTGATAGGAAGTGAAGTAATTATCAAACGTTAAGCTGTGCATATGTGGTTTTTCTATAATTTCAGAAAGAGAATTGATGACTGCTGTTCCAAGAGGAGTTGCGTCTCTTCCAGTTTTTTTCGTCCGGTGTAGATGGTCAAAAAATATGGATATCCATTGCTGGAGCATATTACCCAAAGTTTGTAGCCTAATTTCACAGGTTTGGAACGCATAAACATCTTCACAGAATGCTTACCGAAATACAGTAACATCTGTCTGTCGCAACTGAGATCTCGATGAAATACCTTGAATTGCATCAATTTTTTGTTCAGTGCGTCAAATAATGGTCGAACTTTGGCTACTTTATCGTCAACATCCAGGTCATCGTTGTTTGCTAAGTGTAATGATCTCTTCATGTCCATAAATCGATTTCTTGGCATACCTTTCCTAACAACAGTGATAGTCACATCTTCATCTGTATTCCAATATAAGCGCTGATTAGGAAGAGTGACGTAGCCTGAAAGGAGAAATATTCCGGAAAATCTGTTCATTTCGTCAATTGTAATAGATGACCGGTGAAAATTCTTTTGATTCGCGTAACGGTTGCTTTCTGTAGCTAGCAGCTGGTTCATTTCCTCAGTGTAGAACATTGAGAAGAATACGCCTGTATCTATTGTCTCTTTCCTTCTCTCAACTGAACTTAGAACAGATGGTACCTAATCCGGGGATTCAGAATCCCATAAAAATGCGATAATCGCGGGATACTGGGATTGAAAATCCTACTGTACACCTAAGAACTGTTATTCTGTTATTCAGATTATATTCAGATGCTTGTTACGGTATTGCTAATTTCATATACCCTAATAATTGTAATAAATTACATTCAAATTGTGAATTTGTTTTCATTATATTTTAGTTTCAAGCTCATATGTACCAAATTATAGGTACCTGTAATAAATTATTGTTGCTGTAAGTGACGAATTCCATCTCATATATTAAATATGCTTATTTTGTGGTGTTTTCACTTAATATACCCGGATATATTAATCTGATCCAAGCTTATTCTGCAATTTAGCAATTTTCCAGTTAATGTACCGGGTATCTTAAGTGGAAAACTCCGGTAGCATCACTTGTAAAACATCTGCTTAATGAGAGGGAAATGCCAAAGGTCAAGGCAATGGACAAAGTTTGAACATTTGAAAACAAAAATTACAGAGGAGATAGAACGTGTAAAATCAATTTATGCTAGCTGAATGAAACACTCTACTAGTGGTTTATGGAAAATGGCTAATCTTCAAGAGAAGCACACTGATGATAATTTAACCCCAAACCGAGGGGGTATACTGAGAAATCTCGTTGACAATCTCTCACAATTTTCAGCATTTAAAACTCAAGCAATCAACTAAGGAGTGAAAACTGCGATGATTTTATGAATGATCTTACTGTCATTTCTTCAAATGCGTTTTTCAAATAATCCTGTTTTTGAGGTTATGTGAAGCGTGTATCCGTCTGTCTTGGGATAACAGAGTGGGCCTAATCCAGATACACAGACAACCAAATTGTGAACAAGGAAATAGTAATCTCCACCTATATCCCAATTGAGGAATTTCTGTGCTTCAATTGTAAGTGTCTGAGAGCATCTCTCTATTCTATGCTCAGGCGAACTGGCACTCTACAGTTTATATAATTTTGAGACTTAAATCCGGGTACTTCATCAAATTTCAAAAGTTGAATCACTCCCCTAGTCGCCCGTCCATGGATATTTATGGATGATTTCATGCATGTATCAGAAATTAATCATGCATGGGAATGCATGATTCATGCATTCCCATGCATGAATATTATCAATGATTTATCAATGTGACATTTCATGTTGCTCAAAAAATCATGCATGATTTTACGATGCACCTGATGAACTTGACCATGGTCCCCAGGAAGGTGGAATGCGCTTTTAAACAGCACGATCGATACAGAATTGAATTCTCCAACTGAGTATGGAATAGACCAGTTCGTGCTAGAAATATGCAATGATTCATTGCACAGCTAGTTGCCGGCTGGGGTGCTCGAATCACAAATGGGTTCTTCACATATATTTCTATTCAATTCATTTCTGGATCGATCATGTGGTTCAAAAAATGAATTTCACCAACCTGACGCGCAATTACGTTTTCATCAATTGCATGGTAAATCATATCTGATTTGCATGCTAGAACTACCTGAAATTCACATATTAAGGAAATAATACATAGCTCATTATGGCATGAATAGATTTTATCTATAACAAAAAAACAATTAATCAGTATAAACATGTAGGCTAAAAAACATAACGAAAAAAGTTCACTTCATATAACGAACTTGTTCGCTAGTCTTTCTCTTTACAAACATTGAGATTCTTCTGAAATTGGATAAAAAAAGCTAAATTAAGTTGCATAAAAGAAAAAAGAACAAGCCTTCAAAAGAGTCAATTCAAAAAATTAAAATTGAATTGTTTTACATACTTTTATCCCAGGCACAGCCGCAGCAGCCAATTTAAAGTTCTGGGGTTTACTCTAACAAAATTTATAACTTCATTAAAACCAATTAAATTCAGTATCCAACAGAAAAATTACATCTAATTCGCCTTTAAGAGACCTGTCAGCTGGCCTCTAGGATTCTATGAACTGGAATTGCACACGGAAATGATAGATACGCTAAGACACATGCGTGTATTATGAAGCTGGTATAATCTCGCTGTATAATACATGTTATACTGGGTCTAATATATATGAAATGCAATACATTCATAGACGACAAATTCACGAAGCATTCACGATAATCATGGTGACATAACGTTAGGACATTGCAAGCAGGGATTGCAATTCACCCAAGAAAAAAACCGGAAAATCGGGAAAAACCAGGGGTTGAATGCATAAATTTGAAATATTTACATTAGATTAATTTCGCAAAAAAACCGTAAAATTGCGATCCCTGATTGCAAGACTTGAAAAATGCATATACACGATTGATGTAATGATTATCAGTAAGTCATCGGTATAATTTGGCATCATAAACAGAAGTGTGTGCATTAAGTCATTGTGAAAAGAAACACGTTGTTGCACTTCTACTGATAAAAAGACGATAATATCAAGTTAATAAGACAAGTCAATCGACCGCGCTTCGAGCCACTGACACTTCAAGGGGCCATATATGTATAGTAATAAAACGATAACCACGTTTGATTTCGAAGATTCTGACACACAAGTAATACATGCATAAACTCAATGGATTCCAAAAACACAGATTATTTCGCAGTATTCATCCCATACAATTCGCCCGAAATATTGAAAGATCAACCATAGATAATCAATCCAATTGCACACATTGACGCAGTGATCAGCAACGAGTACCGAAAGTTATCGAGGACAAAGGAAGTAAAGCATCAAATGTGGAGATCACCACGAGCATTAACCACCTGCAACGAAACAAAAATTATGTCATTTTAAAACCATTGTAGGGGCTGTTTGCAATTGACGTCAAATAGGAGGGGAAGAGGCTTACTCAAAATTGACATTTGATGGTTGACTAGTACTTTTACTGATTAAGTCACCTTTTATGAATAGGTCCATGATAGCAAGTAGTATACCAGATTTTCCAAAAATTCAGACTTGTCTCTTTCAAATTTCGCGACACGCGCGGATCATTATTAGATTCTTTATTGATTTAAGATGACCAAATTGTAGCTGAATAGAATCTCATTTTCAAATAATCATTTAATTGTTCCGCATAAACAGCCTACTGTTTTAAAAAATCGAAAATAGCCGATGCTGTTTGTGTTGAAATATATTCTCAAATTTTCGTCGTCCCTTGACGCGGTCTGAGACAGACGAAAGTTTGGGAATATATTTTCAACAGCATCGGCAATTTTCGATTACTTAAAGTGATCATTTATTTCCATTCTTATTTCTAGTTCATTATATAATCACATGCTTTTTATCTATCAATATTCGATAAACTCCTTTTATATCATCTACATCGTACACTAAATGATGAAAGTCATGTAACGACTTAGAATTTCTGACCTGCAGAGAAAAGAGAATGACCTAGTCCCATTCTCAAACAGCCACAAATTTTGAAAATGATTCCCCTTTTAAAATACATACTTTACTATACAAGTAGAGAATGAGCTGCCAAACTAAGAAGCACCAATTATAAATTTCAATGGAATTGGAAGAACATGTGTATCCGGGAAAACGACCACCTTCAACGTCAATCCACACGAAAATGCCTGTTAAAGGATCATAATAATTGCAACTTACCAGGAATAACGAGACCACTTTAAATGAACTGCAGAAAAGCCCGAAACATCCAATGGAATTGAGAGAATACGTGTAATGGGAAAACAACCATCTACAAAGAAGGGATTAAGTACAGACTGATCAGTATAATAGCTTTACATTTACAGAACGACTATTATACAATTAAATCAAAACTTCCAATGAAAAAAATATATGCACTTAAGTTTTTCACTTTTATCTATAGATCTGCCATTTAATATTACGTGCAATTATATACAGATTTAGATAGTTCTATATAACGAAATTATCAACCGACCTTTTGATATGGCATATTTGAATTAGTTAGCATTGCTCAGTTAATATCATTTGATATTAACCGGGCTGTTCAAGGTCAATGACATACGGTAGTCTAGTCATGTCAAGTTTTGATAATGCCATGAATTTGGAATACATGCACATGTACTCGCTACGCAAATATATTTTGGTTTGATCAGTCTGAAATTGACAGATATTCTCATCTGGTACAGAAAGAAGGCACAAATATAAAAAGAAGAACTAGGCCTACATGTAAATAATATCAGGATATCTGTTGAAAACTGTAAAACATACGCGTGTATTTAACGAAAATCAGAAAACAATTAAAAAAATAAATCTACACTAGTGCAAAAAGTCTAAACATAACAACTCCTTAATTACATCTCTACACAAATTTGCATCATCTTCTCACTTAATATGGGCCTACATAAATATAAAAGCAATGAGTAGACTTTTGAACAAGATGCCAACAAGACGGCCCCAATCATTACAACAATCCTTCTCTCGTTCACAATCAAGTCAATGTCATCATCTATAGAGCTAACTGAACTGTTACAATCTTCACAACACGGGGTGTGAAAGACGGTTTCTCGGTTTTGTGTGTGTCGGTGCGTATAAGCTGAATACTCGTTCCGTACCAGCACTGGATGGAGGGCAACTATGGACAGCAGCTGCAAGCTCAGCAAATTTCCACAAAGACGTTTTCATCTGCATTTACTTGGACGAACCGCCAAACTTGACGGCTTACATATATTTGATTTCACTTGAAAAACAGGTGATATGAAAGATATACAAGACAATAAATCAGTTATCGTCTGCTAAGCTCCTTTATCCTTTTACCGACCACAAGCAGATTTAGATGTTACCTGACTTCTGACTGCACCCTGATAAATAATGGTCTTCAAGAAAGAAACCTTCACCGAGCGCAAACATCACTGATAAACAGGGGCCATGAAAAATTAATTTCAAATAATTGCTACAATTATTTGCAATTAATTAATTTCTCAATTGACGAAATTAAGCTGACAATCCATTTGATTTTTTGGATAAAATTATTGCAATTAATTGGTCGGCTTACATAAACGTACATTACCTATATGCGGGGATGAGAACGGGCAGTTAGGGGCTGACAAAAAATCAACTTTTGAAGGGCCCTAACACGGAATCCTCTAGAATTCCGTGGGCCCTAAATAGAAAATTAAAAAAAATTCATTATAGCCTTTCAAGGGACACTGGCGGAAACGCGTATCCGTTTAAGATTTTCATCCCTGTTATGCGAAGTTGCATGCTCTCTATCAATATCAATTTTTGGAGGCTGTTTATAGTCATGGTATTTAATTTTTAAATTTAAATTCTACAATCATTCGCAAATAAGAATGACCAATAAATTCACTATGACTGAGATACTTCTTAGTTGTCTAAACTAATTTAGAGACGCATATGAAGACCCAATAGATCTGTTATAGTGCCCGCTGCTTTCAGTAGCGTCAATTTGTGTTTATGATTGGGGGAGGGGATGAGCCATATTTGACATGATTATGCGTGATGACAAATCTTTTGATATATTTTGTTGGAGCAAAGGGCCTATGGTTAAACTATTGTCATGTGTTTCATATCTGTTGGGTCATGTATTCACATTTATTATCAGTTGATCATCTCTATAAGCTGAAAACTTGCAGAGAATAGACTTGTAATGTACTTGTAAATTGATCTAGAGCGAATAGATGTCGTTAAATCATTCACTGTGAAGAAAATTTTACCCGTTTTCCAACTATGAACCAATTTCATTGTATCGTGGTTACATCAGGGATGTACAGTAGAAAAGTCTGGATACAATGTATAAAAAACACAAGTCCAAAAGTAATTTTGAAAATGAAGAATAGCTGTCAGGCATTTAAATATCTCGTGTTCCCATACCTAATATCAATGACAATCAAGTATATTGTGCCAATAATATCGCATTACTCATGATGTATTTACACATGTTTCCATATTATCACATTATGACAACGGATTTTGCTCAAAACGACGTATAAGATTGAGATAAACATAGCCGTATCACAAATTTGTTTCTCATACAAATTGCTAAAAATCATCATATATACCTGTTAGTCGGGTGATGTATCGATATTTAGCAGTCATCGCGTACAATGTCATCAAATTTTAATATCTTGTACATATTACATGTAAACTGTAAATCAGACATAAAGAAATAAAAATATGCCATAAAAATACAAAAATTTTCATGAAAAGTTCAACCTGTTCAAATAGTTTACCATGCATTATTAAAACATAAAAATATTAAAATCATGCAAAAAGATGTTTTAACATACACGTAAGAATTATAGGAACCAAATACATTTCCAGAGATGCCAAGGTTTCAAAAAAAAAATGCGGGAGACCCTACATCAAATGATCCATTATTTAAACAAAAATAGTAAAATTTGATTAAATCATATTTAAAAGCCCTATCAACTTCCTATATTTCCTTCAATAAATGGCGAATATTTATTTTTGAAGACAATTAATTTCTCACATTTCCAATAAAAAAGATAGAATTCGTGAATCAAAAGAAGATCTATCTTTTCAATAAACGTATGATTGCATGCTTCTCATTGGTTGTGAGGGAATGGAGGAGGGCTAATCGAAGAATAGGCTAGCGGTGAGTGGCTAATCAGTCCGAACGCTTGCTGTTACATTTGAATGATGGAAAGAGCACACTAGAAGGATAAAAATTGTTGGCCTACTTGAAAATACGGCGTAAATAAATGACGATGCGGGAGATTTAAGCAATTATGCGGGTGAGCGGGATATTGACTAAAAATGCGGGAGACTTGGCATGTATGCATTTCGTCTTGTTTCACTTCGTTCAATGAAACTTCTTGACAGTTCTTTGACGTCAACTAGGTCCAACCTTTCCTTATGCGTGTGGCAAACAGAAACATGGTTTAACTTGTGTTGCGACATGGTTGACCTTAGCCAAGTTTTAAGACGTCTTAGTGTCGAGAAAGACCTTTCACACTCACAAGAGGTTACCGGGCAAACAAGCAGAACTTTAAGGAGTTTGAAAACTTCCGGGAAAAGTTTGCGCACTTCAGCAGATATGCTTGTGTATGCCAACTTTGCATCATGAATGGATGCTGCACCAGTGTGCATTCGGAACATTGGAACCTGAATTTCAATAGATCTCTTATCTAATTTATTTTTTTCAATAATTTCATCTGTTAGTTGACCATTGACAACTACATCTTCGAGATCTTTGTAGTCTTTTAATTCTGTGGATGGATTACAAAACTCAATACTCCCAAATTGTGAAGGTCGGAATTTTTAGGGGGGATAAATACATTGCTCATCCCCGGGCTGTCATTATTGGGGGGGAAGCATCCCCCGAGATTGACGCCATGGCCACTTTTGATAAGTGATCCTTAGATAACTTCGTTATAAATTAGTTCTGAGCTGCCAACGACTGTAAGTCGTCGTGCGAGGATTTCAAAGAAGACTTAATTGGTTGTAGTCAAAGTAAAAGCAATTAAATAGACAATTAAAATGTGTGGTGCCAAATAGTCACCACAGAATTCTGTTAAATACTGGTTGAATATATGACAGTGAATTCATAGTCTTGGGAGCAAAGGCTAGTTCAACGCGGTATTGAAATCTTATCAATTTAAAATTTTTGAGTGATGAATATGTTTAAAATGTTTTCAGCAAAATATTACTGAATTCCAGTTATTGTACGAGTATTACACATTGCTGTATCAAGTTATTGATTATTATTGAATTCTAGCGAGGTGATAATAATCCAGTCAACCAGTGGCTGTGACTGTACACTCCTCCCCCAAACTAAGTAGATGCCGGTAGTACATGATTGTCATAACAGAGAACCCATATATTGTGACACAAATTACATGATGACTTACATGGCACAATCCACATACTGAGGACTGGTTCAAAATACATTCACTTTGACAATAAGTAGGAAATATAAAATAGATATTCAACAAATAGAAGCAGACATAATTATAATAATGTATTGCATGCAAACACAATTCAAAAAAATATTAAGAATGCAACATAAGTACTTCACAATAGACTCAGTATTATACCCGCGACTGCCGATCAATATCATTTGCCACAAAATATCCAGGATTAGGCCTACAAAACATTCGGAATCTCTGACATATCAGTCGTTATGAAAATTAAACGACTTACTTTTATAACCAGCTAAATGACAAATGAGGTCCATTTGGTCAGCCGTCTAATGTAGCTAGCTTGAGCCCTATTTCTTAATCAAGGGATGGTACCATTTGGATTCATGCAGCCCCATCTAAAAAAAGCAAGTATCCACCTACTATTCGTCTCAAACATGCTGTATAAACCGAGTGCAGTGGCGCTGCTTTCTGAATTATTTTGAGTCATGACCGCAGAATGTGTGCATTAAAATTCGTTTCAGTGGTTGAGAAAATAAGGTTTCATTTCAAGACCTCATGTGTTGGTTCATTTTATAGTATATTATAATATCATGTTTTTCAATTTCATTAACTCATGATTTTAGCATGACACTTAAAAATTTGCAGAAATCTTACTAATTTCCAATTGATAATGTTACCCTCTATCAATAGGCCTACTTAGTTTCCTTGCCTGATACCACCTGAAACCTTGATGCTGTAAACCTAGTACGCACTACATCTACCGGATGAACAAGGACTAAAACATAGGCTGCTTTTGAATTCCTACCCAGTCTAAAACAGCCGTGTTACATTCTCCAATATCTATTCCCGAATGAAACCCGGGTCAGAGTGAGAAAAAGAAATGGAACCCTCAATTGAAGCACAGTATAAAAATGATCACGCTGAAAATGATGCGACGCTTGAACTTTCCCAAAAAAAATATTCATTGTTTTTAAATCAAAAATTTAGTATCGGTAGGTCTAGATAAAAATGCTCACTTTCTTCAATCTCAAGCACATTATTTCAAAAAGGAGACCATGAAGGTGTACGCTTGCAGCTAAAATACAATTTAACTCACACTTCAAGGAATAATAGCTTGGTGTCCTGCGCTCTATCCTTACCAGCACGTAAACTTGAGAGAATCGGCAGAAATTGAGTCACACAGGTATTTGATTCGCACTTCCATCATATTTCGTTTAATTCGAAGAAGCTTCACGAAATCATAGTTTGCCAATGTAAAGAATCAGCATGAAAAGTCGTTGGCACACCCAGTGAAAGCTTTACAATTCACAGCCTTTCTGTTCGACTGAGGAGCGCATATCGAAACGAGCGCAGCAGTATGGCCAGACAGTAAGGTCACGCATTGTTAAAAGAAACGCAAAGTAAGTCAATGCGCGCCAAAGACGGCGAGGACACGCGCACACTATGCGTGAGTCACTCTATCAAAGCAATGATCCTACGTGTAAGGCAAGATTGACGTTGTTATAACGTCACTCGATCGCATTATACAGAAGTCCTCGACTGAAGGCATGCAAGGAAGAAACAAACGCTCATATTAATCAGAGATGCCACGGTTTCAAAATAAAAATGCGGGAGACCCAACATCAAATGGTGGTGTGGTGTAAAAAGAACCTGCTCCCAATGTCTATTCCCGCTCACCGAAATAAACGTTAATAATACATCAAAAGTTATATATACATATGCAACTGCAGATACTAATAACTACATGTAGGCCTATTACAGGAGTATGGTAATGATAACACTACTATTAACCAGTACTGGAATGTTTTTTATTGTACTCCCAGGTGACCTTCTTGGCACGCTTGCACACCTCATCACTTGGGCAGTACTGGTAGCAGTACTGATCGCCCCGATTCATTTGAGAGGTAATGATCGACGGCACAGTCCGATCAATCGACAGATTCGGTCGGAACTTTGTACAATTCTTCTGGATTCTCGAAAAACACGTTCTTCGTCCGCATTGCTGTGCGGCAAGGTAAGAATCAGCTTGGCTACTTTGCTCAAAAAGTAGAATTGACTTCGAAACGTTCCAGCTACGCGATTCTCCTTCTCCAGATAGTGCCACAAAACATCTACTCTGTACGTCGTCTGTTCATCGTCGACTTTTATCTTCACCTTCTCCTTTGCCTCTTGGCTAAAGTTTTCAAAATCGAACAATTGGTACCGCGTAAACTCTTGCTCCAAGACAGCAATTTCCTTTTCCGTGAATTTTTGATAATTCTGGAATTTTGAGCAATCTTACTGTCAGGGAAACAATTTCTGATCAAATGGCCAAGATGGTCAGCTGCAGCTATAGGAAGATTGTGTTCAGCCAAGAAACCAGTGAATTTCAGTTCAGCCCTTCGAACAGATAATTCTTCTGCACCATTATTCTTCATGAAAAAAGAAGATATTGGTTTCACATTAGCTTTTGCAGTCAATGCTTTTTGATGATCTTTTCCTCTAATATGTCGTTTTAGATCACCCTCACCTTGGTGAGCACAAGACACTTCTTTCTTGCATACCAAACATTTAAATGTATGAACATCATCAGGTGCAGCAATTATTACATCTTTTGCCATAGAATGACGATTAACCCATGCAGGGTCAAATTTGGTTTTGTAGGAAAAAGAGCCACAGTGCTTGCGTTTCTTTACGCTACAGGTAGGTCGTAGGTTCTCATCATCGGAAGAAGACGACGACATGATGAAAACTGTGATTAAAAGTGAAATGTGAAAGTTAGCGGGATTTTAAAAAAAGCAAGATTATCCATTATTTAAACAAAAATAGTAAAATTTGATTAAATCATATTTAAAAGCCCTATCAACTTCCTATATTTCCTTCAATAAATGGCGAATATTTATTTTTGAAGACAATTAATTTCTCACATTTCCAATAAAAAAGATAGAATTCGTGAATCAAAAGAAGATCTATCTTTTCAATAAACGTATGATTGCATGCTTCTCATTGGTTGTGAGGGAATGGAGGAGGGCTAATCGAAGAATAGGCTAGCGGTGAGTGGCTAATCAGTCCGAACGCTTGCTGTTACATTTGAATGATGGAAAGAGCACACTAGAAGGATAAAAATTGTTGGCCTACTTGAAAATACGGCGTAAATAAATGACGATGCGGGAGATTTAAGCAATTATGCGGGTGAGCGGGATATTGACTAAAAATGCGGGAGACTCCCGCGAAATGCGGAAGACTTGGCATGTATGATTAATGTAGAGCTGCAATTATTAATGAAGTATGGGGAATATGGGTGCTGCTATTGTGCTTGTCTGTGAAATCAAACTGCATGTTCATCGACTTCAATGTGATGTGAAGATATTACCACAGACACTGATCCTTCACTAGTGCAAGTTACACTGTTCAAGTTCAATTCCATTGTTCACGTATTTGTCTTGGAGATTCGGTTCCGTTTTGACACCAGCTGCTGGCTAGTGATAAAAAGTTGTGATTTTTCAATCATTTGACGTAAACATTGTTATCATGTAGCTAAACAGATGAGTTCAGAACTCCGCTTACTGCACTGTTTAATGCTAACAATTACATAAGTGTGCAGAGATTTTTTTGTTACATCGACAAATTAATTTATAAATATTTGTAAAATGTTTCAGATATGAACATTTAGGTGATTATGATAATTATCATCAATGTTTAACCGAGATTTATGCATGAATCATCAATGCAAGTTTTTAAGATATGATAATTGCGTATCTTTGGTTCAATAATGATGATCGATGTATTTTGACAATGCATATGAGCTTTCCAATCATTAAACATGCTTACCAACAATGATTTTCAATTTTGAATTTTCCATGGATTTATTGGAATCATCGATCATGGATTCTGTGTCCATGGCTGGGCTACTAGGGTCAGGTTCGGTTCTGTGTTGATGTTTGAACAGATTCTTAATACAGCGTCAACAATCTGAGCGAGAATCTTCTATATCGCAATTTTATGACAGCTGCCGAAACTTGATTCATTAAAAGGTTTGCCAAAATAGCACATTCTGCGAAATATGCTAATTTTGATCGTTTTTGAACTATCAGAGATTATCAGCGTCCGTCAATCCTCGTCGAGCTTTATTTACGTTTCAATCTTATCTGAAACTGGAAAAAACTCTAAATTTTTAAGACTCTAAAATCGTCACGGTGGCAGGAAAATGGGTAGGGAAATGCAGTGATCTTCCTCACTATTCACAAATGTGTAATTGATAAATGATGCTTTAATTCAGATGTCCATTCACTGACGAAAATGAAGTGTACAATGTTTGAGATAAAGAGATATTATTACTTCTCATGATAATCTATTCTGTAAGCATACAGTTTATAATGTTCACAAAATCGGAAGTTTCTTTTTTAGAAGATGCTCACTTCTAATTCTGATTTAATTCTGGAACTTATTTTACTCTCGACACTTATGGTCGGTGATTTTCATACCTAGCCTCGGAGACTTACCAAGTCTCTGGGAGACCTAGGTGCATTCGGAGGATATGCGCACTTCCAAGAAGCACTGCTTTCTGCAACTTGTGAATGACATGACTACCCGAAAGTCCGTGGAGGTAGTCCTTCAACTTTTGAATTTTTGCTTCAAACACGCCGATGACAATTGGTATAACTTCTGCTTTTGCTTTCGCTTTCCATGGTCTTTACACTTCGATTTTGAGGTCTTGAAACTTTTGAATATTCTGATGTTCTTTGTTCTTAATGTTTCTATCTTCTGGGATTCAGATGTTTATTAACTTCACTTCTTTCTTATCTTTGTCTACTATTGTAATGTCAGGCCCGTTTGCATTTATTCTGCTGTCCGTCCGAATTCCGAAATCCCACAGAATCTTGACTTAAAAATAAAAACAAGTATTGCATAAATAATTTATCAAAACTTTATTCGACTATGCGAGTGCTGATATCGATCGGAGGATACGGCATACGGCATAAGCCGTGGTCATACGACATGTCACATAGTGCATTGTGTCTGTGACTTCTATTTCTTTCACAATACTATGAGCGGTTCATCACAAGCGGCTTCAAGGCATCTACCAAATTACTTCTCTGCTCAAAAATTATCTGGCAGAAATTCAATGACAAGCTTTTGGAAAGTCGTGAACAGTCACAGGTTCGAATCTTTGAGGTCAGCGTTCAGAATCTGAAAGACCCGGCCACCGAAGGTAGGCTGATGATTGGGTAAGATTTCCAGCATTCTCGCATCCGGAGGCAGGAGCCAGGTAGATTTGTGCTTTGCGATATTGAGATTTTTTTGTAATATTGAGAACGAGTCTAAAAGTTTCAACATCACACGTCAAATATCAATAGACAGTTAGTCACCAAGGCAGACGTAGAGTGACTAAGATAATTTTCTGAACACACAGGTCGGGTGCGAACGGTTTAATTCACGATGTCTCGTAGTTGGACAATAGCTGGCGAAGGAGAATAACATGCTGCATGCAATCGAATCCTGCTGTCAGATCCAATCAGGTTGCTAAAGAGATTTTACCATTCTTCTCCAAGTAAAGAAGATCGGATAAAATCTTGTTTATAGCAGTTTTAGTGGAATGCCCAGCACTGCTGATTGACTACTGATTGACATACTGATTGAGTATTTGGTAAAATGATGTGATTATTGAGATGGCTCTTAAGTTAAGAAGCAAGAGCTCTCTCTCTCTCTCAAGCAATTTAGAAATGACTGGGTAGAAATTCTGAGCATTAATGCAAAAATATTTCAGGGAGTACGTACGCACCCTAGTATTTAATTATCATTTTATTGTTGACTTAAAGCCATTGAAAAATCGCATTCATATTTTACATATCAAACAACTACATATTTTGGACAAAGTCACGTCACCGTAAGTAAAATGAGCTGCAACAAGATAGTTGGATCTGTGTAAAATGCAGTTGGGGTGTGAATACACCCCAAACATCCATTGACCGCAAAAAATGTCTGAGTGATCAGACGAAAAGCGCCAAGCGAATGTTGATATTTGATTATTGGGTGGAACTGTCGAGAATTTAGAAACTTCAGACCATTATGAATGCCATAGCAAATGCATGCAAACTTCACCATTTAAGTGGCCTTTCGTGTATCCTAATGTGATATCGTCATTCATCAATCCTGCATGTCCCTCTGCTCTGAGGTTCTTCAACACAATACCAGTTTTGCAACTTTCAGAAGATTTTCTTTTGTGGAGATTAGCTGAAGCAGAAGGCATGCTGCTGCGACCTTTTCATTCTGCGAATTTATTCCTGCAAATATTTTTAATTCTTTTTCTATCAAATATTTCAATATTCTGCTAAACTTCTGCTAAACAACCATGAGCATTGTAGTCGATAACTATTGAAGTAGCTGCAGCCGATTTCTGATAGATGACTTCTATTTGACTTGGGAGCAGCTACATATAGCCATCAACTATTTCGTCTAAAATGGCATTCATTTGATTATGATTTCGGAAGTACTTATTGACAACCACAGCTTGGTCAATTAGTGAAGCCATAGTTGAATATTGTCCCAAAAGTTCAAGTAATGGTTTTGAAATATCAATTGATTTAGTCTGCGACCGAATTTGCATTCAATAAAGCAATATACAAATTCATGACGGATGAACGACTACATTTATTTTTTGAAGTTGTGGGCCGAGAAACGATAAGCTGGATAACATCATCTGCTGATCGTGACATCAAAGGGCATTATCAATGGTAGAGTGAGTTGCAGTCTTGATATCTCCTACCTCGTCCTAATCAGACCTCAACTCTTGATTATTTCATAAAAAAACACACGTGTCGGAATTCCAGCTTTAGTCGGCTCCAACCAGCTTTCTGTCATTGGCAAAACCAGCTGTAGTCGGTAAAAGAGAACCTTGGCATAAAGTCATATGAACATCGAAAGTATTTTGATTCAATTAGAAATGCTTGATGAAAGAGCATTTCAACAAAATAGCCGCTTGCTCAAAAATGATGTTGAAGTAGTTGTTGGTGCTAAACATTTCTAATCCGCCCCCTGATAATTACCTGATCTCAGCACTTAAAATTAAAAAATCACCTCTGTATGGGCTTTGAATTCCGACCTCAGTTTAGATGTAGGCCGATTTTAGAGAATGAAATCAGAAAAAGCAACGGCAGGATACTGATATTAGATGAAAATAATTGACATGTAAAGCAATTGAAAAAATTTCTGTCCCACTTATCGCTGTCAGTGCACAATGGTGACAATCACTTCATGTCAATAACATCAATTGCCGGCAGAAGCACATACGCAAAACCGGCATATTAAGCAGAAGAATCACGTTTTTGATAAGAATTTTTGACAATGATGATAGCGCATTAAGAATGATGAAAGGTTAAAATGATGCATTTGAAAATAACAGTCAGCTGAGATTCTATGACGTCAATTGATAAATAGTGCACTTCCGAATGATTAGTTTTGTTATCGATATTAGTTCGATATATTATAGAAATATTAGTTCTGATTAGTATGATGCACCCTAATTTTATTGATTGCCTCTACGTAATTGAATTGCTGCAGTTTTTTTCAAAGACATATGCCTACATATAATGACCAAACTGACCGCATGATAAATAGAAAACAGCACTTTACGTGAAGATTTGAAAAAGCAACTAAAATTCCTTTAAAGAATCAGCAGATAAGCCACGGTTTTAAGAAGTTCCACGGACTTTCTTCGGTATAGTGGAACTTTAAAGTTTGGTACATTATTTTTCGGCATGCGGTTCGGACATTTTTGGATACGTTGGTCTACGTTGGTCTTCGGTTCGGTTTGGATATCAGTGAAATGCGGTTTCATCATATCTGATGTTCATCGATGAAGATTATTTCTCTTGTACTTCGAAGGCCTTACTGATTTTCAAATATCTGTGCTGCATACCTCACGTGAATACTCATATCCTTCCTCACGTGATACAATAGAGTATTGTGGTGTGTTTGCACATGTATATGTAGTGACCAGCAGATGCAAAAATTCCAAGGAAATATGTTACTAATTCTATTACAAGTTTTTAGTTAATATACGAGAATAGAGCAAAATGCTTGAAAATCGTTGCTAAGATTTTGCTTTATACTATCAAACATGCCTCATGAATGAAGACAAACGTTTAAGGCAAAGCTTCAAGTATAGAATGCCTCTAACATTTACAGGTCAGGCTAGACAATAGTAGGTCTACCTGTTGATGCGAGTACAGCTTCAAAGTAAAGAAGGAAACCCCATTGCAACATTGATTTGATGTGTTCACTTGTCTTTTATTACTCACTTTCTATCGCTTTACAAATGTTCATTATTTCCTCTTCTTCACATCATACTCACAATTCGCTCTTCCAGCCATTTCAATCAATTGTTCACAAGACAGTGTTATTACAATAAACAAAATAAAAATAGCTAATGAAATTACGACCTGATGTGATGCAACAAAACTTTGTCAATCAGGACTCCGATAATCCGACAACATCGTCATTTGAATGAAATATTGTGTGAATGAAAATCTGCAACGCTAATTACATCCAAGAACTTGGACATTCGTGCTCCAGAACCGGAAATCAAAACCTGTAGCCGACAGAGCAGTTTGGTTTTATACGCATTCTGATATGACAATCCGGACGGGTTGATCGTTTTTGATCAATCATGTCATCGGCTGACACAGCGAACAGTGGTGAACAGTTATTTCATTGACACTTTCTGGAAAGCATCTGCCATCCTTCACTGGCTGCTATAGAAACTTTCAAGTGCTAACTGACGAAATCTTTCAAAATTTGAACTTGATCAATAAATAAATTAAGTTTTTTGAAACATAAAACCTGCTGCCAAATGGACCTGAGTCATCAGCTGAGAGCCATCCGTCACCGAGATTTCGACCCATTAAGCTCAATATCTCTTGAGATGGTGGGTCCGCAGGAGCTCGTTGCGCCCAAGTTTTATTATGACAATGCTGCTAACTTCGTGCACCTTCGCACTCAACTTCTTGATGGTGATCTTTAACCCTTGACCCCAGGTTTAGCAAAATATTTCCTCATCGATGGAGCAACAAAACCTTGGCATCCCACTTCAAAGGCATGAGATCACAACTTTGCCTTTGAATCCCTTTGACAGTTTTCCTCTTATGGGCATCATCCACATTCTCTTCCCAGGGGTTTGGTTAGTTCGCCCATAATCTTTCTCTTCCTTATGGCGTCGATCAACACGAGATAATGTCGTTTGTCAGATAGGGATAATTCATCTAGCAGCTGTCAGTCTATCCACTCGAACTTCCCAGTCCCACCGCCGTGGAACATATCGAGACACACAATGAGACTCTTTGTTTAACCATTCGGCACGAAATGAATTCCCGTTACATACCTGGTGGGTATCACTGCATCCAAGACTGCTTCCACAATCGCTTGCAGGATCAAACCGTACCGGTGCATGTACCACTGCCATCCTCTCTGCAATGCCAAATGACAACCAGAGAAATATGTGGCGAAGATTGACATGCATTTCACACAAATGACACTGAGGGTCCGTCCGGATTCCCCAACGTGTCAAATAAGCAGAAGTAGGAAGTATATTATGGGTCCATTAAAGCTTCCGCTTCAACTGCCAATAGACCATATTCCACCAATAGTTATATGAGATCTTGCATTCTTCAACTTCCCATTTAATCCATCTTTCTTGCTCTCCCTGGGCAGGAAACTTCTCTTCTTCCAACGTTCGTGTCTTCTTGCGTAACTTTCTTCTTTGATCACCGTTGATCATTTCTGGCCCGCTAATCGCAACACATTGGTGACAAAGCAAAAACGATCCTCTTACGCCGAATGGTATTTGGAAACAGCGGTCAACCGGACGCTTGTATACGTTGATGAGACTTGTTTTAATATTTATTCAAAGCGTACCCGAGGAAGAGCCTTAAAGGGCAGGCCAGCAGTTCGGCAAGTCAATGGATACCGTGGGCCAAATCTAAATTTGGTGATGGCAATTTCAGCTGGGGTCGGTGTCGTATATTACGAGCTTCAAAGGGGTTGTATGACAAGTAAGTGATATGTAAAGTCAAACAAATTTCGCAGATATTATTTTTACATGTAGAATATATAAGTTTTCAAATTTCAGGTGAAAGATTCGGACATTTTATGGATAATTTCAAGACAATACTACGTGAGTGCAATGTAATTGATGGCACGATCGTGATGGATAACGCTCCAGTACATCACGGAGCCGTATCTGAGTGTGACGATGATGAAATCCCTGTTAAGTTTTTACTTCCATACAGTCCATTCCTGAACCCCATTGAAAATGCCTTTAGTGTTTTCAAGCTTAAATTGCGAGCTGTCCTACGTGAGGATTCGACCAGGGAGAGGCTTGACAACCCGACAGAAGGTATTTCTATCGCGGAACATCGCTTGCAGCTTCTTACTGACTAATCCTCCTCAACAATCGAGGATCAAGAGACAATAAGTGCCGAAAAGGTTAACCACATGTGCAACCACGTGATGAGGTATGTACATGCATCGTTGCTTTGCCATGGCCGACATTATACAATAGCTTGAGATGCTTAATTATAAATTTGGAATGAACTTGATTGTTTTCTATACGTTTTGATTTTTATAGTTACGAAATTGATTGAAATAAAGAGTTGTCAAACATATGCGCGAACTTGATTGATTATTTGCGCTACTGGTTGAAATAGAAATGGGATTGATTGAAATAACTCCAATGGTAGAAATTGATTGAACTAAAACGAACTGGATTGAGTTAGCTATGAATCTGACTGGAAAAACCTGTAATATATCTAATCTAGTTAAATACCACACTATCAAAAAGAATATTCACGACTAGTACTACTGAAAAAAGTTATTTGACAGTAGTATGTAATATATGTATTTTTCCTATGTGACTTAAAGCTCTACATACTAGATGCATGCGAATGAGGACGAATTTGCATTGGGTCTCGTATGTAAAACATACCAACAACTCGTATTTCAGTGTAAAACAGCCAATCACAGATAGAATAGTTCGTATCGCTACATACCAATCACATACGAAAGTAAGTGAGAGTTCGCATGAAAAATATACCAGACCTCTGTAAGCATACGAGAATCTCGCATCAGATGCTTGTTTCAAATTGTATGTGATTTTGGTATATGTTTGTATGTAATTTTCGTATCCAGCGATTTACAGTTTACAAACGCGTCAAGTATGCACACGCATTCAGAATCGACAGGAGACGACTTGCTGACAAGACAGCTCGCAAATTTTATTATTCAGAAAAAGATGTTCAAAGGGATCACAACTAAGCGGAGTTTCTGAATGTTACTGAGCCACCGAGACCTGTGTGCAAGAGTCATCTACGTGTATGTAAATACTGCAAATGTAGTTCTGCGCTGTAATGCGCAATGCTACATGTATAAATTATGTGCATTAATAGCGCTAAGCAAAACAACTTCAGAGGAAGGAAAATATCCGTGTCTTTTTCTTCGACTGTTTTTTATTCAATATAGAGATAAATAGAAAAAATTACGTGACCCAAATTTTTGGCGTAGACTTCAACAGGGGTTTCAAGCAAACTATCTTTCAACACACAAAATTAACATTGATTTTATATAATTTATTTAACATATCTAACATAATTTAATAAATAGATGTTAATTTTGTGTGTTGAAGGACAGTTTGCTTGACACCCCTGCTTAAGGCTACGACGAAAATTTTGGTTATGTAATTCTTCTTTTTATCTTTATATTGAAAAAACGGTCGAAGAAAAAAAATACGGATATTTTCTTTCATAATTATTATCCCGACCGATGGCTTTAAAGGAGAGAACTTGAGAGGAGGTACGGAATATTGTGAGAGAAAATCCATGTGAGGCAACATCGAAGAAATCTGATGTTAAGGCTCGAGAGATCAGCTTGAACTCTGATTTCAAATGGCATTCGTCATCATGCAAGAGCAATAGATGTAAGTGAAAAGAATGCTTTACGGACAATATTTCATATTTGGGTTCGACAGACCGCAATTTTTCACCTCATTTAAATCACCTGAACGCATATAAAATTGGCTTTTATGCATTCTTTTTGCAGCTCATGATTGATTTGATTTGAAAGATTGAGTGTTTGTCGCTTCAAATTTTGTAATTTTACATGTTGCTTTTACCTATCTCACATCCACATCGCTACTTTGTTCAGATTCTACATACCGGCATCTCATCATAATCACGTCGATTGTACAATATCATTTTCCGGAATTTAGGAACTTTTTGAAATGATGCACTCCATGAATTGACTTATTTCCATGCTTTAGCGGTGAATGAGTACATGTTTGAATATTTGCGGTTTCGATTAATAAACATAATTTCATGGCCGCAGGTGATGCAGTTAAAGTCATAAACATTGGACAATTCTATTGAGTCAGGATTAGAGTAATGACCCTGCATTTTTGATTAATTAATTTCATATAATGAATGACACAATTGAGAGAAGACAACATGACTGGAAAACTAGAAGTGTGCATATTATAATAATTAATGTAATAGAATTATATAATGTAGGAACGGATAGTTAAAGAAAATACTTAATGCACCACCTTCCTAACAGGTTTTCACCAATGGTGAATTTCACTGGCAATTACTTACACAGCTTTATCAATTTCTCTCACAATATTTTGTGATGTAATGCTCGATTGTTTAGAAATAGCAGAAGGATGTCTAGTTTCTTGACTTTAATTTGTTGTACTAGCGAGGTGTGGCTTCAGGTCATATCTCTCGCTTACTGCTTCCTCTTCTTATTATTCTTGCTCATTAGTTACTTTTCCCAAACACTGTGGTATTGCATTAACCCTAGGCACCGTATAACAGTAGCTTTTTGACGTTCTTCATTAGAGCTGCAATAGCTTCGATTCAGAAAGCCTTAATGTGCGAAGTAGTTTATGATGACTGTGACAATTTTTGGTTGGATGGTCAGCTTATTTATAAATTGAAGTTTTCCACAAATTTTCATGTGGGAGGTTGCACTCAGAATTTGATTCTCACTACAATTTGATTGAACTACTGTGGTGACCAAATATTAAACAAATGAATCGCTATTTTGCATGTTTTGCTTAAGAGGCTAAACTTACAAAATGTATTAATAAATTTATCAACTACGATTGAAATGTAGTGAAACATCTACAAAATTTGCGGACGTCGATTACTGCATCAAGCAATTGCTTGGAACGTATTTATTCTCTCTCTCTCTCTCGCGGCGAGATTACTATACGTCTCAACTGTGCTTTCAAGCGATGTGAGCAACAACCTGTTCACATGCACAAGTGGTGTTAGACTTATTGGAGTGTCAGTCCTCATAACCTTTTGACTATTTTCCATGAATGCATTATTTTGCAGACGTTGGTGCAACTATCGATCATGGCTCAATGAAAATAATACGCATAATTTCTATTCACTTCATGGCACCATGTCTGCTAATTGTTGTTGTAGGATTATTTGTTATTCCTAAGCAACATAATCCCTTAAATTATTGTGCCATTCTAGATACAGAAAGTTTGATGTCACTGCTTAGCATCATTTACATGCACCATAGTCTTGTGTATCTCATAATATATAACTTTCATGATGTGCATGTAGATGGAATCGACAAGTTCTTCGTTAACATTTACGCTGTCTACCCCTACATTGTCAAATTTATGGGCTTCTATCTAAGCTTCATGCTGCTATTCTCCCAACTCTTTCATAAACTAGAAGGTCCATTTGAATCTTGCAATGGTTCTGATTGCACGAATTCGATTGAAAATCAGTGTAGCCTGCGAATTGTGAGAATCTTTATAGAAGAGTTCTGGATATGATGAGAAAATATATAACCGCAGTTGCTTTACTGATACCCGAACCGATCCGAGCCGTGCTTTCTCATTCATCGAGCTCATAGAAATAGATTGTTTATCCATAGTTGACCAGAATCGAAATTAACTCAAGGCCGTAGCACATCCGGGGGTTACGAAGTTGGGGCATGAATCACCAATGGAAAGCTATGAATTGCACATGTGACTTCTTCTAATCCAATGGTTTAGCCGTTGACAAGGGCATACGTCGAAGCGAAAATGCGTGCGATTTTTGTGCCACTATTGTGCATTGCATGAAGCTTTACTTCCATCTTAGAGGTTTATTGTTATCAATTTCTGTGATCGAGCCTAACTGAATCGCACATGTGTACGTGTACATATGCTTCAAGGTAAATCAAGGTTCAAATGGTCATTACATTTCACGTCATGCCTTGACATCTGCTAGTCTGAGATGTGTGCAGATGGCGGTTGTTCAGTATGCACAGTATTGACACGTGATGAAACCGACCTCGGCGAGGAGCCGTGATTCTCACTTTTTATTTCATGACCATAGGTGGGCACACAGCATATTGACACCTAATGTACATATTCCACTTTTGTACATATTTCTTGCTACGTTGCATTGAAATGGATTACACGCACTTGACTCTCATTTTTTATTTCCAAATGTGTATTTGTTGATGTGTCTGAAAAATTCCGCCACTGACATATTTTAAGCAAATGACTTCGCTATTCATTATCAGTGCAAAGCTTGTAAAGTAAAAATAGTTGTGTTCTACCGAAAATCTATTAACTGAGATGGTTGCTACGCACTTTTGGTTCTTATTTCATCTCACGTTTTCATCATCGCTCGCAGATATGTGCATTTAATTTCAAATATTATACTTCATTCAAAATTAAATAGTGCTGTAAAGACCATAGTTTTTACTGCTTCTGATCGTGAACAATCGCGAGTAACCATCATTCCGGCGATGCAAAAAGTAATTATTCGGTATCAAAAACTAATGCCTTCGTTTCATTATTCCCCTTTTTTCTACAGATTTTCTGGTTTCATTTTTTTCTATATTCGCAATTTTGATTTTGATTGACTTAAATATGACACATTTATTCTTTCTCGAATATTTGTGTTTATCTCTTGTTCTCAAGTGATTCATTTTTTATCTACGCATTTGGACTTGTAATCTTTTTTTCACTTACTTTTAGTGTAATACTTCTATACTAGGTGCATTTTCATAGTTTTGTAAAACTCTTTGAGTAAGTCTTGCGACAAGTAATATTTCTTCGAATTTGACTAGTCACTCTTGTTTTGATTGAGTAATATACTTGATGCAACGTTGACATGGTCCAGATGAGTGATACTAGTGTCAGCAAGATGTTCAGACTAAGATGCATTGAGAAAAGGAGAATTGTCTTTTTGGCTGTCGCTGCGTAGGCTAGTTTAAATAACAAAATCTCAGCTTTTAGCGTCATTCAGATTTTAGATCTCTGTTAGGTAAGCAGACAATTATATGTTTCTCTGATGATTAATAAGCATCATTCTCCACTAACCAACGCAACTTTCTTTAGAATCAAATTTAAAAACTCAATTCAGTGGTTAGAGCAGCTGAAAATACGACATTGTGATATCAGCAAACACATGATCTTTGGAATAAAGCAAAGAACTGCATACCGAGCTTGCACTCTTCTTAAATTCTTAAATTGCAGCATGGTCGCAAGCTTTTGTAAGAAGTCTTTTGCTACTTAACATTTGATTACTTCCGTCGAGCGGTTTCTAGGTAGTGCAAAAGTTTTCCGAAATGGATTACTGTCCAAGGCAGAGTTAAACAAAAAGGCACCCTGTCAGATAAAGGTCCAACTAATAGAATAAAAGCGAGGTAAATAAAGCAAAACGTAACTCTTCTAGTAGGCTGAACGTTTTAATAAAGCAGTGAAATAATGGAAAAAATGCCTTTTATTCTTGATCCGAGTCAGTGTAACCGTTGGGTTTCCAAACTCCTGAAACATGTACTAAAAACGAGGTTTCCTACATGGCAAAGAAGCTTCCCTCTAAGCACAAATTCGCCCCTTCTTGGGAAGTGTTAAATGACCTTGTGATTATTCATTTTCCCTTTGCACCAAGTTCTGCATGATGTTAGCAACTAAGCCTCTTGAGTATTTCGAGGATTACTTTCATTTTTATGTATTCCATGTACAGTACAGCCTTTTCTGTTCCTTTTATTCGATGTCTTCGCCATTTAATCGATTTTCATAGCTCTACTTACTATAATAAAGATCGCGTTGAAAATGCTACAAATATATCAGCCAGGATATATTTGTAGCATTTTCAAATGATCGAGATTTTTAAGAATAAATAGATTGAATAGCTTATCAATTGAATAGGAATATTTCAAGTAGGGAAGCTCTAAAGATCTGTCAAATACCTTAACTTATCGGTGTCAATTATACAAAACTCAACAAATAATCGGTGTCTCATTATACAAAATGTTCAAATTTTCTTGCATCAATAATGAATTCATGTCAAAGTGATGATGTCAACGGTAAAGAGAAATAATTGGATTAATAATGCGACTGATTGGTTGCCCGATGCAAATTGATATATTTGCTAATGAAAGTAATGAAACTTGAATTTCGTTGTACAGTGACGGTAATCCCGGGGCAAAACCGGAACTTTCTCCAAACCCGGGATCATGAGCTAAGACCTGGCCAGTCCCGAGCCCGGGTTTGAAAGCAGTTACATTTTAAAATTGCAATCCATCTGAAATCATATCTATATTAAATCATAATATCTCTCTTGATGATGTTAACTATGTTTCGAGGTAGTGCATTCGCGTGTGCTGAAGTTGCGACTCTCAAATATACCGAATAGGCTATACATGAACAATGAGCGTAGATGATATAAAAACACAATTTAAGCGTGTCAATTATTCACGCAAAATGCGCCTACAGCCTCTTTGATTTTCGTAATGCACATATGCATGTATTTTCATAATTAATTCTATGAACATGAAATAAGTTTATGACCATTTTGATAATCAAATCGGATCTTAATCCAATTAATCGAAGAATGTTAGATTATATTTTCTCATATTCAATTACTAGAAGTTTGCAGCTATAGTTTTCTTGACTTTAAATTCTAAACCATTAAACTCTTTATGAATTGCATAATAAATGCAGAATAATATGCGTCATAATATGTAAAAATGTTTTGAGAATCTATTAGAAATTTGTGGAATATATAACAGCTGAACGATGTTTAGGTTACACCATGGAGTAACTATGTTACTAAGATTTTGAAAAGTCAAAGTTATTTTTTTTCATTTTTTGCTTTTTTTCATGGTGATTGATGAATGGAACATTTTAAAACTCAGGAGCATTGAAACAAATATTTTTCAGAAATTAGAACCAAAAGTGATGTAAATATTATATAGCTTACATGCATGTATGTCTTTCTACTTGACTGGATGCATTACCTATAATTGGGTGCAGCAGCTTGACACATCGGACACACTTCTCGGACAACAAATTTTCTTATTTTGAAATGGATAGATGGGCTGGGTGGTAGAACTAGAAACATTGCTGAGTTCGCGTTCTTCGATGTTAATGCCAATCTTGTATCAGCATCCTCATTTACATCAGTGATGCTGACCCTCTCATTCGCAGCACCGGATGGTTGAACTGCTATAGGGAAGCTCAATTTGCTGCGAACTTGTCAAACCTTGAAAAAGCAAACCTCAATAGAATTAGAAAACGACCTACTTTGTTTCATTGAACAACTGCTAAGAAAAAAATCGAGAAATCTTGGTGATCATCAATCGTGCGCTTGATTCCGCCACATGAATAATCGAGCGGAATCGATAAACAGCGCCCACTTCTGGTAAAATATATTAATTCATGATCATCGATTCTTTGTTCACTCTTACAGTTCTACGAATGTCATTTACATGTAGAACTATAGTGATCAATTATTCAGAAACCTCTAAACTAAAATACATGCAAATGGATATATGCCTCACGATTATGACTCGCAAAAAGGTATAGAAAGCAGTCTTTCATTAAATAGATTTAGTCCAATTAAAACAAAATATGCTAAGGTGTGACAACTGTTGCCAGAAAAAATTATTGATATCTACAAGAAATGCATGTTCAACGCATTGATCAAAACAGCCAATTTTCGTCTACGAAATCGGGATCCCGGGCTTGGATACTCAGGTTTGGGACTGGCGAAGGGCATCATTTTAGTTTCGGGCGAGCTCAGTCCCAAATTTTTCAGTCCGCTGCAGCTCTCATGGCGACAGACACAGAGGTCGGATAAGTCGGATAATAATTGATATACAGTCGGTGCGAGTTCCACCTGATGTAGAGCTGGGCGATGTCGCTTCTCGACAGCACACTGCAGTAGTATATAGTGTGACATCCGGCGCAACGCTTCGCTTCGCTTGCGCCGGATGTCACACTTTTGCGGGGTTTTTTCAAAATTTTCAAAAAATCAAAATTTCAAAAATTTAGGTAGACTTCAAATTTCACGTGGGCGAAGGCCGAAGGGCGAAAATTTAGGTAGTGACAAATTTTCAAAAAAATCAAAATTTCAAAAATTTAGGCGGTCTCAAAATATCACGTGGACGAAATTTAGGCGGTCTTAAAATATCACGTAATCTAAAAAATATCACGTGGTCGAAAAATATCACGTAGCCGAAGGTCGAAAATGTAGGCAGATGAAAATTTAGGTAGCCCAAAAATATCACGTAGTCTTAATATACCAGAAGATTGTATTCAAAATATTTCTTTAAAAATGGAAACCTCAGAAATGGAAGGAACTTCGACGGGGACGGCGACGGCAACGGCGACGACGAAAATTGAAGAAGCCTCAGAAATGGAAGGAATCTGAGTGATCTGATGTCCATTCATTGTCTTTGTTGATCCGTGAAAAAATTATTTTTTATTTTCATGAGAAAACAATTTTTATTTCCATGACATATATATCTTTTATTGTTAAAAAAATGATGTTACCAAATGTTGGTGGAGGTGCATATATCCCGAATAATCGTGAATCAGAAATAGAAATAGAAAATTATATCATGAAAACTGGAGACGTTTTATCTGGTCCATTGCATCTTTCTATTCTTCTGCAACAAAATACAGAGTTAACAAATAAACAATATGTTGATACACAAATCAATGACTAAAAAGAAAAATATATAAACGATGTTTTGATTCCACTGATGAATGAATTAAAGTTGCTAAAACTTATTGACAAATCATTAAACGAAAAATTATTAAAACTTGATAAAAAGGATAGAGAGCTAGAAGCAGATATAGCAAAACTTTTTAAAAAGATTTCAGAACAATCAAAAATTTTAATATTACTTTCTATAAAGTTAAAATCTGCAGTCATTAAAAATAAACATCAGATACAACTATTGAAAGAACAATTAGAAGATGAAATAGAAAAACTACCTGAAAGAATTAAAAAAAATTTAAAGCAGTTACAAACTACATTCCAAAAAAGTGTTGATGAATTGAGTTCTAAAATTACTCAACAAATGAAAAGATGAATAGAATAATAAATGAAGTAAACTCACTTAATCAAAAAGTTGATAAAATGAAAACTCTTAAAAATAATTTAGAAAATGAATTAAAGAAAAATTTACAAGAAAACTCTAAAGAAAATAAAGAACAGTTAGATTCTGTTAAAAGACAATTAGATGTTCTTAAAATTAAGTTAAATGCTCTTAAAACGGCGTTGAAGATGAATCAGGAGAAAATGCAAGTTAATAGAAAAGAAATTAAAGTACATCACACGCTACTTGACGCAATAGATAAAGTGCAACGGAAAATTAATAAAGTTATCTCGAAGTTGTTGTCTATTCACAAACGTAAATCTTGATAGAACATTGTTCAGAGGCTTTAGCCGATGACGCACGTAAATCTCAATCGGACCAAAGGTCCTCAGGTTACTAACCAATCGTAAATATTTTTTCCCAAGAGTCAAATTTAATCCTAAAAATGGCTATAGTTTATAAACACAATCTTAAACATTTTGCTTCAAATAAAAAAATTGCTCATGAACCATCTATGAAATCTGTTTACCATTATAACAATGTAGAAACAATTCAAAAAGAAGGGGCTGGCATCTTTTCTGGCATAGGAAGTATCGTTAACTTAATTAAAAATAATAAAGATTTGATTACATCTGCTGCTAAAGGAGCAGCTGCTATAGGTAGTACAGCTAGTGCAATATCAAATGCTTTTAAGTCACAAAACGAATTAAAACAACTAGAAACTATTCGTAAACTTAAGAATGATTCTGAAGAACTAAAAAATTTAAAAAAACTTTCAGAGGAAACAAAAAACAAAATTGCTAACATAGCTGTGCGGGTGAAACCTTGAGGAGCGGAGCTCCGTCTGATAGTAAACAGGAGAAGAAATCAGGCGTAGCCATAAAACGTTCAATTGAAGAAACAAGAGGTAATGGTCTAGCAAAATTCTAAAATTATATTTTAATAAATTTTTTTCAGTAAAATTTTTTAAATTACATTTTTTAGTAAAAGTTTTTTAGTAAAATTTTGTTTAGTAAATTTTTTTCTGTGTGTGAGAAAAAACAAAAAGTCAAATTATTTTTTATAAAAATATCTTCTCTTATCGAAAATAAATTTAGATTAGACGATCCTCCGTTCGTCAGTTACAATCAAAAAAACTATATAAGAGTTGCTATGAATCCTGGATCTTCAGGAAGAGTAAATACTGGAGGTGATTTAATCTTTGAAGTTGTTAATCAGCAAAGTTATATATATTTACCTGATTCCCTTTTACACTGTGAATATTCTTTATATAGTGATGCCAATTTTACAACACCATTACCAGATAGCGATAATATTGCATTAGAGAATAATTTATTTCCGAGATTATTTACACAAATGCGTTTAGATGTTGCAACTCAAAATATAGAAACAATAAGTGATTCTCCAGGTGTAATTGATACAATGCTTAGATTTGTAACAATTGGTGAAAATAATAAAAAGTATGAAATCGAAGGTTGGTTTCCTGATACTAATGATGGTATAATTGTTGATGATTTAACTCACGCTGGAACAGATGCAGCAGGAATTGCGAAAGATGTAGAAAATATTGCAAATCATTTAAATAAAACAAACAATAGTGCATATAAAGAAAGACGTGAATTTAACAAGAAAAGTAAACAGACAGTTAATTGGTAATTGTCTCCATTATTCGGATATATAGATTATGATAAAATATCATATCAATTAAAATTTAAATTGATAATTCATCGTACAGCAAATAATGAATTAATCTTTTTTGGTAAGACTGGAAAAAAAGCATATTTCAAAATTGATAGACTTGAATGGTGGATTAAGCATATTACTCCTAGTTTAGAGGTTGAAACAGCTATTGCAAAAAGATTAAATACTAATAAACCAATTCCAGTAAGTTTTATGAAGCGTACTGCGAGCTCTGTCACTTTTACTGAACAAAGATTTAACTGGCATTTCACTAGAACTGCGAATACTCCAAGATATTTATTACTTACTTTTCAAAGAAATAATTCTCCAAGTTTTGATAAGAACAACAATCTCTTCCATATTAATACAATTCGAAGTTTACAAGTTGCTTTAAATCAAACCCGATATCCAATTGATCCATTAAGATTCGATGATACCAATAATCAATTTATGGAAGGATATGATGCTTATAGAAATCTTTGTATAGAATTTGGAGTTGAACCACAATTAACTCCTGGAGATTGGAGACATTTATATCCTGTTTTCTGTTTCGATTTAAGTGCACAATCTGAAGATATTATCAAGACTGGTTGTGATGTAACAATTAATATTGAAAAAAAAGATTCCACAACTTCATTGATGGCTTATGGTTTATTGCTAGAAGATGTAAAATATTCTATTGAAATTCTTAATGGAAAGATGGCTAGGATAGGTTAATATTTTTTAGTAACTTAAAATTTGTTCTTAACTTAAAATTTTTTTATTAAAAATGTCGCAAGTGAAAAGTAATAATAAAACTGTTGAATTGAAATTACGTAACATTGTTGACAAAAATACACCTAAAACTATTACGATTGACAAAAAGAAATATTACATAAGTAAACCAATGATAGAGAATATTCAACTACAAGAAGAAAAGAATGGCGGGATTCTCCCATTAATTCCACTAATAATAGGAGGCATAGCAGCAGCAGGAAGTGTTGCAGGTGGGACAGCTGGTATTGTCCAAGCAGTAAATAAAAATAAATCAGAGAAGGCAGCATTAGAAGAACAAAAACGTCATAATAGAGAGTGAGAGAAAGTTGCTAAGGGAGAAGGAATAGTAGATAATTTTATTAGTAAATTAAATTTAGTTGATGAAGGAAAACGAGTTCTTAAAAATATTCTTCACAATTTTGATGTTTAATTGAAATTAAAGAAACAAAAGATGGTTCTGAAATATATCTAAGTCCTAGTATGATTCGGTATTAACCTCAGGACCTTTGGTTCTATAGGTTAATAACCTGAGGACCTTTGGTCCGATCGGCTAAAGCCTCAGAACCTTTGGTTCTATTAGGTAAAACATTTATTTTATCTTTTAAAATGAATTCTACAAATTCCAAAAATTTAATTAAATTAAAAATTTCAATTCTAGATCTAATGGATTATCTCTTAAAAGTACATAAAACCTCAAATTGTCAGCACACCGGTCGGCTGCACAGCGGTCGGCTGCACACTGGAGGGGATATACAAAAAACATTAGAAAACTTTCCTGGATTTATTTGGAGTAAATATTCGAAAGAAAAACAGCTTCCTGGTCATTCATATACCGGTCCAGGAACTCGATTAGATATAAGACTAGATGAGAATAATAATTCGAAACCAGGTGAAGAACCAATAAATAGAGTAGATACCGCAGCTTTCAGACATGATTTAGCTTATCGAAATCATGACCTAAGTTCTCGTCATGTAGCTGATAGGAAAATGATTCAAGAATTAGTTAGTATTCAAAATCCTACATTTAGAGAAAGAATTGAAAGAATGTTTGTTCAGAAAGCCTTACAAACAAAAATATTATTCGGTCAGGGTTTAGACAAAACTCATAACTCTGAAACGACAGCAAAGCTGTCTGAGAGCAACGCTCGAACCTACGCGTCCGAAATTCATAAAGAATACAGAAGGCCTAAATATTTTTTGAAAGTAAAAGTATTTAATAAAGATGATATTTGGAGTGCTGATCTTATTCATATGCCGAATGAGAGAGGTTTAAGTACGCATTGACCGTTATAGATTTATATACACGATACGCTTGGGTGAAGCCTTTAAAAAACAAAAGAGGTCTGTCAGTTAAATATGCGTTTGAAGAAATCTTTCAAGGAAGTAAGAGAAAGCCAAGGAAATTGTTATTTGATAAAGGGTCGGAATTTTATAATGGAAATGTTCAGGCACTATTTGAAACAGACGAAATTCATCGCCAAGGCTCAGTTTATTCAACTGAAAATGCAGGAAAGGCTGTAGTGATAGAAAGATTCAATCGGACGTTAAAAAATAAATTATTCAAGAAATTTACTGAGCAAAGAAATCAGAAATGGTTGAAGATATTACCAGGAATTGTAGAGCAGTACAATAATAAAGTTCATTCTGGTATTGAAGAAACCCCAAAGAATGCTTCTGACGACCCTGATTTAATCCGAAAGAAAATATTCGAAAATAATTACTCGAATGAGAGTAATCCGAATTTACAGAAACTTAAGCCGAAATGTAAAATTGGAGATAGAGTTAGAATATTTAAGTATAAAAATAAATTTGAAAAGGCTTTGTTGGCTACTGGACTAAAGAAATATTTGAAGATTGTAAAATAAATCAAACTTATCCGATCACTCACGAAATCAAGGATTTATATGATGAAGATATCAGAGGCCGATTTTATCAAAATGAATTACAACGAAGCGAGCTTTAACCTTTAGGTGGCGCTGTAGCTAGCTAGCTAGCTTTATTTTTAATTATCATTATTATTGTTATTGGAACTATCGTTTCGGGAATTAAATTCCCTTGTTCAATTCTAACATAATATCTAGAAATGGTACTCCTTCCTGTAATTTCAATAAAACATAAAGACATAATTGCCCACAATAAGTAGTTCCCGGTTTTTGAATTTGAAATGTATTATAAGTTCCATTGCCAAGTAATTTTTTAACTTCTTTTGTTGGAGGAAGTCCATATGAGTCGAACCAATAGTTCTCAGCCTCTGGGCGGTCAAAATAATAATTATCTCTATTTTTATTTCTTTGTCCCGCAGACTAATGTACTCCTTTTTCATCTGATGTGTGAAGATTTGTTATGAAATTTATAGTTGGAACTTTGTTCCGGGAACTGAAGGTTCCTGTTGGCTTATTTTTTAGGAATTGTAATTCGTCTCTCATCAATATGTGAAAATTCTTTATTCCCAATTGATTTGCGATCTTATTTAAATCGAAGTTTGTCGTTGTTTGTTTGCCGTTTTGTTTTAAGAAATCATTTATGTTGCTCATTTTAAATGGAATAAAATGTCTTGTTTAACAGTGTTCCATTTTCTTTTTATGAACTCCCATTAAGAGGATATTGTTTGTTTTATCTGTATTAAGACAATAGCAACATCTGTTACCACATTTCTCAAACCGCATGATTGTTTGAGGCGATCATACGGGTTGTACATTCATAACATAGCGTTAATAACATAAAAGCAATCTATTAATTCATTCTCTGCTTTGAGGGAATATTCTGTTGTTATAGCAATCATTCAATACAATATCGCAGTATCGACAGTCGAGACCGACTCTCGAACCAAAACCTCAAAAGTTCTGGTTTTGGTTTCCGATCTGGTTCGCGTTTTGGTCGATGAAATGATTTACAATGCGGTGCAATTTCCCCATTGACATTCAAGTACATTTAATCATACCCGTCATGTCATACCCGTATGTTGTCAAGCAAACTTCATTCACCTACAATGCCGCTTTGCTTAGATCACCATTAATAATTTTCACTTACTATTTAAACACACACAATTCATAAAACGTGACACATTACAATCTTAGTTTAAATTTTATCATCACAATGGTTGGATCTACTGAAAGATCTGTTCGATTGGAGACAAAGCGGAGAAGAATTCAGAAGTTAACAAGGGAAATCTTACATCTGTAAGCACGAAGTAAAATATTCATACACTTGGATATAGGAATAATTTTTGAATGGATCGGAGACTCGCACATAAATTTTAGATGTAATAAGTTTTTAGATGTAATAAGTTTTTGGATGTAATAAGTTTTTAGATGTAATAAGTTTTTAGATGTAATAAGTTTTTGGATGTAATAAGTTTTTAGATGTAATAAGTTTTTGGATGTAATAAGTTTTTGGATGTAATAAGTTTTTGGATGTAATAAGTTTTTGGATGTAATAAGTTTTTAGATGTAATAAGTTTTTAGATGTAATAAGTCTTTGGATGTAATAAGTTTTTAGATGTAATAAGTTTTTGAATGTAATAAGTCTTTGGATGTAATAAGTTTTTGGATGTAATAAGTTTTTGGATGTAATAAGTTTTTAGATGTAATAAGTTTTTGGATGTAATAAGTTTTTGGATGTAATAAGTTTTTAGATGTAATAAGTTTTTGGATGTAATAAGTCTTTGGATGTAATAAGTTTTTGTATGTAATAAGTTTTTGGATGTAATAAGTTTTTAGATGTAATAAGTTTTTAGATGTAATAAGTTTTTGGATGTAATAAGTTTTTGGATGTAATAAGTTTTTAGATGTAATAAGTTTTTGGATATAATAAGTTTTTGAATGTAATAAGTTTTTGGATGTAATAAGTTTTTAGATGTAATAGAAAATTATTATTCCCACGTGTCATCATCATCACTTAAATTACTCTCACTGACGATTGTTTGAAATATTTCAGCTTGAATATCTTCTCCGTTATAAGGTAACATAATTTCATTTTCATCAGGTGCTTGACGTTTAAGAATATTTATTTGACCAGAAAATTTTTTTTCTTCAGTATTACTATTTTTATCAGGAATACTAATTCCAGTTTCTAAAGATCTATTCCATGGTTTATTAACTGTAGTCGATAATGTTTTACCCGAGTATAATTTTATAAAATCTTCTACTTTTACTTTATCTTGTGAATATCCTTTGAATGTTTTCTTTTCACTAAGTCTCCCTTGTTCATCTACAGTAATACAATATTTTATTTTAGGACCAATAAACATTGCAAAAATAATTCCACCATTTCCATAATCATTTTTTCCTTGACACAATTCTCCCCCAACATATCCAGCAGCATCTAATTTATTGAAGAGTTCATTAGAAATGTATATTGAATCAGGGTTTTTTACAATTAATGAAAAACCACACTTAAATGTGGCATCTTCTGTTTCAATATCATAAACATATTGTGGTTTATTATTTAAGTATCTTACAGTGGTGACATCTTTGGAAATATTATTTTTAACTTGACACGCACTAAAGCATAACGATTTATCTTGTCTTTCGCTTACTACCAAATTAATACCTAGAGATGATGCCAAATTGTATAAACCACTAAAAGTTTCTTTATTTTTCTGTGTAAAACGAATAATTGCATATTTACTTGTAAAAAAAGATTTCTTGCTCCCATCTGCTGCATAAAATCCAACAAAGAACCAATATCTAATATTATATTCAGCATTTAGAACATACCAAGGAACACGTTTTTCTGTAAACTGATTATAATAATTTTCGCTAAAGTATGTGGCATATTGTTTTGGATTTTGAAAATTAAGTTTGTATACCCTAGATGATCTCATCGTATCATATATTTTACAATCGTTGTTATAGACTTCATTAATATATGTTTTTAATCTAATTAAAAAGTTAAGATCTTGGTTATATAAAGTACAACAATATCTGACTCCTGATTCATAATTATAGATTCCAGCAGAACCATCTCCTAAAAAGAACCCTTCTATAAATGCTTGCTTACATCTTAAATTAGGTGGATCATTAACATAAATATTACTTACAATTTGTTTCAATGTGATTGTATTGTCGTGTAAAAATAATTTATTATGTAGTAAATTTGTTCCTATATTTAATTTTTGTGGCTTTATTTCATTACCTGTTTCATCTAACAATGAATGATATTCAGTAACACCTACTATTCCCATTTTTGTTCTTATTCGATAAATACGTTTATTTGTAAGATGTCTAATAATTTTTTTTACTTTACTCCATCCATTATGAGTATAAATTTCTAAATTATCAACAAATGAAATTTCTTTCATATCACCATTAATTTCAAACGGATTAATTTTATAGTTGTTTACAATACTATCTATTCTAGAAATAAATAATAAATTATTCTTTCTCAATATTACAGGCGTGTCAGCTGTTACTGAATCTGTATAATGAATGTATTTTTCGCTGAAACCATTAATTTCTAAAATAAAGTTATTCATGATTCTTCTAGAGTGAGAAAGAATGAAAGAACCTACACGTAAGTGTGATGGCATGAATGACGTCTTCCCATCTTTTACAATATTAGTTTTAAGAAATTCATCATCTTCCATTTCTACTTTCGCTAAATATTGTTCATCATTTAATTTTTCATAATCTTTTACTTCTTGAGTGAAATTTTTTCTCAATGTATTCTCATTCCATAAATGATATTTAGTGGTTATATCTTTTTGCACAGTTTTGCCATATAATGAATTCATCAATAATTTAATTAACTCATCGCCTACAGTATTTCCTTCAGTTTTATATCTTTTTCTCAAATTAAAAAGTTTTTCAATATAATTTCGAAATGGTGAAACTTGATAATTTTTTTCATAAATTATACCATCAGTAATATGTAAGATTTTTCCCCCACATCTAACAATTTCTTGTATGTCTACAGAAGTTAATACATCATAACATATACCATTTCTAAACCTGATTACTTTTACATGAGAATTATTCTTTTGATTTTTAACTTTATCTTTTATAGGAACTGGTTGAAAAAACATATCATTGGGATATTGAAACACAACTGTAAATATTCCAGTTTTAGGTCTAAATGTTTGAGTATTAAATTTATATACTATTTCCCGTTCTTCTTCTTGACGAAATTTTCTAGCTGATTCAGCTTTAGGGTATTCTGAATTTTCATCATACATAGCTGATGGATATAAAGATGTTGCATCAAAAGCCATTAGAAATTCATTTTTCTATTTCATTCAGTTTTATTCAGTTTCTATTTCATTTCAGTTTTATCTCCTAAATCTCGATACTGTTTCATTAAATCTATTAAATTACTTCCAAGGGACAAAGTAGCGTAGCGATCCCCAGCGTAGCGACCAGGGGACAAAGTCCCCCCAGCGTAGCGACCAGGTAAATACTGTTTTAATATTGGTAACAAGATGTTACAAAATGGTGATATGTATTTTCTTATATTTCCTGAAACTCTTCCACCTTTAACAGATTTTCTAATATAATTTCTAGCCCATAAATCTATCTATATGAGAATGAATATTTATATTGTCATTTTGTACGCTTTTCATCCAACCGTTAAATGTTAAAGCAGAGGATGTCAAATTAGTAGTTATATCTTCACCAACTAAATCTCGCATTATATTTGTAGATACAAAAAGCTAAAGAAAGAATATCGTTAACTAAATATGGTCTCCATTCATTTTCTTTTTCTTTATAATTTTCATGTGTTATGTCTCCAATTTCATAATTTAATTTACACACATTCGTGGGAATTTTAAAATTCTCACACCATTTAGAAAGACTTGTTTTTACATGTTGATAACTACATTTCATTATAATAGTTTGAAGTGCTAATTTACCTGAAGGTGAATCTTTTTTCATATTGTTTTTTAATCTAAAAGATTTTTCAATGTATCTACTAACACATTCAGTTGTATAAGGATTTTGTAATGAAGCAGTTAATATTCCTCTTGAAGTTTTAAGAGGCGGTTTAGATAATTTAAAATTAGCTTTTATCGGAAAATAGGAATCAAAACCTGATGAATTGTGAGCTATTAAAGTTACTTTCGAATAATTAAATTTTCCAAGAGTTTTAAAAAATTGATGGATCGGACATGCGTCCTCTGGGTTTCCCCCGATCGGACATTCATCATCCTCAGTTCTCGTAAATATTTTCACACAATTTTGAAGTTTATTAAATTCTAATTCAGTTAAATTATTATACTCATGAATTTGTTTTTTAAGTTTTTTAATTTCATCTTCATCTTTTGATCGTTTAATTTTAATCATATCACTTAACAAACGTGTTTCTAATTCTTTCAATCTTTGTTTCGGTAAGCAACATATAAATTTATTAAAATTAATAGCTCCTACAGCATAAGGAATAGGATGAACTGTGGAACAGTTAGGATCAGGAAAAGTTTCGAGATCCCAAATATATGTTGAACTATAGTCAATTTTTTTCTTTGTTATGATTTTATATGGACGCGTTGTTAGATTTTCATCAGTAACTGTTTTATATATGGGTTTGAAATTATTTTCAATTTCTCTAATAGCTTTTAATTTATGAGATTTATTAATTAAACAATAGTGTTCAATTGTTGAAGCTTCGTGAAAATAATTGTAATAAACATAATTATGAAACGCTTCAATTCCTCTAGGATTTAAATGACGATTGGCAGGACTATAATATTGAACACATTCTCCAAAATATTTATTGAATTGAGAAAATTTGCAGTTTGACATTACTCCTGTTCTAGATGTGGCTTTTTCTTTATGTAAAAAATTATTAAACATTTCTTTCATCATTTCTCCTTGTTCTTCATTAAAGCCTCGTAAAACATTATAACATTTAATAAAACAAACATCTTCAGAAGGAATATAACAATATTCACCGAAATATTCTTTGATTCTATATTTCATATTAATCCCTGCACCTCTATGCGATCTTTGTACTGACTTCATTCAAAAATCTTCATATTTAATATTACCTGTAAAAATCCATTCGTTAGCATCGGATTTCTCATCCAGATTCGAAAACCATATTTCAAATGAATTTTTATTATAGAAGGTTACGTAAAAATTTTGAATTATATTTTCCTGATCTTTAACAACTTTTCCAAGTAAATTAATAATTTTATCATTTGCTAAAAGTTTCCGCATATCATTTACTACATTAATATAAGATACATTTTCATATTTAATTTCATTTGGATTAAATAAATTACATAAATCATCACCAAGTTCATCCTTAATTCTATCATCAAAAAAGATATCAGTAATAGAATTTTCTAATATTTCTTTTGTTCCACTTTTCTGTTTTTTAATATTACGTCTAATACTACGCCTAGTACGTTTCTGTTTTTTAATACGTTTACTACGTTTACTATGTTTAATTTGCGCATCAAACTCAGCAGTTTGTTTCTTGATTAATTCATCAATCCTAGACGTTTGTCCGATAGACATTTCACGATTCATATTTTTTAAAAGAAAAAATGAATTTTTACATAGAACCTCGGTTCCGCCAACTTCGTTGGATATACACAGGAATATGTAATTGATGTAATGTTTCTAATTCATGTGTTGTTAAATGTTCTTTCTTTACCAACCACCATAAATTATTATACGCCAAAAATACTCGGAAACTTCTTAAACAAAGTGGAAAGTCTTTTGTTTTAACACACGGTTTAATACCATGTTTTGTTTTATAATCTGTAACGAGCGCTACGTATTTATGATGATAATAAAATCTAACTTCTTTTTTCGAATTTACAGGATTTGTAGGATGTCGATAATCTTTTAAAACTGGTACATTTTCTATCTTGTAAGCATTCAACATATTTTTTTTATTTTTATAAACAAAAAATTTATAAGAAAAAATTATTCGGTCACTCCGTTCGATCACTCCGCGAAAATATTTTCCATCGACTTTCAGTCGGGGCGAAGCTTAGTCAGAGAACAAATCTTCTATAACTCTATCATGAATTTTTTTTATCAATATTAATTGTAATGAAGCCATAATCTTTTGACCAAGCATTGTTACACGATTGTTTAAATTCATCTTTATTTCTTACGCATAAATCTCTTAACAAATCACTTAAGTTTCTTGCATTTATTTCAAATAGTATAAATATATTTGCATTCTTTCTAATAACACTTCCGTCTAATGAATACATACTTTGTGTTAAATAAAAACACTACAGTTATTATGTCTACCTCTTGTGAAATAATTTCTCTGAACTGACTGATTTCTATCATTAACACAATCATCAAAAATTACACAATGTTTCATTGTTTTATCTAGTTTACTAGGATCTTGCATATTACCACTATCATCTATTAATTGTATCTTTATATGCTTATTTTTATTGGATTCTACTAACTGATTATTTTTTGCTGCTTCTTCACACCACGAACTTATTTCTTCTTCATATTCAGAATTTTCATATTCTTTGAATAATGAAACAATTGCTGTTTTTTTAAGATTATTTTTAAATCCATATTTTAAAAATTGATAGACAGGTTGTTCTCCTGTTGTTGTATAAATTATAAGATTGTTATAATCCAAACAATTTGGAGTCGTTAAAATTTTAAATAATAGATACGTTTTTCCACATCCTGATCTTCCACAAATAACTGACAAAACTTTACTAGATAAATTTGGATGATGATTAAATTTGAGTTTTTTTTTATTTAATTTAACACTTCACTCATTTTTTAATAAAAAATTTTATTTTTATTTTTTATTTTTAAAGAAGAAGAAGAAAATTAAACTTCTCTAGCTTCGCGTGGGAGTTTATACCTCCCGAACCAAAAGATCTATCATAATCTCTTCACCTCCAAAATTTATTTCTTGTCCTTTCTCATCAGTGATTCTAATGAAAATGTTGTTAATAGTTTTTCTTGTAATAGGAAAATATATTAATGTTTGGGGAAATACATTTAATCTATAACCAATGGGTACAGTAAAAGCTGGAAAACTGAATATTAAATTTGACAATTTACCATTTATATATCCTCCTTCAATAATGTCACAATGTACAACAATTGAATTTATTTCAGTTATTTTTGGAATCTCCTCACCTAAATAATAACCTTGACTATAGGTTTGTTTATTAAATCCTAATAGCTTTGACAATGGTCTATCATGATTAAAATCAACTTGATGATTTTCGTCTAAAGTAAGAGAAAATTTATTGACTGCCGGTTCAACTGCAAAATGTAATTGTTTCTTATCTTTAAATGGTATACCTAAATGTCTCTTAATTTCATTTGATATTGATTCAACTTCGTAAGAACCAGAAAGAAAAGTAAGTATTTTCCACGTTTTGCCTTTATCAGTAGAATATCTAAATTGATCAATCACAACTTTGATAACGTTTTGAATAGTGTTAAATGTGGAGAAACTAGTCAATGCGATTTGATAATTTTTATTTTGTTCCAAATGTAGAATGGGTTCTAAATTACAAGTGTGTGATGAAGTAGTTGTTATAATTTTTAACGTCGTACTAAATTTTGATGAACCCAAAATCTCTGTTAGATTTTCTAAATGATAATTAATTTTGTCTAAATCTGCTGAACACATTTTTTAGTTAAAATTTTAAATAAATATCTTTTATAAAAAAATTAAAAACAACAACATATTTCAGCTATACTTTTATAATCCTCTTCATTTAGAATCTTCTTTTCTAACAGTCTTTTCAATATAGCATGAATTTCATTGAAACTAGAATTATGAAGTAGAAAATAGTAGAAATTTTCCTACTTTAACTCCCGATGATAATAAATTTTCTAATTCTCTATAACGTTTAAGAGTTTTTCCTGCTTTAACTCTATCTAACATAGCTTTATATTTTATGAGATCTTCTACAGCATAATTATTTAAATCTGCTCCTCTTAAAAGATTAACAAAATTTCTATCTAAATTAAAAGGAGATTTATCTGGTGAAAAAATTTAAACCTCGAAAAGGTTGTGGAAATATTTCTTTTTGTCCGAGATAAAATCTAGGTATTGTTTTTCCATCTATAAATGAAATAGAATGTTCAAATTGCATAGATTTTGGTAATTTCTTATTAATGTTTGATTCTAGTAATCCATAGTCATCTAATATAGTTTTGTGTTCTGGATCTGTTATATTGATTTGTTTATCATTATTTGTAAGTTCTTTTTCAAATGCTTTAAATGGTTCCATAGTTTTTTCAAAATCAGTTTTTACTTGCTCGGTTTGCTGCATTTTTTCAAACATATCAGATTGAATACCAGCTTTTATCATTCCATGCTGAAGATGATTTTCTTTCATAATATTTTTTGTTTTATTAACTCGTATATGTGTTTAATTCTTTTTTGATTATCAGCTTTAATTTTATCCATTTTTAAAATATAATATTTGAATTTTGTGGTAACATTGGAATACAACAAAAACATTTTACTGAACAAATTATTTTTTATTGCTTTGTTGTCTGACATCTTTTCGTTTAAAGTTTTCTCGTTTTAAGTTTTGTTTGATAAAGTTTTCTCGTTTTAAGTTTTCTTTAATAAAGTTTTGTTTAATAAAGTTTTGCTTAAATTTTCGCTTAAAGATTTTAGCTCTTCTAAAAAAATTTTATCATTTTCTTCATTAGAAATTTTACCATCTTTTAAAGTTTTACCATCCTGTTTATTCTTATCATCAACTTTTTCAATCTTTAAATGAAATGATATTTGATTTACTTAATTAGCTATTTGATCAAATTTTTCAATCTCATCTAACGTACTAACATTATCAGTAGTAATAAAACGGCGAACACTCGACCGGCGCGCCCCCCCTCTGGAACGGCAGAGTGTCGTGGTCGGCCGCCGTGGTGCTTCGAGTCTGACTCCCCCCCCTCTGGAACGCCAGAGTGTCGTGGTGGTCTTGGGCGACCGCCAGGATTTGTCTTGAGGCTATAGTGTGTGATGTTTTTCGTGCAATCTGCTGAATGTTGGGTTGTAAAATGGGCTGTTTCGAGTGGAAGGAGTGCTCGGATGTGAAAACGGAGGCCAGATTCGGATTCAGCGTGAAATTCTGCACCGGTATGGTGAATTTGAAAGCAATCGGAGAGAAAAAATTTTCGCTGAAGTCCCCCCCTCGGCACCGACCTTCCAACTTTGCTTCTAGTAGACGGATTTTGTCGTGCAATAGCTCGTTTGAAAGCTAAGAGTGAGACAAATTCACTGAAACAAACGGCTTGTTCATATCTGTATTCGTTTAGATGTGAGACGCCATTTAAGATTTTGGGACATTGGCGAAAAACGCCAGAGTTAGAATTTTGGACGTTTTGGGCTGTAGCTTCAAAACGAAGCATCGGATTGGAAAACGGATTTGAGATTTGGAATCAGCGTCCAATTCTCTATCAGCATGGTGAGTTTCAAGGCAATCGGAGAGAAAAAATTTTTCATCACAAAATTTTTTCGAAAAAACGACAGTTAGAATTTTTGCGATGGCTGCCTACTGTAGAGCCAAAACGAAGCATCGGATGGGAAAACGGAGGCCAGATTCGGATTCAGCCTGAAATTCTGCATCGGTATGGTGAATTTGAACGCAATCGGAGAGAAAAAATTTTCGCTGACGTCCCCACCTCCTCGGGAGAGCTAGCATCGATTTTGGCTTCTAGTGGACGGATTTTGTCGTGCAATAGCTCGTTTGAAAGCTAAGAGTGAGACAAATTCACTGAAACAAACGGCTTGTTCATATCTGTATTCGTTTAGATGTGAGACGCCATTTAAGATTTTGGGACATTGGCGAAAAACGACAGAGTTAGAATTTGGGACGTTTTGGGCTGTAGCTTCAAAACGAAGCATCGGATTGGAAAACGGATTTGAGATTTGGAATCAGCGTGAAATTCTCTATCTGTATGGTGAGTTTCAAGTCAATCGGAGAGAAAAAATTTTCATCACAAAATTTTTTCGAAAAAACGAGTTAGAATTTTTGCGATGGCTGCCTACTGTAGAGCCAAAACGAAGCATCGGATGGAAAAACGGAGGCCAGATTTGGATTCAGCATCAAATTCTACATTGAAATGGTACTTTTCCAGCTCAATCGGACCTCCAGAATCGATGATAGAAGCGTTTTAAGTTTTTGGATGATGGATATTACGTCATCAGCTGATCGTCACAAACTATATAAGCTGGAAACCGACAGTGAGTTGTCATTCAGACAAGAGATTGCCAAAGGTAGGTCGTCTCTCTGAGCTCCGATGATAGCTTCGGACATTCCAAATTCCGGGTTTCTGTAAGAAGCCGACTTAGAAAATTTCATTGCTGATATCAGCTAAGGCGTCAGACTTAGAGGTTCGCCAGGAGATGGCCTTCGTCTCCAGGCCATAAAAGACTCCAAAACTTTAAAGGCTTGTAACTTTGCTTCTACAAGTCCGTTTGACTTGATTCAAAAAAGGTTCGGTCGCTATTGACCTGCCCTAAGTGATAAACTACTTATAAAATTTCATTAGTAGTGCTAAAAAGTTGAAAAATTTAAATTCACTAGTTTTGGAGGTTTTCTGGGGTTTTCGACCCTGCTGAAGTCAATGAAAGCATTTTTAATGATGTCTGAGCCAGTCTTCTCATGGTATAAGCGGCTTTTCACTGAAAGCGAGCAAGACACGGAGAGTTTTGCTGTAATATTCCACTGACAGGGTGTTCCTTCGGGACGGCGGACGATGCCGTAGTGATAAGTGTGGCAAGGGAGTGTGTCATAGTTTAGACCGAAACCGCTGGGACAACTCATATCTCATGTTGGGCATTTGACACAGTTCTCAACGTAGCACTTTGAACGCCAATCGGTTGAGTCTTAGCTATCTTGTCATGGGTGGCCTCTAAACATCTCCATTGCGAAACGCTGGTGAATCAAGCTCTCTACGGCTTGCTATCAAGCTGATCAAAGTCTGTCAACCTCTTACCAACTCTACAGGTTTTCATGTCTGAGCCAGTCTTCTCATGGTATAAGCGGCTTTTCACTGAAAGCGAGCAAGACACGGAGAGTTTTGCTGTAATATTCCACTGACAGGGTGTTCCTTCGGGACGGCGGACGATGCCGTAGTGATAAGTGTGGCAAGGGAGTGTGTCATAGTTTAGACCGAAACCGCTGGGACAACTCATGTCTCATGTTGGGCATTTGACACAGTTCTCAACGTAGCACTTTGAACGCCAATCGGTTGAGTCTTAGCTATCTTGTCATGGGTGGCCTCTAAACATCTCCATTGCGAAACGCTGGTGAATCAAGCTCTCTACGGCTTGCTATCAAGCTGATCAAAGCAATAACTTGGGATGTTTCCTCAAGGTTTTCAAGTATGCTGAGTTCAAATCTGCTATCAGATTTCAAATTTAACTAAGTCTAAGGCAGCTTTGAGGGGTTAGATCCCAGCTACTGTTCACTACCTTTGACTCGGCGTTGCTGTTACCACTTCGGGGCAGTGACAATGATGTCTTCAGCTGTAAATAGCGGGTATCGGGGAAGATCTCTCACTTCCCTAGTGATCAGTACAAGGCCTTCGGGCTGTTGACGGGATCGAGTGCCACTCACTACACTCAAATCTATCATTCCTCACTAAGTGTAAATTACTGACTATACATTTGTCCTGCTATCAGGTTGTTTTGACTTGTTATCTAGTTGAATAGTCTCTTGCTATCAAGAGATTCACTTCTGCTCATAAAGCACATCATCGCTGTAATACCTCCTTTGCTCGAGCGTTCCTTCGGGACGGCGGGTACTGCCGTAGAGGGATTGTGTTGCACGGGTTGTTCGTCGTTTGTTAGACCGAAACCTCTCAGCCATTGCTCATGTTGGGCGTTCCACTTCATACTCAACGTGACGCTTTCTCTCACCAGGTCAGAGTACTTCAGCCATTCGACAAAGGTTAGTCTTTATGATATGGAGTAGAGTGAAATGTAATTCATTAGATGCCCCTTCAATGATTGCTCCCATGATAAACGTTGATGAGACAAATGAAATGATTCTCATCTTCCCTTTTCAGTGATTGAAATCTACTAACACACTACCGTATAATCGTCCACTATGGGGCAAGACATGATAGAGCCTCCACGCGGTTTGCTCTGGGCAGTCTTTAGACTGGCGAATACTATCATTAAGTTGAATCTGCTATCAGTCAACTTGAACGTTGCGTCGCGTTAGAGGGGTATATAAATCACTACCTCTCATTTCATTTCATTTCAATCATGCAGACGCCGAACAGTCAAGTCAGCTCTCCTCGCGGACCGCAGTTAAGGCCGCGAAATTTATTTGATGAATTTGGTAGAATAGAGGAGGAAGACAGAGTCCACAACAATCTTGCTCAGATTGGTAATGCGATGACAGCAAGTGTTGTCAATCCAACGGAATGGCGCTACATTCCACTTTTCAGTCACATACCAATTAGCGTGGAAGTCGACACTGCTACCAAGGAGAGAGTCAAAGACTCTCTCAGCAGAATCGGTAGGCTGTAAGATGACGACCCCCGAGAACGAACCACCGGCTCTCTTAAGGGCCACCATGGGGCAAGACATGATAGAACCTCCACGCGGTTTGCCCTGGGCAGTCTTCGGACTGGCGAATACTATCATTAAGTTGAATCTGATATCAGTCAACTTGAACGTTGCAAATGAAGTTCGGTGTAATACTTCCTTTCGACGGGCGTTCCTGAAAAGGGCGGCGGTGAAACCCGTAGCTATGTATACCGCAAGGGACATTCGGCAATGATCAATCTTGTTAAACCTCTTTGCGTCATGTTTGCAAGTGATTGCCTCTGTCTCAACGTAGTATGCATTCGCGCCAGGGCGACATTTATCCAACTGTCGAAGGTTGCCTTATAAACTATCCATTGCATACGTTATGAGAACCATGAGTTCTACCTACCTCTATCAATGAGATGAATTGATGAATGGAATGAAATGGGAGGACACTCACGCGCCACACGCAACATAACACACTTCTCTCTTCCGTATTCTAACAAGCTCTTTACACATGGATCGCAGTCGATTGCTATCCCAGAATCATGTAAGCTATCTTAATTTTATTTAACACTATTTCATCTACCATTATCATCCATATGAAATGTTATGAGAATTGCAAGTTAAACTAAGTGTGCTACTATTTCCAAATGAAAAAGTATACATGCTTAAATCATCCACTGAAGCCCCATTCAAGTAAGTCAGTATGAAAGCAAAGATAATACGAAATAAAAATTTATTATGGCATGTATTTCAAAAGGTCTTCATCGTCAATATCGTCCCAGAGTCTGGCTTCACATAGATCACAAAAACAGTTCACTTGCTTCAATCGTTCTTCTACCGCGAGCCTCACTTTGTCGATGTACTCCCACTCCGCCATAGTTCGTGGCTGGGAGTTAGGGGTGTACCATTCCCATAATTGGTGGAGGAATTTGGTGCTGGCGATCTCCATCACTATTCGTGAGTGTCGTTAGAAAGTGTATCATGGTTTGTAAAAGTTTTACTGCAACACAGGTTGATGTATAGTTAGAAAAGTTTGATCATCAACGTTGCATTCGTAAGTCTAGTCAGAAACTTTATCATGTTGTACAAAAGTTTTATTGCAACACAGGTTGATGTATAGTTAGAAAGTTTGATCATCAACGTTTTATTTGTAAGTCTAGTCAGAAAGTGTATCATGGTTTGCAAAGTTAGTGTAGTCAAATAATTTTACTGTAACACCCGTTTGAGAAAGTAAAGTCTGATCATCGAAGTTGTATTCATGAGTGTCGTTAGAAAGTGTATCATGGTTTGTAAAAGTTTTACTGCAACACAGGTTGATGTATAGTTAGAAAAGTTTGATCATGACGTTTCATGAAACACACATGTCATGAAATGTAAGCGTTAGTGTAGTCAAATAATTTACCGCGACGCATGTTTGTGAAAATAAAGTTTGATCATTGACGTTATATGACTGACCGAACTCATCACAGCACTAGAAAGTTTTAGAAGGTTTTACTGCACAGTGTAGATTGTCTTGTAACTTACTTTCACAGTGTTAGAAAGTTTTATTGGAGACAGTTGCCAAATGTTTCCCTATTAGAAATTCAAACTTCATGACTGTTAGATTAGCTTCATCAGGTTTAGTAAAAGCAGTTTTCTACTGCAGTAAGACTGCGAGTTTAGAATGTTATATGAAAACAGTGTTCATCACAGCGCTAGAAAGTTTTACTGCGCTGTGTAGATTGTTTCATACAAGGTCTTATAGTCAGCGTTGAATGTTTTATAAAACCAGATGTTGTCACACACGTTGAGTGTATGAGAGCTAGTTCCATGACATTGAATCGCATGGATTGTAAAGTTCATAATCCAAGGCTAGGCTCCTCTACGGTTGGATTTAGGGTTTTATATTACATGCGTTAACCGTTCGTGTAGAATATGTGAAGCACATGTTCGCTTAAATGCAAATGTTGAAATAAGTTTGTAAGAAGTCTTTGACAGGTTGTTGTGAAACGTAGCGAACGTTGAAGAAATGTTTCTGCAGTCACACTCGTTAGCGTGCCAGCTTTACTAAATGTGTTCTATTCTCCAATGAGGATTGTTGTCTAATGAGAATCAAGCCTTCCACAGTGAGAATCATTCCATCGTTGAATCGTACAAGTGACGGACGCACATTCTCTCTTTGGGATATCATTTTCAAAGTGAATGGGCTATATTATGGTCAGCACAAGGATAACAAAATAGCCTCTCTCTCGATATACACTGAATCCATCCTATATATTCCAAAGCCACCCAACGTAGATGACATTATTGACTTCCTTAACGGGGGTGGTACGAAGCGCAAGTCGGACAATAATGCTACCTCCAAACGCAAGTCAAGGAAAGAGAATTGCTAATCCTTTCCTAACTCTACCCTATGAAAATTAGCTTATGTGCTTTGAGTGTCGTGGACGTGGTCTTATTAGATACATTTTACTTCTTCGTTGCCATCATATCATTTGTGTATTTTGTCGTGAAAAGCATCGATGTAATTCTTCATTTTGTGATATGTTATAGATCGTTTCCTTAGATGTGTAATTTCCGTTTTAGGCTTCTATCATCATTTTTATGGATTGTGAGGGTGAACCTGTACAGGAGCTCAGTGCTATTGCTATGAACAATTGGACATAACAGATTGTTAGTGTCTATCATCAGCATGCAAACTGTGATCCCAATGTTGATCAATGGGCGAGAAAACACATTCATGGACTTAATCTGAAATATTTGCAAGACTATGGCTTTTCTTGTGAGACTGCTCTTCTTATTGATTTTAAACGATGGTTAGCTGCTTTCAATGTTATACGCATCTTTTGTAATAATCCTGGTAAGGAGAGGAAAGTATTTCCCAATCTAGTCATTAATGATATTTTGCTCCCACCTTGGGATAGTAGAGTGAATCAACACTATCATGAAGTCACGAAACGTTTTAAGGATTTGTGTGTTCCTATTTTGTCTGTTCGTTGTAGTAGCTACGTTCATAACCAATGCTTCTTTCCTCCTTACCTCAACACTGCCAAAGTCCTGTATGGTTATCATTGCTCGCTATATGACAGTTACCAGCTGTATCTATTTTATCTGTTTCAAACCATTGATCTGTAATGCATGCTTGTTACAGTTATTCAATAAATGTTATTATGCGAAGAGTTGTTGTTATCATGCAACGGATGGGTTAGATGAAGGGTGATCATATCTTTTTCAAATGACTGTGGAACATTGATTTCCATGATGAAGATTTAAACAGTTAGATTCGATGACGAATAAGATTTACTAGTTTGCAAGTTAGACTAAGCGTTCTATTATTTGTAAATGAAAGATATAGTTTCAACAGTGTGTACGTTAGAAATAAAGTTTTATCTGTTTGTAAAATGAGATTGTAGGATTTACTAGTTTGCAAGTTACACTAAGCGTTCTACTATTTGTAAATGAAAGATATAATTTCAACACTTTACAGATTAAAAATAAAGTTTCAATAGTGTTTATGTTAAAAATAAAGTTTAAGCTGTTTGTGTGTTAGAAATAGAATAAAGTTTCAACAGTTTGTCGATTAAAAATAAAGTTTCAACAGTGTCTACGATAGAAATAAAGTTTTATCTGTTTGTAAAATGAGATTGTAGGATTTACTAGTTTGTAAGTTAGAGTAAGCGTTCTACTATTTGTAAACGAAAGATATAGTTTCAACAGTTTACAGATTAAAAATAAAGTTTCAACAGTGTGTACGTTAGAAATAAAGTTTTACTCGCTTGTGCGTTAGAAATAAAATAAAGTTTCAACCGTTTACAAGTTAAAAATGAAGTTTCAATAGTGTGTATGTTAAGAATAAAGTTCTGTCTGTTTATATGTTAGACATAAAATGAAGTTTCGCCAGTTTACAAGTTAAGAATAAATTTTATCTGCTTGTATGTTAGAAATGAAATAGAGTTTCACCAGTTTACAAGTTAAAAAATAAAGTTTCAATAGTGTGTACGTTAGAAATAAAGTTTCAATAGTGTGTATGTTAAGAATAAAGTTTTATCTGTTTGTATGTTAGAATTAAAACAAAGTTTCAACCGTTTGCAAGTTAAAAATAAAGTTTCAATAGTTAACACGTTAAAAATAAAGTTTCAATAGTGTGTATGTTAAGAATAAAGTTCTATCTGTTTGTATGTTAGAAATAAAAATGAAGGTTCACCAGTTTACAAGTTAAGAATAAAGTTTTATCTGCTTCTATGTCGGAAATGAAATAAAGTTTCACCAGTTTAAAAGTTAAGAATAAAGTTTCAATAGTGTGTATGTTAAGAATAAAGTTCTATCTGTTTATATGTTAGAAATAAAATGAAGTTTCGCCAGTTTACAAGTTAAGAATAAATTTTATCTGCTTGTATGTTAGAAATGAAATAGAGTTTCACCAGTTTACAAGTTAAAAAATAAAGTTTCAATAGTGTGTACGTTAGAAATAAAGTTTCAATAGTGTGTATGTTAAGAATAAAGTTTTATCTGTTTGTATGTTAGAATTAAAACAAAGTTTCAACCGTTTACAAGTTAAAATAAAGTTTCAATAGTTAACACGTTAAAAATAAAGTTTCAATAGTGTGTATGTTAAGAATAAAGTTCTATCTGTTTGTATGTTAGAAATAAAATGAAGGTTCATCAGTTTACAAGTTAATAATTAAGTTTCAATAGTGTGTATGTTAGAAATAAAACAAAGTTTCAACCGTTAACAAGTTAAACATAAAGTTTCAATAGTTTGCAAGTTAAAACTAATGTTTCAATAGTGCGTATGTTAAGAATAAAGTTTTATCTGTTTGTATGTTAGAAATAAAATGAAGCTTCACCAGTTTACAAGTTAAGAATAAAGTTTTATCAGCTTGCATGTTTGAAATAAAATGAATTTTCACCAGTTTACAAATTAAAAATAAAGTTTTAATAGTGTGTACGTTAGAAATAAAGTTTCAGCCGTTTACAAGTTAAAAATAAAGTTTCAACAGTGTCTACGTTAGAAATAAAGTTTTATGTTTGTAAAGTACGATCGTAGGATTTACTAATTTGCAAGTTAGACTCAGCATTCTACTAGTTGTAAATGAAAATAGATGTAAATGAAAGTAAGAACTTCATCGTATGAGTATTCAAAGCATGTTTTGTAAATCAAATGTGTGTAGTCCTGACATGATAGAATCAAATGAACTTGACAAACACGTTTGCAAAGCTTGATTCTATCATGTCAGGACTACACACATTTGATTTACAAAACATGCTTTGAATACTCATACGATGAAGTTCTTACTTTCATTTATTTCTAACGTACACACTGTTGAAACTTTATTTTTTAACTTGTAAACTGTTGAAACTTTATTTTGTTTCTAACATATAAACAGCTAAAACTTTATTTCTAACGTACGCACTGTTGAAACTTTATTTTTTAACTTGTAAACTATTGAAACTTTATTTTGTTTCTAACATATAAACAGCTAAAACTTTATTTCTAACGCACACACTGTTGAAACTTTATTTTTAACTTGTAAACGGCTGAAACTTTATTTCTAACGCGATTCTATCATGTCAGGACTACACACATTTGATTTACAAAACATGCTTCGAATACTCATACGATGAAGTTCTTACTTTCATTTATTTCTAACGTACACACTGTTGAAACTTTATTTTTCAACTTGTAAACTGTTGAAACTTTATTTCTAACGTACACACTGATGAAACTTTATTTTTAACTTGTAAACGGCTGAAACTTTATTTCTAACGCACAAAGCGCTTAAACTTTATTTCCATCATACACACTATTGAAACTTTATTTTAATCTGTAAACTGTTGAAACGATATTTTCATTTACAACTAGTAGAATGCTGAGTCTAACTTGCAAATTAGTAAATCCTACGATCGTACTTTACAAACAGATAAAACTTTATTTCTAACGTAGACACTGTTGAAACTTTATTTTTAACTTGTAAACGGCTGAAACTTTATTTCTAACGTACACACTATTAAAACTTTATTTTTAATTTGTAGACTGGTGAAACTTCATTTTATTTCTAACATGCAAGCTGATAAAACTTTATTCCTAACTTGTAAACTGGTGAAGCTTCATTTTATTTCTAACATACAAACAGATAAAACTTTATTCTTAACATACGCACTATTGAAACATTAGTTTTAACTTGCAAACTATTGAAACTTTATTTTTAACTTGTTAACGATTGGAAACTTTGTTTTATTTCTAACATGCACACTATTGAAACTTAATTATTAACTTGTAAACTGATGAACCTTCATTTTATTTCTAACATACAAACAGATAGAACTTTATTCTTAACATACACACTATTGAAACTTTATTTTTAACGTGTTAACTATTGAAACTTTATTTTAACTTGTAAACGGTTGAAACTTTGTTTTAATTCTAACATACAAACAGATAAAACTTTATTCTTAACATACACACTATTGAAACTTTATTTCTAACGTACACACTATTGAAACTTTATTTTTTAACTTGTAAACTGGTGAAACTCTATTTCATTTCTAACATACAAGCAGATAAAATTTATTCTTAACTTGTAAACTGGTGAACCTTCATCTTATTTCTAACATATAAACAGATAGAACTTTATTCTTAACATGCACACTATTGAAACTTTATTTTTAACTTGTAAACGGTTGAAACTTTATTTCTAACGCACAAAGCGCTTAAACCTTATTTCTAACATACACACACAATTGAAACTTTATTTTAATCTGAAACTTTATTTTTAACTTGTTAACGGTTGAAACTTTGTTTTATTTCTAACATGCAAACAGATAAAACTTTATTCTTAACATACACACTATTGAAACTTTATTTCTAACGTACACACTATTGAAACTTTATTTTTTAACTTGTAAACTGGTGAAACTTTATTTTATTTCTAACATACAAGCAGATAAAATTTATTCTTAACTTGTAAAGTGGCGAAACTTCATTTTATTTCTAACATATAAACAGATAGAATTTTATTCTTAACATACACACTATTGAAACTTTATTCTTAACTTGTAAACTGGTGAAACTTTATTTCATTTCTGACATACAAGCAGATAAGACTTTAATCTTAACTTGTGAACTGGTGAACCTTCATTTTTATTTCTAACATACAAACAGATAAAACTTTATTCTTAACTTTATTCTTAACATACACACTATTGAAACTTTATTTTTAACGTCTTAACTATTGAAACTTTATTTTTAACTTGTAAATGGTTGAAACTTTGTTTTAATTCTAACATACAAACAGATAAAACTTTATTCTTAACATACACACTATTGAAACTTTATGTCTAACGTACACACTATTGAAACTTTATTTTTTAACTTGTAAACTGGAGAAACTTTGATTTATTTCTAACATACAAGCAGATAAAATTTATTCTTAACTTGTAAACTGGCGAAACTTCATTTTATTTCTAACATATAAACAGATAGAACTTTATTCTTAACATACACACTATTGAAACTTTATTCTTAACTTTTAAACTGGTGAAACTTTATTTCATTTCTGACATACAAGCAGATAAAACTTTATTCTTAACTTGTAAACTGGTGAACCTTCATTTTTATTTCTAACATATAAACAGATAGAACTTTATTCTTAACATACACACTATTGAAACTTTATTTTTAACTTGTAAACGGTTGAAACTTTATTTTATTTCAAACGCACAAACGAGTAAAACTTTATTTCTAACGTATACACTGTTGAACCTTCATTTTTAATCGACAAACTGTTGAAACTTTATTCTATTTCTAACACACAAACAGCTTAAACTTTATTTTTAACATAAACACTATTGAAACTTTATTTTTAATCTGTAAAGTGTTGAAATTATATCTTTCATTTACAAATAGTAGAACGCTTAGTCTAACTTGCAAACTAGTAAATCCTACAATCTCATTTTACAAACAGATAAAACTTTATTTCTAACGTACACACTGTTGAAACTATATCTTTCATTTACAAATAATAGAACGCTTAGTCTAACTTGCAAACTAGTAAATCTTATTCGTCATCGAATCTAACTGTTTAAATCTTCATCATGGAAATCAATGTTCCACAGTCATTTGAAAAAGATATGATCACCCTTCATCTAACCCATCCGTTGCATGATAACAACAACTCTTCGCATAATAACATTTATTGAATAACTGTAACAAGCATGCATTACAAATCAATGGTTTGAAACAGATGAAATAGATACAGCTGGTAACTGTCATATAGCGAGCAATGATAACCATACAGGACTTTGGCAGTGTTGAGGTAAGGAGGAAAGAAGCATTGGTTATGAACGTAGCTACTACAACGAACAGACAAAATAGGAACACACAAATCCTTAAAACGTTTCGTGACTTCATGATAGTGTTGATTCACTCTACTATCCCAAGGTGGGAGCAAAATATCATTAATGACTAGATTGGGAAATACTTTCCTCTCCTTACCAGGATTATTACAAAAGATGCGTATAACATTGAAAGCAGCTAACCATCGTTTAAAATCAATAAGAAGAGCAGTCTCACAAGAAAAGCCATAGTCTTGCAAATATTTCAGATTAAGTCCATGAATGTGTTTTCTCGCCCATTGATCAACATTGGGATCACAGTTTGCATGCTGATGATAGACACTAACAATCTGTTATGTCCAATTGTTCATAGCAATAGCACTGAGCTCCTGTACAGGTTCACCCTCACAATCCATAAAAATGATGATAGAAGCCTAAAACGGAAATTACACATCTAAGGAAACGATCTATAACATATCACAAAATGAAGAATTACATCGATGCTTTTCACGACAAAATACACAAATGATATGATGGCAACGAAGAAGTAAAATGTATCTAATAAGACCACGTCCACGACACTCAAAGCACATAAGCTAATTTTCATAGGGTAGAGTTAGGAAAGGATTAGCAATTCTCTTTCCTTGACTTGCGTTTGGAGGTAGCATTATTGTCCGACTTGCGCTTCGTACCACCCCCGTTAAGGAAGTCAATAATGTCATCTACGTTGGGTGGCTTTGGAATATATAGGATGGATTCAGTGTATATCGAGAGAGAGGCTATTTTGTTATCCTTGTGCTGACCATAATATAGCCCATTCACTTTGAAAATGATATCCCAAAGAGAGAATGTGCGTCCGTCACTTGTACGATTCAACGATGGAATGATTCTCACTGTGGAAGGCTTGATTCTCATTAGACAGCAATCCTCATTGGAGAATAGAACACATTTAGTAAAGCTGGCACGCTAACGAGTGTGACTGCAGAAACATTTCTTCAACGTTCGCTACGTTTCACAACAACCTGTCAAAGACTTCTTACAAACTTATTTCAACATTTGCATTTAAGCGAACATGTGCTTCACATATTCTACACGAACGGTTAACGCATGTAATATAAAACCCTAAATCCAACCGTAGAGGAGCCTAGCCTTGGATTATGAACTTTACAATCCATGCGATTCAATGTCATGGAACTAGCTCTCATACACTCAACGTGTGTGACAACATCTGGTTTTATAAAACATTCAACGCTGACTATAAGACCTTGTATGAAACAATCTACACAGCGCAGTAAAACTTTCTAGCACTGTGATGAACACTGTTTTCATATAACATTCTAAACTCGCAGTCTTACTGCAGTAGAAAACTGCTTTTACTAAACCTGATGAAGCTAATCTAACAGTCATGAAGTTTGAATTTCTAATAGGGAAACATTTGGCAACTGTCTCCAATAAAACTTTCTAACACTGTGAAAGTAAGTTACAAGACAATCTACACTGTGCAGTAAAACCTTCTAAAACTTTCTAGTGCTGTGATGAGTTCGGTCAGTCATATAACGTCAATGATCAAACTTTATTTTCACAAACATGCGTCGCGGTAAATTATTTGACTACACTAACGCTTACATTTCATGACATGTGTGTTTCATGAAACGTCATGATCAAACTTTTCTAACTATACATCAACCTGTGTTGCAGTAAAACTTTTACAAACCATGATACACTTTCTAACGACACTCACGAATACAACTTCGATGATCAGACTTTACTTCCTCAAACGGGTGTTACAGTAAAATTATTTGACTACACTAACTTTGCAAACCATGATACACTTTCTGACTAGACTTACAAATAAAACGTTGATGATCAAACTTTCTAACTATACATCAACCTGTGTTGCAATAAAACTTTTTTACAACATGATAAAGTTTCTGACTAGACTTACGAATGCAACGTTGATGATCAAACTTTTCTAACTATACATCAACCTGTGTTGCAGTAAAACTTTTACAAACCATGATACACTTTCTAACGACACTCACGAATAGTGATGGAGATCGCCAGCACCAAATTCCTCCACCAATTATGGGAATGGTACACCCCTAACTCCCAGCCACGAACTATGGCGGAGTGGGAGTACATCGACAAAGTGAGGCTCGCGGTAGAAGAACGATTGAAGCAAGTGAACTGTTTTTGTGATCTATGTGAAGCCAGACTCTGGGACGATATTGACGATGAAGACCTTTTGAAATACATGCCATAATAAATTTTTATTTCGTATTATCTTTGCTTTCATACTGACTTACTTGAATGGGGCTTCAGTGGATGATTTAAGCATGTATACTTTTTCATTTGGAAATAGTAGCACACTTAGTTTAACTTGCAATTCTTATAACATTTCATATGGATGATAATGGTAGATGAAATAGTGTTAAATAAAATTAAGATAGCTTACATGATTCTGGGATAGCAATCGACTGCGATCCATGTGTAAAGAGCTTGTTAGAATACGGAAGAGAGAAGTGTGTTATGTTGCGTGTGGCGCGTGAGTGTCCTCCCATTTCATTCCATTCATCAATTCATCTCATTGATAGAGGTAGGTAGAACTCATGGTTCTCATAACGTATGCAATGGATAGTTTATAAGGCAACCTTCGACAGTTGGATAAATGTCGCCCTGGCGCGAATGCATACTACGTTGAGACAGAGGCAATCACTTGCAAACATGACGCAAAGAGGTTTAACAAGATTGATCATTGCCGAATGTCCCTTGCGGTATACATAGCTACGGGTTTCACCGCCGCCCTTTTCAGGAACGCCCGTCGAAAGGAAGTATTACACCGAACTTCATTTGCAACGTTCAAGTTGACTGATATCAGATTCAACTTAATGATAGTATTCGCCAGTCCGAAGACTGCCCAGGGCAAACCGCGTGGAGGTTCTATCATGTCTTGCCCCATGGTGGCCCTTAAGAGAGCCGGTGGTTCGTTCTCGGGGGTGGTCATCTTAAAGCCTACCGATTCTGCTGAGAGAGTCTTTGACTCTCTCCTTGGTAGCAGTGTTGACTTCCACGCTAATTGGTATGTGACTGAAAAGTGGAATGTAGCGCCATTCCGTTGGATTGACAACACTTGCTGTCATCGCATTACCAATCTGAGCAAGATTGTTGTGGACTCTGTCTTGCTCCTCTATTCTAGCAAATTCATCAAATAAATTTCGCGGCCTTAACTGCGGTCCGCGAGGAGAGCTGACTTGACTGTTCGGCGTCTGCATGATTGAAATGAAATGAAATGAGAGGTAGTGATTTATATACCCCTCTAACGCGACGCAACGTTCAAGTTGACTGATAGCAGATTCAACTTAATGATAGTATTCGCCAGTCTAAAGACTGCCCAGAGCAAACCGCGTGGAGGCTCTATCATGTCTTGCCCCATAGTGGACGATTATACGGTAGTGTGTTAGTAGATTTCAATCACTGAAAAGGGAAGATGGGAATCAATTCATTTGTCTCATCAACGTTTATCATGGGAGCAATCATTGAAGGGGCATCTAATGAATTACATTTCACTCTACTCCATATCATAAAGACTAACCTTTGTCGAATGGCTGAAGTACTCTGACCTGGTGAGAGAAAGCGTCACGTTGAGTATGAAGTGGAACGCCCAACATGAGCAACGGCTCAGAGGTTTCGGTCTAACAAACGACGAACAACCCGTGCAACACAATCCCTCTACGGCAGTACCCGCCGTCCCGAAGGAACGCTCGAGCAAAGGAGGTATTACAGCGATGATGTGCTTTATGAGCAGAAGTGAATCTCTTGATAGCAAGAGACTATTCAACTAGATAACAAGTCAAAACAACCTGATAGCAGGACAAATGTATAGTCAGTAATTTACACTTAGTGAGGAATGATAGATTTGAGTGTAGTGAGTGGCACTCGATCCCGTCAACAGCCCGAAGGCCTGGTACTGATCACTAGGGAAGTGAGAGATCTTCCCCGATACCCGCTATTTACAGCTGAAGACATCATTGTCACTGCCCCGAAGTGGTAACAGCAACGCCGAGTCAAAGGTAGTGAACAGTAGCTGGGATCTAACCCCTCAAAGCTGCCTTAGACTTAGTTAAATTTGAAATCTGATAGCAGATTTGAACTCAGCATACTTGAAAACCTTGAGGAAACATCCCAAGTTATTGCTTTGATCAGCTTGATAGCAAGCCGTAGAGAGCTTGATTCACCAGCGTTTCGCAATGGAGATGTTTAGAGGCCACCCATGACAAGATAGCTAAGACTCAACCGATTGGCGTTCAAAGTGCTACGTTGAGAACTGTGTCAAATGCCCAACATGAGACATGAGTTGTCCCAGCGGTTTCGGTCTAAACTATGACACACTCCCTTGCCACACTTATCACTACGGCATCGTCCGCCGTCCCGAAGGAACACCCTGTCAGTGGAATATTACAGCAAAACTCTCCGTGTCTTGCTCGCTTTCAGTGAAAAGCCGCTTATACCATGAGAAGACTGGCTCAGACATCATTAAAAATGCTTTCATTGACTTCAGCAGGGTCGAAAACCCCAGAAAACCTCCAAAACTAGTGAATTTAAATTTTTCAACTTTTTAGCACTACTAATGAAATTTTATAAGTAGTTTATCACTTAGGGCAGGTCAATAGCGACCGAACCTTTTTTGAATCAAGTCAAACGGACTTGTAGAAGCAAAGTTACAAGCCTTTAAAGTTTTGGAGTCTTTTATGGCCTGGAGACGAAGGCCATCTCCTGGCGAACCTCTAAGTCTGACGCCTTAGCTGATATCAGCAATGAAATTTTCTAAGTCGGCTTCTTACAGAAACCCGGAATTTGGAATGTCCGATGCTATCATCGGAGCTCAGAGAGACGACCTACCTTTGGCAATCTCTTGTCTGAATGACAACTCACTGTCGGTTTCCAGCTTATATAGTTTGTGACGATCAGCTGATGACGTAATATCCATCATCCAAAAACTTAAAACGCTTCTATCATCGATTCTGGAGGTCCGATTGAGCTGGAAATGTACCATTTCAATGTAGAATTTGATGCTGAATCCAAATCTGGCCTCCGTTTTTCCATCCGATGCTTCGTTTTGGCTCTACAGTAGGCAGCCATCGCAAAAATTCTAACTCGTTTTTTCGAAAAAATTTTGTGATGAAAAATTTTTTCTCTCCGATTGCCTTGAAACTCACCATGCTGATAGAGAATTGGACGCTGATTCCAAATCTCAAATCCGTTTTCCAATCCGATGCTTCGTTTTGAAGCTACAGCCCAAAACGTCCAAAATTCTAACTCTGTCGTTTTTCGCCAATGTCCCAAAATCTTAAATGGCGTCTCACATCTAAACGAAGACAGATATAAACAAGCCGTTTGTTTCAGTGAATTTGTCTCACTCTTAGCTTTCAAACGAGCTATTGCACGACAAAATCGAAGCTAGCTCTCCCGAGGAGGTGGGGACGTCAGCGAAAATTTTTTCTCTCCGATTGCGTTCAAATTCACCATACCGATGCAGAATTTCAGGCTGAATCCGAATCTGGCCTCCGTTTTCCCATCCGATGCTTCGTTTTGGCTCTACAGTAGGCAGCCATCGCAAAAATTCTAACTCTGTCGTTTTTTCGAAAAAATTTTGTGATGAAAAATTTTTTCTCTCCGATTGCCTTGAAACTCACCATGCTGATAGAGAATTGGACGCTGATTCCAAATCTCAAATCCGTTTTCCAATCCGATGCTTCGTTTTGAAGCTACAGCCCAAAACGTCCAAAATTCTAACTCTGTCGTTTTTCGCCAATGTCCCAAAATCTTTAATGGCGTCTCACATCTAAACGAAGACAGATATGAACAAGCCGTTTGTTTCAGTGAATTTGTCTCACTCTTAGCTTTCAAACGAGCTATTGCACGACAAAATCCGTCTACTAGAAGCAAAGTTGGAAGGTCGGTGCCGAGGGGGGGACTTCAGCGAAAATTTTTTCTCTCCGATTGCTTTCAAATTCACCATACCGGTGCAGAATTTCACGCTGAATCCGAATCTGGCCTCCGTTTTCACATCCGAGCACTCCTTCCACTCGAAACAGCCCATTTTACAACCCAACATTCAGCAGATTGCACGAAAAACATCACACACTATAGCCTCAAGACAAATCCTGGCGGTCGCCCAAGACCACCACGACACTCTGGCGTTCCAGAGGGGGGGAGTCAGACTCGAAGCACCACGGCGGCCGACCACGACACTCTGCCGTTCCAGAGGGGGGGCGCGCCGGTCGAGTGTTCGCCGTTTTATTACTACTATTATCATCACATACTCTTTGAAAGTAGTAATGCAATTTGTCATAGACTTCTTTAATATGTAAATGCTTAGTTTTTAATGATTTTCGTTTCTTAGTTATTAAAGATTTATCTAATATTGTAACAAGTGAAGTTGCAAAAACACCCGTACCTGTTAAAGCTGTAGCAACTACTGGAATTACTAAAACACCTGAAGATATAACAACTGTTAAAGCACCTAAACTTAGTGTTAAGAATATGCCAATTCCTTGTGTTACATTCTTAACATTAGACCATCTCTTTCTTAATTTTTTATAATGCTCTAATCTTAATAATAATTGAGATTCCTTATCTTTCACATAGCGTACTCCATCTTTGTGTTTTTCTTTGTTCATCTTTTCGATGTTCATTTCATATGATAACGAAGGATATATTCTTGCGGTTTCTTCCACTTTTATTCCTTCCATTTCTGAGGCTTCTTCAATTTCTGAGGTTTCCATTTTTAAAGAAATATTTTGAATACAATCTTCTGGTATATTAAGACTACGTGATATTTTTGGGCTACCTAAATTTTCATCTGCCTACATTTTCGACCTTCGGCTACGTGATATTTTTCGACCACGTGATATTTTTTAGATTACGTGATATTTTAAGACCGCCTAAATTTCGTCCACGTGATATTTTGAGACCGCCTAAATTTTCGATTACGTGATATTTTGAAACCGCCTAAATTTTTGAAATTTTGATTTTTTTGAAAATTTGTCACTACCTAAATTTTTGCCCTTCGGCCTTCGCCCACGTGAAATTTGAAGTCTACCTAAATTTTTGAAATTTTGATTTTTTGAAAATTTTGAAAAAACCCCGCAAAAGTGTGACATCCGGCGCAAGCGAAGCGAAGCAAAGCGAAGCGAAGCGTTGCGCCGGATGTCACACTATATACTACTCACTGTTTGTTTTCTTTGCACTTGGAATTCTGCCAAGATTCAAACTGAAGATGCAATATTGAGATATCGAGGTTTTTGGCTTCTAGGAGAATTTATTTAGTTTGTACTTACAACTCTGCTGAGATGTCAAGACTTGTAGCTTCTGGAAGGCTTTATTTACTTTGCACATCCTACTATGCTAGGATTAAACCGGAAATTTGGATCCGAATGCATGATAATAGAAACATGAATGGGCGTAGTCGAGCAAAGTGTCGTGTCGATGGAAGTGCTGTCGAGCAAAAAACTAGATGCTTAGATCTAGATAAGATAACTTTAATGGTAGTAGCACGGAATCTATTTTAAAAGAAACTTGAATTCCTTCTATTCCTACATCAATAAAAAGCTTAGAAATACCAACAGTATACCGACTCTCAACAGTGAATCCGATGAGTCTGTGAGTAATGGATTTGATAAAGCAAATGTTATGAACAGGTATTATTCATCCGTTTTTTTCTAAAGATAATAAGGATTTTCCCATTTTTACATCAAGAACCGCTTATCAGTGTTCCCGCAGTATGGTAGAATTCCCATATCTGAAATCTTGAAAGCTTTGATGAAGGCCTACCTATTAAAGGAAGTTGCGCTCGAAATTTCTCCTTTTCTTGCAATGCTATTTGAGAAATCATTGTTGTATGGTTTCATTCCTGATATCTGGAAACACACGTTGGTTATTCCTGTATACAAGCGCAAAGGTCAACCATCCTCTCCCTCTAATTACAGACTTACAGGGTGAGTCAAAATTAGCCGTGAGCAAAAAAAAGGTTTTCTTTCATGCTTAGCAAGTTTTGCATCACTAACAGTTGTAAACAGAGATGAATCATCATTCCCACGACTGCGTGATCGATTCGTATTGAAAGTAAGTCAATCTGTCTAACAATTTTTCATTTCTAATGTAGTGTGATAAGAGATGGAATACACCATTAAAGAGCGAGTTCTGATTACCTCTTGGGTAATTGCTGCAACAGGCAACTGTTCTGTAGAGGACTGTAGGCGACGATTTCGCATTGAATTCAACAAAGAAGCACCACCTCGACAAACCCTGATTGATTGGAAAAACAAACTGTTAGAAACAGGTTCTCTTGTGCATCAGAGACCAGGTCAAGGAAGACCAAAGTCCGCAGAAACCAGGAAAACGAAGAGCGAGTTTTGGGTGCAGTTCAGAGAGATCCGACAACATCCACTCGTCGTCTCTCTGAAGAACTAGAATTGCCTCAGTCCAACGTCTGTAGAATACTAAAGAAGAATGAATTTCATCCTTATAAGCCACTGTATTGCCAGGAGCTTGTCGATGGAGATGACGACGGAAGGCGCCAGTTTTGCGAAGTAATGCAAAACAGGTTCACCAATCATCCATCGTTTCTGAGAAAGCTGACTTTTTCAGACGAATGTGTGTTTCACCTGAACGGACAAGTTAATAAACATAATGTTCACTTCTGGTCGACGGATAATCCTCACATCAGATTCAGAGATCCAGGGCAAACACCCTCAGTTACCGTTTGGGCCTGTATTTCCTTCAATGGAATTATTGACACAAATATTGACACTCGCACAATGAATGGGGAAAGATATTGTGAAAATCTCTGTGAAAAAGTTGTTCCTTATTTCAAAAGAAACAAGCAGATGATTTATCAACAGGATGGGGCTAGCAGCCATTACTGCGTGAACGCCCGCCAAATTTTGGATCAAGAAATTCCACAACAGTGGATCGGTAGGCGAGGCTTTATTGAGTGGCCGGCACGGTCACCTGACCTCACGACATGTGACTACTGGTTCTGGTCCTATCTTCGAAGTCGAGTATATCATCCTCAGAATGTGATCTTTCCTTCTGTGATAGAACTGACAAATAGAATCCAAATGGAAATGACGGCAATTCCTCTCAAAATGTTCCGAGACTCTTTCAGAGATTTCCCGAAACGGTTGCAAAAGTGCTTGTCAGCCAATGGTAGTTTATTTGAAGGCTAAAGATTGTTATAATCATTTGCTAGTTGAAAAATTATTTCATGTATATAGTCTCTAATGAATATAGAGACCAGTTGAACAATAACAAAGTTGTTATTATCATTCACGGCTAATTTTGACTCACCCTGTATTTCCCTCACCTCAAATGTTTTCAACGTAATGGAACGCTTAATTCCTAACAGAATGTCTGAATACCTTATTAGAAATTCGTTGCTAAATGATAATTAATTTGGCTTCCTAAAACGAAGATCGAATACCTCCCTTCTCTTACAATCTGCATTTGACAGGATCGAATCTCTAATGAATGGTAAAAGGATGGACTGTGTATACATTGACATGGTCCGAGCCTTCCATTTTGTTGTGCATAGGAAATTGATTCTGAAACTGTAAAGTTATGGATTCAGTTGTGAGCTTCTTAACTGGATTTCACTGTTTTTAAATTATCGATCCCAGGCTGTCGTGGTGGATAATTTTGCTTCTTCTACTCTCCCTGTGGTAAGTGCGGTTCCCCAAGGTACTGTGCTTGGACCTCTGCTTTTCCTTATATATGTAAATGATATTTTTGAGTGTTTCGAATCAAGCACATCTGTGAAGTTATTTGCTGATGATTCCAAATTCTATCATTCCTGTGATGATACCAGTACTCCTGAGTTCATTAATGGTCTAAAAAAGTTTGAGATTTGGTGTCGTACGTTGCAACTAAATTTAGCCATTGATGAATGCTGTGTATTTTCTATTGGAAAAAGATTCTCTGAAGACGTTCCTTTCGTATTGAATGATTGTGCCTTAAGATCTGTTAATTCTGTCAGCGATTTGGAAATCCTCATTTCATCGGACCTAAAGTTTAGTTCTCATTGTGACAGCATTGCTAGCAAAGCCTATTCTCGTGCCTACTGCCTTCTGAAAGATTTTGCGTCACCTAATGTCGATTTGTTAACACACGGCTACAAATCCTTTGTTCGTCCTATTCTTGAGACAACTTCTCAAATATTTAGTCCATATTTAAAATGTGACATCGATCGACTTGAACGTGTCAGAGATATTTTACTCGACAAGTTTGCAAAAATGTGGCATTTCGTACACCGATTACGATCACCGACTAAAACTGTTGTCTATTGCTCCCCTTTGGAAGAGAAGAACTATGTTGGACCTTTGTTTCTTTTACAAAGCCTTCCACAATTTCATAGACTTTTGACTTTGATAAATTCTTTATTTGCGTCCCCCTTTCTCACTGTACACGTAGTTTACCAATAATCCGCTTCAGGTAGTTCCCCGTATTGTCCCAAAACGTAATTATTTGAGCAATTTCTTTTTTTCGTGTTTGCAAGGTTTGGAACAAATTACCTCTGTCGTGTGTTTTGGCTCCGTCAATTTTTGCCTTCAAAAATGTTTGAAGAATGAGCTTTAATTGTGTTATTGTGACGACAGAAATCATTTTTACGCTCGTCTGTAAGAGCTACCGCCGGTGGCCATGACTTGCTTTTCTGTAAATTACTTTGCGGAATAAATTTATCTTATCTTATCTAAAAGTAGTAGCAAAAGTCATATAATGCCTTTTATCTAGAGAATATCGTAAAGCTTCGATACCACAAGATGGTAGCACAACACAACATCAATAGGCATTCATGAGAATTAGAGAAGTAATCAGTTGAATGAAGGTTACTCGAACTAGAAAAATCTTCTTTCACCACCTGCACTTGAATGGTTCAATTACTGATCGGGATGGTAGAACTGCATTAATAAGAACCGCCACAAACTTCCATTAATCAATTAAATTTCCAATCAAACATAATTTGATGATTTACAGTTGGAATCAAGGAAGTTGCACATCAATACAGCTGCTGAAATATCATTAAAACCTTTTGATAGCAGTTGTTCAGTCTTGTGAAAACAATTATGTATGTAAATGTTTTGGTCACTGGGAATGCGAGCAAGGAATTATGATAGTGTGAAATACTTGTCAGTTCCGCGCTAAACACTTTCTAAATTATGCACTTCCTTCTCTAATGCGCTTCTGTACCAACAACGACTTTATTAAGTGCTTTATAAATCACGTATATTTGCAGAGACTATTCCGTTTCATCGATGGAATACTCAGGTATGGGAGCACAACTGAATCTAGCGAAAATGGTTGTCAGAATCTTCATGACGGATGATGTTGGAGAATTGTCTCGAATCTTTCATGTCCTGTTTCCAACTGCAAATGATCGGCAAGATTTTCTAGACAGTTCAACTATCCTTTCAAACGATACAAGCAAAAACCTGTTCACATGCACAAGTGGTGTTAGACTTCATTTAACCAAGCCTTTACTTGTGGCGTACATGTGTGCTGCTAGAAGATGCTGTTCTTTCCTACTGCACATTGCGGATCCTCTATTCTTCTGTAATGTCATTCAGATGGACTGTAATGTGCTTCATGCGATAGCATTAGGCGCTGCTGCAAACATGGGATCTGCAGAAGACTTCCAATTGTTAAAAGAAGATATCATTTCGTTTTTGGAGCTTCCTTTGGTGGAGAAACTCTACAGTCTAAATTGTCAGTTGGGTTTGAATCCGACAGAGCTCTGTGCATATCTAGGACAAGCTCGTTTGACAGAGAATTTTATGCTTACATGTCCCCTACTTCATCCTGAGACAGTGATAAGCGGCACAATGCAACAAACAACATTTGATTTCAGCATTTATCATACGGGATCTCCAAAGTCCCGATATCTTGTCTCACCACTGCTGTTGCTGCTACTTCAGAGTGATGATTTGCGTCTTTACCGCATAATGGAGGATGGCATATTTCGAAAGAACGGTATTCTGCAATCATGGAAGAAAGATTTGCACAGACGCAACTTCCTTTTATTGTATCCGCTCCCAATCTGTTTGACTACTCTTAGTTTAATGTCGATTGTGATAGGATACGGTTATCAAATTCGATACATGAAGTTGGTATGTGATGGATGGAACAGCGATGAGGCCAAAAGACGGGCTGATCTCGATGACTTACGAGTCCTTACCTGGACCGTCTTTCTTTCTAAGATTACTATTGGTGCGTTGTTGTTATTGCTTTCTGCATCATTCTATCTCACCCTGTTCCTATATAAGCGCCGGTATAACTACCATGGCTCACTGAAAACAATACACGTTAATAGCGCTCAGTTCGTCTTGTCATGTTTACTGATTGTAGTCATAGGTTTAATTGTAACTCATATGCTACATTTTCCTCTGTATTATTGTGATTCCCTGGATGCAGAAAGTTTGATGTCACTGTTGAGCATTGGTATGCAGCTTCTTATCGTACATCTGACAATGTACACTTACCATCATGTAGAGGGCATCGGTAAGTTCTTTGGCAATTTGTACGCTGTCTATCCCTACTTTGCCATATTTCTAGGATTCTATCTTTGCTTCATGTCCCTATTCTCCCAACTCTTTCATACATTAGAAAGTCCATTTGACTCGTGCGGTGGTTCTAATCACACGAATTCAACTCTGACTGATTATCAAGTGAGTTTTCATAACTTTTCATCGGCATTTTACACGTCGTTTAGGATATCATTAAATATTCTTGACTTTGAAGGCAACGGTTCAAAGCATGCCATGTCCACTCTACACATCATATTTGTTCTGATGCTTCCCATAGCAGTATTAAACTATCTTATTGGCCTTATATCTGCTAAGATAAGTGAACTGCAACCCATTGAACATGAGATGTTTATCAAAAGACAAATGGTTTTAGGAAACTGGGCAGAGGCTTTTGCCTGGCCGTTTATTCGTCTATTTTATTGCATAACTGGACGTGTCCCCAAATGGAAGATTATTATTGAAACATCTTTGCAAGCATTGTCATCGCAAACAATTGTTGAGTGTAAAGGTCCGCAGAGACTACCTGACTCTAGTGATGCGAGTTTTGAAGATTCTTCAGAGCCCTGAACGACATTTTGAAATGCCTTTTGATTAGAAAGAATCATGTTATCACTAATATTGGGCTCTTTTCTTGTTTTATGCACATTACATGATTTTTTTATGAATTTGCTATACAAAGTTAAGTCAGAGCTTGGTATTTTCCATAACTTTTTTCTCCTTTGATGTACAGTGATGCAGACTGTAGATAATGCTATACAATCATTCTCTCAACAGATCCGTAATCTACCTACATTCTTCCATTGCAGCTCATGTTTAGTTTTGTCAATATCTTCTAATAATATAAAACATAAACATTGTGGGTTCTACAAAACGAAATGGAGTTTGTTTACGCTGGACATTATGTCATTGTTGTAGTTTGTTGATAAATATGGATGATAGAAGAATTATTTGGCTATCTGGTTATTTGGCTATTTGGAAATTTTGAGCGTAAATTGTATTTACATATTTTCCCTAGAAAGTTGAATTCTAGCCACATTCTTCCATTACATACTTGAGTATACATTGCAAATTGTTTTTAGCTCGTAATTGTTCGAGACTGATGGTGGTGCACTACATGTGTATACGTATACGTAATTGGTTGGTTGTACGAAAACCAATCTCCAATGTCACTGTGCAACCTGATCACATGGTAGAAATGAACAGATGAAGGATCTATTGTTCATTAATGTTGGATAAATACTTGTATAGCATGCAGTCTTCATATGATTCTGCATCGTGGATTATCAGAACAATTAGGCCTACAAGAAACACCCTCAATTTCTTAATTGCTCTGCATTAGTGTTCGGAATTGCTGAAAATGACCAACTCGAGGATTATACGGGTGGTGATTCGAGCTCTTGAGTACAAAATGCATGTCAATGTATGCGTATGCCGGATGGCATCATGTATTACGTAATACGTTTATGCCGCTTCATTCACTGCACTATTTTTATTATTGCGCTGAGTTGGGAAGAATCAAGTTTCGTTAGATATTCAAAATTTAATACTTTGCGATGTATTTCGATCAATACATGCAGACTATATTCACGCAAGTGATTCTGATTACAGCACGCAATTCAAAAGATATCAAAATACAAAACATAGAATGTATAAACATATACTCATGCTGTACACATGCTATTGCTTCAGTTTGAGTTATGGCATGAGCTTATATGTATGCTCATGGATGACTCTTTTTGTGATGTTTTCCTTATATCTAACGTGTAGAGCGCATATCGTACTTCCTATTTACTTTTCTGATGCTTTCTCTATAATAGTTGAATATATAATAGTCTTTTGTGGCAAATAGAATTATTTTTTATAAAGCAATTTTGCATGAGCATGTTGGATTGGCATGTATTTAACTTAATTCTTGACGCAAAGATCTCGCTTTTGTTACAATTCGGGCATTTATCTTTTCTTTCTTGAATGCAACGTTGATTTGAAAGAAATGGTGATATCACAAAACCGTGACATAAGTGACTGAAAATGTCACATTCTCACTTTTCCCCGAAGATAGTATAGTGCTTGGTATCTTCAGAATACTTGCGATGTGAGGGCCAAGTATGCAAGTTTTATTCAAATCAGTTCGATAATTCTTTTACCAGCTTCGATCAACAATTTTCTAAAGAACGCGAAATTCTAGTCAATGAATTCACATGATAAATGGTGGACATGTGGCACAGTCGGTGTGGCGAGAAAACAAAGACACACCATCGCTGATTGTTGCGCGTCACGGTGCAGCGAGTGTTTTTCAGTCTTTTAAGTCAAGATTTTATGACAACGTAATCGACATCAGCACTTATTTCCTAATTCAAATATTTCGATGAGCAGTATATCAAAGAAACATCAAAAAATGTCCGTTCGCCCCGTGTCTGATTCATTATCATACTCACATGTGTTCTTATTGAAAAACTACGATTTGAAGATTCAGCGATTTTCATATCTTGACCACTGTCAACCAAGTGCATTAGCGGATACAAGTTTGCCATAGCTTAACTGAACGCTGAGAATGTAGGCTGTCGAATGATGTATGGCACGTTTATGCGTGACACGATTGGAGGACATAACGGTCGATTGAATGTCAACATAGTGTAGGTGGTCAGTTTTTTATCACCTCTAATAGTTTTATTTGATGCATTTGAATTCAATGCCCATGCCACATATGCAGTAGCAGTCCATTAAGCATGTCCACCGAAAAAGGCAAATTCCCTCCTGTCTTAATGTAAGCGCATGTAGTAGGCCTATCTATCTCCTTGGCATTCATTATCCATGGACTCTTTTGTGATATCATGGCTTTAGAGCAATCTGCACGTAAGAGTCCAGCATCATATGACTTGAATATGCAATTGTTTTGTAGCGTTACCATAACTTTGAGTTTTGTTAATGATGCAGCTGAAGCAGCCCATCCTACATTATTGCCCTCAAAAAATCTATTTTGATGTTATATTGATCATTTTTCCTATTCCGGTGCAACCGCGCGTCGAATTGCATAATAATTTTGATTTAGGAATGTTGATAGAACATAACACTACATAAGTACATGTAGCGCATCAACAATGTCTACTAATGCTGACATTGTACTATGTACTATGATCTGTGTGAATGCGCGGCAAGTGCAAGCCCCACACTGTGAATTTCATTCACGACTGAAGACGAGCTTCAACATTATAGAGCTGATCATAAAAAACGGACCGCCTAAACTCCGCTGAAATTCAATCAATTCTCATGTCTTCCGATCGTCTCGCACATCAACGTGCCACGCATCATTCGAGAGCTTGCATATTCAGCTTTCAAATAAGCTATGATAGACCTGCATCCGTTATTGTATTTACTGAGCAGTGCTATAGTTGCTCAATATCATGCTTAAGAGTGCTGTAAGTTATGAGAAATAGTTGCGAGATTGACGTGCATAAACAACTCGGTAAACAGGTTAGCCTCTTGTAGTTCATTCGATAGTCTTTTTCAACAGTAAGCGAAAATTGCCATTCATTGAATGTCTGAATTGAAGAACTACTCTTGATTTGAGCACTTTTAACATTGAATTTAGAGATTCGATGCATGAACTGGAAAAGGTGTATAAAAATATGCGTTCATGTGCATAATTATGTAACATACATTAATATGTTACATTATGTTACATTATATTAGTTAACATATATTAATAAAAATATATAATAGCATGCATAATAGCGCAAAAAACTTAAATGTACATAATAGTAAGAATGTATATTCAATAACGTAAAATATTGTACGAGCCGAAAAAGAACGACGCAAGTTAATCCGAATCTTAAATATACTAAATATGCTCATTGCATGACAAAGGTCGTTGTTACTATGTTTAGACATATTTTGAAAATGTGAAGATTATCTTGAAAACTCTGAAAGCCAAACTGGAATCAATACAAGTGATGAAATTTTGAATTCACAAAGACTGATACAATTTCCGCCTGTTAGGCCAAAATTCAATAAATGCATTCAATGTCACTGTACACTTATGCAATTGATTAAGGTTTGTTTGTCCTTTCTACAGCATCTTTCATAAACAAAACCATCGATTGTACCAATCATACGTTCACATCGGACACAGAATCCTATTAAGGCTTGATTATGTGTACCTGAGCATCCAGAGTCAAACGATTGGCTTCTTTTTCTCAAAATAAGATCACGTGAATAATCTGCTCCACTCAGAGCTCTGAAATTGACAACGATGAGATGAATACAATGACATTTTCAAAATTAAAATGACATTTAATTAAAATCATAATTTTTTATAATAGGGAATCAAATGGACGCAAAAAATGCTAAATTAGCATACAACATGATATAAAATATAGCAATGCAAATAAATAAATGAATCTCGACGATACGCCTCTCATCCATTTGGCCTAGTTCCATTTATTCCACTCTCACTCTTTTCCACTGAGTGTTCAGCAAGAATGCAGAATCCACCTATTCTTACTTTCAGGCTTTATCCAACCAAGGAGTGAACCCAGGTCTCCCGATCGAAGAGCGAACACTCTACCACAAGGCCACTTCGGCAGTAAAAAGAAATGCATTTGAGATGGTGTCAACTTCTTAATTAAGATAGTTAAGCAGACATGTTTCTCGCATCTAATAGCGATAAAATGTCAACAATCACTGATTGAAATCAATCCATGCTGAGCAATATTGATCTCCTAGGTGAAATTGGCTACTTGCTTTCTCAGTTTATTTTCCTATAAATCAGCAAAACTTGAAGAAACCACAAATGAATTGAATAAAACTGCACACAATGCAATGATAATAATATATGTTAAGCTCTACAGAAAATGTTAGCAGATGCTTATTCCAGAAAATATCAATTCGGATTTGATACAGTGTCAGGATGACATTTATTTAGGCAAAAAGTCAAAGTCAAGGATTCAAGTGCTCATAAATGACAATCAACGTGATGACGTCACAATCAAAATCAGTTAATAACAGAGAAACAGTGATAATTTTCTGGGCTTTTTCATGAATTCAGTTTGGACTGTTGAGCTGTAAAGCAAATTTTAGAGTCTCACATTTTTCAGTATGAGAAATTTGCTTCGTCCGACGTAATGCACTGAAAAACATTACCTTTTCGACATCATCATCATAACAGTACGACTTGTAAAGATGAAGGACCGAGGTGCAAGTGGTCTTTCATCTTTATTTACTACGAAACTTATTGCAAGCTGTCAAGCGTTTTCGGCCAGCGCCCACGTAAATTAGAAGCAGTCAATATTTTGATAACAAATTACCCTTGTTTAAATACCGCTCTTACACATTGCAAAGTATATTCACTATGAAACCTCATCCAATATACTTAAGGAAGTAAGGAAAAGCGGTTGCTGTTGGGGAGGATGTCTTTCCAGCATATATGTAGCCTGTACTGCTTGTGATAGATTGAAAGAGAGAAAGCGTTTCATATTTCCAGTAATGAAAATCAAGGTAAGTACATGTCAAGTTGCAACAAAATCAAATGAATTCACAGTAATACAGTAAGGAAGTCACATGTCAAAAATCATTTAATGCTATTTAGATGTGCAGATACATAAAGTTGAAATTGCCGTTGTCTGCGGCAATTGTTGTCAACATTTATTTCGAGCACCAACGTTGCATCTCAATGGAAAGTGTCTTTCAGAAAATAGAACCTTTCTTTTACTAAGTCGAACATTTTTAATTAGATTAAACTTCTTGAACTTAGCCCTATTGTAATTTGCTAGGTATACTATTGTCATGCAATGTTGAATCTGAATGCTATGCAAATAATGCTTGTTGTAGATTTTAAAAATATTCTAATAGGCCACAAGTTCTGTTGCGAAATGTAATTTTAGCTTGCAAGACAGTGTTGTTGAAAAGAGACACATTCATTTATTCATTTGATGGTTAGTCGGCATTCTCTGTTTCTTTATCTTTGTTTCATTTCACAAATAACAAAGGAATATGTTGCTAAATCTGTGGCTTTTGAGAGTGAGGTCAGAAGGGTACATGATTAACTTTTTTCACTCATTGGTCGCTGGAGAGAGGTAAAAATTCAAAATAGAGCGTCTGAACTCGGTCGTTGAAGAGGAGTAGGGGCTGTAGGGTGGTCTCTGCTGGTGAGTCAATGCAGAAAATTGTACGATGACATAAAACTTACGAATATGCAATATCTAAAGCAACTCAGTAGAACTAAAACAATCGCCCAGCTGAATAGCACTCAAAGATCTTTGATATCAATGACATGCAAAAAAGGAAATTGAACACTTCGAGGAACTGAAATAAATCCAAATGAAAATATATACGCATTCGAAGAAAGTGAGTTTGTCACATCACTGCTACACTGCATCGCCCAGGTAACATTTTCAATCAGTCCAACGAGCAAAATTGTCTAACATTATGAAAATTTGGATTTGGTAATTGGCTGAGCATCAACACTTTTTAAATTCAAATGATAGCATGCAGTGATATCGTATTAGCCTTTGCTGCACTTTTCATATTCACTTTAAAATCGGCTTATGCTGGCCAATGTGTTGGATCTCGATCAAGGCTGTGCGCCAGCTATGTATAATTCTATATAGATGCATTTTTTAATTTCAGTATTTTTTAAAATGACCAACGGGAAAATAAACAATCTGACTGAATTTGATCGATTTGAATTTTCAAGTCCTTTGCACATATTTTGAGTAAATTATTATCTTTAAAAGAATATAAGGAGCCGTCCATTAGTTGCGCAATCGTGTTTTGATGCAGCCCCACTCCTGTGATCGGTCCATAATCGCCCATGAAACCTTCCAACCTATTACGTTACCGCTGTACTCCTTAAGTACACTTATCCTAAGTAGATACCAGAGGTATCAGTTTCCTTTGACGTTTTTTATGCATGTCCTCCCCTTTTCTCCAGGCGTTTGCGGATGCTGACCAAGCATGAACAATAAAGCATGATGTGTGAATTGTCTTGTAAAACACATCCCAAATACTGAGGAACTCACTGATTCATTACCCATGAGGCATTTAATTGTGAGAGATTCAATTAAACTCTTTTACCAATGGAGCTCATAGCAAATCGTGCGATTCATGATTAATGTGAGTTGAAATGAATGTGGCTAATCAAATTAGTTTACACTGATTTGATTTGTAAAATTTATATATTTACTGAGGGACCTAAGAATTTAAATGGCTGAAATTGGTAGTGCCTATGTCAAATTGTCATGTAAAATATGTTTGATTTTTTAAATAAATTCACGTTCCCTTTTAAGCATAATTTGATGACTACCTTTTCAATTTTCGTGTACAATATGTTCATGTAACTATAATTATCGTCATCTATTTTCGGATCAGCTGTCACTTCAATTTCACTGTGATAATTTAAAATATTGTTCCAATTATGATTTGTGATGACGCTAGGCCATCAATTAGAGCACAACGGAATACACCATCACTTTCATACATCGGATCTTCGCAGTTTGGTGCAGATTACCGTCCAGGTACCTCCAGGGATACCAAGTAGAACATGAACTTGAAGGAGGTATATCTTTATGCGTGGCTGTTGAGATGAGTATCAACACATTATTTGTTATCGTGCTCGAATGCTCTTGAGCTCTATGCAATGAAAGTGTAGCTTTGATTACTAGTGTAGCAAACTGATATATTGAGGCTAGAATATTTCTTATAATCTGACATTCCAAATTAATCTTGATCACAATTTCAATAAAGTAATATAAAGTAGTTTATTGATAACTGTTTAACTTTGGACTATTCAACTGCATTTTATGAACTGAAACGACCCCATTTGACTGACAGTTAACTTGATACTAATCCAATTAAATTCGTAATTATAACCACAGAAGTTCAACAGTTTCATTTGGTTGGCACATCTGATTTCGTAAATGTATTCCTCTGTCCATTTTATTTCGATCAATATCCCAATGAGTCAAGAACTTTCAACTAAATTTTATTTGCATTTTGATATAATTTCACGTTATTGAATAGATTTCATATTGATTGAATTTCTTTTAAGCTTATAGAGTATATCTGAGTGCGCACTTGTAGATTCCACATATTTCGTCATAAATTCGATCATTACATTCACTATCAAATGAATAAATGCTCTTGATGCACATACAGCTTACGGTCCAGACATACAAATCAATTCATCAATAGCTTGCAATGCATTTGCACACTTCATTAGACGTGTTCTCGAACCGCTTAGCTGGTTGATGAGATCATCACCAAACATTAAATTATATAGGTTGAGTTATTCCTTATTCGATCTCTCTTTGTAAGGTGAATTACAATTTCAGTCACTAATCTTTAAATTAATTTCAGAAGAGAGACGCTCAGAAAATTACACGCACAATGTTCAGTATTTTCCTATCAATGACCGTCCTCCTGTAGTGTCTCATCTGGAAACAATCTGACATTCCTACCACTTTGCGATTCCATCGCTCAGACTTTTAATGCCCATTAAGTGCCGACATTATTCAGGTCTGTCTAAAAGTATTATCGTTATCAACATATTGTCTGAGATTTTTTTGATATATGGTAAATAATGTGGGTCAGACGTTTCTGGGTCAATCGCAATTGGTATTCTTCGCTTCCCCATACATCTAATACAAATAAAAATATTTGTTGGATAAAGAAGCTTGATAAGAAACCCGATGTCGAAGATTCTACGAAGTTAGCCTGTGCGAGAATTCATGCTGACTACTATTGAAAAGCTTATTCTGTCACAAAAAGATTGACTTTTATGAACGAGCTCAATATTAGTTTCCTATAATGTTGATAAAAGACCTTTGTGCTAATAAGCATAATTTAATTTGGTATTTACAACGTCGTAAATTCTACATGCGACTTTTTGATGGTTATAGAAATAGAAATAGAAATAGAAAATCTTTATTGGTCAATACGAAAGCGGTATATGACAGGGAGGGAACGGAAACATGTACATCAGGCATCAAGAAAAATGAGAAAATTTAACAAAAGAATTCCGGTAGAAAGCTCGATTCCTCCTCTGAGGCAGAAGAACACGTTGGTGTCGCATGTCACACGAAACATTGTTGCGTACAATAAAAAATTGGGAGAGAGGATGAGTATATTTACATTTGGAAATTTTTACAATGAGGCGTCTACAAATATTCTCAAGCATAAAGCCGAGAGGTTGCTTGTCCGAGACACCAGCCCATCGACGGGCAACACGATCTAGCCTCTCTAACCTACGTAAATTAGCAACTTTCATGTCGCACAACAATGGCCAGCAGTAAGCAACGTGACTGAAAACAAAGGCCATATAGGCCTGCCAGATGGTTTGCGGGTCGCTACAGTTACTCCTTATCCTTTTTACAAGAGAAAGTCCACGGCAGCATTTTCTAAATAAAAAGGGAAATTGATAATTCCAAGAAAGATCATTTTCGAAAAACACTCCTAAAATCTTCAAAACATTCACACGTTCAACAGCACAACCATGGATGAAAACGGGGACAGGTGTGGGACTGTGAGAAAGACGGCAAGCAGTTAAGCATTTAGTTTTCTTTACATTAATAGACAGCTTCTTGGCTTCTGACCAGGAAACAAAGGAATCAACCACAGACTGAAAGCTATTAACAGAGTCAGGATCGCATAGATGAAGTAAAGTAATATCGTCAGCGTATGCAACTAAACGAGTGTCGGGGAGTTGGGGAAGGTCATCAATCATGAGGATGAAAAGCAAGGGGCCTAGGATGGATCCCTGAGGAACGCCGCTGGTCACGTCTTTCCAGGGAGTCAGAATGTCGTTAGTAGAAACTCTCTGCATGCGGTTTGAAAGAAAGTTACGAACAAAGCGAATGACAAAAGGACTACAGTCAAATTTATGAAGAAGAGTCTCTAGCAGAGCCTGATGGCTAATCGTGTCGAAGGCTTTCTGGAAGTCAACAGCAAGCAGGTTGACCATGTTCGACGACTTGAGGCTCATATGTTCAAGCATAGTTAGACGGATTGATAGAAGCGCGTTTGTACAGCCACCGAAGCCGTTGGAAATGAACCCGAATTGACGGGAGTCAAGCTCGTGATTAAGGGATGGAAGGAGGACAAGTTTCTTAATCAGTTTCTCCAGGATTTTACTGGGAAATGGTAATATAGAAATAGGGCGATGATCCTGGCTGTCCTTCTTGGGTATAGGAACGATGTGGGCTAATTTCCAGGGTTTAGGGAAAATTGCATTCTTCAAACACAAATTGAAGATAAGGGTGAGGGGGATGGAGAGAATGTCGGCAAACATCCGAAAGAAATACCCAGGAATGCCATCGGGTCCACAGGAGTTTGACTTGGAGTTCTTTATTAATCTGAAAACATCTTCATCACAGACAGAGGGGAACTTGGTAGGCGGAGATTGTTGGCGATTATCCACAAAGTGATCCATGTCGGGCTGCTGAAAAACTTCAGAAAACTGGCTGTTGAGCCGAAGAGCATAGGGTTCATCTAAGCAGATGCGAGGAGGAGTCCGATTAAGCTGGGAATTAATGGACTTCCACTTGTCAGTGAGGCCTACAGAAGTGGAAGACAAGTTCGAATGATATCTCAATCTAGCTTTATTGGACTCACTAATGAACTTTTCCCGGAGCTGAATGAATTTGGGGGTATTCCCACGGGATAAGGCTTTATCTCGACTATCAGAGAGAGCCTTGAGGGAGGGGGTCAGCCATGGCGGATCAGTTGACCGCATGCGAACAGTTTTTTCCGGGAAAAATGTTTCGTAGCAGGTGAGGAGAAACAATTGAAAATTTTCAACAAGAAGGTCAATGTCATCAGTATCAGAGATGGAGCGCTCCCAATCAATAGATCTAAAGATGGACCGACATTGAGAAAAGGTGGAAGGAGTACAACTGCGGACCTTAATTTTAGTCGTGAGAACCGTTTTCGGGACAATACTCTGAACAAAAACACCCTTGTGATCAGACCTCCCAAGAGGGGCAATACAAATAGGGGGAGCAAAGAGATGTTTCTGATTAGTAATAACGATGTCAAGAACATTGTTATTAAAATGTTATGTTGTTATTGAAATCTTTCAAGGCAATAAGCAATAATATTCAGCGCCTGATGTTCGTAAACGAGACTGAAATATTGCATCAAAGCGTTCTCTATCCAATCTCCGATCATCAAATAAACTTTTATCACTGGGTTTTCAAGAAGTGGAAATGAATCAAGTTGGTTTCTTTAATTTCTTTATATTATGTAAGAAAGATTGCAGTTATGTCACAAACTGCCTTGAACCGATATTTCTCTAGGGTGTCGTTCGGCGTCGTTTTTGATCCTGCGTAGGTTTCCTACAGATAATTATGTAATCGCCTTAGTTTCAGTTTAAGAGTCAAGATATTTTCTCGACTTCCCATTCAAATTCAAATCTGCATTTTAAGTATTCCTGATGTCTGAAATGATGTCAAAGTCAGCTCGATATTGACAACAATGATAGTTATTTATTATTGAGATATCAAGTCCCTTGGAAAAGTACTGCTACAGCAACTTTGCATTAAATTCATCGCTTACATAGAAGCAGACATTACATGTGGACATTCTGACTTACATGTACACAAAAGTTGCATATAATTGACATTTTAGTAAATAGCAATAAGTGCAGAATTTTTACAAATTAAATTACAGCATTACTATCATATGTTACTGTCGGTAGAGTATGCACCATGGACTGCTGGCAGGTATCAACTTAGATGCACAAAATATGAATGATGAAGGAAGTTAAGACAATAGAAATATAAATTAGTTATATTTTTGTTACAAATCTTTTATTATACTTATTAATTTAGTTAACATTTTAGCTGTTTGGTCCATACCAAACTCAATTTATACATCAGTAAATTATACTTTGTGAGTAGCCTAACAGCAAAAACGTGATAAAACAGTAACAGATTACAGATATGAAATCCCATTGAAACGATTCGGCCGCTGCCAAAACGCTACAAAACGCTGCCATGTACGTCTAAACGAAGTAGTATATTTGACTATTAGCGTAGAAGATTCAAGCTTGAAATGCTGTATTGAAATGCTTTATTTTCAAATGCCTACGTAAACTAACTGTCAGTATGCAAACTATGCATCACTTACATATTTAACTTACATATCTGACAGATATGAAGGAAAATGAAATATCGCTCGTGACTTCAATATTTTTTCCCATTTTTAATTTATCTTTTCATCTTGTTGTGCTATCTTAAGTATAGATGTAAATAATAGACTGGATATATTTGCTTTTAGTTTCATGCAAAAATTTGTAACGGATGTCATAAAAAATGGATGAATGTTATGAAATGCAGAAAAAGAAGATTGATGACTGCTGGCAATCTACTGCTGAGTATATCTATAAAGTGATATTGCATAACCAAATATGCAGCAGACTTCATTATATTTGTTAAAAAGGAGTGGCTCACCTTAATGTAACTGAAAATATCTGCATATAGGCCCCCTACCTACTTGTAAATATGAACATATTCATGCACATGCATGTGTGCAATTTCGAAGCGTCTAAACTGCATCAAAAGATGTTGTTTCTGTATATTGCAAGCCTGGTCATTTTCGTGATCGTTTATGCGAAAATTCTTTTTGTCTTGATTTAAGCGCTTTGTTTAGGAGCATGGTTTGGATACATAATTAATCTCCCCATTCGATATACACTCTATTCTCTCAATTCAAACAAGTTTTATCAACGCAGCAGAATGCGGACCGGCTAACACATGTAGACTAGTACCGGTATTTAGAGTACAACAGTGAAATACTAAGTGAAAGTATTCGTAATAAAGTTTGAACAAACTCCGAAAATTTAAAATCGCGAAAATATAGCGGTTTGCTGTAGTTGGAAATTTATATTTGAGGAGAATCTGAATTGAACGTTAACCCTGCCTTACAATTTTGTCATATCTCGCTACTGATGTGATTACCAAAAGGAAATTATTTTTATATCTATAAATGCATTCATTTTAAAAGTTGAAATATAATTTTGACAGAATTACTGAAAACAAATTTCACAGTACACAGTTACAAGCAAATGTTTATAAAAGTAATTCTTGAATTAATTGGCGAAAATGAATACTTGGAAGCAGTGACTACATCAAAGACGGAACATGAAATAAATGGGATGGTTGAGATTTATAGTGAAGATAAATGAAATTAAAGATTGGTATAAATAGTCTTCCGGATTTTCATGCGTTTTGAATTTGATAAACATCAAAACTTTTGCAATAGTTATTGCTCATGCCTTAAAATCTGAGCAAGTTAGCCTAACAAATTGACTCGAATTGCAATTCAAAAAATGTGCACCGAATGGGACCCAATCAACTGGACCTGTTGTTCTTCAACTGGGCTGACACTCGCATTATGACACAGCTTCAAATCTTCATTTCATTTCTCATGCTTTCCTACTTGTAATCATTTCGTTTGATTATTAGATAATATCCTATTCATATTCACATGTTTGATTCAAAATATATGTGTGTGCCTTATAGCCTTAGTCATGTACAGTAAGTTTCATACATTTTGATAAGATGCTCACTGCCTCTGCTGAAATATCATAATATTTTCATAGAACATGTCTTGATTAAATACCTCCAAAAATGGTTTTCAGAGAATTGCACTCCTCGATTCTAAGTTCGACGTAAATTTGTATTTATGCATAATTGAACTCTCATCATTGTTGATCTGTCATCTTGGTGTTTGCTCAAGCATAATGAATTTGGAACAAAACACAAATTTGTGGTATTGATTTTTCAAGTAAACTATGTACAGATTGAATTTCTTATCTTGAATGAATAATTTAAAACGTAGCAGGCTATCAATAAAATTAAATGATATCAGGGGCAATTGATCAGATAAATTGCAATTCATTTGAATCAATCAAACCAAATCAGTTGATTAGTACATGTTGATAGCTGAGTAGTAAGTAAATAGAATACATTCATTAGCATTTTTTTATTCTCATCAAAATTATGGCGGACAAAATTAAACCGGTTCAAACACAAGTTATAAAAATCGATACACAAATAAATCAGAAGACTAGAAGATCGGGCCAAAGTAGCTGTTTCAATTCATAAACATTGCTGAGAAAAGTTTTTTCAATAAATAAATGCTGATTTGAATTTCGCAATATCACGAGAAGATACACAATGGCCATTGTAGGCTATTGAAAGAAGGTTGGCTTTGCATAAATATTGCAAATTCAATATCAAATGCTGAAATGGTTACGAGATGAGAATGACTAAATGCTGCTTCAGAGAAACGTGTCGCTAAGATGTCGTCGCCTTTTACTTTGCTAGTAATTCAATTTGTTTCTTGACCTTTTAAGATGTATATGTTTCTAAATCGTATATACGTGCACGTATATATTCTTTGAACAACCATTCAAAATATACACGAGTGTAATACCTTTCCTTAAACCCATATGTTAACAGCAATGCATGATATGGCATTTTCAGCCCTCCGTTGCATATTGGTTTACGTACGTTTGGCAAAAGTCGAGCGTTGCACGATGTGCTTCACGGTCCCGCTGTCGTGTACAACATCTTCGGTATAATTCATTGTCTGATCTTCCAAGGACACGCTCACATTGCACGCAAAATCCTTGCAGCGTTCCATCTGGATCATACTGAGCATGCGAACATAACCAATTACTTCGTGGGCGTAGACTGATATCCCGTCGTGATCTTTGGGGCATGGACACCACTAAGGCGATCAATATTGTTTCACAGAATATCAATTTCCTAAAAATAGAAAGGGTGAGATTTAGTTGCAACTTTTACTCTGCGCATGAAAGGGCGATGGTAAAGAAGTCACACAATACATAAATTGATTATCATATTAAGACTGCTATACTCATTCTCATTGATATGGATAATAACATGGATTAGCGAGTAGCAACTTAAAGACTTTAAATATAATTCGGAGTCCTCACAAATTTCATAGCACTAAGATACTGCATCATCTTGCTCTGGTCCCACTAAAGGGACCCAGAAAATCGAGTGAGGGGACAGTGAAGCTCCAATCCAATCAGACAACGCACAGCAGCAGACATCATGCATTCACATCAGGGATAAGTCGGATTACTTCACTTGCGGAATTCGAAAACCAAAAAGTTCGAAAAAGTACATTTGGAGGCCCTCAAATGAATCAGCTGAAAAAACATGTACATGTAAATATTACTCTATAATTCCCTGTATTTGGCAGTTTGCTCAGGCTGCAAGGATGACTTTACAGAGTACGATCCTGTAGAGTTGCGTGCATTCAACGGTGACGTTTCAGAAAATTAGTGTACAAATGGAATACAGTTTTCTTAAGTGAATATCGCAAGTGTCTGGTTTAAAATACAACATAATACACAGTCCTTCCTGTGAACGATTAACCACTAATTAACTTGAAAAATATTTAAATCGGGCATCCAGAGATGTTTATCATTAATTCACTGTTGAGAGCAAAGTCATGTGAAAATGATAAGCTGTCTTAAATGAAAAAAACTTGGATGTTGAAACTATGAAAGGATTCTGCTTTCTTTAAATGCAGAGATGAATGTGTCAAATGCTTCAATATTAAGAAATAGTTATTGGAGCTGCTAAACTTACCACATCACCACACAAAATTGATGTTTTCCCGATGGTTAACCATAACTGTTAGAGAAGGACAAGAACTAATCGAAGTGCAAACTGTCATTATGTTTATTCTGCAAACCAATCACTGATGAAAGATAAGAGTATGATAAGGATGCGAAAGGAACCTCTGAGTCAGTCTGTGTAACGAATCACCCGCATCCACTGTATAATAATTAGATAGTAGCACTATAATTTAACATAAAAACAAATAAATATGCATCAAAATATAGTATTTAATAGCTAAAATTTTTGTGTATTAACCAATAAAATATCAGTAAAGAACCTAACTCATCAGACTGTTGACGTCATTGCAATGTATTTTGCACCAGAGAGCCAAGGGCACCGTATAATCTGCTATCACTTTAAACATAGTGAACCATGAAGTGAACTATGAAACCGCGTCACTTCAATGATAGAGAGAGGGCGAGAAAGGGAGTCTGACTGTCATTTAAATCAATCGAATTTTTGATTACATACCTTGAAATTGCATAAACGGAAGATATATTACGCAATCTCAATATGACGCCATCAATTACATGTAAAACTCCAATCATATTATCAAAGAATAAAATTTGATGATTATAATCAGTGATTGCAAATAATAAAATACACTGATTAATGCTGATTGTTTGGTGTGATAACACTATCTGTCACTATTTCGGCATTTCTTATATTGCGTTTATGATTTAACATAATTTCTTGTACGTGAAGCATCTGCATAAAATTCGATAGCTGATCTCTATTCCGAATTTTACAACGCATAACTTAAAATATTTGTATTTTAAGTGACCGAAATTTACTTGATTATTGAAATGTGAGCTTTAGTCATTTATTTACACTTTTTAATTCAGCATTTTTACTTCTAGTTAAAACAGGGAAGAAAGCTTCAAACTGTTTTGTGACACAAAAGGCTGTAATAAAACATAAATTGAGTGAACGTTGTATTCTTTTTACAACTTTTTAATTGTTTTTTAACTTGTTTACAATAAACTGCTGACTGTTATGAGTATATAGACATACTGACACCTAACATCCATACAAGCTAGCAAAAATTACCGGCAATTAAAACTGAATCGTCAAAATCATTTATCTTGTAATACATATTTCCCACAATTCTATGTTGTGGAGTGTAAACAAGTGTCGAGATAAAATAAGAATTTTTGATTAACATTTTATGATCTGATTTATGAATTATCTCAAAACAAAATGTACATCCTTCCCATTGCTCACACCACCATAGCTTTCTATACTACAAGTTTCAGTTATATAAGTATATATTCAGTTATATGTATATCATGAGTCCTTTATGAAAGACATAAATTGACATGAAAGCTTTCCGTAATATGCATGAACCGTATGTTTTCATTCATGTCATCACACCTTTTTAACGTCCTTATTTACTAGAATAATTGGAAAGCACTTTAAATCTGAAGTATTTAACACGAACACGCCTAGTAGCTAAAGTAATGTCATTCAATTTTTGCTTAAGGCCACGAGTTTCCAAAAGCTTACTTGATTCCTAAAAACCTAACGTTGACAAGAAGATATTTGCGAGGTTTTTGAAGATTTTTTGATAAAATACCCCCAATTTTCACTCAATTGTAAATAGAAATCAAGAGAACAATAGTCAGTATGTTAAACAAGCTGCCTATGTCGTTTATTTTATATGCATTTAATCATGTCGCTACAAATCAACCACGGAGCATTAGTTGATTTGTCAAAACGTGAAGATTTTGAAAAGAAGCAGTTCTGGACTACGTACTTTCTAATACCTTAAATCAATTTTTATTGTCATATCAAATTGGAATCAAAATTGAAAGACGTTCGGAGATCTTTGCATCTCCAATGATGAATTTCTTCCAATTTCAAGTTCGAACTCAATTCTGTGAGACATTTTCCCTATCCTATTATGTAATTTGTTGAGATTGAGGATGCTTCAAGCAGATATTTCCTCATAACTAATAAAATTACACAAAGCCGATTATCTCTCAAAATTGTCCCTTGAAATATTTTACAATTCAAAACTGAACATTTTCTCAACCGGATTGATTCTCTTTGTTCATTTTTTGTTGACATAAAAACAATAATCAATATGAAGAAGGGCAGAAAGATCAACTTGATAGGACTACTGATCAAGGTATTGACTATTGAAAAAATTATACTTTTGAAAAAAGAGAACTTTTCAACATGATGCAGGTAACTTATAAATCGCTCGGTGGAACTGTCTTTGGGAGAGAGAGAGAGCTACTGGTTTTCGATAGCGTAATTGGAATCTTTTTGAACAAATATTGACAAATAGTCCCAACAAATTCACAGATCCAAATACATATTAATTCATGTTCATAATAGTTGTTGTATGATCGTTCGGTTGTAAATACGCTCCATTGATAATCCCTTCGTTATTTTGCTGCTTTCAAAGGAACTTCTGATATCACTCACTACTAGGTAAAGCGGGTGAATAGTATTTTGCAAAAACCGCCATGCTTTTCTACACCTGTTCAACGCGCGTGTGCTAATCAAGGAACCGTTAAAGTAATCGACAAACGCCCGTATGTACCAAAACGGAATAAAAATTCTCTAGAATAGCCCTATTCCAAGATTAGTTATTCGCGAATAGAGTCATGCTTTGTACCAACATGGATTATTCGCAGAATAACTAGTCGGCCAATTTATTCCGACCTTGAGGCATGACACTACTGTAGCGTCAATAACTCTTGATCCTGCAGCTCTCCAATGAAGACGTCCACTGTGACGTCAATTAATCGCACTTCTGCAGCTCTCCATTAGACGGAAGGAAAGTTGAATATGATGACGGTAAAGGCGATCGCTAGAACAAGGAAAAACATGGACAGTCGCTCATTAATGACAATGGCAGACCGTAGACGCAACAGCAATTTCATAAGCACCGAGATTAATTTACTGTTATAATTACTTGAGAATGGTCACTACGTAGAAATTGAGGACAAGAAGATCGACGCCACAGCAATGAAAAAAGGAAGATACCTGGATATCTATATGGAATGAATTTAATGCCAGAAATGCTACTATAAGAGAGTTGGAGAACATCAAGAACTTATGGAAGATACTAAAACAGGAAAGCAAGAAGAAAGCGTCATTGAACAGCGATCTGCGGAAAACTGGTGGGGGGGGGAGGCAGGTACTAATGCTACCCTATCACCTAAGTCAATGCGGATATTGTCAATGCTGCCAATTGAACAAATTGAACCTCCATTTCACAGTCAATTCGATTCTGACACTTTGCCTAATATTCAGCCGGAAGTGAGTTAAGGAATTTCATATTGTACATTTTTTATTCATTTACCTAAAAGCATTTAACAATGAATGAAATGAGATAAACGAAATAGCATATTGCTGCGCAAAAGATGTGCTGCTGGTAGGATGCGAACCTACGATCCCAGGTTAACTAGACCTGTGGTCTACCAACTGAGCTACGATCCATTATAGTGGCATTTGTAAGCGAACTCATCTGTCTTCGACCCAGGGGTGGCGCCAGAGGGGTGTTCGGGGTGTCAATTGACATCCCGTCGGGGGTGTAATAAAGATAAGATGCATCATAGGGCTACAAATATGCCTTGCGATCATAATATTCCCCGAAAACATTTTTCTCAAATTCACCAACAGATATTTTCATCTAAACATCCAGATGAATTTGTCACAATTCTCTGATGGCTTTTAATTGGCTTAAATCCCTGGTAAATATTAAGGGATTAGATAGGACATCAGATTTATTAAAAAGATATGATGCATGTAAATCAACACTGCCAGATACTTATATTTTATGGTTATATAGACCTGAATCAGATTAATGCTAATTCAATCTTAACTTTCAGCTACAACTGAGTGGCCGACCTCTACTTTGAGGTGAATCCCAGGGAAATAGCCTCCCTGATGGGCGCCCCAGACCTATGCCCAAATTTCTTAAAACAAAGTGATTCAACCTTAAGTTTAATTTAGCGCAAGATTGTTGAACCGCCATTGAACATTAATGGGGAAATTTCCCTTAAAATGTGCGCAGAGATCACACTCATCCCCCATATACGTATATTATACTCCCACACCAATATCAGGACTAACTTAGATTGGTTGAGCATGATTTAGTTGAGATTTTTCTTACTTAAGTTAATGAAAAATTTGTGCAAGCCTAGTAGCCCTTACTTTTTTTAATATCACCGTACATCAGTATACTGACAGAGAATTTCATTTTCTTTCAGTTAAAGATTATTTTTCTGTTTAGCTGAATATTGAATTTCGTTGATTGACTTATGTCGAATATTCAACAAGATAATGAAAACATTTCAACATGAATTGCTCTGAATTATTTTGGAACATAGCTTCCATCGCTTCCATGATAATTGAATTTACACTCTACTCTTTTGCGACGATAACAGACTGCACTTAGGAGCAAGAGAAGATCGTTGACGATGCAACACTCGATGGTGTCAACAACAAAATGTGGGGGGGGGAGAATAGAAGTACCGACAACTTTAATATCAAATTCATCTGGAACTAAATGTGTAAGCGGCTAAAAATACAAACATTATTATTGATATCATTATTTAACACTGATCTTGATATTAGTGTCATGTTTCGTGTCAGTTACAGGCCACTATGAGGCCCTTACTAAGGCAAAGGCCTCTCACAGGAGCTCAAACATGTTCACACCCCATCGGGAAGATCCCTGGCGCCACCCTTATATTTACGTTTTTTCAGTCAGGGTCACTTCTAACTTTTAAAATCATGCTTTTCATTTCAGCTTCGTGAGATTGCTCGAGGAAGATGAGAAAGATATCGCTCCATCTACCTCGATCGAGGAGCTTGAACCGCGCCCGAAGAAGGCAAAGGTGGTGGAAAAAAGTGGATATTCCTAAAATGAATATGTACCAAAGTGAACTATTAAAGATGACAAAAAGTGAAGTCGAGCAGAGAATGATAAATCTCAAGCTGAAGGAAGCTTATTATAAAAAGAAAATTGACAGTTTACAATGAATTTCATTGAAATTTACATGCAATTATTAATTAGAGGTTCTATTGGATAATTGCATCTTTTTTCATTTCGTTGCAAAGAAGCAATAGATAATTAGATTCTCTCGATAGGCAGATGTTTCACTTTAATGATCCATGTATAACCTTGACTTTTATCATTTACATCACAATGTCCTGCTTCAAGAAACAAGCTGACAAATGCCGCTGTAAACGTCTGAAGTGAATAGCACATACATGTACATGTACTCGGGAATGATGACTGAAAGACTAATCCGGAAGTTCATACAGTAGACGCCGCTTATTAAAACACATCGGGACCGTCTTAAAGTGTTTTATTAAGTGAAGTTTTTATCAAACGAATGTGACTTAAAAGTGAATCTGTAAATGATGGTGGGTATAGTATAGGCCTACATGTACTGTAGTAAAATTTAATTTACGAATTATCTAGATATTCGATAGGAAACCCTTTATATGTATGTGCGTGCAATGTATTAACGATCAGAAAACTATCATTTGCAAAACATTTCCATGTAGTAGAAATTGCAATACAGTACTACTACATGTCCATTATCGGATTTTCGGTAAACTGCTCGATTAAACGAATGCATCCGGGTCCTATTTGAAACACTGTTCGATTGTAAGCTGTGTTAGAGCTTGCTGACGGATAAAGCTGCGCATTTCGCTTTCCATGGTCTCAATTTTACTGATGTCGGAATAAGCTTTTCTTTCAAGTCCTATTTTCAGAACTTTTAAAGCATTTCTCATTTCAGTGAATGTGGGGTTAGAATTTCATTTTCGCTATCAGACTCCTCCAGCTCATCATCACTAATTTTTACTAGCTCTGTTGGTTTGATGTTCTGTAGAATTTCACATAGAGTCTTTGAAAGAATTGTGTTCATGTAGTGTCATTCAAACCGGTAGTTAACATTCAAAAGAGACGATGTAAATGAAATTCTGTTTTTAATAAACGTGGTTTGTTTTTATCAGCTTCAGCGGAGATCTACATTGAAGCTTTAACAGCAAAAATTCCGGACCAAGCCAGCTGCTTTCATTAACCGAGTGCTTTTATTATCCGTGTTTTTAAAAAAGCGGCGTCTACTGTATAGAGTGGTTCTTATTTATTGAGGAGCTTGCTCGTGATGTTGATTCATTACTATTGCTCCCCTGCTTCTGCAATACAGTATTATACAGTGTTAAAAAAGTAACGCAAAATTTAATTGTTAAAAGTTTTATTCAATTCATAGATCATAATGAGAAGTGAGAACGTAGAAGACGATCAAAGAAGATGTTCAAAGTGTCCTCCGTCATTTAGAACACACTTCGCCATTCTGTCTCGCACAGACCTACACACTTTTCTGCAAAGAGTCACATCAATGGTCTGCAACTGTTCAGAAATAAGCAACCGCAGCTGGTCGAGAGAAGTTGGGTTGTGGGAGTAGACTATCTTTTAAAACACCCCACAAGAAAAAATCTGCTGGTGTCAAATCGGGCGACCTGGCTGGCCACTCGATTGGTCCCCTCCTACCAATCCACCTTCCGGGAAATTTTTCAAGGAAAGCTCGCACAGTGCTTGCGAAATTCGGGGGAGCACCGTCCTGCTGAAACATAACGTCATCGTCGTAGTTTGCTAAGCGAGGGATCAAAAAATGTTTAAGCATGTAAAGGTAAGACTGTCCGGTAACACTGCCATCAAAGAAATAGGGACCGATTATTCCAACAGAAGAAATACCACACCATACAGTCACTCCAGGCATATTGACGTCTTTTTCGATAATGTGATGCAGGTTGGTGTCATTCCAATAAATGCAGTTGTGCCGATTCAAATGACCATTTAATTTAAAGGTGGCCTCGTCTGACCAGATGATGTTATCAATACTTGCAGGATTTGCTCTGAACATTTCTTCAAAATTCTCACAACTTTGCATTCGCCTGTCTGGATCATCCTCATTGATGGCATGAAATAATCGAGGAATGTACGGCTTATATCCTAATTCTTTCAAGGTATTGAACACAGTCACGTGAGATACATTGTATTCTGAAGTATTGGATGTTTGACGTGCAATACGACGTGTTGACGTTGGAGTATTCGGTTCAATTTCTTGCAACACAACTCTTTGAAACTCTTTTGAGATTTGCATACAGATGGCCGACCAGAACGACCCTCATCAGCAACAGACCCGCTTTCTTCAAACTTGTGAATGAGTCTCATTATTGTTGAAACATGGGGAGGGCTCTCACCAGCCTGTCTTGCAACTTCAGATGCATTACATCCAGATGAATAATAATTTTTCACCAGATTTATTCTCTCTTTGATTGTGAAACGTCGAGCCATTAACGTAGAGCTATAGTTAATACGCAAAGCTGATTGACTGAACACGAGGAGTGACATTAGTAGATGAGTACAATTCAATGCTGGACAATCAATTTTGAAACTATGGCAGCGACTCGTGAAGTGGACGATTCTAAACATAAATGTGCTGCAAGTCTGGTAGTTTTGCAATATTTCTATGGTAGCTAGCTTTCTATGGTATCAGTTCCATTCAGTCGTTCTCGATTCAGTTGTTTGCTGACTATGATGAAAATTTTGCGTTACTTTTTAATACCCGGTACATATGAGTTTCGCAATTCAGTGAACAAAATTAGAGAAATTGAAAATTCCATTGAAACCTGTCGCCGATTTCGCACAGATCTGATAATTTCCTGCCGATCATACTCTTCATAACCAATCACTCCAGCCATAGTCGTGAAAATTGTGAGTTCCGATACCGCTATCCCAAGCTTTAAACCTACTACCTTGCAGGATTCAAATCTAGCGAATTAACACGATTAATCTAACACGATTTATTCCTCTTGTCACACTATTCGTCGTTGGTACAATAAACAAGCAGATATTCCGGAATAAAACAAATCTCGGACTAACTTTATTCCGAGAACTGGTTATTCCGCGTTGGTGCAAGAGGACTTTTATTCTCAATTCCTTCATTTATTCTCGGATTAGTACTTATTCCGCGTCGGTACATACGGCGGTAAGTGGAGAGAGTAACTTGATCACTGCCTTCGGCTTACGGCGGCTTCAATGAATACACTCGATGCAACATAGACTAGAATCATCGCATGATCGCAAAACAAACAACTTTCATCGAGTCACATCGTTTGAGGTCTCATCGAAATACCGCGGAAGTGCTGCGTTGCCCTCGCAGAGATGGTGGCTGAGCTTTGTAAAGGCAATTATGATTCTAGCAAATCAAAGTCACTGTTTTTCGGATTCCTTAACAGTGACGAAGAGAGAGATTGATCAGAAATCTCTTGGTATTTCAGATACATCTATAAAAATGTCCAATGCATAAACCAACCTGCTGCTTTGTCACGCAGCACCTTATCTCAGGCAGGGCTGAGGGACAGCTGAATATGACATGGGTGCTTCGAATTATTCACAACAACTTTGTTTACATTTATAAATTTCGAGTGTTTGCACTGTCTAAATGAACAAGAAATGGCTAAGGGAACTTTGGAGAAGTGGAGAACTGTGATGGAAGAAAGGGGTCTAAAAATCAGAGCATCAGACAAATTCAGTGATGAAGAAATCAGCATATAAAATCAACACCTGAATACGGTAAAGACGTTTAAGCATCTGGGATTAGTGATACAAAAGATGGGGAGTCGAATGCAGAAGTGGCCCATATAATTCAAATCGGATGGCAAAACTGGAGGAGACTTCAATGAGTGCCATGTGACAAGAGACTAGGAAGAAAAGGAATGTGTACAAGGTGGCAGTATAGGACCGCCAATGATGTATAGAACGTAGACGTGGAGAATAAAGAGGACTAAAGAAGCATCTGTTTCTAATGCTAGTGAGCTCGAGCTTCACAAATAGCCTGGTGACTTACGATACTTGTGTACGAATTCTTTTTTGCTTGGTTTGCACTAGCGGTATTTTCTCTGAATAAGTGGTCGATATACAGTTAATTAAGCCGAGTCACAAGTAGATTTAGGTAGTTGACCAAACGATGGGAGATCATGCCGATATTGAGCAAAGTAAAAAAGGTAGCTCCCATTTGTATTAGAGTCGAATTTCTATACAAGTTAAGTTTCTAAAACCGGACAAGTACTTCGGCATCTCGCGCCTTCAAAGGTCGATAGAACTAGGTGGAAGTAGATGGAACGTCCACCTAGTTGTATAAAAATATATAAAAAAATATAAAAAGATAACAGAGCAATTCAGAAGTAAACTGATATTGTATGAGATAAATAACAATAAATTATATATATATATAAATTCCAAAAAAGGTATATATAAATATATACATATATATATATATGCATATGTATATATATATATATATATATATATATATATATATATATATATATATATATATATATATATATATATATATATATATATATATGTATAATACGCTTTATTAGTAAAGATGAAAAATACAAACGATACAAAAGCGTCGTATCTTGCGCCCTATCGCTAGCTGGCGCACATGCTTCTGATCGTACAATAGGTCTGGCACAACACAATCTTCACATATAAACTGAAAAAAAGTCTTTCTATGACTTGTCCCCGCCTTTGTGGTTGCGTCGGATGCCACAGAAGAAGCTGTTGGGCCGGCTGAGGACATGACTCCTCCTCCTGAGATTTCCTGCAAGTGCTAGGTGTTCCTTGCGTAGCCTTTCACTTTGTGGTAGTAATCTGGCTGGTCGGTATAAGTCTGCGTTTGACACTCGTTGTGGCCAGTGCACGTTAAAAGAAGCCCTCAGTAGATGTGAATGTGTACATTCAATTCTGTCTCGAGTGTGCGAGTCACTGTCCAACGGATGGCGTTGTACAGTAAGACAGTCTCGATGGTTGCGGTGAAAAGTCTTGCGCGCAGTTCGTCGGATAGGTCCTCCGAAAAGATAACTGTTTGAAGTCTTCCAAATGCTGTCCATGCCAACCGCTTCCGGTGCATTAAGTCCTCTGCGCAGCTCGGCACTCGGTCGCCCAAGTGTGTGAAGCCCTGACAAGTGTTGAGGGGATTGTCATCGAAGTAAATATCAACATGAGGCCCTGGAAACAAATTACCTCAGTCTTGGTCGAGTTCACTTGCAGACCGACTCGACTGGCTGTCATCATTAAGCTGTTGAGCATCTCCTGCGCACCCACAGCAGTGGACGAGACGATTGCCAGGTCGTCAGCTTATCCATATACACAGATTCTATGTTCCGGCACTCTACTACCAATCCATCGCGCAAGTGGGAAACCCTTGTTGTCGTCTGGGATAGCCACACGTAGCACCCAGTCCAGTAGAAGCACGAAAAGGAAAGGGACAAGTGTATCGCCTTGTAGAACTCCCGACTTCGGCTTATTGGGTATCGCAATCATCAACGACTCGCGCCATTCTTTTGGTGTTTGATTGCCCTCTAAGACACCGTTCATGACAGGAACAATAGATGGCGACAGATGGCACTCGAAGTACTTCCACCGGAACCCCATCGAGTCTCATCGCCCTTCCACAACGTGTCTCCCACGCAGCCTTTAGCACCTCGTTCAGGGATATGGGACGACTGTCAAAATCTGCCGGTGAGGGCAGAGCCGTAGCGACCGGAAGTGGCAGAGTCATCGATTCAGTCGGCACAGCATTGACGACGCTTGTGAAGAACGCACGCATTACTTCTCTCCTAATTTCTGGAGCATCGCTTTGACGTTCAGCTTCGTGCGCGTCTTCCTGCCAGTGAGGCGGTTGACCACTCGCCTGGCTTTCAGCATTCCGGCGCCCCGAGTCAGTGTAGACATTGATATTACGCAGTTCGGTGTTAATAGATTTTTTCACCTGCTCGTTATAGATTTCCGCGAGACCTTTGCCTCGTTTGCTTCTTCAAACAGTCTTGAGCGACGCAGAGCCGAGACGCGTCTCCTTGCGTTCTGCACCTCGGGACTTGACTCCCAAACAGCGACGCCGTTTTGTGGGGGGTCAGTAACGGCACAGTCTCACTTGTTGCAGATCGGATGGCGGCGGCGACGTCACTGTACGACGATGCGAGTGCAGCACCTGCAGATTCCAATGAGCGCCCAAACACTGAGGTGAACATTGTCCGATAAGTTGTGTTTTGCAAGCAACCGAAGAAGCGTCGTGCTGTCAACTTAGGCGGTTTGAAGAGAGGTTCTGACAGATCGATTGTGCAGTGCTGCAGCTGGTGATCAGTGGCGAAACTATACGGCCTTAACGAATTGCAGTCCTTGATGCGACGTCGCTCTCGCTCCCTCAGGAAGACGTGATCCAGTTTAGCAAGTCCTATCCTCGCTTTTCGCCTGCCTAGCTGATTGCGCTTTGGCCTCTTCGGGCCGAAAAAATGTAGCCAATAGATAAGGTGACTTTCGGAATCTCGTGCCAGCGGAGATAAGTTGGTGTCGTAGAAAAAAGTTTGTGAAACACTCTGTGTTCGCATTTGCGGTGCCGACTGATCACGAGAGTGCACATGGCGTGTCGCAGTGCCTGACATTGTGATGGAGAGCGTTAGGAAAAACTGCGTACGTCGAAATCATTTTGAGAGCGCCATATTGAAAAAGAAAACAAATGGTACAAAATTGCAAGTGCAAAGGTTCTACGTCGAATTATGGGAAGTGGATGACGCAGTGATAATGGTCGTGAAGCGGGGATTCCGATGATATAAATCTGTACGATGATAAGGCTCGGTGATGGAAATTGCAGATGAAATTACACTTCGGCAAGGCGAGACAACGAGGTACGTCAGCACGCGCGCTCGCTAGCAGTGAATAACATAGAGCTTATAAATATAGGTCTACATGTACATGCATCACAAACACTTCGATAAGATCCTTCCTGAAATCTACCCGATGGACCTCCTAGCTAGCAGAAGAGGTGATAACAACAAATGCGTAAATAATTTGGATGTTAAAATCAGGATCCAAGATGTTGGCCTATACACCACGGAGGTTTACCATGAGGTTGATGAGTTCAGCTTCCTCATCATACTCACTTCATTCCTCACTCGTGGTGCTTATACATTGTTTTCACCGAAAGTAGTATGCCTTTGAACACTGGCTTAAGCATCTTTGCTGCCCAACTCATCAGGTTCGCTAGGATTTCATCTGATGCTTCCGCCTTCACATCAAGATCAAAGGGCATTTTCAATATCTTCAAGGATAGGGGTTACAAGGTTAGTTAATCCGTTACTTAATTCTTGCATAAAATCCTTCTTGAGGAATAGGTTCCTCGTTTATAAACTTTGGTTGTTTTTCACCTCGCCAAATACCTTCCATCATAGGTATGTTGGACTAGCAACCTATTCCAGATTCTTTCGTTTACTTTTGTTCTCTAAAAATCCTAAATTTAATTTTCGGTTAAGTTTTAGCTATGGAGAGGATGGAGTTTAGGGGCCGAAACCTTGCTTCATGCAGCCGCATGGTTCCTCCCTGATGACTCCATACATGGCAATCTTATTTTGCTTTCTTGGGTTTCTTGATTTTCACTATTTGTAATTTTTAGCTGGCTTCTCGTGAGGTCCATGACGAACTCTCTTTTTAGTTCTTAGATTGTAAAATAAAATTGATTATAAGTTATAATTTATTTCCCTTTCCGTTTTAAGTTAGGTCGGCTAGCCTTTATATGTATTTCGGTTCCGACTCTATACTGGGATCGGCTACTCTATGTTATTAGTATTAATTTATATTCACACGCTTTTGACTTTAAGTTACCTCATTATTTACATAATTCTCCACTACGGCAGTTGTTTAAATTTGGCATCTTCCGTTTCCTGGATCCTTCGAATTTTTTACCGTGTCGTGTTTTTAATTCAATTGGTCATCATGATATGACAAGCTTAAAATTACATATATAACATAGAGGCATAGATTGCTTGCAAATGACTTATGTGACAATTACCTGAAGATAGCTATAGAAAATAGCTGAAATTAATCGACCGCGAGAAAATAAAGTTCATTCCATCACTAGAATTTGGATCTTTCCAGATAAGATTCAAATTATCATTGTATGATGTGCATCATCAAATTATACCCTCTACATGTCAACACCTACTTACAGGAAGGTTTATAAACTATGACAAAATTCACCTTCATTCGTGTTGTCCATGCTTTGATTCATAAATGATTGTTTTCCCATTAGCCGTCACTGTATTTCCTCGTGAAATCGGCATATTCATTCACTGCAAGCGCCGCCTACAGTAGTGCAGAGTGCAGACAGTGTTTATTTGATGACCGCGAGCTGACGTTTAAGAGTCTGGAGCAATGAGCACGACAAATTGTCATCAATATTTTATTTCAGTGAGTGTCCCAAGACCCAGCGAGGGTACTTCCATTCCTTCCCCCTCCCCCACATTTTGCAATGTTTCCAATTTCATCAAATTTCGTCATTCTTAGTCACATTGGATTTAGAATAGACTTGATCTGTCACTGAGTGACAGCACAACACCACTAAGAAGTCTTACTTGACCCTTGGGATGAGGGATTGGTACCTTGGATACTCAGGTAGAATACAAGATACAACTGTGCTGTGATCATGAACTTCGTGGGATTGTTGTCGGCACTGAAGCTATAGTGAACGGCAAAGCAAGTGTTGGCAGTGTTGGATTTGAGGGGAGGGAAAGTGGGAAGCTCCCCTTCACTGCCTCGTCTCATCCGCGGCAGTGGAGAAACACCTTCCTTCCGTAAGGGGGAAGAATATTTCCGGTAGATCGGCCGTACATTGCCACAACCAGATTGATAGAGCATCCATTTATAATTTTTGTGAATATGAGTCTCACGACTCTTCATAAACTTAAGTGTCTAATCATCAATAATTGACTTTCATTGTTCTGAAAGATGACAAATGAATTCGAGAAGCAGAAAATGCCTAATGGAATAATTAAGGGTAACGAAACCATAAAAAAGAGTGGAATCCAGAATGCTATCTTGTTTCCTTCAGGGTCTTGTCGACAATGCTCACATGGTATTTGATTCATGTTAATGTAATAATTCACAATCCATCATATAACTCACAATCCAATTCAAAATTCCTCACAATCCAGAAAATCAGGTTTGAGAACATTGCTTGCCCTTCACTCTGTGAATATTGATGGAAGTCCGATCTTTGTGAATTCATTATCATAGGTCTAATTGCAATAAATTAGAGAATGATCCTCACGGGCGTTCTAAGTTCGAGGATGAGGATGGTACTATAAGAATTGATGTCCTCTTTCTTTTGATCATCACTTTTTCCGGCTTTAGTTACGACGTTGACCCAAAAACTTCCCCCCTACCGCTATTAAGCTCAAATCCAACACTGAGTGCTGGGAATTTTCTACAAACCAGAGGAATTTTACACACTCAACCTTTTGCGACGGTAATGAGACTCCACTTAGGAGAAAGAGAAGATCACTGACGATACAACACTCTAGGGTGTCAACAGCAAAACTGTGGGGGGTGGGAGAATAGAAGTACTCCCAGCGGGAGTGTTGCTGTACCTACGTCAATCAAAATTTATCTTGTGCAGTTAGCTTATCAAACAATTTTCCACGATCCACTGTCACATGTTCGGGTATTGGCCCTCAAGTTGCATTGAAATCCATTACTTATTGCATCTCTAAGCTCCACGAGTTTTATTAACTATCCCATGCAGTGAAATTATTCATGATCTGGAATAATTTTATGAAAAATAGGTTAAGGAATGCACACCGCTTCCAAAATTCACACAGGCTAGAATATATTATTCTGGAAACTTTGAGATTAAGTAGTGTTTGAACTACCTGTATAAGTTGCCGGCAATCATTTTTTAAGTGTTTAAAGAACAGTTCCCAGTAGTTATATCACAAAGCATACACGTAGATACTTTCAAATTATGTTGTATTTACATGCTCTCTTGATGTCGTAATGATTGACAAAGATGTTTATTCTAGACTGAATGTCATCAACGATCCACCAACGGTCTAATTAAATTAAGCGGACTGCCGGCCGGCTGGCCGGAACGGCGGCCGGCGTTACTAAAACCGGCCGTTTCGTGTATCACCTGGTACGTATCACCGTTGACGTCATCCCGAGCATTAGACAAGCGAATATCTCATAAGGCAAATCGTTGCAGAGTGCCGGATACTGATAGAAGTGACAGATTCTACAGTCTTCAAAGATGTCATTGGATATTATACAGAGGCATTTCCAATTTAAAGCGATACCTGACATCTTGTATGAAGGATTGTGTAGATCGAACCCGCTAGTTAGTTTTGTGATGATGTGAATTATCATGACGAAGTAACTTATCATCACCTCATCCCACCCTTTTCGCATTATTGGCAAATGTACAGGTATTCACTTAGGCAGCAAAACATGTCACTGAAATTTCACTATCTCAGATCGATGAAGTTTCACAGAGATGAAGTTTTATCACTCTGTCAACTATTTAAATTGATGGAGTCTGCATGATATGCACTGTATAAACACTTTAATTAGAAAATGCAAAAAGTAATGAACTCGAAATGCTTCGACCAAAATGAGTCTTAAGTAGACATTCCTGAATCAGGAAATGCAAAATCAGTGCAAAGATGTAAGCAATCAACCGCAATCATATTCATAATTCTGAAAATGAAATTTTATGAGAACCTCTGAATTTGAGTGATTATTTAACTTTCCATTGAAATCATAATGTTTCATGACAGGTTTCAATGAAAATATAGACCAAAGAAAATAGACACCAAGTAAGAGCGGAACAAGTACTGAAGCATTGCAGAATGAGTGCAGAATGTGACACATAAGAATAAATCTAAAAGTGTATGCATATAGGATTATGAACTTAATCGTAGATATCATAAAGTTAGTAGTTAACTTAAGTTTTTAATTAAGTTATTTAATTTAATTTTTTCATAATTAATTTTTTTTATTAAGCATTTTAAGTTTTCATTTGTAGGATGTCAATAGTATCAGGAACAACATAAAGGAATCCATTGCTAAATTATTGATGATATTATTTATGCCAAATACCTGCTTAATAATATGGATGTACCAAAATTGTTGAAAATACTATGATACTCGGGAATATAAAATATCGCAGAATATCAGAAAATTCATGATTTAGGCCTACAAATGTTTTACGATAATCCAGCCCTCAGTCCGCATAGTAATGTCAATGTCTAGCAACTCACATGCCGGCATTGCACTCATGTCTTCCTTCATTTTTTTACAAGTACATGATCTAAGGTTGATTACAATGGGTTGGGTTCCGGGAAAATAGACTATGCTTGTAGCGTTTAAATTACCGCTTTCCGCTTCCCCAAGTGTTTTTCGCGAGCTTCCGGGTACTTTGCTCGAATTCAGGCAGACCTGAAGACAAGCGAAGTACCCGGAAGCTCGCGTATCATGAAATTTCGAATCCGAGATTGGTTTTCTGAAGTATCAGATGTTTACAAATTACATGGATCTCGCAGAGGAGGAAATGTTTCGCATTAAGTTTGCACTCATATCTCTGCTAAGAGTTTTGCGGATTTAACTATTTAAATAGTGGCTTCCAGAAGAGTTTATTCGTCTCCCTTTTTACGGTTGGGGGAGGGGAAATAGGTAACACGCATTTCTGATATATTTTTAGATCTGTAAATTAGATTAGTGGTGAATATATCATAAAACCGATGCTGCAGTACTCAGTTTTCCGAGTTATCTTTTCGGTCAGAAAAATTGAAATTTCTGCTTTCAGAAGGTTCCATATTCCTGCTCGGATAATTATTACAAAGTTTAACTCTAACACGATCAATCATGATCATTACTATTCAATCATATCACAAAATCTTTGGACCGGAAAGTGAAACAGAAGGAATGGAAGCTCAGCAACACCGTCCTTGCACTGATAAATTACTCGTGTTTGTGCTCTAGAGGCTATTACCAAAGCCAACAGAACCGTTGAATGCAACGTAACTTCATCAATAAAAACTGAAATATCAGAATGTAAACAAACCTTCAAGCGATATGACAAACTAAATTTTAACATTGAAAGGTCGACCCACGCGAACAATATCCTTGTCGTAAAGTGTTCGCTCTGCGTTTGGGATACTTGTGGTCGTACCTTGGCCGAATCAAACCTAAGACTTTTAAAAGTAGCACACTTTGCACTCTTGCTAAACACTCAATACAAAAGAAATTGAGTGGATAAAAAAAACTCGGGCACATGGAGGAAAGGCGTGCTTTTGAGTATAGACAATGTTCACTTATTTTATTTATATTTATCCAGTTGACCATTTGATCCATGGATCCATTTGACGATCTCAACATGAAGAAAAGAAGTCAAAGATCAGCACTTTATCTTGCGAATTTTCTGCATTGAATGAAACATTGAACATGAATGAAACATAAAGTTTGTCGATATTGCTCATTGAAACATTGAATGAAACATAAAGTTTGCCGATATTGCTTTCTCCGGCGCTGTAATTGGTGCGTTGGACGTGTCAGGGAAGTGATCTAATTAAGGTTTCACTAAACATTGAAAAATAAATTCCTCTATGTTTTACTTTCTACACTCCATAAACAATAGCGTTGTTAGCTTGCACTTACATAAATTTTATTTAATCGATGCGCACATACGACGCTTTCAATCCACAGGTACAGCCTCGTAATGATATCATTAGATACTCTGATACATTTATCAAGTTACAATCAGAATTCGAGAGTGTGATTCATCCTTGACTGATAATAGCGCTTTCATATTGCGTTTCTTGAAATTTGTCACAAAAAAGAGTATCTAGGCACGGGAACATACGTGCATGATGATATCAGCCACTCACACTTGGCTTGATCTCTAGCAGGAAACAATAGACACTTGTCCACATACCGCATCAAAAGCACCGAGTGCTACGATGTTTGCAGACACGTTTTCATAAACTTTACACGTGTAGACTGGTCAACATGCATCACGAAGATGTAAGTGGTTCCTAACTAATTTCCAAACATGAAATACAGTTCAGTTCTACTGTGCACCTGAATGTCACACACACTATGATTCCACAGTGTACCATGTACATGTAGTAAATGCTTTAGACAATGAACAAAAGTTTTGGGTTTTTTATTCATATATAGAGCCATCTTCGCATCATTATACATGTATCACTTTTTCACAGAGAATGGGACAGAGATGTATAGAGTTACAAGATCGGGAATCAGACGGTTGTATTCGGTGCCGGGTGTGGTTAACACATACATGTAACAGATGCATGTATGTAATTCCATCACCAAGTAATGTATAGTTTGTAGTTATCAAATAAATTATTGTACTATGTGAATGCGTGCTTGCGTTGTTGGAAATCCTACATTCAGCATTAATACAGGTGAATTCTGTCTTCGTTTTCCTGTTTCAAATTTCATCAACTGGCTAGAAAACACCAAAGAAAAATCTCAGAGCATCTTGGAGTCCATGCATAATGCTGTCTCAGTTACTGAAAATCGTTTATTTGATATCTCTTATTCTTCTGATTAGCATTGAGAAATAATATATCAGTAAAGACTATGAATTACTGCAATGAGAGATCTGAGATCTTGAAAGAAGATGCATTATTCTATCACAGACTTCTACTGTAATTGTAATTAGAATTACAATTACGCATTTGAAATTACTGTAATTTTTGCCATTATTTCGCATATAGCATAAATGAATTTAGATTTATATTGTGGTCAACATTTGCTGATTCAATTCTGTTCTGTCGTCACGAGTTTGAACTGGTCCGAACGTTTCTGCTAGGGCTTGATAGCCAATGAACGAGTCCGGTTCGGGCCAGGTGCAGATTTCATTCTTCGGTCCGCACCCATGATTTTCAGTACAAAGACCCAATCAGCTGGCCGTTTCATTTGAAGCTATGAACCATAATTATGATGATAGTGTCGCATGCATTGCAAGAAAAATTGAGAATCGATGCATTTTCGACGTCCATTTCAGGAATTATCAAAAAATGAAATCAATCAAATTAGCAAAGGCTACCCTTCGGCGAAGCACAATTAATAATGAATTAAATCACAAATCGCACTTAAAGTGAAACCAATGTGAAAAATAAGAATGAAACACAAATGTAAATGCTGATAATATTCAAATGATAGGTAATGAAATAAAGGCCTGTGTAAATATAAGTAGAGTGAGAAAAAGTTTTTAAAACTTACACGAGAACTCCTGCTAGTCTGCCACACTGTATGTTGGGCAGTGTACTGCGGAATTTTCTTATATTGACAAAACTTAATCTGCAGGTCTGGTCGCCCAGATGCTTGCACATGTCAACTGCGTCAGAATGAAATTTAATGCTTTGATTGAGGAGAAGATGAAGTAGAAGATAACGATAAGAGAAAAGAATTTGATCCCTCAAAAGTCACGAGTTTGAACCGGTTCGAACGTTTCTGCTAGGGCCTGATAGCTCAAGATAGTTCTGTAGACGAATATTGTCAGAACAAGAAAATCAATCAACGAAAGTATTATTCAAAATGACAACTGCTCACGGAAAAGAGAGCTCCTCCTTCTCTTTTTGACACAATGTTTGAAAAATCCTGTCACATAGAGAATAGTAAAGGACACCGTGACTGTACCGGTTGTTTTGGGTTATCAACAATTTTAAAAAAAGCTACAAAATTGCGAATTCATGTCTACCATGTAAGTTATGGAATGAACCATAAAGACAGGATGAGTCGCCATAAATTTTGAAATGTGCCGTCTCTGCAAGATTTCTAAAACAAACTCATTATGTGAGGTCCAACGAACACAGGCGAGCAGTACTAATCACAGCACGACTGGAATGAAACCGTTTTAGATCTGCATCAATAGAGACCGATAAAGAAATGGCCTTGAAGAATTTTAGCGCATATACGGTCAGACGCGCATCGAATTACAAGCTCAGTTTGCTCGTCCCACTTCAAATCGTCAATGGATGGACACCCAGGATCTTAACATGAGTCACTGCAGCGATTTCTGACATCAATGCCGGTCGATAAATCCTTGTTCTGGATATGCAAAGGAAATTACTTTAGGGGGAAAATTATGCGCGTGGGCCAGGGATGCTCATATACTAATCATTGATAATATTAGCGAACACTCGTTATGTTGGACATGATTCGCAAACTAAGTAAATGAGACTCGATTGCAACCGCAGAATAAAAGAAATGTCAAGCTCAGACGGACGTCAAGGGAAATTATCTTAAAATTCGGCAGCTTGGGTCCTAAACTTTAGGCCGGGCCCGCTCTCCACTCTAATAACCTCTTAACTTTTCCTGAACATAAGCATTAATACTCTGTTATCACCTCCTTCAATTCACTCACATTGTAATTTGCGCATTTCTACTCAAATGCCTCCGACGAGTTCAGTAGGCATCAATCTATTCAGAGGATGTAGCACTCCAATCCAAGTCAAAGGAAACGATAGCAGTTAACAATATATCATAAAATGGAGTGGCTATTATCATCTGTTTCTAACATCGTAGAAGTTGAAGTGACAGCTGACAAAGAGCCTTAGATTTTTAATACAGTGATGACATTTTTAGAGCCTAGATTTATGATAATCATGAAGTTGCTGGATTGTATCAGCAGGTTCAACATTGAGTGTAATTTGATATGATTAGCAATTTTCTATTTCCAGGCACGAAAACGTGTAGCGTAAATGACAGGATGACTACATTAACGAAATGATTTACGACATTCGTGATTTTTGCTTTTGATTTTTGCTTTTGTTTTCACTTTTTCAACTTAAATTTTTGAACTTCGAATTTAAAATTCGTTTTTTCACGTCCAATGTAATGGACGACATCATAGCACACGCTTCAAATTTTATGTCCTGTAATTTTGCGTTCATCACATGTTGACAAAATCAACTGTGCAATTCATTAATACGAACAATCAAATGAATATTTAACTGCATGAATGAAGCAAACATGTGTGAAGTCAACAGAGTCCAAAATAAACACTGGATGTCATCTACCGAATTTCATCAATCGCCATTGTGTTCAATTTCAAATTATGAACGTCAAGAATGTTTTTTAGCTGTCGACCCTCTGTGATAAAAACATTTTTATCTCTAGAAGCAAATGAAAAGATAAGAGTAGAGAAATTCCGAAGAATCTTGCTTGAATCTAAAAATGAATTGTCTCAAGAATTCAATTTAGGACTTTTTTCTTTACAATGTTTTCCGTTCAATGTTTCATGAGAGAAAATTACGTGAATTCAGATGATTAAAAAAAGGTCTAACCTAAACATTGCTTGAAATGTATGTTATCTTCCATAACTGTATACCTTACTTAACCTGTTCACAGGATTTTAGGCGGCCGACCAGTCAAATTGTGGGAAACCAGTTTTAAGATATGCACATATCAGCGCTTCTAAATCAACTACATTGTGGATATACCAACGTGATTGACGACGACAACAATTTACATGGTGAAGTTAGATTTAGTGAGTGCATCAGACTATTCCTACAGAATTAGCCATTTAGAGCTGCTTCTTGTTACGACAGCAAAGTCGTCGTCGTCTCAGCATACTTTCGTCAGAGCGTCGCTGCTCGCACGGCTTCACGAAATCCTCTTCTGTCCATCGCCTCTCTTCCCGCCTTCGCCATTGATCCGAACGTGTCGATGATGGTCTTCTCCCAACGATATCGAGATCTTCCTCTCCGCCCCACTCTTCTCGAGACCTTGGTGACGCCATATATGTCCAAAGTAGGTCTCTTTACGTATTGTAAGAGCCAGTTAGTCGTCACTCTTAGCTTCGCTCGGACACTTTCATTTGTTTGCCGTTGCACCCATCGTACACGTAAAATCTTTCGATAGCACTTGTCTTCGAAAGCTGCAATGTTCTTCTCATCTGCTTTCCGATGTGCCCAGGTCTCGCACACATACGTAGCTACAAGGAAAACACAAACTTTCAGTACTTCAAGCTTTGTCTGCTTATCTTGTCATTGCCACAGATTCTTCATTCCATTTAGAGCTTTCATTCCCATCATTAGCCGACACTTAATTTCTGTCCCGTTATCTCTATTGTTCTCAACTCGTGCTCCGAGGTACTGGAAGTGTTCTAACTCTTCGAGCCTTGCACCATCACCTTTATCCTCGTCAAGTTACTTCTATTAATGTCTTCGTCTGCTACAGTCATCAACCTGGTCTTTCGTTCATTTATCTTCAAACCTTGTAGCCTACACTGCTCTTCTCCTGCATGTCTTCAACGAAGCAGTTTAAACAGTTCCTTGTCTTTGAAATTGATGCTGCATCGTCTGCGTAACGGAGATCATTCTCCTGCACTCAAGAGATCACATCTTCTGCTCGATCTTCATCCATCACTTCTTGCATAATTCTTTCCGTGTGAATGTTGAACAGTGCAGGCTAAAGAATACAGCCTCTGGATCTCAAACCATTCTGTTGTTCCACATTCCAGCCTGACCTCTGGTTGTTGGTCTTCGTACAGAGCTCTCATCAGCTTTACCACTTGCGGAGGGAAACCCGTTCTGAGCATGGCGGACCATCTAATATTGTCGAAGGCTCTTGAAAAGTCGACAAAACACAGGTACAAATCTTATTGCATCTCCTGACATTTACGAATCAGCATTTGTAGATAAAAAATATGGTCTCTCGTTCCACGATGCTCCATGAAACCAGCCTGAGCCATAGAGAATCCTTTTTCGGCTTTTCCAGCTTTTTCGCCAATCTGCCCAAAATACGTTTAAGCATGATCCTATTCGCGAGACAGATCAGTGAAATCGTTCGATAGTTCTCACACCTTTGCAGAGCACGTAAGCTAGTATATTTAGTACATGTACCACCATTGGAGAAAAAACTGCTCAGCTATAAAGTTAAATTATTCATCATAACAAAAAATACAACATGACTCCATGTAGGAAATATTGTTGCCGATCGCCCCCGCTCACTAGTGAATATCTGTTTGGAATACTTCGCAATATCTCAAATACGATACTTAGCGAACACGACAGTCATGAGTGATGTAGAAGAAATGTAACAAATTACTAATTATCGAATGCCACCTACTCACCTACTCTCGATAAATTATGATGCCAACTTATCACAAGATCTCCGTCTAATTATTACATTCCACTAAAATTCTAGACGTATTTGTTGCGTGCGCAAGCATATGCATATATTTTTAATTTCTCCTATGACAAGAACGAGATTCAGTGTCTTGATAACTACCAGTGAATGCAATGATCTTAAGGTGACAGCCACCAAGGCTTCCTAATGGTTCTCATGGGCTTGAATTTTCAAGGCCGGCCAAGACTCGTCTCATGAGGAATGCTCTTGCCCTGGGCAGGCCCAGTCGACCCTTGCAATTATGCCATAGGCCTAGGATTGTACGTATTGCGTACACAATGCATAAGAATTCATGGCTGATTTTTCGCAATACATGCATCTGATATTCAAGAATGATGAATTTCAGTTACATTTCCATCATAATCTGTGAATCGTCTGCAAAATGCAAACTTTGATTGTAGATAGCGAAGCGTTAGGCATATGCAATTTTGAAGGAAAATTGATTTGACATGTTTCAAATTACGGAAACCCGGTTGATATAGGGCTAATACCCAAATTCACCCAGTCAATTCTTATCGGCATGTTTCTAAATTAAAGCACAAATGAATACAATTTTGAGACTCATAAATTTTTGTGCAAGTTTAGTGTATTTAACTGTCTGCAGCAGATTAATAGAGAAAGTATGTCGTTGATATAGGTTCGGAACCCAATAAGTCCGAGAGCAACAGCACTTGTAAATATTATTTGTATGTATATTTTTGGCTAAGCTAAGGGAAGGTCACATTTTTAGCTGTACATATGCTGTGAATAGGATAATTTTGTAAATGCAGACTGTTAAGAGTTGCATAGAAAATTCTATTTACATAATGCCTCGGCATAATTTTTGGACATTTCAAAATATCGTAGACAATTTTTTCAAATGCAGAAAATGAGTATAAACATGTAAAGTAGTCTAAACACAATCCTCTGATGCAAAATTATCATGATCAAAGTCTGCTTCAAATGATGTTAAGGGTTTTTCAGCAAAGCCGCGGAAATATAGTGGTCTGATAGTTAAAAGGTCTTTGTATCAAAGAACTTTGGAAGTCTGAAGCTTACGTCAGACAAGCTTTCAGCTGAAAATTACAATTTAGTTATTATGTGAGTATTTCAGATAACTAATATTAATTAGACACGAGCATCCACTTTCTAGCGATGATCTAATATTTTTCTACACGATGAATACTTTTCGACTACAGAAAAATTCCTTGAACGTTTTGAAATTTGAAACCGCTAAATTTTGCTTCCATCAGAATATTTTGGACAGCTTGACAAAATCCTTTACTGGACTTTGGTCGCATTTTTTCTCCTCCCGATTTTTTGGCGTTTTGGGCTTGACCTTTTTCTAGGTCGTCTATATTTTGAACCTGAAGAATCTGTATCAGCATCTTCATCTGATGCTATAGAAATGATCACCTTTCCACAAAATATGCATTGTACACTCATCGTGTAAGGTCTGTGTCTTATTCTTCCAAATAAAAATGGAACTGACTGTTGAAGATATTATGATTCTTGTATGTTATCCGCCCCGTAGCTCGTCATTTATTTTGGGTTGACGAGGGAAAGAATCAAAAAAATCCTTTTTTGGTATTCCATGTTTTGTCCCGCCTATGAATATTGTATTTTCACTCTCGGCGTTAGAACAGCAGCATCAGATAACTAATCAAGAATCAAAATTCACGAATTTTATTGTTGGAGAGCTAATATTTAGTGTTCATATCTCGATGACAAAGTAGATTGAAGTTTCTGTGATCTATTAGTTTTGATAATTTATCCTTGTTTTCTATTTACGATGTGCATGTACAAGTACATGTATGAGATCCACTTAGCTGTCTAATTCTATCAGTAGACTCAATTTAGACTCTTAGTCAAGCACCTCTACTATAGTATACGTTACAGTAAATGTATTTGTCTTAGCACATTTCTTGATCATCAGTTAGGCCCACGGATCCATTGTACATGTGTGCGTACCTTCTATATCTATCAGTATGATGTGCTGTATAGATACGAGTATGTATCTGTTTAACGAATTGACCGGTAGATTGGCCAGTCGGGTGCCGGTCGAATCGTTTGACTGGCCGGTCAGGTCGTGTCATAAAAATCTCGACCGGTTCCATCTTTGGTCTATAATGCTATGTGAAAGTTTCAAATGCGATATCGCACAACTTCGTGCTCCCAACCGGCAGGTCTGTACTTTGGGATTTGCGTGACCTATGTAACGACACCTATGCGTGAATGATTCAAAACTTCGGTTTTCTTACTTTATTGCTGCATGCATGGTGATAAAGTTGTGAAAATTTATAATTTGAGTTGAATCTCCTCTTGACTATATACATAAAAAACACTTGTCGATTGCCATTGGATTCCGCATCATGCATCAAAAAAACAATCATATTAAGAAACTGCAATGGGCAAGTAGTCCAAGTGCGTGATAGACATTTTTTATCATACGAAACGAAAACGTATTCCTATCGTCTTTCTGGAACAGATCCCGAAAGCAGGTCTACGTTTCAGTATGCAGCTTACGTCCTACGTTTGGTAGGTCTATCTAGTACAAGACGCAGTCTGCTTAGTCATCTCAAAACTTCAGATGAAAACCGAAAAAACAAACCAAAGATGGTGGTTCAAACGCAACGAAGCAGAAGTCTAGTTGTAAAAGCTCTGGAAGTCTTTGAATGGGATTTCAGACCGCCATAACCATTGTCTTGGCAGCCTCGACCTTGAAAATTCAATTGAAAGCATTCCGCAACCGGAAAATGTATAGGGGGAGGAAATGAAACAGACATGATGAAACAGAAATACAAATACAAATACAAAGTAGATAATGAAATCTTCGATTGCACTAATTGTTCGCTTTATAATCCGATGTATATGCTCGTATTTCATGTTTTCAAAAAGCAGCTTACAAAAGGGATATTAGATGTTGACCATTCAATACCCAAATGAATAAACATTGCATAAATATTCTGATTATATGTACACAGTAATACGAAGCTCATCAAAGCAATTTGCCACAGGTGACCACACCCTGTCCGGTTCCTCATTCGCGTGCTCAAACAATGACGAACTAGGATGTGCTTTCTGTGACTTTACCTTGCTAGTCATTGCATTTTCAATGTACCAACTGTACAGTACATTTAATAATCAGATAATAAATATGAAAATCATTCTGTATACATATTGTACTTCTTATTAAGTCAATCAAGCTCATAATTGATCTATTGTACATTCCAACTTCCGTTTTCGGTCTACTATGTCAGAGTTATTTGTGCTACTTCACGTACGTGTATGTCATGTCCTTGTTTGATCTTTAATGACATTTCTCATGTGATGACCGTGTGATAAGTGTGTCTTTGAGCTAGCTCGTAGGGTTAGGGTAATAATTTAACGTTCATAGTTACCAATACAAAAGCTCAAATCGATCTGAAAATGTGCGAAGCTTGTTGATTCTTTAGGAATGTGAAATGTCAGTGCAGTCAAACCAAACCATTAAGGATCTTGGTCTTGATTGAGAGCAGTTGTGAGTATTCAACTGTTTATAAAAACTGAAGATTTATCAGACAATTGTTCGAAATCGCAAAATAACACGTAAATTACATCTAGGTACTAAGTTAAATCAATGAATTTCGACATAATTCATGGGCACGCATGCTGAAGTTGAAATTACCGTATTTCCTCTATTAAGAGCCCTACCTCTATTAAGCGCCCCTCTCTAATAAGAGCCTCCATCCAAATTGAAGAAGTTAATAAGCGCCCCCTCTCTATTTAGGGCCCCAGAGTATTAAATAGCGATAAAATGGCATTATATATCGTCCAAGAAGATAACTACCGGTATTTGTAGCAATTTCTCAATTCTACGTGCCCCAAAACATGACAAAGAGCAGTACCGGTATATAGAATATCAAATAAGACAGCATATACAAGGTCAAAAAGTCACTATTTCGAGCAGTTTCTCAATTCGATGTGCTCCATCAGAAGATCTATCAAGCTGTTTAACTATCCTTCGTTGTGGCAGGGATGAATTCGCCTCCACCTGAGTGCGCGTACGTGTCTTCATGCAGTCATTAAAAATAGCTTGCGCTCTCTCACGTACAAGGCCATTATGAATTCAAAGAAATTGAGAACTTTACTGTGGAAGATAAACTTCGTGCGATCGATACTGCCAAACTCAAATCGAAACATACTGCAGCTGGAGTCCATCAAGTCTGCCCGAAAAGAATACGAGAGTGGTGTAAGCAGGAGAACCAACTAAGATCGGTAGTCAACAAGAAGAAGGTAAAGCGACTATCAGGTGGCGGGAGACCACTTAAGTGCCAACATGTGGAAAATGAATTGATCAAGTGGATTCAAAATCAACGAAAACAAAGTTTGCGTGTAAGTCAAATGATGGTCCAAAAGAATGCACAGGCTCTGTTCGAACAGACAAATAATGCAGAAAAAGACGGAACGTTTGTGGCCAGTAATGGATGGCTGGAAAAATTTATGGCTAGAAACCATCTGAGCCTCCGTAAAAGGACAACGATTGCACAGAAAACTCCTGAGGATATCTCCAATAAGACTATCAGCTACTTATTGTTTGTGGAGGGTCTTAGAAGATATTGTGCATATTCTAATTCATCAATTGGTGCTGCTGACGAGACGGCGGTCTGGATCGACCCAACTGAAGACCACACGATCGGCCAGGTTGGGAGTAAGACAGTGAGTCTGCTCAGTACCGGTAACCATAAAGCCAAATTTACTGTTCTTCTCGCAGCAATGGGAGATGGAAAGAAAGTCCCTGCAGAATTGAAGGATTTCAAAAATGCGGTGATTAGAGCAAGTGATAATGGATGGATGAACGAAGCACTGACATTGGAGTGGTTGACCAAGTGCTGGGGAAGTTTAGCATTCGGCCGTCGACTTCTGGCTTGGGATTCCTTGCGCTGTCACAAGACCAGTCAAGGCGGCAGTCAGCAAAATGAGAACGGACATGGCCATGATTCCGGGCGGATGTACAGGCATACTCCAGGCACCAGACGTATCATGGAATAAGCCGTTTAAAGCTGCATATGTGAAGTTATACGAAGATTGGCTCTGTGTTACTGGATCATCAAGAGAAAATCGAACAAAGGCTGGAAATGCACGAGCTCCCAGCAAGCTGCTAGTGTGTCAATGGGTGGTGGACGCATGGAGAAGCATCTCAAAGGAGATTATTCAAAAGTCGTTCAGAGTGTGTGGATTGACGACTAAACTCGACGGATCCCAGGACGAGGAGATTGTGGCGGTCAGAGAATTGGGAATTCTTGATCAACTAAAAACAGCGCGTGAGTCGACAGTACCTTATGACATCGAAGAAGATGTGAGCTGCAGTGACGATAGTGTAATCGCAGACTTGGACGCTGAGAGTAAGCCTAAATCTGTATAACTGATGACGTTAGTTTGTTTGTATGTCTGAGTTTCTGCCATATTGTTTTGAATTGAAAGTTTTTCATTAGCTGAAAATTTATCTTTTCACAGTAGTAAGCAAGTGACAAACACTCGACCGGCGCCCCCCCCTCTGGAACGGCAGAGTGTCGTGGTCGGCCGCCGTGGTGCTTCGGGTCTGAGGCCCCCCCCCTCTGGAACGACAGAGTCTGTCGTGGTGCGCCGGCCAGGTGGGTTCACAACATGTTCGCTGACTCCCCCCCCCCTCTGCAACGACAGAGTGTGAGACTCGGATGTGTTGGTCTCGTATGGGTTGACGTGACCGACCGCCTAGGTTGACGTGGCCGACCGCCTAGGTTGACGTGGGCGACCGTCTAAGTTGACGTGGGCGACCGTCTAGGTTGTCGTGGATGGTGAAATGGCTGCCAGATTCGGATTCAGCGTAAAATTCTGCATCGGTAGGGTGAGTTTCAAGGCAATTGGCGAGAAAAAATTTTTCTTCAAAATTTTAACAGAGTTAGAATTTGGGACGTTTTGGTGTGTAGCGCCCAAACGAAGCATCGGATGAGAAAACGGAGGCCAGATTCGGAATCTACGTGAAATTTTGGGTTAGGAAGGATGTTTCCAGCGAAATCGGAGAGAAAAAATTTTCGGCTGACGTCCCCCCCCCTCTGGACAGCTTGCTTCGATTTTGGCTTCCAGTGGACGGATTTTGTCGTGCGATAGCTCGTTTGAAAGCTAAGAGTGAGACAAATTCAGTGAAAGAATCGGCTTGTTCCTATCTGTCTTCGTTTAGATGTGAGACGCCATTTAAGATTTTGGGACATTGGTGAAAAACGACAGAGTTAGAATTTGGGACGTTTTGGGCTCTAGCTTCAAAACGAAGCATCGGATTGGAAAACGGATTTCAGATTTGGAATCAGCGTGAAATTCTTTATCTGTATAGTGAGTTTCAAGGCAATCGGCGAGAAAAAATTTTCAACATTTTTCGAAAAAACGACAGAGTTAGAATTTGGGACGTTTTGGTGTGTAGCGCCCAAACGAAGCATCGGATGAGAAAACGGAGGCCAGATTCGGAATCTACGTGAAATTTTGGGTTAGGAAGGATGTTTCCAGCGAAATCGGAGAGAAAAAATTTTCGGCTGACGTCCCCCCCCCCTCTGGACAGCTTGCTTCGATTTTGGCTTCCAGTGGACGGATTTTGTCGTGCGATAGCTCGTTTGAAAGCTAAGAGTGAGACAAATTCAGTGAAACAATCGGCTTATTCCTATCTGTCTTCATTCAAAAGTTAGAGCGGTTACAAGATTTTAGGTCGGAGCTCGCTCACCTGAAAAAATCCTAAGTGTCAGAGTGGCTTTGTATGGGTAAAAATTTGAAAATTTTCCAAAGTGTGGAATTTCGACCTGGGACCGTCACCAAAACATTTTTCATCAAATTTTGAAATTTCACTGACGTCCCCCCCCCTCTGGACAGCTTGCTTCGATTTTGGCTTCCAGTGGACGGATTTTGTCGTGCGATAGCTCGTTTGAAAGCTAAGAGTGAGACAAATTCAGTGAAAGAATCGGCTTGTTCCTATCTGTCTTCGTTTAGATGTGAGACGCCATTTAAGATTTTGGGACATTGGTGAAAAACGACAGAGTTAGAATTTGGGACGTTTTGGGCTCTAGCTTCAAAACGAAGCATCGGATTGGAAAACAGAGACCAGATTTGGAATCAGCTTGATGTTATTGTCCAATGAGGATCATCATCCAATGAGAATCAAGCATTTCTTTATAAATAGCGAACCTTCCACAGTGAGAATCATTCCATCGTTGAATCACACGAGTGACGGACGCACATTTTCTCTCTCTCTAGTTCCCTGTTCTATTACCCAACTAAAATGGTAAGTCGCTACTTCCCTCCCTCTCCTCCCTTGAACGTAAACTTAATACAATCTTTTTTCATTTTCAGGCATCTACTCCATCTGCTGCACTAGTAGGACAAAATGGCGGTCAAACGTTACAAGGTTCGCTACGGTCAGATCATCTACAACTGAGGCCAGTGGAAGAAACATCCAAGGTACATAATCCTACACCGCTACAGCGTAAATTTAAACAAGCCTTGCGTTATGATGATCATAGCGTAGTACTCCAAACGGGAATGCTCCCTTCCACGGATGTCAAGATAATGCACAATCAGTATGGGGACTACATACTGATCCCCGTGAGTCCGTACATTCGCCACCAACTTGATATTATTGAGGAGTACGTGACATTAAATATGGACATTCCTACTCCTCTTGCTCAAGAGTGGAAGGCGAGAGATGACAAGGATACTCCCTATAGAAAGATTTGGGATGGTAATCACATTTGCCTACCGGTATCACATTGGTGTACTTACTATAAGAAGGATGGAGATCATTCAATACCCATCAGATGTGATGAGCTCGGAGAAGGTACTTGGGATATCCTTTTCAAAGTGAATGGGCTATATTATGGTCGACACAAGGATAATAAAATAGCCTCTCTCTCCATGCATATGGAATCCATTTTATATATTCCGAAACCACCCAACGTGGACGACATAATTGATCAAATCCTTAACAGCAGTGGTACGAAGCGCAAGTCGGAGAAGAATGCTACATCAAAACGCAAATCAAAGAAGGAGAATTACTAGTCCTTTCCTAACTCTACCCTATGACAATTCGCTTATGTGCTTTGAGTGTCGTAGACGTGGTCTTATTAGATACATTTTACTTCTTCGTTGCCATCATATCATTTGTGTATTTTGTCGTGAAAAGCATCGATGTAATTCTTCATTTTGTAATATGTTATAGAACGCTTCCTTAGATGTGTAAATTTCCGTTTTAGGCTTCTATCATCATTTTTATGGATTGTGAGGGTGAACCTGTACAGGAGCTCAGTGCTATTGCTATGAACAATTGGACATATCAGATTGTTAGTGTCTATCATCAACATGCCAACTGTGATCCCAATGTTGATCAATGGGCGAGAAAACACATTCATGGACTTAATCTGAAATATTTGCAAGACTATGGCTTTTCTTGTGAGAGTGCTCTTCTTATTGACTTTAAACGATGGTTAGCTGCTTTCAATGTTATACGCATCTTTTGTAATAATCCTGGTAAGGAGAGGAAAGTATTTCCCAATCTAATCATTGATGATATTTTGCTCCCGCCTTGGGATAGTAGAGTGAATCAACATTATCATGAAGTCACGAAACGTTTTAAGGATTTGTGTGTTCCTATTTTGTCTGTTCGTTGTAGTAGCTACGTTCATAACCAATGCTTCTTTCCTCCTTACCTCAACACTGCCAAAGTCCTGTATGGTTATCATTGCTCGCTGTATGATAGTTATCAGCTGTATCTATTTTATCTCTTTCAAACCATTGATTTATAATGCATGCTTGTTACCGTTATTCAATAAATGTTACTATGAGAAGAGTTGTTGTTTTCATGCAATGGATGGATTAGTTAAAGGGCGATCATGTCTTTCTCAAACGACTGCGGAACATTACGTTTTCATAGGCAAAGTTTAAAAGGAGCTGTTCAAGATTATGTGATAAATTTTCATAAAGATGAGACCGACATCGAAGCAGTGGTCGATGATGCTAGCACTCTATTTCTAGAGTTAATGAATACATTCTCTGATAGCATTGTCATGGCGCGATTAGTTGCGAAAATTAAGTTTAGTCATTTTGGAAAGGAAGAGGTGGAAAGTCGCTCTTTCCATTTTGCTTCTTATTCAATGGAAGTGGTAGATCACCCCGAAGAATTTTTTAAAAGACATATGATAAAAATTGCTGAACGTCTTAACGCATTTAACCATCATGGTAGCAGTCTAGTGATTGAAGCGATTTCAGATATTCACATTCAACTTTCCATAAAGAAAAATTGAAAATGCAGTGGTACTTGATTGTAGCACAACTGGTTTTCGAGCTATGTCTGCTCACTCTCGAAGGATATTCCTTCTGTACATGCGTCTATTATTTAGAAAAGGCTAGCAAATTCATATCTTCAAAAAGACTTGCTATAGACATCAGTAACGGTGAAACTATGTGTTGCGATGTATGTAAGCGAAAGGATGGAAATGAAAAGCGCATCTTCAAGAGATGTAAGCATGCTTTTTGTCAACGCTGTTTCATACGTAATTGCATTCAACTTTGCCAATGTAACCACTGTGACATTGCTCATTTCGAGTGTCACTTATGTCGCAATAGTTAGTACCTATGCAAATGTGGTAAAGATAGGTTTTAGCAAAGACTAACACGGAAAATGGCGAAACGTAAAATGACGAAACGTAAAAGTCAAAAGTTTTCTTCAGCCATTCAAGCTCTCCGACGAATGAAAGCAAATCAGCGATACAATGCTATACGACATGCTAACGATAAATTCATTTGTGAAATTATTTCTCATGTGAGGAAGTTGAGGACGAAGAAATTAGCGCCAAAACAACGAAAGTTACTTAAGCGATATGCTACGAAATTGCGTTTCATCTCCAATCCTAAAGTCGCCCTTCAAAGAAAGAGGAAAACTCTAACACAAAAGGGCGGTTTCCTTTCAGCAATACTTCCAATGATAGCTCCTGCCGTGGGCAACCTATTGGGAAATATCTTTGACTCTAAGCGTTAATTATGCAAATGTTGAGTCTCAAAGTAATAAAATGGATTTCAGACTTCAATGTGATAAAGTTCTGACTGTATCAGGTCCATCTCATGCAGGTAAAACTGTTTTCACGCTGAATTTATTGGATAAAAGAAGGGAGTTGTTTAAGGAGCCTATCAATCGAGTGATTTGGTGTTATGGTATTTATCAACCGTCGCTGTTTCAGGAATTGCAAAGTCGCAACTTTATTCGACATGAAGGAATTATTCCAGTGGATAAACTTCAGTCTAATGATGGATGATTTATTAAAAGAAAGTAAGAATTCAAAAGATGTTACAGATATGTTCACTCGCGCAGCACACCATAAAAGGTGTTTTATCATCTATATTACACAAAATTTGTTTCCTGATGGAAAAGAAGCTCGTACACGAAACCTGAATACACACTATTATGCTATTTTCAAGAATCCGCGAGATAAAAGTCAATTTGAAATTTTAGCGCGACAAGTTGCACCCAGAGGATCAAAAGCCTTAATTGAAATTTTTCAAGCAGCTACTGAAAAACCATACGGTTACTTATTCATTGACTTTACGCAAGAGTGTCCGGAAGAATTTAGATTTCGAAGTGATATTTTGAAAACTCCCATGATTATCTACAAACTATGAGTTCTTATTCTCGCATGATTGTTATTCCTCAGGATGAATATGTACAATTGACTGCCATGCAGCAAGTAAAGCAACCTCTTGCAAATCAAATGTATAGGAAAGAAATAGATTATCAGCAAAATGTTCACATCAAAGATCCACATCGTGCTGTATTATTACAATCGGAAACTGTTGAGCAATTGAAAAACTTGAAGAATAAGATGCGTGACTCTGTATCGACTGCTACACCTTTAGCATCTCGCGCACATGCCATATCTCTTTTCAACAGTATTGAACCCCATCTCAATGTAAATGATAGAGGAGAAATCATTACAGATGAAAATAAAGTGATTGATGCTTCACGTTATGAAGACTTGATTCAGTATGCGACACGTAGAAAGCGCCGTCAGGGCTATGTTCCACCTGGTTGGTCATACTTTCTTAAACTATTGAAAAAGCATAATGTGCCAAAATTTGCTTTAAATAATGAGACATTGAAAGAACTTGATTCAACAGTGGCTACTACTCCAATGCTTCAGGCGATGAAAATGCCAACAAATTGGTTTAAGGCGTCACCTGCTACATCCCCTCCCACACTCACTAAGCAAACAAGAGGAAGAACTCGACGTAGATCTACATCGCCACTAAAACTGGTAAAAGGAAAACGTAAAACAGCTCCTCCCAGGAAATACATGTTCTCAGACTATTAATATGAAGCAGATGTGTTGCTTGCCATGTAATGAGCCGCCAGAGGTGAATGTCGTTGTCACTTGCACTTGCTGCGCCAGCTCTCATAATGAAACCCCTAAGCAATGTGAACACGATCGCAAAACCGCTAAAGCTAAATGCTGCAGTTGTTGTAAATGTAGAAAGGCAAGAAAACAAAAAGATGAGAAGGAGGAAAAAGAGTCAGCCGTCATCGACTGAACGTTTGAAGTCAATCTATTATGATGTAAAACATCCGGCAGGATTTGCATCTATCAAGAAATTATCAAAAGCGAGCGGTCTTCCACAATCACAAGTGAAACGATGGTTAAAGGGTCAGGCTACCTATACACTTCACAAACAAGCGAAAAAGAAGTACCGCACCCGCCATTATATTGTTCATGACATCGATGAACAGTGGCAAGCAGATTTGTGCGATGTTGCCTCCATTTCAAAACATAACTCGGGCAATAATTTTATTTTAACCGTCATTGATATTTTCTCGCGTTATGCGTGGGCTCAACCTTTAAAAACTAAAGAAGGGAAAGGAGTAGCAAAAGCATTCCAAACAATTTTTCGAGAAGGTCGCATTCCAAAAAGAATTCAGAGTGATCAAGGAAAAGAGTTTGAAAATCAGCATGTGACAAGATTATTTGAGAGGCATGACATTGAGTTGTTTAGTGTAAAGAGCGCTTATAAAGCTGCACTCGTTGAACGTTTTAATCGCACATTAAAAAATCGCTTGTGGCGACATTTTACTGCCAACTTGACACAAAATTGGACAAAGGTTCTACAAGATACACTCCATGCCTACAATCACTCTATCCATCGTTCTATTGGACTCAGACCAGTAGATGTAAATGCTGACAATGTAGATAAAGTGCGCGAATCATTCCAACGTAAACGCACTCATGTGAAAAGTGATGTGAAAATTGGCGATAAAGTTCGTATCTCAAAAGTGAAAAGTGTTTTTGCTAAAGGGTACCTCCCGAATTGGACAGAGGAGGTATTTACAGTATCAAGGATTAATCAAAAAGACTCTCCGACCACCTACAAGTTGAAAGATTACGATAATGAAGAAATTGAGGGTAGCTTTTACCGCGATGAGATTGAGGTAGTCACTGAAAGTGAAACATATTTGGTAGAGAAAATCATTCGATGTAAAAAACGGCAAGGTGAAGAATGGTGTCTTGTTAAATGGGCTGGTTATCCTTCAAGTATGAACTCTTGGATGCGTCGTGCCGACATCTTTCATCTAAGTAATCGACAGTGATTCATGCAAAGTTGTAACTAACAATGTTTAGGGTTTGAGCTATGAATCCAACTGCCTCATTTTATTCACGACCCTCCTATGTAAGTGGCGGAGGACAAATTTACATCGGTGCTCGCCGCCAACGTGGAGGTAGCATACTTGGTGCACTGAAATCTGTTGTAGCACCTCTCATATCCAATGTCGGTAGATCTTTGAAACGAAATGTTTTAAGTAATGCCGTTGGCTTTGCTGGTGATGTTGCTAGTGATCTTTCCAGAGGTAGAAGTTTTAAGAGCAGTTTGTTGAATCGTGGGAAGGAACGCGGTTTAAAAACATTGAAGCAGACCATTGCTGGTGTTACTCAAGGAAAGAAATCACCTAAACGAATGAATAAAGGAAGGAGGAAACATCGCGGAGCTGGTAAGGTGCGATCTTCAGTCAAAAGGCATTCACGCAAACGTCGCAGAGGCTCTAATCATTCATCAGGCGCTAAACGACGACGCTGCTATAACTTCTAATCATGGAGTGTAAAACTTCCGGTTTTTGTTTGTTCGATCAACAAGCCATACAGACAGATATTCTTAGTTCAAGTATTGTAGATTATCATCCTCGAACAGCTGAGAATGCTGGCCCCATTGAATTTGTTATTCCTGGTGGTAGTGATGACTACATAGATTTGAGTTATGCGATGCTTGATTTGAGGTTTAGAATTCAGCAAGCAGATGGAACTGCTATTGACGATACACATAAAGTTGGACTGAACAATTTACCATTGACTACATTACTTCGTGATGTTTCTCTAACGATTGGAGAGCAGCAAGTGGAAGGTGGTCAAAGCGATTATCCCTATAAATCATATTTCAATCATGTATCACAGTTTCATCCAGCAGCACAAAAAAGTCATATGGAAGCCATGGGATGGTACAGAGATGAAGCAGGAAAATTTGATGTTGAAACAAACAGTGGCTTTGTAAAGCGATCTGCTATGATTAAAGATAGTAGAGTATGTCAGCTATATGGTCCGCTGAATTTAGACTTCTTTAGACAGTCAAAGTTTTTACTGTGTAATACCAGCATGCGACTCAAGCTGACATTGAATAAGCCTGAATTTGCGCTGAATGCATTTGCTAAAGTTGACAATTTTAGAATTCATGTGGAAGATATTGCACTTTACATTCGTCGAGTAGTACCGAATCCAAGTGTCATTAGAGGGCATGCTGAAGGCCTTAACCGCCAAAATGCCATTTACCCCATTCAGCATACAAAGCTTCTCACCTTTACAATTCCGAAAGATCAAAAGAGTTTCATGAAAGATGGCCTCTTTCCATCGGAAGCACCGAAGCTCCTCATGGTGGCAATGGTTGAAAATGATGCATTTAATGGTAATATAAAGAAGAATCCTTTCAATTTTAAACACAATCAGTTAAGTGAAATTGCTTTACGTGTAAATGGTGTGAGTCATCCTGGTCCACCCTACAAACCAGATTTTGCTTCAGATCAATTTATGCGCAGTTATGTTGATTTTATGGATGTTTTTGGCTTTTACAATACGGATGACACCAACGGACTGACTATGAAAGAGTTTAAGAGTGGATATACTATTTATGCATTTGATTTAACTGCTGACAGCGATATTAGTGCACCCTATCGTCAAGCGAACGTGCCTCATAATATTCGTTTGGATTTGACGTTCAAAAGAACACTACCTGAGACGATCAATGTATTAATTTATGCAGTCTTCGATTCAAATATTGAAATTACAAAGTATCGTGACGTGATTCTTCAGTATAATCGTTAATGAGTTGGTTGACTGCTGACGATATTAAGACTAAAGTGCAGCGTAATGCAGACGAAGCGACGTTGAAAGCTTTCGATAATGTCTATTCACTCGATACCTTACCACCTGCAGTAAATCACTATCCCATCTTTATTGTGCTAAACACTCATTCACAGAATTTAGGCGGTGAGCATTGGAAAGCGATCTTTATTGGAGAAGACCGACGTGGTGAACTATTTGACTCTCTTGCTCAACCTCCAAATATACCAACACAGCAGTGGTTGAGAAAACATACGCGTCAATATCAGCGAAATGAACGCATACTACAACATCCACTTTCATCAACGTGTGGTGCTTTTGTACTGTACTTCATCTTAAAACGTTTACATGTATCTCGATTTGCATCTATTATTCAAAACTTTTCATGTAATCCATCCTCTAATGAAAAAATGATTTGTAAGTTCTATCATGATTTGAAATAAAAACATCATGTTGGAAAAAATTGTTTTTTATTTTACAATCCGCTGGGTACGTACATACTCAATGAGATAGTCTAGGATCATATTTGCTTGTTCATGAGATTTTAGTCCAGTAATGATCACTTTACTATTATGAAAGATTGCCACATGCACAGGCAACCAACAACTAATGAGAGCTGCAGGAAAAAGTTCGGGTTCATAACACAAACTGTAACTGCTGGTACGAATCTTCAAAAATGATAGACTGTCACTCAATTGAGTAGAGATCACCATATTGTCCACAGTCAGATTCGACATCACACACCTCTCCCTCTTCCATATCCGACGTAGTAGTCTTTGTAGCTCTAAGCGCATTGACTGCGCCGATGAATGAGAAAGGGCGCCGAGAATCTGTACAGTCCCATTTGGGAAGAGTTGAAGATTCCGTGAATTGTTCATCTTCACCACTAACATTTGAGGACGGCCCGGGTAATACTTGCTGTTTGGAAGCTGTTGGCGTAATGTTGTGAGATCGATTTTGGTGTAGAGTCTGAAGCGACGGAGAATGTTGACGATGGTGTAGCGATGGCGCTTCATGATGAAAGAATGAGTAAATTGAGCGATGTACCTTCCTTTTATACTTTTCCCAACTACCTTGATGAAATGTGAAGTTAGTATGAAGTTGGGAATGATAGAGTTGAATTCGCCGATTGTTGACGCGCAGCCAGATGCGATTTCCAATACGTGAATGTCTTTTCATATAGAAGTATTTCAAGTCCTTCATGATATGATGTAGAGATTGAAAATGACGATAAGATAAAGCAAACTGTCTTCTCACATTTCCAGTTGAATCTTTGAAATAGACGTTTCGATCATGATCCGTTTCAATACGTTGTAGGGAATCTAATTTCCAACTCATGGTGCGTGGTAATCATATCTGATTAAGATTTGCATAGTAGGGCGATGAACTCACGACGAATAAATGTCATGATGGAGCGATGTATGTATCTTCTATACTTCTCCCAATTGTATTTGCGAAATGAGAAACAGTTTGCGGAATGAGAATGGTAGATTTGAATTTCATTTCTGTAATGTTGAAGCCAAACTTGATCACCCAAGGAGATGAATCTTAATGTTTCAAAATATTCCAAATCCCTCATGATATCATTGAGGTTGACAAATTGTCGCCATGTTAATGTAATTCCTCTTGATGTATGACCATGAGAATTTTTGAAATGTACGTTTCCATCACGATCAACTCTGATATATTGTAGAGAGTCCAAAATCCAAGTCTTCATGATGTTATGCAAAGTTGCAGATTAGCAATATAAAAATGTCGTTTTATCATATTTTGCTTAGCAATGCGGCTACAAAGAGATTTACTAGTAATCGAGCCGCACTCTTTTCTACTCCCATTGATCATGCACAACAGCTAAATGGGAATTGGGAAGTGGGTGTCACTCAACTTGTTTATAGCAACTGTGTCTATACTTTTGATCATGAGGTGATGACTATTAATATGAGGCGTACAGCTGCTTATCAATGTGAAAAGGGGTGCCGAGTATACATTCCACAGTGGTCAAAGAAAGATCTCTTATCATGTAAAAAGTTTATATATGATTTCTTGAATAAAGCGTGTAAACATATTGTCCAATTTACTCCGCACAATGATGATTATAATTATGTACATCATGTAGTTGAGAAAGATTGGATTGTTGGTTTAAGTCCAAGTTTAAGAAATGATTTAGGCTACCTCGCTAGCGCCTTAACAAGCTATGATAATTTTAACGTTAATTACCACATAAGTGGTCATAAACAGTTAATATATCGAGAGGAAGCTTATTATGTAGATCTTATTCCAAGAAATGAGAAGACGTTAGTGAAGAAGATTGTGATTAAGCCAAGAAAGACAAACATGACTCCTGAAACATTATTGAAGAAATTTAATTATCTCCTTCGAGTTGATGGTAAACAAGTGGCAACATTGACTTATATCAAATCATCTAATCATATTGCAATAAGCAAATTAAATGATGATGATCTAGTATTAGTTTGTTCAAAAGATTTTCATCAGTTCTTACGACATCGTTCTGCAGCTGTTCATGGAAAATCTGATATGCAACATTTACCATGTGAAAGGCCAAATCAATTTGATACAGAATGGGCCGTATCTTTATACAGAAAGTGTGTAGAGCCTTTTGGTGGTTTCTTACATGAAACAAGAGTGTTGATGCCTCGCATTATTACTTCGGTTAAATTGGTTGTAGATTATTTAAATGAAGTGATTAATGAGCAACATATTTCATTTTCTGAAAAAGAAGGTACTTTGTCTCTCACTATAAATGGAAAAGGTATTGAACTAATTATGGATAAAACTCTAATGGACATTTTGGGTTTTGATCAAAATATCTTTAAAAGTGGTACTGTAACCAAAGCTAGCGCAGACATGTCGCTATCGCGTCGTATTAACTATTTTCAGATATATTCCAATATTGGTGAAGATGTACGTGTGGGAGATGTTGAAGCTCCATTGCTAGCAATGATACCATACCAGCCAAAAAGCTGCAGTATTTTATCTGAGCATACTTTCAAGAAAGTGCATTATACAAAGCTGAAATCAAACTACATCCCACAAATTGATATTGCCATTTATGATGATGCTGGTGCGTTGATTCCTTTTCATAAAGATGCTGTGACAAGTATTACACTCCATTTCCGAATGAAGAGTTAATGCAAAAGTATGCTAATATATTTTTCCAATGTGAATAATATGGAAAGTGAAAATAAGGACTCGTTTCTAATCTACTTGCCCAGTAATGCTTCTATGAATAAATTTCCCAAAAATAAACCATCAGACTATCGAGTAGAATTAAATCGGCCACTGCATTTAGAAGGTGAATGGGAAGTTGGCGTTTCTAGTATTTGCTATGATAGCAATATTCAGAATGTGAATGATTTGGAAGAAATGATATTGACTCCTCGCACCCATGATGGAATAACGATGAATAATGCATTTCAGTTCCCATACAATTTAACATCAGATGGAAAGTGGAACTATGAATGGATTCAGATAAAATCAGATTCTTATGAGCCATTTGGGAATGAGAAAATTATTAAGGCATTCAACAGTGGTAATACTTCCATCATGAAGAATAAAAATCAGAAAGCTTATGAGTTTACTATCTATCATTGGAGTGGGAGACAGTTCCTCCGCTTTCATTCTTTTACTAAAGGTCTTACGCTGAGGTTGGATAGTGAATTCTATCCACATCTTGGTTTTGGTCATGGACTACATCTAACGTCAATTGCTACTGCAAATGTTAAAAAAGTTTATTCAACTCGAATCAACAAATTTCATTATAGATTTAAAATATTTGATGAAGATGTTGTAGAATGCGAAGAACGCATCATTTTGAAAAAGCGTGGTGTTCAACCTTTATCACTTATTGAGTTAGTAAAACGATGGAATGAGACTGTGGGTAAGAAGTATGGAGAGAAAATTATGGCGGACAAAAATAAGTTGGTTATTCAGAAATATAATGACAAACTTACAGTTTATTTCTCTCCAACCTTGCGTCATTTTGTAAGACATTATACGCCTATTATTGGAAGCGGTGTGGTGTATGGTTCTCATGAATATCACACTAAAGCTGATTCAGTTAATGATGAATGGTGGGTGGACATCTATGGCGATCGCATCAAGAAAATTTACCAGTCTTATGAAGAATCTAAAGTTGCTATCAATATAATGCCGCGTCTATATCATACAGTTGAAAGCTTCATTCATGTAGTAAATCCTTATATACAACAGAAGTTGAAGCATGTGATGAAAAGTAAATATGATGTAAAGACACACCACATTTCGTTTTCAATTGAAAATCAACGCGTTGTTCTGAAACTGGGTGATGACATTCAATGTCAATTGAGTAAAAATTTGAAAAAACTCTTTGGCTTTTCAATGCTACAAACTGTGTTTGCTGCTGCGCATACGATTGGTATAGAAACACCAATGACACTTGATAAACATGAACAACACCTTTACATTCAAAGTGATTTGATTTTACCTATTTCTGTTGGCGAGAAAAAAGAATACATTTTACGTGATTTCATTCATGATAAAGACGCTTCATATGGAATAGTCGAGAAGATGTTTGAATCTATTTTCTATCATCCCGTCGTCAAACAAACTATACCCTCTATTGCTATCAAAATTACCAATGGTTTACAAGAGTGTATCCATGTGAAAGATACTAAATCCCTCGTAACTTTAGTGTTTCGGAAAACAAAGTGAAGTCATTGTGATATGTTTATTGAAATATGTACATGAATGTGAAGCAACAGACTTTATACAACATCCACTGAAAATATATACATGAGCGCACTTCAATAAACATTGTTATATACAAAAAGTCTTTTTACTTCGTGAAGGGTGGAAATATACAGGGATAGGAAAAATGTCTTTCAGTGGAAAAGTCATCACATGGGGAATGTACAGATGTGGACACATATTCACAAGGAAAAAACAATCTCATGCGATACATAAAACAACAATGTTTATCTACAGAAATCAACATCAAAATACTAAGTTAAGGATGATTATGCTAAGACGTCTCCTGAATGTGGTAGTGTGAGTTTAATTCTTTTGGGTGGTGGTATGTTTGTGTCAGGATGTCCATGTGGAAGAGATATGTTGTGTTCTAACCAGCACCTCTTATCCTCCCATGCTGAAAGCGCCCGTTTCCTAAAAGTATGAGTTTTGATCTCATGCGACTTAGATTTTAAGATTGTCATATTGACAAACGTTATATTTTTATTTCTATAGGCTTTCCTGAAATTCTTATGTTTCATATTTTGCACAATGGATTTTGATATGCCTTTAGCGCGCTTAATGCTATCATCACTATCCTTTAATTTCATAGAATACATTTTTGGACGGAGGAGAATCATTTCATCTATTTCCTTCCCTGCTGTCTCATCCTTAAAGCAGCCAAGTTTTGCCTTATTTTTGATGGAGTAGAGTGGATGATCAGCAGGATAATTTGATGTATCAAAATATCTTTCCAAAGATTTTCCTACTTCATTGAAATTTAAATCTTTTTGAGTGGTAATACCTAAGAAGAAACTATCTGTATCACCACCCAACAAACGAACCTCTTTTACGAGAGGACATGGTTTTAGTATTTTATAAAAGAGTTGGTACATTTCAAGCTTAGAATAATCTAGTACAGCTTGACCAATATAGATGGGTTTGCACAACTCAACTTCAGATTTTATCATTTTAACACCTATAAGGTCCTCATCGATAATGTCTCTATCGATGAATAGAGGTGATGAGGTCAATTTGTGATACTTTTGATCATCATTAACTAGTTTGTAGTTTACGCGCTTTCTAACATCCTCCATCGTCTTACCAAATAGACTGTTGTTCTTATATTTATAAAAATCTTTTTCAAAGTTATTTTGGGCTAGTGCACGTTTCTGGCTGTTGCTATCAATATATGGCTTGAGGAAGGCTTTCTGTCTAAATTTAATAATGCGGTGAACTCTTTTTAAAATCATACCCATTTCTAAATAAAATTTTAAGATGCTAAAGTGGACTAGATAGTTTTCTTTATCATACTGGGTGAGTAAAAGTTTGCGACAAGGCTTATAGTCGGGTTGTCCACATGATTCTAAATCTTTATGAAATTGTTTCATAAAGTCGGAAAACATATCTTTACTCACTTCACCTGATTCGGGTGCGAGTGGAAAATCTACGGTTTTATGTTTAATATTATTTGGATAGATTAGATCTATCTCAAAATAATATCCCCAATCACCTTCATCTGGAATTGCTAGTATGTTAGAAGGGTTGGAGAAATGTTGAATATCACTATCATCTAACCAGCTAAACTCAGAGTGAGGTAGCGGTTTGGATAATGAACTACCATACAAATTATTTTGGTCATAATACTTCAGATGAGTCTGGTCATTGCCTACTGTTTCAGATTTTAACCTATGTTTATTTACAAATGTGAGACCACCGCGAATTCCTCGCTCAAATAAATTATACATCTCTGGATCTTGTAAGAGATGAATGGTCTCACCAGTCATTTTAAAAGCAGACTTAAATGACATGGCTGGCAGACTGACAAAGTGGACGGGATCTAACTTATCTTCTTCTAATGCCACTCGTCGAAACTCCTGAAATACATCAGCCAGCAAAAATACATCTAACTTAAGGTAGGCAATCATATATTCGCCAAATGTATGGCAGTCAAATTTTATCCATGCATCTTGTGCATGATCATAATCTTCGGTCTTACATTCTGCGCCGGTCAAATCATTTTTAAATTTATCTATGGGCGGAAGAGAAGTCTCGCCGAGTTTACTAATCGCATCAAAATATGCATATGGAAAGACTCCTTTCCGTGTGATGACTTCATCGGTTAGATTTGGGTATTGTTTCTTAAGATTTTGTGTTAGTGGAAGAGACTTTAGATTTTGCACGAGAGAGGCCAGTGAAGCAGTCATAAATTGGTAGGAATCTAAAAATTTTATATCAAAATAGACCGTCTTATTTTCTTTAGTTTTATCGACAGGCACTTTTGCTGTCATGGCCATAAACTTCTCTCTCGTTTGCGCTATTACATCAAGCTTCCACTCTTTCATTTGACCTAAACCTCCTTTTATTATCATATGGCTGTCGTAGCCCTTGAAATTATGGAAAATGACGGGTAATGTACGCCGTTTCATCCTAAGTGAAAAATTGCATTTTGAACAGAGTGCGTTTCTAAATTTAGCAGTGATGTGATCATGGTCGCGCACTTTCTTAATCTTATCATCGTCAAATGTTTTCCTACATTTGGGGCAAATGTTGCAACTATCAAATTTTGCTTGATCATCTGCTGTCATATGCAATGATCTGCGATAGAGTTCACCATCATGTTTTTGTTGAAATTTTACAGCCTGTTCGAGGAATTGTAGGAATTGGTAAATACAATCCTCACCTTGCCAGACGCGCATTTTATTTTGCCTACCCCTAAAGTGATCATGCCATACTTCATAGCAGGAAATGGCTGCTGGTCGATGGATGTTATCATCGATATAACATTCGATGTCAGCATAGATGACACGAAGAGGACTTAATTCATCACCATTCTCTCTATATGAAAACTCCTTATCTTTGGGCATGCGCTCCATTTGCAGTTTACCTCGCTTACACCATTCGTAATGAGTTTCAAATTTAGTTTTCCTCCTAAAGTGGCGAATACATCTGTCGCAGTAATATAACTCTCTACTAGAGTTTTCTAAGTGGTGGTATAAGCGAGAGATTTTGGGAATACCGCAGTAGTGCCATTCCTCACTATCATCCTGTTTTACTAATAACAGGTTTACTGTACGTTCATAACAACTCGAACGCGAGTTGTAGCGCACACCCTTCAATCCTTTTTCCCAAACATGGAGAACTATTTTGATGTTGTTCAATTTTTCAAATTTTTCTATATCTTTAATTTTCATATCGTCACTATTACAGTCATCGAAGTTTAATTCATTCTCCCACTGTTGATACTTACTCTTGCGGTATCGACTATTCTGCACATCATTATAGTGGAGAATGGAGAGGACGGCATACTTAAAACATTGCGATTCGCAATCTACAGAAATGACTGCTGCTTTATTTCTTAAATTTTTCGGAAGTTTAAAGGAGCCTCGACCACTATGATTTCCTAATAAACTGATTTTAATCATGGCGGTCTCAATACCATCAAAAACGAGTCCACTATCACGCTCGTTAAATTTATCTATATTTAATTTTAACCCTTGGATATGAAAATTTATCCAAGACTCACAGTCTACAACTTCGGTTGCAGGAGAGGAGGGTATGTGAAACTCCAACCTCTCTATTATTTGTCCAGTATGGTGGTCGATTTTTACATATTTTATTTTAAGATAGATGAGCGCCTTCATCCTAAAATTGTCTAAATTGTTGAAGAGCGCTTCTATCAATGATGAATTTTGATGAAACCATTCCTCAAAGTTAGCAATGGTTTCTGAGGAGTCCATCTGGTAGTTCCTCACTAAATTATTTATGGACACTTCAGTGAGTCGGATAGAGGAGGTATCGTTGGTGTAGGTATCGTTCGCGTGTGTATGTTGAAGTCTGTGCGAAGATAGTTCAAAACGTGTCTCGAAAGACTGAGCGCACAAGTCGCAAGAAAAGGAGACATCGTTAACAGAATCATCCCTACCTTCGGAGATTGATGCCGGCTTAGGTTGACAAACACCTCGCTTGATGTGTCGGGTGAGATCACGCTTCCTCGTGAAGATGTGTCCACAGTCAGCACATTGCCGATCGTCGCATTCCCGCGACAATGTTGATATGGACTCGCACGAGATGGAACTGGTATCACCTGAAAGAGAAATCATTCTTTCATCTCTGTTCAAGTGTCAGTATATTGTTACAACCTACCTTGACTCAACAACTCTAAACTTTCCTCGAGAAGGGAGGGTGTTGGTGATGAAGTTGATGCCTGAAATTGAGGAAGATGCTATTAGCCACACGTTTGAGGGAGATGAGAGAGGAAATTTTCAACTTACCATTTGAACGAAATTATGTTTAAGCTTGATACTTGAACAAGATAGAGACTTCACTCAAATTTGGAATTCACTAAAGAGCAGTTCACTTGTACGCCTCAAATACAGAATTCGCTAGACAACAGTTCACTTATGCGTCTCAAAGACAGAGTGAAATGATACGGATGTCACTTTGCTTATATACTTTCATTCTCTTCATTCATTGGATGTTCATTCTGATTGGTTGCTTGTTGATACTTAAGAATTAGAAAACATTTCAAAGTCATTATTCACAGTCAACATGACAAGCCCTCCGACAACATCAAACACAAAATTCTCTTCTCCATGCTCAACACCAAAGGCGCTCGTTACACCAAACGCTCCAAGAAAGGCGAAGGTGGAGAAGGTGTACCAACTGGACGATATCAGGAAGTTATCATTACCAGCGGATGAGGAAGAGGAGAGTGTATGTGAGAAGGAGTGTCCCGACTTAACAGGCGTGAGGTGGAAGTATCTCCAGTACGATACTGACGATGTGATGGAGATCAACAGCACGAAATTCCTCCACCAATTATGGGAGTGGTACACCCCTAACTCCCAGCCACGAACTATGGCAGAGTGGGAGTATATTGATAAAGTGAGGCTCGCAGTGGAAGAACGATTAAAGCAACTGAACTGTTTTTGTTATCTATGTGAAGCCAGACTCTGGGACGATATTGACGATGAAGACCTTTTGAAATACATGCCATAATAAATTTTTATTTCGTATTATCTTTGCTTTCATACTGACGTACTTGAATGGGGCTTCAGTGGATGATTGAACCATGTATACATTTTCATTTGGAAATAGTAGCACGCTTAGTCTAACTTGTAAATCTTAAAACATTTCATATGGACGATGATGATAGATGAAATAGTGTCAAATAAAATTAAGATAGCTTACACTTCTGATACAGGGATAGCAATCGACTGCGATCCATGTGTAAAGAGCTTGTTAGACTACGGATGGGGTTAAGTGGATGATTTAACCATGTATACATTTTCATTTGGAAATAGTAGCACGCTTAGTCTAACTTGTAAATCTTAAAACATTTCATATGGACGATGATGATAGATGAAATAGTATCAAATAAAATTAAGATAGCTTACACTTCTGATACAGGGATAGCAATCGACTGCGATCCATGTGTAAAGAGCTTGTTAGACTACGGAAGAGAGAAGTGTGTTATGTTGCGTGTGGCGCGTGAGTGTCCTCCCATTTCATTCCATTCATTATTTTTCTTCCCCTCTGCATTCCATATCCGAGGATATGTGGCGGGCTTGGGACCGCTTTAGCTGCATTAGAAGGTTGGCCCTTAAAAGAGCCCATGGGTCGTTCTCCGTCCACCGACACTCCTCTCACTTCTGCAAAAACTCTGAAAGAAAAAGAATAGGAGATTAGATGAGCTACAAAAATGATCATGTTGAGGAAGCTTACTGGGAACTTTCTTCCGAACTTTTCGGACGACGAAGTCTTCAAGCTGGCCGGTAACGTCCATACTCATGTGGAGACATCGGACTCCGTCGCCCTCATAACACTGCTGTGTTACGTTGGGATCATCCGTGATGGTTGGGGCGTCGCACACATTGTTCTCAAAGAGGGGAAGATGGACTTCATACACTCTCCTTTTTCGACACTTCAAACGCTCATGCAGTCGCTCCACTTCACCCGTCAACCTCTTATTAATAACCTTCACCTCCTCCGTCTCCTTCACCACGCTTCGCATCCGCTCTATCTCTTCATCCTTCCTCGACACACTCGCCTGCAAACTCTCCACCAAACCTGCCTTCCTCATCAACTCGCTCCTTTCCGCCATCCATTCCTTCTCCTTCTTTCTCAAGCTCTCCAACTCTTCCCTTGTTGCCCTATACCCCTCAACCTTCACCTTCAGCTCTTCATTCTCCTTCAAAACTTTTCTATTATTACTTTCCAAAGCCATCACACGATCCTTCATTCTCACAAATACCTCCGTGTCATACGCCTCTTGCTGCCGTGGCGATGACGCTGCCATCGGCTTAGCCACTTCCTCCCCCTCCCACTCTTCCTTCAAATCCGCTATGTCCCCAAACAAATCTTCCATCACCGCATCCAAATCAACATCATCCTTCTTCTTCATATTCGCTCTCAACTCAACTTCCTCATTCGAACTCCCATCACTCGAACTCCCCTCACTCGCATTCCTCACCACTTTCTCCCCAATCACGTCCTGTATCGCTGCCACCGCCTTTGTCACCTCTTCCCTCTCCAACAACTCTCCCTCAAACCATGCCTTGAACCCCTTCTCTCCGATGTTCCCACTCTCACACTGCAAATGCGCCTTCATAAATTCCTTCTCATCCCCCATCACACATTTCCGACAAGACACACACAACCTCAACATCACTTTCCTCTCATGGCCCATCGTCCCCTCTTTTTCTTTTAAATGTTTCTTGAGTTCGCTACCTCTAGCAATCTTGCCACAACTGCACTTCCCCACTAGCATCTTGGCGTTACTCGCTTTCGTCATGATAATTCTGTAAAGATAGAGTAAAATTTGATAGCAAGTGTTTATAGGATACTACTTGCTGATATGTATTGAAAGACTAAGTCACCAAACATTTGATAGCAAGTCAGCAACCGTTTGGGTGTTAAGCTCTTGAATCCGTTACAGGCATTACTCAGAGGGGATCTTATCCCAGCTCCAAGGCCTCGACCCACAAATCCAACCTCGATCGGACAGAGCGTGCGTCATATCACTGTGTTGGTATCCGGGCCCCAGTTTTGACATGAAAACCGGTGGAGTTATTTACAAGAGGAAACGACCCAAGTCACAGAGACTCATAAACGACTGCTTTTTATTCAAAAACTTTAATTATTATCATTAAATATGAATTTAAATTTTTCAGTATTTTAGTACTACTCATAAAACGTTTATAAGTAGTCTGTCACCTTCAGCATAGCAAACGCTGTCGAATGTTTTTTGAATCAAGTCTAAAGGACTTGTAGAAGCAAAGTTATAGCCGTTTGAAGATTTCGGCCTACTATCATCAAATGGTCAGTCATGCTATACTGACTAACCTATAAGTCTGACACCTTAGCTGATATCAGCAATGTAAAGTCAGAAGTCCGATATCGGACCTCAAGAGAAACGACTTACCTGTAGTCAGTTTCTCAACTTAGTGAAATTCCTCTCCCGATCCCGTTCTTATATACCCTGTGAATATGCAATCGATAAGAGGGGGGGGGACGTCAGTGAAATTTCAAAATTTGATGAAAAATGTTTTGGTGACGGTCCCAGGTCGAAATTCCACACTTTGGAAAATTTTCAAATTTTTACCCATACAAAGCCACTCTGACACTTAGGATTTTTTCAGGTGAGCGAGCTCCGACCTAAAATCTTGTAACCGCTCTAACTTTTGAACGAAGACAGATAGGAACAAGCCGATTGTTTCACTGAATTTGTCTCACTCTTAGCTTTCAAACGAGCTATCGCACGACAAAATCCGTCCACTGGAAGCCAAAATCGAAGCAAGCTGTCCAGAGGGGGGGGGGGACGTCAGTGAAATTTCAAAATTTGATGAAAAATGTTTTGGTGACGGTCCCAGGTCGAAATTCCACACTTTGGAAAATTTTCAAATTTTTACCCATACAAAGCCACTCTGACACTTAGGATTTTTTCAGGTGAGCGAGCTCCGACCTAAAATCTTGTAACCGCTCTAACTTTTGAACGAAGACAGATAGGAACAAGCCGATTGTTTCACTGAATTTGTCTCACTCTTAGCTTTCAAACGAGCTATCGCACGACAAAATCCGTCCACTGGAAGCCAAAATCGAAGCAAGCTGTCCAGAGGGGGGGGGGGACGTCAGTGAAATTTCAAAATTTGATGAAAAATGTTTTGGTGACGTTCCCAGGTCGAAATTCCACACTTTGGAAAATTTTCAAATTTTTACCCATACAAAGCCACTCTGACACTTAGGATTTTTTCAGGTGAGCGAGCTCCGACCTAAAATCTTGTAACCGCTCTAACTTTTGAATGAAGACAGATAGGAATAAGCCGATTGTTTCACTGAATTTGTCTCACTCTTAGCTTTCAAACGAGCTATCGCACGACAAAATCCGTCCACTGGAAGCCAAAATCGAAGCAAGCTGTCCAGAGGGGGGGGGACGTCAGTGAAATTTCAAAATTTGATGAAAAATGTTTTGGTGACGGTCCCAGGTCGAAATTCCACACTTTGGAAAATTTTCAAATTTTTACCCATACAAAGCCACTCTGACACTTAGGATTTTTTCAGGTGAGCGAGCTCCGACCTAAAATCTTGTAACCGCTCTAACTTTTGAATGAAGACAGATAGGAATAAGCCGATTGTTTCACTGAATTTGTCTCACTCTTAGCTTTCAAACGAGCTATCGCACGACAAAATCCGTCCACTGGAAGCCAAAATCGAAGCAAGCTGTCCAGAGGGGGGGGGGACGTCAGCCGAAAATTTTTTCTCTCCGATTTCGCTGGAAACATCCTTCCTAACCCAAAATTTCACGTAGATTCCGAATCTGGCCTCCGTTTTCTCATCCGATGCTTCGTTTGGGCGCTACACACCAAAACGTCCCAAATTCTAACTCTGTCGTTTTTTCGAAAAATGTTGAAAATTTTTTCTCGCCGATTGCCTTGAAACTCACTATACAGATAAAGAATTTCACGCTGATTCCAAATCTGAAATCCGTTTTCCAATCCGATGCTTCGTTTTGAAGCTAGAGCCCAAAACGTCCCAAATTCTAACTCTGTCGTTTTTCACCAATGTCCCAAAATCTTAAATGGCGTCTCACATCTAAACGAAGACAGATAGGAACAAGCCGATTCTTTCACTGAATTTGTCTCACTCTTAGCTTTCAAACGAGCTATCGCACGACAAAATCCGTCCACTGGAAGCCAAAATCGAAGCAAGCTGTCCAGAGGGGGGGGGGGACGTCAGCCGAAAATTTTTTCTCTCCGATTTCGCTGGAAACATCCTTCCTAACCCAAAATTTCACGTAGATTCCGAATCTGGCCTCCGTTTTCTCATCCGATGCTTCGTTTGGGCGCTACACACCAAAACGTCCCAAATTCTAACTCTGTTAAAATTTTGAAGAAAAATTTTTTCTCGCCAATTGCCTTGAAACTCACCCTACCGATGCAGAATTTTACGCTGAATCCGAATCTGGCAGCCATTTCACCATCCACGACAACCTAGACGGTCGCCCACGTCAACTTAGACGGTCGCCCACGTCAACCTAGGCGGTCGGCCACGTCAACCTAGGCGGTCGGTCACGTCAACCCATACGAGACCAACACATCCGAGTCTCACACTCTGTCGTTGCAGAGGGGGGGGGGAGTCAGCGAACATGTTGTGAACCCACCTGGCCGGCGCACCACGACAGACTCTGTCGTTCCAGAGGGGGGGGGCCTCAGACCCGAAGCACCACGGCGGCCGACCACGACACTCTGCCGTTCCAGAGGGGGGGGGGCGCCGGTCGAGTGTTTGTCACTTGCTTACTACTTTTCACTTTCTTTAATTTACACGTTAAAGACTGTATAGAGGACATAAGAGTAGTTATAGATTAGTGTTGGTGGATACTGCATTTAAAATAATGTAAATAGAAAACAAAATAGATGTTGTTATTCTATATTCATGTCAGTTTATCAAATTATTCTATACATGCAATATTTATTATATATGAAAAGCAAAATGTTTGGTAGAAAAAGTAGGTCTTCATTAATTAGGAAATATATTAAGGGCCCCACCTCTTATTATAGCCCCTCTCTTATTAGAGCCCCCCTTAAAAACCTCGTTTGTAAACTAGCGCCCCGGGGCTGTTAATAGAGGAAATACGGTATTTCAAGTATACATATTTGTGTGAAAAGACACGAAAAACATGCTCCATAACTTAACCCATTAATGACAGCGCTATTTTCAAAAGTTAAAGTCTTTTCAAAAGAATATCAAGCGCAAATTGCGGGCGTTGTAGGCATCTTGAGAGGTCGTGAGTGGCACCATCAGAATCGCGTTGATTTCCTCTTCTATTTGGTCACTTTTACTTCCTCGCTGTTTTGAGACCAAGGTTGACCCCAAAAGCTTCGGGTCGAAATGTCCTCACAATATGCCACTAGCTTCAAGACACATTCACATCAAGCGCATTCACAGCAGTGCATGAATTCTATAAACTCAAATTCTTGTTGTAAATTGGCACCAGACAAATTCAAATTACTCGTGTGATTGTCTTGTGAAAACCTTTAGTAATTGCTATGATCTATATATGAAATGATAAATGCTTGTGTATGTATGTGTATAAATACATATTCGGGCCCTTGACAAACCCGAAAGTGGAGTGAGAATAATTTAATATTTGCAAATACAGTGCAATGACAGTCTTAAGATAATTGTTTTAAAAGCGTAAGTGATAGCTCTATCGATTGACAATGATCATAGGAATGTGCTTCGGTAATTCCTCATTTTCAAGTCGCCTGCGGTTGCATTACATTAGGTTATTCATTCACTTAATTAATTACAGTTAATTAGCAATGATTAATGAAATTATTAAATTAGTGAAATTATTGGTGATCGATGATTAATAATGATTAAAGAATAATCATCAAAAAAATGCGAAATAATCAAATTTGCCGAAAAATTGTGAATTAGCAATAGAATTATCTTTTAATCTTTCTTGCTTTATTAAGTGCAGTCTATGATTAATATCTGACAAATATCGATTAGTAGAAGTTGGAATTTTATTGTCAAATATAACGTTCCATATTCTATACTAGCAACGTGTAGTGCACAGATCTATTACATGAGAATGTAAACGAAGTGAAAGCACCACAAAAGATCTGCCGCGCTTTTACTGAGATGCATGTAGCATTATGATTGAGAATCATTATTTGTTCAGACGATAGACTGTAAAGCGTAAGCGTATGTGGAACTTGCCATGATTATATTACGCAAGCGTGTAAAGAATGAACACGTAATGGGAAAAGATCCTGAACAAATAATTAACGATCAAAATTATTTGACATATTCACTTATTTACATCAAGAAAAATGAAGCTTTTTCGTACATACATGCGTCATAACATATTTAAGTCAAGCTGCGCAAGTTGATGAGTTTTTATAAAAAATACTGTCTTCGACACATTGTTGATAAGTAGTGACATTCGCTTGCGGTCAAATAAAGTTGTACATTGTACAATTCGAACATACTGTCGATTGCGGCGCTTGCTATTGGAATAGGAATTTGCACAATTCTTCTTTTGCACTACGGTTGTTTGAAGTAAATGCATTTTGGTCAAGCAGTTTTGCCAAAGTTGCCTCTGCTTGAAAGAATTGTTACTGCTTCAGCAGGCTGTTTTCTTATGTTGACCATTTTCTTATGGAACTATTTTATCAGCCAACCGCAGATCATGCTTGTGCACTGCATCCGTTCTTGTTTATCTTCTCCGGATCTAAGTCAGATCTATGGTCGACGCAATCTTCACCGATCACGGAAAAGTTGCGTAGATAGGGAGTCAAGACTATCAGGGAATATGCTGAAATAAATTGCTTTTGTATGTATACGGGGGCTTCGCGAGTCAAGGACTTTTGTTTAAACCGATATACATGCACGTGACTAATGAAAATAGGAAAAATATTTGATCGATTAATTGTGGACAGCCCTGATTATCATTCTACGTATTTAAGTGCTTTATATTCCAATCAGCAAGTTGACTTTTGTCTATATCTTGAATATGAAAGTTTCTACTACTCACAACTATTCATTTTGACCTATCATTGTATGCAGCAATCTTAAAATGATACAAAAGATAATGACTGTAAATGATTATTTCCAGCAATTGGCATAAGTCAGAGCCATTTAGAAATTTTCACTAGAAAGTTGCTCACAACATTTCTTTCATGCAATATTATGTTGTGACGCGGTATTTGGACAAGTACTCAATCCTTTACCACCCCCTCAAAAAAGAAGAATGCATGCAAAGGCTGCTCCATGTCTAGCTGATATTATGCGTCAAGACAAATGATACTTAGCATTTTATTCTGTCAAAGCCTGAAGATGATGAGTAGGTGATACGAAACATTGCCCATCTCTTTAACGATGATATTTCATATCATCGAGGAATATTTCTCTAATTAGGTTTTCATAAAATCGTTTACGGATACCGCACTTGAAAAATATTTTCGATATCAACTAAATGACTGTTTCATATGTGATGTCATTTCTTTCATTCATTAACACGGAGTTTCCCTCTTCTGTGAGAATTATGAATGATTTCCCACTTTTTCTCTACATGAATTGTATAACAATCAATCCACGAGAATGAGCCAGCGCGCTTTGTTATGGCAGACAGTCTCAAGGGACAGTCCCAAATCTGATTTGTTACATGTTGTGTTTAGTCATTATTGAGGCTACTCGCATCGCTTCTAACTCATTGATGGACACGAGAAATCCTAGCGGCTTTCTTAGCGGATTCAGATCGCATTTATTTTTATCTTGAAGCATTTTATAACAATTTACTTATCAGTGCTACACGGAATAATCTAACTAATGCGATGCGAGTATTATCAAAAATTAATTGCAGTTTAACTTTTTTCCAGTGATTCAATTGAAATTTGAATTTTATGTCACTTATCAATAATTTTTTTTCAAGAAATCAGTGAAATTAAAGGAAGTTAAAATTCATGAACACTTAATTGATTGCAATTGAATTATGTTTTTATAATCCCTGTTTTAAACGTCTTTAAAATGAACGCTGTTGGAATAGGCTGATTTCTCGCTGAAGGACAGTTTGATCTCATACGATAATGTGCATGAATAATTGGCTGAACATCCTGGACTGTAGTTGAGCGGCACTGGACATCTTATAGCTGATGAGTTTGATAAGTGTTGCTCTTGGATAACATATATTGTGTGGACTCCTAGAAAATACAGTGGTGTGCGTATGTGTGTCGCGTCCTTCTGCCGATGTCATCTAATACACACTGTAAACTGTACACCGTTAAATAGCAGCCAAAATAATCGCTTACCTTCACAGAAAATATCCCGTAGCATCTGATAAAAATGATGACGTCACAATTTGATTACTGATGACGTCACAGTTTCAATCCATTGACCCGATATACATATATTGGTTATCAGATAAACAGCGTCTGCTTTTAAGGATATTTTCGGTTCAGGCTGTTAAAGACAGTGAAGTCAATTTAGCCATTTACTATGTACCTACCGTTTGCAATGCAGGTGTCCGTGATACAGATCTAGTCGCGGGAATTATGCACTACTGCTAACGTAGCTTAAAAAGATTCTAGACACAATGCGAGCATGCAGAAGCATGATTGTGAGATACATGCACGTCGGATGGCCTTTTCAGTAGATATTAGACAGGCAAAAAATCTGACAATGGTATCTGAATAATGTTGATAGGGCGCACCAGCGGTGGGGAGGAGACAATTCCCCCTCCCAAAATTGAAAAAAATGATTTGCCCCTCCAAATCAATTGGAGAATCCGAAATGGTAGTCCGGTATGGATTCATTTAAGGCGTTTGCAATGCCGACAATCACTGTTACAATATGTAATTCGCTTGCAGGTGAAGATAAGCCATGTGTAATTGTAAAGAGGATAAAGACACTTGATTGATATATTGCTTGATAATCGTTCCTCTCGTAGATTGGACTTGATATGGACCAAAGTAAGTCAAGCAATTAAGTGATTATCGACAAGAACTTCTATTGAGACTGCTAAGTGCATCAACTGAAGCAATTTCACAGGTGAGTTTTTATCCGTGCGTACATGTTGACACTATATTTTCCAAAGATGTCCAAAAGCGGTCACATTGCATCTGTCTGCGAAAATCATCCAGTTTATATTCTAGAAGTACCTGAGGTGATGATAAGGAGAATCAATTCAACAGATTTCTCTGGCACATTAGTAGGTTGGACTCTTTTACCATCACGTGACATAAATATTCAAATAGTGTAAATATTAGCGACATGAATTTCTAATCTAGTAAAATGATGAAATCTCATTCGAAGTCGGTGATGCAATTAAAGGCATGGAGTAGCCTCCACAGCGGCAGCAGAGCACTGCCGCTGCGTCATTTCCGGCCGCAGATTCGACTAACTTCGACGTGACAGGGAATCATTTCCGTGTGATTGTCTTTGGCAGGAAAGTGGAAGGGCTCCGCTGGCAAAGCTGCCGAAGGAAGAATAACTCATCGGCTTAGATGCATCACCGACTTGGCCTTAAGAAGTAGCAATGTTCCTCAAGTTGGCCACCTTAATGAAAACAGTTTGACTTTACCGCCCCTACTTTTTCCGGATGACCGGTGCGGCGAGTGTTGAATACAACAGCTTCGACAGTCGGTGAATCCAAGAGGCACCCTAAGCGGATCAGCAGCCCGAAGGACCGGCCTGACAGATGAGGCGCCAGTTTAATACAAAGCATTAATCAAACTAGATTTTTGAAAAGAAAATATTTCCAATGCTTTCTACCGATATCGTGGCGACATCGATTTTTTTATCATGCAATGAAAAAGTCACTTATCGGAAATACTCGCACATTAACAATGTACATGTATAGACAAAGTATGGGACAAAAATTATGCAATATTGAGGTCTATGACCGATCCACCCAATATGCATCATTGTTTAAGTATAGGATAAAGCACTGAATCGAGGATTTAAACAGTGATAATCTACGAGTCTGAGCGAAGCGAAGACGAGTTGATATCACTGTTTAAATCAGAGATTCAGTGATTTATCCGTATTTCTATTCCGACATCCATGACATAGTATATCTATGATTTTTGTTACATCTATGATTTATCTATGTTACATGTAGATGTCCATAGTGCTATTACTTTAGAATTCTATGGTTTATGCAGGGAAATTAATGCATTTGTGTCATGTCTGGTGTCACTAGCATGTCTTGTCGTTTACAGATGTCCATTCTTTACATGCATAATGCAAAAATCAACTATTACCATAGATATGACATTTAAAATTTGATTCTCTTCTTGATATAATAGCAATTTTTGCATTCCATGACATTAGCCAGCACATTGACGCAATCGTTCTAGAGAAAAATAAAAAAAATGGAAGATCAAGCAACAACATTCGCAGATGAGATGAAAAGATTTGCGATAAGTTCAACAAGGGATATAGAAATGAATCAAGCCACAAGAGTTCCTAAGTCAACTCGAGCAAAACAGCAATCATGTGTAAGACTTTTTAAAATGTGGCACTCAGAATGGAAAGTGAGAGATGATGGCATGCTGTAAATCTACGATGACGTGGAGTACATGACGTGTTTCAGATTTATCATACTGTTTGAAATATTTTATCGCAGATGCAAGAAAGCAAGATCCCCCTAAGTCTCTAAAAGAAATCTTTGCTATGATACAACACTATATGAACTATGATGAATGTAAAAGAAACTGGTCATTTTTTAAAGATCGCGAGTTCAGTGATGCGAGGAACCAACTTGATGCGGAAATGCGACTCAGTGCAGTTGAAGGCAATGCTAGACCACCAAAACGAGCCGAGAATATTCCTCTTTCGGACGAAGAAGACCTTTGGAAGAAAGGAATACTAGGGTCAGGAAACCCGAAACAGCTCCAGGAAACAGTTATCTTCTTGATGGGTGTTCAGCTCGGTTTGCGAGCAGCCACAGAGCACAAAGCATTGCGATTTGGTGCTGTTAGTCAACTGCAGCTTATTGAAGAAAATTCAGAAGAGGTTCTCTTGTATACAGAGACCGTTTCGAAATCCAGGAATTTCGGGATCAAGCAGTCTTGCATGGAACCAAAATCTGTGAAGATATTCCCAAGAAAAACGTTCAAGGAAAGGTGCTTGATAAACTTATACAAGGAGTATGTATCGCATCGACCAATAACCGACAGAACTGAATTTCATCTGGCCTGCATCGTATCACCAAAGTCAACTGTCTGGTACAAGAATCTACCTCTCGGCATACATTCGATCGAAAAAGTTACAAAGACACTTATGAAATCTCTAGGAAAAGAAGGTTATTACACTAATACAAGTCTCCGAAGAACTGCAAAGACTCGTTTAGTTGAGGCCGGGATCCCTCGAGAAGTCACAAAGAAAAGAATTGGCCACATCTCCAATTCCGACGAAGTATATGTGGCACAAAATTCAATGGAGAGACAAATGAGTGCCATTCTTTCCGGAGAATATTCATCAGTTACAAGACAAGTGAATCAACAGTCGAACAACACAGACAAGTCTACATCAAATACATTTGTGTTTAATAACTGCACATTCAGTGGATGTAACTTTTGACTTCTTCTGCAGTAAGCTTTGTTATCATTCTAATACATTATAATTGTTGTGAGTTCTTTTATACTAGCGCTAGTAGATTAAATATTAAATTAAAAACCTCCTGGTCTGTAGGTCATTTAATCTACTATAGCAATCTCATGGGAATTTAGATTATCATATGGAGATGTATAGATATCTGAAACTTTCGTCAGTATTTAGACAGTTTTTCGTCTACTTAGAAAATACACGGAGACATAGGGGATGGTGGAATAGAAATAAAAATCACCTGTGTTGACATCACACATTTACTTAGATCATATATCTAGATAAATTTGGTTGATTATCGCTAATACGCACGATTCCATTAGGGTTGTCTTTCCGCTATCATTTCGTGAGGTATGAAACCAAAAGAGCCCGCCCTTCATCGTGTAGCTCCCCTGCTCATATCTTAACTTACCTACATTACTCTATTTTGATTTTGTTACTTCAGGCAATCTATAATGTGTCGCTATGAGGCATGGGTCAACAGTTATTCCTTGAATGGCTGACAGGGCCTTTAAGATCTGCTAAGGAATCTTTATGTGCATTCAGATTGCTATCAATACACCACTATTTTATATACATATAATTGTTGATTTCATGGACATATTTCAATGTTTCAGATGTCACGAAATTTCCAAAAAAAGTTAAATATGCTGTATTCTTGATTAAACCAATCTCCGCACACAGTACCGCAGAAGTTGGGAGAGCAAGCTCTAGCAAGATACTTATCGCAGGTGTAGATGAAATTGCCTCAAGACAAACAGAGGAACTTTCAATGTCAGAAAATGCATGTAGTATCTGCAGTCCTCTTAAAGATATTCAAGATTCAAAACATACATGAAAAGTTGAACATAAGCGGCTGTGAAACAAGGCATTCGTTCTCCTGGATTTTCATTTCCAAGAACTGGAAGAGCCTGCCAATTGCCGTGGTTCGAAACCTATAAATGATTCCCCTATAACGTCGCTGAGGATTCCATCTTCTACTGTACATGCACAGGATGTCCATAAAAAAAACCGGACGATTTCATTTTGTTCTCAATCTTCAGTTTGAATAGATATCGTGCTACTATGACTTTTTAGATATTTTGGATGTCATCATGCAGATAAAGTGAGTAACTTGAAAACAGAGAATCAAGACTTTGCCTTTCTAACAAAAGGCTTCAGTAATTGGAAGAAAGATCCGGAGAAATTCAATGCTCATGCCAAGAGCTCTTTGCATCGTCAGGCATCACTATTTTTATTGAAAATAAATAAAGGAATCTCTGTCTGCGACTAAAGCAATCAGAAGAACAATAACTGCGATGCTGGCTTTATCGACTTCGATACAATATTTAACTCGGAAAGGTCAGGGACTTCGGGGATCGCAACATGCTGAAAGGAGTCCAAATCTAGAGGAACGATGTCAGGATGTACCCTCTTTCACAGCTCAGGAGGAAAAAGGGATAATTACCTTGATGGTAAAATTGAAAAGAAGAAAATTGAGGCAGGATGTATAAGTTATATATATAGTTATATATATGTTATAGTTATAAGCCGAAATGTTTCGATGCAGAGTCTGTATCAGACGCTCAGCATATCGTTGATATGCGTAATATTAGTTTGATTGCATGTCTCATTCCACTACATTTTCTCAAGCATCTCAAGCAGTTCTATTCCCAAACCAGCTCTATGAACTTAATACATGAAATTCAAATATGGTCATCATGGATATAACAGCATCATGACACGACATGATATAAGGGATGTAGTATCCATACAAAGAGGGCTAAACAAAACATGGAAATCAAACATGTACGCGAATGATAGTTATAACTAACTAATACATAGATGCTTCACATCCCCCTTCACAAGTGGGATCAACGTCCGGATAACGGCGCACCGGTTTAACTGTCCTTGATGATCTTCGCACACTGACCATCTCTGGTTGTTGACTGGCTTGGGGTAATATTTGCGCATCATGCGCCACGACTGTGCGTCCATCTGAATGCTCTACCAAAGACGTATTCTGTCCTTGCCTGAACAAAAACTTCACATTGGTTACCTGCGCCTTACGGTGGGGTTTGTGCAACAGATTTTGCATCGGCTTCAGGTAGCTTATGATTAGGCAACGTAACCTGCTTCCAAACATCAGTTCAGCTGGTGTCCTTCCTCCTTCCCTGACTGCTGTGTTGTGATGTACAATCATCAGACGATGCAAAAACGCTTGAGGAGAATTTTTTGCTGGGTTAAAACCCTTAATTGCGTCCTTGACTACGCGCACCATGCGTTCCGCCAGTTCATTGCTCTGTGGTCTGTATTCGGGTGAGTGAAGGAGCTTGCACCCTATGCCGTTTAGCCAAGATCGCAATTGCGAACTTGTGAATTATGGAGCGTTATCACTAACCAGAGTTTCTGGAATTCCGAATATTGAAAACAATCCTCGTAGATGGTTTATTACCGTTGGCGTTGTTCTATCCTTGCTAAATAATGCCTGCAACCACCCCCGAATATGCATCTGCGACAAGCAAAATATTTCCCGTTCGACTATGGAAAGCCCAGTCTATGTGAATCCGACTCCACGGGGTATCTTCTTTGGGCCATGTGTGAGTTGTATCAAATGAACGAAACTTTGCTCGACAGCAGGTGTTACAATTTCTTACAAAATTTTCAATTTGAGTATTCATGTTCGGCCAGTAGAATTCTCGCTGTACCAGACACAAGGTTGAATGATAACCATTATGCGATTGATGGGCATTCTGAATGATATCATGGACTAATGATTGCGGTGGTATAATTCTAGATCCTCTGCGAATACAACCGTATTCATCAATCGTGAGCTGGATTGCCATTCTCTTGAACGGTCGCTCACGCGCACTTACATTATTATCGTCATTAACATGTATACGTGACAAATAGTCTGCAATAACATTCTTTTCACCAGGAATGCATTCTATTTCAAAATCGTAGTTCATCATCTTAAGAGAAAACTTTAACAATCTATGTGAAATATCACTTTTGAACGCTTGATCTGGATTATAGATATATATTAAGGGCTTATGATCTGTTTGTATCTTGAATTTTTTACCTAACAAAAAATTCTGCAGTCTTTGACAAGCCCATAAAACCGCCACCGCTTCCCTCTCAATGTTGATGTAATTTTTTTCAGTCTTTGTTAACTTTCTTGAGATGTACAAATTCGAGTGTCCATCCTGTGAAAGAACAGCTCCAATAGAATTACACGAAGTGTCTGCAGATAGAATGGAGTCCTTGTTTAAAGAGAAAGGTTTTAGTACTGGCTCCGAAACTAGCAACGTTTTCAGCATATTGAAATTTTTATCACAATGTTCATTCCAATTAAGGCTGTTTTTGTTCTCTTTGTCTATAGAATCATATAACGGCGCACATATTTCCGCGAAATTCTTAATGAAGCGGCCGTAGTAATTAGCTAGTCCTAAAAAGCTCATAAGATCTTTTTCGTTTTTGGGTACTTCAGCATCAGCAATTTTGGTAATCAAAGAACGATCAGGTTTGATCCCATCTTTGCTGAATATGAATCCCAAAAATTTTAGCGACTGAGATGATTCTATGCATTTACTGTCGTTGATCGTCACATTATGATCAGACAATCAATTTCGTACTTGTTTAAGTCGTCGTTTTAACTGACCCTCCGAAGATGCGCATATCATGTCATCTTGGTACACAATTTTCCCGGCTAGTCCCTTCAATATCTGTTCCATACAGCGCTGAAAGATCGCACTGGCATTCTTCATGCCCATTATGAGGCGATTGATTGTGTATAGTCCTTTGTGTGTATTAATTACTGCCAATGTTTTAGATTTTTCTTCTAAGGCAATTTGCCAGTAGGCAGACTTCAGATCAATTTTAGCAAAAGTTTCACGCAGATGAATTGGAATAGTGCGAGCATGGCAGAATTTTAGATGTTGGTTTTCATTTGTAAGAACTATATTCGCAGTAAAATTCTTTATCGTTGGTAAAACGGAGGTTTCATCTATAGCCATCATCTCAACCTTTGAATTTTCTACGTCAATTATGTCCCTTCCTATAAGCCCATATAATTTTTCAGTGTCTACGACAATAAAAGAAGTATCAATTCGCTATCATCATCAATATTTCTCAACTTAGCGGTTAATTGACCTAGCGTTTTTACTTTTGAACCATCGTTGGACTTATGCGAGTCGGAGACAAGATTGGACAACCAATTTCTTTCCATTGCTTTTGAGACAGAATGCTAATTGCGGCTCCAGTGTCAACTTGAAACCTTAATCTTTGGTTGTTTATAAAACAATCCTTATATATAGTTTTTTGAGAATTGTTTATCACAAAAATGTCAACATTGTGTGTTTCATTATTATCGTATTGTTTTGCTTTTTTATTATAGCTGTCTTTATACTGGACTTTTGTTTTCGCTTGGCTATCCTTATTTTTACAACATTTTGCAAGAATTGCATCTTTTTCCAAAAGCTGGGCACTGGCGTATTTTATGTGACAATCCACACTTTGAACAAGGATTGAAGTCGTATTTCGGTTTATTAAAGGATTTAGGTCTTTTAATATAAAAATTTTCTGTTTGTCCAGTTGCACAATCTTTATTATTATTTACGAATTTATGTAATTGTTCATTCATTTGCAAAAATCAAGCATTTCAGAAATTGTTGATTTTGATGAAACTTGCAATTTTTCAAGAATCTTAAGTTTCAATTGATTGTTATCCAGTCTAGCTATAAATCGTAATTTGATTAATTCGTCATGTAAATTTTCAGTTTTTAACGAATTCCAATTACAATAATTAGCAAAATCATTTAGCCGACTATAAAAATCTATCTCAGATTCTCCTTTATTTTGAGAAATTTGAAGAAAATTGGTTCTATCTGCGATAACTAATCGCTTTCTTGGTTCTATATATTCACGAATAACTTTTTTAATCTCCGAAAACACCAGAGTGTCTAACTCATTATTTGGCATGAGAGAACAAACTTTCAGAAGTGCTTTTGCACCACATTTCTCTATGAAAAGGTCTGTTTTAGGCGAAGTATCAGAATCCCATATCTTAACCTCAAATTTTTTAGATCGGCAGTTAGCTTCAAATGCTAAGAGCCAACATTTACATTGTTCTGCATCATCCAAAGTTAATTTTTCGTTTTTATTATCACTCACAGTTGCTGACGTGCACATCAATGGCAATTGAAAAATAATGCAATTGTACAACCGTTGAAGATAAAAGGAATGGCTTACTTCATCATTTGTAGATCATTGATTCTGTTTCTTGTACTCCTAGCACCATTGTTGTGTCCCCGTTAAAACAGCCGTTTGCTACAGAGGTGAACGCGGTTAAGAAAATAATTAACCGGTTAACCGCCAAATTAACCACGGTTAATTGTAGGTTTTAAAATTTCAGTCTCAAAATACATAACTAAAACCAATCATCTTCATCTACGTTTATGTAGGCCTACCAATATGTGAGCATAGATAGGCCGAGATTGAGGAATTTTGATAATAGGCAATAGACCTTATTTGTTATAGGCTAATGAAAGTCGAGTTAAATCACAGAAGAAACATCAAACGATTAGGACTGCTATAACGTGAATTATAGGCCTACTAACTGCCTAGTCGTGAACGGAATAAATGATGATGTTGCTAATCTTGCTATGATGACAAAATTCATTTTTTCTATGCAAATTATAAATAGTGAATGCGCATCAGTCGTGCAAATTTTGACAAAATTACAGTATGTAGGGCGCATGAATGGTAGGATAGGATAAAAAATTAGGTGATTTACATGTATGTGGACGCACATAATAAGTACGGTACGGACCTTTTTTGCCAGAAAAAAAGAATGATACTTTTAATTTGAAAATATGTATTCGTTCAACTCAGGAAGACTTCTTGGAGTTCAGATTCGAAAACAATATCTGCTGTGCATGTTCAGCTGTGAGTCCCATTCGCCTTTCATGGTAAATGTTGCCGAAGACAGAGAAGACTCGTTCGGAGGCAGCACTCGTGGTCTGAATAGCCAGATACTTTCTCGCAAGCAACGAAAGCTTTCTGAACTTCGCTTGATTGATTCTCCACCATGAAAGTGGATCCTTTGACTGTGAAGGTAATCCTTGTGCCTGAAAAGAGAAAAGATGAATGAGTATTAATCAAAGCCTGTAAGAATTGAATTTTAGGGTGATGAACAAGTGTCACAACATGCATACTAAGAATCATATATACGGGTATAACATAGGCTTATAACTGTCATGTTATCATGTCTAGCCTATATGATGTAATGTTTGAATGGATGAAACTCCAAACCCTGTGATTCACGTCATAAAGATTGTGCACATTATAGATATCGTCGATATACCACAATATCCAATATATAGTAGGTCTGTAACATTGTATCGAACAACAAACAATGCTATCAAAATGCAACTTCATGTGGGCAATTAACATTATCATGAACAATATCAGTTATGCATAATGTTACAACAGAGTATAATGTTGACAAAAAATGACAAAGTATTATAATTAAAAGTAAAACAACATGTATTTTCACTGAGATGGTAAAGTACAATTTTTAACATCGTAGACGTCTTGATATTATTTTTGCAACTTCAGTCAAACAGCCTATTGCAGAGTTCATATTCCCCTACATAGATTTATGAAATTCATGTCAGCAAATTTTCAATGCATTCCTGTTGCAAATCATGCATTTTTTGAACTTACTTGTATATAGCTATCCAGCTCATCCTCTTCTTTTGATACTTTCTCTTCAATCACATCGTCATCAAGCAGCGTAAGTAACTTGCATCGTTTTGAACTTGGTGCTCCGGACGTGTCGTCGCGTTCGACTTCTGTTACTTCTTCATCCACATTCACTGATATCTTTTTCATTTCGTCCAATATTGTCGCGTGAACATTCAATCTTGTTTCGCGAGACAAGAATGTCAGCTTCTTGAACCTGGGATCCAAGAAAGATCTCATGACATGAACACTCATGGAACCAAGGAACTCTTGGTCCTCCACGGAAAATCGTTCCGCAAGATTAATCAGCAGACGTGATTGAAACTCCTTGGCCATAGCAGTTTCGCAAGGTTTCAGCTGGAGTCGTTTCAGGAGACAAAACATGATCGGATAAACTTCTGAGACACTAACAGATGTTTCTGTTTGTCATTCATCTGTTGTCATCTTCAGGTCTTCAAGCAGAACAATCATCTCCTTGATTGCGATGATTTCATGCAAACCAAATGACAGCGAACATTTTTCCACATTGTTGAGTACATGTGTTGATTTTACAAGGAAGTCAAATGCATCAAAGAGCTTTGAAAAGCTTTGAAGCATGACAACAGTGCTGTTCCACCTCGTTTTATTGTGCTTTTGAAGCTCGCACTTATCGTGATCCCTGCATAACTGCGCCCTATAGGTCCGAAATTCCGAAGTCAGCGTTATGGATCTGTGGACTGTCGAAATTGCAGTATGGACTTTGTTGATCAATTTCTTCACTTCGTCTACCTCTTCAAAAGAATCGTTGATGGAGAGCTGAAGAAGGTGAGCGAGGCATCCAATATGGTATTTTGTTGATGAGGACAAATCCAACGCTTTCTTCATATTGCTCGCATTGTCATGGGTCGTACAGAAGGCGTTTACTTTGAAAGGACTCAAAGTTTCGTCTATGGTTTCAGCTAAATTGTCACCGGTGTGTTGCTGCGTTAACAAAGGACTACCAAAATTAGCATTTCGAAGCTGCTAAGATCGATCGATCCAATGAGCTGTGATGGTCATAAATGCTGACATTTGTCTGTTAGTCCAGCAATCTGTGGTGATGCTCACTAAAGTGGAAGAAGTCAATCCATCCGTTTCTACCTTCTGTTTGAGTTGAGAAAGATCTTCATCGTACGTTGTGTTAATATGTCTCATCAGAGTTGTATGCGAGGGAGGTTGGTAGTTCGGCTCGAGATAGAGTAGCAGTTCCTTCATTGAGGTATCCTCACAGAATGTCAACGGTTGCAGATCAGTAGTTACACACCTGAAATAGGATAGAAATTTCACTATACAAAATGTTTGCTCTCATCTTCATTTTGAAAATGTATCTTAATTCTTGATAAATCCATATTTTGTCTACCAGTAAGAATATTATTCGTGCTTGACATATTACGTATTTACATGTATGTACCGACTAAGTAAGAGATTATGTACCGATGCATTGTACTACGGCCTCGTCGTACTTCTAACTTCTTCACAATTTATCAATCAAGTAGGCTAAAACAAGCAGTATTGTAACACAAGATTTCAGAAATTTGAGCATAGGTTCCCCGCCCTATCAGGGCGACCACGTCCCTGGCGTTCATCTCAATATGATTGAGAAAGGTCAGTCATAGTTGCTAAAATAAAATAGTCATTGTGTAGGGGAATTCAAACAGATTTCACCGCTAAATAACGTCATCATCTATTTCATAAGATAGGAGGGCTAACTAATCATTACTTGCTGTTCCTCTTTTGGTATTTTGTAGGCCTATGGGCTGCGTACTGTCCATGCTCTCCACCATATTTTCGAAAAACAAGTCTTATTGATTTACTGAAATTTAGTGCATAACAGGCCTATATGCATGGTTTATGCTTAAATATTAAGGAACACGTTGAAAAACAAGCCTACAGAGTTACTAAATAAGAGGTGGCTCCAAGATATTAGATATTGTCATTTAAAAAACATACACTTTGTTACATTTATTTACCCATATTTAAAACATAGACTATTTGAAATATTACACTGAAAATATCGCAACCTTTCTACGAAAAGAAGTAGGCTCATGTTGAAAATGAAGCTCTAACATACATGTACGCCTACATGTAGTCACAGAGTTAACTCACCGGACAATGAGCTTGGTGATGTCGACGGCTCGTTCTTTTGAGCATGTTCTGGACTTGGATGTCTTTAACCATTCGTCCATATTTACTTGTGTCGATTCCCTCATTTCCTCGACGGCTGCTCGGACGTTTGTTCTTCTTCCGGATGCATCACGAACAGGCGTTGATACGGATGATCCAGGATTGTCGTTCAAGTTGAAAAGAGGATGTTGATTCTTCATATGATATAAGAGGGTTCCAGTCCCAGATGAAAATACGTACTTCTTTTCACACAAATTACATTTTGCGTACTTTTTGTTGTCAATAGTGACAAGCTTGAAGTTGTCCCAAACGCGAGACATTCTATGACTGTTCACGAAGGAATGACGACCGAGGTTTAACGACGAAATTACAATGATTGAAATGAGTCATGACCTCGCTAGTCGCTACATTATTCGAGATCCCATCACACCTCAAGATCAGCGTCTCATCACCTCGCTCAACGCCTGGTGACTCATCTGGTGCAGGTGTTAAGCGACTTCGATTCCTACGTTCGTTTTTCTGTGAGATATCTATTGACTGACGTAAATTTTGACGCTCGTCTGTAGCCAAGTCTCAACTGCTGCTTCTATTAAGACTTTGGTTCAGAGACCAATCTTGACAAAATACTACTATTCAGGCCGATGGCAGCAGGTTAATCTCACTAGAAAAAGTATAGAAAGTCTGAAAAGACTCTTTAGAGTAAAAAATGTAGCGGTTAACCGCACCAAAAAATTAACCGGGTCATGAAAAATTAACCGGGTTAAGAAAAATTAACCGCGATTAACCGGTTAACCGGTTAACCGCGTTCACCTCTGGTTTGCTAGAGCATCTCAAGCAGTTCTATTCCCAAACCAGCTCTATGAACTTAATGCATGAAATTCAAATATGGTCATCATGGATATAACAGCATCATGACACGACATGATATAAAGGATGTAGTATCCATATACAAAGAGGGATAAACAAAACATAGAAATCAAACATGTACGCAAATGATAGTTACTTATAACTAACTAAGACATAGATGCTTCACGCAAGGAGGTCTAGATATCTATAACTGTACAGGAGGCAGAATGACGCTTTCTGTGGGAGAGCTTCGAAGGCCTGTTGCAGAGATAGGATGGTTCAAAATCTACTTGCTTATGCATGTTAAAGCAATAAACAGTTTTGGAATTTATCTTGCATTGTCAAAGTTACTTCATTCATTCCTGATAATGAATAAATGCAGTGTTCACAGGAGCAAAACTAATTATAAATTGAATGGCCTTCCCTATATCTCAGTATACCACGTACCACGAAAAACGCTTAATGGAAAACGTTGGATTGATTATGTTCCTGATACTGTCACAATAACAAAAAGTTTTCGAATCTGCCGGAAACGTTGGCCGTCGAGGGGAATTTCCATGACAAGAAAGGCACGATTTTTAAGGCTAAAAGATTCACCAAGTGTATTCAGTTGTAATAAGTAATAAATGCATAACAAATCACGTGAAATCCATGAACGAAAAATTTTCAATAGAAGCAGTATCCACTGCAATAGACTGCAGTATCCACTGCAGACGAGTTCGATTCTTTCGAAAAGCGCGATGGCATCAAGGGATTGATTAATCGACATGATTAAAGCTATCTGCTTTTTTAATGATGAGCTGTTTATCAAATTACCAAATGCTTCGGCTGATTAATGATGACTTTATACAGTTGAAAATGAAATATGCGGAGATCTTGTGAATATTCGTGATTTTTCCGGATTCCAACAACATCTCTAAAGATGGTCTCATCTCGAAGCAATTATTAATCACGCAAAAATCATGTCACCTCGTGTAGCGATAAAACTAAGCATATTGCCCTTCAAAATAAGAACCTCCAAATTGATCAAATATATTTCATAATTGTTATCAAATTTGTCATTCAATGCTAATCGATATTCCTCTACTACGACGATTGCAACTCAGTTATTTCTTGCAACTCAGTTATCTACGACAATGCAAGATAAATTCCAAAACTGTTTATTGCTTTAACATGCATAAGCAAGTAGATTTTGAACCATCCTATCTCTGCAACAGGCCTTCGAAGCTCTCCCACAGAAAGCGTCATTCTGCCTCCTGTACAGTTATAGATATCTAGACCTCCTTGCGTGAAGCATCTATGTCTTAGTTAGTTATAAGTAACTATCATTTGCGTACATGTTTGATTTCTATGTTTTGTTTATCCCTCTTTGTATATGGATACTACATCCTTTATATCATGTCGTGTCATGATGCTGTTATATCCATGATGACCATATTTGAATTTCATGCATTAAGTTCATAGAGCTGGTTTGGGAATAGAACTGCTTGAGATGCTCTAGCAAACCAGAGGTGAACGCGGTTAACCGGTTAACCGGTTAATCGCGGTTAATTTTTCTTAACCCGGTTAATTTTTCATGACCCGGTTAATTTTTTGGTGCGGTTAACCGCTACATTTTTTACTCTAAAGAGTCTTTTCAGACTTTCTATACTTTTTCTAGTGAGATTAACCTGCTGCCATCGGCCTGAATAGTAGTATTTTGTCAAGATTGGTCTCTGAACCAAAGTCTTAATAGAAGCAGCAGTTGAGACTTGGCTACAGACGAGCGTCAAAATTTACGTCAGTCAATAGATATCTCACAGAAAAACGAACGTAGGAATCGAAGTCGCTTAACACCTGCACCAGATGAGTCACCAGGCGTTGAGCGAGGTGATGAGACGCTGATCTTGAGGTGGGATGGGATCTCGAATAATGTAGCGACTAGCGAGGTCATGACTCATTTCAATCATTGTAATTTCGTCGTTAAACCTCGGTCGTCATTCCTTCGTGAACAGTCATAGAATGTCTCGCGTTTGGGACAACTTCAAGCTTGTCACTATTGACAACAAAAAGTACGCAAAATGTAATTTGTGTGAAAAGAAGTACGTATTTTCATCTGGGACTGGAACCCTCTTATATCATATGAAGAATCAACATCCTCTTTTCAACTTGAACGACAATCCTGGATCATCCGTATCAACGCCTGTTCGTGATGCATCCGGAAGAAGAACAAACGTCCGAGCAGCCGTCGAGGAAATGAGGGAATCGACACAAGTAAATATGGACGAATGGTTAAAGACATCCAAGTCCAGAACATGCTCAAAAGAACGAGCCGTCGACATCACCAAGCTCATTGTCCGGTGAGTTAACTCTGTGACTACATGTAGGCGTACATGTATGTTAGAGCTTCATTTTCAACATGAGCCTACTTCTTTTCGTAGAAAGGTTGCGATATTTTCAGTGTACTATTTCAAATAGTCTATGTTTTAAATATGGATAAATAAATGTAACAAAGTGTATGTTTTTTAAATGACAATATCTAATATCTTGGAGCCACCTCTTATTTAGTAACTCTGTAGGCTTGTTTTTCAACGTGTTCCTTAATATTTAAGCATAAACCATGCATATAGGCCTGTTATGCACTAAATTTCAGTAAATCAATAAGACTTGTTTTTCGAAAATATGGTGGAGAGCATGGACAGTACGCAGCCCATAGGCCTACAAAATACCAAAAGAGGAACAGCAAGTAATGATTAGTTAGCCCTCCTATCTTATGAAATAGATGATGACGTTATTTAGCGGTGAAATCTGTTTGAATTCCCCTACACAATGACTATTTTATTTTAGCAACTATGACTGACCTTTCTCAATCATATTGAGATGAACGCCAGGGACGTGGTCGCCCTGATAGGGCGGGGAACCTATGCTCAAATTTCTGAAATCTTGTGTTACAATACTGCTTGTTTTAGCCTACTTGATTGATAAATTGTGAAGAAGTTAGAAGTACGACGAGGCCGTAGTACAATGCATCGGTACATAATCTCTTACTTAGTCGGTACATACATGTAAATACGTAATATGTCAAGCACGAATAATATTCTTACTGGTAGACAAAATATGGATTTATCAAGAATTAAGATACATTTTCAAAATGAAGATGAGAGCAAACATTTTGTATAGTGAAATTTCTATCCTATTTCAGGTGTGTAACTACTGATCTGCAACCGTTGACATTCTGTGAGGATACCTCAATGAAGGAACTGCTACTCTATCTCGAGCCGAACTACCAACCTCCCTCGCATACAACTCTGATGAGACATATTAACACAAAGTACGATGAAGATCTTTCTCAACTCAAACAGAAGGTAGAAACGGATGGATTGACTTCTTCCACTTTAGTGAGCATCACCACAGATTGCTGGACTAACAGACAAATGTCAGCATTCATGACCATCACAGCTCATTGGATCGATCGATCTTAGCAGCTTCGAAATGCTAATTTTGGTAGTCCTTTGTTAACGCAGCAACACACCGGTGACAATTTAGCTGAAACCATAGACGAAACTTTGAGTCCTTTCAAAGTAAACGCCTTCTGTACGACCCATGACAATGCGAGCAATATGAAGAAAGCGTTGGATTTGTCCTCATCAACAAAATACCATATTGGATGCCTCGCTCACCTTCTTCAGCTCTCCATCAACGATTCTTTTGAAGAGGTAGACGAAGTGAAGAAATTGATCAACAAAGTCCATACTGCAATTTCGACAGTCCACAGATCCATAACGCTGACTTCGGAATTTCGGACCTATAGGGCGCAGTTATGCAGGGATCACGATAAGTGCGAGCTTCAAAAGCACAATAAAACGAGGTGGAACAGCACTGTTGTCATGCTTCAAAGCTTTTCAAAGCTCTTTGATGCATTTGACTTCCTTGTAAAATCAACACATGTACTCAACAATGTGGAAAAATGTTCGCTGTCATTTGGTTTGCATGAAATCATCGCAATCAAGGAGATGATTGTTCTGCTTGAAGACCTGAAGATGACAACAGATGAATGACAAACAGAAACATCTGTTAGTGTCTCAGAAGTTTATCCGATCATGTTTTGTCTCCTGAAACGACTCCAGCTGAAACCTTGCGAAACTGCTATGGCCAAGGAGTTTCAATCACGTCTGCTGATTAATCTTGCGGAACGATTTTCCGTGGAGGACCAAGAGTTCCTTGGTTCCATGAGTGTTCATGTCATGAGATCTTTCTTGGATCCCAGGTTCAAGAAGCTGACATTCTTGTCTCGCGAAACAAGATTGAATGTTCACGCGACAATATTGGACGAAATGAAAAAGATATCAGTGAATGTGGATGAAGAAGTAACAGAAGTCGAACGCGACGACACGTCCGGAGCACCAAGTTCAAAACGATGCAAGTTACTTACGCTGCTTGATGACGATGTGATTGAAGAGAAAGTATCAAAAGAAGAGGATGAGCTGGATAGCTATATACAAGTAAGTTCAAAAAATGCATGATTTGCAACAGGAATGCATTGAAAATTTGCTGACATGAATTTCATAAATCTATGTAGGGGAATATGAACTCTGCAATAGGCTGTTTGACTGAAGTTGCAAAAATAATATCAAGACGTCTACGATGTTAAAAATTGTACTTTACCATCTCAGTGAAAATACATGTTGTTTTACTTTTAATTATAATACTTTGTCATTTTTTGTCAACATTATACTCTGTTGTAACATTATGCATAACTGATATTGTTCATGATAATGTTAATTGCCCACATGAAGTTGCATTTTGATAGCATTGTTTGTTGTTCGATACAATGTTACAGACCTACTATATATTGGATATTGTGGTATATCGACGATATCTATAATGTGCACAATCTTTATGACGTGAATCACAGGGTTTGGAGTTTCATCCATTCAAACATTACATCATATAGGCTAGACATGATAACATGACAGTTATAAGCCTATGTTATACCCGTATATATGATTCTTAGTATGCATGTTGTGACACTTGTTCATCACCCTAAAATTCAATTCTTACAGGCTTTGATTAATACTCATTCATCTTTTCTCTTTTCAGGCACAAGGATTACCTTCACAGTCAAAGGATCCACTTTCATGGTGGAGAATCAATCAAGCGAAGTTCAGAAAGCTTTCGTTGCTTGCGAGAAAGTATCTGGCTATTCAGACCACGAGTGCTGCCTCCGAACGAGTCTTCTCTGTCTTCGGCAACATTTACCATGAAAGGCGAATGGGACTCACAGCTGAACATGCACAGCAGATATTGTTTTCGAATCTGAACTCCAAGAAGTCTTCCTGAGTTGAACGAATACATATTTTCAAATTAAAAGTATCATTCTTTTTTTCTGGCAAAAAAGGTCCGTACCGTACTTATTATGTGCGTCCACATACATGCAAATCACCTAATTTTTTATCCTATCCTACCATTCATGCGCCCTACATACTGTAATTTTGTCAAAATTTGCACGACTGATGCGCATTCACTATTTATAATTTGCATAGAAAAAATGAATTTTGTCATCATAGCAAGATTAGCAACATCATCATTTATTCCGTTCACGACTAGGCAGTTAGTAGGCCTATAATTCACGTTATAGCAGTCCTAATCGTTTGATGTTTCTTCTGTGATTTAACTCGACTTTCATTAGCCTATAACAAATAAGGTCTATTGCCTATTATCAAAATTCCTCAATCTCGGCCTATCTATGCTCACATATTGGTAGGCCTACATAAACGTAGATGAAGATGATTGGTTTTAGTTATGTATTTTGAGACTGAAATTTTAAAACCTACAATTAACCGTGGTTAATTTGGCGGTTAACCGGTTAATTATTTTCTTAACCGCGTTCACCTCTGGTGCAAGGTATTCAATATTAAGACAATACCTACATCTTCCGGATCCCGATACTTTGAAAACAGTTGTGATCTCTCTGGGTTTGGGTCTGCCGATGACGTTCGTGAGACGCTTAGCATCTCCCCTGAGTTATATATGGCATACAAAAGGACTGGGCGATCATATTCGACGAGACATAAGTCAAACATTCAATACGTTTGCGTGGAAGCGATCTGAACCGGTATTCCCATAGAGGTATTTCGAAGACGATCAAGCCTGCCCCGGCAATCCTTGCTCTCACAATAAGTCTTTTGATTGGAGAAAAGTTTCAGCAGCAAGACTGATGAGTTCTTTTACCTGGAAGGCTGAACTTTTATACTCAACTGATAGCTTTTATAAAAGTTATTTCAGAATGTGGGGACGAGCGAAAGCCTTGAATGTGATTGCCATGCCACAACTCCGAAATGATAAACATTATCATATGAAAATCTTCCTTGTGATCCGAATGCATCTTGGAAAATTAGGCATCCAACTGACGTTTAATTATACCTTCTCTTTCATTCGAAATATCCGATGAAGAAAATACACAACAATCGGATCACAGAATGTCACAGAAAATTGACTCTGATGTTCTTAAGAGTAACCGCAAAATCGCAGGTGCATGATAGGACATCGTAGATTGCAAGAGGATACAAAACATGTTAAAATAGCTTTTTTGACTTTTTTGACATGTTTTCCATAGAGCATCCAACGAAAAAATTTACCTTTGGTTCCCAACGTATTCACAGAAAAAGTTGTCACTGCACATATTTTGAACAGCAAGACAAATGCAGCGGAATTCACTGGTTCCACATTTTTCGAATGAGGAAAATTATGACTGAAATATCTCCCGATCTTCAAATTCCATTCAATGACAATGAAAGAGAGCAGATAATTCAGGGGTTGCACAAAAATTCGACAAAACTTGCAAAACATTCAGTGTTGTGATATGCTTCTATCTGTGTAACAGGCCTTCGAAGCTCTCCCACAGAAAGCGTCATTCTGCCTCCTGTACAATTATAGATATTTAGACCTCCTTGCTTCACGTCAGTTAAAGGACAAGAGTCTTAAGTCATGTTCGATTTTCTTATAGCTCAATAACTTCAGCCTCTTCAAAAAAAGAGTACAGCCTAAGTGAGACGATATGATACTTGTGTCAGTTATCATCATCTTAAGAGAAAGAGAGAAAGGAAGAAGAAGATTAGGACCTCTACTCCGGACATTCTATTTATTTCTCTATCGGGATAGGATCAAACCATCAGTGCTTGGAGTTAAATCATAACATTTTGATTCTTGACCATTGTATGTAAGTTTCAAATCATATTTGCTAAATTACACAGAGATTTTCAGGAAATGTTGCTTCTTTGAAAGTGGCAATCAATATTCTAAATCTTAGACTAATTCAAATAAAAATGAAATTTTCAAATTGTTGCAGAAATAATGATTTCACAGATGCTTTGTATATTTTATTTAGAATGGATCTACACCTATTATCAAATATTTTATTATAATCTATTTGCCTATTGATGCTGCAAAACCTGTCTGAGTAACACCGAATTCAGTTTTATCTACAATAAAGCACTTCCATGAAGATTTGTTTGCAGTGTATTGGCAAAATCTAATCTTTCATTAAATGTTTCGTCATCAACAGCTCTGACAAAAGAGAAGTAGCCTACGCCCAAATTTTAATAAATTTGATTTAACAAAATTCCCTGTATGTTTATTCAAGCAAATGCCACAGGAATGGAATTGCAGTCCGTACGATAGTTAGTCTCACATCAATATTAATGTGTAGGCGTCTGCTAGTTTGACACATGAATTGCAATATCGACCACCACGTTTCATCCCATTCACACTGTGATTTCAGCTCGATGACCATATTCACTCCAACCTACAATTTGCCTCCATTCCATTCTGATAGCATTTCGATTCTGAAGGAGTTAAATTAATAAAAGTTAACAAATTAGCCTACTAATGACATATTATCCACGTATTAGAGAAGTGCTTGAAACATTTGCTAATCAAGACGAAAAATAAAAAATTATATGTTTGTGTGATCAATGACGTTAAAACGAAATGTCGCCAATGAGAATGATAATGTATCGCTTTCAGAACAGGCGTTTGTCGCATATGACCAACTTTGTCTGCTGACTGACAATGATCGTTGTCTATCACCAACAAGCAGTTACACAGAGCATTGATTTCATGTGGAACATTCCCCAAGACCGCCCAATATGAAAATGGACATAAGCACAATGCCCATTCCCATTGGCATGCTTGAGAAGCATGGTGTAAACGAAGAAAAAATAATCAAATGAAAAAATCAGATTTCATTAATTAATTCCATTAGCAAATTGTATCCACAAGTCCATCTGTCGATCATTGGTCATAATCTTCTTTTATCTAATAGAAATATAAGCAATATTTCTATTGCGTCATTGTGACGTCTTTAATCAATGAAAATCTAAGAATTAATTTAAGTATTCGCCTCTGATGTTTCAGTACAAGCATAGTGCATGACAGAGCTGACTTGTCAACATTATTTTGTTATTGATTATTTTGATCCAAATGATAAAAATAATTAAGTTCAAGTTGAAAGCTAGAAAATTTAGCTCTGCAGAATCTACGGAATGCTATGAAGCCGCAATCAAAAGACGAATGATATCTTAAAACATGATTAAAATTGAAAGTTTTGCATGGACAAATTACACATTGCACTGTTGACTGTAATAGGCACAATTGGAACACACGAGTACACACATATTAGCACTATAAATCTTCTAGCTTCTAGCACATGCCTATATCAGAACACAAGTCGGATTTCTGCAAAGAGTTTCGGAATATAGCGCACACATAGGATTGGCTGATTTATATACAGTGTAGGCTTACCGTGGACAAAATCATTTGAGATATCAAAACATGCATGAACTTATGAGCATGCAGAGCAAAATAGTCTCACAACATTTCGAACATGTTGACATTTTAATTTATATCAGGCATATATCCAACAAATAACTCAACCAAACCCAGTAGCAATCAATAGTAAATTCATCTAATTTACGAAACCAAAGATTGAAAGCATCCGTCTCACTATAGATGGTTTTAGTTCGTGACGAAATTCAATTACCAGTGAGTAGATAGGTTATAGTGCACAACTAAATGAACTCAATGCGAGCTATGAGCTCAACATAATGGGAACTTTGGCCACACATCATGCAATAGCAACTCTGTCAACGTTCATCGATCGTGTAACGAAATGTTTAGAAATTATAGAAAGTACAGTCCGTTCCTAAATCGTAGCACAACCCGATAAGCTCATTCATCTTGCCTTTTTTCATCAAATTTAAACGTAAGCTCATTTAATTGATTACTAACATTTTTCACTTGGTCAGCCGAGAAACTTGTCTAGTTTAGGAAACAGTGTGGTCTGACTAATTAAATGAAGTAATTAGAAGTAGTTTGTTGCTTCATGATCACCTCCTAGCTAATCATGTCATGTCACAGTAACTGCTTCGTCTCCTGTCATTCATTGAATGAGGTGCTAGAAGTCTTGTCGATTCACTTATCAATTATCATCTGGCGCAGCAACCAACATCAACGTGAAGAGATTGCCATTGCTATTGTTTGTAAATTGTAAACAGGTGGCGAGTCAGACAGACTAGCCTTTGTGTGCGAAATCTGATCTGACCTCCACCAGAACAAATGATGACTCACGAATGGCACAGAAATACAACAGTACAAATTTGAAGTTTGCCAGTGAACGGATGGGCCGATCTTGATAAAACTTACATATTCTTGGAGCTGATAGCACCAGCATTATTCTGAACCCAAACTTGAATGAGCTAGCGTTAATGCAACAAAAGTTATTAAGTTGTGTGTAGTTGACCGTAAGGTTTACAATCTCGAGCCGTTTTCTCAATCCCGGGATTTTCGAGACTGGCTAATCGCAATCCCGGGATCTCGATCGAGATTTATATATACTGTATATGTTTTTAATCATTAAGTTTCAAGAAATATTTCAAAAGACGATACGTGCTTGTCAACTGATGTGATAATGAGTATTGGCAAAAGATTTTCTATATCTGTGTAAGCAACTGTCTGCACCATCTTCACAATCATGAAATGACAAGTAAAATGAAGTCTATTTTGTTAAATTTGATGTAATATTAGCTGAGCTATCGCCAATTTTGTGTTTCTAAGACTTTCTGTCAACGGTACTCACTTATCAGTTGAGCATTGGCCTACATTCACTTAGAGAGCAAATGCATTTTTTGACATAACTTCTGAACCACTGGGTCGATTTTGATGAACGAAACATTGTCTTCATCACAACAACAAGATGAATACAACTGCAATGTCATTTTGTCGATAACTGATGATTTTTTTCAAATTGTCTTTCACCGTCAATTAATCACCGAGACACAATTCGTTGTCGATGTGTGAAAACCAACACACCGCAGCTGCAGTAGCAGTCCGGTGACCTGTCAATAGAGCGAATTCGGGAGACTCACTGGGTTGAATGACGGTTTCTTCGACGGTTTTTCCCTCAAAGACCGCAAACCGCAAATCTAGCTCTGTCTGAACGAGCCTTGAACGGGCCTTTAGTCGTTATTTTAAATCGTTGTGATTTGTCTTTCAGCTATCAATTTACGAAGTATTTTCAGTTTACAGAAGCAATACTAGTAGCAGTGTCACAACACTGGTTATTAAGCGTCTGAACGGTTTGTGTCACGGCATTGATTTAGCCCAGATTTCGCGCTGCTCCTCGGCACTAATGTCATCATGTGAACGAGGCTTAACCAGCTAGCTCGGCAAATACAGCACATTAGCAATTTATCAAACTTGGAACATAAAAAATTTAGATGCATTTTCAAAAAAGCCATTGACTCTCTTAACTATGTCACTTAGAAGGAACTCAGGGCCAATCTTTCAAATATCTCGAAATACCTCGAGATCTCGAAGACGTAATCCCGGGATTTTTAATCTCGGAAATAGGGTCGAGATCCCGGGATCCGAGATCCCGGGATTGTAAACCCTAGTTGACCGTTTAAGACAGTTGGACTCGAAATCAATGCAAAAGTTAGGTAAAAATGTAAATTGAATGAAATTGCACAAATTGTTGTCCGAATTCGAAAAAAATTATGTCATTTGAAAGCTTATCACGAGCTTAATCCAATGGTGACAATCCTAATTTTCTGTTTTCCATACTTAAGTCCGTAGTCATCGGTGAATGAATTGACCAAACATTCATACTTTTAAGTCTGTTGACTACAACTGAGCAGACACAACCTAATCGATTTGTCGAATCAAAGTACTAAACATATCATTTCACGTGGTATAAAGTTTGTTGAAATTGAGCACCCTCATCAATGTAAAAATCATGTCTCACTTTTTTAGCAGATTTTTTGGCAAAAATGATTAGTGCCGTATCTGCTTGTACCTTAAACAAATCTTAAAATCTTTTCGTCATGATAAAGCTGAGTGATAGTTCACACTGTCTGCCAGTTTTCATTAAAAAATTCTGTCGTCTTCATGTTAAAATCCTGCATCAAAAATTTCGCTCAATTTTTTTTCAGAAGGCCTACTGACCACAACTGACCACTTACGAAAGTAAAACATATGTCAAAATATTTTATGGAACATAAGATTTCATATGGTATATCGTTTATTGAAATTGAACCAAGACTTCAACACGAAAATTGCATTTGAAGACAGGGTAAATTTTTTGTGCAATTCTTTTTGAAACGATCTGTATTTTGTACATTTAGTCGCAATACGTTTCGTGACATCTTCAAATCACTTTCAGCAGTCTTTCTCAACCTTTTAATTATGCAAATATATTCACGATTAATAGTTCAATTTGGTACATGTGCTAACTTGAACCGGTATTGCATACACCAGATGTCTGAAATGGACACACTTATTAACCTATTAATGTTCATTTGTAAAGCGTGGAAATTGTGATTGTTTGATAAGGTCAACATACATTGTACATGATTTTAAACTGAAGTGATGACACTTAATAAATTGAAGTGCTATCATTGTTACAATGCTAGATGCCTCGTGTGATGGATGTAAGGTAGTATGTTACGCCCTTAAGTTCAGAATTGAATATCCAGACAAACAGATAACAAATATGCAGATTAAAATATTTATTAATTGAAAATATGCGGAAGTCGGAAACATTTTCGTATATGTTTCAACAAAATGCTGTGAAAGGTAAATTCAATTCAATCATTAATCCAACAAGCAGTCCTGGAAGGTCACGTCACCACGGTGACACGTGTGTCAGAGGTAAAGATAATTTCCTCCTTCATGTACAATAGTATTACCAAATGACTGGTCACTCAAAAATGTTCGCCGGTGTTATAATATTCTTTTTCCCCCAATCGAATACTACTGATCGGGAAAAGTAAATCACCTAAGTAAGTGATCAGTGATCACTGATCACCTAATTTCCTCCTCTGAAAGGCAAATAAATTCCTCTAGAAGTCACAGTTAAAATCTTCAAATCAATTAAATCATAGCAGACAGATGTGTAAGAACCCCCACAAGCCACAAGACTTGATGCCTCAGTATTGTATCTTCACTTTGAATATTAGCAGATATGTAAGACGAAATATACTTGGAGGAAGAGAAAAAGGGGGTGCAAACATTAAAGCTGCTGCTCCCCTTCTCCGGAGTTGTCTCTACCTAATTACTGACTCAAACATGGCATTTATGCTTCCACGCTGATGAAACCTCAGAGTGCTCAAACACTGAAAATAAACATTGAATTGAAAGCGAAGCGGTGGAGATAAAACCAGTTATAATACTCAGATGTGATGCAGGACTTGAAGAAACGCAATGAGCTGTGTCTTGCGTTGATTGGCGAACTGCAGAAGGATGTCATGTCCTTCATGAATATACTCAACTAAAAATGTGCTCACTAGTTTTTGAGAGTCATCTTGGCAACAGTTTCTTGCTTCGTTTCATTTGGTTAATGAACCATATTTAGTTTTAGGCTGCTCTCATAAAAAAATTTGCTAATTGTTGAGACTTTCATTAAATTGAACGACTACAAAATATTAAAGATAGAAGTATTATAAAGGATGTCAGTTGTGATAGACAGGTTCTGGAAGATATTATACAACTTCGCTTAGGACTTCAACTCATCATTCTATAAGCCACGGATATTATTATTAAGCAAAGATCGTCAGTAGCTTTTTGACTCCTTAGATTACTTACTTACGTCCTAAGATCTTTTAGGACTTTGACCAAAATGCTTGTTGGGCAGACTTTTGTTATTTTCACTCGCATGAACCACGTAAAACATACTCGGAAAATGGTATTTGTAGTTTTAGTAGTTTTAGTTTTTGCACGCAGTACATGGATAAGGACTGAACTTAGTCGAAATTACTTGCTGGTTACTCAGCTCATGACGTGCTATTCATTTGTAGCAACCCATTATTTCAATAATTAATACTAAAAATTCACAAAAGCTAATCCTAGAAATTCTTTATCTCATTATTCCATCAATGCAATGCATTGTATTTTGCTATGAGATAAATGTCCACAGTGATTCTGCAGTCTACGGCAAATAATCGTGCTGTCAATCTACATAAATATCAGGAATTCGTGAGTTGCGTTATTTTATCAATATTTTAGTCAGAAATCTCAATCTAACTCCACCACCAGAATCATTAAGCCGGACTCTATTACTCCATTTGCGAAATTGATCGAATGACTACGTGCACTTTTGCTGACTACGAGTGGACATGTATAATAATAAGCAAAATGGTCTGCATCCAAGGTCCAAGTCGCTGCGAGAAATTAAGGAGTTTTTGTTGGTTACTGACACGTCCTCCTTAGGTAGATCAGGGAGATTTAGATACCTACACTACATTTGGATCTCCTTGGGTAGATAATTGCAGCAACAGACAGCTATGAATTTTACATAATTTAGGTTTACATTTTTGTGTTATATGCTCTTTGATGCTTGTAAAGACTGATTCGGCTCACGTGTACGTGACCAACACTTGGAAAGCTTCTTGCAATTAAGCATTTCACACAGGTATTTAGGCGTTTTCACATAAAAGGAGAAAAATAGGCCCTGCTTCGAAATAAAGTGTGTGACTGAATATACTAATATCAGAAGTCACATAGTATTGCTCCACTTTTGTTGCACGATAATAGTGTACTTTGTGTGTCAAAGAAAATGCTTCTGTATAAAGGTCTCATGTCCTTCTACACTGCTTTTCGATGCGGAAATTGCCAATCTGAATCAATTTTTCGATAACCTTTACTGCTAATTGATGACTAAAAATAAATCTTCGGAGCAAATATCATGACCAAAATCCCGAATAATGGCACACTTATCAGAGTCATTTACCATCGTCGTAAGTTGGCATGAGTTTATTGACTCATTTGCATTTTGAATAAATATGCCTGAAACATTGATTAAATGAATCAAGAAAAGAAAAATCACTATAATGGTAGAACTAAATATGCTTTGATGAAATTTGACCAAAGTTCAAATATATACTACTTTGATAAAAAATTTGTTTAAAATATCATAATGCTATGCAACAAGCCTGTACCTACATGTCTGTCCACAGCTGTAGCAAGTATTATTCCCACATGATAGTTCCATGATTTTCATATTTTGAGTCTATAAAATGTCAATTAGTATACTATTATGAGTTCATGACTTTAAGGCAGCATGGCAGCAGCGTCATTATAATCTTAAAATAAGATTGCCTGAAAAGTGCATTCACAAGTCCTTGTAGGGTTGCTTTTTTGACGTTCCGATAAGGGTTAATCAAAACACTCATAATGCACATAATGCACTTGATAGTGCTAAGAGGCACAGCTGAGACTTCATTTCATAGGGACATCTTCAATCTTGGATGAACGTGACTTTTTCATCACATAAAGTGTGGAGATTTACTTAATCAAATTCCTTAGGTGCCAGAACGAGTGAGAGGCCAAAAATGAGATTTTCGCAGAATGATGCAAACCCTATACCTGCTGCTAATTTGCTCGTCTGCCTAGTTCTAGCTGCTTCCTATTTTGTCAGATAGAATTAAAGAAAGACACATGTTAATCCAATGTGGCACAGGTTGTAGATTTTGGTTAAAATGAAATTTCTATGTTTTCGCTTATACATGTTTAAAATATTGAGTCTAGGGCCATTATTTTCACTTGAAATTAACCTTTGCATGACAGTCTCACATTGAAACATGACTAACATACAAGAAAATGTTCCCATGTTGTTAATTAGACATACAGCATCTGTGTAGCTTGAGAACATAGAGCGTACTGATCGCGGAAGTTTTTGCAGGATTTATGAGCTTGATTCTCTTTGCACTGAATATATAATTAAGTCAATCATCAAAGGGTGTGATAGTTCTTATGAGTGGCGTTACTGGAACTTTTTACGAGAAACGGGTGCAAAAACCAAAAAGTCACATAACAGTGATCAGGTTTGATTAATTGGAATAATCATGTGTGATTAAAATTTTGACTTAATTTAAATGAATGCTATTAGATATTTTCCAATAGAAGTTGCACAGGAAACCTACATAGTGTAAACATCGATGTGCGTTCAGTTGTGGTATCAAAATCAATATGGAACGCTGACGTCACTATTCCCCCACTGGATGCGTGGACGACGTTGACGCAATCAGACTTTGGTTGAAGCTTTGTGATATTTTCAGTTCGCATGCTCTTCCTGTCGACCTCCAATGACACTCTCGGGATTCGATCTCTAGACCGAAAGATCGTTAGGCCAGTCACTTGACCACTGTGCCAAGGAGACACATTGATAGTGATTGGGAAGATTGGCAGATTTGGAAGGATGAAAATATGCTTCAAAAATTATCGTCAGTTTCACAATATGAATAATTACTTTTGCAGTTAACTACTTTCTCTCGATCGAGACATTTCGAAAGGTGACGTTTTCCATCTTCCCGCATCCATCTGAATATGCACAACATGAGATTGCCGACTCACACATGCTATGGAAAATTTGGTGAGGCGATCATTTGACAAAATGATTTTGCTTGAAAAATGTCTATCATGAACAGCCTTGAATAGTCCGGTCCAGTTGAATAAATAGTATCATAGAGAAATCAGACATTCTGCAATGTTGAAGGATAATTGTGGACAAGCTCGTTGAAAACAATGGTACGCCGTCTACATACACTGCCATGATAACAGCATGTTAAGAATTCCAGTGGCTGACAAGGGTACCGGTATTTCGTCAGGCACTTAGTAAAGATTCACGATTTTTATCATTTTTTAGGTGCATGCGGCAATCATTTTGATAAAAAATGTAGCACACTGCCTTAGGAGAGACAAGTATCCACAACTATAGTATGTTTCCCGCATTAAATCATTCTTTCGATTTTCCAACATTGACCTAGATCGGTACCTCAACGAGCAGTTGAAATGACCATGAAAAAGGTTTCGAAACTAGTCCCACTAAGAGAAACAAAAACGAAAAGTCCAATCTTTCGTACCAAGATCGTGATTGTGTTTACATCATTGACTGTGAGCAGAGCATTCTTTGTTCACATGTTGGACAGATCAGCCATCCTCTACGCCATCGCATTGGACAGCAGTCCGTGATCGTATTCTTAGCAGCTTGAGCCACCCTTCACCGACAATACCGCTAGGTATTTCAAAATACCGACACATGCTAGATATTTTAGCGATTACATGTACTTAATGGAAGCATCCTTTCCTCACCACTGTGTTTCGAGACTTTCGTTTAGCCCAACTTCGATCCCTGGGTAGCAGTGCGACATTTGCCGATCGAACGGCCGACGCAAATTTACTCACACAATTCAAGGTGCTTTCCAGATCCTTTCTAAGCTTTTATGCGCATCATGAGAATGGTTAATCGCGTTCGTTTTTTAGAAGTGCAATCAATTGCAAGACAATGGCACATGCAGGAGATACTAATTAATAAATAGACTGATTCCAGAAAGCATAAAATCCACCGCAAAGTTTCTTCAGAACTCGAACTACATGCGACTGATAAGGGAACAGCAGTTCATTCCCCTCTCGTTCCATAATTCAAATTGTTCTTCTGGATTGACCTTGAAGCTCGAAATTAACATCGAAATCTCTGTGACCATCATGGCTGCTAATTGACATAAGAATCTATGTATTATTATATCCTTTCTGCTTCTATGATTCCATGCAATCCTGATATCCTACAAAGTTTTTTAATGCTTATACTATTCTGAATTCTACATATTTTTCTCTGTCTCTCTATTCCTGACGAAGGATAAGAGCATCTGTTGCACTCCTATCCGATACATGGTAGAATATACATTTCACAGAATCTTCTAAAATCAGTAAGATGATGTATGCCTATGTAAATCTCCAGCGATCATCAATCTCTCTCTAATTTAATCTAAAATTTTCTTGTTATCCTTAAGTTGCTTGTATTCAACGCGTTCACAAAATTTTTCACATCACCAGCCATACGTATTTCGAATCAGAATCACAACAAAATGCATGCAGCAAAATCGATTTTCTTTCATTTCGGATGTGTGCGCTACAAATAATTATGCAATCACGAGCATATTTTGACGTGAAATTTAGTTTGGGGAGTGGTCAAGATAAGATAAACAAACACCATGTAAGGTGAACGAAGGCTCAGAATGAGACAAACAGGCATGTCTTTGTTCTCTCATAGCAGCTGCCAATTGTTTACCTTCACGGTTTGTTTACTTTTGCGGAAATGAGTAAAGATATTGAAGAAATTTGAAAAAGAATTAATTATTGAACTTATATGAATACAACTTACATTACATCGCAAGGATTCAGAGGATACCAACATTTGATGAACATTTTTGATGAGAAAGTGAGAGCATAACATTTACAACCAAAAAGGTCATGATTTTGTTATAATGTCACGATATCACTGATGTTTTCCTAGTTTATCGATTTCAGTAACCAGTTTATCAAAAGATAGTTCAGAAAATGCTCGTTCTCTGTGCCTGATTCATTATTATCATTATTATAATCACATGTATTCTTTTTGAAAAATTGCGAATTGTAAATTGAATGATTTTCATATTTTGAATACTGCTCAGCAAATATAATAACGGATACAAGTCTATCATAGTTCATTTTAAAGCTGAGAATACAAGCTCTCGAATGATGTATGGCACGTAGATGTGCGACATGATTGGAAGGTATGAGAATCGATAGAATTTTAGTGAAATTTATGTTGTCCATTTTTTTTATTATCAGCTATTTATTTTATAGCTATTTAGTCTTTGGTCATTTTAAATACTCGTAATTGCAACAAAAGATATCCAAATAATGAGAGAACTTTAATACAAATTGCTGAGTCCGCGGAATGTTAAGGATGCAAAAACAGTGACTCTTAATTGTCTAAAGACTATATCCAGTGGCTATATTTGCTAACCGCTACCGGTTTAAATTTTATGATATATCCGCAATATCAAATTTCCCGCGATGTAAGCAAAAATATAGCTCTTCCTCAATTTAGACGATTTTTTATTTTATCAGATATAGTTCCCCGACGTGTTTCGTCACAGTGAACAGTATTAAGGGGTAAGTAAACAGGCAGCATATCCCCAATATGCGTAAAGTAATGTCACGATTTAAGTTAACAGTCAATGCATGTATATGACTTTATGAGCTTACTGAGATACTTTTGATGTGCATACAAGAAGGAAGCTTACAATAATCTCTGATTTCATGAAATGCTTGAGTGAATTAATAAGCAGCAATTATCGTCTTTTAACTGCAATCTGAAGATAAAGTGCGCAAAATCTCATATGACCACTTTACTATAAAATTCTTAAACATTCTACACACAGTTGACCCTTCATGAGGATCGAGGCATAAGAAGGATATCTACGTGTACAATTACGCTATTGTCAAATGTTATTTGAAATTTACGACTATGTAGCCGATAGTGGAATTATACCTGGATAATCGCTTCGTCCTGAGTCGGGAATCATCACTTATCAACAGACCGACACCTCAATACTAAATTTAAAAAAATACTCAGCCGATGGCTATGTAGTATGAAATCAACACTAAAATATGTACTCATTCAGCGTGGTCATTGTAAATTATAACAAATCATGGACTGTACCACTGCAAAAATCAAAACTATAAAAGTACGCAAGGCGCCTTTCGACCGAATCGCTCGCACATCATCAGGCGTATCTCGCGTACTTTTACAGTATTTTTTTTGCGGTGGTACTGTCCAGGATTCGTTATAACTAAAATATGTCGTAGATTTCACTAACTTTTTTAGAAAAATTTCATTGATATGCATGCAAGAAAATGACATGGGGCACTTTTTCTAAAGAATCATAAATAATCGTATTTGATTGACAAATTTTTACTAATTTGTCTATCCTACTTATTCCTATTCATGGAGTATACCTTCTCCATGCATGTGGATGCTTGGTTGACAATGAAAGTGATGAACATTTGACGCAATTGCAAATTCTTTGTCATGTCTCATTTCATCTTCGTTTTTTCTGCTGATAGATAAATAAATTGATATTTAGCAAAGTTCACATTTAAAATGGACCCAGTTGGGTGTCTCAAATTGTGAAAAATAATTCTGTGACATTAATATTCATTTATGATCAATGTAGTTTGCAAATTGACATTCCTACTCTTTATATTTTATTAAGAGATGGACACTATAATGTCTATGAGTGAATATTTGATGGCACTCGTGACCGTATAAACGTGATTTAATGTATTTACGCCGCTATGGGTTTCCAAAATGTCGACATTTTAATTATGCTATAGTTTACGACCAATTACATTGCTAAACCTTGCCACAAGCAATCGCACTCGATTGAATCAGTAGTGCATCTCAATCAATTACTATCCACGACTAATCGGTGTTGAAATATATAGTGGCGCGTTAATGCTGATGCGCAATGTGATGGGGAAAATGACACTTTAATAACTCTAAAGAAGTTTTTAAAAACATGAGGCTTCAAGAATGAATGATAAATCATTTTGGAATAACCTTTTAATTGGAATGTATTTCACTTCCAAATTGAATTTTGCAGCTGATGTCTGAGGTTGATAAATAATGATTTTATGAGCAATTTTATTTTTTGCGCTGGTTTCTTTCCAGTATCCATTTAATATATCAGTCATTGCACTTTGCAAAATTAAGAATTCAAATGTACTGCATATCATTATCACTGTATTATAATTATTAGTCTGATCATCAACATAATCACAGCCACATAATCAATATAAACAATAACTATCAATTTAATTAGGACTTTGCGCCTGAAAAAATGTAGATTTCATAATTGCAGCAAGTTCTTCAAATAACGAAATTTAAGAAATTTGTATTGTATATAATTACCAAGCGCTTGAAATTGAAAATTTATGTATCCAAGACGTAGAAATAATTAATATTTGAAACAAAAAGCGAATCAAACACATTCTGTATTATTAATGCATACACCGCATAGTTCTGATGAAATAATCAAGGGATAATTAAGCACAAGATCGATTCATTGATTAATACAAAATCATAGTCGCCCCCAGGAAAGAGTTTTATCTTTAAGGTGAGCAACCAAAGTACCGAATTTCTAATTAAGCTTATAGGCTATTATTTTGAAGTAGATTCAAATTGAAAGCAGATCTGAACCGATTTAAGTGGGTATTACTTGATGAATGCCATGCTCATCATAATGTTTATTCATCAATAATCAGATACTGTCTCCATTCGAAGAAGTGCAAGGAAATATATATTATATATAATGTAACGAGGAAATATTGAAGACTTGTTGTTGATGCACTCTCCGCATTGCTTCATGCTTTTGTTTTTAAAACATAATATTGTGATATTCATGAATCTGACAGAATGACTTTGTTTTGAAATTTTACATTAGCATTCCACTGTTCTTAGACTGCTAGCAAGTTATGGATTAAATGGCGATGGCAGTACTAAGAAGGCATTCTAGGGAGCAATTTGATAAAGCTTTCGATTGAACTTACACTAACCATAGAAATCCATTCACTGGCTTACACGCTAATGAACTAGCTGGCTTAGCATCTTGCAGCTATTACCAGGGACTTCTATCTTATATCATAGATGTCCCTGTTATTACTAGCGCAAGTGCTTGTCTAATAGATGTGTAGTACATACTTTTGCAAACAGGTATTAGTGTCTTGTATTTTGAGAAAATTTAATTTTTACAGAATGTCCATAAGAGATGAAAGAAGCGCAATATAGTTTTGATTTTTGAAATTGTCACACATCCCATTTTACAAGGTTGTAATACTTTTTTAAACATTCAACATTTTGAGGCTCATACCATGCCATACGCTCCGCTCCTACAAAAACTTCGCATTATGGTCATATACCATGATATGAAGGTGACCTTCCAACGTTGATAGGATTTAGAATCGAAATGTGTGTCAACTGAAAGACTCAAAATTTCGTCGGTGTGCTTTAAAGTAAATGCGATTATAGATAACCATGTCAGATGATCACATTTTGGTGTTGATCCGGTTGGTACAAGAAGATAATAAGCTGTGGGCATGACATCCAACTTTATGACTGGTTCCAACTCTAAATATATATTTTTTACAAATTGTAGATTGACGGCTTGTCTATGGAAGTACAGTTTGATATGAAGTTGGTATTTGAACACGCAAATAGTATGACAACCAAAATCTTACCATGCCATAGCCATGCGGCTGCCTTTAATGGATGGAATAAATGAAAAGGGTGAGAAGCAGTTAGATATCATATTAAGAATGCATAAAGACAACTTTTGGTTGGTTTCCGATTTTGAACAAATATTCTTTCTTTCTTTCTTCCCTGGTTCGTTTCTCATGATTAGATTAACCAATCATTTACTGCAGATTATCAACACTTCCTATATTAGACAAATTATCATTCACTTATCTGTTCTTGTCCGGTTACCGACGCTGGCTTAGGTCTATTCGGAAACTGTTTAGCGCACTAAATCCTGAAATATGAATATGAGTCGCAAATAATTTTCTATTTGTAGTCCAATAACACATATTCAAATATAGAAGTCCATACAACGAGTACTCCTTACATACTAGTACTACTTACATACTAAGGACGACTCACTTTTGGTAATCCAAACATAAATCTCATTGATGCCATGTGTAGGCCTATAGGCCTGCATCAAATGATAACACAAGCGACTTTTTGACTTTCTACAGTCCAACAATTACAGAAATCCAAACTCTTAAAATTGAAAATATTTTCATTTCAATTAAAAATTTTGTCGATCGTCAAAGCGGTTCATCTTTATCTTAGACACAATTTTTAGACAAAAATTGCACAACATTTGAAAATGTTTGCATACATTGTTTGTGAAAAGTAAACGAGCCGAATCAATGTTCGGTGTATCTTTGTTCAAGTCCCTCTGACAATTAAGAAATGCAATCATGGTACGCAGGCTTTTGATTTTGCTACGTAACGTTATAATTCTGTTCATCACATTTCATAGCTCATTCTTCGTCACACTTTGTGGATAGAATTATCCCATCCTTTTTTTCATTTTTCTTGAATTTAATTTGAGTGATTTATCAAATGAAGGGCACAATTGTTGGTTAATGCCTAAGAAAAGATCATCCCACAAGAAATAATGAATTGACATTACTGTCACGCTCTTCTTTTGGCCTTTCATAAAACTTTTAAGACCATCCATAATGGTATATTTTTCAACTCCTCCGCTTAGATGACTATCAATCTAGTGGTGTCAGTCTATAATGCATCCTTCTCCTTGTCTAAAAAGTGGGGAAGAGTTCATCAATGTTCGTATACAAACTCTGTTTATTTCAGCTTACTTCGCTAAAATGCCTTGTTGACTACCGGTTGCTCTATGTCATCAAATTGTTTGCAATAAATTATTGCGATAAATAGGCCTGCAAAAACTTGAGATAATGCTCGTGCTAGATACATCATATATATGTAATATCGGTATATACTAATACCGGCATGTATATCTAATATCGGTATTTGATGACTAACTTATTCGTTACCAGGCACCTATAGGAGATGCTAGGGGTACTGGGTATATATTGGAGTGTGCCTACATGTACAAATAAGTCTCTCTATATAAGTTGTTTTTTGTATTATATCTGACAACGGCCGTCAATATTTCTTATTGGTCAGCAGTAATTCATTAAGTAATCAAAATAGCATACATGCAGATCCTCTTAATTGCCCCGATCTTTCTTTCAAACATTATAGAATAAAGCTGCTTGATTAAGAGAACTATTTCCGTTGTAATGTTTAAAAGGGAATACACCCTTTGTCAAAATGATAAAAAATGATACAATCGACAATAGCTCAACCAATGCTCACAGAGATCGCTATAAAATGATAAGTAAAATCAAAGTGGTCTTCAACTAAATCATCAACTAAGATAGACCACTGATTCTACTTCCTTGTGTCTCGAGTTTCATGGCACCGTCTTTCTTTTTCTCTTCGATTTCTTCCCCTTCGTATTCCGACTCAACGATGCGCACAATTCCTGTATTTAATTGCTAGAATATCGGGAGGTAAATCACAAGCTCAAAAATTTACTTATGCCATCCCCCATCAATTGGAACCCGCACTAAATGTAAAAAACTTTTAACCAGCTGGTTAATTTCGAGAAAATGCGAAAATCCTATCTATGTATAATGGTGGATGCTCGGAGGCTAGAGTACTAAACCTACAAACTACAACGGTCTGGTGCAGTTTAGAACTATCACTCTATGAATTCACAATTTAATAAATGTCTTTATTTTCACCATTTATCAGTGTTTTTCTCTTAATATACATGTAGATGTTGATTACATAAACATTCTTTCTTTCAATTTGAATCATATGTAAGCCCAATTTTAGCTTGTACATTTATGCACACCTTCGCAATGTATCAAAGAAATTGCAATATACAATTTAATCAGACTAAATTTCAACAAACTTTTTTATTCAAAGCATTTTTCACAGGTAGCGTGAAATTGGTTGCCACAAACTGAGTCCTTGCAATCAAAACACTACTTCTTTGTAATTTAAATTGCAATAAGTATAGCGACAATACTTATAAATCTGATTGAAATTATATATATATTATATAATTATATCATATAATATAATTACAATATTTAATATAGTAATAATATTATAATATACATTATTATATTAATATTAATATTAAATTATTAATATTAATTGATATTGACATCACTATATTAATATATAATTATATATATATATATATAATTATATATATATGTATAATATAATAATAATTAATATAATTGATAATATTTAATATAATTATATAATATATATTATAATTATAATCTGATTGAATCCTAATGTATGGCAGCATCTTTTCAGTTTTTCAGGATCGCGGCATTGCTGACACCCTATGTTTTTTTTCTGCTGCAACATGCCGCTGTAGCTTTGGGACTTTGCGCTCGCAGGCGACCTGATAAAATTGTTCAATGAGAGAGATGACTTGAGAATGCAAGCCCTCAGGTCATGTGAATCAAGTTTCGTGTACCATACTCCATAGCCAAGCCTATGACTAACTCTCTAAAACTGTCGTCTCTGTTTCATGATGCGGGTAGATGACCGGGCAAATGATTGTTATAGGCATATTACAGTGAATGCACTGATTTCTGACATACACCCTATCCTGCTGATCACGAGAATGCACCATTGGCCACTTTCTGTTTGAACACTACCATAGCTAAAATTCTTGAAAGCTATTGCTAGTCAAAATCAAATGTTATAAATTTATCACGCTCCGTAGTCGTAGACATAATCAAAAAATCTCTCCGCCACTCAATCATCTTTTAACAAATAGCGTGTAGCCTAGATCAATATGTATGCTTTTATTTCCGGGCTATGCGCTGTAGTTCTTAACTATGCATTCACATTAAGTTCAAGTCACAAAAATCAATTTACATGAATGATTATAACTATGTTAAAATCAAAAACTCAAGAAAGTGTGACAAATTTGTCTACCCTTATTGTAACCAAGGTAGTCCGAGGGCCAAGCACAGTAATGCGTTAGTAGTAGACTATACGTATATCCGCAATATATCTAAAAGTCACCTACTAGAACATTATTGAAGCAAAGGATTAATAATTCAGAACACAGTAAGGGCATTAAACGAGTATTTCTTAGTGTCTGATATTATCAATCGCCTGCAAGATTTTCATCGTTGATGTCAAAAACCAAGGCTTCGACTCGTTTAATATTGCTACAATAACCAGCCAATAAAATCTGTCGCAAACCTCCGAATTACATATAGCTGTGTATTATAAACTGTGGAGTATTTATACATGCAGTATAAATTTCATAAATCCGCTCTAATGATTTTGTAATACAGATGTAATAAAATCGGGTGTATTTAAAATAGTTCTGCAATGAGAAGCATTATAAGACAGTGGGGAATCTACTGATCGACATATGTCAACTACAAAATGTATGATCATTTCAGTTTCTCTTCCATGGGCGCTCTCAAGCATCACACAATTCCAACGCGTCCTGTCCATCTGTTAATTTATGAGTCCGACAGAAGTTTGTTGATGGGTTTCTAAAGTGTTCACTCAAAACCAAAAGAATGTGTAGAAGTGAACCAATTCTCCTACTTGCTGTTTGTCCATAGACTATAAAACAGGAGGATGCGAGTGCTTAGAAGTGTTAGAACATGCCTTACTACCCAGTAATGGGCAAAAGACCGTTCCAGGACACCATAAAATTCAAAAAATAGTATCTTTAAAAACGACATAAATTCATGAATTTGAACCCTTTTTCAGGTCATTAAGACCTAAATACATGAATTTAGTCCATTCAAAAAGTACCATTTTTTCAAAAAATGGCATTTTTAAAAACGACATAAGTTCATGAATTTGAACCCTTTTTCAGGTTATGAAGACCTAAATTCATAAATTTGGGCGTTTTTAAAAATACCCAATTTTCAAATTTTTCAAAATCTCAAATTTGAGAATTACAATTTTCACCCTTAAAATCATGACCGTTCCAGGACACCGAAAATCAGAAAAGTTAAGAATCTCAAAATTTGAGAATTACAATTTTTACCTTGAAAATCATGACCGTTCCAGGACACCGAAAATCATAAAAGTTGAGAATTTCAAATTCATGAATTTTATCCATCTTTCAGGTTTTTAAAATATATCATGTGACTAAAAATATTTCTTTAAAAATGGAAGAAACCGCAAGAATATATCCTTCGTTATCATGTGAACGTAGTTCTACTTTAATGGACATTGAAAAAATGAATAAAGAAAAACACAAAAGATAGAGTACGTTATATGAAAGATTATAAAAAGGTTAAAAGGTTATAAAAGGTTATATGAAAGCATTATAAAAAATTAAGAAAGAGATGGACTAAAGTTAAGAATGTAACACAAGGAATTGGCATATTCTTAACAATAAGTTTAGGTGCTTTAAAAATTGTTATATCTTCAGGTGTTTTAGTAATTCCTGTTGTTGCTACAGCTTTAACAGGTACGGGTGTTTTTGCAACTTCACTTGTTACAATGTTAGATAAATCTTTAATAACTAAGAAACGAAAATCATTAAAAACTAAGCATTTACATATTAAAGAAGTCTATGACAAATTGCATTACTACTTTCAAAGAGTATGTGATGATAATGTTATTACGTTAGATGAGATTGAAAAATTTGATCAAATAGCTAATGAAGTAAATCAAATATCATTTCAATTACAGTCAGAAAAAGTTGATGATAAGAATAAACTGGATGGTAAAATTTCTAATGAAGAAAATGACAAAATTTTTTTAGAAGAGCTAAAAACTTTAAGCGAAAATTTAAGCAAAACTTTATTAAACAAAACTTTATTAAACAAAACTTAAAACGAGAAACCTTTAAACGAAAAGATGTCAGACAACAAAGGAATAAAAAAATAATTTGTTCAGTAAAATGTTTTTGCTGTATTCCAATGTTACCACAAAATTCAAATATTATATTTTAAAAATGGATAAAATTAAAGCTGATAATTTTAAAAGAATAAAACAATTAGAAGAGTTAATAAAACAAAGAAATATTATGAAAGAAAATCATCTTCAACATAGAATGATAAAAGCTGGTATTCAATCTGATATGTTTGAAAAAATGCAGCAAACCGAGCAAGTAAAAACTGATTTTGAGAAAACTATGAAACCATTTAAAACTCTTGAAAAAGAAAGTACAAATAATGATAAACAAATTGATATAACAGATCCAGAGCACAAAACTATATTAGATGACTATGGATTACTAGAATCAAACATTAATAAGAAATTACCAAAATCTATGCAATTTGAACATTCTATTTCATTTATAGATGGAAAAACAATACCTAGATTTTATCTCGGACAAAAAGAAATATTTCCACAACCTTTTCGAGGTTTAATTTTTTCACCAGATAAATCTCCTTTTAATTTAGATAGAAATTTTGTTAATCTTTTAAGAGGAGCAGATTTAAATAATTATGCTGTAGAAGATCTCATAAAATATAAAGCTATGTTAGATAGAGTTGGTGGAGTAAAATCTCTTAGACGTTATAAACAATTAGAAAATTTATTATCATCGGGAGTTAAAGTAGGAAAAGGTTTATCTGAAAAACAGAAAACAGAAACAACTGTATTCTTACCAGATGATTCACAAGAATTACTAAATAGATTAAATATTTTAATATCTGCAATAAAAGAAGGACATAATTCTAGTTTAAATGAAATTCATCCTATATTGAAAAGACTGTTAGAAAAGAAGATTCTAAATGAAGAGGATTATAAAAGTATAACGGGACATCTCTGATGTCTTTAAGGGCTTCGTCCGTAGCTGAAATATGTTATTTCTAATTTTTATTTATGATTTTTATCTATGATTTTTATCTACGATTTTTATCTACGATTTTTATCTATAATATTTATTCAAAATTTTAACTAAAAAATGTGTTCAGCAGATTTAGACAAAATTAATAATCATTTAGAAAATCTAACAGAGATTTTGGGTTCATCAAAATTTAGTACGACGTTAAAAATTATAACAACTACTTCATCACACACTTGTAATTTAGAACCCATTCTTCATTTAGAACAAAATAGAAATTATCAAATTGCATTGACTAGTTTCTCCACATTTAACACTATTCAAAATGTTATAAAAGATGTGAATGATCAATTTAGATATTCTACTGATAAAGGCAAAACATGGAAAATACAAACTTTTCTTCCTGGTTCTTACGAAGTTGAATCAATATCAAATGAAATTAAGAGACATTTAGGTATACCATTTAAAGATAAGAAACAATTACATTTCGCAGTTGAACCGGCAGTTAATAAATTTTCTCTTACTTTAGACGAAAATCATCAAGTTGATTTTAATCATGATAGATCATTGTCAAAGCTATTAGGATTTAATAAACAAACCTATAGTCAAGGTTATCATTTAGGTGAGAAGATTCCAAAAATAACTGAAATAAATTCAATTGTTGTACATTGTGACATTATTGAAGGAGGATATATAAATGGTAAATTGTCAAATTTAATATTCAGTTTTCCAGCTTTTACTGTACCCATTGGTTATAGATTAAATGTATTTCCCAAAACATTAATATATTTTCCTATTACAAGAAAAACTATTGACAACATTGGCATTAGAATCACTGATGAGAAAGGACAAGAAATTAATTTTGGAGGTGAAGAGATTATGATAGATCTTTTGGTTCGGGAGGTATAAACTCCCACGCGAAGCTAGAGAAGTTTAATTTTCTTCTTCTTCTTTAGAAACAAAAAATAAAAAAAATAAAAATAAAATTTTTTTATTAAAAAATGAGTGAAGTACTACCATTAAATAAAAAAAAACTTAAATTTAATCATCATCCAAATTTATCTAGTAAAGTTTTGTCAGTTATTTGTGGAAGATCAGGATGTGGTAAACCGTATCTATTGTTTAAAATTTTAACGACTCCAAATTTTTTGGATTATAAAAATCTTATAATTTATACAACAACAGCAGAACAACCCGTCTATCAATTTTTAAAATATGGATTTGAAAATAATCTTTAAAAAACAGCAATTGCTTCATTATTCAAAGAATATGAAAAATCTGAAGATGAAGAAGAAATAAGTTCGTGGTGTGAAGAAGCAGCAAAAAATAATCAGTTAGTTGAAACCAATAAAAATAAGCATATAAAGATACAATTAATAGATGATAGTGGTAATATGCAAGATCCTAGTAAACTAGATAAAACAATGAAACATTGTGTAATTTTTGATGATTGTGTTAATGATAGAAATCAGTCAGTTCAGAGAAATTATTTCACAAGAGGCAGACATAATAACTGTAGTGTTTTTTATTTAACACAAAGTATGTATTCATTAGACGGAAGTGTTATTAGAAAGAATGCAAACATATTTATACTATTTGAAATAAATGCAAGAAACTTAAGTGATTTGTTAAGAGATTTATGCGTAAGAAATAAAGATGAATTTAAACAATCGTGTAATAATGCTTGGTCAAAAGATTATGGCTTCATTACAATTAATATTGATAAAAAAATTCATGATAGAGTTATAGAAGATTTGTTCTCTGACTAGCCTTCGGCTCGAGGGGCTTCTCCCCGACTGAAAGTCGATAGAACATTTGTTTGCCGAGTGAAAAAAAAATATACAAATATAGTGTTATAATATTTTATTTTTTTTTATTTTATGTATATATCAAATTTGTCTATCTTAGAAATTAGAAAATTAAAAAGGTTCAGTAGTTATTCCATCAGGTAAAATTTTTCTTTTATCATCAAATGGATCTAATGCTAATTTATGTTCTTCTTTTAAATACATTTTATGTTTCTTTGAATTAAGTCTATAATTACATGCTGTTTTTATTTCATTATTAAATAATGCATTTTTATAATCTTGAAATGTTATTTGATTAGCTACTGATGCCTTTGAAATTCCTTTTAATGTTTTATGTGTTTTAATATTATTAGTTGCATCATAACAGTAACATTTAGATTTTAAAAATATAGCTTCTGTTATGAAATCTTCATTTCCTTCTAATTCATCTTTTACTTTACATAAATCAGAAGGATGATTGATATCTTTTATTTTATCTATTTCTTTAACAAGTGTAGAATTATACGGTATTGTTAAATCTAAGAAAACAGAATCGGTGTCTGTAAAGTGTAATTTAAAGTTTTTGCCATAAGCAGGTGCTAAATAATCATATATAAATCTATACATAAATAGTTTAGCTAATTCTAATATAGTGAATCCTATAAAATTAAACTTATCATGTTTTACGCTGATTCGACGTAAATGTACAGCACATAGTTCATCACTAAATCTAGTAGTTCTTTTATATGTAGGTTTCCTTGTTAAATTTTGAAACCTATCTTTATCATAAACTATTTCAATATTTTGTCTATTACGCACATTTTCTAAAGTCTTACCATAAAATGCATTATTCATTAATTTGAATAACACGTTTCTAAAATCATCTTTATTTCTTTTAGCTATTTTACGTTTTTCAATATTGAACTCTATATAATCTTTTAACCACCTAGATTTTCTATACACTAGTTTCCGGTGAATTTTTGTGAGAATCATTCCATGATCTAAATACCAATCTAGCATTCTTCCTTCAACAACATACTTTCCTTTATTGCTTTGTGTTAACATAAGTTTTTTTGTTGGTCTGTATTTCTTAGGAATTATAGATTTTTGATAATCTGAAAAATCTTCTATATTGGGAATTTTGTTTTCGGGACAGAAAGGAAAATATTTTGTTTTATCTTTTATTTCATCAGGATATACTAAATCAATTTCATATATATAACCATGATTATAATTTCCATCATATATTTTTTGATAATCAAGAATATTACACCATGACATTTCACCTGTTGGTAATTCTTGTATCATGCAAGAAGAATATAAACTATTAAAATCATAATATAACAAATAGTTCTCTCTCATAAACTCATCAATTGCATTTTCACGTTCTACTCCTTCTCGTTTCGTTCGAAAAATTTCTAATATCTTTTCTTTCTCCTCTGGTGACAAGGGTTTCATTATTCCATAAGTATCAGGATTCACTTTCTTATTGTAACATTTAACATATCTATTACCTAACACAGATGATACACCACCTCTAATCCCAGATTCAAAAAAAATTAATTTATCATATGTATTTTCTTTATAATGTTTAAGTTTAACGGACTTTGTCCTACAGCCATCGGCTTGAACACCGGTATGTTTTAATCCTGCTAACCATGTTAAACCTGGTGTAGAATAACAATAACATGGATCTATTCCGTAATATTCTAAACACATGTCACGAAAGTTTTCGAAAAGATCAGCTAGTATTAATACATCTATCTGAAGATATTTCATTGTATAATCATACATTGTTTTACAATTTAACTCTCTCCAATTCTTTTCAGCTTCTGCATAGTCTTCGACAGATAATTGTGATTGTTTTAATGTTGATTTAAATTTATTTATTGGAGGAAGTTGTTTTTCTTCCATAATTTTATTCACAGAATTAAAATCTCCAGTTATATATTCATATGGAAATATACCTTTAAGAGGCTTCAAGTTATATTTATTTAATATTTTACATTGTTCAGGTTTCAAAGTTTTACCCATGGCTTCTAATGAATAAGGAGTGAAGAATCTAAATGCATCTAAAAATTCTAATACAACCTAATTGCATTGAAAAATATTCTTCTTCTGTTTTACATAGTACATTTATTTGTTGTTGTTGTAATTTTTCAGATGAAAATAAATCTTTCATTACTAGATGGAAATCATATTTAGAACCATTGTAGAAATATAAAGGAACAAAGTTATATTTAAATTTATTATTATTAAGATTACAAGAATTATGTGCTGCACCTCTATATAATCCATTTAGATGATCATGATCTTTTACTTTGACGGCAGAGCCGTCGCTTCGCTTATCATTACCCAATTCTTTTCCACAGTAATAACAATTTGTTTCATTAACAAAATTAATTTTTTCTTCATCCGTTAATGGCATCATTGGTATATTTGTTTCAAGCAATTGTGAAAAACGTCCTTGTAATTCTTCTACTTTCTTTGTAAACATTTCTGAACTATCTTCACCATAGTATTGATAATATTCTGATTTAAATAATTCAGGATAATTTGAATGAATGTACATTCCCCAACATAATGGTTTTTGTTCAAATAAATATTTTTCTTTACTTTGTTCAGCTGCACTTTTTTCATAATTATCATTTTCAGAATCGGGCGAAGCCCTGGAAGACATCTCCGATGTCCCGTGATTTTGTGTCATATTAACATTATATGCTTCAAAATCACAATAAATAGTAAAGGGTACTTTATTTTTGAAATACCATTTATTGTATTCTAAATAATCATCTTTAGGAAAAGTATTTTCAACTGCTTCGTTTTGTTGACAATTCTCCAAATGTCTATTCATTTCTTCTTTAGTTCTAAAACTTGTCATACATTGAAGACAAGGAAAATTTGTATTATCTGAAGTTTTTGTAAATATAGAAACATCTTTACACAATATAAAATGACCCTGATAATATAAAATATTCGCTTGTGCTGGTTGCTTTGTTTGTTTTAATTTTTCAAATTTATCTTTATATATTTCATGTGTTTCATCAATTTGTCTTTGTAAATCTTTTTCAGACTGTTGATAATTTTGATTGAATATTTTCAGCTGTTGTTCATATTCATTATTATATTGTTCTTTATATTTTCGTTGACATTTTTTTAAACATTCATTTAATTCTTTATTTTCTTCATTATGTAATTCTTTATTGTCTTTATTTAATTCTTGAATCGTTTCTATCTTATTTTGATATTTATGGCCATATTCTTGTACTAATATTTTTGTTTGTTGTTGATAATCTGTTTTACATTTTTGTAAAATTTCATTTAAATTTTGTAATTTTTGTTGATATTCTAAAGATAAAGATAAATAATCGGAATCATAATCATAATTATAATTACGTCCTTTATAATTATTATGATTAATCATTATTGGTGATAGTGTTTCAACAATTTGAAATTTTCCAGTACATATTATATTTCCTTGGTAAAAAAATATTATGATGCATGTAATTTCCTCTATCATTATATACTATTTCTGATTGACATAAATTTTTATTATTCAAATAAAATTTTTTTGAATCTGAGTAAAGTGGAGTAATTTTACCAATAGAAACATAATTCACATTTAATTAAAAAACATTTACTTCTATTAAATTTTTATTCTTTTTATGAAACTTTTTTAACCTATTATAATCATATGGAAATTCATGTAAGCCATCAGAAAGATCAAATTCATTTATATATTCTTCTTTATTGTAATGACTTAGTCTTTCTTTATGATATTCTGCAGGATGTAAATGTGCTATAATACTCCACAGAAAACAATAATCATCTTCATTTTTTATGTTAATTATTTGTGGTGAACTGAAAGGTAAAGGAACATAACTACCACCAGTATTATTTTTATATTTATCAATTACTATTTTCTTAGATAGTATTTTAACAAATCTCCAACCAGATTCACGTAACTGGGCTTCAATTATACAATTTTCTAATTTAAGTATCATCGATTCAAATATGGGTTGTATATCATTTACATTATGAATTTCTTGTGAATTTGTAAAATGTCCTTGTATTATTTCTTCAGGAATTCCATCAGGTCCAGTTTTTGTATAAAGTACTTCTACATTCATACAACATTTGAAAGATTTCTTAAATATATTATAAAAGTTTGTTAGAATATCAGAAAAGTGTCATCGGTTTCATTATGTTCAACCGATTCATCAAATAAATATTTTTTATCTGTTATGGGCGAAGCCCTAGAACCTTCGGTTCGTTCGGCTTCATCGGTTCGTTCAGCTTCATCAAATTCATCAGTATCGCTAAATAAATATCTTCCATCTGGTACGGGCCAAGCCCTAGAACCTTCGGTTTGTATGGTCTCATCTTCACTATTAAAAACTTTTTTATATTCCGAATGTGAATAATCATCAAACATTTTTTTAACTTTTATATCAGTAGGTAATGTTTCTAGATAGTTTATATAATTATTTTATTTTAATATATTTCCTTCATCAACTCGATCTACATTTTGTAAATGCAATTTACTATTTAAATGAGATTGATAACTTCTTTTTGTTTGTAGCTGTCTTTTACATAAGACACAATAAAACTTGGTATTTTCCATTATTTGTTTTTTAAAGAAAAAATTGTGTTTTAATTTTAGATATAAACATTCTAATATCAAGGACTTGAGAGTAAATATATATCATTATATATTTCACGTTCTTTAGTTATTTTATTTTCTTTATCATATAATGTTTTATAATATTAAGTTTTATCATATAACGTTTTATCAAAAGATAATTTAAATTTATTTTCACTAACTATTGATTCTTCATCATCATAAATTTATTCTTCATCATCATCATAAATTACACTTTTTGGGATTGGATACCATTCTCTTATTGGAATATCTAACTCTAAATTACATTTTTTATCTGATAATAATATAATAGAGAAAAATATTGGTCTTTGTTCTCTTTTGGAAAATTTAATAACACCACCATAATCTGAATCACTTTTAGTTTTTATTAAAGATGATAAAATTTTAAATTTATTAGATGTAAATCCTAATTTAAACTTTGTAGACCCGACACATAGTTGTCTAACAGTATCTTCAACTATACCATCATTATTATTTTCAATTGTAAGAAAATGAAATTTAGATAAATTTTGATTATATGTAGTATTAATATCATGTTCATCAGTATGATATATAAATTTTTCTTCACTTAAATTTTTATAATTACTAATATTTCTATAATCTTTTTTACCATTTACACCATTTTCAGATGTTTCAGAATCATCATCTATATTATCATCATCTATATTATTATCATCATTATTATCATAAGATTCTTTAAGATCGGGCAAAGCCCTAGAACCTTCGGTTCGTTTATTATGATTATGATTATGGACATTGTTAATAGTATAAGGTGTTGTCCACATATAAATTTTTTCTTGTTGAGCTAAGCCATTTATGTAAGATTTTAACAAATTAATATTTAAATTTGAATATAATCCTATATATGTATCATCATCATATCTTTGCGGCATTTCTAATGTTTCTTGTTTATAAATTGTATCTCTATAATATACTTGACATAATAATTCTTCCTTATGCTTTTTACTCTCGATATGAATATTATATTGGTTTTGTTCATTAACAAATAATCTAATTTTTTCCTTTGAGAAAGATTTTAATTTTTTAACTAATTCTTTAATATTGATATAATTAATAATTTTAGTTTCTATCCAATCAGTATTACTAATCGGCAAAACTGCTCCAATAAATCCGTAAACATTATTATGTCCAATTATAACCATATTTTCTTTATTTAATTCGACATATGCAACATCATTATATTTACTTACAATCTCCATAAATTTAATAAATGGATCTCCTGGGAAAATACAATAGTTAGTTTCTATAGAAGGTAAGTCTTTTGTTCTCTAAATATTTCAGCTTGTAATTCAAATAAAATATTAACATCTATACATGGATTATTATTATTATTCTCAAAACATTTATTTTCAAATCCCGTTGATCTCGTCGAATAAGAAGAACAGGATGATGCGGACGAATATAATTTTTTTACATTTGCTTTATCCATTTTTTTTTATTAGAAAAAAATTTATTTTTTTTATTTTTATTAGAAAAAAATTACTTTTTTATTGTTTTAAAAATGATGTTACCAAATGTTGGTGGAGGTGCATATATCCCGAATAATCCTGAATTAGAAATAGAAAATTATATCATGAAAACTGGAGACGTTTTATCTGGTCCATTGCATCTTTCTATTCTTCCGCAACAAAATACAGAGTTAACAAATAAACAATATGTTGATACACAAATCAATGACTTAAAAGAAAAATATATAAACGATGTTTTGGTTCCACTGATGAATGAATTAAAGTTGCTAAAACTTAATGACAAATCATTAAACGAAAAATTATTAAAACTTGATAAAAAGGATAGAGAGCTAGAAGCAGATATAGCAAAACTTTTTAAAAAGATTTCTGAACAATCAAAAATTTTAATATTACTTTCTTTAAATTTAAAATCTGCTGTAATTAAAAATAAACATCAGATAAAAATGTTAAAAGAACAATTAGAAGATGAAATAGAAAAACTACCTGAAAGAATATAAAAAAAATTAAAGCAGTTACAAACTACATTCCAAAAAAGTGTTGATGAATTAAGTTCTAAAATTACTCAACAAATGAAAAAGATGAATAGAATAATAAATGAAGTAAACTCGCTTAATCAAAAAGTTGATAAAATGAAAACTCTTAAAATCAATTTAGAAAATGAATTAAAGAAAAATTTACAAGAAAACTCTAAAGAAAATAAAGAACAGTTAGATTCTGTTAAAAGACAATTAGATGTTCTTAAAATTAAGTTAAATGCTCTTAAAGCGGCGTTGAAGATGAATCAGGAGAAAATGCAAGTTAATAGAAAAGAAATTAAAGTACATCACACGCTACTTGACGCAATAGATAAAGTGCAACAGACAATTAATAAAGTTATCTCGAAGTTGTTGTCCATTCACAAACGTAAATCTTGATCATAAACGTAAATCTTAGCGCAAATATTAACGTAAATATTTTTCCCAGAAGTCAAATTTATTCCTAAAAAATGCCTATAATTTATAAACACAATCTTAAACATTTTGCTTCAAATCAAAGAATTGCTCATGAACCACGTATGAATCCTGTTTATCATTATGATAATAGAGAAACAGTTCACACGGAAGGAGCTGGCATCTTTTCTGGTATTGGAAGTATCGTTAACTCAATTTAAAATAATAAAGTTTTGATTACATCTGCTGCAAAAGGAGCAGCTGCTATAGGTAGTACAGCTAGTGCAATATCAAATGCTGTTAAATCTCAAAACGAATTAAAACAACTAGAAGCTATTCGTAAACTTAGGAATGATTCTGAAGAACTAAAAAATTTAAAAAAACTTTCAGAGGAAACAAAAAATAAAATTGCTAACATAGCTGTTGGGGAAACCTTGAGGAGCGGAGCTCCGTCTGATAGTAAACATTAAAAGAAATCAGGCGTAGCTATAAAACGTTCAATTGAAGAAATAAGAGGTAATGGTGTTAACAGCAACCTTCGGTCTAACCAGCAAAGCTGTAGCGGAGCTGGTCTAGCAAAATTCTAAAGTTATATTTTAGTAAAATTTTTTTAATTACATTTTTTAGTAAAATTTTTTTAGCAAAATTTTTTTAGTAAAATTATTTTAGTAAAATTATTTTAGTAAAATTTTTTAGTAAAATTTTTTTAGTAAAATTTTTTCTGTGTGTGAGAAAAAACAAAAAGTCAAATTATTTTTCATAAAAATGTCTTCGCTTATCGAAAATAAATTTGAATTAGATAAACCACCAGGTGTTAGTTATAATCAAAAAAAGAAAGACTATATAAGAATTGCTATGAATCCCGGATCTTCTAGTAGAGTGAATACTGGGGGTGATTTAATTTTTGAAATTCATAATCAGCAGAGTTATTTATATTTACCTGATTCATTTTTACACTGTAAATATTCTTTATATAGTGATGCCAATTTTACAACACCATTACCAGATACTGATAATATTGCACTAGAGAATAATTTCTTTCCAAGATTATTTACACAAATGCGTTTAGATGTTGCAACTCAAAATATAGAAACAATAAGTGATTCTCCAGGTGTAATTGATACAATGCTTAGATTTGTAACAATTGGTGAAAATAATAAAAAGTATGAAATCGAAGGTTGGTTTCCTGATACTAATGATGGTATAATTATAGATGATTTAACTTACGCTGGAACAGGTGCAGCAGGAATTGCGAAAGATGTAGAACAAATTGCAAAACATTTAAATAAAACAAACAATAGTGCATATAAAGAAAGACGTGAATTTAACAAGAAAAGTAAACAGACAGTAAATTGGTCATTGTCTCCATTATTCGGATATTTAGATTATGATAAAATATCATATCAATTAAAATTTGAATTAATAATTCATCGCACAGCAAATAATGAATTAATCTTTTTTGGTAAGACTGGAAAAAAAGCATATTTAAAAATTGATAGACTTGAATGATGGATTAAGCATATCACTCCTTAAATACTAACAAACCAATTCCAGTAAATTTTCTAAAGCGTACTGCTAGTTCAGTAACTTTTTCCGAACAAAGATTTAACTGGCATTTTACTCGAACTTCAAATACTCCAAGATATTTATTACTAACATTTCAAAGAAATAATTCTCCAAGTTTTGATAAGAACAACAATCTCTTCCATATTAATACAATTCGAAGTTTACAAGTTTCATTAAATCAAACCCGATATCCAATTGATCCATTAAGATTCGATGATACCAATCATCAATTTATGGAAGGATATGATGCCTATAGAAATCTCTGTATAGAATTTGGAGTTGAACCACAATTAACTCCTGGATATTAGAGACATTTATATCCTTTTTTCTGTTTCGATTTAAGTGCACAATCTGAAGATATTGTTAAAAATGGCTGTGATGTAACAATTAATATTGAAAAAAAAGATTCCACAACTTCATTAATAGCTTATGGTTTACTGCTAGAAGATGTAAAATATTCTATTGAAATTCTTAATGGAAAGATGGCTAGGATAGGTTAATATTTTTTAGTAACTTAAAATTTGTTCTTAACTTAAAATTTTTTTATTAAAAATGTCGCAAGCGAAAAGTAATAATAAAACCTTTGAATTAAAATTACGTAACATTGTTGACAAAAGTACCCCTAAAACTATTACGATTAACAAAAAAAGTATTACATAAGTAAACCAATGATAGAGAATATTCAATTACAAGAAGAAAAGAATGGCGGGATTCTCCCATTAATTCCACTAATAATAGGTGGCATAGCAGCTGCAGGAAGTGTTGCAGGTGGGACAGCTGGTATTGTCCAAGCAGTAAATAAAAATAAATCAGAGAAGGCAGCATTAGAAGAACAAAAACGACATAATAGAGAGTTAGAGAAAGTTGCTAGGGATGAAGGAGTAGTAGATAATTTTATTAGTAAATTAAAATTAGTTGATGAAGGAAAACGAGTTCTTAAAAATATTCACCACAATGTTGATGATTTAATTGAAATTAAAGAAACTAAAGATGGTTCTGGAATATATCTAAGTCCTAGTATGATTCGGTAATAACCGCAGAACCTTTGGTCCGATCGGCTAAAGCCTCTGAACAAGGTTCGATTAGGTTCGATTAGGTAAAACATTTATTTTATCTTTTAAAATGAATTCTACAAATTCCGAAAATTAAATTAAATTAAAAATTGCTAATTTAGATTTATTAAATTATCTATTAAACAAAAATAAAAACTCAAATTGTAAAATTTATGAAGGTAACGACGACAAACAAAGTTTGGCTACTACCTACGGTGGTGACATACAAAAAAACATTAGAAAACTTTCCTGGATTTATTTGGAGTAAATATTCGAAAGAAAAGCATCTTCCCGGTCATTCATATACTGGTCCAGGAACTCGATTAGATATAAGACTAGATGAGAATAATAATCCGAAACCAGGTGAAGAACCAATAAATAGAGTAGATGCCGCAGCTTACAGGCATGATTTAGCTTATCGAAATCATGATCTAAGTTCTCGACATGCAGCTGATAAGAAGATGATTCAAGAATTAGATAGTATTCAAAATCCTACATTAAGAGAAAAAATTGAAAGAATGTTTGTTAAGAAAGCTTTACAAGCTAAAATATTATTCGGCCAGGGTATAAATGAAACGACAGCAAAGCTGTCTGAGAGCAACGCTCGAACCTACGCCTCCGAAATTCATAAAGAATACAGAAGGCCTAAATATTTTTTGAAAGTAAAAGTATTTAATAAAGATGATTTTTGGAGTGCTGATCTTATTCATATGCCGAATGAAAAAGATTATAAATACGCATTGACCGTTATAGATTTATATACACGATACGCTTGGGTAAAGCCTTTAAAAAATAAAAGTGGTCTATCAGTTAAATATGCGTTTGAAGAAATCTTTAAAGAAAGTAATAGAAAGCCAAGGAAATTGTTTGTTGATAAAGGGTCGGAATTTTATAACCGAAACGTTCAGCCACTATTTGAAACTGTTTATTCAACTGAAAATGCAGGGAAGGCCGTAGTGATAGAAAGATTCAATCGGACGTTAAAAAATAAATTATTCAAGAAATTTACTGAGCAAAGAAATCAGAAATGGTTGAAGATATTACCAGGAATTGTAGAGCAGTACAATAATAAAGTTCATTCTGGTATTGAAGAAACCCCAAAGAATGCTTCTGACGACCCTGATTTAATACGAAAGAAAATATTCGAGAATAATTATTCGAATGAGAGTAATCCGAATTTGCAGAAACTTAAGCCGAAATTTAAAATTGGAGATAGAGTTAGAATATTTAAGTATAAGAATAAATTTGAAAAAGGCTTCGTCGGTTACTGGACTATAGAAATATTTGAAGTTTGTAAAATAAACCAAACTTATCCGATTACTTATGACATCGAAGATTTAGATAATGAAGATATCAGAGGCCGTTTTTATCAAAATGAATTACAACGAACTGATTTTTAATTATCATTATTATTATTATTATCATTGGAACTAACGTTTCGGGAATTAAATTTCCTTGTTAGGCGTAGCCATAGAACCTACGGTTCGTTCAATTCTAACATAATATCAAGAAATGGTACTCCTTCCTGTAATTTCAATAAAACATAAAGACATAATTGACCACAATAAGTAGTTCCCGGTTTTTGAATTTGAAATGTATTATAAGTTCCATTGCCAAGTAATTTTTTGACTTCGTTTGTTGGAGGCAATCCATATGAGTCGAACCAATAGTTCTCAGCCTCCGGGCGGTCAAAATAGTAATTATCTCCATTTTTATTTCTATGTCCCGCTGACCAATGTACGCCTTTTTGGTCTGAAGTGTGAAGATTTGTTATGAAATTTACAGCTGGCTTATTTTTGATCAATTGTAATTCGACTCTCATTAGAACATGAAAATTCTTTATTCCTAATTCATTTGCGATTTTCTTTAGGTCGAAATTTGTAGTTGTTTGCGTTCCATATAATTTAAAAAACTCCTTTATGTTGCTCATTTTATAATTTAAAAAATTTCTTATAGGGACCCCTAGAAGACAGAAGGGAGGGGGTATTGATTTAAAACTGTTCTCTAATGATGACTTTCCTTACTACTTAGTCAGAAGGGGTATTGATTTAAAACTGTTCCATAATGATGTCTTTCCTTACTACTTATTCGATTTTGAAATGATTTAATTTAATCTAAATTGAAAAGGTACATTTGTAAAAGATCGGTTTATTAGCGGAGTTAGTGTTTCGCACATCTTTAGTCAACTGCAAATCATTTCTCATCAATATGTGAAAATTCTTTATTCCCAATTGATTTGCGATCTTATTTAAATCGAAATTTGACGTGGTTTTGTTTGCCGTATATTTTTAGAAAGTCTCTAATGTTGCTCATTTTAAATGGAATAAAATCTATTTCAGAAATTTCTCAAAAGAATTGCCGTGTATCAGATGCTAAAATTGTGTCAGCTGATGCGAGTGAAGGAAATCACAGACAATAGCGCATGATGTGGGTTGTGAAATCTCATTCACACTATGAGAACAAAAGAACAAATACAATCTAAACACAATAGACATATGAGAGAGAAGAGAAATGAATGAGCATTTCTCTTCATTTTGGTTTCCATAACAATCATTCATGCGACATTATTTTGAATGGAAAAATACACCAATTGTCGAACCATGTCGTCACTTTTATCGGCAGCCATATCGACACATTTTCCGGCTCCCAGAACAATTTTGGTGTAAATTTCCATTAGCGTTCAAGGTCATACTATTAAAAGCATACGGGAATTATTCTCATTGAAGACAAGCAATAGTTTTAAAGAATGCATGTCATTGTGAATACAATATTCCTGTAACAGACAGGATCGAGAGAGAGAGAAAGAAAGAAAGAAGTCACGCTGCTCCGTAAAAGTTTAATTGAGATAACGAAGGATATATTCTTGCGGTTTCTTCCATTTTTGTTTCTTCCATTTTTAAAGAAATATTTTTAGTCACATGATATATTTTAAAAACCTGAAAGATGGATAAAATTCATGAATTTGAAATTCTCAACTTTTATGATTTTCGGTGTCCTGGAACGGTCATGATTTTCAAGGTAAAAATTGTAATTCTCAAATTTTGAGATTCTTAACTTTTCTGATTTTCGGTGTCCTGGAACGGTCATGATTTTAAGGGTGAAAATTGTAATTCTCAAATTTGAGATTTTGAAAAATTTGAAAATTGGGTATTTTTAAAAACGCCCAAATTTATGAATTTAGGTCTTCATAACCTGAAAAAGGGTTCAAATTCATGAATTTATGTCGTTTTTAAAAATGCCATTTTTTGAAAAAATGGTACTTTTTGAATGGACTAAATTCATGTATTTAGGTCTTAATGACCTGAAAAAGGGTTCAAATTCATGAATTTATGTCGTTTTTAAAGATACTATTTTTTGAATTTTATGGTGTCCTGGAACGGTCTTTTGCCCATTACTCTACCCAATCAGCAAAAACAGTCGATGCCGACTAACATAACTGACATAGGTACACTGCAAAAAAACATAAAAGCATATAGAGCAAGTATATTAGGTAGAGTAGCAGCTCTGTATTAATTAAATTCCAAATGTGTATGCCCGTACGATTTTATTGAATGAACTTGAATTGAAACCCAGTGCCAAAGGTGATATGAGCAAATTTTTGCAGTTTTGAAGAAATTACCACGGAATTGATTGATCATGATAACATAATCTATGCATAACAGCAATACATAAAGGATAATAGTATTTTACAAATCCTCTGTGTCATGAGAGCCTTGGAGAGGCAACTTTTTTTAAATTAGCAATACGATGATTTGCTAGTACAGATCATTTAAATGCTCGGCATTTTGAGCGTGATCATATCACAATTAAACTGCCCTGTCACTGAAAGAGTAAAATATCATTATCAAAGACCATGATCATAATTAACTTTGAAAGATGTACAGAGGTCCAAATTACTTTTCAGATTCAAGAAATGATGCAAAAATTTAGTGAATCATGAAATCAAACCAATGAAAATTGAGTTAAAATATGAAACTTCAGTCAAGAAGCACAATAAGATCTCAACTTTTTCATGAATGTGGTTCATGAAATTTCGGTTTTTATCTCACATCTCCGTCCATCTCTGCGTATCCAGAAAGAACTGAAGTATTCCTTGAGACTTCCTTGGTGATTTTATTTGTACTTTTTTCTTTTCATTATTATTCTTCCTTGTCAATAATTTGCTCTCCGTTTTAATATTTTCTGTGTAGACTATGTTTTCTATTTCTTCAAGGGTTGTCCTTCTGGTGTTTGCATACCATTATGATGTCATTTTCATTGTCCACTCCATTGTATGTTCTGATGCGAGCTTTATTTATCCGTCTGTGTATCGCTATATGTTCATTACGGCCATACAACCCTTGAATAGAGGCCGCGAAAGCGCTCGGGGTTTATAAAATATATAGTCACAGATAATGACTTCGACGATTTTTTGTCTTCACAAGATTATTGGGGTTTCATCATGCTTCAAAATACCGTCAGAATATAATGATTGATGGAGTCACAGCTAAATTCAACTAAATATACGGCAAGCTTTTTTTGCACATTTCTGTTAGGACTGAAAAAACCGCTGATATCCGAATAGTGTATTTTAGCCTTTAATTTAAACGGTCCTTTACTGTGTAGTCATGCTTTTCGGCTTTCTGAGAGTCAAAAATAAAAAGCATTTAATGATTAATTGGCAATAACAACTTGATAGCTGAAAGTACTATAGTTCTCTTTCGAATGTGGAAAACATCGCAACATGCGAATGTAAGAGTATAATATATTATATTCTCATTGTGGCGCATTCTCCGTACCTGCGGGGTCTTCGGTGCAGACCTAAATATAATTTAAATTTCCAATATTTTTTGATGATTTGTTGGTAAGAACAACTTGGTAGCTGACAGAACCATAGCTATTTTTCGAATGCGGGAAACATCCCAGCATACGAGTAAAAGAATACATATATAATCCGCTGATAGGATCCATCTAAAGTATTCACGCATTGATGAACCGAAGACACTCACTGATCCATAGGCTCACAAAGCCAAGTTTGTTGTGACCAGCGGACTTAATAATTGCTAGTTCCTTAAATAACCCATGCAGCTGTCTTGTGGCAGTGAATTAAAGTTCATTTAATCCCTTACTTGTGAAAATGGAAATCAGAATTGCGCTAAACGCCTATTTCACATGGCGTCTCAAATGCTGTATACACGTACCTCGGATTAAAGCCTGTCTTGAGAGTTTTAGAACAAGCTCCTAATTTCTTCTCAGTATTTAATGATTTTTTGTGCATTTGATTTTGTAATTTAGCACCATATTCTACAGCTGTCCAACCTTTAACTTATTTTTATTAAATGAATCGACAAAGTCAAAAGGTAATTTCAGATGCAAAATAGAGAATTATGGAATGTTGATAACATTCTATTCGCATTCCGAGGTCAATATATCGAGTGTTCATATCATACTTGCTTGCGTATATTAGCCTCCGACCTCCGTAGTACATACATTACATCACATGTACCATGCATATCATCAAAATGCATGATGATACGATTGACCATGATTATATTGCTACTATTATATTGCTAGCTTTTGTAAGCGTCGGGTGCCAAATTGTCAATTTGTTTCAATGATTTTGCATGTTTGGAAAATTTAAGTCTGAAAATCGACTGAAAAGAACGTCACAGAATTTGGCCTTGTGCAGCTAGCCAACTACGCAAATGGACTTCAGAAAATCACAGATCGACAGTAGTGAAAACTGTGCCCTACTTGAGAGGGATAGGTACATGGATGGGTACATGTAAAATTCAGTGTTATCAATAGGAACATGGATAGGTACATGTATAATTCAGTGTTATGAATAGGAACATGTATGACATCTGTTTTACTGGATAGGTACATGGGTTTGGTACACTCGGTTGAGTACATTGTGTGTTTCGGAACGTCTATGAGCGAACTTGTGTGACTTGGTTCTGAGTACTTGGGTACGTACCGATAGACGTCCGTTGTTTGATTTTGAATGAGTTTGCTCAATTGCGACTATTGTGACTATTGGAACCATTGTAATCAAGATGACAGTCACATTGATTTTCCTTTTTACGTAGACAAACTATGCTATAAATATGAGATAGTTGTTTGATGACATACATAATGATGATTAGTATCCCAACGTCGTGGGTTGTCGCAAGAGACCTTGGATATTCGTTCAAAGCTATAGAAACTGTAACAAAACTCAGTGAAAATATCAACGCTGGTGATTTAGTTGATCGACTAATGGATCTAGATGAGCATGCTATGAATCACAATTTGGATCATAGGTGGATAGAGGATTTCTCCATGCTACACTGCAATGATTATGAAATTAGGAGGATCAAATTGGAACGATAAGGAAAGAAGGAGACATTTGATAGTGTTTTAATAAAAAGTTCTCCCAATAAAAGTGACTTCAGAAGGAAATTAGAAGAAGAGACATTTAAATTATTATGTGAACAGAACTGCGTTAAATGTTTTGATCAGGAACGATCCCTTCTCTTTTTACCATGTTCTCATAGCGTTATGTGTTCTACATGTTATGTACCCTTTGAAACTTCATCTTGTCCCCTTTGTGATCAAGAAATATTTTCAACAGTCACTGTATATCGTGCATGATGAGTCATTATGCAGGTCTGTGATTGGTCACTATTGTGTCTTTGTGTGGCTTTCTATATAAGGAGGACATTGTACCGTTCTATTTCAAGCATAATTTGAGGCTAATACAATGTCAATCAGCATGTCGTTCACTACTAACATTCCCATTTCAATAATTTACCCAAGTCAACTCTTCACCGGCAATATATTCTATTCTGCCGTAAATATAACTGGCTATAAAGCGGATTTGGTGGATCTGATGGAGGAAATAGTGAAGTATTTCCGCTGCGGAGAGGACGTTGTGGTGCAGAGAATGTTAATGAGAGTCGTGAACAACGCTCTTACACGAGTTGCAAGATTTTGGCTCAATGAAGTATTTCGCCCACTAGCTCAAACTGAGATTGTATTGGAATACTCTCGCTGTTGCTGCAGCAGTATCCAACGGAAACACAACACATGTCTCCATGACATAATCACCTCCAGCTACTTTGACGAGAAGGGTGACAAATGTAAATTGGACTTATTCAGTGGACCGCCATCAGTAAGCATCAATGTGGCTGCTCAAGGACATTCTGAGGTGATCAGTTTGCGGGCATACTATGCCAATATTTTAAAGACTTTCCATTCAAAGCTCTGCTGTATGTGCTGTCCTATTTCAAAACATCTAATGAAAGACATTGAGCAGCTCATAACTGCTACAAATCAGACTCTAGCCGATGTGAGTGTGTATCAGTTTCCCTCTACAACTTGTTAAGTGTTTTGTGTAATTTTATAAGTACCAGCAACAAACTCTGCGTGATATGTGAATGCTTGTAAACTTTTGTGTATAATGTTGTAAGTACTAAGCAAAAATTGTAATTGCATTATCTATTTCCATATTAGAATAAAAATGTCTGTAAAACGGAAGGCATCTTCTCGTCAATCGAAACGCTCCTTCAAACCTTCAAGTCAGTTTAAAAAGGCGTTGCGAAAGTTAAACAGGATACATGATAATAAGAAGAAGTGTAAATTGATTCAAAATTCAAGTGATGATTTCATTCGCGATTTAGCTTTTGCAATACACAAATGTCTACCTATTTACAAGCCTCTATTGAATGCTGGCTCTTTGAATAGCATAAAAAAGTTTTCAAATCCAAGGAGTAGTGATAAGAAAATGCGAAACTTAATTCAGCGCGGTGGTGGTGGGTTTCTAAGTATGTTAAATGATATTGGAAACAGTATTAATGGTGTAATCAATAGTCCGCTTGGAAGGATTGCAGCAACTGCTGCAATGTTAATATAACGTTAACGAATCAGAAAGTGATACGTCATCACTTTGATTGATGAGTCATATATAGGTGTATATAAGGAAGACGCTTTAATGATATTTTATCACTTTCAAGTGACAATTCATTTGCGCTGATTGAAAGCTCCGAATTAGTACTTGTTGAAACATGACTCAGAAAATGTATACAATCAGAGAGGAAAGTGATGCTTTTGAGCAAGATCTCTTGAAGCCTCGTCCGACACGAAAGGTGCAAGGGATTGGAAATACATTCTACTTTCAAACCTTGAATTATGGTGATGATGGCTTTTATCTTCAAGTTCCATTCTTCCACAGTAATGGCATGTCTACATCAGGGTATAGCAATATGAGACAAATGCGAGTGACTTTTCCAAAATGGCAACAGGTAATTCTTAAAACTATTGACTCTTTCGCGAAAGAATGTGTTGAGCTGCCTGAAAGTGCTCCCACTCATTGGAGAAAGGCATTAGAGGAAGGAGTTGGTTACAAGGAATTGCCAGAATTCGATACACTGTTTTTAAAACTATCGGATCATTTTCAAGCATTCGATCTCTTTATAAACGCGATGGAATGTGAAGATCTCAAACGGGGCCGCTATATGGGCCTAGTGCACGTTGCCGGACTTTATATTGGCTCACATGCTTCGACTGGTAAAGTCGCATCTTTACAAATGAAGGTTCTTTAACTGGTCTATGAACCACTACCAATTGATAAATGCTTAATTAACATTGATAAGACTGCTTCAAGTGATGGGAAGGAAGAGAGCAAAAAGCGAGGGCGGAAATCTAAGGATGGGAATTCTAAACTGAAGTTGAAGCGCCAAGATGCTGACTTGAAAACTTTCTATAATCCTAATTGTGATGAGGAAACACAAATGTTTTAATTTGTAAATGTAACTTGAAAGTTTCTATTCTGAATGTAAATAAACGTGATCTGGAACATGTGTCTGTTTTGTTGTTCTAAGTAAAATTAGCGGGATGATGAGTTTAATGTTAATGGAATTATAAGATGACAGATTTTCGTCTATTCACTGATCGCACAATGTGTGTCGCTGGACCAAGTCAGTCCGGTAAAACTACATTTGTAACTCAATTGCTACAATATAGAAATGAAATGTTTAACAAGGAAATTAAGAGAGTCAAATGGTATTATGGAATATTTCAACCACAACTACATTCTGCACTTCGCCAGAAAGGTTATGAGGTGAAGCAAGGGTTGCCATCAACTGAGGATATCAAATCAGGTGACTTACTAGTATTAGATTATCTATTACGTGAAAGCAAATCTTCAAAGGATGTAACTGAAATGTTCATTCAAACTGCACATCATAGGGAAGCTTTTATTATCTACATCACCCAAAACATCTTCGATGGAGAGAAAGAGCAAAGAACTAGAAGTTTGAATACACATTATTTAGCAATATTTAAAAATCCAAGAGATAGCAGTCAGATACATCATCTCAGTAGACAGATATTACCTCCACAACCTAAAGTACTTTCAAAAATATATGAAGATGTAACAAAGAAACCACATGGCTATCTATTTATTGATCTAACCCAGGAATGTCCGGAACGACTTCGATTTCGATCACGTATCATACCTAATTCCGCTGAACCAATGACAGTTTTCTCGGTTCAAAGTTAGTTTTAAGCAATGTACTTTGTTGCCTTATTATTTTCAAACATGTCGTATTCAAAGATGGTAGTCATTCCTCAAGAGGAGTATGTACAATTGACTACATTGCAAAGTGCACAGGAAGTCAAAAATATAGATCAACCTATTCCGAATCAACTTAAGGAACTAACACAAAAGGATATGGAAATTCAGAAGATTAAGGATCCCTATCGACGAATGCAGTTAGCAGCTGAAAACATTGATGAGAGGTGACAGATTCGTGACAAGTTCCGACGATTTATAACCTTGTCAACACCTCGACCATATCGTGTGCGCGCTGAGCGATTATTTGACTTCATTAATCCACATGTGAAGTTCAATGAGAGAGGGGAGATAATAGATGAAACAACTGGTGATGTTATTACAAATGGTCACATAGATGACCTTCTACAATATGCTGTCAGAGATGTAAGGCGAAAACTAGGTGCACCACAAGGGTGGACATATTTTCAGAAATTTTTATCTGATCAAAATGTACCTCACAATATTATTGGAGGACCGACTGTGAATGAGTTGGATAAGGGTCACTTGCAAGATGGATCAAAAAGTAAAACACCCACGATGGCGGTCAAGCGAGAGCTTCATGATCCCGATGATCTGCAACCAAAAAGAGCTACTAGGCGCTCAATGCGTGTTGGGAAAGAGTACAGTAAATATTAAACAAATATGAATTAAGCCTTGCCTCTCTCATATCATGTCGTTGCAAAAATTTTGCTGTTGTTTGAAATCTGCGCTCGAAGGCAAAGGAGAAGAGGGCATAGAGGTTGATATCAATTGTGTTAGCAGTTGCTGTGCGAGTAATACGCGTGCAAATCAGAACAAAGACGATGAGTACAGCAGTGAAACTCAGAAAGATTTATTACGACTTAAATCACCCCGCAAGTTTCAGTCGTCCGGAGGTTCTAGCTCGTGCAGCAGGTGTGGGAATAGAGAAAGTCAAGAAGTGGTTAAGGAGTCAACCGACTTACACTCTTCACAAAAATGCGAGAAAGCGGTTTCCAACGAGAAAATATGTTGTTAACAATATAGATAGTCAATGGCAAGCGGACTTGGCTGACATGCAAGAGATATCACACTACAATGATGGCTATAAATACATCTTAACCGTAATAAATATTTTATCTCGCTATGCTTAGGCACGTCCGCTGAAATCTAAACGAGGACCAGAAGTTGAAGCGGCTTTTCAGAGCATTTCCGATGAGGGGCGTGTTCCGCAAAGAATACAGACCGATCAAGTGAAGGAATTCGAAAACTCTCATGTTCGAAGTCTCCTTAAAAGTCATAATGTGGAATTTTTTAGTGTCAAAAGTGCTTATAAAGCTGCCATGGTTGAGAGGTTCAATCGCACACTAAAGACAAAAACATGGCGCTATTTCACTGCAAAAATACACATGTTTGGGTAGGTGAGCTGCAGAAATTTGTTAAGAATTACAATGAAAGCTACCATCGCATCATTAAGATGAAACCAGCTGATGTTACCCTAGATAATGCGATGGATGTATGGCTTCGATTGTATGATAAGAAAGCGAAAAACATTTCCAATGAAAGGAAAATTAATGTTGGTGATAGAGTTCGGATTTCAAAGATTGAGTCTACATTTGAGAAGGGGTATCTACCTGAAAAGTGAAATCAATGATTGCTACTGAGAAAATAAAGTGGGCGCAAAAGGCTTGTCAAAGCTCGAAAGAATTATGGAGGGTTGTTGGTGAAGTCCGCGGAACTAGAAGATCATCGTCATCTGCCATCGACTCAATTATTAGCAACTTCACATCAAACGGCGAAGCTGCAAATTATATTAACTCCTTGTTCGCTTCTTTTCAGTGCCCAGAATCTACAGTAAATGTGTATCAAGACAGGGATGACAATTGGATGCCTCTCATTACCGAGGGGGACGTTTACGGTTTGCTTTCAAAATTAAAACCACACAAAGCTTCCGGATGTGACAACATTCCTACAGTGATTTATAAAGAAGCAGCTGCTATTATTAGTGCACCTTTGGCTCATATTGTCAACGTGTCCATCATCTCCCGAAAATTTCCTTCTCCTTAGAAACAAAGCGTCATCAGTCCTATCGCTAAGACGTCACCTCCTTCCATCGATGACTTAAGACCGATTTCCCTCTTGCCCATACCGTCCAAAATTTGTGAACGTTTGGTCCTGAGATCGGTCATAGAATTATTCCATCGTTCATTTGGGAAATACCAATTTGGTGGCCGCAAGCATTCATCGACAACGGCTGCTTTAATTGCACTACATGACGCTGCTACATCAGCTCTTGAGGAAGCAGATACGTCTGGTGTCGCCTTACTGGCCTACGATTTTAGCAAGGCGTTCGACCAACTAAGGCACAGTGTAATTATCCAGAGTCTTCATGCAAATGGGTTTCCTCTCGGCTTCATCAATTGGATCTTTGACTACCTTCGCGACAGAAAACAAGCAGTTAAAATTCACAGCAGTATCAGTGCTTCACTTCCTGTGGTTAGCGGTATTCCTCAGGGGTCAATAGTAGGTCCTTTCCTTTTCAACGTCGTAATTGGTTCTCTAACATCTTCGCATCCCTCCAGTACCGTCATAAAGTACGTTGATGACTGTACATACATCATTCCGATTAAACCAGCTCGGCCCTCTATCCCAAACCAAGAGCATGAGCGAATGGAATTTTGGTCGAATACTGTAGGACTGTCACTCAATCTCCAGAAATGCAAACTCCTGTGGATGCCCAAATCCCCGAGCTCCCTTCCACCTGCTATGCCTGCGCTTCAAGTTGTTGAGCAATTAAAGATTCTCGGTGTCGTATTTACTCCAGATCTTAAGTGGAATGCTCATTTCGACGCTGTAAACAAAAGGGCTTCTCAAAGACTGTATGCGTTGCGCATATTGCGGCCTCTTTTAGATCCCTCTGACCTGCGCCGCGTATATTTTGGACTGATTGCATCCTTGATCGAATATTGTTCCCCTTTGTTCGCATCACTGTCGTACAACAATGTATGTCTACTCGACAAGATACAACGCCGTGCTCACAAAATTATTTGCCATAATGACTGTGATTGTTCAGCCCTTCCTGACTTGCACTCTCGCCGAATAGATGCAGCTGTCCGTTTTCTTCGTGCGGTTCAGGGAAACGAAAGCCACCCTCTTCATCCTCTATGTCCTCCTACGTCAACCCGTTCTGGTAGATTTCTCGTGTCTACTTTCCGGACAACTCGTCGACGGAATTCTTTTTTTCTTGCGACAACTATACTCGTTAATGACATCATTATTGATTAAGCATCCTGTGCTCCTTGCATTTCTCACCATCCTATCGCCTGTCGCATCCTTGTAACTTTATGTATGTACTACTCATTATTTCATACGCTTGCCTAATGACTTGAACTTTTACGATTCTCATTGTAAATCGAAAATATACATTTACTTTACTTTACCTAATTGGACTGAAGAAGAGTTTTTTGTAGATGAAGTAAATAGAAAATTTAGACCCACCATGTATAAATTAATAGATTACCATGGCAATCCAATTGAAGGAAAATTTTACTCTTATGAATTATGATTGATAAAATATTAGTATATGATTGACAAAATAATTAGGAGGAAAGGTCATGGCAATCAAAGGAAATATCTAGTTAAATGGAAAGGATATCCTGATTCATTCAATAGCTGGATAACGCACCAGGATCTACAAAATGTGGAGGTGGGAGACACTCGTAACTTTAAAGCTAATATAGCATTAGACTTCTTCCATATATGACTTTAACATGTCTACTAACTTCAACATCATTCTTCCAAGCAATAGCAACCCAAAGATATTCCCAAGTAACAAACCATCTCTATACTCTGTTGAATTCGCTAATCCAATTTCTCTGCATGGACCCCATGAAGTTGCTCTAACTGAAATTACTTATTACAACGATATCAGTTTGCTAAAAAACAATTATTTTGAATTACATAAAGAAGTACGAGAAAAGGATGATTGTTTTCGCATATTTCACAATAGTCTACATGGTACATGGGCTTTTCATCATCTAACTTTACATCCTTTTTCAACATCTTTACCATCTGTCCAAAACATGATTAAAATTCAAAAGGCATTTGTAACGTCAACTTTTGATTCTAAGGTTCCCACAATGAGGTTGCAAGATGCAGAAAAGGAAATCGGTAGAATGTTTGAACGAATAAATGATCTCTTCAAGCTGACTTTGAATAAATTCTAAAAACCAGTCATAAACGGGTCAACAAAATTGATGAAGGAAGGGAAGCATGTTCTTCTTGTATTAGGTAGGGATTTGAGTCATACTTTTGGGTATTCCAGAACAACTTTCTCATCAAGGTATTGGTACAATGGACGTGGGTGGAATTCGAAGAGGAAAGTCACTGATTTTCAATGTAGAATTGTGCCATTGTATGCATTACAAAAAAGGAGCATCCGAGTAAAAAATCAATTTGAGGTCATTAGAAGTGTTGAAGACTTTGCAAGAAAGTTTCAAGGATCAGTGCCAGAAACGTTAATGACTTGTGAATATAAGAAAGAGAAAGTAACTTTATTTACTGTTGAAACGAGGGCAGAATTTATTGTTTTTACTAAAAAGACACCATTGGAAAAGTCTGATTCCGCTGTTATTGAATTCGGATCTGAAATGATTGGGATGCTTAAGGGCCTTGAAAGCGCACCTTGGTTGACAGAATTAAATGATACATTCAAAGTTCAATTGTCCTCTTCTAAACTCAAAGCATCAACAAATGCTTCATGGGATATCCGCGTATACAGCAAAGACATATTGGGTGATGATTTGTCTACTTCCAGTGAACTTGTAAAAAAAGTTAATTTGAATATTAAAAGCTTGAAAACGCCATCTTAATTGTGCACAAAGTTAAATGAGTTTGGTGTAGATTACCTTGATGCAGATGAATATCACTTTTCTTATGACCCACATAAGAAACGCATGATTCTAAAGGTAGGGAAGAACTCTCTTATCAAACTGGATAGCGTGTAAACGACCACATTGGGATTCTCAAAATCAACTATTTATGAAGGCACATCAATGGGCGATACAGCCCCATCACTAGAGCGTGATATAAGTAACTTATACGTCTATTGTAACATTATTGAATATACAAGGGTTGGTGACATTGAGGCCCCACTTCTGCGCACATTTCCTCTCTCATCCGTAAGGAAGCAACTAATCAATCGAGAATTTGTAACACAATGTATCTACCAATCAGCCGAAATTACATCAATAGAATTGACATATCAGTTCATGATGACGCAGGAGAAGTAGTACCGTTCTGTGGTGGTGTTACTGTTTTGACCCTACATATTAGGTCACGAGAATAAGGCTTTACGCTATTATGACTTCCATAGTTATTCAATAGTCATAATGACAGGCATTTACAGTAGACCATCATATCAGAGCGGCTATCCCGTGTTTATTGGAGGTAGACGACAAGTTGGAGGAGGCATATTTGGTGCACTAAGACGTATAGTTCTTCCAACACTCAAAAAGTATGGCGTACCAATCATGAAGAGTGTTGGAAGCAAGGCTTTAGATTTTGGTGCAAATGTTGCAGCTGATGCGCTTCAAGGTGAGGATATCGGTGAATCTATGAAAATGCCCGCGCAGCAATCTGCCATGGACGCATTAGATGATTTAACAAAGACGAGACGTACAGTTCCGAAGAAGCGTAGGAAGTCAAGACAAGTTGGATCCGGTCGAGTTACTAAGCAAAGACGCAGGAAAAGTAAACAGCCGACTAGAGCAGCACGCTCTAAATCTAGACGTCGAGTGAAAACAAGAAAGCTCAAACGAAATTCCACAGCGACTAGAAACAAGTCAAAACGAAGGAAGACAACATATTTGTAGAACTAATATGATGCAGAGTATCAATTCGGCTTTGAGTTTCTTTGATTCTCCCCCTCATCAGACAGACATCATCTCCTCAACAATTGTAGACATAGTCCCCACAACAAAACCAACAGCCTATTCAGTTTGATATACCTGCCAATCCTCAAGATTATATTGACTGTCAATCCATTGATTCAGAGTTGTGTATACAAATTAAGAAGACTGATGGTACAAATATTGATTCATCCAAGGATAAAGTGGGATTAGCAAATCTTCCTATTGCCAGTCTGTTCTCAGATGTGTATCTAATATTGAATGACAAACAGATTGAAGGAGGGGATCGAGCATATCCATATGGAGCATACATACATACAATGACGCAATTTCAAAAGCAAGCTAAACAGTCACACTTACAAGTTTCTGGGTGGTATGATGATCAGCAAGGGAAATTCGATGATGTCTCAAATGCAGGGTTAAAAAGACGAATGGATTTAACAGCGGATTCAAAGGAGTTATACTTGAAAGGACCTGTCTATCTTGATTTCCTTCGTCAATCTAGATATCTGCTATCACAGGTTGAAGTGCAAATAAAATTTATTCGTGCAAATCCTGAGTTCGCGTTAATGGCTTTTGGAGCTACAAACTATCAAGTTAACATAAGTAATGCCGTGCTCAATGTAAGGCGAGTAACAATGAACCCGTCAGTTATCAACGAGCATGCGACAGGATTGATGAAAAACAATGCAATATATCCAGTTAATCACAGTGTGTTGACAAACTTCACAATTGGTGCGGGATCACCCTCACATGCCTACCCAAATCTTTTTCCTACTGCAATGCCAAAGGCGGTGTATATCACATTTGTGGAAAATGAGGCATTCATTGGTGCATTTGAAAAGAATCCATTCAATTTCCAACACTTTAATATTAGCAAACTGGCACTCCACCAGGATGGGAAATTTGTATCTTGCAAAGCATATGAGCCTAATTTCAAAGATGGTAAATTCGCACGTGAATATGGTTCTACTTTCAGCGCCCTCAACATGTTTAATACAGATGATTGAAATGGAATTACAATGGATATGTACAAGAATGGCTACTTCTTCATTATGTACAACCTCACAGCAGATGCAGATCTAGGTGGTGAAAGCGTAGGAGTTACAAAGCCTGGAAATCTACGACTGGAGGTATCATTTGAGTCACCTTTGAAGAAAACAATTACTTGTCTCATTTACGCTATCTATGATAGCAAAGTTGAGATAACAAGAATGAGAGACGTGACTGTCAGCTATCAGAGATGATAAGCAACATAGAAATCTTGAGGAAAATGAGGAAAGTTCATCCCTACTCCAAGACAATATTTCTCAATGTCTTTCTAGAGATAATTTACCTGATTCAATTCCTTTCTATCCTTGTTCGCTTATCATCAATACGGATACCAACAATCTTCCCGGAAAACATTGGATTGCTGTATACATCAATCGTTATAAAGTGGCCGAATATTTTGACTCTCTTAATCAACCTCGTTTACATGATATCGCATTATGGATGAACAGGTTCTCCTGGACTGTTAGGAAAGTGACATCGTTCCCACTTCAAAGTAATACATCTCTAATGTGCGGTGGCTATGTACTCTATTTTGTCAACGAGAGACCATTGAAAAATAACTGTAAAAGTGCTTTAGAACTATTTTCAAAAGACTGTGATAAAAATGATGTTATTCTTACTAAATATGTCGAAACAGTTTTGAAATAAAGTTTTATGTTGTGTCATTAACTTGCTCTCTTTTTTCCAAAACAAGGGTTTATAAGGAAAACAAAAAACATGTTCATATTTCATTATCTATTCACATATATACAAAATCTACAATTTGGTTTTCATGCAACATTTTTTCAAATCACATATGATGGGAGGCACATCACTTATGTCTTTAATGCCGGTTATCACAATCTTTCCATTATGGAGCATATGAACATGATATGGATGCCAGTTAGTCAATTGAGCTGCTGGAGATAACTCCACTTCATAAGTTAGATTATGTGATGATGTAACTTTACGGAAGTCATAGTGATAGTGCAATTCACATAACACGGTCATTGTCTTCACTTTCCAATCAGATAATGAATCACCAAGTAAATGTTCCAAAGTTAAGTGTAGATATGAGAGATCACCCTCCATGACCCTTCCAATACATTGGATTGTTCCATTTGGAAAGAATAGGATAGTGAGAGATTTATCCTTCCTCTGAATCCTCCATGTTAACATTGAGGGTCTTCCAAGATGTAAGCTCTTTGTCGGCTTCAATTTGCGTTTTATCAGTAACCATTGTTTCCGGTTGGGTATATTCCTCTCGATCTCTTGTAGATTGAGTTTTGAGTTTGCTTTTGTAGTTAACATCCGATTTACAACTTCCAACCGTTTGATATCCTCCATCTTTAATGAATGACGTTATCTGTGGTAGTATCTCCCTTGTAAAGGTTTCCCATGTGACGTCACTGAAACGAAAAAATCGATATTCAACATCTTCCCGTTTTGGTGAGCAGACGTATAGTTTGACTGATGAATCACACTTTATCCATACCTTGTCATCGAGAGGAATCTTGATCCGAGTCTTATGGTTGCCAATGAGATCAGCGAAGTCTTTCAGTGAAGGCAATGAGTCAATACTAATGCAAACGCCACGATGTTTTCGAACACTATTTGCTATTGAATGACGAAATGCTATTCTTTTAGAATTTGTTATGTAAACGTTTTGAACGTCACTAAGTTTCCATGTTCTAATGTAATGAGGCATGTTCCGAAAGCTATGTTTCAAATTTAGGTTTAATGATTGCCTAAAGTTTGTTATTTCATTAGCTCAACATATCGGAATGATGTTGAGTACAAAGTCTTTACATATCCATTCACATTAGGACTGCCTATTCATTAGTAATCATTTCTACATATCGGAAAGATGTAGAAATTTCAATTTTAGTAAGACTACTTATGCATTAGTAAGTGTTGCTACATGTCGGAAGATGTAGCAGTCGCAAGATCCATTACAAGTGGAACATTGTATTGCATTTATTTAGACTTATTCTACATCACCTGTGACAGGAAGGCATCTCCTTCTCTTTGAAGGTGGGGGAAAACTTAGACTGTAGTGTCCATATGGTAATGATAAATTTTTATCCAGCCAACAGCGCTTATCCTCCCGAAGTGAAAGACCTCGCTTCCTAAATGATTTTGTGCTAACTATGTGATTTTTTGAATTTATAATTGTCATATCTTCAGTTGTATCATTCTCACTATAATAGACACTCCTATAGTCATTATGTTTCAATCTTTTAACTGCTGCTCTCTGAATTCCTTTTGCACGTTTGATGCTATGATTCGTAGAGTCTAGATATTTCATTGAATACATTTTCGGTTTTAGTAGGATCATTTCCTCAAGCAACTTTCCAGCACACTCATCCTTAAAACAACCTAATCTAGCTTTGTTTGTAGTTGAGTATAGTCGGTAATGACTGTCATAGTTTGAAGAGTCAAACTTTTCACCGAAGTATAGAAGTATATCTTCCAGACGGACAGATGGTGATGTGTATAAACATAGGAAGAAACTGTCGGTATCACCTCCACAAAGCCGCGTTCTATTTATCAGTGGACATCCTTTTAGATCATTGTAATATAATTGATACATTTCCAACTTACTATAGTCAAGTACTGCTTGACCAACTTATATTAATTTATTTAAAACTATTGAAGGTTTGTACATTTCCATACCAACCAGATCTTCATCAAATATTTTGTGTTGAACATAGAGAGGATGATTTGACAATTTCAGTAGTTGTTTCTCATTGTTGACTAGTTTAATTTTTTTCCTTCTCCTTTCATTTTCCATTGTTTTACCATATAAAGAATTATTTTTCAATTTGTAGAATGACTTTTCGAAGTCAGTGCTTGATTGAGCCGTCTTTTGAGAGTTCATATCAATGTATATTTTTAACCAAGGCTTTTGTGTGAATTTTATGCCACTATGAATCTTCTTGATTCTCATGCCCATGGTCAAGTAAAATTTTAAAATTGAGTAGTGGACTACATAATTTTCCCTATCAAATTGATGGAGCAGAAGTTTCTTGATGGAAGAAAAATGTGTATTTGGTCTTATTTTTTCATATAGATTCTTCATATAGTGTGAAAACATTCTCTTTTCAATCATCTGCATTTCTGCAGCTAATGGTAAATCGGCAGTGTCATCATGAATGGCTGCAGGATACTCTAAGTCTAAATAAAAAATGTAGCCGATTTCACCATCATCATCTATATTTTGAATATTTTCTTCATTTAAAAAATTATCTAATTCACTTTCATTCAACCATTTGAAATTTGAGTGGGGTAGATTCCTACTGAGTGAAGAACCGTAAAGGTTATTAACATCTAAGTAGGTAAAATGTCGACTTTCATGTATATTATTTCCTAATTCTTCAATGCGCGCACGCGCTCGGTGAATGTTGGTGAAAGTCATACCCCCTCTAATTCCTCGTTCAAATAGATTGTACATATTTTCATCTTGTATGTAGTTTGGGGGATCATTGAAAGAGAAATCTAGTGCTGAGGTAAAGCTAAGATGTGGGAGTCTGACAAAATGTACAGAGTCGACTTCATCCTCACGTTGACTCAATGCTCTAAACACTTCAAATATGTCTGCCAACAATAAAACATCTAACTTCAGATATTCCAGCATGTAATCACCAAATGTGCTACAATTAAATTCAATCCATGCCTTGTTAGCGTGTTCATATTCACTATCGGAACAGTGCTCACGAGTAAGATCATCATAGAATTCAAATTTTGGTGGTAGACAGTCTTCCGTCAACGTGTTTAAGTTTTTGAGGTATGAATATGGAAACACTCCCTTCTGATATATAACATTATCACTTAATTGTGGAAATTCTACCCTTAATGTCTCTACATGCTCATACGCTTGCAAACCCTTGGCTAATTCACTCAAGGATGCACTTAGAAATTGATATGAGTCTAAGAATTTTAGTTTAAAGTATACTGTCTTCCCTTTGTATTCATTTACAGGGACACTGGCGGATAAAGTTATATATTTTTCAGCAGTTGCTGCTACAACATCTAACTTCCAAGATTTCATTCTTCCAATCGCTTTATAGCAAACGATGTGACTATCATAATTTTTAAAATTGTGGAAAAATATGGGGAGCTCCCGTCTGTTAAGTCTTAACCGGAGATTGCATTTCCTACATAATGTTTGCCTATATCGTCCGGTGATATGATCATGATCACGAACTTTTATGACTTCATCGTTGAATTTCGATTTACATTTGTTGCAACATTCTGCATTCTTATGGCTTGCTTTTTTTTCCGCTGACAGTGTCATTGGCTGCCTAGTTGTTGCACATTGGTTGTCATAGAAGTCTTGGGCTACAGTTTCTAAGTAGTGCAAGAAACTAATAATGCAATTTTCTCCCTCAAAGAGCTAATACTTGTTTTCAAATTTCGATTGAAGGGCATTATTTCAGACATGATAAGCTCCAATGGCCGCAGGTTTATGTATTTTATTATCAATGTAGCACTCTATATCTGCATAAATTACTAAAGGAGGACTTAGTTGATATTCCATGCTACTTGTTGGTACTTTTAGATCTGACGGCATTTTTTCTATTTGTGCTTTTCCTCGAATGCAAAACTGGAAGTGTCGTTCTAGTGTTGTCTTATATGTGAATGACTGAGTGCATCTTTCGCAGAAGTATTTATGTCTTTTTTAAAGTTCTCCTATACAATCTTGACAGCTTTGGAATTCCACAATAGTGTGCTGCTCTATTGTTTAGAATTAGCAAAATATTAACCGTTTGCCTACCAGTAAAGTTACTATTGTATCGAACACCTTTGAGTCCATTTTCATAAAAATGAATGTTAATTTTAATATCATTATTTTTCTCAAATTTTGGAATATCTTTGATTGATACTGGTGTGGAAATGCCTTCCATATTTAGCTCAGATGTCCACTTACTATACGACTTCATATCGTTCATTGAATAAGGTACTTCATTATAATGCAATATCGATAAAACTGCATATATGAAACAATCACTTGCATTTGAATTGACATTAATGACAGCTCTAGAGTTTTTTAACTTCTTTGGTTGAGGAAATGATTGTCCACCTGAAAGTATTGGACTCGTTATTACATTAAACTCTATATTTTGTACATCATCTATAATCCAATTGCTACCCTTTTTTGTGAAAGCTTCAATATGATTTATCAGACTATTTAGATGATCCTGAAACCAAGCATCATAGTCATAAATATAGTTTGAGGATGATGAGGTAAAGTGTGCGAGAAAAGTTTCTTCTTCTTGAGGATTAGAACAGACATAACGAATTTGTGCAATCAGACGACCGCGCGATTGATAGCTCCTTAGTAAGTCAGACACTAAATTCCCTAACATGGAACGCATGCTTTCTAAGAATGATGTTATGTCCAAAGTAGGTGTTGTTGGCGTGATATCATACACACGTGCATGACCATTGAGTGCGCTTTCGCTGAGACTAACAGTTCCATAGTTATTATGCATATTCATCTGACTATTTGTATTATGTACATTCATATGCTGTCGAAATCTACTTATAGAGTTATACGTTTTGCCACACCGAGAGCAGTATTACATAAAGTTTTGTATGTTAGTTGAAGTGCTGGTTGTTGGCTTAGAAGTAGATCTATTTTGATTATTTGAATTTGACTCTGTTATGCTATCTTTCGGTTTATTATTGCATACAAGTTTATGCCTCTTAAGATTATCTATCCTATTCGTCTTATATGGACACTTGCTACATTGACACGTTTTTCCTAACTTACAAAATTTTTCATGAAGTTGCAAATTGCCTATGAGAGTGAACACTTTTCCACACTTGGTACAGACAACCATGATTATTGATGAGGATTGAAATTAGCAAGCCCTTATATACATCTACCATCTAATGACGTCAGCGTCATCACCAGCCAATACCATATGTTCCGATCTGTTGTAAAGAGAAAACACATAAAATTTTCAGTAATTAATTTTTCGAAATAAAAGATAAAGTCAAAGCTTCACACATTTCCAACACCATTATGATACAGCTTCAAGTGGCTGCAGCTTTCACTGCAGCCACCCAAGTCGTCCATCCTCGTTAGGCGCACCTTTCTAATTACATTGTCTCTGCACTCGATGTGCACCAATGTCTCTTTGTCATGCCTCTGAATGTTGGTCACTTGCGAGGCCAACAGGAGGTTTGATTGAGTTATATTTTGTAAGGACTCAACCAAACCTCTGTTGTCCTCCATTAGCTGAGCCTCACCAGCCTCGGACTCCCTCAGACGCTCTTGGCAACGGCGTAGTTTGGAGTAAATGTCTTCCTCCGTCGTTGCGTCGAGGTCGACATTATACTCTCGCACTGGGAGAGGAGCCTTGGGAACTGTAGCAGGAGCTGCGGCGGGGATAGGAGGTGTTGCGGAGGAAGGAGCTGCGGCTGGGATCGGAGGTGACGGAGAGGAAGGAGCTGCGGGCGTTAGAGGACGCACAGGGGATGGAGGAGCAAGCGTCATCATCGGGGACAACGGCAGGCGGACGCTCCAGCTGGGGGATGCCCGGATGTGGCTGAAGGACACCTCTTCCTGTGATGCACACATGACGGACTCCTGTAAACAAAGGAAACAATTGTTTATTAGGACAATTGTCAACAAAGTAAGTTTGAAAATGTTCTAATAGAAAATTCTACACTGAAGCAGGTAACCAAGCTTCATACTTACATTAGTAACAGATTCATCGTCATCATCGGATGAGGATGATGATGTTGCAGAATCCTCGGATGAGGATAAGGATGTTTCGTGTATGGAGTAGGGCCTCTCCTCATTGTCCTCAATGGACGTGGTTGTCGCTGGCGTGCTTAAAAAGCTCCTATGCTTTTTAAGGGATAGAGATCGCACAGCCTGCAGCGGAAAAATGTGACAATATGTTTATATAAAGAGATAGACATAGACAGTTTTTCAAGGTGTTGTTGTTGTCTGTTATCTGAGCGTAGACCACAGCAATCACACTTACGGGGTTAGAGGCGAGTTTTTTTTATGGGGAATTCCCTCAAGGCAGCTTCGGGCATGTGGGGATTGGTTGAACACTTGGAAACAGCTAAAAAAGAAATTCATATTTGATTTCTCCTTAGAAACTATTAAGCAAATTAATTTGTTACCTTTCGCAAGTTTTCCACCACATTTCCATCTTCAAACCCGACTATCATCGCTTGAGGTGGTTCAGTCTGAAATGTTTTAACAACATTGATTTAATTATGCATATGAACAATAACCCAAGTAAATAGATTCTCACATCTTTAACGATGAGTTTCTTCTGCACCAACACCTTTGTCTTCTTCGGTGGGGGCATCACCAAATCCTGAAATGTGTAAACGACATATGCTTATATTGACTTAATGAAGTAGCATTTTATCTATCCCCAGTGGATCAGTTATTCGTGAAGCTAGGATGTAGGATTGACATCACTTACCTCAAAATCGCTGAAAGTCTCGTCGACAAATTCTCGGAACTTAGGGGCTTTCTTGGGAGCGCGAGACATGGGGGCTTTCTTGGGAGGATGTTAAGGTTCGTCCACCTGAGACAAAACACCTTCCACCGTCCTGTCCTTCGAAAAGAGGCGTTGTAACTTATTTTTTTCATTACTTCAAGTCAAATTTATCCCTTTCTGCTCATTCTGAAGAGCACAGGGGGTATGACGAACAATGAAGGCCTTCGCCGAATCGCTGCTAGCCTTCATATCACTCCTTTCATACGTCCTACAGGAAAGGCAGTAGATGTAGGAGCAGTCTTCTCTGAAGGAGCACTCCTTGTGCCCGCTTTTGTTGGCATGTCGAACGGGCAGTTGACATGTCTCGCAAAAATGGAAGACGAGACGTTGTCGTGCGACACTTTCATGTCGAACCATTTCTGTGGAGGATAAAAAACTTTTATTATAATTTAATCCCTTATTAAATGAGAAATCATTTATGTACCACCTTCAAAGCTTTATTAAGTACTAGATTAATATTAGACAAATCTTAAGAAGAAATAAATTTATGGATGAAATAGAAACTGAGATTCGAAAGTTTAATTTCATTTCAAAGGGTTTGTTCATGAAAAGACATAAAATTTGGAAGCATCTGATTGATCATTATTTAATTACGAAATAATAATAGAATGAAAATGAGATTTCGAAAATTTCAACCATTAAAAATATTTGTTTAATTAAACAAGTTTGAACTTTATGGAAGCAGCTGATTTATATTTATTTTAAATTGAAATAAACATAATGGAAAGAAAGTGAAATTTTCGAAAATATCAACCATTAAAAATATTGTTTAATTAAACAAGTTTGAACTTTATGGAAGCAGCTGATTTATATTTCTTTTAAATTGAAATAAATATAATAGAACGAAAGTAAAATTTTCGAAAATTTCAACCGTTAATCAGTTCCTTTAATTAAACAAATTTGAATCTCATGCATCTGCTATCAGATGACATTGAATTTTTATTTAAGCATCTTTTTATTTAGAAACAATGTGTGAAAATACGGATGTCAATTGCACTTTTACTCAGACTTATACAGTCATGTCTCTTCTGGATGATTTAATATAGGAAGAAAATAAAAAAAAACATGGTTAATAATGTAACATAAAGTGTCCCTATCCTAAAACCCAGACTTCTATATTTAAAGCTATTTGGTCATAAGAACTTAATGATGTTCCTACTCCCGAATATCCTATAAAGTAGCACAACATGGCAATGAAACTTACTTCAGAATTATAGTATGAATCGGAGAACGGAGGAACGAAGAACGACGTCTGCTATGGACACTGAATAATTCAAAAATGAGTGAATATCTGATGTGTGCAAGTTCTTTATATATGAAATTGACAAAGCAACTATGAACAAAGACTTTATGACATCACATCATCGCATTAGTACAGTTAAACAAAATTGATAACTCAAACAAGAATTGGAACAGCTGGTTTATTTTTAACCTTAGAAATGGAAGTGCCATCATATGTGTTGAAAGATTTCTACATGTAAACAGTAGAGTGAATTCAAAGTAATATGAACTGATGGACTGATATATTATTTTGTTATACATGTTATTATTAATAGTCATATAATGATTCATATTTGAAGATGTAGAACGTGTGATTTGAATAGAACATTAAAAATTTGAATTAAGCGCTAAATTTCGAAAATTCAAATTTCGCGCCAAAATTCGAATAATCAAATTTAAAGACTTTTTCGAAAATTCGAATTTCGTGCCAAAATTCAAATAATCAAATTAAAATACTAGGGTTAGGGAACAAAAAAGGTAGCTATGGCAGCCGGACCCCATGGGTAAATAAATTTTCGAGTGCGCAACCTATAATCCGAAAAATTTCGAGGGCGCGAAGGCGCGAAGCGCCCGAGAAATTTTGAGGCCTTTCCCCCGCCGTGTACGAAGTGTATGAAGTGTATGAATTGTATGAAGGTCAAAGGTCAAGGTGAGGTCTAAGGTCAAGGTCAAGTGTAGAGGTTTGTATATTATGGTCATTTTTAGTTGTAAAACTTTAACTTTGAAAATTTGCAAACTTAGTCATTTTTGTAAAAAAAAACTTGGAATTTTTCAAGTTGCATACAGATGCATACAACTAGGATTTTCTCATCAAATGGGTACATGCAATATATCATTCGAATGCTCTTTTCATTCTGATTCTAATGGTGTATTGTATGACACATGTATGACATATAACTAGAGAGCTACATACCTTTAAAGAATGGGCTAAAAACTTAGTGAATTTAAAAATCTAACATTTGTCTGCTTGCATACAGTTGCATACAACTAGGATTTTCCCATCGAATAGGTACATACCTTATATCATTCGAATGGTCTTTTCATTCTCATTCTTATGGTGTCGTGTATGACACATGTATGATATCATCCTTAACTGCTACAAGCATTTTAAAATTAACAACTTAGCTGTTTCTTTAAAAGTTATATGTTCCTATTTATTTCAAGTTGAAGTCTTCATATTTGATTTTTTTTTTGTTTCAATTCAGTTATTGAACATCATTAATTGTAGATAGTTATTCCCCTTTCCAATTCAGACCTTAATTGAAGACCGATTTGTGAAATGATAAAACAAGTCTGTTCATATATACAAATGAATTTAAAAAACACACTAAATGTCATCAAGGTAAGGAAATCGTACAAGTTTTTTCAAGTCCACTTGCACATGGATCCTTGTCTTCTTTGGGGCACAAGGACAGCGACGTGGTGTGTCAAGGTCGATGATGGAAAATTCGAGAGCGGTTGTGAGGTTCCGCTCGTTCGGCTCCATTCGCATGAAGACCCGTTTGGTGTGGTACTTCTTCGGCGCGTTCTTCACTTTGACAGTGACCCTTCCATATAGTGGCGTTCTCATGGACTTTTTATTCATGTGCCGCATCGTCTCGATTGATACGTCACTATCATCACTCGAGTAGTCGGGCGATGCAGGGGCTTGGGTGAACGCCACCGGCTCGTTTGGTGTTGTAGATCGCTCCATCGGAGATTGGGGAGGTGTATTGGTACGTTCCATTGGCGATTGAGGTGAAGTGGTACGATCAGCAGTACCGTTCTCAACTGCAGCTTCCTGTTTGCGATCAATAATGACTTCTAGATTTAAAATAATTGTAACTTGTAAACGTGAGGATCAGAACCTTTGATAAGAATTGGTACAAACCTCGGACTTATATACTTTTCAAACAAAGGAAATCCTAACAGACAATCAGAGATGTACCGAACTTCCCTAAAGTTTATTAACATATAAAGATGTCATTGTACCAAACTTTAAAGTTTATTTCCTCAAGAGATTATAATTTCCAACTTCTTATCCAAAAGCATGTCGAGACTCTTCTTCTTTGAAAATGGAAGTGAAACAATCATTGGTGGACGATTGGACATGGACATTCATCTCTCATGTGGCTGCAAATTGGCCCTTTGGAGGCTATTAATCGTAACAGCACTTCAAAGGCGCAACCAAATATCAGTCAAGTGTCCGCTTCATCGAATAGAACACGAGTTCACAAACAATGTAACTTTTTTGGAATGGAGCGACGATTTCTTGAAAATAATAGAGTCCCCTACGGGAAAAGACTTCTACACTTCACTTGTTTTTCATTCTTAAATAATATTTACATTGTAAATCTCTTGTCTTTTCACTTTAAACATAATTCCGGAATTGATTTTCATATTGGGAAGTAATAAAATCATAAATGCACATTAAGGTTTCATATTTTCAATAATTATTACAATGGTCACAATAGTCGCAATTGAGCAAACTCATTCAAAATCAAGCAACGGACGTCTATCGGTACGTACCCAAGTACTCAGAACCAAGTCACACAAGTTCGCTCATTGACGTTCCGAAACACACAATGTACTCAACCGAGTGTACCAAACACATGTACCTATCCAGTAAAACAGATGTCATACATGTTCCTATTCATAACACTGAATTATACATGTAATTATCCATGTTCCTATTGATAACACTGAATTTTACATGTACCTATCCATGTACCTATCCCTCTCAAGTAGGGCACAGTTTTCACTACTATCGACATTTTCAATTAGCTAATATCAAATGCAATTTATATGAAATTTCAGCATACAACTATTATACGTATAATATCAATGGTGTACTCCATAATCTTGAAATTGAGTAATTAATAATCAAAGAAGCATTATTGAGCTATAGAAATCAAATCATGATAATGATACTATATTAGCTCAAGATTCACTTTAAAAAATGGATGTGACATCAGTCAGTTCCATCTAGATTATTGGAAAGAGCAGTGTCAGACATTTTGAATGCTTTCGTTGAGGTGTGGACAAACCAGTCTTGAGAACAACACCGCATCAGTCAGAAAGTGTGGTTGAAATGGTTGAAATGGTTGAAATGACAATTCTTATCTTGCTATGACTTCACGTTCATAAAGTGGAATCTGAAAATTATTGTTCAGAATTTCGGGTCGCTGAAATAAATAGCGGAGATAATGTTCGATCTCAATCATTGGGTTAGCCGGATGTCATTCGATACACCGTCGGGGGAAAGCGCTTGAAGTAGTGGGATGAATGATCTAGACCCCTGCGCCTTCCGCGAACGCCGCCCCCGCAAATTTTAATCGGCGCTCCGCCGCCGGTCACTTCTTCGGCGTCGCGCCGGCGGAGGCACTTTTCGTATTATTTTAAGGATTAACTGTCTCCACTGCATTTCTAACCGGAACTTACGAACATATCGTTTCTTCCTGAGGAGAAGTCCAAATATACTTTAGAGTTGGGTATAACCAAGAGAGTAGCCCTACATTCTGACAGGAACAAAGTTGTCGGTGAATAAGCTTGCATGGGTATCGATCGGTCATGCTACTTCAATTGCATCTCTCTCAATTGCATCTACTCAATTGCAATTCTCAATATACAACCCTGAATACGGCAGTACTATTTCGAGTGGAGATATGGGAAAATCTTAAGGAATTACCAGATGATCCACTACACATTCGCGAATTAAAGAAATCTATCATTTTGAAGTTTGAAAATCGTTTGTCGACAGTTGGACTTCATATAGCTGCGACAATACTCGACCTCTGCATGACATTGATGCCCACAGTCACGAAATATTAAAGTGACCTTAATGTTGAAGCTGCTGACTTTCTCTACGACTTGGCAAAGGAAATTGGCGTTGATGTATCCAAATCCAATATCAGTGATACCACTTCTTCTCAAGTGATTGATGCTGACTTGTCCACTGCCACAGTGGAAACGGAAAAATTGATCTTTTAAATAAAGTCACTAAGCAAGATGACGTTGGTGGCATTTCATTCAAAGAAGAGGTCAATAATAATTTGAGTGGAAATGTCGGAAACGAAGGACTTGATAGCCTACGCTTGCATGGTGGGTGAAGAACAAAGAAATTTATCCTCGGCTGTCCAAAATAGAGGTAGATAATTGACTTATAATTCCATTTTAATAATCTTTATTATAAGATGCTCATAATCATATTTGTTTTCGTGAGTCATTTAAATCATACAATCTAAAAATCTAGATTTACTTTTTTGAGAAATATTTTTGAAACGATGAAATATATGTTATTAAAACTACTCAATTCGTTAGTTCCAATTGTTTAATTGTTCACTTCCCTGAAGATGCAGTAGTTTCGTGTAGAAGTCAAAAATATATTGGAATTTATTTGTTGTTATACTATTATACTACTATTCACTTGGCATCCCCTTTATTCTAATTTACTCAATTCGACTTCGGGTTCACGTAAGCTGATTTTTCAATATGTATGAAGAAAGACAGAGCTAAGTATACTTTTAGAACGTGAAAATTGAATGAGCTAATTGTTAAGTATATTCTAGTGCAAAGAATACACTCTTTAGCAAAATTAATGTTACATACGGGTATATTCACTTCTAAAATTTGATTTACCCCACTTTTCCTGTCTTATGATAGCCTATTATGTTTGTTCCTTGATACGAGAACATTTTGTGATAACTAATGTGTTTATTTTGAAAATGTTTATAAGTCAATAAGCAATCAGTATCGGTTGACAAATCTACGAACTGCGATCATTCATATTCTTTATCAATGAGTCAACAAAAGATTGTGGCATCAATTGCTACTTTGCTACGAGCCACTGATTCAGCTCTTTTGTTGTTTCTACGAGTGGAATGACAATTGATTTTCTTATTAAGGAAATCCCAGACATGCTGTATTGAATTCAAATCAGGGCTGCAGGAGAGCCAGGGCAGTGAGCGTATTTCAGGTAGTTCCTTAAAGACTGCTACTGCACTCGCTGTGTGAGCTGTGCACTAACATCCCGAAATATGAAATTACAAGCGTCGATATACAGTCCACACTGAAACCTTTGCCTCCAGAGACACAGAAGCTCTCTTGCAAATGACAATCTGTGAATTCCAGCCTATCTGATTAGATATCGATTGCTTCGAGATGTAGTAATTATTCTCCATCCTGATCGAATACCATTTTTGCATTTCTTAATACCAAATTCTCTTTGCCAACGCCGGAGAGCATCTTGAAATGTGCAGCTTATCAAGAGAAGCTTGTAAGCTATTTTTCATTTGATCCAATTGCATGTCCCCTAAGAAAATCACTATCTTTAATCTTTCGATTTACCCTGATCATAAATTCAGGGTTGCCAACTCTCACGCATTCGGCGTGAGTCTCACGCATTCGACTCCATATCACGCTCTCACGCAAGGCCAAAAAAATCTCACGCATTCCGAAAATTTCTCACGCATCTCACGCATTCTCACATTTTGGCTGTACTCATTGTACGATGCAGCTATGTTCCTGATGTGATAAATTGTTGATGTTCCCACTTGTGCGTTCAGTCCATAGAAATCAGTCTACTGTTTGTCGAATTCATTCATCAGTGCACTGTGATCAGTACCATGACAACCAGTGAAGGACACGGGAGGAAGCAGTTGCAATCCATAGAAGTGGATAATAGTACACTAGAATGGAAGTTTGATATCTTGCCTATGTAGAATGATGGTACATGGAAAAATCTATGGTCTGCAGATCAGATTCGATCTGAAACATTGCATCATAGTCAAAGTATTTGCCAAATTGGTTGCGGAAGTTGTTGACAGCAAATTGCTGGATTTTCATGAAGAGAATTTTAGTGAGATATTGTATCATGTGAAATAGCCTACTATTCCATGGATTAACATGCTGTGTCTATTTGTAGCAGTCATTGACAACTATTATACAATCTTTCAACACTGGATTACGAATGAAAATTTGGTTCCCAGAGTCATATTGAAAGTGGTCGCTGTACTGGTTGGAAGAACATCTGAAGAATTCAAACATAAATTTTCTAATTATTGGATAATTTCTCGGTCAAGCGGTTAAGAAACCTAGGAATTAATCATTGAATGACTTATATGAAATACTTTGATGATATTTTGGAAGCTGATATTCGGAAGCATGCGAACATTTTGAAAATTGTTCAAATGTTAAGAACAGGGGAACCCTTTAAAGTAAAATGAATACCCGAAGGTTTATTGGCCTCTGTTTTCAAGCTGGAGGAATGCATATTCTGCAAATCGACATTACAACTTGTGTATGTGTCTGATTATACTCTTGATAGATTATAGGGGCAATATTTCGAAATGATTAACGTACAGAACATTTTACAGGATTTCCTTCTTTATCATCCTGCCGCTGCAGTATTTTGTAAATTTACTATTGCTTTTGTGCACATGATCTTTGGACAAGGGGCAACAATCAAGATCACAAATTCACTTGATAATTGAAACTGCCAACCAGAAAACAAGAAAGCCAGTCTGCAAAATTTGCTTTTTGCCCCAACTAAGTTCCCCGGAGTGTGCCATAATTTTCTTGCAATTTCCATTCTAGGACTTTCTATGATATTGTTAATTTCTATGTTGCAATCAGACGTCGACCTCAGCAAGGTAAGTTGATCAACAAGACCATAGACATTGAGAACGATTGGCGTATACAGTCATGTGATAGGCTATCTGAATCTACCCTTGATTCACCTGCTGATTGAGGAAGTTGAACATTTCACAAGTCACTTTTCTGCGCGCATTCAGTAATAGACGTCTATCTAGTGTGCTCCTCTAGTGATAATTCAAATAGTGCTTCTATTTTGTGCCATCGAACCAGCTCATCATCCAACGTCCATTGCTATTTATCAGAAGTGTATCCATGATTCAGAAACGCCACTCCCTAAGTGAGACTACGTATAAGCCTTAACCCGCCTACATTATCTACTGAGTAAACCACCTACGTGCACATGTGTGGTGACGGAGAAAAACAAGACGTTAGTGTTAATGTGATGCTTTATTGCATTTACTTGTGCTTTTATATGAACAAGGTGAATTCACCGTCAACCGTTCACAGACAACACAAGCGAGGCAGATACGTAGGACAATAAGACAATAGGCAAGTTCATAGATATGTGCTATACTGGTCAGCACACCAATACCACGACCTCTCGGGCCTTCTGATTCTGACCGTGGATGGATTTAAATTTGGTCATGTGACATTTGTCGAGAAGGGACGTTGTACTCGAATGCCCGTTCTTGGTGGTGATTGGTCAATGAGAAACTGGTGACCCATAGAACTGAGTTTGCCTCCTGTGCCTCTCCGGGTAACGTCTCTCCTCTCGCCAAGATTCAGCTGCCTGAACTGCTTGTCCGGATCCGCACATCCTCTGAAAATGCTGAACAGAATCACTATGTGACTAATAGAGATCAACCGAAGAATCACGAGAATCGCTAACATCAAAACATGCAGGGTTGTCGCTCCGAAATCCCCCAGCCGGCACTACACTGATCCGGTCAAGGTGTACTACATCTAGCCTGTCATTGTCGAGGTACTTAACTTTAACAAAAAATTCTGTAGACATGACAATTACAACAGCTTCTCTACCTTTAGAAGAAAATTTGCTTTTGTGGGGATTACGCACAAGAACATTTAAGCCTGGTTTCAAGTTTTTTGTCTTAATGCGCTGCTTACTTAATTTCCGATTAAGCTTTACGGTAACAGACTCGTATAACTCATTTGTATTTTGAATACGGCATTTTTGAGGAGCAATACCATTAACCCTGAAGTTGAAAAATAGGTCTGAAGGTTGACAACCAGTAGATGAGTGCACTGTAGTTCGGTAATTAAGAAGAACAGACGGCAAGGCAGTAATCCATTGTGTTTTATCTAACCCTTTATCAGTAAGGTATGAAAATATACCTTTTTGTATAGTAGCATTTAGACGTTCGCAACATCCGTTACTTTTTGGAGAATAAGCGCATGTAGTCATGTAATTTATCCCAAAATTTCGCAGAAAATTCCTAAATTCAGTGCTACAAAACTGAGACCCTTTGTCTGAAAGAATTGAATTAGGAAAACCGCTAATACAGAATATATTTTTACATGCTTGTATCAGTGATTGGGTTGTCATATCTTTGATCGGTTCTATAAATGCGTAACGAGAATGCGAATCAATGCAAGTTACAAAATATTTGTAGCCTTTAGATACTGGTAATGGGCCCACAAAATCAAAAGCTAAAACTTCCATTGGGGCTTTAATCACAATCGGTAAATTCTGAGTTTTTATAAATTGGGGGCGTACGAGAGAGCATATGCGGCAATTTTTTACAAATTCAGAAACTTCCCCATAAGGGCCAGAAAAAATTTTCATGTATAGTTTCGATGGTTAATGTAATTCCCTTATGTAATCCGTGGCAAAGTGTCAGTAGCTTTAATCGATACCTGCATGGAACGTAAATTAATCGTTTATCATTACACAAAACGTTTCCAGTTATCTGTAGTTTCTTTCGCATATTCCACAATGAATGACTGACTGCAACTGGTTTTGTGTTAACACGGTTAAATTTACTTTCGCGCATTGCTCGGACCTCTAGATCTGTATCTTGACATCTTATAACATCATCAGTATTAATTGGGGGTCCACAAGTAAAACTAGCATTTACCCTGGAAAAACAATCTGCCACTACATTACTTTTACCAGGTCGGTACTCTACAGTAAAATCCAAATTCTGTAATGCTGAACTCCATCTGATCAATTTCGGCGAGGCCTTATTAGAGTTGAAAAGAAATTGTAAGGATTTGTGATCAGAATATAGGCCTACTGTGAATTTTCTACCCTGCAAAAACATGTTTAGATCTCATTATTCCCCAATATATCGCTAAAGCTTCCTTCTCAGTAATATCGTAGTTCAATTCAGATTTAATGAGTTTTCTAGAAAGAAAAGAAACTGGTTGTCCTTTAGCAGTTTCTATCACAGCTATACAATCTTTGGAAGCATCGGTTTTCACAACTAAATCCTCGTCCGGGGTAGGCAATGTCAAAATTGCAGTACGCAACAGTTCTTTTATCTTCTGAAAACTTTCGTCTACCTCATGTGGCCAAAAATCTATTCTCGGGTTTTTAATCTGGTTAATAGGGTCAGCACTTGCTTGATCTTAAAAAGGGGATTCATATTGTCACTGAAGTGATCAATCAACTTCCAAAAATACGTTGCCATACCTATGAAACGCTCTAATGATTTTAGATCGTTCGGTACGGGAAAATTGAGAATTCCAGCTAGGCGTTCCTCGGTAGGTTGAATGGTACCATTTGAAATTCGAACTCCGAGAAAGTCTTATCTGTGCCAAATGAAATTGACATTTCTTGCGATTTAATCCTAAACCTGATTTTCGTATTATCGATAGAACTGTTTTTAAAGTTTCGTCATGTTTATCTTTATTTTCACCATAAACTAGTATGTCATCCAAATATACTAAACAACCATTAATGTCTTTGAACAATCTACTCATAAGGCGTGAACACGCAGCAACTGCGTTCTTTAGACCAAAAGGCATTCTGTTATACTGACAAAGCTGCCTGCCCTGAAGCAAAAAAAGCAGTTTTTTCCTTATCAGAACCGCATGGAGGGATCTGATGGTAAAACTGACTAAAGTCTAGTTTGCTGAAAACGGTAGCCTTACTGAGATTTCAAATCAACTGTTCTATGTTTGGTAAAGAGAAAGCGTCTAACACCGTCTGACTATTTACTGGTTTAGAATTGATAGTCATTCGTTTTGATCCATCTTTCTTGTTAACTATTACAGGAGCGCACCTCCAAGGATTAACACTAGGTTCTATTACTCCTGCTTGCTGAAGTTCTAGAATTTTGTCATTCATGAATTTCTCATTTGGTTTAGAAAAACGGCGTACAGTAGCCCTGAAAGGCTTTGCATTTGTAATAGGAATAATTTCTTGTGGCTCATAGTTACACAAAACAGAATCTTTTAAGTTTTTATCAAATATGTCGTTGAATTCGTTGACACAATCTTGAGTTATTGAAAAAATACAATGCTCAGGTAATGACATGGTAAATGGTAGTGATATCAGTAAGTCCATTCCTAGGACCGCATTTGGTATTAGATTACCAACATAAAAAGTGCTTTTACTGGTTGTATTGGCAATATCAAGTTTACACAGGATAGTGTAACAGTTTTATGCGTTTTATGGTCTTTTACTGTGTCATTATCTCATGAACTTTTATTGCGCGCAGATTTTAAAAATGTGAGTGCTGTTCGGCCTGAGTTTTTGTTGTGCTGATCTGGTTCGGACGCAAGCCGGCCAGTCGTGATCAAGTCATCAAAGGCTAACTATATGTGTTCGTTTCCATCCACAGTGGAATCCGAGTATAATAGAGACGCGGCTTCGGACGCGGAAGAGGGTCTTCGCTTCTTACGTCTAGACGGCGAGAGCCGTCCTACTGAGTCCTCCAGTGGTACGTCTGGCGTTGGCGAGAGCCGGCAGCTAAAAAGAGTGTCGTGGGCAGACGAGGCCGAAGAGGAGGAGAAGGAGGCGCGAGAGCAGCAGCGAGCGCGGACATCCGAGAGGGTAAGTTGTTGCAATTCGTCAAACGTATTTGACCGCGGAACTAGGCCAGTTACAAATGTTGGCAGCGGTGGCCGTTCCCACGTTCAAGATGTTCTAAACGTCAGATCTTGTTTAGATAGGTTCTACGACAGATATTCCGTAGAACATCTGGTATCTTTTTGCGGAGGTAATTTTGCTCTGTGGTATCGCCGTTTTAGAATGGCATTGGAAACTTATCCCATGTGGGAAAGGAAGTTCGTTTTGTGCTCAAAGCTGAGTGATGCAGTATATGCAGAGTTATGTCGAGCACTTGATGTGGGAAGAGTACAGGATAATCTTACAGATATATTAAATTTCCTGCATATTTTTTATGCTGAGTCTGATCAGTCGAAAGACTGTTCCTGGAAAAAGGTGGCGGAAGCCCCAAAATATACGCGTGTGTCGTTAAAGAATATTCCTCATTTTAAAGGAGGTGATTTTGACGTTTGGTTCAGAAGGTTAGATTCTGTTCTCGACAGTTATCCGCCGAAAGAGAGGATTTTTCAGCTCAATTCACTTTTGTCCGATGAGGTGCTCGCGTTTGTAAGTAACCGTTCAGAGATGGAGCAGAGTGATTTGGGACTGCTCGTCAAGAGTTTGCGACAGCGATACTCTAAAGCTCCTAGTGCCGCGAGAGCGAAAGAGTTATTTTATACGCGTACGCAGCGAAGAGGTGAGTCCTTGCGCGAGTTTGAGGGAGAACTTAGGAAGTTGGGGCGCATTGCTTTTCAGAATTTTGGGGAGAAAGAACGAGAACGGTGCATCATTGAAAGAATGATTGAGGGCACTACGAATGTAGAAGTAGCCCGCCACTTTGCATTGTCGCCACCTGAAGAGGTGGATCATATTTTGAAGGTTGACGATAGATTCTGCGAAATTCCACTTCTGTCTGCGGAGTCATTCGTGCCGGATGTGGGAAACAAGCGCGAAAGTGTGGTAAGTCAACTCAACCGTCCGGTGCAGTCGCAAGATAGCAGGGTGCCTGGTAATGCAGGTTCGGACAGGAATTGGCGTCAATCTCGTGGGGCGTATCGGGAACAGCAACCCTTTGCTAGACGGTTCCCTAGATCTCCTACACCTCCACGTGCGGAAGCATCTCGCGCAAGCGATTTCCGTAGATCTTCTGGGAGATGTTTTGCGTGTGATCGCGAAGGACATTTTCGACGGGATTGTCCTTTTCGTGATTTAAACGAATAAGCGAGACCAATGAAGTAAGTTTCGATCTTCCTCCAGGCGAAATTGGTCTCGTGGAATGTCCGTCTGGAACTGCAAAGAAGAAAGTCAGTAAGAATGTAGTCCAATTTATTATTGCCCATCGTAGAGGATGGGGTTTGTTAGATAGCGGCGCCGATCGTAGTGTGGTGCATATTAACCTTGCAAGAGAAGTTGGGGCTAAAATTGATAGCTCCAGACGGCCTGCGCTTCGGGACGCTGAGAAAAGGCCTTTAAGAGTTGCAGGAATTAGTGAGTTGAAAGTGAATTTGGGTTCTGAAATATGCACATATGAATTTGTGGTAGCCAATGAGATAAGCTACGATATTATTTTTGGACAAGATTTTTTGTCAGTGTTCGATATCGACATTTTGAATAGTCGAGGAGTCGTTGAGTTCGCATGAGCCGGCACGACGCTGAAGATGAGAAGTCGTTTTGAGGTTGTAGATACCGAGATAAGTTTGGTCGAGGAAACGACAGTCCCTCCTGACGCTCTTATCTATTGTGAAGGTATTTGTCAAAACTGGTCCAGGAGAGCGATTCTGGGTATGGTGACGCCTTTGCAGCAAAGTTTACCGGAAGGTATTCTTATGGCAAATGGTGTAGTACAGACAGATAATGGTAAAGTATGGCTTCAATTGCTTAACATTACTCATTCAGAGGTGAAAATTCCTTCAAGGGCGCATATTGCACAGTTTGAACCAATTGAGGAAGTTCTAACGGTAACTGAAGAGTCTACGTTGAAATCTCATAAATCTAATGTTGAAGTGGCGATAGACCAAAAAAACGTCAAGGTACCTTGTCGAAAGATGAGGTTCGCAAAGCGGAAGCTTTACTTTGTGAGTTTGCCGATGTTTTTGTCGAGGAAGGAAAACCGTTAGGTAGAACAACGCTTTTCCATCACACAATAAATACAGGCATGAGTCCTCCTATTAAAGTCAGAGGACGGAGAATTCCTCCTCATCAGCGAGCAGATGTTGACAAGATGGTGGATGAAATGTTGCGAGATAGTGTAGTCAGACCTAGTAATAGTCCGTGGTCAAGCCCGATTTTATTAGTAAAGAAGAAAGATGGATCTTTGCGATGTTGTGTGGATTTTCGGCAATTGAACGAGATAACGGTGAAAGATGCTTACCCGCTTCCGAGAGTGGACGAGAGTCTAGATTCGTTGGCTGGAGCAAAATATTTCACCGTTTTGGATCTCAAGTCGGGGTATTGGCAGGTACCATTAGAGGAGAGCTCTAAGGAAAAGACTGCGTTCTCAACCCACAGAGGCCTATATGAATTCAACGTTCTTCCCATGGGACTGACTACTGCTCCTGCTGTTTTTGCAAGACTAATGAATAACGTTTTGGCAGGATTGACTTGGGATGCTTGTTTGGTATATTTAGACGATAACATCGTCATTGGGCGCTCGTTTGAAGATCATCTAGCCAACTTGGAGTCAGTGTTACAGCGTTTTCGTAAGGCTAACTTGCAATTAAATCCCAAGAAATGTCAATGGTTTAAGACGGAGGTTAAATATCTCGGACATGTGGTATCGCCGGAAGGTGTCCATACCGACAAATCCACAATCGAGAAAGTCATGAATTGGCCGCGCCCAGATACTCAAAAGAAATTACGGGGATTCATCGGACTGTGTAGCTACTACCGGCGGTTTATTAAAGGATTCGCAAGCATAGCCGAACCGCTCCACCGAATAACAGGCAAGAACGCAAAGTTTTCGTGAACGGATGAGTGTGAGGAAGCTTTTATTATACTAAGACATGGACAGCTAGAATACTATCACCTGGACTGATCGCTAAGGCAATTTATCAAATTTCTAATACCACTGAAGGTCTATGATCTGGCAATGATAATTTTACATAACTTCCTACAAGTCATAGTTCTATGGTATTGCTAATTTCTACGGCTGTAATGCAATCCATTTTGTTAAGTCAAAGCATTGATATCTACATGTAGATATTCGTGGTCAAAGACTGCTGTAGTCATAGAAATAGACTTTCTATGGTATTGTTAATGATGATGAAGCTATGGAAATCGATAGACAAATTCAGGGAGCTGTGAATTTTAAATGTGGCACATTGTATCAGAAACATTACTTTGATAACAAACACAGCCAGTAGAACATCGCAGAGAATGGTAAACAAATGCGCTGCAGTGGGCTGCAATAATGGTTCTGCCTCATCGAATTCGAGCGACAATAAAGTCACTTTCCATCGATTTCCGAAAGATCCATGCATTTTAAGGAAATGGTTGAGTCGGATAAATCGGAAAGATTTTACTCCATCATCTCACAGTCGATTATGCTCCACTCATTTCGTTGATGGTGATTTTATAAAGAAGAGAAATGACTCAAATAAGTCGCGAAACTCTAAGAAAGACTCAACTCCAAAGCGAAGACTATTGAAATCCGACGCCGTTCCATCAGTGTTCCCAACTCTCCCAAAATACCTTGCCTCCTATGAAACGCATCGTAGAGATGATCCACCTACAGCTGAGAAGCGTAGGGCTAACGAAGAATTGACTAATTCATTCCTGAAGGATGATGTTCTTTCGTCAACATCTGACTTGATGTTGAAGCTCTCAAAATTATCAGCTGAAATCCCTAGTGGATTTTTATTCACTAGGTTGCCGGACGGTATTCTGATTTACACGATCGCCGTAGAAGAGATACCAAAACTTCTTGGTTCCTTCACAGTCACCGATGAGATGTACATAACGGTTGCCTGCAGAGAAACCATCATAAAGAAGAGTGAATTTTCACATATTTCTTCATCGGGCAAGGTAACGCTATTTTCTCAAGTTGTCAATCTGATGGCATTTCTCAAGTCACTCGTTTGGAATGACAGCAATCCCGAATCGTCGATTGAAAAGGCCGTGTCGACATTGAAAGAATTTATGTGTGAATCCGATCCTGATTCAGACAAGCATCGTACCGTTGAATTTGTCTTAGAGCAGTTAGAATTGCTCAATTTGTTGAAAAATCGTCGACGTTTCTCCCCAGGTTTGCTTCTGCTAGCTTTTACCATTTACACAAGCGGTCCATCAAGCTATCGTGTCTTATTATGGCAAAACATTTCAACGCTCCCTTCTGTTGGCTTACTTACCAAACTAACCAGATCAGTTAGAAGTGATCCAGGAATATGTAATGAGCGGTATTTGACAATGCGGTATTCAAAATTGAATGATATTCAACGTCACGTGATGATCATCATCGACGAAGTCTACGTTGCGAAGAGGGTGGAGTTTTCGAATGGAAAAGTCATTGGTCAAAAAGATGTGTTGATATGTCAAAAGATATGTCAAAAAGAAATGTATCAACGGTACTGAGCTTCATGATTAAATCTGTCGCCGGAGAGTACAGGGATGTTGTCGGTTTATTTCCGATGACAAAACTAACCGCTTCTATGCAACATGATATTTTCCTTTCAATTCTAAAAACGGTGAGTGATATAGGATACAATGTTGTCTGTTTCTGTCGACAACCATTCAGTAAACAGATCGTTCTTTCGACTTCTGTGTGGAGGTGATCTTTTGCCTGAAATCAAACATCCTTTTTATAACGACAGGTCAATTTTTCTTGTATTTGATCCAACACATTGTGTAAAAAATATATTCAACAATTTCCAGCGCAAAAAAGGTAAAAAAGAGGTAATTTCAAGGAACACTTTATGTAGTAATGGGCATGACATTCTGGTGAGAGTTTTTATCTGTTTTTTTAACTGTGTAGCAAAGAACCTCACTAAAGATCTTTCGGAATCCAGCATGAAGGAGAAAAATCAATGCAAGATACAAAAGCTACGTGGCAATTTTTGACTTTCTTTTCACATCTGTCTCTGAAAAAGTTTGATAAAATATAATTGTTTTTGATTACTTGACTTTTAGTATAGTCGACCTCCAGTGGTATTGCCTAGATATCTGCGATCAGTCCATAGATTTCTAGCTGTCCATGACTAAGACAAGCTTTATGCTCTGCGCCGGTTCTGACCTTGCCAGATTTTTCTGCGGAAGCAGGGAATTTTATCTTAGACACCGATGCCAGCGATCGGGCAATTGGGTGTGTGTTGTCACAGAAAGACGAGAGTGGATTGGAAAGAGTTATCGCTTACGGAAGTAGGTGTCTTACTAAAGCAGAGAGAAATTACTGCGTAACCCGAAAGGAGATGTTGGCGATGGTATATTTCATCCATGATCTGCGGGCGTATTTGTTAGGGAGACCTTTCATTTTGCGGACAGATCATAGTGCTTTGACGTGGCTGAATTCGTTTAAAGAGCCGACCGGACAAGTGGCACGTTGGATACAGAAATTACAGGAATATCAGTTTACGATCGAATATCGCCCGAATCCGAAACATACAAATGCCGATGCCCTATCGAGGCGGCCACATCGTTCACATGGGGATTGTCCAACATGTTCTAAGGAGATAGAACAAAGTTTTGAAATTGCAGCCATAACCTGGCCTTATGGGTGGTCGGCTGAGGACCTTAAAAGAGCACAGCTAGAATCCCCAGCCATTTCTCATGCCGTCTCATGGATTCAACAAGGGCGTTCAGGCCCTCCACAATTATCAAACGCGCAAGGAATTCCTGAGTTGCGGAAAATGATAAAAGAATTTCCTTTTATGGCTCTGATTGAAGATATATTACATATTAGTTACCCTGACGATGAGGGTTGGAGGGTTATTTTGCCTCTATCGTTCAGAGAACAAGCCCTTCAGCAATATCACAATAACCCCGTGGGTGGGCACACCGGTAAAGAGTCAACTTTCAGGAAAGTAAGCCTACGTTTTTGGTGGCCAGGGTTACGGAAGGATATTGATAAATGGGTGGAGTCTTGCGGAGTGTGTGGTGAATGCAGGGGTCCCAACCCTTAGACTGTAGCACACCTCCGACCAATACCAGCAGACGAACCTCTTGCGCGTATTTCTTTGGACATAATTGGTCCCTTAAATAGAACGGCTTCCGGAAATCGATTTATTCTTACAATGGTGGAAGCTTTTACAAAGTAGGCCGAAGCAGTGCCACTGAAAGATCATACCGCCAAAACAGTGGCTACTACAATTCTCTCCCATTGGGCTTCTCGCTATGGAGTACCGAAGGAGATTTTGTCCGATCAGGGGACGGAATTTGAGTCAGCACTATTTCGCCAGCTGTGTCATTTGTTGGGAATGAGGAAATTGCGCTCTAGTCCTTATATAGTCCTATGGGGAATGGGGGAGTCGAGAGACTCAACCGTACTATTAAGAATTTGCTGCTGTCTCATACCGATCGAGATCGAGAAAGGTGGGACGAAACGCTACATTTCTGTATGTGGGCGTATCGGTCCAATATCCATTACTCCACGGGTTACTCGCCGTCCAGATTGTTTATGGGGAGGGAAATGCGTTTCCCAATAGATGTCATTCTTGAATCAGTGCCATCTGCTAATATGGAAGCAGAAGATTATGCAGAATGGCTCCAAACAAGCATTCGCTCTGCGGGGCAGGTAGCGAGAGACAACTTGGCGGCAGCCAGGAGACATCAGAAGCAGTTTTATGATCGTAGAGCTACGAAAGTACCTCACTACAGATCAGGGGATTTAGTCTGGTTGCACTCTGAAGTGCCGACTGGACCTTGCCCGAAGTTGTCAAGATCTTGGCGAGGGCCGTATCTTGTATCACGAATTATTAATGCGACCAACGTAGAGGTGTCAGATCCGGCACGGCCAGGTAGGTATCAAGTTGTGCATGTTAACAGAGTCAAACCGTGCCCGATTGACGTTCGTCTGGATCAGAGAGATCATGCGCGGCGTTCTTCTGTGACTGCTGGGGTGGAAGATCAGCGAGAAATTCATCCTTATTTCCGAGAGGAAATTGAGGTAGATCCAGGTATCGATTTGGAAGTGCTTGTTCCGGATCCGGACATACCCCTGTCAGAGAGGGATTTCCGGTCAATTAACGAACCTCAATCGGTCAGTTCAAATCTTCCTCCGCTGTCTCCTATACCGGAAGGTATAGAGGATGTCAGTTTAGGGGAAGTGATTGACCTTGAACCTGTGAGCGAGAATTTCTCCGATGAATTCGAATGTAGTGACCTTCTTAATTTACAGATGGCTTCTGACCCTGCACCTCGACCTTCGGTGGGCCCTCTCTCGACGGAGATGTGTGAAGGCTGGGGAGAGCAGTTGGTGAAACATTTCATTCGAGGCGAAAGCCTGAATGTGATAATGGAGGTCTCCGATCCTGCTTTGTCTGACTGGATGACGAAAGTCTCCAGTTGGGCCCTTACCTCGCTCCGGAAATTTTTTGCCAATCGCATCCGGGACAGGCGCGAGCTTGTCCGGCAGAGGATACAGGAGGTGGAGGACCGCTTACGACGGTGGTTTCAGGTGCACCCGTACGTTTCCGATCGTCCCCGACAGGCGGCGACTGCACTGTTCGCAGATGTGCGACAGCAATTGGCGGCTGTCCGAGAGGTTCCAGCAACCGAGCGTCAAGCAGCTGCCGCTCAGACCTCCGCGCGAGGAGGCTCCGAGGCCGACCTGGTGACGGAAGTCACTAGGCGGGTTTTGGAGGCCCTTCGTCAAGAAGGGATGGCAGCTGCCCCCGTTCGTCCGGTTGCAAGCTACGCCCGCGCTGCAGCATCACCACCACTGTCATCGGTGGCCGTACGCCCGCCAGCGAAAGCTGCGCCGGGGTCTTCACGTCAGCCTTCGAGCCGGAGCCTTCGAGTAAGAGGGGGTCAACCGGTGTGGTCCTCGTGATCGGGGACTCGAACTTCGTTCGATATCCGTTCAATAGGTACCCGTACCGCACAATTGCAGTACCTGGCCTTCGGATCGCGAGAGCGATCGGGAGTCTGAGGTCCGCAAAGGATCTTCCTGCGCGGGTCTCCGCGGTCTTGCTGGGCGTAGGTATCAATGATACCCGCAGGAGCACTACGTGGAGGCGAGATCTCGAGGACTTGCGGAGGGAGATCCAAGGGCGGTACCCGGATGCGCCCATTTTTCATGCGGAGGCCCCGGCCGCAAAGCTGAGAGGGGAGGCGCGAAGGTCGGTAGAGGCCGCTAATCGTGAGGCCGCGACGGTTTTCCGGCAGATTTGGTTCATGCCCGAATTGACGGGGTCTGGAGATCCGCATTATTCGGATGCGGAGCGCAATAACCTGGCGCGAAAGTGCCTACGTATCATTGCACTAAGTGTGCCAGCGCTTAGGCGCGTTAAATTATGGTAAGGATGACGCGGGAGCGTCATGCTTTTATGGAGGGGGGGATAATGTAACAGTTTTATGCGTTTTATGGTCTTTTACTGTGTCATTATCTCATGAACTTTTATTGCGCGCAGATTTTAAAAATGTGAGTGCTGTTCGGCCTGAGTTTTTGTTGTGCTGATCTGGTTCGGACGCAAGCCGGCCAGTCGTGATCAAGTCATCAAAGGCTAACTATATGTGTTCGTTTCCATCCACAGTGGAATCCGAGTATAATAGAGACGCGGCTTCGGACGCGGAAGAGGGTCTTCGCCTCTTACGTCTAGACGGCGAGAGCCGTCCTACTGAGTCCTCCAGTGGTACGTCTGGCGTTGGCGAGAGCCGGCAGCTAAAAAGAGTGTCGTGGGCAGACGAGGCCGAAGAGGAGGAGAAGGAGGCGCGAGAGCAGCAGCGAGCGCGGACATCCGAGATGGTATAAGTTGTTGCAATTCGTCAAACGTATTTGACCGCGGAACTAGGCCAGTTACAATAGCATGGGTCAAATGAATCTGATCACCGCTGGCCGAAACAACTGGCTGAGTTTGCTTTATTCTCAAGTTATCTTTCAAGCCAATTTCATCTATCAGGCTTTTACTCAAGATGGAAGTGGACGATCCTGTATCCAAAGTGTTTAAATATATCAAGTGTGGAAACTCCCCATTACTCTCATGTATTTTTAGTGGCGACAAATCCGCCATCTCTTTTCGCCAAAATAATTTTCAGATATTATTTATATTCATCAATTTCAAGAAGTCGCTGTGGCTAGAATATTTGGTGTCAACTTCAGTTTTTTAGTGATTCCTACATAAAATTTACTGCTTTATTCATTTTTCACATCAATTTTGATGTTGAACGTATCATTTCTGAATGGCATGGCTTTACAGATGAAACGGTGGAGAAATTGTGTCATTAAGCTCTCAGATATTGTTTATCTACATATTGAAGATGCATCTAATGCAAATATTTCCTGGAATGAGAAGAAAGGAATATTTGCTCGCTATTTTAGCAACAATTTTGTGCTTTAGATGGTTCTTTAACGTTTCATCTGCCAGTGAAGATCAACTCTGCTTGGTGGACGCACGTGACTCTTGCGCTTGTCCTAAAACAGCCCGTCATGCTCTTATTTTACCGATATCTGTGTTCATACATTGACAATACAAGACAATACTGTGTGACAATACAGTACATGTACATTCTTTATTGCATTTATCCATACTGGTATCGAAATTCCCAAAAGATTTCTATTTTCATTGCATGATGTAGCCAGCATCAGATATCTTGTCTGAACATTTTTCTATCCATGATTTCCCAACATAATTTTGACTTCTATGCATTTTCGCTATAATCTTCACACTTCTGTATAATTTGTACCTTTTTTCAAATTTTGACTTGTTCCAAGTTCGATATATAAGGCAATGTTAGCCATTGTGTAATTCGTCCTCGTAAAAGATATTCGAAACGTCGGACAACCCTAGTGGCTTGTATTTTCCTGGTTAAAGCGATTACGCAATTCATTTTACAAAAACACACCATTACTCCAGGAATGGCCAAACACTTAAAATCATTGTAATTGTCTTCTTGTTGAGCCCAAATACTTTTCTGAAATTGCTTTCTCTTGTATATACACTGATCTATGTTTCTTTTTTTTAACCTATGATATTTATACCAAAACTTTCATTTAAAGAAAAGCAGATATGTTTGAAAAAATTTCATGTAGCAGACAACCGTTCAAAGATGTAGCCAATACTCATAGTGAATCTTCAAGAGGAGATCAATACCTTTCAGATGAAATATAATGCAACTATATGTATATTTTTATATTTCGATTAAAGAGAGCGAAAGAGTTTTAGAATCCAGAAATACTCAAAATGAAAAGGATATTCTTGCAATTAATGATAATGCGCAAGATGAAAATGGCATACTTGCAATTCCCAATGATGCACAAAATGAAAATGGTATGCTTCCAATCAATGATAATCAAAATCAAATTTTTGATGTACAAACAAGTATCATGGATGTAAGAAAATTGAAGGCAACGGACCCTCCGTTTAATCAACGGATTTATCTGCCACCTCCAATTGAATACGAAAACGAAATGAAGTTACAAAATTTAAAGAAATTATTGAATACAGTCAAAGACTGCACTCTTCAAAATAGTGACTCCAATGAAAAATGGTCTAACCTCACCACAATGGAAGAAGAAGGACTGAAATCATTATTGAAAAAAGAAACAAGAAATGAAATTGTTGTTTTTCAAACTGATAAAAGTGGGAAATTTGCAGTGGATACGAAAGAAAATTACAAAAGCTCAAGTCTGACTCATGCTATCGATGACGCAAGCATCCCTGAAGAAGACATAACAAAAATTGAGCAAAACCTCAATGCACATGCTGTGTTCTGGACGAGAATGCTACAAGCTGGAGAACTTACGAATTGTAAAACGCGTATCAAGAACAATATGATCAATACATGCAGCTCCGTTCCTCTTTTAGGCTATATACTCTACGAAAAGATTATAAAATTCATTTAGATCCAATTATTGGACCTCCAACCAGACCCGTTTGTGGATTGACTAATTCTCCAAATAGCAGATTATCTTGCATATTCAGCACATTGCTATCAGAACTTTGGCTAAATGAAGATGAAGAAACTATATGCCTCAACACAGAAGAGCTAATCGCAGAATTCAATAAAATCAATGAACTGAATTTAGCCAAAACTATTGTAGTTGGTTCTTTAGATGTGAAAGCACTCTATCTAAGCCTAGACATAGAATTTGCAATTGAAAAAGTATGCGAAAGTTTCCAAAACAGCAAATTGACAATATCAGAAATTGATTTCGAAGAAGTTGGCCTTTACTTAGTGTTGAGTATAAGCAAAGAAGAACTTCAGAAGATAGGACTGTTGAGATTTTGTCCAATAAGAAAATCAAATCTTGGAAGACCTCCAACATTAACAGGAAATGGAATGGAAGAATCAAGGGAGAAAAGGTACAACATTTGGAACAAATCATCAATTGTACCCAATAATGAAGAGTCAAGAAGAAATATGTTAACTAAAGCTCTTGAAATTGGATTGCGCATCGTGATGAAAAATCATGTATACAAGTTTGACAATGAAACAAAACTTCGGAAGAATGAAGGTGCTATTGGATTACAATTAACTGGAGTGATTGCTCAAATATTCATGGTCTGGTAGGATAAGATGCTTAAAGAAAAGCTAAAAGAACACAACATTGACTGTTTACTTATGAAAAGATATGTAGATGACATTGCTCTCATACTTTCACATGAGCCAACAATAAAAACGAAGGACAAAAAAGAAGATGAGCAAATCATGGAATTAGTTTTAAAAATTGGAAATGAAATCCACAGTAGTATACAATTAGAAATGGATTTCCTTCAAAACACAATGACAACAAACTGCCAATTCTCGACTTGAAAGTATGGATTGAATCAAGCAATAATAATAACAGAAACACAATGCATGTATTACACGAGTTTTATGCAAAAGAAGTGTCGTCGAAAATGATGATACACGCCAAATCAGCAGTTTCATGGAATATAAAAAGAACAGCAGCTACTCAACAACTTCTGCGAGTCATGCTTAATTGCAGCAAACGTCTACCATGGCGAATTACAGCAAAACATATAACAGAAATGGAAAACGATTACAATACTCTGGCTATAATAAGACTTTTCGAGCAGAGGTCACAAAATCTGCTGTGCAAGCTTACAACAACATTCTTGAAGATGAGAGAAAAAACGTGAGATCTATGTATCGACCAAAGTCATGGAAATATAATGAACGGAGAGAAAATAAACAAAGAAGAATACATGGTATCAAAAGGGGAAATATAACAGCGTTCTTTTCAGAACAGCAACACCAAACTCAGTTCTCAAAAAAGAATGTGAAAAGCAAGTTAAAGAAAGCGGCCTGAGAATAAATGTCATCGAGAAGACTGGAACAACGCTGAAATCAAAACTACGAAAATCACATCCATTCCGAAAAACAAAATGCCAAAGAGATTGTTTATTGTGCAAATCAGGAGGAAAAGGAAATTGTGAAACAACAGGAGTAACTTATGAGATAGAGTGTGACAAATGTAAAGCAATATATGTTGGTAAAACGTCGAGAAATGCAAGAACAAGAGGTAATGAACACATAAAACAATTAAAGGAAAAACAGGAATCATCAGTACTATGGAAACACTGTAAAAACCAGCATGAAGGAATTAAACAAAACTTCAACATGAACGTTACAGGAGTACTCGTATATCATAATAACGCAATGGAAAGACAAATAGCAGAGGTCGTAATTATTAGAAATAAAAATGAACAAAACATAAAACTGATCAATAACAAAACAGAATGGAACCAGTCAAATTTACCAGCATTAACTCTACAACATTAGGTGGATGTGCATGAAAATGTATTATGGATGGTTTGCACAGTAATGTGCTATGTTGACTTTTTTATCTTTGACTTCTCTATCTTCCCCATAGAAATTAACAATACCATAGCAAATAGTTTGACTGTGATACGATGTGAATCGAATCTGATCTACAAACCATACATTTTTCCATGTGCCATCATTGTACATAGGTTTTCCGACATTAATGTAGAAATATGCAGATCAAATGTAGAATATGCATATTAGATATCACCTTTGCAAATGAAATATTATTTTCAGATCAAATATAGATATATACAGCATGAAATGTGGATGCATAGAAACATAGAAGTAGATAATAGTACACTAGAATGGAAGTTTGATATCTTGCCTATGTACAATGATGGCACATGGAAAAATCTATGGTTTGTAGATCAGATTCGATCTAAAACATTATATCATAGTCAAACTATTTGCCAAGTTGGTTGTGAAAGTTATTGACAGCAAATTGCAGGATTTTCATGAAGAGAATTTGAAGTGAGATGGTGGCATTGTTTCATGTGAAATAGCCTACTATTCCATGGATCAATATACTGCGTCTATTTGTGCCAGTCATTGACAACTATTTTCCAATTTTTCAACACTGGAATACGAATTGAAATTTGGTTGACAGTATCGAAAGTAGTCGGTGTACTGGTTGTAAGAACATCTGAAGAATTCAAAGATAAAAATTCTAATTATTGGACAATTTCTCCTTCAAGCGGTTAAGAAACCTAGCGCTTTTCTTGAATAAACACATCGAACGCTTCTTTAGCGACAGTCATTTATCAGATATATGAAATGTCGCTGGAACTTTTCAATTAATCACTAAATGACTTATGTGATACAGTGTGATGATATTTTGGAGGCTCATATTCGAAAGCATGCAAAGGTATTGAAAATTGTTCAAATATATTGAATAGGGTAACCCTTCAAAGTAAAATGAATACTGTAAGATTTCTTGGCGTCTGATTTCAAGCTGGAGCAATGCATGCTCTGTAAATCGACATTACAAGTTGCACATGTGTCTGATTATACTCTTGATAGATTATAGGAGCGATATTTCAAAATGATGAACGTACAGAACGTTTTAGAGGATTTCCTTCTTTGTCATCCTGTCGCCGCAGTATTTCGTAAATTCATTATTGCTTTTGTGTACATGATCTTCAGATAAGGGGCAACAATCCAGATCACAAATTGACTTGATAGTTTAAAATGCCAACCAGAAAACAAGGAAGTCAGGTCGTAAAATTTGCATTTTGCCCCAACTATGTTCCCCCGGCGTGTGCCATAATTTTCATGCAATTTCCATTCTAGGACTTTCTATGGCATTGTTAATTTCTATGCATAGAATGTAGATGTATGATCGAATGTAGAAATATGCAATTCAAATGTCGAAGAGATATGATATTTTTTAACTTTCAATATTTATCTATAAAGAAAATCAAATTTCAAATCATTTTGAAATCAGAACTGAGACAGGCAACAATGTACCAGAAAATCAGTGAATCTGATAAGAAAAGAATCATAGAGTGCCACCTTAATGAAGATGATTACGTAGAGTTGGCGAGACATTTGGGCATAAAGCATAAGACTGCATATGCAATAATCAGACGATATCAGACCACAGGTCACGTGTCAAAGCTTCGTGGTGGGAATAGGAGATTGAAAATCTCCGATGCCATCCGACGGACGGCAGTGGAAATTATTGAGGAACACGCAGAGTTCACATTGGAACAAATAAATTCCGAATTATAAATTCCGAATAAAACCTCATCAACCTCATATCTCCATTTCCTCATTGTGCAGTGTTCTTGACGGCGAAATGATATCAATGAAAAAGCTCGAAGATGCTCCCACCGAAAGAAATTCCTCCCGCATCAAAAATCATCGTCATGATTTTGCTGAATGGCTACTTCAAGAGGGAGTGAACCGTCGACTGGTGTACATCGATGAAGCTGGCTTTAATTTGCATACAAAGCGAACACGTGGAAGAGCACGTGTCGGGGAGCGCGCTGTAAGGGTGGTGGATGGAAGCAGAGGTCCAAACCTCACCGTGTGTTTTGCAGTTTCGCCACAAACTTGGTTACTGTACCACCAGTTTTATGAGGGTGGAATGACAAATGAAAGATTCAATGAATTTCTGAATGAAGTGTCCAACCTTCTCACCGGCACTGAAGCTCATTTTATTTTTGATAACGCTCCGGCTCATTCTAGGGCTAGCGTTGAGTCTTCTTTGCACAACATCGAACGGCTACCTGCATATTCACCATTTCTTAATATCACCAAAATGGCAATCAGCGCATGGAAAGCGTACGTAAAGCGATCACTGGCAGAAGTCAGGGATCAATGAAATGGTCCAATACCCTCAAATGTCAACAGGAGGCAGCACAGAATGTCAATTCTTGCTCAATTGTGTGAACAGGGTGTTGAGACCATAACTCAGGCGAAATGTTCTACTTGGTTTCGCCATTCCCAATCCTATCTACCGCGTTGTATTGCTAAAGATGACATTTTACAATGATGACTTATTGCCTTTAAAACGAAGAGTACGTTTTGTTCTAATAATCAACTTGCATCAAGTTACTTTATCTTTTCTATTCTCAATCTGGTAAAGGCTATCCATTAGCCATATTAAATGATAGTATGAGGGGTCAATATGAAAAGTACATTGAATGGTATCGGAATTTATCAGTATATAATAAATAGAATTAATATATTAATAATTTTCTTTTTTGAGCCTCTTATATAATAAAATAAAATTTATTATCATTTTTTGCAACAAAATAACAGAAAAAGAAAGAATATCAGCCTATAAGGAGATTTTTTTGCTCGTATACATTAAATACATTAAGTCCTGTTTTCAGTATACCGGGTGTAGAATAATTGAGAATTGCAGCAAGACTTTGCTGACATTTTTTACTTTTACGCACTAATCCAAAAGGCGTCTAATGGCTGTCCTGTGTACGTCGATTTGAGTCCACGATCACTGGAAAGCCTTGCTTATTCTTCCTCTTCAAATAGCTCAAAATTGGAAAGATTAATGACTGATAAATCTAGGAATGGATTGCGTTTCCAATCAAATGTTTAATGTTAAGGGAAGGAGGTGGCCCTCGAAGGCATCGTAACTGGCAAAACGAAATGAAATTCAATGTTTTCTACCCATTATCTCTACACGGTGCACCAGCAATCTTCCCTCGGCGCACTAAGGTGCCCCGACAAAGTGGTTGGGAACCACTGCTTTAATGATTAATATATACTGTGTGCTCTTCGACATTTGAATTGCATATTTCTACATTCGATCACGATCATTTCTATGCATCCACATTTCATGCTGCATATATCTATATTTGATCTGAAAATAATATTTCATTTGCAAAAGGTGATATCTAATATGCATATTCTACATTTGATCTGCATATTTCCACATTAATGTTGAAAAACCTATAGGCCTACATAGGCAAGATATCAAACTTCCATTCTAGTGCTCTATTATCCACTTCTATGATCTTCCCCCATTCACCCATGATATTTTTATAGACATTTCCAGATTTGATTTAAAAATCATAGTCTTTGTTAGATAATGAATGAATGAATCAATTTTATTGGAGATTCAATGCATATATGAAACAGCTCTTCCTAAACATTCATAAAATTTATCATACTACAAACGATTGAAATTGAAAACAGAGAAAATTTTTATATAATTCATTTGAGAAATAACACTATTGCAATTTTGAATATATAACCAGTTGAACTATTGAGAATCACGACTTCAAATCATATCCACCATAAATCACGTAATACAAAGTAAATCAGTTTATTCTTTAGAAATCACAACCATTAGCCACAGAGTCTATTCTTCTTAAAAACCATAAAATAACGATGATGATAACGATCATGAATTAATTGCAAAAGAATCATAAGTAATTGCGACCATTAAGTGAAATTAAACAATAGTCTTTAACTTTTGAAGTTTTTATGCCATTTGAATTATATACCATTGAATATACCAATGAAAATTTCAAGCAAAATTACCATACAAAACGTACAACGTCAAAATTCCTCATCGAGAGTAATAAATCAAAATTCACTACCTCTAATACCAACATTAATATCCAAGCAACTAATTAAGGCCTTCGAAAATATAAATGACATATTTACAATTGATCCAAACTTCCGTGTCTAACTAGAAATAAAACCAAACCTTTAGAAATCAACCATACAGATCAATTAATCATCCCATACCTTCAGAGAACAACTTACAAACTCACTATTCAAATTTTAAGTTGTAACCTATCCAATCCATTGTATTCTACCAGAGGATGATTACTTTCCAAACCTTATATTATAAACTTTTTTCCTGTATTCCTCGCATTCTTTCCATTTTTTTACACCTATCACAACATTAATATCCTTTTCATCTATATTACACTCTTTCCTTAGACTTTTGAATCTTTCACATCTCAATAACACATGTTATACATCTTCATAAACTTGACATGTATCGCACTTGCGCTCTTCATAGTTCCTTCCCATTTTTTCATTTAGCAACACCGCCCCACAAATCCATCTTCTTGTAATGTAACTTGCTCGCTCAGTTGCCTCTAATTTATTTTCATTGAATTTTTTCTTCACTTCTCCATAAAATTTCAGACTTTTCTTCTTACTAATATTTTCTTTCCACATTTCTTCATCTTTGTCATTTATTATCTTTATTAAAGCGGCTTTCACAATAGTCGTGCGACCTCTTTACGACTTCTTACGATCATGGTCGTAAGATCGATCGCATCTATCGCACGACCAGTCTCTTGCTGTCGCACGACTTCTCATGGTCTCCTGCAGTCGCATCTGAATTTTGTGCATGCACAAAATTCAGGCGCGACCACTTTCGGGATTCTAGCTCGCGCGATCGCTCGTGCGACGGTCGCGTATAGTCGTGCAACAGTATCAGAAGTCGCACGACCATCTTGCGACTACTTGTTTGCTTTCCTTCCAAAAGTATGTTTTGATGTGACCATCGTACGACTATGAGACCATCGTGCAACAGTCTCTTGTACACGTGAGACTGGTCTCACGACTTCACGCCAATATATATGCCGCACATGTGCTATCAGCTTCATATCATTGTATCATGTCCTCTGTTCGCCCCCGTGACGTGCTGCGCTCACCTGATAGAGACATTGCTGCGTTGGTGCTTCTTATTCGACTTCGACGACGTAATAGAAGACGCAGAAGACGTTGGTGGGTCAAGCCTTGGATTGCGAAGCGTGAGGGGTTTGGCCAGTACCACACTCTGATGGCAGAATTAGAGCTGCAATCCCCAGAGGACTTCGTCAACTACTTGAGAATGCCTCCGGAGATGTTCTACGAGATACTGACGCGCATATCCTCAAGAATCGAGAAGAATAGAAACTTCCGAGAACCTCTTGAACCTGGTCTGAAGTTAGCTATCACTCTTAGGTACATGGCTACTGGTGCAAGCTACAAGACACTCCAGTATTCGTTCCGTGTTGCCCACAACAGTATAGGCGCGTTTAAGGCGCGTTCACACTGGCACGGTAGCGATAATGATAACGATAAATTGAAATAAAATCGATTAGCACGATTAACATAACTGCTGTTCACATTAGCCCGATTTTCTCAACCATAAAATCGTATCGTCGGGATCACTCCCAGAGCGATTTTCTTGAACGATAAAAAAGTCGTCGACTATAATATTATTGCAAGCACTATTTTTGATGTCAGAATTATTATCAGTGTGAACTACTGATCAAAATGCATACCATGGTCTCGAAATTTCGTTCAGTAAAAACGTTGAAGTGAAGAAAAATATTTAGTACATTATAAGCGTTTGATCTGACCGCCTACACTGTTGATAATACGTGTAGTCATTATCACATTTTGTTGCATCTCAGTGAATACTGCATCGATTTTTATGATTCAAATTGCAAATTAATCCTCGATGAACGGAGAATTTAGTAAATTCAGTGAAATATTGATGCAAGAGATTTCCATTAATTAGTTAATTGCCGATAGTTATCTTGACAGATAGACGAACGTTTCAATACCAGGTACTGATTGGCTGATAGCACCCACTGTTTCTGTCTGGGACAACTTCGCTGTAAAATGCGTTCTATCATGGTTTTGCTCACGTCACAGAGATGGAATACGCTGCTGCTCCAATACTAAGACTAGGTAATTTATCTCTGCGGCTCACGTCAACGGATGGAAGATCTTTACATGTCAATAATTTGTAAACACACATGATGGCCTTCCAACAAGCATGAATAGAATAGAAAATATATTTATCAAATAGGCTCTACCAAATCCCAGTGTATCCGTGGAAAACTAGCGTACAACACCGTAGCAGTCAAGAGTCTAGGCTACCGATTGACGATGTCAAGGTCGCGACTGCTCGTGCAACAGTCACATAGTCTTGCGATCGGTTGTACGATTGACTCAGCCATCGAACAATGCAATTGCTAGGTCGTGCAACTATCGCACGACCATGCGAGAGGTCGCACGACTGATCACACGACTGATCGTACAACAGTCTCCTTCGAGCATACGACTGTTGTGCGACTAGATTTTTCACTGCGACTATTTGTGCGACTGACATTGGATCGCTTCTGAGCGCACGGTCGCAAGGTTGCATCTGTCGCACGACTTTTGTGAAAGCCAATTTACGAGTATATCTTCTCTCTCGTATTCTAAAATTTTTCATTGTCTATCTTCAACTCTGACATTATACTTTTGCAAACTTCAATCCAGTTTATTTGGCCATTCCATTCTTGTATTACAGTCTTTCTCAGGCTGTTAGTTTTGGTCATTACATGATGTAGCATTAGAATTTTATTTTTCTTATCTCGCCACATTTGATTCGACAATCCTATTTCGCTCTTTATATACTCTTCCGGTGCGAATGATGGAAGTCCCGTTATTGATCTAAATATTTCATTTTGGGTTTTATTTATTACATCGTTAATTTTTTTGATAAAGGGATAGCACTCATTGCATGTAGGATTGTTGGTAGCATTACTGATTTCCAAATCGTTTTTCCCAAAATCTTTTTGTCTAATCGTCCTTTTAATAAGTAACTCATCCAAAATTTGTATTTAATTAGCTTATCTGTCTTTTCAGTAATATGTTCTTTGAAAATGTTCTTCTTGTTCGAAATTCTGACTCCTAAGTATTTCATGCTGTTCACCTTCTTTATTTGACCAATTTCTACCATCTTATTCTCTACTATTACGTGATACCCTCCTAAAGTGTCAAGTTCGTTTTTCCCAAATTCAATATACTGACATTTTTCACAATTTATTTTCATTCCAAATTTACCTGCTTCTTCTACTATGCATCTCAATTTTTAGTCAGCCTCAAATTTTGAATATGCAAAAATCAAACCATCATCAGCATACATTAATAAGTTGGTATTATACTGTGGCCATTTTCCATTCATTTTTTTAATTAATTTATCCATCATAATTATGAAAATTATGGGAGACATCTTACATCCTTGTCGAATTCCTTTGCTTTTCTCGAATTGTCCGACCATTTTGTCATTCATATACAAATTGACATGTTCATTTTCATATAATTGTGCTATTGCAGTAATCAGATCCATCTCAAATTCCAGTATATTCAATTCTTTTATAATTTCTTCTCTGTTCACTGAGTCAAAGGTTTTCTGAAAGTCTATCGCTATCAAGTAAAGATTTTTCTTATTTCTTCTTTCTCTTTCTAATTCAATATTCAAACGCACTATGTTCTCTTCAAGTCTTCTATTCTTCTGAAATCCTGCCTGATCTTCTGATAATAAGTGATTCTTATGTAAAAATGAGCATATTTTGTCCTTTAGAATTGATGTGTATATCTTATAGAATGTTTCTGTGATTGTAATTGGTCGGAAATCCTTATAAAAAGTGTATTTATCATTTGTTTTTGGGATCAAAATGATTTTACTGATCCTCCACGATTGTGGAATACCTATTTTTCTGATATTATTCAAACAATCAGTAATCTTTCTAATGCAAATTTCATTGTTTGAAAGAGATTCACACATTTCAGGCGTAATTCCTGTTGTGCCAGCTGCTTTTTTATTTCTCAATGTTTTTATAGCTTTTATAGATAGTCTCTTGTGTGAAATATTTTTCTAAGTACAAAGGTTTACTGATATAATCATGATCCATTTTTATTGCTTCCTTTTCTTTATTGTAGGTTTGTCCTTCTACTAATGTTAATAAACCTTTGTATACCCTTTCTTCAGTGGAAAGATACTGTCAGAAGCGTATAATCAGCTCATTAGCATCATTATCTTTAAGATGGACTTCATCGTTCTTATTCTGTATTATTTTGATATCTTTCTTATTGCGATTTTTTCCCATTATCCTCTGTATCTCATTCCATTTGAAATTGTTGGCATTTTCTTTTATTTTCTTAGCAGTTGCTATATCGTGTTCTAGCATTTCTTTTGCAACCATTTCTTGTATTTCAGTTTTTATTGCGATATACTTATTCCAGAATTCAGAATGTCGTTCAGCCTCTTTTCCTCTTCTCGCATGTCTAGTTTTCTTATTATAATATCGTCTAATTTTTATTTTATCAGTTATACTCTTGCTAAATTGATATGTTCTATCATTGCTTTTGTTTTCCTTTGTTAACAGAAATTTATTTGCTTCTATGCACATCGCTTCTTCGACTGTTGTAAAGTCATTCTTCTCTAATTTGTTCATAACATTACACATAGATTCTTCAAATAATTTTAATTTTTTTGCATTGCTCCTTGACCAGAAAAATTTAGTAGGTTCAGTGTTTGAGACTTCTTGATTAGATTTCCTGGTCTTAATATCCAACGTTATATCAATTATGTTGTGATCGCTGATATTTATTTCTTTTTTATCATCAATATAAATATATAATATCAGGTCTTCTACTGAATCGTTTGTCAAAATATAATCAATAGTAGTTATTTGATAATTTATACTTCTAGTATATCTTCCTGTGCATTTTTCTGACATATTTTGCAAAATAAATCTTGAATTATCCATAAATTCTTCAAAAATCTTGGAGTTTTTATTTTGTCTGCCATCTAGGAATTTAAAATGAGCATTGAAGTCTCCAACTACTATCCATTTTTTATCTCTATTATCATCAATTAAACTTAGCATTTTGTCTTTCATTGATACGTTCTTCGTAGTATTTTTAACGTCCCAATATACTATCATGAAGTATATGATCTCGTCATCCAAACAAGTCCTCACTATCATCAAGTCTTCTTCTTCTATTTTGATTTCTTCTGCTTTTATATGTTTTAAATCTTTCCATATAAACATCAATCCTCCTCCTTTCTTACTCGTTATCTCTCGATTTTTTTCTATTAATTTACAACTGAAAGGCATATTTGTCGTTTTTCCTCTATTATGCATTTCACAAAGAATAAGTATCTCTCTCTTCAAGTAGTTCTTCTAGTTCTGTCAATTTGTTGTTAGTAAGTCCATTTATGTTAATATAACCTATCTTAGTCTTATCATGTTCTATTTGAGAAAAGTGTTGTTTCAAATTCATAGTTAATGGCAATGTTTGCCTTTAATTGCAATTTTATTGTCTTGAATATAGCAAATGAATCCTTCCTCTCTTTTTTCTAACATTTCTTGAATCAATTTCTTTCTCTCTTCTTCTCTTTCTATTGGGGTGAGGCATTTGCCTTTATTCACAATCGTGTTCCGATACAAATAACTGTATTCACCATTCTTTCTCCTCTCTCTAACCTCCTCAAACAATTCTCTCCTAGCTTCTCTTTGCTCCTTGGTTAAATCTTCATCAATAAAAACCTGAGCATAATCTTTGTTTCTTCTTAGCTTGTTTTTCTTTCTCAAAATTCTGTCTGCAATATTGTTATCCATCATTTCAACTTTTAAGAATTTCCCTTCCTTTCCAATTCTTTCGATTTGGCTGACTTCCACCTCCATGTCAGTTATAAAACGCAGAAGATCTGCCAACTTTTGCTCTTTTCCTAGGCACTTGATAATTATGTTCTTTTCGTTACTTATTTGTTTGTTGACCATCTTTACTTATTTTTTAAAATTCCCCTTCTAACAACCTCAGACCAAGGTATGTTGTCCCTTTCGGACGCCTATTCTTCAATTTTTTCCTTAACTCTGTTTTCCAGAGCTTCGAGATTTCTGTCGATCTCGTGATCATATACATAACTCGATTCATCTCGAATTTCCTCCCTGATGTCATTTTTGATCTTACCTTCCACCTGATCAAATTGGCTTACACATTTCTCAAACTTTTCCATAGTGCCTTTCATGTCTGACATCTGTTTTTCTAAAATTAGTATCATTTTTTCACATTTTTCAATTTTTTCATAAGCGCATATCCCACATAACATTTTTTTGTTTTTCGACCTATATTTTCCTTCATCCCTCTTCGGTATATTCATCCTTACCCATGTTTTACAATATTCGCATTCAAACTCTACCTCCTTATACTCCATCTTAGTAAATTCTAATTTATTCTCTCGGAAAAAAATTTCAAACGTTACCGTTAGTTACGTCGGCAGTTAAGATAATTAAGATTAGATAAGATCACTGTTAATTAAATATCTGATTGAGAAGGGCAGTTCACCGAAATATATATATATTATACGAAATATATATATTACGAAATATAAACAAATTGTCTGTGCGTCGAAAGATAAATTAATTTCATTTCCTTTCATCAAAATGAAATATAATGCTTTTGTAATCAAATGAAATGAATGGTTGTAGACACCGAGATGTTTCAACAGTTGTAGTGATGATGTAACATTACTTTTGCTAAAGAGTGTATATTGCATAAATGAATGCTGTACAACAATATCAAATTTCTGTGAAGAATCGGAGAAATCGTTGAACAGAACGTTCAACGGAGATGTTGAGGAATACTTTTTTAAAATAGTAAAAGTTTTCCGTTTCTATTAAAGACATTGAATCTTAAATTACAAGTAATACGTAACCGCTGCATGAATAAGAAAAATTATTTGAAAATTATTTTCTTAATTTCTATTGGTTTGCATTATTTTCATTCATACATGCCATAAGACTTAAGTTCAATTTCACTTTTACAGGAGTCTTCTGTGTGCCTGCTACCACTGCCTCTATTGAAAGAGTATGGAGTGTTGGTGGATTACTTGTTAATGCAAAACGATCTTCTATTAGACCAAACCGTATCAGCGAAATACCTCATTTTTATTCATGACAATTAAAACTTCTGTAAAGACAATATTCAATTGAATAAAATAGACTTGGATTTCTTCAATTTTAACCTCGATAATGATTCGCAGGCTTTGCATGCAGAATATAGATAATTGATATATTTTATTAATTCATTCTCGCTTTTATATAATATGAACGAAGGCTTGTGTGCTACATATATTTTAGTGGTGTTTGTGCTTGCAACCTAAAGCTATATTTTGTGCTAATATTTCAGTAATGTTTAATGCATAGGCTAACTGCATGTACACTCTTTAGCAAAATTAATGTTGCATCATTACAACTATTGAAATATCTCAGTGTCTGCAGCCATTCAGTTCATTTATTTACAAAAGCATCATACATCATCTGAAAGGTATTGATCTCCTCTTGAAGATTCACGATGATTATTGGATGCATCTTTGAACGGTTGTCTACTACTTGAAATATTGTCAAACACAACTTACTTTTCTTACATAAAAGTTTTAGTATCAAAATCATAGGTTAGAACAATGAAACACAGATCAGTGTATAGACCAGAGAAAATTCAGAAAAGTATTTGGACTAATTATCAAGATAATTATACGAGGAATTGGATACAAATTCATAACTAATGTTACATTGCCTCATTCATTTATTAAGTAATTGGTAACATAACCATGATTTTCATTCAAATTCAGCTCATAACAATCTAATACGTACATAATGCATGTGCTGTGTACATAGATAGTGAGCTTTAGCGCATCATCTAACGTATAAATGCAGTACCGTAGCTATCGCTCATCACTGCTTGTTCATTAAATTTATCATTTCATTATAGTGATATAACTACGACATCTGTACTACCACAGAAAATGTAGCACGAGGCGAAGCCGAGTGCTACATCTTTCTATGGTAGTACAGATGGAGTAGTTATATCACTATTATCAAACGATCAAGAAATGTCAATGAACTCTATGGACCAGTGACGATATAGACAATCTGCTAAGAACACAAACGTGGTTGGCTTTCCATGGCATCCAAAGTCCTAGTAGATAGCCTATCCAATATTGATGTCATGCATTTCCATAGAAATTAACAATACCATAGAAAGTACTATTATCTACTTCTATGTGCATTTCCTTCATTTGAATTTCAAGTGAACCGATATTTAACTGGCATTTGCATGAGGTGTAGCCTTATTATCTATACCCAAGATATCATCTAAGCTTACTTGCAATTTGGGTGCATTGTAGGGTAAAAAAATGTAGCACGGTAGCCCATTGGATTACATGTATTTTGATTCATAGAAATTCCGTTCTACATTAGAAAATGTAGAACGCATAGTTCAACATAGTGGAGATAGGAAGGGAGTTTGATAATATCAAATGAAAAACTGATTGATCATGGTGAATCGACAGATTAGAGACAACAATTTTCTTAGGGGCTATGCAATTGGTTTAAGTGAAAAACAGCTTACAACCAAAGAAGTGTGTGCTAAGCTGCACATTTCAAGGCAAACTCTTTGGCGCTGGCAAAGAGATTTTGGTGTCAAGAAATACAAAAAATGATATTCGATCCGGACGGAAAAGAGTCCCGACATCTCGAAGCAACCGATTTCTAGTCAGACTGGCTGGAATTCACAGATTATCGTCTGCTAGGGAGCTTCTGTGTTTGTGGAAGCAAAGGGTGTCAGTGTGGACTGTATATCGACGCTGGCGTGAAAGAGGATTAAAGAAATTTCGGCGCCTAACCAAGCCAGCTCTCAGTGCCCTACACAAAGCCGCAAGATTGGAATGATGTATGCGCCGAGTTCTTTGGTGGGATATTTGGAACAGAGTGGTCTTTTCGGACGAGAGCCGCTTCCGACGTCTGACAAATGATGGCCGGATTAGAGTCTGCATGGAGGAAGGTCGGTGAGAGATGCCATCCCCGTAACATCTTTGAAACGGTGCAAGGGCAAGGGAACTGTTCATGTCTGGGGTGCCATATGGCTTGGTGGGCGCAGTGAACTTTACATCCTGGAAAAGACTATAAATAGTGCTCGCTATATTGAACAGCTTAACCGTCTGATTGAGCATAGTAAATTACCCAGCTATTTCATCTTTCAGGATGATAATGCACCAGCTCACACAGCAAGTGCAGTAACATCATTTAAAGAACAGCGTTCAATACGATCACTGCCATGGCCTTCCCGTGCAGCCCTGATTTGAATCCAATAGAACATGTCTGGGATTTCCTTGGGAGGAAAATCAATAGCCGTTCCACTCTCGCAAAATCAATAAACGAACTGAAAGAGTGGCTCCTGGCAGAATGGCAATTGATGCCACAATCTTTTGTTGACTCATTAATACAGAGCATGAATGATCGCATCTCAGCAGTGATCACAGCTCGTGGAGGTGTCACCCGACTCTGATCACTTATTGACTTATAAACATTTTCGAAATAAATATATTAGTTCTCACAAAATGTTCTTCTCACTTTAACGCATCAAGGAGCAAACATAATATTACATTATAAGACAAGAAAAGAGGGGTAAATTAAATTTCACAAGTGAATATGCCCGCATGCAACATTAATTTTGCTAAAGAGTGTATATGTAGGTCCGTAAATTGTGCCGACTGGGTAGGCTATATGCATCACAACATTTTCAGATGGTGAATATTTACCGAATTCTTCTGTATTAATTTCAATCAGTAATGAGACTCCATAGTGACTATCCGTTTTTCTCGATTGAGCGCAGGATAACGAATAATAGGTCTTTACTTAGATACTAAGGAGAGATCCAACTTCTATTCTCATAAACTCAACAGATGTGCGCCGATAAACGCTGCCGCCGATTAAAATTCATCAGCGCGCCGAAAACGCCGCCGATAATTTCGGCGGAAGCAAACGTCGCCGCCGATGAAAAATATATCGGCGCAGGGGTCTATTATGATCTCATATCAGACTATGCTACGAGGACGAAGAATAATGGAATAATTACTTTCACAAAAGCACATGAATGTTTCTTCTTTGTCTACATTTAGCTACAGAGAAATACTTACTTGAAAGCTATCACTGCAATTGAGTCAACGGATGCATTTAGGTGTCACTAAGGCGAGTGCACTGCAAAGTAAAAGCTACATAGCGATATTTTTACAGAGTTTCAGATGATAAACTATACTAATAGTTTTAGAAATAACGAATATAGTAGAGAATTATGCGGCTCGTGGAATTTTGAAGAACTTTGGGAATTTTGAAGCCGAGCTGAGCCATGTGTTGTTGTAACCGCCCGGACCGAACCGACGAACTGTAGTAATCCTAAGATGGCTAAAACATAACCTGATAGATCTAATATAGACCGTCCTAAATATAGCATGTTCGCAAATAATAGACTGCAGAACATTCAAATAAATGTATGTAGCTTCAGTTGGAGTTGAAGTCGAAGTTGTATCGACTACCTCAAAATTGCGGGGCAGACGATATCGACTTGAAAGTGTGGTGAAGCATACTTCACTGATGCATTTTGACCTCAAAGAGACCCTTTAATTCTTAATGACCAGCGGCTCTTATAAAACTATCAGTGATTATTACAAAGTAATTTTCTAGTGCTAAATCTTTTCTTTTCTGATATGAAGCTGTCTGAAGGTCCATTCACACCGGACGCGTCCAGAATTTTCGTTCAGAACCTTAATAAACTGGACACGGTGCAGTCCCGTGCGTCTCTGTGTGAACAGCCCCATAGGTTTATTAAAGTTCAGAACGAAACAATTCTTACGGGTGAGGACGCGCCGCGCCTCATCCGTTGTGAATGGACCTTGAGACTCAAGTTAGTCGTCTAATCACCAAAATCTTTTTCGTTTGCTTATTCATCTATTTTCTCAGCTCTCGAAGGCAACTGCAGCGCTTCTTTGATGTTAAAATGAAAATAACATATGTATGTAAACGTGCTTATGCTCAGAAATGCCAATGTTCGAAGAAAAATCAACATTTTAATATTCTCTTAAAATATCTAAAGTAAGTAGTCGTTATTCTTGGTTGCACAATTGACTCGAGTGTCGAGGAAAGACAGACAATGTCAAGTTGGATTCGAGCCATTTACCTCTTGTAGACAATGTACTAGTACAAGAGAAATGGATGGACATATTACATACTTTGGGGTTAAATTCAAAATTCCTGCTCTTATGTTTACATAAATGTTATCATGATTTTTTCATGTTATTTATACGAAGCAGAGGCAATCAATGACAGCAATCCGTCTTCATTCATTGTTTGATATCATAATTCTTGTTGTGACATGGCAGTTATGTTTACTGCAGCCTACCTGACAATAGAATAATTAATTTTGTCATATCCAAGTATATAAATTATACAAATGTCATGAATATGGCAGAATGATTAATCAATATGAAGAATGACTCATCAATTACCTACACACGCATCACCTCTAGGTATCAATACTTTCTTTTGAATATGAAATACGATGAATAGTTCAATTGTGTCAGGTTAAAGTTTGCTTCAAACCGAGGAATCATTGAGCCATCTATCCTTTGTCAAAAAATGCAAAGGTCATGATGGCATATACACTTCCTATGACATAATCTTATGCTGTAGGTGTTTGCAAGCGCAATGAAAGTTCTTTGAATTGACATATGTATCTCAATAATTACTTGATTGATTAGCAGCATTAACATGAATAAGTGAATGACAGAAAACAGCTCTTATTTCGTCTTTGTATGTAATAGAAAATCTAAACATAATTTTCAGAATGTAGCCGACATATGGCGGTCAATATGCTGGTCGTTATACATTTTGAAATATTCTTAGTACAAGGTAAGTATACCTTAGAAAAAAACACCACTTATTCTCATAAAACAATTGGATTGTCGCGAGCTTTCGACCGCTGTCTGCTGTCTTAATCATGCAAAGAGAATTGTGCGTGTGCAAAGTGAACATGCATTCAAGACTGACTGCATCTCATCACATGATATAAAATTACAAGTTTGCACCTTAACAGTTGAGGGTAAGTTAAAACCAAATGTCCTATGTTACTACTTGCGAAAAAGTAAATGCATAAGTGTCACGAAGCAATTTTTACATGTTGCTACTTATGAATATTAATAAGTAAGATGAATAACTAACAATAAAACTTAAGAGTCAATGAATAACAATGTTTTTGCTGCACAAAGAGATAAGTATGTAGATTCCAAATATCACTAAATTGATGGCCATCATCTCAGTTGTAATCATAGAGTATGAATATACATGGTACTAGCTAATATACCTACTCTATGGTTGTAATAAGATTTGGAATCCACTTATCTCTTTGTAGCGACAATTTAACCCTTGATGCTGTCTGTGTGTATCACAATTAAACATCGAAAATTTGGGGAGAACCTGTTTTCTTATTTTCATCATTCATAAATGACTTGTTCCAGTATTTCTAAACTTTCCCTTATTCCAGACAATGAACTTATTCATGCTGACATCGAATAACCAAAGACTGGCAAAACTGAGATGGTTGCTTATCTTCATCGTTACAAGTGAAAGCACTCACTGCTTTATATATATTCGTCCTTATTCATTTGTAAAAAATAATACAAGACACAAGAGTCTAGAAGATCCTCAGGTTACACTGATGCTCCTCCGTTCCTGCTCTGGTTTTCGCAAGCTTTCCAACTTAGCCCGGGGTAACCCTCATTAGCCACAGGCAACCTAGAGGATTTTAAAAATGATTGTTTAAAAAAAATTGAAAATGAAAATTGGTTCACCATACTTTCGAAGAAATTTCTGGAGTACAACTCAATGATTCGTCATGGTCTCAAGCACGCTTAGGATTCAGATTTGGCAACTTAGGCATTCGATCACTTTCTGACTACTCAAGTGCATGTTTCATATCTTCCGACATTGCTGCAACCCAAGAGACTTCTCAGCAGAGGTGGACAATCGGATAATCGGACTAAAAATTCCGATTATCCGAACATTCGGAACTTCATTTTCGAATCGGATAATCGAATCGGAAGTTTGTCGAAAAATCGGTTCGGATAATCGAATCGGACTGATTTTATTTTAAAGCGATTCGCGATTCGGCTGGTTGGAATCGTGCTGTAAATGAATTGTTTCCTTCAACCTCGAGCGCAGACACCAGGTAGAGATATCTATGAAGTTACTTTTGTTCCTCTTGCAACACTTGGGGAGCGGTATGCTGCTGAAGCTGTGCTCAACTATGGCAAGGATTGTCCATTCCTCTCCCGCTCTCGTCTTTGCTCTCACCCACCGACCGACCGAATGGAGCCTTGAAGACGCGTATGTCTGCATAGTGTAGCCATCAAAACAATAGGATTGTTTTCACCAGCTACCCAAACTTCGCTGCGCTCAGCCAGACTCCAGGCGCTTGACAATCCTACTTTGTGAATGCGTTGCAGAAATACAGGTCATTGATCAAGGAAGATCATTTCATTTCATTTTTGTGCTGGAGGCGGTCGGCCACAAAAAAGACACGAAAGAAAATGAAGAAATATTTTACGAGCACGAAGCGCATGTGTGCAGGCCAGACTTCAGAACAAGAAGCACCAATTTCAACGACATCCACAAATGATAGTGACGACCAGGTGGATACAAAAACAAGATTTTTGAGTAATCCGAGATCGATTGAACTTTTTTTCAAAGTCAGCGAGGACAGCGCCTGTTGCACGAAATGCTCGACTGTGCTGAAAGTTCACAAGGAACTTCGTCAAATTTAAAGGTAAGCTCTACTTTACATTGATGTCAATATAGCTCGAAATCCAAACGATTGACTGACACATAGTAATTTATTCAACATATACTTCTTTCAATTCAATTGGTAAACTTGTCTAATAGATGCAATTATCTTTTTTTCTTGCAAGTAGGCCCTACTGCATGTTCTGCGCTTTTCCTCATGAAAATTTAGTCGTTTCCTTGAACATGCAATCCGTCCGAAGATTTTCATCAAAAGACATCACCCACCAACCTGTTATGGCAATAAATGCAAAACGTCTTGAGTGATTTCAACATACCGATAGGCATATTTCTGATTGCTGATTTGTCAATAGTCTGCCGCATAACCGCCAAATATGTGCATCTTGTGGCAACGGCATTCAATGTTGTTTACTTTGACACCTATGAGTTGCTCCTGCCACAACCATAAGCCGATGATAATCAAACTGTGTGCCCAAAACTGACGGTGCTGTCGTCCAGTTGAGCCTATGATTTGGTCATCGAGGCACTCGTGAATGTCAGAGATATGGGAAAATGGCCGAGATTTTCGAACCAGTTTTGTCCGGCAGCCTGCAAGTGGTCGGCCCGGAATCAATCCAACTGTTGACCAGGTTTCACGCCAGTAGCAACTCACTGGCATGCTGATGAGCAGAGGTGTTGCCACAACAAATTTTGCATACATCCAGCCCAATCACGCAACCCGCAACATTTTCCAGTGAACAGAGCTAAAATTTAGAAAATGTCCACAGTTGATTTGCGAGCTAATTAAGAGCATAACATCATTTTTTAAGTGAGAGAGTTATACTGTCTCATGTGTCTGACTGAATTGAGTGAGGGTACATATATGCGTAAACTCGATCATGCATCACAGGTTACGATGACACCATGATTCAGGGGCCACTCAAGTAGCAATCATAATCATTCAATTTTCTATAGCAATTCCATTCTGGCATGCAGGAGTGGGATTGTCTAAAAATTATTTTGAGATGCAAAGCTTTGTTTCTCTGAAAGGAAATGACTTATAAGTATATAATACATGAAGGCTAGCTTCTTATTGCTTTATTAGCTGCTTTGTGAGACTTTCAGAAATAGTGGGTTTTGTTTTTGAAGCAACAATTAGTTTTTTTTTCGATAGCAATTAAAATTTTCTTGGACTGCTCTTTTCTTAGAATGCATAAGTTATTAGCAGCAAGGGTTTCCAATAATTAGGACAATTCCCTCTCTGCCTCAAGCGTCACATTGTTGGTTGTACTATTTAGACAAGCAGTATGCTCGCATGCGCTTTGTATCTACATTCGAATAAGCCATAAATACGAGTATCTTGCATTTTTTTTAAATAGCAACTTTATTAGAGACATCTCAACAAGTCACGTAGGCCCACAGATGTGTCGGCATTGGTGCATCCATTGTAGGCTAGATATCGGCTAGGCTTTGTCTATCTGTAATCGAAAAATATCACGGCGGTAGGTCTACGTATGTGCCTATTGCTTAATCGCTTCTTCAAGTAGGGCCTGCATGTGAGTAGGAAAGTCTATTAGGGTCTATCTAGGGTTATCTAGGTAAGGGTAGTCTATTAGGTCTATCTAGGTAAGCCCCTCTCCACCCCATTTTCACTAAAGGTCATGACCTTGCCCCGGGCATCGGAGCACACGCCCACGCATTGGCGCACGGGGTTGCTAAGAGGACATGAAACGGAGCACTCGGAGCACACGCCCACGCATCGGCGCACTTGGGGGTTAAGAGCACGGAGCACCAATCGGAGCACGCGGCGCCGAGCACGTGTGATGAGTCACAGCAAGGTATATAAGTAAGACGCTGTCAGAGAAAATCATTCTCATTCTAACCATGCAGTACACGTGTGAATTCTGCCGTCAGTCCTTCTCTCGCTTTCAAGACTGTATTGCCCATGGAGCAGCGGAGACGGGTCGCAACTATTGTTGGACATGCTGTAAATGGTATGGAGACGAACACGATTGCCGCGCGTTTAATTATGGTGATGACAATGACTTGCTGTGTTTGGATTGCGATGGAAGTTTCGACGTGGAGACGTACCATAAGCATGCGTGTGTGGGGCGGTTTCGCTACTGTGATGAAGTGGTGAATGCTGAAGCGGAAGGATGGGATGAGCATTTGTGTCCCTACCTGTTTGAGTTCATGCAAGAGGGTGGTGCAGCTGTGGAAGAAGAACGTATCATGGACGGTCGCGGGCATAATTATCGATTTACCCCTCCTCAAGCCACGAATGAATGGAAGACGTATTTGAATTCAATGTATGCGGACTTGTATCGTGTCATTGTGCAACAACACCCCCACGAGGATGTGAAAGTGTTTGTGAGTATGAGTCTCAGGTTTGTCAAGATGGATATGTCGACGGGCGAAGAGGAAGTGAGAGACATCACCACGCCCTCATACATTCACGAAGGTGTCCAAGCACGTAACTTTGATACATGGCTCGGTGACATTGTGTCAAAGATTGAAGAATTTATTGAAGACTTTCAAGAAGACGGATCAGGATTTGCGGTGAAGGAAGTGTTGGAGTTACTGGTTCAAACAAGTTCCGTCCCTAATTTTCGCATGGGCGCACCGATTCCTATCCACCGAGATATCAAGCTCTGCAAAGGCATATGTGTGTTTATAGCGCAACACGTATACATCGCATTGTTTTCAAGACAGTGTCCTCTATGCACTTGCCTAACAAGACAATCGCATTCCTCGACGTATTGATTCCCGCACCAAGACATCCTATGACATTTATCAGAATCGACTTCCTGCAGTGCGCAAGTTGAATTTGAACCAATATTATCATCTAGACTTTTCCATGATGACGTCAGAGGGGTTGATGAATACACGGGATATTCAGGAGTTCGAAAAGAAGAACAATGTCATTGTTCGTATCCACGTACATGACGGTAAAGGATTTGTGGGCCAATTATACCCGGTCCGTCAAGCTGTGAAGGAGAACACACGCATCGTTCATCTGGTGATGGTGACGCGGTACGATATGGAGGATCAGTCTGGTCATTTTCTTCCCGTGACGGATTTTCAGAAATGTGCTCGCATGTGGTATCGGAACATGAGCCAAACGCAAGTGAAACGTTTTGAAACATGTGAGTTATGTAGTTTACGATTCAATTTCTACGAGAAGGGTATAAAGTTTGGAAAGACAAAGAACATGGCGCACAAAGAACGTCTGGAACATCAAGCCAAATGCGATGGAGGATTTTTTAGGTGGAAACGACCCCGGAAGATACGAAACCGCAGGAATTTATCGACCACGCGAAAACCACTCAACCCCTCGCTGTGATGTATGCGGACATTGAGAGCATGATTGATGCCGTGTCCAAGAAGCATACGGCAGCGTATGTGGGATCCTATGTGGTGTGGCATCCGGCGCTGGACATGAAAGAATCTGTGGTGATCCATAAGGGGGACGAGTGTATTCCTGCCTTTATTACACACATCAGACAGGTGAGCTTGTCTATGTTTCGTCACATGGAAGAGACGAAGCGTAACATGAAGCCGACAGAGGTTGATATGCGGGACTATGAACAGACAGCTCAATGTAACATGTGCGGATGTGATGTGAAACCTCCGAAGCAAGGTGAAAAGAATGGGCCTACGACAAAGGTGCGAGACCACGATCATATCACGGGCAAATATCTGCAAACCCTGTGCAATGCATGTAACCTGCGACGACGTCAATCCCGGACCACATTAAACATCTTGTTTCACAATTGGAAGGGGTATGACAGTCACCAGGTGATTGTACAAGGGTTTACCAAGCTGGATCACAAGTATAGGATCGAGCCCATTTATGTGTCAGGAGACAAGACGTTGGGAGTGACCATCTTTCTTCCCATGCCATCCAATACCATGTATAAACTCCGATTCATCGATTCATGTCAGTTTTTGAAAGACTCTCTAAACAATTTGTCAACGACCATCAGTGACTTTCCTCACTCAAATCACATATTGAGCAACGTCTATCCGAATTGCGATCACACATCTATTCGGAAAGGATATTTTCCCTATATATATTTTGACTGCTGGGATCGTATCCACGAGACTCAATTGCCTCCAAAGGAAGCATTTTACAATGATTTGAGTGAGAAGGAGTTGGAAGAGGATGAGTATGCTGTGGCACAAAAGGCGTGGACAGAGACGGGGTGCAGCACGTTTGAAGATTATATCCACTATTATTTGACAGTGGATGTAGCCTTGCTCGCAGACATCTTCGAACACTTTCGAAGTGAAATACGTGACGTGTCTGCATTGGACCCCATCCACTATTTCGGCACACCTGGTTTGACCTGTTCATTTTTCTTTAAAAAGACACAGGTCAAATTGGAGAAATTGCGTGAAGTGGATATGTACCGCGTGTTTGAAGCAGGGATTCGTGGAGGGATGACATTTGTGAATCAGCACCGCGCTCAAGCAGAAGAAGGCACTCACCTGTTTTATGTAGATGCTGATGGGACCTTTGCCGAAGGATTGTTTTGCATGGGTACGACCGGAGGTCTTGGTGGACATCAACGACGAATGGGTGAGACGATACAATGTCAATGGCACCACGGGTCATGTACTGTGCGTCGATTTGGAGTATCCCCCACACGTCTAAGATGCCACGGAAGATTTACCATTGGCTCCTTACCGCGGGGTGGCGAAATGGGAGGACATGTCTCCCTATATGCAAGAGCTATGGCAAGAGTTGAACGGGAACCGACCCTTTCACTCAGCCGACAAGTTAATGATGACGCACGAGAATCGCAAAGAGTATGTGGTACATATCGCTGCTCTCAAGTATTATGTGGAGAAGGGCTTACATATCACCAAGGTTCATTACGGGATCTCCTTCAACCAAGAACCGTATATTCGCCCCTATATTCAATACCATATGCAAGAACGCGCCAAGGCAACAACAAAAATGCGCCGCAATCTCCACAAGTTGATGGTGAACGCACTGTACGGCAAGACGATGGAGAATGTGCGGAAATATGGGAAGCACTATTTTGTACGATCACCGAATTTGTTTAGCAAATGGACACGTCATCCCTATTGTCAATCCTTCTTCAACATCAGCGACAAAGCCGTGGTGGTGAATGTGCGCAAGACCAAGGTGGACTTGAACAAGCCCATTTATATCGGGCAATGCATCCTGGACAACAGCAAGATTATTATGTACAAGCTGTTTGACCAGTGGAAAGCCAGCAAGACGTGCACCTCAGTGGAACTCATTGGTGGTGACACAGACTCCTTCTTCCTCAAAGTCCGCAGCCGGTATACACGCGAAGAAGTGCTGCGTTCGTTTGAAAACATCCCAAATTTTATTGATACGTAGGCGAAAGGTGTTCTCGATACCTCAAATTATCCCGTGAGTCATCCAGAGAGACGTACCGAGAATGCGAATCGTTTGGGATGTTTCAAGGATGAGTGTGTGGGGGATAGGGTGAAGGAGTTTGTGTGTTTGAGTGCCAAGATGTACTCTTACATTGTCCTTAAAGGTCATGAGGAAGAAATCCACGACTGTCGCATGAAAGGAGTGTGTCAAGCGAAGAAGTTTCAAGTGAAACATCAGAATTATGTGGACGCATTTGAAAAACATTCAATTACCACAGTGTCACAAACCCTCCTCCAATCCCAACACCACGAGATGAGAACAGTGACGCAAGTGAAGAAAGCCTTAAGTATCTGGGAGGACAAGCGGTGTTGGTATTTACCCAATCAGAGTCTTCCATACGGTAACCATCGCCTATATGAAGAAGGGCATCTACACCCCGCTGTCAAAGATGTCAAGGATCTGCAACCGCATGGTGGAGCTCAGAGCATCCTCCGCAATACCACTGCAGACATTGTTACCGCAACTCCCTCTGGCCACATACCGAGCATCACGCCCTTGTCGAGTCTATTGGAAATGGAACTCTTCGGTCGCTGTACAGATTTTTCCACGGGGGTGTATCCAAATTTTGGGCAACCACTCTCTGGAAACCTACGATCGTATTTGTAAAGAGATGCGCCAATTACTCGCCCCCTACGGATTGGACGTGAGTGACCCAATCACAAAATCCTGCACAGTTCAATGTCAATGGAACTATACAAAGGACCGCATGCAAACCATTCAACAGTTGCCATCGACATCGGTGATTTCCAACGAGCGCGAGCTGTTTCCCGGAACGTTAATACGCAAAGGTAATTTGCATTGTTCCTTCTTTTCCAACGGAAGTGTGATTGTGACGGGTGTCTTATCGATTTCAGAAGCGGAATCGTTGGTGGAAGACATTCTCAAATCCCTATTCGATGGAGATTCCTTCAATGAATCGGACAGCGACTAGTATCCCAACGTCGTGGGTTGTCGCAAGAGACCTTGGATATTCATTCAAAGCTATAGAAACTGTAACAAATCTCAGTGAAAATATCACCGCTGGTGAATTAGTTGATCGACTAATGGATCTCGATGAGTATGCTATGAATCACCATTTGGAGCGTAGGTGGATAGAGGATTTCTCCATGCTGCACTGCAATGAAACTATGATGAAATTGGCGCGATCTGGAGTGAAAAAAGTGACATTTGCAACTGATGTGTCAGGTAACTCTACCCATAAAAGTGACTTTAGAAAGAAATTAGAAGAAGAGACATTTAAATTATTATGTTAACAGAACTGTGTTAAATGTTTTAAACAGGAACGGTCCCTTCTCTTTTCACCATGTTCTCATAACGTTATGTGTTCTACGTGTTATGTACCCTTTGAAACGTCATCTTTTCCCCTTTGTGATCAAGACATATCTTCAACAGTTACTGTATATCGTGCATGATGAGTCATCATGCACGGAAAAGCTCTTTGTATAGTGTGCTATAACGAGTGACTGAACTCTGTTTCATGTACAAAACCTTGTGGTATTAACCTCTGTCTCAAAAAAGTTCAAGGATTCCACTGAAATAAAAATACAATCATTGACATGATTCATTTCTTTATTGACTTCAAAACATGGGATAATGTAGAATACAAATAGGAATAGACAATTTTATCATTGAAGGACATGTAGGTTTTAATGAGTTCTTGATCTTTCTCGTGAGCATCCAATGTTCGAAAGAAGGTCAGTGTTTTATCCATAGACGTGTTAAAAGGGCGATGGTTTAAAAAGTAAATACAGTAAGAACAGTAAATAGGCTTTAGGACCTTGTATACGCAGAGGGCGACGATAGTCTAAAGGATAAGGTGTTGTCGATAACCACTTGGTAACATGTGGATAGTGAGATGGAGTGAGTCCATAAGAGTCAAAGAATTCGCACACGCGTTGATCCGCATTTTGATAAAAGGCCAGCCAATGCTTGCCAGGTTAATGAGAGCGATCACTATTGACAATAAGTGTCTTTGATTCCGGGGAATGAGTAGGAAGTAGATCAGCAGGAAACACACCTTGGAAGGGAACGTAAGAAGATTGGAGGAGGCGATGAGCAAACGTTTGACAACTACACTGAATACCACAGAGAAAATCTTCTTCGCACATGCAGGCATTGAGTAAATGTTTCTCTTGTAATTGATTCATACCCTGCATGATTCCTTCGATTTCCGTGTTGCTTAACCATTCTCCCATTCAGCCAACGCTGAGCTTTAATGAGACGATGTTGATAAAGAGGTGTCCAAGCGATAGGAGGAACGTGATACTCGGGTTCCTTCAACATGTCTTATGATGATGTCAATGCGCGCCAACACTTAAATAGCGGGTGGGATATACGCACTGGAGATGACAGCATTCTCCGGTGTGACGGAGAATTGTTCGTCATGAATGACAAACATTAATAAATCCATATTTTGCGTGGTCGTATTCTCAAATTGCAATTCCAGTCCATATTGACGTGTATTGGTGGGTTGAACACTATCGATTTGTTTATCCAAGGTACAGTCAAAGGCGATAAAGTAACAGTATTTGGTAAAACTCTCTAAATCAATACCACATGATTCATTCGTGTTATAGACTTGAATCGCACGATTGAATTGACTGTAGGCAATCACATCATCTTTGCAATTGATGGTTCCTCCTGTCATGATGGCTCCATTGGTGGTCATGGTGACTTGAGAGAGTCCATGCCTTTCAAAATAGAGTTTACGACTTCCTGGATCAAACCAAGAGTTACTGGGAACAACAGCGAAAAAGATGAGTTTAGGACTCAATAGAGCAGCCACATTGGAAAACGTCTTCTTTTGTATTCCACGTTCAATCGTTTGTCGTTGGACGGTCATGCCATTGTAGCGATAATAAATGGCTTCTGTCTTGCGTCGATTCGCAGTTTTCAATTGCAGTTCTGCATTCGGTGTGAGCATGAGCATATACAATTGGAAAGAGGTGATTTTGAACCTGTACTTTGTAGAAGTCGTCCCTGCAGCATGTGCCATATCATAAATGGCATATTCCGGTTTATTCAAGGTGAAAATGAGATCCAGTTGCATGCCTGGGGGCAGAGCAATCACTTGTTGGAACAAATTACATTTCAGGGGAAAGTCAAAGGTACGTTTAAATTTGTGGTCTGCCCATTGTTTGAGAATGGCTTGATTGAGTGCATTCTCTTTATCTGTAAACTCTACCGCCTTACACTTCACCGTCTTACTCGCTGTATCAAACTCCGTGTCATACATCACTTGAGGAACAGTAAATCCTTGTGTGACCATGTGTGTATTCTTCACATCATTGGTGTATTGTAAAAGATTGCTAAGGTAAGCTCTCAAATAATACAAGTCATTGCCTCCTTCAATGGTGCGTTCATTCAAGCGGATAGTAATGTCGGAAAAGAGGGAGTGGGCCGTATTGTTGATAATAATCGCCTTGTCTGACGACTCACATGGCACGTCTGCTCCTTTAGCCGCATCATGTTTCATGAGTTGTACTTCCACGCGAAAATAGGCATTGCATACATCCATCCAATGAATGGCTAGTCGAGGGACTGTGAATTGAATGGTACCGGGATTTTCCAATCCATTGACTGGCGTCAGAACGCTCGTATGCTGAGAAGTACTCGAGACATTGACTTTATCACTTTGGAATACATCGTAACGAGCATCCAATAATGCAGGTGTTTCCGCCATGCTTGATGGGACTGATGTCCTAAGATTGCTTAGTTCTTAAAAGAGCATGCGTTGTTTAGCACCTCCGCGATAACGCCCAATCAAACTTCCTTTCCCCCATTTCGTATGATGGGCAATGTCCACATGACCACGACGACGTTTAGGAGCAGGTGCTTCAACCCTATCCCCTTCTTCATCCGTGAAGATGCGTTTCCGACTCACTTTATTTTGAATAGCTTCTACAACACGTTCGGGAGCAGTCTGTAAGGTGCGTTTGGCGAGCGCTTTCACACCCTTTTTGAGACGATCAACTCCTTCTTGTGCGGTAGAGCTGACAGCATCCGTGACAGCTTGTTTCGCAGAACTGAGAAACTCTGTCGTACGTAACGATTTTCCCAACGTTTTCTGTACCGTATGTACAAGTCCTTTTTGCGATGTTTTTCGCAATGCTTTTCGAGATGTTTTTCGAGATGGTTTTCGAGATGGTTTTCGAGATGGTTTTCGAAATGTTTTTCTGGGAACTCTCTTTTTGAGTGATTTGGGTAGACGGATGGATGATTTCTTGACACCAGTGACACGAGGTCTAATCATGCGTGTTTTCTGTCCAATCACTTTATTCCATCCACCTCGTTGCATAAATGAACCTCTTCCAAACAATCGTCCAGAGGAATTTGTTCGGTTACGGATTAAAAAGAGATTCGTCATCGTGTCTTGATGTGCTTGGGAAAAGAAAATTACTTTATTGCGCGACGTCGAAGATGCATTTTTACATAGGACCGTCTGTCTGTCATAGGGATGGGATGGCCGTCATCCGACATGAGTTTGATTTCAATATCTTGCACATGTTGACTTTTCACAGGGAGATAGGTGACATTCTGGAATTCATGATGAATACTATCTCCATAATCTTTCCCCGTGTAGGGAATCACACACATACAGTTTGTTTTCATACCCCCTACATAATTATAGCCTACAATATTACAATACAGTAGAATATTGTAGGTAAAGGCATTCAAATTCAAAGGGGCAGTCGCTTGCTGTGAGGAGGTCAGTAAGTCTGTTTTAAACCCAAGAATGTCTTTGGCAAAGGATGGAGTTTCATACTGTAGTGTGTGGGTACTACCACTGAGACAACATGGACATTAGATGCCAATGTAGTGATAGAAAAGTGGAAATTGTGTCCATGGTGTCGATTCTGATTCAAACACTGCATCAACGTCTTCTCCGAATAAATACCGCGTGGAATGTTGAAACGCGTAAACATGCCTTGCTCTCCCTGTTTACCTTGTTTGGCTTGCTTGTCTTGTTTGCCTTGCTCTCCCTGTTTACCACGTTCTCCTCGCGGTGAATCCGTTTTGATGGGAATGATAGAGGACGTAAAGACGGTCGGAATCGTCTCAGGATGATCATTCAATGTCCCCACACTAAAGCTGACATCCACGGGTATTGTCTGAAGGGTATGGATGAAGTTGACGACGGAGATACCGGCTTCCCATTGATCCCCATGGACCATGGGGATTGAAGGAACCAAGCGACTTTTGAAATGATTGGCTCTATTTTCAGGAAACAAATTGGGCTGAGCATTACTCAACAAGTGAATCGTTTCCTCATGCATGGTTGATAGTCACTCTGTCACCAATTACCTAGTCTCCTTACGGCGGAGATGGAGTTTGAAATAGGATCGTCCTTCATGAATCGGAATAAATTCGCCATCATCACCACGCAACTGAATTTCAATCTCAACAATAGCTGATGTAAAAATTGGGTAATAATCAATATTGGACACATCATACGACACCATTTCCCCCAAACGTTGTTTCTCTTCAATGGGGTGAATTTTCAAGATTTGTTCACGTTGTCCTCCCACAATACTTTCCGCCACAATATTACAATACACGACAATGTTGAAGGAATTGGGAGTCATGCTGAGGTGAGAGAGTGTTGTCATCTGTGTATTGGGTCCATAATAGGATTGGGGTAGACCTATACGATAACTCAACGCTTCTCCAAAATCAATAAAGGCATGTTCCTCGGTTTTCACCGTCAAATAAGGGTCTTTCGAGAGAGAGAGAGAGAGAGAGAGAGGGAGGGATACATCAGTCCACGCCTGTAAATTCACCTGGAGTTTAGAAAAGAGTCCTTCCAAGGTATAACTCCCTTTGGGAATGCGGACACGATGGAACGAGGTAGAAATGTCTAATGTGGGGTTGATGTAACCTTGCCGAATCATGTGTTCATAGATTTGCAAAGGTTTCATGGTCTTGCTATAGAGATGAAGAAAAGGGCCAGGTGTGGGATGTGTATTCACCATAACCGATTGAATATCTTGTTTTCCCACATCCACTCCCAACACCATACCATCCACTAGATAAAACATGTTTTCTTACCAGCGTTCCATCATGGTCGTCATCAGCCTTTGCATATCATCACTGAACCATCCAATAAAGGAAGTCAATCTATCTTTACAGACTTTCAGGTTGGATTCTTCTTGATACGCGACAGCGGGTGAATACAATTTCTTATCAGAGAGTCTATCTCCAAACAAGTAGGGTTGTAAACAAGTGTTGGCCAACAGCTCTTTCGATTCGTATGCATAAGGGAAATAGGTTTTCTGAAACAAGCGATCCAATTCCTTCCCTTTCCATGGGAAGAGGGTGTCGAGGGTGTGGTTCCATCCTTTGGCATAATCAAAGGTATATTCCGGTAAACCATAGATGTGTAATGTCATCCCATGGGTGACATGTTTTGGACGTTGTTGATACCGACGGTAACTTGCAAAACAATGTTCCGGCGTTTCCGAGTGTATACAGGTTTGTTCATGATAGGTGAACATACCATATTCATGACTATGATTCAACATGTGTTGCCAGAGTTGTGGGGGATTGATTTTCAACAAATACCCTTCCGCGAGTTTAAAGTGAAGCACGTGAAAGACGCCCACTGTTGTATACGTCACCCACACCATATCAGGCAGGGGGATGGCTTGATTGAAAGCTTGCACAAAGGATTGTAGGGTATAGTATTTCGTGGGTAAATTGAATCGTAATGGACTAGGGAGATGAGATAGGGTATGAAAAATCTCAAAATAGTCGCCATGTTTGATGTTGAGAATATTGGGATGCTTCCTATCCTCGGTCTTATACTGTTGTGTCGGTTTTCCGTTTCGATGCAAGACATGGGTTCCACTCAATGCATAGGGGACACTATTCTTTTCAAAGAGGGCATCCAATTCCATGGTTTGTTTCTGAAGGATAAAGGAGGGAACATGAATCGTGCTGAGGGGGAATTCCAAGATCCATTCCTCCCACACGTAGGTAGCCACTTCTTCTGCTTTGAAAATCTCATAGGCTTTAGATTGCCGGTCCATCTTGATTTCCATATCGTCCGTGCAATCGATGGTCAGTTCATAATGATAGGACATGGATGTGATGGTCCATGTCATGGGGTCGTCGGGGAAGATGGTATTCAAATAGGCTTCCAACGAATAATAACCTGTGGGGACGATAGAACTCCACGTCTTATCACTCTCTAAATTCTTGTAATAAAACGATTCAGGTCTAGACACATAAAATAACAGTTTGTTCTCCTTGGTAAATTGACAAAGATCCGTTTTCAACACAGTCACTTCTGCATTCACCCTATCTCGTTCACGAACGTTCTCGTCAAGATTGTCAGTTCCTGCAGTGGGTTTGAATTCTTTCACCATCCTTCTTAACGTTGTCAACCGTTCCTGTTTCACTTCAAAATCATGGAGAATATTCCCATACATCTCCATCAAATCCACCAAACTATGATAGGAAAATACATTATAAGTGTTGTAGATATGATACTTTTCCGTAGGTGTGAAGGGAAGTGCATGTTGCCCCGTTTCATGCTGCATATCCGCACAACTGGCCAATACATTTTCTTTCCCATCTTTAGGATGGGAATGAACTAAATGATGAATAATAGGCCGTTTTGTGACTTGTTCCTTTTGAATCGATTTTCGAAAAATTTTCAATAAGACAGTATCAAACAATCGCTTCTTGGCTCCGAATCGTTTAGAGACTAAAACACCTTCCATCTTGTGTTGACTTAGGATTCGCATCATGTTGCTGTATTTTGCATTCAGTGTGTTGATATAGGTATGCAAGAAACGGGAGGTGACTAAATCAGGAGCATCGACTATATTGATGGTAGGATCGATCTTGTGTAACTGTGTATCAATCTTGTCATACAATTGATCAATACGGTTTCTGAACCATGGCACGGAGTTTGATGTAGCGACTAAGACGGTGACGTCTAAGGCGGTAGAGTTTACTGATGACAAATGTTTTTTCTTGGGATGTTGATACTCCTTTTCACGCTCTTTTGGGGTGAGTGGATTTAGGAACTCCACTGGGAAAATAAATTGATTTTTCATGGTGCGTGTTGGTAAAGCAAACCATTTTTAGAGGCCAAATGTTGCAATCGGAAAAAGGTGCGTTGATACATTCTCACTGCTTTCATCAACTCTCTCAGTTTAGGAAGAAGGATGCGAAGATTATGAAACAGGCCTATATGCCCTCTGGGAATAGGAGGTGCCTTTGCATTGCGTTTGAGAGAGCTCACAAAGGTATCGGTCCTCATCTACACAGCACGTGTCGTATCATCACTGAGGGGTTGTATATCCTTATAGGTCACTGGGGGGAGCCATGTAAACAGTGGCTATTTTCTGCAATTCGGATAGGATCCCATAGTCCATAGCAGACAATGTATAATTGGAAGCATGCGTCACATGAAAGGACAACCTGTTGGACGAATGAAACACTAATTTCCCCACACCAAACCATTCTAATTGTTTGAATAAATTGATCACTGAGATTTCATTTCCCATCAACCTTTCAATCCCATGTTTGGCAAAATGACAGCGGTGTAAGGGAATCACACTGAACCAATAGTCATGGGAGGGATATTTCTTTACGTCACATTCCTTTCGATGAATGGAGAGTCGTGTATGGGTCCGAATGACATCCTTCAACGATAAATGATAGACACATTTGTCCAATAAGAGTGAGGTCGCCAAATGAAGGGAAAACACAAGGACGTAATGAAAAGCGGAGAATTCCTTGATTTGAAACAGGGAAAATGGGACAATGTCAATCACATAGACATCTACTTCCTCTATGCCATTGCATCCATAATACAAGTAGGATGGATGTGTCGTGACAGTCATCATGTTGGAAATGGTACGACGTGTATATAATTCCAACGCTGTGATAATGGGTACTCTTTTCACTTCCTCATCGGATTCAAAAATGGTGTGACGACGGACCACATTGGTCCCTTCCATCGTATAATAAGGCAAATAGGCCTTCAAATCTTTCGTATCCACCATTTTCCCAACGGTAATATAACAATCTTCGGGAATCGTATCCACATTATTCACATACCCAAACTCTTTCAAGCCTACTTCCCATGTTTCTCCTTTAGGAATAAAAAGTGGATTTTCCAGTCGTGTAAAGAAATGATTGGCTTTATTGTCATACAAATGGGGTTGAGTATTGCTCAACAAGTACACATGTTGTTCCTCATGCAGTTCCTGCATGATTACAAAATCAATAGCGGCGTACATTACCTAGAGGTTCTAAGTCTGTCACCCATGAGTTCATCGAGGCCGGATATCCTTGCCAGTGCACAAAATATTCTGTACGTCCATTCCGACGTCGGGTCTTGAGCACTTCGTCCACTTGATATACTTCTTCCTCCCGATGAATCACTTGTAATTCCTGAGCATAAAAGGATCCTTTGATCTCTTCTCCACTCAAGTCTTTGATCTTGTACATTTTGGTACCATGAGGGTTCTTGAGAATGTTGGAGACAATGAACTCTTCCGTCGACCAATTCGCTTCATACCCTCGTCCAAACGTTCCTTTATCACGTGAAATACGTACACGTGCTCCGACAGGGATAGACTTTCCCGGGACTGCAAACTTTTTATAGTTTTGTCGGAGACGTTTCGCATTGTTTCGTTTTACTTCTTCGGTATTGGAGACATTCACATCCATCGGGGTGAAACCTGTGGATGAATGGGTGCTGTGATTGTATGTATGCATGACATCTGCGATATAATCCACCCAATTCTTGTTATTAGTGGCTGTAAAGATACATTCCAATTTATTCTTGACAGTACGGTTCAATCGTTCGACATGGGCACATTTATAGGGACTGTAGATGGAAAACAATTCAATAGCATGCTTGTCCAAGACTTCTTTCACCGGTCGGTTATACAATTCACGGCCTTGATCCGTTTGCAGTCGTTGCGGGGTGGGAATGGTTGCGAAAATGGCTTCTAAAACCCCCGACACTTCTTTGGCACTCTTGGTCTTGAGAGGGAATGCCCAGGCTTTGCGTGTAAAGATGTCCATCACCATGAGAATATACTTGTAGCCACGATTATGCTGTGCATACTTTTGATAATCGACAATATCCGCTTGAAATTGAATTTGCGGACCGCGTACACGATACGGGTGCAAGGGCTTAATACGATGCAATCGAGATTTGTGAAGGGTGTAGGTCGGTTGACGCATTAACCATTGTTTGACTTTTGTTTTTGAATAATGTGAAGCAGCAGCAAGTGCATTGACGCTTCCGTAGCCAGCGGGATGTTTGGGATTGCAATAAATCTTGTGCAACACGTCTTCCATCGACACAATCTGCTTGGAATTGACGTGGGGGTTGAAAATAGGCGGTATTCCCGTTGGAACAACAATTAAAGCTCGCCGTGATGGTGTACTGTGTCTCTGCGCTGTCGTCTGCGTTGCCTTGGCCGCAACAACGCCCAAAGATACGCGATAAGAATGAGGAGGCAATTGGCGCGGCTGCCGTTGCCATTACTTGAATGGTGAGCCATAGGATCCCAATTCAAGAACTCTTTTTTTACTTAAACGAGTATTGATGGATGATTTCAATGGAGAACGCTTCGTCTTGGGAGATGTGACAACAGAAGGTTTGACGATCTTCCCTTTAGATCTCTTGAGGACGGGTGGATCTGCGACGTGAGTGAGCGGAGGTTTTGCGACGTGAGTGAGCGGAGGTTTTTCGACGTGAGTAAGCGGAGGTTTTGTTGTTTTTTCCAATCTCTTCCCACCATCATCGTCCAAATTGAAAAATTGGCGACGAACTTTATCGAACAAATACAACCGAGCGTTCCATGCAGCGATATTATTGGCAGTAGGACGGTAACGCACAATCTCTCGTGCAATGCGGTCAAGATGGGCTTGTTGAGGATTCATCATCATGTTTCTCACCCTCTGATCTTCCGCTTGACGTTGCAACATGGTCGACATCAGTTTGGTACTGTCACCACCACCACCCATTTGCTGTCCGCCACCGGTGTGTTCATTCATGTCAGATTTGGGAACCACCACTAATTCACTAAAGTCCATTTTCGTTTTATTGGGTCTTTTGCTTTACTTAAACACAATCATAGGTGGATTAAATAAGTTGGTGCGAAATCGGTACTCAAACGGACAATTTGTAGTGAAATCAATAAAGAGGTAGGCATAATTCCCATACTTTTGAACCAATGTCGTTAAAATATCATGCACGACGCTCATATTGCCTTTTGGGAGCATTTTCCCCATGAATTGAGCTAATTGTTGTTGATTTCTCGGATTATTGAACGCAACCAAATAATGGACATTGCCATTGCGAATACGTTGTTCTTTATCACCATACAAATACTGTGTGATTTGTACTGCGAAAAACCGTTTGTGATGAGATCCTCTTAAAAATAACCCCGTAACAGTTTCATTGTTTTGAGATTCCTGTTGTAAATCATCGAGAATAATTAAATCATTTTCTTGCAATTGATCAAAATCATCTTGGGTAGGGACACCCATTTTCAAGATCACATCTTGTAACTGTTTATGAAATGGACTTTCTATCCCATAATACCACCAGACTTTACGAATGGGTTTTTTAAATAAAGTATGATGATTCTTGATCATATTCGCCACAAACGTGGACTTTCCCGATTTACTAGGACCCGAGACAATCATGGATGACTCTAAACGGAAATCCATCTTGTCGAATCATAAAAGTCAGACATATATTCCATGCATCATGTATTAAACATAACGTAAAATTGTTTCCAGAACATAGAATCATTTCCAGAATAAAGAAGAGGTGGAATAAAACGTCCACGTGTACATGTCTTAAAGAGTGAGTTTTCAAGAGCAGTCACCATTTCACTCATCAATGTCCTTTCCATGTCATTGGTAAGAGGATTCATATTGTACCGTGCAAATGCTTCCTTCAACATAGTAGGAAAGGCGCGACGATGGATTTCGTAGGCACTACGAACAATGAAATAATGTTCAATATAGTTCGACACAGACTACTTCTCATTGACACACTGTCCTGCTTTGTACCATGAGGATGACACATACCACTGACTCTCCTGGTTGTGTTCCACCATATCCTTGAACATTTCGAGGAATCGATTGATCCATTTCTCGGCTTGTGTTTGATCACCGTCAAAGATATGCAGCGCGTGTGACTCTTCCCAGATGCGAATGTACACACCGAGTGCTTGACCCTTGGCATAATCCGTCCGCATCATCCTCCAATCCTCCTCCTCCGTGGGTTGAGCACTCCACCTCTGAGAAAGCATGCTTGTCATCTCATCCTCCTTTTGTTTCATAAGTACAGTGCTGTCCTCTGATTGGGATAGATGATCGAGATCATCTATAAAGTGTTTGAGTTCCTCCCAATCAATGTCCTGTTTAGGTTGCACCATGTGTATCAGATTAAATAAACCACTGGAGGGAATGTGTGTCTTCTTTATATCGAGTGTCAGCTTTGTCTTCTTCTTCTTCTTCTTTTCCTCCACCGCTGTGCTCTGAAATTCCTTCGCCTGTTTGATACGGACTTGGATTTGATCCACAGTAAAACACAGTTTCAGAGTCTTTGTCTGTGGATTACAGTACATGCCTGTGACGCGGAAGATGGTATTTGCTTGAAGGAAGGTATTCGCCTTGAGATTGGAAAGAAGATGTCCAATATTGGCCAAACTAACCTTCTTGTTCTTTCCATTCTCCTTCATCAGGAAGATGGGCGTGTCCTGCTTCAGCTTCATAAAGACACTGTCGTAGGCCGATTTCTTGTGTACATAACCGAGACAGGAGATGAAGTTGTAGGCAGATTCGGGTTGGACTTGTTTGTAGAGGGATTGTATCGCATCTTCCAACGTCTCCACATCGCGTGAGACGGCTTGAGAAATGGTGAAGAGGGAGGAGAGTTGATTGGAACCGTACGTTCGTGCACGCCATCCATAAAATCCCGTGGCAAACACGAGTTTTGAGATGTCTCGTCGTGATTGCCAATCCATCGCATCCATCATCGCATTCTCTCCGCGAATGGGATAATATCCACTGTTATTCCATTTCTTGCCCAATACCAGACGTGTGATGGGCAGAGGCTCCAACTGTGGTTGTGCCTTGGTAAGATAGTTCTTCTCGGTTTTCCCATTTGTATGGAAATAGGGCTCCGTCGCTTCAACAAAGACTGGCTTCGATGTCGCTGTATCTGACGAATACGTGACTTTCGCCTTCTTCGCGAGAGGAGCTTCCAACGTGTTCGTACGTTTACCCATGACTGAATGAAAATGACTGAAATGGCTCAGTTTATATAGAGTTGAGCGTGGGAAAATTTCTTCTCATTGGTTGACACCCACGCCTACAAGTGCTCTGATTGGTGCTCCGTGAAATTCTCGATGAATCATTCATTTTTGGTGGTGTACGGGGCTTGTCCCTTTTTGTAGGTCAAATTCACGAGATAACGCTTGATTTCATGGGAATTTGCTGAGTCATTTTACGATAACATCGGTCGATTTGGTGTGGAAAAGTACCTCAGAATTCTCGATAAATCACCTGATTTTACGAGGATTTGTAACAGAGTGTGTTCTTCAAAGTTACAGTGAATCGATTGATATCATGGGAAAATAGCACATCAAATCCGTAGTATTTTTAACGATGTCATGGGAAAATCAACCTTTAAATCTTCGGTACATCGTTTGATTTCATAGGAATTTTACTGTGTGAACGTGACTTATTCACACTCTTCGGTAAATCGTTCGATTTCATGGGAATTTCATTGTGCGGTTTGGTGGGGTTGAGTATAGGCGTTTTGGATATATCATGGTTGACTACTTCCACATCTAGTAAGGGTTTTCTACTATCTTTACGTTTTTGATATCTTTCATCATTTTTCGACCAGATAAGAGGGAAACCAAAATGAATATGACGAGTGTAAAGAATTGTGATAGGGTTTCTTTGAATGAACCAATGAGTGAACATTTTAAATCTCCTCCGTTGGCTGTTGAAAGTGTGTTCACTATGGATTGAACATTGTCCATGATGACGATGTTGATGACGTGGGTATGGTTTACTTAGTGTTTGGAGCCGATCGATGCATGTAAGGCTTTTTTGAAAGCTGCTGGATTATCGTGATATGCCATGGCATAGGCTTGTGCGAAGGGAGTTTGTTTCTTGTTAAATTTCCGTTTTTGACCCAAGTATTTGCGAGTTTGAGGGGGTGGTTTCACAAATTTGCGGAGAATTCCTTTGTAAGATTGAATAAACTCGTGTTGTAAAGGTGTTAATTTCTCTGGATTCTCTCGCATTTTGCTCATGAGTGCTTGCATATCCTTGACATATTCCTCAGGCAATTGATCGACATGACGGTTAATTTTCTTTTTCGAACATCCTATCCCTGAACTTAGGGATTTCAGTACATTGGTAAAGTCCTGACGTCGACTTGAACATGATTCATACTGAAGTAATGGGCAAAAGACCGTTCCAGGACACCATAAAATTCAAAAAATAGTATCTTTAAAAACGACTAAATCTATCAATTTATGTCATTATTTCAGGTTTTTAAGACCTAAATTCATGAATTTAGACCGTTCCAGGACACCAAAAAATTCAAAAAAATGGTATCTTTAAAAACGACATAAATTCATGAATTTAGACCCTTTTTCAGGTTTTTAAGACCTAAATACATGAATTTAGTCCATTCAAAAAGTACCATTTTTCAAAAAATGGTACTTTTTAAAAACGACATAAATTCATGAATTTGAACCCTCTTTCAGGTTATGAAGAAAAAACCGTTTTTAAAAATACCCAATTTTTCAAATTTTTCAAATTCTCAAAATTTGAGAATTACAATTTTTACTCCCAAAATCATGACCGTTCCAGGACACCGAAAATCATAAAAGTTAAGAATCTCAAATTTGAGAATTACAATTTTTACCCCCCTTAAAATCATGACCGTTCCAGGACACCGAAAAAATCATAAAGTTAGTATTTTTAAAAACGTCTTTTAAATCCGTTTTTCAGGTTTTTAAAATATATCATGTGACTAATAATATTTCTTTAACAGGTAGCGGTTAATGCAAAATGAAAACACATTCTTTTTTCTTTTTGAAATATTTTATTCATATGTATGTACAAGTAGTTTAGATTACAAAGTAAATATATGACAACTAGAAAAATGTTTCATTCATAAACTGGGAATGGCATTCCCATTTTTCTATTGTTTCATAAAATGATTGTCAATACACGACACTACGTCAAATAATATGCTAGAAGTCACACAGTATAAGAAAAAATAAAGAAATGTTACATTTATAAGCTGCGAATGCTCATTCCCATTCTCTTATTCCGTCTCACAAAATAAAATGTTAATGCATGCAACTCACATAATATAGCAAAGTCTTACAATATAAGAAAAAGCAACCACTGTTTCATTTATAAGCTGCGAATAGCATTCCCATTTTTCTATTCTGTTACATAAAGTGATTGACAATACATACTACTCATTTTGTGTTTGGCGCTCCTGTATATGTTGTGTCTCTAATTGCTGCGTTAGTCCAGTTGACATATCAGATGTTTGATTGGATTCTTGGGAAGAAAATATCCCTGAGCTAATTTGAAGCAACTGTTCCTCTTTTTCAAATTCAAAATAATCTTCAAAATACTTAAAGTTTTTGAAAACAAAGAATATACTTAAAGTACATGTTTGAAGCTTTGTGTTAGCTTGAGAAAGGCGATATAATTTTATCAAAAACGTTACATACCTTCTTGAGAATTTAATGTTATATTCACTCTCCAACTTTTGAGTAAAGGCTACCATTGATAAATGTTCCATTGATTTTAATTTAGATATCACAAATCCTTGGCAAATAGCAATTGATAAGGAAGAATTATTGTGTACTTTTTCTTGATAAATTAGAGAATGTAGGGTTGTAACACAGTTTTGGATAGTGCATGTCGCCTGTGCACTCACGTCGAGCTGTCGTTGGATTAGTTGTTCTGATGAAAATGAGTTTCTTATTTCAGAAAAAATCTCATTTTTCCTCTCTTCTTTTTCTGGTTTTATCTTCTTTTGAAAATAGAGTTCATGATTTACAACAAGAGTTTTGAAAAAATCTTTCTTCTCATCTTTGATGAGTGGAAGTACTTGATCACAAAATTTGAGGAATTCGCGATGAATAGAAGCACTCATTTTTATCACAGCTTCGATGTTTAGGTCACGGATAAATTGTAAAAAGTCACAGTCTCGTAGAACGCTCACAGAATGAATGCACGCAGTAAGAATGAAATTGTAATACGTGGAATAATGGCAGCAGCTGTTTCTGAGAGAGAGAGAGAGAGAATCTTTATGACCTTTGCCCCCAGCGAAGCGTCTAAAGTATACCCGCATTTATGGCGCTATTGTCTGCCACAAGCCGCAGCTGCTATCACTTCAATGTTCAACGTCAAAGCAAATCAAGCGAAACAAACTAAGATTAGCGACTTCTTCTGCAAAAACTAATTAAAATGATTTATTTTAAAATGAAAAAAATTAAAATTAATTAAAACTAATTAAAACTAATTTTTCGTGGAATGAAGAGTAGTTTTTTATCCTCATAACATGTACGATTGCATCGGTATTGGGCAGTAGAGGTATACTGGAGTATACAAAAAATTCAATTGCTTATCTACGATTCATACTGGCAAACAATTCCTTTGTTCTCTCTCCCTCTTCGTCTCATCCTCTCCCAGAGCTTTTGGTCTGACTGAGTTCTTAGAAATATACGGCAAACAAACAACTGCGTATTTCTATTTAAATCGAAATTCAGAAGATTGTATTCAAAATATTTATTCAAAATATTTCTTTAAAAATGGAAGAAACAAAAATGGAAGAAACCGCAAGAATATATCCTTCGTTATCATATGAACGTAGTTCTACTTTAATGGACATTGAAAAAATGAATAAAGAAAAACACAAAGATAGAGTTAGGTATATGAAAGATAAGGAATCTCAATTATTATTAAGATTAGAGCATTATAAAAAATTAAGAAAGAGATGGACTAATGTTAAGAATGTAACACAAGGAATTGGCATATTCTTAACAATAAGTTTAGGCGCTCTCACTATTGTTATATCTTCTGGTGTTTTAGTAATTCCAGTAGTTGCTACAGCTTTAACAGGTACGGGTGTTTTTGCAACTTCACTTGTTACAATGTTAGATAAATCTTCAATAACTAAGAAACGAAAATCATTAAAAACTAAGCATTTACATATTAAAGAAGTCTATGATAAACTACATTACTACTTTCAAAGAGTATGTGATGATAATGTTATTACGTTAGATGAGATTGAAAAATTTGATCAAATAGCTAATGAAACGAATAAAATATCAATTAAATTACAGACACAAGTTAATGACAAGAATAAACAGGTTGGCAAAATTTCTAGTCATGGCAAAATTTCTAATGAAGAAAATGATAAAATTTTTTTAGAAGAGCTAAAAACTTTAAGCGAAAATTTAAGCAAAACTTTATTAAACAAAACTTTAAGCGAAAAGATGACAGACAACAAAGCAATAAAAAAATAATTTGTTCAGTAAAATGTTTTTGCTGTATTCCAATGTTACCACAAAATTCAAATATTATATTTTAAAAATGGATAAAATTAGAGCTGATAATTTTAAAAGAATAAAACAATTAGAAGAGTTAATAAAACAAAGAAATATTATGAAAGAAAATCATCTTCAACATAGAATGATAAAAGCTGGTATTCAATCTGATATGTTTGAAAAAATGCAGCAAACCGAGCAAATAAAAACTGATTTTGAAAAGACTATGAAACCATTTAAAACTCTTGAAAAAGAACTTACAAATAATGATAAACAAATTGATATAACAGATCCAGAGCACAAAACTATATTAGATGACTATGGATTACTAGAATCAAACATTAATAAGAAATTACCAAAATCTATGCAATTTGAACATTCTATCTCATTTATAGATGGAAAAACAATACCTAGATTTTATCTCGGACAAAAAGAAATATTTCCACAACCTTTTCGAGGTTTAATTTTTTCACCAGATAAATCTCCTTTTAATTTAGATAGAAATTTTGTTGATCTTTTAAGAGGAGCAGATTTAAATAATTATGCTGTAGAAGATCTCATAAAATATAAAGCTATGTTAGATAGAGTTGGTGCAGTAAAATCTCTTAGACGTTATAAACAATTAGAAAATTTATTATCAACGGGAGTTAAAGTAGGAAAAGGTTTATCTGAAAAACAGAAAACAGAAACAACTGTATTTTTACCAGATGATCCACAAGAATTACTAAATAGATTAAATATTTTAATATCGGCAATAAAAGAAGGACATAATTCTAGTTTAAATGAAATTCATGCTATATTGAAAAGACTGCTGGAAAAGAAGATTCTAAATGAAGAGGATTATAAAAGTATAACGAACCGAATGTTATAGGGCTTCCCCCGTAGCTGAAATATGTTGTTGTTTTTAATTTTTTTATAAAAAATGTTTATTTAAAATTTTAACTAAAAAATGTGTTCAGCAGATTTAGACAAAATTAATAATCATTTAGAAAATCTAACAGAGATTTTGGGTTCATCAAAATTTAGTACGACGTTAAAAATTATAACAACTACTTCATCACACACTTGTAATTTAGAACCCATTTTACATTTAGAACAAAATAAAAATTATCAAATTGCATTGACTAGTTTCTCCACATTTAACACTATTCAAAATGTTATAAAAGATGTGAATGATCAATTTAGATATTCTACTGATAAAGGCAAAACATGGAAAATACAAACTTTTCTTCCTGGTTCTTACGAAGTTGAATCAATATCAAATGAAATTAAGAGACATTTAGGTATACCATTTAAAGATAAGAAACAATTACATTTCGCAGTTGAACCGGCAGTTAATAAATTTTCTCTTACTTTAGACGAAAATCATCAAGTTGATTTTAATCATGATAGATCATTGTCAAAGCTATTAGGATTTAATAAACAAACCTATAGTCAAGGTTATCATTTAGGTGAGAAGATTCCAAAAATAACTGAAATAAATTCAATTGTTGTACATTGTGACATTATTGAAGGAGGATATATAAATGGTAAATTGTCAAATTTAATATTCAGTTTTCCAGCTTTTACTGTACCCGTTGGTTATAGATTAAATGTATTTCCCCAAACATTAATATATTTTCCTATTACAAGAAAAACTATTAACAACATTGGCATTAGAATCACTGATGAGAAAGGACAAGAAATTAATTTTGGAGGTGAAGAGATTATGATAGATCTTTTGGTTCGGGAGGTATAAACTCCCACGCGAAGCTAGAGAAGTTTAATTTTCTTCTTCTTCTTTAGAAACAAAAAATAAAAAAAATAAAAAAAAATTTTTTTATTAAAAAATGAGTGAAGTACTACCATTAAATAAAAAGAAACTTAAATTTAATCATCATCCAAATTTATCTAATAAAGTTTTGTCAGTTATTTGCGGAAGATCAGGTTGTGGAAAAACGTATCTATTATTTAAAATTTTAACGACTCCAAATTTTTTGGATTATAACAATCTTATAATTTATACAACAACGGCAGAACAACCCGTCTATCAATTTTTAAAATATGGATTTGAAAATAATCTTAAAAAAACAGCAATTGCTTCATTATTCAAAGAATATGAAAAATCTGAAGATGAAGAAGAAATAAGTTCGTGGTGTGAAGAAGCAGCAAAAAATAGTCAGTTTGTAGAATCCAATAAAAATAAGCATATAAAGATACAATTAATAGATGATAGTGCAAGATCCTAGTAAACTAGATAAAACAATGAAACATTGTGTAATTTTTGATGATTGTGTTAATGATAGAAATCAGTCAGTTCATAGAAATTATTTCACAAGAGGTAGACATAATAACTGTAGTGTTTTTTATTTAACACAAGGTATGTATTCATTAGACGGAAGTGTTATTAGAAAGAATGCAAATATATTTATACTATTTGAAATAAATGCAAGAAACTTAAGTGATTTGTTAAGAGATTTATGTGTAAGAAATAAAGATGAATTTAAACAATCGTGTAACAATGCTTGGTCAAAAGATTATGGCTTCATTACAATTAATATTGATAAAAAAATTAATGATAGAGTTATCGAACAATTGTTCTCTGACTAGGCTTCGGCCCGACTGAAAGTCGATAGAACATTTGTTTACCGAGTGAAAAAAAAATATACAAATATAGTGTTATAATATTTTATTATTTTTTATTTTATGTATATATCAAATTTGTCTATCTTAGAAATTAGAAAATTAAAAAGGTGAAGTAGTTATTCCATCAGGTAAAATTTTTCTTTTATTATCAAATGGATCTAATGCTAATTTATGTTCTTCTTTTAAATACATTTTATGTTTCTTTGAATTAAGTCTATAATTACATGCTGTTTTTATTTCATTATTAAATAATACATTTTTATAATCTTGAAATGTTATTTGATTAGCCACTGATGCCTTTGAAATTCGTTTTAATGTTTTATGTGTTTTAATATTATTAGTTGTGTTATAACAATAACATTTAGATTTTAAAAATATAGCTTCTGTTATGAAATCTTCATTTCCTTCTAATTCATCTTTTACTTTACATAAATCAGAAGGATGAATGATATCTTTTATTTTATTAATTTCTTCATCAAGTGTAGAATTATACGGTATTATTAATTCTAAGAAAACAGAATCGGTATCTGTAAAGTGTAATTTATAGTTTTTGCCATAAGCAGGTGCTAAATAATCATATATAAATCTATACATAAATAGTTTAGCTAATTCTAATATAGTGAATCCTATAAAATTAAACTTATCATGTTTTACGCTGATTCGACGTAAATGTACAGCACATAGTTCATCACTAAATCTAGTAGTTCTTTTATATGTAGGTTTCCTTGTTAAATTTTGAAACCTATCTTTATCATAAACTATTTCAATATTTTGTCTATTACGCACATTTTCTAAAATCTTACCATAAAATGCATTATTCATTAATTTGAAGAACACGTTTCCAAAATCATCTTTATTTCTTTTAGCAATTTTACGTTTTTCAATATTGAACTCTATATAATCTTTTAACCACCTAGATTTTTGATAAAATAGTTTTCGATGTATTTTGGTGAGAATCATTCCATGTTCTAAATACCAATCTAGCATTCTTCCTTCAACAACATACTTTCCTTTATTGCTTTGTGTTAACATAAGTTTTTTTGTTGGTCTGTATTTCTTAGAATTAAAGATTTTTGATAATCTGAAAAATCTTCTATATTGGGAATTTTGTTTTCGGGACAGAAAGGAAAATATTTTGTTTTATCTTTTATTTCATCAGGATATACTAAATCAACTTCATATATATAACCATGATTATAATTTCCATCATATGTTTTTTGATAATCAAGAATATTACACCATGACATTTCACCTGTTGGTAATTCTTGTATCATGCAAGAAGAATATAAGCTATTAAAATCATAATATAACAAATAGTTTTCTCTCATGAATTCATCAATTGCATTTTCACGTTCTACTCCTTCTCGTTTCGTTCGAAAAATTTCTAATATTTTTTCTTTTTCTTCTGGAGATAAAGGTTTCATTATTCCATAATCATCAGGATTTACTTTTTTATTGTAACACTGTACATAACGATTACCTAAAACTGAGGAAACTCCACCTCTAATTCCAGATTCAAAAAATAATAATTTATCATATGTATTTTCTTTATAATGTTTAAGTTTAACATTTGTATGTTTTAATCCTGCTAACCATGTTAAACCTGGTGTAGAATAACAATAACATGGATCTATTCCGTAATATTCTAAACACATGTCACGAAAGTTTTCGAAAAGATCAGCTAGTATTAATACATCTATTTGAAGATATTTCATTGTATAATCATGCATTGTTTTACAATTTAACTCTCTCCAATTCTTTTCAGCTTCTGCATAATCTTCTTCAGATAATTGTGATTGTTTTAATGTTGATTTAAATTTATTTATTGGAGGAAGTTGTTTTTCTTCCATAATTTTATTCACAGAATTAAAATCAGTCTTCGACTGTGAACCACAGGTTTTATCTCCAGTTATATATTCATACGGAAATATGCCTTTTAAAGGTTTTAAATTATATTTTTAATATTTTACATTGTTCAGATTTCAAAGTTTTTCCCATAACATCTAATGAATAAGGAGTAAAAAATCTAAATGCATCTAAAATTCTAATACAACCTAATTGCATTGAAAAATATTCTTCTTCTGTTTTACATAGTACATTTATTTGTTGTTGTTGTAATTTTTCAGATGAAAATAAATCTTTCATTACTAGATGGAAATCATATTTAGAACCATTGTAGAAATATAAAGGGACAAAGTTATATTTAAATTTATTAGCATTAAGATTACAAGAATTATGTGCTGCACCTCTATATAATCCATTTAGATGATCATGATCTTTTACCTTATCAATATATCTACCTCTGCCATTTTTATAATTTTTTGTAAATTCTTTTCCACAGTAATAACATTTTGTTTCATTAATAAAATTTAATTTTTCTTTTTCTGTTAATGGCATCATTGGAATATTTGTTTCAAGCAATTGTGAAAAACGTCCTTGTAATTCTTCTACTTTCTTTGTAAACATTTCTGAACTATCTTCACTATAGTATTGATAATATTCTGATTTAAATAATTCAGGATAATTTGAATGAATGTACATTCCCCAACATAATGGTTTTTGTTCAAATAAATATTTTTCTTTACTTTGTTCAGCTGCACTTTTTTCATAATTATCATTTTCAGAATTATCATTTTCAGAATCGGGTGAAGCCCTGGAAGACATCTCCGATGTCTTGTGATTTTGTGTCATTTTAACATTATATGCTTTGAAATCACAATATATTGTAAAGGGTACTTTATTTTTAAAATACCATTTATTGTATTCTAAATAATCATCTTTAGGAAAAGTATTTTCAACTGCTTCGTTTTGTTGACAATTCTCCAAATGTCTATTCATTTCTTCTTTAGTTCTAAAACTTGTCATACATTGAAGACAAGGAAAATTTGTATTATCTGAAGTATTTGTAAATATAGAAACATCTTTACACAATATAAAATGACCCTGATAATATAATATATTCGCTTGTGCTGCTTGCTTTGTTTGTTTTAATTTTTCAAATTTATCTTTATATATTTCATGTGTTTCATCAATCTCTTTTGCAAGATTAAATGTATTTCGATGAAAATTTTGATTTAATATTTGTAGCTGTTGTTCATATTCTTTATCATATTGTTCTTTATATTGTTGTAGACATTTTTTTAAAGATTCATTTATTTTTTGATTGGTTTCATTTTCTTCATTATTTTCTTCATTTAATTTTTGAATCGTTTCTATCTTATTTTGATATTTATGGCGATATTCTTGTAGTAACATTTTTGTTTGTTGTTGATAATCTGTTTTACATTTTTGTAAAATTTCATTTAAATTTTGTAATTTTTGTTGATATTCTAAAGATAAAGTTAAATAATCGGAATCATAATCATAATTATAATTACGTCCTTTATAATTATTATGATTAATCATTATTGGTGATAGTGTTTTAACAATTTGAAATTTTTCAGTACATATTATATTTCCTTGGTAAAAAATATTATGATGCATGTAATTTCCTCTATCATTATATACTATTTCTGATTGACATAAATTTTTATTATTCAAATAAAATTTTTTTGAATCTGAGTAAAGTGGAGTAATTTTACCAATAGAAACATAATTCACATTTAATTCAAAAACATTTACTTCTATTAAATTTTTATTATTTTTATGAAACTTTTTTAACCTATTATAATCATATGGAAATTCATCTAAGCCATCAGAGAGATCAAATTCATTTATGTATTCTTTAATGTAATGACTTAGTCTTTCTTTGTGATATTTTGCAGGATGTAAATGTGCTATAATACTCCACAGAAAACAATAATCATCTTCATTTTTTATGTTGATTATTTGTGGTGAACTGAAAGGCAAAGGAACATAACTACCACCAGTATTATTTTTATATTTATCAATTACTATTTTCTTAGATAGTATTTTAACAAATCTCCAACCAGATTCACGTAACTGGGCTTCAATTATACAATTTTCTAATTTAAGTATCATCGATTCAAATATGGGTTGTAAATCATTTACATTATGAATTTCTTGTGAATTTGTAAAATGTCCTTGTATTATTTCTTCAGGAATTCCATCAGGTCCATTTTTTGTATAAAGTACTTCTACATTCATGTAACATTTGAAAGATTTCTTAAATATTTTGAAAAAGTTTTTTAATACATTATAAAATGTTTCATCGGTTTCTTTATGTTCAACGGGCGAAGCCCTGGAACTTTCGGTTCGAACAGATTCATTAAATAAATATTTTATATCTGTTACCGCTTCATCGGTTCGTTCAGCTTCATCAAATTCATCATTATCGCTAAATAAATATCTTCCATCTGGTAGGGTCTCATCTTCACTATTAAAAACTTTTTTATATTCCGAATGTGAATAATCATCAAACATTTTTTTAACTTTTATATCAGTAGGTAATGTTTCTAGATAGTTTATATAATTATTTTATTTTAATATATTTCCTTCATCAACTCGTTCTACATTTTGTAAATGCAATTTACTATTTAAATGAGATTGATAACTTCTTTTTGCTTGCATCTTTTTTTACATAAGACACAACAAAACTTGGTATTTTCCATTTTTTATTTTTTAAAGAAAAAATTGTGTTTTAATTTTAGATATAAACATTCTAATAACAAGGTCTTGAGAGTTATTATATATTACGGTATTATATATTTCACATTCTTAAGTTATTTTATTTTCTTTATCACATTAAGTTTTATCATATTAAGTTTTATCATATAACGTTTTATCATATAACGTTTCATCATATAACGTTTTATCAAAAGATAATTTAAATCTATTTTCACTAACTATTGATTCTTCATCATCATCATCAATTGTTTCTTCAACATCATAAATTACACTTTTTGGTATAGGATGCCATTCCCTGATAGGATACCATTCTCTTATTGGAATATCTAATTCTAAATTACATCTTTTATCTGATAATAATATAATAGAGAAAAATATTGGTCTTTGATCTCTTTTGGTAAATTTAATAACACCACCATAATCTGAATCACTTTTAGTTTTTATTAAAGATGATAAAATTTTAAATTGATTAGATGTAAATCCTAATTTAAATTTTGTAGACCCGACACATAGTTGTCGAACAGTATCTTCAACTATACCATCATTATTATTTTCAATTGAAAGAAAATGAAATTTAGATAAATTTTGATTATATGTAGTATTAATATCATGTACATCAGTATGAGATATAAATTTTTCTTCACTTAAATTTTTATAATTACTAATATTTTTGTAATCTTTTTTACCATTTAAACCATTTTCAGATGTTTCAGAATCATCGTCTATGTTATCATCATCTATATTATCATCATCATTATTATTATAAGATTCTCTAAGATCGGGCAAAGCCCTTGAACCTTCGGTTCGTTTATCATTATTGGATTCTTTAAAATTATTATTATTTCTAAAATTATTATGATTATGATTATGGTCATTGTTAATAGTATGAGGTGTAGTCCACATATAAATTTTCTCTTGTTGAGCTAAACCATTTATATAAGATTTTAACAAATTAATATTTAAGTTTGAATATAATCCTATATAAGTATCATCATCATATCTTTGCGGCATTTCTAATGTTTCTTGTTTATAAATTGTATCTCTATAATAAACTTGGCATAATAATTCTTCATTATGCTTTTTACTCTCTATGTGAATGTTATATTGATTTTGATCGTCAACAAATAATCTAATTTTTTCTTTCGAAAAAGATTTTAATTTTTTAACTAATTCTTTAATATTGATATAATTGATAATTTTATTTTCTATCCATTCAGTATTACTAATTGGTAACGCTGCTCTAATAAAACCATAAACGTTATTATGACCTATTATAACCATATTTTCTTTATTTAATTCAACATAAGCTACATCATTATATTTACTTACTATATCCATAAATTTAATAAATGGATCACCCGGAAATAAACAATAGTTAGTTTCTATAGAAGGTAAACCTTTTGTTTGTTCTCTAAATATTTCGGCTTGTAATTCAAATAAAATATTAACATCTATACATGGATTGTTATTATTATTATTATCAAAACATTTATTTTCAAATCCCGTTGATCTCGTCGAATAAGAAGAACAGGATGATGCGGACGAATATAATTTTTTAAATTTGCTTTATCCATTTTTTTATTTTTATTAGAAAAAAAAAATTTTTTATTGTTTTAAAAATGATGTTACCAAATGTTGGTGGAGGTGCATATATCCCGAATAATCGTGAATTAGAAATAGAGATGGAAAATTATATCATGAAAACTGGAGACGTTTTATCTGGTCCATTGCATCTTTCTATTCTTCCGCAACAAAATACAGAGTTAACAAATAAACAATATGTTGATACACAAATCAATGACTTAAAAGAAAAATATATAAACGATGTATTGGTTCCACTGATGAACGAATTAAAGTTGCTTAAACTTAATGACAAATCATTAAACGAAAAATTATTAAAACTTGATAAAAAGGATAGAGAGCTAGAAGCAGATATAGCAAAACTTTTTAAAAAGATTTCTGAACAATCAAAAATTTTAATATTACTTTCTTTAAATTTAAAATCTGCTGTAATTAAAAATAAACATCAGATAAAAATGTTAAAAGAACAATTAGAAGATGAAATATAAAAACTACCTGAAAGAATTAAAAAAAATTTAAAGCAGTTACAAACTACATTCCAAAAAAGTGTTGATGAATTAAGTTCTAAAATTACTCAACAAATGAAAAAGATGAATAGAATAATAAATGAAGTAAACTCGCTTCATCAAAAAGTTGATAAAATGAAAACTCTTAAAATCAATTTAGAAAATGAATTAAAGAAAAATTTACAAGAAAACTCTAAAGAAAATAAAGAAGAGTTAGATTCTGTTAAAAGACAATTAGATGTTCTTAAAATTAAGTTAAATGCTCTTAAAGCGGCGTTGAAGATTAATCAGCAGAAAATGCAAGTTAATAGAAAAGAAATTAAAGTACATCACACGCTGCTTGACGCAATAGATAAAGTGCAACAGTCAATTAATAAAGTTATCTCGAAGTTGTTGTCCATTCACAAACGTAAATCTTGATCGACGAAGTCTTGGGTTTCTAACCTATCGGAGCAAAGCTCCTCGAGGCTTTAGCCGATCGGACCAAAGGTCCTCAGGTTACTAACCAATAGAACTTTGTTCAGAGGCTTTAGCCGATCCTAAACGTAAATCTTAGCGCAAATACTAAACGGACCAAAGGTCCTCAGGTTACTAACCAATCGTAAATATTTTTTCCCAAAAGTCAAATTTAATCCTAAAAAATGCCTATAATTTATAAACACAATCTTAAACATTTTGCTTCAAATAAAAAAATTGCTCATGAACCACGTATGAATCCTGTTTATCATTATGATATTAGAGAAACAGTTCACACGGAAGGAGCTGGCATCTTCTCTGGTATTTGAAGTATCGTTAACTTAATTAAAAATAATAAAGATTTGATTACATCTGCTGCAAAAGGAGCAGCTGCTATAGGTAGTACAGCTAGTGCAATATCAAATGCTGTTAAGTCTCAAAACGAATTAAAACAACTAGAAGCTATTCGTAAACTTAGGAATGATTCTGAAGAACTAAAAAATTTAAAAAAACTTTCAGAGGAAACAAAAAATAAAATTGCTAACATAGCTGTTGGGGAAACCTTGAGGAGCGGAGCTCCGTCTGATAGTAAACATAAGAAGAAATCAGGCGTAGCCATAAAACGTTCAATTGAAGAAATAAGAGGTAATGGTGTTAACAGCAACCTTCGGTTTAACCAGCAAAGCTGTAGCGGAGCTGGTCTAGCAAAATTCTAAAACTATGTTTTTCAGTAAAATTTTTTTTAGTAAAATCTTTTTAGCAAAATTTTCTTAGCAAAATTTTTTTAGTAAAATTATTTTAGTAAAATTATTTTAGCAGAATTTTTTCTGTGTGTGAGAAAAACAAAAAGTCAAATTATTTTTTATAAAAATGTCTTCGCTTATCGAAAATAAATTTAGATTAGACGATCCTCCGTTCGTCAGTTGCAATCAAAAAAAGAATGACTATATAAGAATTGCTATGAATCCCGGATCTTCCAGTAGAGTAAATACTGGAGGTGATTTAATTTTTGAAGTTGATAATCAGCAGAGTTATATATATCTACCTGATTCATTTTTACTCTGTGAATATTCTTTGTATAGTGATGCCAATTTTACAACACCATTACCAGAAACCGATAATATTGCACTAGAGAATAATTTTTTTCCAAGATTATTTACACAAATGCGTTTAGATGTTGCAACTCAAAATAAAGAAACAATAAGTGATTCTCCAGGTGTAATTGATACAATGCTTAGATTTGTAACAATTGGTGAAAATAATAAAAAGTATGAAATCGAAGGTTGGTTTCCTGATACTAATGATGGTATAATTGTTGATGATTTAACTCACGCTGGAACAGATGCAGCAGGAATTGCGAAAGATGTAGAAAATATTGCAAAACATTTAAATAAAACAAATAATGATGCATATAAAGAAAGACGTGAATTTAACAAGAAAAGTAAACAGACAGTAAATTGGTCATTGTCTCCATTATTCGGATATTTAGATTATGATAAAATATCATATCAATTAAAATTTAAATTAATAATTCATCGTACAGCAAATAATGAATTAATCTTTTTTGGTAAGACTGGAAAAAAAGCATATTTAAAAATTGATAGACTTGAATGGTGGATTAAGCATATTACTCCTAGTTTAGAGATTGAAACAGCTATTGCAAAAAGATTAAATACTAACAAACCAATTCCAGTAAATTTTCTAAAGCGTACTGCTAGTTCAGTAACTTTTTCCGAACAAAGTTTAACTGGCATTTTACTAGAACTGCGAATACTCCAAGATATTTATTACTAACTTTTCAAAGAAATAATTCTCCAAGTTTTGATAAGAACAACAATCTTTTTCATATTAATACAATTCGAAGTTTACAAGTTTCATTAAATCAAACCCGTTATCCAATTGATCCATTAAGATTCGATGATACCAATAATCAATTTATGGAAGGATATGATTCTTATCGAAATCTTTGTATAGAATTTGGAGTTGAACCACAATTAACTCCTGGAGATTGGAGACATTTATATCCTGTTTTCTGTTTCGATTTAAGTGCACAATCTGAAGATATTATCAAGACTGGTTGTGATGTAACAATTAATATTGAAAAGAAAGATTCCACAACTTCATTGATGGCTTATGGTTTATTGCTAGAAGATATAAAATATTCTATTGAAATTCTTAATGGAAAGATGGCTAGGATCGGCTGAAGCCTCGAGGAGCTTCGCTCCGATAAGTTAATTAAAATTTTTGTTAACTTATATTTTTTTTAGTAATTAGTAATAAAATTTTTTTTGTAACTAGAATAGATTAAAAATTCCTAATTTAAAATTTATTCATAACTAGAATAGATCAAAATTCTTAACTTAAAATTTTTGATAACTTAAAATTTTTTTATTAAAAATGTCGCAAGCGAAAAGTAATAATAATAAAACTGTTGAATTAAAATTACGTAATATTGTTGACAAAAATACCCCTAAAACTATTACGATTAATAAAAAAAAGTATTACATAAGTAAACCAATGATAGAGAATATTCAATTACAAGAAGAAAAGAATGGCGGGATTCTCCCATTAATTCCATTAATAATAGGTGGCATAGCAGCTGCAGGAAGTGTTGCAGGCGGGACAGCTGGTATTGTCCAAGCAGTAAATAAAAATAAATCAGAGAAGGCAGCATTAGAAGAACAAAAACGTCATAATAGAGAGTTAGAGAAAGTTGCTAGGGGTGACGGAATAGTAGATAATTTTATTAGTAAATTAAAATTAGTTGATGAAGGAAAACGAGTTCCTAAAAATATTCTCCATAATGTTGATGATTTAATTGAAATTAAAGAAACTAAAGATGGTTCTGGAATATATCTAAGTCCTAGTATGATTCGGTAATAACCTCAGGACCTTTGGTCCGATCGGCTAAAGCCTCTAATCAAGGTTCGATTAGGTAAAACATTTATTCTATCTTTTAAAATGAATTCTACAAATTCCGAAAATTTAATTAAATTAAAAATTGCTAATTTAGATTTATTAAATCATCTATAAAACAAAAATAAAAACTCAAATTGTCAGCATATTGGAGGTGACATACAAAAAACATTAGAAAACTTTCCTGGATTTATTTGGAGTAAATATTCGAAAGAAAAACATCTTCCCGGTCATTCATATACCGGTCCAGGAACTCCATTAGATATAAGAATAGATGAGAATAATAATTCGAAACCAGGTGAAGAACCAATAAATAGAGTAGATGCCGCAGCTTATAGACATGATTTAGCTTATCGAAATCATGATCTAAGTTCTCGTCATGCAGCTGATAAGAAGATGATACAAGAATTAGATAGTATTCAAAATCCTACATTTAGAGAAAAAATTGAAAGAATGTTTGTTAAGAAAGCTTTACAAGCTAAAATATTATTCGGTCAGGGTTGTCTGCAAAGCTGTCTGAGAGCAACGCTCGAACCTACGCGTCCGAAATTCATAAAGAATACAGAAGGCCTAAATATTTTTTGAAAGTAAAAGTATTTAATAAAGATGATTTTTGGAGTGCTGATCTTATTCATATGCCGAATGAAAAAGATTATAAATACGCATTGACCGTTATAGATTTATATACACGATACGCTTGGGTAAAGCCTTTAAAAAATAAAAGTGGTCTATCAGTTAAATATGCGTTTGAAGAAATCTTTAAAGAAAGTAATAGAAAGCCAAGGAAATTGTTTGTTGATAAAGGGTCGGAATTTTATAACCGAAACGTTCAGCCACTATTTGAAACTGTTTATTCAACTGAAAACGCTGGAAAAGCTGTAGTGATAGAAGATTCAATCGGACGTTAAAAAATAAATTATTCAAGAAATCTACTGAGCAAAGAAATCAGAAATGGTTGAAGATATTACCAGGAGTTGTAGAAGAGTACAATAATAAAGTTCATTCTGGTATTGAAGAAACTCCAAAGAATGCTTCTGACGACCCTGATTTAATCCGAAAGAAAATATTCGAGAATAATTATTCGAACGAAAATAATAATTTGAATGAGAGTAATCCGAATTTATAGAAACGTAAGCCGAAATTTAAAATTGGAGATAGAGTTAGAATATTTAAATATAAGAATAAATTTGAAAAAGGCTTCGTCGGATACTGGACGAAAGAGATATTTGAAGTTTGTAAAATAAACCAAACTTATCCGATTACTTACGAAATCAAAGATTTAGATGATGAAGATATCAGAGGCCGATTGTATCAAAATGAATTACAACGAACTGATTTTTAATTATCATTATCATTATTATTGGAACTAACGTTTCGGGAATGAAATTCCCTTATTCAATTCCCTTATTCAATTCTAACATAATATCTAGAAATGGCACCCCTTTTTGTAATTTAAATAAAACATAAAGACATAATTGACCACAATAAGTAGTTCCCGGTTTTTGAATTTGAAATGTATTATAAGTTCCATTGCCAAGTAATTTTTTGACTTCATTTGTAGGTGGAAGTCCATAAGAGTCGAACCAATAGTTTTCAGCCTCCGGGCGGTCGAAATAGTAATTATCTCGATTTTTATTAAAGATACCTGCAGATCAATGTACTCCTTTTTCATCTGTTGTGTGAAGATTTGTTATGAAATTTATAGTTATTGTTGGCTTATTTTTTAGGAATTGTAATTCGTCTCTCATTAGAACATGAAAATTCTTTAATCCTAATTGATTTGCAATTTTCTTTAGATCAAAATTTGTAGTTGTTTGCGTTCCATATAATTTTAGAAACTCATTTATGTTGTTCATTTTATAATAAAAAATTTCTTAAGGGACCCCTAGAAGTCAGAAGGGGCCCCTAGAAATTAGAAGGGAGGGGGTAGTAGACCTACGTTCATATGATATTGAAGGATACATCCCCGCGGTTTCTTCCACTTTTGTTTCTTCCACTTTTAAAGAAATATTATTAGTCACATGATATATTTTAAAAACCTGAAAAACGGATTTAAAAGACGTTTTTAAAAATACTAACTTTATGATTTTTTCGGTGTCCTGGAACGGTCATGATTTTAAGGGGGGTAAAAATTGTAATTCTCAAATTTGAGATTCTTAACTTTTATGATTTTCGGTGTCCTGGAACGGTCATGATTTTGGGAGTAAAAATTGTAATTCTCAAATTTTGAGATTTTGAAAAATTTGAAAAATTGGGTATTTTTAAAAACGGTTTTTTCTTCATAACCTGAAAGAGGGTTCAAATTCATGAATTTATGTCGTTTTTAAAAAGTACCATTTTTTGAAAAATAGTACTTTTTGAATGGACTAAATTCATGTATTTAGGTCTTAAAAACCTGAAAAAGGGTCTAAATTCATGAATTTATGTCGTTTTTAAAGATACCATTTTTTTGAATTTTATGGTGTCCTGGAACGGTCTTTTGCCCATTACTTACTGACACGTCATTTTTGTATATCATCCTCTATCCCACATAACTTAGTTTACATGGCGTTCACCAAATTCATGTAGCGTGCGTGGACGTCTGCAATTTGGTTGGTTAAGTGGGCAATAAACTCTTCCTTTTGAGTCAGCAAGTCACGCATGCTTTCCAATGTCTCATCCAAATAGTCTCCATTGCCATCTGTACGATTGGGTTCATGAATGTGTTGATTAAATGCATCTTCCAACACGTGCAAGATGCGTTTGCGAGCATTTAAATGACGTTCATGGAGACGAATAGAATCGTTCAACAGTTGAACAATGGCGCTGTTTTTCAAATTGTTCAGGTGAATAATGTACTCGTGGGAGTTGTCAATGACAGGTGAATTGACTGGGTAAAACATTCTTTCCTCCACGGGGTGTGCGTCCATGGGTTGTTGAGGGGTTCCTACCCCCACTGAGTGTTGTTGTTGAGGGGTTCCTACCCCACCGAGTGTTGTTGGAGAGGTTCTCTTGATTCTTGTCGATCAACCTCTGGATTTCCCACTGTGTTCGACATGGCTTGGACATAACTGTTGTGATCATTGACAGGACCTGGATAGTTATCAAATGTCACATGACTTAGTGTAGGTTGAATATTCTCTAACGATATAGGACTCATATCAATCTCATTAGCAGCCATGGCTAAAATATCTGGCGGCAATCGATTCAATTCTTCTTGTATTTGATGGACCTTATGGGTGGGATCAGGGGGAGCATCCACTCTTGCTCGATCTTCAACCATACTTTTCACGACAGCTTGCAGCATAGTGTGAGCATTATCAGGTTTTGCTTGTGTTAAGGCGCGATGATCAGCTGGAGAAGGTCGAATGAGTGCTTCTAGACTATCGTCTGCATCCAAATCTGTATTCATAGGTTGAGGGGGTCGCAAGGGGGTTGCACGACGTGAGGTGGGTGATAATTGACGATCTTGTCCTGTCAACGTAGATGACACCTTCAAAGAGGATCTCGGAACATGCTGTTGAATAATATAGTTGAGTTTACTAACATTTTCTCCTTCCATTCGCTCGTTTAAAATATGGGTATGTTGACGCGCAAATTTTGAACTGTCTTCCTATCAAACGTTCCATCGAGTGTTTCCCCGCATAGACATGCATAGATGAACTCTTGACTTGCTTTTATCTCTTCTTTTGTTTTATATTTTAGATGGTGTGAACTATAAATATGCCTTCTCAGACGATCTTTTTGATAAGGCCATTTACAGATAGGACATAGGGTTATTCTCAATTTTCGCAACGTCAGTGTCTCTTCACTTTCACGCGTTCCTCCCTTCATGGTTGATTTTTTGTTGTGTTCCTGTGCATGCTTAAATACATTCGTTGGCCATTGAAACAAAACACTGAAATGAGCACAGATACGACTCAATGTCTCTTTGATATAAATAAGACTTGCTGCTGAAATCACACGTTTATGATACAGCTCTTGTAAATATTTCAAATGTTTCTCATTCATAAACCTCCATAGTGTTTCCTCATACAAAACATCATCCTCAAAAATAGCCATGAGTAAATACACACATCCCACGATGGAATAGCGGTCATTCAGTACCAATTGATTCAAATAGACTGTGGACGTGTCGGTAAACTCTTCCAATTTGGGGATATCATTGCCTCGTATGCGTTCATCGAACCAAAAATCAATAAGGATCTTCATCCGCGCTTGGTGCGAAGGAGATGTCGAACTTTCTGTGGGCGTGATGTCCAACTTCCACGTTGTCGTCTTTTTCGAGGGTGTCTTGTCCGAATAGGGCGATGTCGTCTTTTTCGATAATAGGGCAGGAGTAACATGATCTTATTTGAGAGAGTGTGAGGATCCATAACTTAAATAGTTACTCATCGCGGTGAGTATGCGTACAATCTCTCTCAGAAGAAAAGAAGAAAAAGGAGTACAAGTAGCATGTTTTTCCAAATCTATCAACCCCAATAGGAGAATGCTTATAATATGGAAAAGCAACATGATTCATACAACGACATTCTTTATTCATACTTAGTCTGCGTCGCTTACATATTCTTCTTTTGATGTCCATCCAACAGAGATATATTCAAAATTAAACGTTATACAATAGACACCAAGAATCTCTTTGTTAACACTGTCCATAAATTCATAGTCCCATACGTTCTTCAGTGAGGATAAATAGTCATCCATTTCTTGGATGTCACTTTCATAATAACGTTCACTGGCACCCATCAATGGTGGAGAACCATTTCTTTTGTATTCATAAATCGTGAATGTATCCATGGAGAGTTCACATTCAGGCTTCACTTTGATCTTCTCCTTCACATATGGAATCACTTTCTCCAACATCGCGTGCGGTTGACATGTCGATTTCGGGTAAATAATGAGCTGATTTGGATAGGTGTACACGTGAAAGTCTTCCATCATGTATGTGTCTTGATCATTTCTCCATTTTTACCTAGTTCTCCAATCGATAGGTGCTCCGACATGGAATGGGGCACACCCAATGCTCCGTTCTGTGCTCCGAGCATGGAATGGGGCACGTCTAATGCTCGGAGCAGGGGATGGGGCATTTGCAAAACTATAAAGCCAAGTCGAAAATGTTCCACCTTCATAACACTCGTGAACATTCAAGAGGATGGTCTATCTCACCAGATTAAGGGTTCGGAACGCATTGGAAGAAGAGGCGATTGTGATCCCAGACACTCCACCACCGACCCCAGGAAGCCTAAGTCCATTATCTTCCTCACCAGCCAGTCCTAGCCCTTCGACCAGTGATGACTTTCCAACGGATCTCCCCTCGAACTGGGTTTCCATTCCCGATCTGGACGGACCGTATTCCCTCCCGCCAACACCACCCGCCATCGATGGACCATTTCCCATCCCACCGTCACCCTCCGTCACCGATCCCGGATCACCAAGTCTGATCGACATATATCGAGAACTTGACTTTCTAGACGATGAGCAGGAGAATATTCCTCCTAGCTCTGATGACTATCTTGAACTCGATCTTCTATCCACTCGCCGTCCCTTTCGCAAACCATTGACGAACCTTAGTGCTTATTTGAACTGTCGAACAGAGGTTGACAACATCAACGAAGCCATAGCAAACTGGGATAATGTGGATTTTGTAATGGAACTCGATGACTGGACTTTCTAATTTTCTGTAAGTGTATAGTTTCTTTAATTTGTAACATATGTCTGTACGCCCTTCTTTAATTTCTTTATTTCAATCTTCCATGCAATAAACATACATGGTAAGCTATGACTATTTTATTCAAGGGTGAAATGGGTTATAGGACATATCATGATAGAATAGAAGTTAAAATTAATGTTAAAGATTGAAATTTAAGATTGGAAATCGTTCATAAAATTTACAAGTTAGCATTATTTTTAATGTTGAAAATGGTTTATAAAATTGACAAGTGCTATATTCCCAAGTCAATGATCATCAAAAATAACAGGTGATTGGAATAATATTTATTATAGAGATGCACTTTCTTGAGTCATTTCACAACATGCATTATTCTTGCACAAGGTACGATGTTCGGCATAGTCACCGAATTTACAATAATGAACAATGTAAGACTTGTGGAGTTGTCCATTGTCCACCGTGGTTGATTCATGCATCACAGTGATGTGGTCAATCTTGGTCCAGGCCCATGCAGCTTCACAGGAATCATAATTTAAATACAGTGTATGCACATAAAGTCGATAGTGTAGTTCAAAGCAATAATGAAGGAGAATCTCGACCACATCTGACAGCGCACAGTGGTACCCATACTGTACCTTGGCAGCTTGAGTTTCTGTGAGGGCTTTCCCTCGGCGTAAATGTAACAGGGCTCGACGGTAAGCTTCTTTCCCTTCATACTGGGAATGATTCATCCAGTGACATCCGCGACGCATATGTTCCTTGTAGCCAATCCTATACAGTTCACTATCCCGCATACATGAGGCGAATATATTCCAATGAGAGTCAATGCGTTGAGACCATTCGGGGAGAGAAATACTATCCATTGTCACTTTTTCCAAGAGTTTTATGCTTTTCAACCAAGCTCTTTCCATCTCCGATAATCCATTCCCTACAATCAGTTCCGCGTCTCCATACTCGCGTGTCATTTCATGGACCCAGCAATTAAAACGGTGAATAATCACACTCTCTTCTGCACCACATTTCCCAATCACACGTGGGTTGAGACCATGAATAAAATTAGTTGCAAAAACATCACACCGATGTCTCATGTTTGATAAAGTCATGGAAGTGCGATGTAATGGTCACATATCCAGTCGGTTTATCGTCTTTGGGCGTATAATGACACCAAATGGCAGCGACTTCCTGCATGGGATCTCCTTCCGTATCAAATACGATGAAATTGCGCACCGGCTTCTTCTGCTCCACCCACCATTGTTGTACTTTAGGATGATCAAATGCAATGGTATAAGAACCTTGCATGAGCTCGCCCAAATGCTGAATCCGACGCATCGTGAAATGAATCTCACCTTGTTTGTCTCGACTTATATACCCGTCCCTGGGGTGGTGTACAACATGATTGGTTTAGCGATGATGACGTCTCCTTCGACGTTTTCCTCCTGACATTTTATTCGTTATAGCATTTACGCCTGCGGCACCGGCTGCACCCGCTGCTCCCAACGCTGCAACTTTCCCTGCGGCAATAAGTGCAGGGATGAGGGGGGCTAAAAATGGGAGGATGCCTCCTCTTTGTTTACGACTCCCGCGGTAGATTCCACCTTTTTGTCTGCGACTACTACGGTAAATACCCCCTTTTTGACGACGGCTTCCGCGATAAATACCTCCGCGTTGCATGATTACCGTGATAGACTAGATGTCCCTACTTAGTTCTTCATTAATAGTTTCCTTAACGTCTTTAACTTTCCCAACTTGTTCCTATTTAGATCGTGTTTCAACCGTTGCCATTCTTCCTTTATCATTTGATTATTGGATTTATAACGTGGTCGCCACGCTGCTGGCAACAACGTATTGCCCAAATGACGTCGAATCAATTCACCTTTATGTCTCTGAAGAGCTTCACGCCCTCTACGATGCAGTTGAGATTTTATATACCGTTTCACATGTCTTACAGTTACTCCTCTCTGGCGTCGTTTACGACGTGTCATAATTTATGTTTACGCTTCCCAATCATAACTTAGTCACAAAAATAGGAGATTGATCACTACATTTATTCATCACCCAAATCTACATTATACGTGAACCAATTCAATTGGCTCTTAAAAACAATGGGTTTCAGAGGTCTCCCTCGTTTCTTACTAAAGTCAAATAAATATTTGCGTGGGTCCCGATTTCTATTCTCTGGTCGAAGCGAGGCTTGGGGGACACTATTTACTTCCTTGGGCGGATTCGGTTGACTCTCATATATCCGTTTCAACTTTTCGCGCTGATTTTTCCATATTTTCTTGCCCATATGCTCCTTCTGCAACGAGACAAATTGACGGACCTTCTCTTCCTCCACGTCACGGTGCAGCATCTCACCACAGACACACATATAGACAAAGTTGTCGCATGCCTCATTCGTCTTGCTCCACGTCGGATTGCTTCGACGCACCTCCTTATGATGTTTGCAAACATGTTCCCATAAGAAGAATGCTTGGTACATGTTATGACACCAGGGACAGCGTGCCAACTTCACTTTTGACACGTCGTACTGATATGAATTCGTACTCTCCGACTCCACTGGGCGATTCGGTGGGCATATACATGCTCAAATAGGGACATAAATGTTCATTCCATTCATTCTCCTCCTCCTGAATCTTCTCATCACAGTACCTGCACCGACCCACACATGGGTGTTTATGGTAAGCTTCCATATTATAGTCTTGTTTGCAAAGCAGGCAGGTGAACTCACTCTCCTTGTCGCCCCAGTAACCCCTATCCAGAGAGCAGCAATGATCGGTAGTCCACCATTTCCCACAACGATCGCAATACTCCTTCCCTATCTCCCTGCGTCCATGACGGATGCATTGTGAAAACAGTCGGAAGCGTTTATTGCAAAACTCGCACTCATAATAGGGTTGAGGGCGGGGACGGACTGTGGTTCGCCTCTTCTTTGTTGGTGGCTCCATTATATCGTGGTTCAGATAATGTATCTTACGTAAACAATGAACCAAACCCAATGTCAATCTGCATACACAAGATTCCCCCAAAATAACGACACTCCAGTTGAGAACGTAACTTCTTCTGCAACGAATCAATCAGTTCTTCCACGTCCCAATCGTCACCAATGTTCAAATAGCGATAGGACACGTCCAGTGCACCTTTGGGGAACTTTGCAGATGTTCGAATATCAAACAAGAAGCGTGGTCCATACAGTATTACATTCAACAACTGAATACGAAGCTCTGCAATAATCTTCTCTAACGACACAATCTTCTCCTTTGTCAGAATAATATACAGTGTATTACAGTCTCGTTCCACAATAAAGTCTTTCGATGAATAAGGTGTATAGGATATCTCCTCCTTGGGATGACGTGTCTCAGCCAGAGGGCGTAATCTACCCGTTAATGTTGTCGACATATAATGAGAATGATTTTCTCTGACACCGCCTTACTTATATACCTTATCGTGACTCATCACACGTGCTCGGCGCCGCGTGCTCCGATTGGTGCTCCGTGCTCTTGGCCCAAGTGCGCCGATGCGTGCGCGTGTGCTCCGAGTGCTCGTTTCCTGTCCTCTTAGCAACCACGTGCGCCGATGCGTGGGCGTGTGCTCCGATGAAAGAGCAGGTCATGACCTTTCGTGAAAATGGGGTGGAAAGGGGCTAGACTTTCCTACTCATGTGGCATCGATGTAGGCCCATCCTACTGCTCATTTTAATTCAATTTTCTTGCTGTTGTTGGACTTTAGATGATTCTTATGCGCATTTGCCATCGCATGTTATGATGCGTGGATGCATAGCATATAGTTTCATGTTATGAAGATTATTAAATGTCAATTTCTTTCAGCAGGCACATGTAGGCCTCCTATGTGGCTATGTGGCATGCATTTTGTTGACGAAAAATGGCACGCAGCTTGCCATCACAGAAAAGGCCTTCTATCCACTTGTCAAGAGTGAGATGAGGGAATATGTGGCATTTTTCATTCTATTCAATTGGAGCGTCCAGATTTCATAGAACCATTGCTCTATCAACACCCGACTCTGTAGGTAGGCCCTATCACCTCAGGCTTTGATCTGCTCGATCCAAAGTGGCTCAATCAAGTGCATGTTGTTATATTGACGTCATAAAAGTGAATGCTCTGATCTCTCTAAGCACATGCAGGAACGTGAATGCCAATAAACCACAAATGGAGCATGCTAGGCCTATATGATGTTGAATTTTCATGTCAGGCTATATTGACAAGTTAATTCTTTCAACGATTCATGCATCAATCAATAGCCTAAGTGCTAACTACACTCGCATTATAGCTATAGCCCAAAAATGTAACTGGCGATGCTGCCAGACTGAAATCCTGTACTTTGCATGTCATCAGTGGTATAGGGCTTACTGAGTAATGCCACAGGCCTATTATTGACTTTAATCTACGACATTTATGATGACAGAGAGTCCGAATGGCTAGCAAGTCAATCATAGACCAGCAATGCGCACATAAGGGTGTTCTTTTTTTATGCAAAATGCGGTTCTGCCTTCGACAACTTTTTTAGCATCGGTAATTCACTATTTCATTCTTCGTGCATGTTTCCTATAGGTACTGGAAGATGTTGCTCTGGCTTGGCTGGGTTGCGATTGCGCTGCAGCATGTGAACAGAGATGCGATTGCGGCTGCGCAACAACTTTTATGCGGTAGCGTGCCCACCACTGCTGATGAAGCCACATGCATATACATGCGCATGCTGATTATTCAACCTTTCAAATTGATTAATCAACAGATGACCACAAGATACAAGAGCCAATCACAGGCATACGGACGCATCGAATGATGCAAGCGGCAGCCACTGACGTGCCAAGCACGTTTTTCAGATGAGAAGCCGAGGTCTACCTTTTCGCCTAACCTATATATTGCAAAAGGCGTACAAAAATAGTTGAAATCAATGAATTCTGCCACAGTGCATATAGAAGGGCCCAGCTCGTCCAGAGCAAGCACATCCGCATTTTCCATGCTTCCAGAAGTGCAAAAATTTGTCACGAGATTAGTCTCCGGATCCCATGATGTGAAATGTCGGTATTGGGTCAAGTGAGTGCACTCCCATTGAAAGCCAATCAATTAGCAAGCAGGCAGTATTCAAGACATACATAAATCATGAAGAGTTGGCTGCATAGTTTGAATGTGCAACTTTAATATTAAGCCTACATGTATAATGAAGTGTAGGATTATGGCAGGATGTCTAATATGCAAAAATAGTGAGAGTAAATGACTGCTTGCCTTCATGTATTTTCCTTAGGAGCAATAATGAACTATTTCCCTGCATAGACCTGTACAACAAATCAGATTTCAAATCACATGTCTCGACTAAATCTTATGAGATGGAGCTAATGGAGCTGCTGTAATGTGAATGTGTGATTTTCAATTCTGAAATATAAACGATTCTCTCTCTCTAAGATGAAAAGGTACTGTCAGCTCTTCAGTCTGCAGCAACCTATGATTTTATTTGATTTCGCATTTATTGAATGCACTGATGCTACATGCATTTGTAACTTTGGCCTTTGTATGTAGTCTCTACGATGCCTATTCTTCAGCCAGGGTTGTTTGTTGGCAATACGGGATTTGTTCTAGGTACATGAGGTCTATCTATGAATGCAAGTTTTGATGCATTCTCCATTCTTTCTTGTTAGGTCCACTACAAAAGGTACCACAGTGATCAACTCCCTGACCTAAAGGCTGCTCTTGAAGGTTCCAACAAGCGGGGTCGTGGGAAGTCCTGCCAGAGCATTACACCTGATCCTCAAGCCAAGAGACAGCGGACGAGACAGGCCAGCATTGATAGCTTTTGCAATCAATCCTTCTCTCAGAAGAAGTGCCTCGACTTACACTACAAGTAAGTTAAATGTATAAATGTGCCATGTGGGGAATGACAGATTGCCACTTCACATGCATAATGCATCACTGTCATTTTTTCTAGCAATATGGAACAGAATGGAATAGAAATGACTTTATTTGATTACGGTTACAAAGAAAGTAATGAAAGACATGGAAGAAAGAAGACACAGGTGGTCAAATGAAAAAATACACATGTATAAGGCGCTTGAGTTATGAACCACGGTTGATGCCTATTAGGAATGTCTATTTGTAGGCCTAGCCAGTTTTTTATGCATGTAGATTGCCTAAATCATCCCAGCATCTGTTGCCTCCTCTGAGGAATTTTGCACACACGTTTAAAAATCTGCAGAATTGGACATGGCACCTGCTGGTATGGGCGATCGGGGCAATTGGAAAACAAATCTCATTTTTTCATTTTTTGAGCTACTAGGTTTTGTGACATGTTAGCCAAAAATCGACATTCAATCATCATTTTTGTCCATACTTACATCCATTTGGAGCATTTTCGAAATGAGAATGTCTGACGTAGAGCAGGATTTTACGCACACAAGCGATTAGCAGATGTAGGTGCATGGGCCTCAACAGTCACCGACTAACAGAAAGTGATTGGTGAAATGGATGAGCCAAAGAACAATTACCAGAAAATCTATTGATTAATGCAATCTTGCAAATGAAAATTTTGATTAATTTTAATTAGTTATGATTGTAATTCGCTACATCATGTCAAGTCGATTCAAGCGAATAATGATGATTTAAAGTAATTACGGCACAGATCTTCAGATCGATTGGCTGCATTTTTGTTTCAGGTCCTACATCAGCTGTATGAAGCCTGGCTCTGAAACTGACAATCCGCATAACAAGGCACTGTAGGCATACGCTTGTCCAGAATTCAAAGTTCCTTCAAGAAGAAAATTGACACGAGACATAAGATTTATGGGAGACTAGGCGAAGACCGATCTAACAAACATTCTGGCCAGACAAGAGTTTGTAGCTACGACAGCTGACAGCTGGTCTGCGTGCAACCGATCATTTCTAGGAATGACAGTCACATGGTTGGACAAAACGTCCCACAGGAGGCATTCTGCTGTTCTTGGAATCAAAGAGATAACTGAAAGACAAACTGCGGCATTTTTGGCTGAAGCAATTTCCGAACTCCACGACGAATTTCACATCAAGAAAAAGGTAGGTTTAATCATTCATCTGGAGGCGTTTTTTCAACAAACACACACACGCAGGCCTATGAGCTTGTTCCTGTTGAAAGACCAGCAGTCCTCGGATCTGATGGTACACTGTAAATCGCTGGATACGAAAATTACATACAAACACATACCAAGTTTACATACAATTTGAAACCAACATTTGATACGAGATTCTGGTATATATAAAGAAATCTGGTATGTTTTTCATCCGAATGGCCATTTACTTTCGTATGTGATTGGTATGTAAACGATACGAACTATGCTAACTGTGATTGGCTGTTTTACGTTGAAATACGAATTCTTGGTATGTTTTATATACGAGACCCGATGCAAATTGGTATGTGTTTCGTATGTCTTTCGTATGAATGGCTTTATGTCATAAGACAAAAAAAATGTTATACTACATACTACTTACAAATAACTTTTTTCCAGTAATAGCAGCCGTGAATATTTCTTTGTGAAAGTGTGGTATTTAACTAGATTAGATTTTATGTGGAATTAAAGCCGCATGTCATCTTTGCAACTTGTCTTATAGCATTCACAAGACTCATAATTAGCTCATTTCCTTGAACTAAATTGATAAACATCATTTCAATAATACGATAACTTTTCAGCAACCATGTTGACTTATATATCTCAAACATAACTATTTTTGCGTTCATGAATTATAATGTGTCTTTATTTTGGATTGATAATATGCTCAGTTCCAAAATTACAAAATGCATAATTGTTGATGGTTAAATACTTATTGATTATTTATGAAATGCCTCGGACTTCCATGTATTAAAATCGAATTCAGTATTGTTAGTTTGACTATAAAATGTCATTATCTCACTACTTACAAAGCAGTAGTAGCATTAGTGTGATCTTGATTGACAAAAAGTCTTAAATCAACATACTTTGGACATGATTGATGCTTTCTTTTAACATTGTGCTAGTATGGCTTTAGTATGTAAAGCATACCACACTTGAAATAAAATGCGAAAAGCATACAAATATATACCAAGATCATACAGAAATATACCAAAAAAATATTTTGGTATGCATCCTTCGTATGTGATTGGTATTGAGCGATTTACAGTGTAGGCAGGCAATTGACATCCCTAAAAGGATTTTCTGTCATGGACTGATTAAAATTATAGTTGAGTGCTGAACTTCAATGAGAGCAGACGTCTCCTCTATAATGCATGTGGTCATTTTAGCATTCTTCGAGTGTCTGCATCATCCATCCACCAAAGTATGCCAAAAAACACCAATAATCCACCCAGTAATGCTAGGCTTCATTGGGAATGCCTAGTTGTGCATGTTTATGCCTTTTATGTGCTCGGAAATTCATTGGAAGATTTCCAGCTTTGATAAACTTCTTTTAGCTACTGTCTCTAAAGGGCTAGATCAATCATTCTTGAAAGCCACAAGTAAAAGCTGACCATGCAGATACATAGGCCTACATTGTTGAAATCTCTCAGCTTCTTTGATTGCATGCTGTGAGCAATTCGAAAATGAGCATGTACAGTAATATGAAGTCATGATGACATGCATTTATAACCAGCTACCAGTAATAGAATAATTGATTTCATGCATACTTATCTGTCCATTTTCTTTTGTGAAAGTTGTGACTTATACATCAATGCATTGTTGCACGGTGGCCTTGCATATGCAGACACTCCTTCGATTTCATGTTCTCGAGCTGTGTCAGTATAGAGCTCTAGAGCTCGAGGACATGAAGTCGAAGTCGCACCTGCATATGCAAGGCCTCGTGCAACAATTACAGTATGCTACAGAACTCTTCATTGACCTCAGCCATCGGCCTCGTTCAATATCGTTCTGTAACCTACGATTATATGGGAAATGTCATGCAATGGACATACATGTACAAGGCATCCATCAATCATGTAGACACAGGAATTCCATGATAGCAGGCTCTGCCCTGTACAATGCATTGAGTAAAAATTTTAAAAAAAATATAGCATTATTTGTAGACTAGCTTACACACGTGAAGCTGTCTCGTACAGCTTAAAAAAGTTGAATCTGCTTCCCGATTATGAGAAGCGTGCTCTGATTGGTCTATGGAGATCACAAAGATTGAGCAACTTGCAGCATTGAGCTCCGTGGCATCCGCAGACGCACTTCGTCCCACAGGGACTCATCAGTGCGGCAAGGAAATGTTCAAGCTAGCTCATAGCATCTAAAATGACTGAGCAATCCGAGGCATTGTTCAAGTCTGTGGACACTTGAACTAGAGCTTTTCGCTGCTATAATTCAGTGCAAGAAATTTTGAGCTTTAAACTAATGATCTTTGTGCATAATTGCGCTTGCATGTTTCTCATCAAGCATTCTTCTCGCATATAATTAAGCACAATATTTGCTTCACATCAATTTTCAGGTTGTTAGCACCACCACCGACAATGGCGCGAATTACGTTAGTGCATTCAATCGCTACAACGCCGAGGATCACCATGAACAAGTAGTGCGAGATCCAGAAGAGGTGGATATTAGCATCATTCAGGTAGCAGATGCACTGGAACATTTGAACAAGGACGAAGAATTGGTTCAGCTACCTAGGCATCGTCGATGTGTCGCGCACACATTGAACATCCTAGCATCAAGAGATGTAGAGAAAGTACCCGGATGGAGTATTCATCCAAGACCTGCCTTCATCAAGCCTGCAGACAAGGCCCAAGGGTTATGGAATGCTCAAAACAGGAAAACTGTTACAGCCAACGAAATACAAGTTGCTCTGGGCAAGAAGCTTGTCACTCCTAGCGTCACAAGATGGAATTCTTCCCACGACGCCTACAAATGCCTGCTCACCGAGGTGCTTGACTTGGAGAAAAGAAAGAAGCTGAATCAGATTTGTCAGCGACAGCGACCCCATCCCCTACCACACATCACAGACTACGACGTGCAGATCTGGTCAGAATATGTGAAGGTCACTGCTCCACTTGCTATCTGCCTTGATATTCTCTAAGGTGAGGTGAAGGCATACGTGGGGTGCCTGCTGCCCCAACTACAGCTACTAAGAGACTCTTTGGAAGCCTTGTCGAGCGATGACAGCATTGTTTATGCCAAGAATCTGCTAGCCTTTCTCCTGCATCAGTCTGGAAGAAAAGGGTTTGACGGCAGGTATGTCATGATATTCAAAGTTTCATCCTTTCAACCCGTTTTCCCATTACTCGATGACAACAGATTCAAATGCATAAAACAGTAAACAGTTGCCACCATTCAATCTATGTCTCTAAGTAGTATCACTGCCTCTGCAGGTGCAGATTGAAACACAAAATTCATTGAACTGAGGCCGCACCAGTGGGTCATCTTGGGCAGTAAATTGAGATGCTTCCCAGAGCTATTAGGCTTAGTGTGTTGCTCTTTTCTGTCTTCCACAGCTGTACAAATCAGTCAAAGTGCTGTTGTGTTCATTTTGCTATAGCCTAGTTGTGATAAACATGGCTAAATAATGCTGTTCATAGAGTTTTGGCGTGGATCAGAATCAGGAGTAGCATGCATGCTCACTCACGAATGATGGTGCTTGCAGTAGCCACGGTTATTCCCCGATTGCTGCAACATACAGCAAATGACTGAAGCTGTCCTATCAATCATCAATTGCTTTTTTTCAGGTTCAACGACATTTTCTCCGACATGTATTAAAAGCTACGCATACGGCAATGCATCCTCATCACAAGATCGTGACAGTCAAAGCCATAGGTCGGAGGCAATCAAGCGAAGACAACGGAGAAGCATTGTGGAGCAGTGTCAGAGACACCCTCATCCAGGAGCTAGCGGCCTACACTCAACCTGCAGATGGGAGTCACGTGTCCTCTGATCTACAAGAGGATCTTGAATCTGCACCCACCAGCACTGACTATCTGCTATCGGCGGAAAATGAGGGGGAACCAGAAAGTCAAGAAGTGGTGATGGCCATGGAGTTTGACTGTTGGTCGAAGAAGGCTGTGAGAGGGAATCCACAACTTTCGGCAGACCACTTCCCACATAAGTTTCGGGACTCTTGGAAGAGACTATTTTTAAAATATAACACATCCCTTCCGAGCTCAGCCTCTATTGAGCGCATTTTCAGCTTTGGCTCGGATCTTTTGAGGCCAAAAAGGGCGGTACTCACTGCCGCAAACTTTGAGGCCTTAGTGTTTATTAAGGGCAACCTCCATTTGTTAAGCGATGTGGTCTTTGATGAGTCTTGTGTCGACTTGGATTTGGAGAAGGACTAAGAATCACTCGGTTCATGTATTGGGTGCATGCATGCACATGAAATTGTTACTGTAAATCTGGATATATTCAAAAGAATTTGGATGCTTTGTATTTGTCTCATTGTGGCAGCGTACATGTACACTGAATGTTAGCTAGCATGTAAGGCAATTAGACAGGAAATTTTGTCCTCTAGGCAAATGCAACATTTGATAATTTTTAGCAATATTTTTATGTCATCTCTAGTTCAAGGTTGTGTATTGATGGCATAAATTTCCATTAGGAGTGCAAAGATTTGAATTGAAATCCATTTAATCTCATAATCGAATTCGGATAATCGCGAATCGGAACTTCATTTTCAAAATTTGAATCGGATAATCGGATTCGGAACTCCGATCTGGCTAATCGGATAATCGCTATTCGGAACTTCATTTTCCCGAATCGCGCCCACCTCTGCTTCTCAGCACACATGGGAATCGATTGTCCAATACAATGACAGTGCCCAATCCGACAATCATCTGTGTACTTCATCAATTTTCCAGCAAATGCCAAAACAGAAAATGCTGTCCAATGCCATAGATCAATCTCAATTTAACGAACTATTTCGAAACGTTCCTCCAGCTCACCAAGCTCGTCTTTTGGGAACCTCTTCCAAAGATGCATCTTGCTGGCCAAGAGTTTTTCCCTCTCAAAGCCTTGGTCTCAAATTAGAACCTAACGAGGTACATGTGCATGCTTTTGAAATGGTGTCTCGGTCTTCCGATTTCTTGTTTGGGTTCTTTGTGTTCTGCTTGTCCACAAGAAAGACGTCAAGTCCTTGATTATACCGAATATCACGCGCTCAATTGTCGGTGTGGACCGAACATTCTTCGTCGGAACAATGCTCTGAGAGATTGTCTTTTTCAGATACTGTCAACGTGCTCACTTTGCAACCAAACTAGAGAAAAGTGGAGACATAGGCCATGATCTCAAACGTCCAGCAGACATTCTTTTACCATCTTGGCACCTCGGTCAGACCGCGGCGCTTGACGTCACGGTGACTCGTCCGCTAAACTCAAACTCTTTGTTGTCAATGAGTGTTACCGCGGCGTCTGCGCCAGCTTTGGCAAAGGAAAGAAAAAGAAGTATGAATTCCGAAAAGTGCACAGAAATGGGCTGGCATTGTGAGCTGTTGGCAGTTTCTGCTTACGGCACATGGAGCAAGACTGCTCATCCAGTCTTCAGTCGGATAGGCTCAAGGCTTTCCGTAACTGACCATTCGACGGGCGATCATGATGATTTTCCACAAAAAAGCGTAACAAAAACTCCCCAAAGTTTCCGGTCGTCGATGTAATAAAGTCAAATTAATAAGCGACAGATATTCGGCGTCCAGCGCCTTCGGTGGTCGATCTTGCAATAAAAAGCGTTACGAGGCAAGCAAAGCCGTGTGAAGATATATGAAGATCATATATATCTTCATATATCTTCACACGGCTTTGCTTGCCTCGCGGCTGGACGCCGAAGATCTGTCGGTTACCAATTTAACTTTATTACATCGATGACAAACTTTGGGGAGCTTTTGTTACGCTTTATTTGTGGAAAATCAAGGCTTTCCCTTCAGACTGTTTCTCCTTGTGACGGGATAGACAAGGGCATCACTGGAAGATTGAGCCTTTGTCTACAACGCACCAATGCCCGCGCCATGCTCCTTCGTTTAGGGACATTTGTTGGAGCTCAAGAACTTCAAGACTCAGGTCTGCCGTTATAGTTTATTTTCCATTTTTATTTGCATCTGTGTTTGTCATTAGTTTTCTATACACAGCTTAGGGTATTTCGTACTTGTATAATTTCAGGTAATAATGTTATTCTAGCATACCCCAAAAACTGGCAGAATGCAATTTAGACACAAGAAACCTCAATTAGAAACTGAAACTGATTTGGATTCCAATTAAGAACTGAGATATTTGAACTGCCAAGTCACATGGAAGAAAAATTGAAAGAAAAACTGACAGAAACAAGCGGATAATTGAACACGGCATTTGCATCAATTCATTTTTAAATGACAAAATTATGCATTTTCCGAAAAAATGATGATAGTTTTGTCTCGTAGTTAAATTGGGACTTATACTTCAAAATATACGAATAGGAAAATTAGAGAAATTCATAAACAGCTATGAAATATGATACAAAGTACAATGCAAATTAAACCCATTAGGCCCTATCTTTTCATTCATCGAATTCATGTTGTGCTGTTTTTAAAGTAGACATTCTACTGAAATTCCTGTGATGTGCTACAAGTTGAGCGGTCAATCCACCACTTCATCCAAATTGCAAATCGCTCATCCAATAATAAAATTACCTCAGATGTAGGGGCCAGTTACCTTTAATAGTAAATATTACAGATTGAGGTTACTATAATGAGGCCTACTCCCAGCAAATACAATCGGTTAAGGGCAGGTGTAGGTAGGTCCACATACTCGCACTTCGCAAGTCACTGATCCCAGGGAATCCTATGGAAAAAACCATCAATAAAATGCTCATACATTGTGAAATGATCGCAATCAAGCGATTTAATCGGAAGAAATTGAAAATTTAGCTATGGTGATGGGCATTTCGCGTGGTCGTCAAGAAGCGAAGAATGGAATTATAAGATTGCCTTAACATTAACACAATTCAATTTTTGAAAATGTTCATGATAAGGTCTCTCAACTCAATAATAGAAATAAAGATAAAAATTTTACAAGCTAAAGTAGGAAACGCTGCAAACAGTAGAGGAGGCTGATATTTCTGTTAATATATAAGGCGATAAAGCAGCGATATAGTAATTGAGTATCAATGCGAGGTTATGAGGACAAAAAATAGGCAATGCTGTCGCTACCATTTACACAATAAAAATAAACACAGGTTTGTTATACAGAGAGTAATTCTATCAACGCATGCAATAGATGTCTTTACTTGTGAAAGCATGTAGTGCCATAGCCACAGAGATAGATTCATTTGTGTGTATGGATTAGTCTAGAGCGGGCATAATTCTATCCCAGTCACTGCATGCAATGATAGCAAGCGATAGAGTTTGACACAGATGTTCGTCTCTCTTTGACCTATGTGATTGGCCAAGGGCGCGTATTGTAGAATTGGCTCGTATCAGTAAACCCACGAAGCTTAGTAGTCAGATTGCAAAGGACGTATATTTTACTCAATTTTTCTTAGTGAAAGATTCGTCAAATGGAAATAATATTCACACCGTTCGACTCAATATCTAAATTTGCTGACTGCGTACGTATAATGTGGTTTCAATGGTCTATTCTGTCAGAATTCAGGCATGAATTTGCATTACGTTCAATTGAAAATTGATCTTCTTGCCCATCGGGGCTGGTTATGGTTTCACCATCAGTATCGTGGAATGTCATCACTATACTCAAACACGCAGACAAGGCAATTTACCTCTGTGGTTATAACATAACACTTCGAGAATTTTCAAACATGGTATTCAATTCGTCCGAAATTGCAGTGTATACTATTATGATCATGTAGTGCAAAGGTCATGACGTCAACTCACATTTCAATTACTTCAGGAGGATTGAATAATTCCCATTTCTTTAACAAAAGCATTAATGGACGTCTTTAGAACATAACAGCTGATTGTATTCATCACAACTCAATGGCCAGCGGAAATTAATTTTAAAACATTACGCAATTGCTCAGCATTGTGTAGAATTAATCGAATAATCAATCATAGACAGATAAATCAGACGTCAACTTGACTGTAATTATGTTCTCTTACCATTCCAGTACAGCTACAAGACAAGAAGAAATATTTGGGAGGAAATGTGAAACTGAAATAATAGAAAAATTCTAAAATCAAACGGAGTTGCATAGGTATATGCCACGAAATTGGATCTTTCATGCAATCACGAGCTCTATGCATCGATGCAGATCTACATGTATGTAATGCTAATGTTGCCTTCAATAAACGTACGCGCTCACAGTCAGCAAAGGAAAAATTGAGATAACTGAATTCATGATGTCATCTATGAAACTTTGACATTTTTAAAGTAAGTGAAGTAATTCGACAGCAAACTACTGTGTATCGCGGTGAAGCAAGCGGCAAATTTTCAAAAATTTCAATTATTTGAGAAATGAATTCAAAACATAATCATCAGCAAATTCAAGTGTTTATGTCACATTGCACAGAAAAGTAGTTGGCATGAGCAAATTGGTTTTATTTTGTCACCGCAAACTTGTTTACAGTTAGCTTAAGTTCTAAAACGTTTAGCAAGGGAAGAGATCTTTGACTTGTCATCATCTAGTCTGCATACAAATCAGTATTACACGCACAATGTCGTCAGTTTTGAGACATGATCCTCGTGCATATGCATATTAAAAATTACATATACACTGTATGTGGCGTCTAATATCATCAAAAACTATTTTGCATCAATCTGTAAATTTTGTAAATAATTAGACATAGAAATAAATGTGACTATTTCAGTAACTAGATTCAATTCAAATTGCAATATTATTCAAAAATGTGTCTTTTCATTGCTCCACTCATCAAAATGAATGCCAATGAGACTTCCTTTAAAACTTGATATACAAAAAAAATGAAATTTTTATGAAAGTAGTAGGATTTGTATGTAACTCTTGTGATTTTTTATTGAATTCCATTAATGACTGCACAAAATCCAATGCCACACATTTTGAGTAGTCAACGAACTTCGCGAAGGCCAGAAGAACATATAGGCCTACACGTACATTACAGTATCGCACAATGTTACGTAATAGATAATGCATAGATTTGAGGTTATTATGACAAATAATGACCGAAGAAATCCATGCATTATCTGTTATAATGCATGACGTTTTTCATAGAAGTCTGCACCAGGTCCATCAATAATTTCCAATCATCAATAAGGAGTCCATCAATAATTTCCAATCAGGAAAATAATTACCTGCTTCGTGGAACTTATAAACCTGTGGACATAGAAAGCCCTGCAAAATCATGGACAGCTAGAAATCTATGGACTGATCGCAGATATCCAGGCAATACCACTGGAGGTCTATTATACCAAAAATCAAGTAATCAAAAACAATTCTACTTTATCAAACTTAATTATCAAAGATAGATATACAAAGAAAGTAAAAAAGATACCACACAGCTTTCTTATTTTGCAGTGAATTTCCTCTTTTATGCTAGATTCCGAAGATACCATGGAGAGGTTCTTTGCTGCACAGTTAAAAAACAGACGGAAAGCCTCACGAGAGTGTCATAGCCCCTACAACATAAAGTGTTCCCTGATGTTGCTTCATTCATCGATTCGTCAGTAATACACTCGCTTTAGAAATTCCACAAAAATACCTCTCGATGCCAATCGAGGGACAAAATCTCAGAGAACAGCATTTGGCTATTTTTCATTTAAGCAAAAAATAAACCAATATTTCAAAAAGATGCAATACAAAAATGACTCGAATGACGCAATCCTTCCCTGTTGAATGCATCCTGATGATGTGTGACAGTTTTATCTACAGCATCAAATTGTGGAAATGAGGCTTCAGAATCAGAAACAAGAAGGCGATTGTATTCTGCACATTGTTCGCCGACACTTCTTGCAACATAACCCGGAATGTAGTACCGAATACGCTTGCTGCTTGAATCAATAGGCCGATATCTTCAGTTAATTTAGATGTCATCATATTCGACGTTTGATTTGTGTCTTCGTCACATGGAGGTGATTTAGCATCGAGACATTCATGCATCTCGTCAAAATTAATTTCGAGTACTTCTTTAAAGAAACATCTTTAATTCGTTTCTTATTCTACAATTTTTGATCGAGTGACTGCTCTACGACAAAATTCAATACTACGATCTTTGTCAGAATCAGGATCAGATCAACACAAATATTATTTCATTGTCGTCCAACCCAGCCAACGGCGGAATAACGGACGCAAAACGTATATGATGATGATGTCGATACATTTATGTGTCAATATTTTTCAATATATTTCATTAAACGATTGGGGATTGCTGCTATTCCAAATAAATGACTTGAGGAATGTCTTCTCATTGACAACCTGAGAAAAGAGCGGTGCCTTGCCCGATGAAGAAATGTGAAAATTCGCTCTTCTTTGCAATGGCTTCCATTCAGGCAACGTGCATCTCATCGGTGACAGTGATGGAACCAAGAAGTTTTGATATCCTTTCTACGGCGATCGCGTAGGTCATAACACCGTCTGGTGTAGTGGATAAAAACACACTAGGGATTTCAGTAGATGACTTTGAGAGCTTCAACATCAAGTCAGATGTTAGTGAAGTACCGTCATCCTTCAGGAATGATTTAACCAATTCTTCGTAAGCCTGCATCACTGCTCAGCTGTAGGTGGATTATCTCTACGATGCGTTATATAGGAAGCAATGTTTTTTAGGAGAGTTGAGAAACTGCTTTGGGGTTGAGTCTTTCTCATAATTTCGCGACGTATTAGAGTAATTTCTACGTTTTATAAAGTCACCATCAGCGAAATGATTGGAGCACAGCTAACTGTGAGGAAAATCGTTCCGATTTTTTGTGACGCAACCAATTCTTTAAAATGCATGGATCTTTCGGAAATCAATGGAAAGCAATTGCATTGTCAGTCGAATTCGATGAGGCAGAACCGCCATCACAGCCCACTGCTACGCACTTGTTAACAATTTCTGCGATGTTCTACTGATTGTGTTTGTTATCAAAGCAATGTTTCTGAAATGGAAAATTTCACAGCAGAATTTGTCTATGGATTTCCATGGCTTGATCATCATAGCTTTTGACATTGCATTATATCCATAGAAATTAACAATACCATAGAATGTCTACTTATGTGATTACGGATTATACATAGACTTCTAAATTTCGAAGTCTATAGACTTTAAATTTAGAAGTCTATGGATTATACATGGACTCCTAGATATATACAACACGTGTTATATATCTATGAGTCCATGGATTATCGCAGTCTTTGCTTTGACATTTTACAACTTAAAAGATGTCTATGTGGAAGATGAAATCATGGTGGCTAAATAATTCATAGGAAGCTATGTAAAATTATTATTGTCAGATCATAGACCTCCAGTACTGGTATTGGAAATTTGATAAATTGCCTTAGCGATCAGTCCAGGTGATAGTATTCTAGTAATATAAGCATAATTATTATTTCAAGATTAGAGCATGGATAAAATTGGCAATATCTATGAAAGTCCAGGTATGTAGTTCATCTTTTAATTCGTTTGTTAGTCATTACTTTTTTGTTGTGATTTAACGCTTGCGCCGACCAGCACCCATTTAGCATCATTTGATCAGTCTTCATTACAAAAATTCAGAGTACCATCTTATGTTTGAGGTGGCCAGATCAGAGTTCTATTAGCAGATGCGAGAAGTAGGCCTAATTGCAGCTATGTCATACGTGCATTGATATCCTCGTAAATAAAATATGAACATGAATTATTCGAAAGTTCTCTAAAAAAGAAAAGAAAAGGTGGCGATCTCCAGCACCCTTGATCCTATCTAACATACCCTGAAAAGAAGTGAAGGTGCCTAGCACTACCGATCGCCTGTATTTCAAACACTGTATGAGCAATATTTTTACCGCAGCATATTTAAACTTTTGTCATAATAAAGATATCATACCACTTCGCAGTAGATCTAGCATTTTATTAACATTTGAACAGAATTTTGAGCATGTATCTATTTTATCAAAGAACTAGCTAGGTCTGTCACTTTTTGCATCTTCCAAAATCTCTGTAACACTGAGACTGGAGATTCGAACTCCTGATACATGAAGACCGACGCGACAGTGCTAGATCAGTGATATATTAAATCAAGTAATAAGTTGTACAATTGTAATTGCTGGAAATATTAAATCAAGTAATAAGTTGTACAATTGTAATTGCTGGAACAGTGCGTCAAGGAATATTAGGATCATGGCATCTTCAAAACATGTTGGCTTGGAAACGATTTTATCATCGATTATTGAACATATGCCATTCAGTATGAGTGAGCAATGAAGAAGCATGCGATTGTTCTCTACAATCTGATTCTGGTAGTGTTTAAGAAATTGAGAACAATTTCCTCAGAACTTGAATCATCATATATAATAAGAAAAGAGACATCATTGTTTTGTTGTTTTACTACTATTATTTGATTATATTCAAAATGAAAGACTTTGACTGAATTGCATCTTTACAATCATAGATCAACTTCCTTGAGAACAAACTTGAAAGTAATGAATAGCATATGCTGTCTAATGTTCAGGCACTATCACCTGTAGTTAAATGAATAAAGTAAAACCACACCAGTAGGGAAGAATGTTTTCAAGCAAAGCATTGTTCCTTAATACGTGGTGCGCCCAAAAAGTTTCCGGCCTTAGCATTTTAGAAAGCGAAAAGATTTAATCCAATGACGTTTTTATTTAGTACATTATAGCTATTTCTCAAACCAATTGCCGCTCGCGGCCAAACACTTTTCCCAGCGAACTGGGAGTGCCTTGAAAGCATCAAGGAAAAAAGCGGGAGGTAATAGGCCAAAACAGTTTCTTACAGTCTCTTCCAAAGCTGCGGCACTTTCAAAATGAGTCCCGCGGAGATGGCGTTTCAACTCGTTGAAAAGGCAATAGTCTGATGGAGCCAAATCCGGGCTATAAGGTGGATGCTTCACAAGTTCGAAGCCCGCGCTGCCGATCTTCTCCAAGGCAGCTCGACAAGTGTGCACTGGAGCGTTGTCCTGAAGGAACCAATGAGGCAGACCTCTTGGCTTGCGAACCTTGCTGCGGACCTGCTGAATCAGCTCGCCGTAATATTCACCGGTCATTGTCTCCTGTCTTTGTAGGAAATCCAGGAAGATGATTCCTCCTGCATTCCAGAAGGCAGTCAGCATCATTTCTCTTCGGATCGCTCCAGATCGTTGCTTCCAGACTTTGCCTTCATCAGGCCTGCGCCATTCCAGAGATTCTCGCCTGGATTCAGGTGCGTACAGGCTCAGTGGCGTTTCATCAACAGTGATGATGTTCCTCAAGAAATTATCGCCATGGCGGCGATAAATTTCAAGATTCACTAGGCAGGCTTCACGGCGTCGGGTGCACATCTCGGTGGTCAAGAAGCGCGGAACAAAGTGAGACGAAACCTTGTTGAAGCGCATTTCGTGCAGCATCTCGCCAACAGATCCTTTCGACAGTTTCAGAGACTCAGCAAGCTGTCTTGTTGTCACCTTACTGTCTTCAAGGACCAGTCTCTCCAATTTGGCGCGGTTTTCTTCGTTGTCAGAAGTCTTTGGGCGGCCTTCTCTTTCTTCGTCAGCCACAAGTTGACGTCCTCTCTTGAACTCGGCAATCCAAAACTTGATCGTCGATTCTGACGGACACTTGTCTGCGTAAGCAAGAAGCAGGTTCGCTTTAATGTCTGCATTTGACTGACCAAGCAGAAGACAAAAACGAATCGAGCTTCGATACTCCACTTTATCCAAGTGATCAAGTCGCAATGAAGTCATCCTTTCAGTGCGTTTTCACGAGTGACTAAGTGCGTTCGCTGGTTGAAATCAGATGTCTATGAACAGATGTCAGATCAGATATCTATGATCCTGACCGTTTCTAGCTCTCAAAGAACCAATGTATTGATTTCAGATGTTTACTTTAGCAATTGAAAGGAATTTCTGTCATTGGCCTGAAACTTTTTGGGCGCACCACGTAGTGTGGTTTTACTCTGTTCATTTAACTGCGGTGATGGCATCTTAACATTACATCATGATAACCACGGAATATTTCACTTTTATTCGCTTTCTCATTTCGACGCTGTCATACGTCGTGTCTTACTTTCGCCGCTTGGAGAAATTCTCAGCGCAAGCCCATCTCCAGAAAGAGTGTGTGTAGTTTTTGAGGCGTTGTCTCGAGGAGAAAGTCGTTCCTAGTTCGATGAAGTGAGTTTTTCGCAGCTATTCTCTGGAACTACTCATGGAACCCTTCCCCGTGTCTGGTAAGTCAGCTTTAGCTAATGCCATTCTTGAAGCGAAATCCTTGGCTGAACATTACTTTATCAGCTACGCAAAGCCCGCTGCGATTTGAGAAGAATTGTACACTCTCCCAACCTCCGACACGACATCGAGGATACTATCCATTTCCTCACACGGAAAAAAACTACTGCCCACTGCTCTCGCTTGAATGGAGTTTTGCACCGTAATTGTAGTGATAGGCCCTGATCGAGGCTCAGTCCCCGCAACAGCATCGTTAACCCTTCTTCGTACTCACTAACTCCTTGTGAACGTGAAATTCTTTGTTTTGGTCTTATTTTTGCTCTTTCTGCCAACCGTGGACATTTTCCATTATATGTTCGTAATTTTAATTTTTTAATTAATAATTCTGTTGGTAATGGGCATCTTTCGTAAGTCATTGGCTCTATTTTAAATGATTTAAACTCTATGTCTGATTTCCCCGAGCGCTATCATGATGCTCTCTTTGTGTTTAAAAGAAGTGCTTTCATTAAGATTTTTCAAGCTGTCAAAGGTGGCAGAATTGCTATCCTTACTTCAGCTGCCTATTCTGAAAAGGGTTAAAATCAGTCACGATATTTCGATTGAGCGTAAAGCCGAGGTCTGATTCTCAATAATGAAAATAACCCCGATCCTCCTACGCGAATATGCTGTAATTCGACCAAGAATTAGGGATTGGTCGTCAGTGCTTGATTATCACTGAGTGAATCTACTTCAGATAGGCAGAATAGACCACTATGAGCCATATTTTAACTGATGAATGCAAATTAAGGCCGAAATATCCATTAGGAAAAATAACCCACAACACGCGGAATTTGAAATCTTTGATAGATGTTAAAATCGATGTAACAGACAGATGGAGCTTGTAACAGCCAGCTAATAGGCAGGAAATTGAATAGAGCACATCAATTTATCTATATACATGTATGTAGCCAACGCACTATACAGAAGCGTAGATTTGATAACCCCATTTTATGGGGTGAAGATGACTTAATTTATGGGGTCGAAATGACTTGACACCCTGAAAAGCTCTCACCTATTTTTCATCACACTAAATGCAAACCTTTCGATGCTAATCCCTTAGCTTCCATGAAGGCAAACTTTGAAATCGTTGTCTGATAAATATCCGCAGTTTAGATCGTTTATGCTCTCTTTCAAATCTGTTTTATCCTCTTTACCACATGCATATGGTCTTGGCTACATGTCTATGGTCTTATGCAACCTATATGTTGGAAATGTTTCATCATAAATGTCTGAGCAACCTTGCGCATATCATTCCGCCCCACACTGTTCTTTTCTTACCAGTTACCTTCTTCACTTTTATCTTTCAGTGTGCGTGTAGCAGTTTGCTCATTTTCATTCATTTCATGATTTTTGTCGTCTGAAGGATAGTCGAAAGCTCGAAAACATTCTTCCCTATTACTGAAGTTTTTGCTTTATTCAGCATATGCCGTGTTTTAAGTCCAGTCTGTACAGTTCTATTGACCAAACCGCGTAAGATATGCATAATCATAGGCGTCGTTTTTGACACTTGATCATGTTTACCTCCTAACTTCGCACTCACTCTTGTTGAACGATATCTGATGAAGAAACGTGAAACTGCCCTACGACTCAACACTCTCCATCCTCAACGCTGTATTCAAGGCGGAGATTATTCATGTGTTTTACGCCTGTTTAATTTCTGGTCGTATTCATTGAAATTGTCAGAACATGAACTGTAAATAATAATGAGTCAAAATATTATTGAGGCAAGAAAAATCAGATTCATTGAAGGCAATAATGCAACTCAAACATACTCTTGGAATTTGTAACTCACTTCTGCCTGAAAATTCATGGCACGCAAGATCTATTAGGAGGATATTGTTAAAGAACGCTTATTACTTTGTAGACAACTCTATTAACAGTATCAATTCAGCCCCATGCAGGCACTACCTGCAAACAACAGAAACACACAAATTACAAACTACAGCATACTCACGACATAGATCAGAGCTAGCACATAGAAGAACAAACACATACGGAAACATGCACAAGACAATAACACTAACTCTACTTTCTTTCTTTTTCTTCTTTCACCCTTCTTATTCAGGAGCAGTAGTCACGCAACGAGGATGGAGATAAAGATTTTATTAAAAAACACAAATTCTACCATGCCATTTACTAATACACGAAAGGCAAGTAACAGATAAACAGAACGACGAGAAGACTAGTCACTGTACAATGCATGCAGATAAACCTGGTCGCATGAAATGTCGGGGTGATCATGCATGGCTGAGAGGGAAATCATATTTTCCCAATTGAAGAAGAGAAAGAATTTGCGCACCTGGTGCGCCACGTTTAGTAAGAGCATTAGCGATCATGTGAGATCCAGGAACCCACGAAATGGATGCAATGGAATTCCGTTCAATGAGTTGTTTTACATATCCGACGTCAATCCGCAATCGTTTATCGTCAACTGAATGTGTCGAGTAAACGGCATCGACTGTCGATTTGTTGTCTACCACCACGTGAATGGGAATCGGGTAAGCTGCTCCTATCAGTTCAGTAAAGATGTGTCGAAGGTAAATTGCGTGATCCACAGCTTCCACCATAGCCAACATTTCTGCAGCCAAGGTTGATCGAACCACCCGACGAATCTTTGAAGAACACCAGGTAAGTGACGCACACTTCCCATCGTTATCCATAACGAAAATGATGTATCCTGCGGCACTGGATACCCCATCGGATAAATTCCCCAATGAAGCATCAGAAAACACAATAATCTTCCAAGTTGATACATCCTTGAGTTCTGGTATTGTGACATAGGACCGAGAAGACTTCAATTTATTGACAAGTTTTTGCCCTTTTATCAAGTCAGAAACAGTGGCAAGCTGAAAGCGGGATGAAAGATCGACTACTTCAAAAGACAGGTCGGGACGAGATCCTTGCGCAGCCCAATTACATTGGCCAACCATACTGAGAAAGTGTTCTTTCTTCACTGGTGAGTTTTTCCTGTTGCTGCCTGACTCGCTCAGCTTCTAGCGTTACACACTGAACGTTTTTAACGAAATGATCTTGAGAGCATTCAATGGAATTTTTGTTCCTTTGTATTCGAAATCCGACGTATGTCATGTCATCACATTCTACTTTTCCTGTTACGAAACGTTGTCTCAGTTGAGTCATCACAGTTTGCTCAAAGACTTCAACACCAGTGTAGAGGAAATCGTCGATGTGTCTAATAAGGACTGCTACCAACCTCCCGTCTAGCTTCATGTAGAATAAAGAGGGGTCCACCGTTGACTTCGACATGCCGCAAGTCATGAGGAATTCCGAAACTGCATTGTAGAATCTCCTTGCTGCATCCACTAACCCATACAATGTCTTCCGAAGTTTCCAAACAGTGCCTTTTTCCACGCCGGCTTCTAATGGTGGCATTACGTAGACATCTCGCGAGATATTGTCTCCTTGCAGAAAAGCTGAACGAATGTCTGTGGCTTTAATTCGCCATCCATTACTGGCAGCCAAAGAGATGAGAATCCGTAAAGAGCTCTTCGCGGCATTGGGAGAGTTCTTTGCCACGTCAATTTCTTCCTCGAAGCCACGAGCTACCAGACGCGCTTTTACACCTCCTGGTTTTTCGACAAGAACCCAAGTCGTACTGATGCATGGCTGATTGTCAAAAGTCGTCTCTTCGTAAACTTCAAACTCCTGCATTCGGCTCAACTCCTCGAGTTTTGCTGCTACACACGCTGCCTCGCCATATCGTTGGTTGGGTATCGTGACAACGTTGACATTCTCTTCACATCTTTCAAGCCGCCTCCAATCATAGACTGCTGAGAGATTGACACTCTTCCTTTGTCCGTCCGTCGTGCAGATGTTGTACCAATGCTTCGTGGCCGTGGAGGCTTTGCCAGCACGTCCAGTTATTTCTCCCTTCTGCCACTCATCCTCTTCATCTGCTTTATATTCTATGACATCGTTTTTCCTCAAGATTGCTTTAGCATCATGACGAGGAGCATCTACATGTCCATCATCAGAATCTTGCGGAGCATTGATTCCATTAGCGACTGAAGTGTCTTCCAGAGAGGCAGATTCCTTCCGTGCCAATGTTTCTTCGATAGCAGTACAGTCAGCAGGATCTGGGACAGCACCCGTTTCGAGAAGTTCTCTCACACGACCATCATCAGAGGAAACAACAGCTTCTGGTGCTTGAACACTTGTCTGAGGTGAAGCATCAGTTCCTTCTCTGTCTAATAACCCACGAGATACACGATTGGAAGAAACACGAAAGTATACGCTACCATGACGAACGAAAACCACAGTTCCATCTTGAAATATCACTTTGGCAGGCCCTTGCCACTTGTTGCGATTTTCTCTCTTGTAATACACCATATCCCCGTGATGGAAACGTTCTTCCATGGTTCAGATGCGATGCCGGAGGGCTCTTCGAATGCGTTCGTCGGATTCGCATTGGGTGTACGCCCTGCGAGCGGAATGAAGAGCATTCAGATGATCGCGCAAAATCTCGGAAGTCGTCGTTCCTTGCAGCGCAGGCAATTTATCTGTGTAAATATTCGGGAGGTTGGGGTTCTTTCCAAGCACTAGCTGGTAGCTGCTATATCCGTTGACCATTTTCAAAGACTTTTTCACAACATTTGCCCAGGCGAGGAGTACTTCAGGGCTGGAGGAAGGGTCTTCATCCATCAGGATTTCCAGCATTCTATCAGTCACCGCATGGTTCCTCTCACATAGCCCGTTGCTCCACGGGCTTTCAGCTCCTGTGGTATGAATGCCCACATTCAGTAGACCAGCCATTTCCCGAATCTCATCATTATTGAATTCTCCTCCATTGTCGACGAGCATTCCCTCCATCACTCCCCAACCGCCGCCAATCCAATGAAGAATGATCGCGTTGACAATATCTCTTGATTGTTTTGAGGGAACATAGATTGCTACACTAAGACGTGTGAACATGTCGATCATGTGAAGTACATAGCTCTTGTTTTTCCATATCTTCAAATCCATCGCGACGATTTCATTAAAGCGGTAGAGAAACAATCGGCCGTGCTAGAGTTTTCGCATAGAGTTTGCATGTTTCGCACTTCTTGTAAATGTCATCCAAGTTCTTGATGACAGCTTCTGTGCAAGCACCCGCATCTTCAAGAAGAGATCGGAGACGTCCTTGGGTTGGGTGTCCAAACTGTCGATGGAGTTTAGCTAAGGCTTCCATGCGCTTGGAGTCCTCCATTTCTTGTATTCGAGTGTAGCAAGCTAATTCTACCTGATCACACTGCAAAAGAGGAATGCAATAGTGACCACAGCTTGTAAAATTCAATGACACAGTTGATCCAAGTAGCTCAGCACTGTCATTTTCCATATCAACCTTTACCTTGGCTGCTTTCAGAGCCTTCAAACTCAACAAAAGAGGAATATTTGACTCCACCACGTCAGTACTGATGGTCACGCTTTTCCCGGCTATCGTGCATGGCAATATGCATAAACATATGGATTTCCGCCGTTCACCTCCACCAAACTTGAAAGTTCTTTCCCCTTCACCGAAAGTCAAAGATCTCCTTTCGTCCTCTGGCATTGAGTCAAGGTAAATTTCGAACCACCTTTTCCCACAAACTGTTGATGTACACGCTGTGTCCAAAACTGCACAGTTAACAGTTTCTTCTCCAAGCCGATTTCTCGCTTTGGCGTCATAACCTGTATACAAGGCGACCTGCTCCGCTGATTCTTCCTTGACAACATTGACTTTTGCGGAATTTTCATACGAATGAGGGCAATTGGCGATCAGATGACGGAAAGATCCACAACATTTACATAGCAGCCGAACTCCTTCGCTGTTCATAGGATTAATCTGACGATTAGAACTTGAGGATTGTGAATTCGCTGAGGGATTTGAATTATAACTTCGATTTCCACCCCGTCTTCCTTGCCAACCACGACTACGCCAAGGGCGATAGTCACGTCCACCTCTGAACTGTTGCGCAGTAAAATTGCACTGGTCATTGTTTGGTTCTGAGCTAGATGCTTCGTACATTGGCTCCAATTTAAATGGTTCAGATGTGGAGGCTCCTGCTGCGCCAAAATCTCCTTTGAATTTCCTCAAAGATCGCTTGGCTTGGTCAAACAAAGTCGATTTTTTTTCAAAATCAACTCCCGAGAGTACGAGTAACTTTTCAGACTTTTCAAGATGAGCATTGCTCAGAAGTTCGAAGCACAAAATTTCTTGTGGTAGTACTATTTTCTTCTTCAGAATTCGGTTGTATTTTTGTTCGAAGTCCACTATGTAGTCGCTTACTTTCTGCCCGCCAATACGCTTGCAATGTTTGAAGTCTTCATACTTATCGAGGCAATCTTCAATGTCATCTATTCCCAGTTTTAGCTCCATGAAGTCCAACAAGGCTGATAGGCCAGTAGCTTTACTCAAATCATCATTGTCCATTTCTTCCATCACTTGCTGTCGAATTGGTTCATTCTCGGGAATGGAAAGAGCCACAGCAACGCCACGCTTCTCTTCCGCTAAATCAGTAATTGTGCTCCATAATTCCACTTCCGTACGGCAACTTTCGAATGACTTCTCACCACTCTTGAAGGCAGGGGGCGATAGTTTGAGAGACATCACGCTTCTGCTACCACTGTTAAAGAACTCTTATTACTTTGTAGACAACTCTATTAACAGTATCAATTCAGCCCCATGCAGGCACTACCTGCAAACAACAGAAACACACAAATTACAAACTACAGCATACTCACGACATAGATCAGAGCTAGCACATAGAAGAACAAACACATACGGAAACATGCACAAGACAATAACAGATATTTGATGGAAAGCTCCTAGTCCTGTCAAAAGGATGAAAAGAGAAATTGATATGGTTTGGTCGTGGAAGCAATTTCAGATAAAGTTAAAACGGCTCGAAAGATAGGTCGTTCAACAATGCAGAAGGATCAATGGGAAACAATCTTTTCAAATCAAATCAATGATTATTACGCTCAGAAGAACAATTTGTTGGCCTACAACATCCACCGGATTCATTTTGGGTGACAGTTAGATAGGCTACTGGTCCCAGTCTTCGTCAGACACTCATGTAACCTACACTTACACAAAAATGAACATAAAATTACACAAAAAGAAATTGTAGAAGCCCGGGGTTATAGTCATAGTCATAGTGTATAAACATCATAGTCATAGAACATGTATGAAATGAAGGCATTTAGTATTAAGGAAAAAATCATGAAATTTGTCTATCTGTCACTCATACAGTGATTTGAGATTTGGGCTCAACCTCACGAGACTACTTCAAAACATGTTGCATGTTGTTTGCTGGTAGTCAATATGTCATCAACTGGCAAATGGATCTAAGTTCCTCGATTATTCTTGTTTTTCATTTCCTCCCAATTCTATCAATGGGGATTATTTCATTTCAGATTCGTTATCATTGTGTTGAACTTGTATTCAATGATGTGAAACAACTTTGTCGGCTTTCTTGTGCGCAAAATCATATCGAATGCTCATGCATGCGTTCTCTCAAAGATCTACCAAATTCACCGACATAAAAGAAGTCACAATCATAGAAACGAAGAGAATAGACGATGTTTTTTTGTGATACATGTCGTGCTATTTCCTGTAATTTTGTATGATAATTTTGATACTGAAGATTTTATTGATTCAATCAGCTTGTGACATCAAAATAGAAATTTGTTGCCAATGTCTATGAACGTAAAGTCTGCGAGAGAAATTTCATCATATCTCGAAGACACAGTGTAAATGTTAAGTACATTTGATGAAAACAACATTCTTTAATTATCTTGTCCATTTTTACACAGTGTCTGCTTTTTGTATCAACGCTTAAATTTTTGATATGATGACTTAGATTAGATTCCTTCTTTCCTTTTTGCTTGGTTTAAGATTGTTGCTATACTTGGATTGAAAAAGACTTTTGTCGAAAGCTTTCCAATGTATGTTTTTATTGACCTCGTCTTCTTTATCCTTTAAGTAATTGGAATTCATATTGACTTCTGACGCGACTGTAGCGCAATTTGCCCGAAAAATATTAAAATTTTATTAGGCCTCTTTCTTTTTTTTGAGATATATTGTATATAACGACTGAATTTTTTAATCTCCTCTAAAAATACACGATAATCAGTTATGCACACGATAAACATCAATTATTTCGATAAAACAACCAATGGACAACATATCGCAAGCTATTTGAGGAAAATAACACTCATTTATTTTATGCTTATAAACCAATCCGTAATAAGCAGATTCCCTTCATAGTGCAACTTCATTAAGCTTCACAAGATGCATATAATTTAAATGTGGGTAATGCATGGACTACATACTCAAAAGATGCGAAGTATGTGATTGAATAGCATATCGGTGGTGTGTGTAGATTTACAAAAATAGTCCGATGTACAGACATAAAGTATCTGTCATTCACCATGATCGTTAAACAAAGAAGATACAAGAAGTATCCGGGACATCATGATTATGATTTTTGAAACAATTCAATACAATGAAAAAGCGTTCAAAAAAGCCGCGATGAAAGAATCAAAGTCAACACAATTTACCTCCCTGGAAGATTTCTGAAGAGTCTCGTAACCACTCACTGCACAGAAACAAATTACTTCATCAGATATAATTGAATGATTGCCTTTTCACACAGGTAGGCGAATACCTCTGAGACCCCAAAAGTAAGTACAAATAAGTACTTTTTCGGGTGAAAAGTAAGCACAGTAACTGATGTTGATACATCCATTTTTGAATAATGCTAAGGAAAGACCCCGTTGATAACATTAGATCATTGATAATCGGATGCTTCAAGACATATACAGAACATGTCAATAAAACTCTATAACCACAGATTACAAGACTACAAGAATGCGTCAGCACACAATTTTTTACGATTGTTCTCTAAATATTATTCACCATAATAAGTTTTGGAAGTACGATTCTTCAAAAGTAAGTACAATAAGCACATGAATAAGTGTAATAAGTGTAAGCAGAACCCACTGTAAGTGCAATAAGTACCCACTCATCACCTTGCCACAAATGTGCGTGAGTTTACATCAAATGCTTCACATCACTATTTATTTACATGAAAACTTTTTCTTCATCAGATTGAATGTTAGCTTAGTTTTCTCTGCCACATGAATGACTTGGATTTATTGAATAGGCCAAGACTTCGGCTGATTTGCAAGAATTACGATCATCAACAGAAGACTATATTAGTAAAAATATTAGAATGTAAAAATATTAGTGGATAGTCTAACAGTAATGGATATAAGACCGTTCTAGGACAAGCAAAAAATTAAAAAAATAAGGTACCCCAAAAATGCAAAAAAAAATGAATATATGATCGATTCAGGACAACTAAAGAGAAAAAAATGTATATATGACCGTTCTAGGACAACCAAAAAATAAAAAATAAGGTACCAAAAAAAGACCTATAAAAATAAAAAATGAAATAACAAAATCAAAAAGTTTTAAGCTCGTTGGGATTTTTCATATACTGAGAATGAGTATAGGAAATATTTCATACACTGAAAAAGAGTTTTATAAATAAAAATAATTTTAAGGATAAAATGAAAAAACAGTTTTAAACTCGTTGGGATTTTTTCATATACTGAAAAGAGGTTTCAAAATTTTACGTAGTCTCAAAATTTCACGTAGTCCAAAAATTTACGTAGTCTTTTCACATAGACCAAAAAATATCAAAATATTTATTAAAAAATGGAAGATGAAAATGAAAACCCAAAAGAACCATCAGCCCCTTTATATCCCATATTGGAACAAATGGACAAAACAAAACACAAAGATAGAATAAGGTATATGAAAAGAAATAATGTTATGAACAAGCGATGAAGGATGTTCACTAGTACTAACTAATAACTTTCACTTAATGTTGTTGCGCTGCTTGCTGTTGCGCTGCTTGCCGTTGTGCTGCTTGTTCTTCGTTAATTTCATTTATAACTTTTGCATAAGTTGGCGGCCCTGTTGTATCGACGTTGTTCGATGATGTTGTTGATTGTTCAATAATTTGATCCTCCCGTTCTTGTGGTAAGGTTCTATTTAAAGAAAATATTACTTTCTGCCGTTGTTCAATTAAGTTTAATATTTTCTTGTCAATTTTATAATTTATGTGCGAGTCTCCGAACCATTCAAAAATGCTTCCCATATCCAAGTGTAAGAATATTTTACTTCGTGCTTGCAGATGTATGATTTCAATTGTTAACTTCTGAATTCTTCTCCGCTTTGTCTCCAATCGAACAGATCTTTCAGTAGATCCAACCATTGTGACGATAAAATTCAAACTAAGATTGTAATGTGTCACGTTTTATGAATTGTGTGTGTTTAAATAGTAAGTGAAAGTTATTAATGGTGATCTAAGCAAAACGGCACTGTAGGTGAATGAAGTTTCCTTGACAACATTATGTGACGGGTATGATTAAATGTGCTTGAATGCCAATGGGGAAATTGCAGTATCAAAACTCTAACCAGATCCAACTCCAATTCCAGAACCAATTCCAGAACTTTTCTGGTTTTGGCTTGACAGTCGGTCTCGACTGTCGATACTGCGATATGGTATTGAATGATTGCTATAACAACAGAATATTCCCTCAAAGCAGAGAATGAATTAATAGATTGCTTTTATGTTATTAACGCTATGTTATGAATGCACAACCCGTATGATAAAACAATCATGCGGTTTGAGAAATGTGGTAACAGATGTTGGTATTGTCTGAATACAGATAAAACAATCAATATCCTCTTAATGAGAGATCATAAAAATAAAATGGAACATTGTAAAACAATACATTTTATTTCATGAAAAATGAGCAACATAAATGATTTCTTAAAACATTATGGTACACAGACGACTTCGAATTTCGATTTAAATAAGATCGCAGATCAATTGGGAGTAAAGAATTTTCATCTACTGATGAGGAATGAATTACTATTGATAAAAGATGTACCTGAAGTGAATTTTGTAACAAATCTCCACACGTCAGATCAAAAAGGAGTACATTGGTCTGCGGGTATGTCTAATAAAAATGGTGACAATTACTATTTCGACTCATATGGATTGCCTCCAACAAATGAAGTAAGAGAATTACTTGGAAATGGAATTTATAAAACATTTCAAATTCAAAAACCAGGAGCTACTTATTGTGGTCAATTATGTCTATATGTTTTGTACAAACTACAAAAAGAGTACCATTTCTTGATATTATGTTAGAATTGAATAAGGAAATTTAATTCCCGAAACGTTAGTTCCAAAAATTAAAAGTCACTTCTTTGTAATTCGTTTTCATAAAATCTGCCAGTGATTTCCTGATCATCTAAATCTCTAATTTCATAAGTAATCGGATAAGTTTGATTTATTTTACGAACTTCAAATATCTCTTTGGTCCAATAGCCTACAAAACCTTTTTCAAATTTATTCTTATACTTAAATATCCTTACTCTATCTCCAATCTTAAATTTCGGCTTACGTTTCTGTAAATTCGGATTACTCTCATTCAAATTATTTTTTTCGAATATTTTCTTTCGTATTAAATCAGAATCGTCAGAAGCATTCTTTGGAGTTTCTTCAATACCTGAATGAACTTTACTATTGTACTGATCTACAATTCCTGGTAGTATATTCAACCATTTCTGATTACCTTGTTCTGTAAATTTCTTGAATAATTTACTTTTTAATGATCTATTAAATCTCTCTAATACTACAGCCTTTCCAGCATTTTCTGTGGAATAAACTAAATCAAATAATGGCTTAATATTTCTGTTATAAAACTCAGACCCTTTGTCAACAAACAATTTCTTTGGCTTTCTATTACTTTCTTTAAAGATTTCTTCAAACGCATATTAAACTAACAGACCATTTTTGTTTTTTAAAGGCTTTACCCAAGCGTACCGTGTATATAAATCTATAACGGTCAATGCGTATTTATAATCTCTTTCATTCGGCATATGAATAAGATCAGCACTCCAAATATCATCTTTATTAAATACTTCTACTTTCAATTGATATTTCGGCTTTCTATATTCTTTATGAATTTCGGAGGCATAAGTTCCACTGTGCCGATCTAGGTCATTCGACATTTCGGACGCGTAAATTTCAGAGTTATGAGTTTTGTCTAAACCCTGACCGAACAGTATTTTTGCTTGTAAAACTTTCTTTACGAACATTCTTTCAATTCTTTCTCTAAAGGAAGGATTTTGAATACTATCCAATTCTTCTATCATTTTCTTATCTGCTTCATGTCGAGAACTTAGGTCATGATTTCGATAAGCTAAATCGTGTCTATAAGCTGCTGTATCAACTCTGTTAATTGGTTCTTCACCTGGTTTTGGATTATTATTCTCATCTAGTCTTACATCTAATCAAGTTCCTGGACCGGTATATGAATGACCAGGAAGATGTTTTTCTTTTGAATATTTACTTCAAATAAATCCTGGAAAGTTTTAAATGTTTTTTGTATATTACCTGCGGTGTGCAGTCGACCGGTGTGCGACCGATGGCCAGAATGTACGTTTAATAGATAATTCAATAAATCTAAATTAGCAATTTTTAATTTAATTATATTTTCGGAATTTGTAGAATACATTTTAAAGATAAAAAAATATTTATAACATTATAACAATATTCTAATGCTGCCTTCTCTGATTTATTTTTATTTACTGCCTGGACAATACCATATAAGAGGAATTAATGGGAGAATTCCACCATTCTTTTCTTCTTGTAATTTAATATTCTCTACCATTGGTTTACTTATGTAATATTTCTTTTTATCAATAGTAAAATTTTTGTGTATTTTTGTCAACAATGTTACGTAGTTTTAATTCAACAGTTTTATTATTACTTTTCGCTTGCGACATTTTTAATAAAAAATTTTAATTAACCAATAGAACTTTGCTCAAGAGGCTTTAGCCGATCGGACCAAAGGTCCTCAGGTTACTTAACAATCCTAACCATCTTTCCATTAAGAACTTCAATAGAATATTTTACATCTTCTAGCAATAAACCATAAGCCATTAATGAAGTTGTGGAATCTTTCTTTTCAATATTAATTGTTACATCACAGCCATTTTTAGCAATATCTTCAGATTGTGCACTTAAATCGAAACAGAAAACAGGATATAAATGTCTCTAATCTCCAGGAGTTAATTGTGGTTCAACACCAAATTCTATACAGAGATTTCTATAGGCATCATATCCTTCCATAAATGGATTATTGGTGTCATCGAATCTTAATGGATCAATAGGATATCGGGTTTGATTTAATGAAACTTGTAAACTTCGAATTGTATTAATATGAAAAAGATTGTTGTTCTTATCAAAACTTGGAGAATTATTTCTTTGAAAAGTTAGTAATAAATATCTTGGAGTATTCGAAGTTCTAGTAAAATGCCAGTTAAATCTTTGTTCAGTAAAAGTTACAGAACTAGCAGTACGCTTTAGAAAATTTACTGGAATTGGTTTGTTAGTATTTAATCTTTTTGCAATAGTTAATTCAACCTCTAAACTAGGAGTAATATGTTTTATCCACCATTCAAGTCTATCAATTTTTAAATATGCTTTTTTTCCAGTCTTACCATAAAAAGATTAATTCATTATTTGCTGTGCGATAAATTATTAATTTAAATTTTAATTGATATGATATTTTGTCATAATCTAAATATCCGAATAATGGAGACAATGACCAATTTACTGTCTGTTTACTTTTCTTGTTAAAAACACGCCTTTCTTTATATGCAGTATTATTTGTTTTATTTAAATGATTTGCAATATTTTCTACATCTTTCGCAATTCCTGCTGCACCTGTTCCAGCGTGAGTTAAATCATCAACAATTATACCACCATCATTATCTGGAAACCAACCTTCGATTTCATACTTTCTATTATTTTCACCAATTGTTACAAATCTAAGCATTGTATCAATTACACCTGGAGAATCACTTATTGTTTCTATATTTTGAGTTGCAACATCTAAACGCATTTGTGTAAATAATCTTGGAAAGAAATTATTCCCTAATGCAATGTTATCGGTATCTGGTAATGGTGTTGTAAAATTGGCATCACTATATAAAGAATATTCACAGAGTAAAAGGGAATCAGGTAAATATAAATAACTTTGTTGATTATCAACTTCAAAGATTAAATCTCCTCCAGAATTTACTCTACCGGAAGAACCGGAATTCATAGCAATTCTTATACAGTCATTCTTTTTTTGATTATAACTAACGAACGGAGGATCGTCTAATCTATATTTACTTTCAATCAGGGAAGACATTTTTATAAAAAATAATTTTACTTTTTTGTTTTTTCTAAAAGTAATTTTCTTAGGATTCCTTTTTAGAATATATTTTAGAATTTTGCTAAACCATTACCTCTTATTTCTTCAATTGATTTCTCCTCATGTTTACTATCAGCTGCTATGTTAGCAATTTTGTTTTTTGTTTCCTCTGAGAGATTTTTGAATTTTTTTAGTTCTTCAGAATCATTCTTAAGTTTACGAATAGTTTCTAGTTGTTTTAATTCGTTTTGAGACTTAACAGCATTTGATATTGCACTAGCTGTACTACCTATAGCAGCTGCTCCTTTTGAAGCAGATGTAATTAAATCTTTATTATTTTTAATAACATTAACGATACTTCCTATACCAGAAAATATACCAGCTCCTTCTTTTTGAACTGTTTCTACATTGTTATAATGGTAAACAGATTTACCAGATGGTTCATGGGCAATTTTTATATTTGTAGCAAAATTTTTAAGATTGTGTTTATGAATTATGGGCATTTTTTAGGATTAAATTTGACTTTTGGGGGAAATTATTTACGTTTATGATTAAGATTTACGTTTCTGAATGGACAACAACCGCGTGATAACTTTATTAATTTTCTGTTGCACTTTATCTATTGCGTCAAGCAGCGTGTGATGTACTTTAATTTCTTTTCTATTAACTTGCATTTTCTCCTGATTCATCTTCAACGCAGTTTTAAGTGCATTCAATTGAACTTTAAGAACATCTAACTGATTTTTAACAGCATGTAATTGTTCTTTATTTCCTTTATAATTTTTCTTCAATTCATTTTCTAAATTGATTTTAAGAGTTTTCATTTTATCAACTTTTTGATTTAGTGAGTTTACTTCATTTATTATTCTATTCATCTTTTTCATTTGTTCAGTAATTTTAGAACTTAATTCATCAACACTTTTTTGGAATGTAGCTTGTAACTTATTTAAATTTTTAAAATTTTTTAGGAAGTTTTTCTAATTCATTTTCTAATTGTTCCTTCAATAGTTTCAATAGTGATTGTTCTGAAATTTTTTTAAAAAGTTTTGCTATATTTACTTCTAGCTCTCTATCCTTTTTATCAAGTTTTAATAATTTTTCGTTTAATGATTTGTCATTAAGTTTAAGAACCTTAATTCATTCATCAGTGGAACCAAAACATCATTTATATAATTTTCTTTTAAGTCATTAATTTGTGTATCAACATATTGTTTATTCGTTAACTCTGTATTTTGTTGTGGAAGAATAGAAAGAAGTAATGGGCCAGATAAAACGTCTCCAGTTTTCATGATATAATTTTCTATTTCTATTTCTGATTCACGATTATTCGGGATATATGCACCTCCACCAACATTTGGTAACATCATTTTTTAACAATAAAAAGGTAATTTTCTCTCACATAAAAATAAAAAAATGGAAATGAGTCAAATGTACCAAATTATGAATCCTAAGTCAGCGTTCTATGATAGTAAATATCAGTGTACGGATTGTTTAAAAGCAAAAGTGATGTGTTTAGGTTGGCAAAAAAATTATATTGAAGAAAAAAATGGAAAAAGGAAATTTAGAAAAATTATATTCGCCCGTATCATCCTGTTCTTCTTATTCGACGAGATCATCGGGATTTGAAAATAAATGTTTTGATAATAATAATCCATGTACAGATGTTAATCTTTTGTTTGAATTACAAGCTGAAATATTTAAAGAACAGACTAAAGGTTTACCTAACATTGAAACAAATTATTGTTTATTTCCAGGTGATCCATTTATAAAATTTATGGATATTGTAAGTAAATATAATGATGTAGAATATGTAGAACTGAATAAAGAAAACATAGTCATCATAGGGTATAATAGTGTATATGGGTTTATTAGAGCGGTTTTACCAATTAGTAATACTGATTGGATTGAAACTAAAATTATCAATTATATCAACATTAGAGAATTAGTAAAAAAATTAAAATCTTTCTCAAAATCTAAAATTAGATTATTTGTTGATGAATTAAATCAATATAATATTCATATTGAAAGTAAAAAACATAATGATGAATTATTTTGTCAAGTATATTATAGAGATACTGTTTATAAAAGAGAAATGGTAGAAATGCCCCAAAGATATGATAATGACACATATGTGGGATTCTATTCTAATTTAAACATTAATTTATTAAAATCATATATAAATGGCTTAGCACAACAAGAAAAAAATTATATGTGGACAACACCTTATACTATTAACAATGACCATAATCATAATCCTGTGAATCACATTGAAGAATCTGATAATAATGATTCTAATACTGCATATAATCAAAATTTATCTAAATTTCATTTTTTAACAATTGAAAATAATAATAACGGAATGGTTGAAGATACTATTAGACAACTATGCGTTGGGTCTACAAAATTTAAATTAGGATTCACATCTAATCATTAAAATTTTATCATCTTTAATAAAAACTAAAAATGATTCAGATTATGGTGGTGTTATTAAATTTTCTAATAGAGATCAAATACCAATATTTTTCTCTATTATATTATTATCAGATAATAAATATAATTTGGAATTAGATATTCCTATCAGGGAATGGCCTCCTATACCAAAAAGTGTAATTTATGATGTTGATGAAGAATCAATAGTTAGTGAAAATAAATTAAAATTATCTTTTAATAAGATTTTATATGATAAAGAAAATAAAATAACTAAAGAACGTGATATTATACGTGAAATATTTCATTGTCTTCCTAATTATTATTCTAGTCATGAAAATAATGTTACAAAAGAAATTTATACTGATTCAAATAAAGAAGTCTAGTATTGTATTTCACATCATGATAAAACGGTAACTCATTTCTTATATTTAAATTTCGGGGAATATAAAGATACCATCCCTTATTTTAAAGAAATTAATGATATTAAAGAATTTGATGTTGAACTTCTAGAAATTGTAAAAAAACGATTAGAAACTAAATATAAGGTTCATAAATTTTTAGATGTAATAAATTTTTGGATGTAATAAAATTTTCATATGTAGTGAAATTTTTAGATGTAATAAGTTTTTGGATGTATTAAAAAATTATCATTCCCACGTCTCATCATTTGATATTAGAATGTCTATATCTAAAATTAAAACACAATTTTTTTCTTTAAAAAACAAATAATGGAAAATACCAAGTTTTATTGTGACTTATGTAAAAGACAGCTACAAACAAAAAGAAGTTATCAATCTCATTTAAAAAGTAAAATGCATTTACAAATTGTAGATCGAGCTGATGAGGGAAATATATCAAAATTAAATAATTACAAAAACTATCTAGATACATTACCTACTGATATAAAAGTTAAAAAAATATTTGATGATTATTCATTTTCGGAATATAAAAGTTTTTAATAGTGAAGATTTTTTGGGGAAATCGAAGGTTCTAGTACTTCGCCCGAAGGTTCTAGTACTTCGCTCGAAACAGATAGAAGATATTTATTCAATGAAACTGACAAAACCGACGAAGCTGCAACAGATATAAAATATTTATTTGATGAATCTGTTGAACATAATGAAACCGATGAAACTTTTTATGATGTATTAACAAACTTCTATAATATATTTAAGAAATCTTTTAAATGTTATATGAATGTAGAAGTACTTTATACAAAAACTGGATCCGATGGAATGACTGAAGAAATAATACAAGGACATTTTACACAGACACAAGAAATTCATAATGTAAATGATATACAACCCATATTTGAAACAATGATAAATAAATTAAAAGATGCTATAATTGAAGCTCAGTTGCGTGAATCTGGTTGGAGATTTATTGAAATACTATCTAAGAAAATAGTAATTGACAAATATAAAAATAATACTGGTGGTAGTTACATACCCCTTCCTTTCAGTTCTCCACAAATAATCAACATACAGAATGAAGATGAATATTGTTTTCTGTGGAGTGTTATAACACATTTGCATCCTGCAAAATATCACAAAGAAAGACTAAGTCATTATGATAAAGAAAAATATATAAATGAACTTGATCTCTCTGATGACTTAGATGAAGGTCCGTATAATTATAATAAATTAATGAAATTTCATAAAAAGAATAAAAATTTAATAGAAGTAAATGTTTTTGAATTATATGTGAAGTATGTTTCTATTGGTGATGTTACTCCCTTATATCCCGGAGATATTGAAGTTAATAACATTGTTTATAACAACTTTAAAGAATTTTATTTGAATAACAAAAATTTATGCCAAACAAAAATAGTATACAATGAAAGAGGAAATTACATGCATCATAATATCATTTACAAAGGAAATGTAATATGTACTGAAAAATATGAAATTATAAAAACATTATCACCAATAATGATTAATCATAATAATTATAAAGGACGTGGATTTCCCTATAAGTATGAAACAGAATATTCATCTCTATCATCAGAATATAGACATAAGTTAGAGATGTTACCGCAACTATATAAAAAACAAAATCAACAAGAATATCAACAAGAGTTACAAATGTTACATAATCAATATCTACAAGAATGCCAACAAGAAGAAACTATATTATTTCACAAATATATTGAAGACAAAAGGAATCTTGAAGATAAAGAATACTTAAAATTATCATACATAGTCTACCAACAATGTAATTCTCAATTTAATGAACTAGAATGTCATCCAAAAAATCTACAACAATATAAAGAACATTGTCAACAAAAAAATCTACAAGAATATCATATGGGTAAACATATATCAAGTAAGGAATATCGTGAACAATATGAAGTACAATTTCAAAAAAATATCAAGAACAGTTAGAAATATTACAACAGGAATATCAACAAAAGTTAAAAATGTTAAAGCAGCAGTTAATGCAACCAGCACAAGCGAATATACTATATTATGAAGGTCATTACATATTGTGTAAAGATATTTCTATATTTACAAAAACTTCAGATAATGCTAATTTTCCCTGTCTCCAATGTATGACGAGCTTTAGAACTAAAGAAGAAATGAATAGACATTTGGAGAATTGTCAACAAAATGAAGCAGTTAAAAATAGTTTTACTAAAGGTTATTTAGTATATAATAAATGGTATTACAAAAATAAAGTACCCTTTATTATATATTGTGATTTTGAAGCATATAATGTTAACATGACACAAAGTTCTGGTAAGCATTTGCTTCAACAAAACCCATTATGTTGGGGAATGTACATTCATTCAAATTATCCTGAATTATTTAAATCAGAATATTATCAATACTATGGTAAAGATAGTTCAGAAATGTTTACAAAGAAAATAGAAGAATTACAAAAATATTTTTCACAATTGCTTAAAACAAATAAACCAATGCTTCCATTAACGTATGACCAATTAGTACAATTTGATAATGAAAAAAATTGTTATTACTGTGGAAAAGAATTTACAACTTATAAAGTAAAAGATCATGATCATCTAAATGGATTATAAAGAGGTGCAGCACATAATTCTTGTAATCTTAATGATCCTTTATATCCTTATGACCTTTATATTTCTACAATGGTTCTAAATATGATTTCTATTTAATAATAAAAGATCTATTCTCATCTGAAAAATTACAACAACTAAGAACAAATGTACTATGTAAAACAGAAGAAGAATATTTTTCAATGCAATTTGGTTGTATTAGAATATCAGATGCATTTAGATTTTTTAATCCTTATTCATTAGAGTTCATGGGAAAAACTTTGAAACCTGAACAATGTAAAATATTAAATAAATATAATTTAAAACCTTTAAAAGGTATTTTTCCCTACGAATATTTAACTGGAGATATAGATAGAATAAATGAAATAATGCAAGAACATCGACTTTCTTCACGTGACAAATTTAAATCAACATTAAAACAATCACAACTATCTGAAGAAGATTATGCAGAAGCTGAAAGAAAATTTTGAAGAGTTAAATTGTAGAACAATGTATGATTATACAATGAAATATCTTCAGATAGATGTGTTAATCCTTGCTCATCTTTTTGAAAACTTTCGTGATATGTGTATAGAATATTATGGAATAGATTCATGTTATACATATAGTACACCAGGTTTAACATGGTTGGCAGGATAAAAAAACATACAAATGCTAAACTTAAATATACTCAGTGACAAAAAGAATGAAACAAGTCCTGATATGAATACTTATGACTTAAACTTGGTTGTACTTTACGTTTGTTTGTTGTTTGTAAAAGGAGAACTCGAATGTCTTACTCAAAAATATTCAATTTGATACTCATGATTTTATCAACGAGTAAAAAAAGTAAGTTAGAAACGGGTGTGACCACCGCGAGCATTCAAACAGGCATCGATGAGCACAGTCACTGGATGAATGTCAGGTCTAAGACGTTCCACTGCTCGATCAGTCTGTCGGCCAACATCTTCAAAGACACTGGTGGGTGGTTGTACCTCTCCCTCACTCTGCGACCAAGTTCATCCCAGCAGTGCTCGACGGGGGAGAGGTCGGGAGAACGTGAGGGCCATTCCAAGGTTGGGATTCCACTGCTTGCTATCCTGTTAGAGACCACTGAAGCGCGATGGGGCCTTGCGTTGTCATCCTGAAAAATCGATTGATTCGATGTCACTGCTGGAACCACGACCGGTGTCACGATCTCGTCGGCATATCGCTGTCCTGTCAATGTTCCTTTCACTACGATTTCACAAGGTTTAACATGGTTGGTAGGATTAAAAAATACAAATGTTAAACTTAAATATTATAAAGAAAGTTCTTATGATAAATTATTATTTTTGGAATCTGGAATTAGAGGTGGTGTTTCATCTGTTCTAGGTAATAGATATGTTAAATGTTATAATAAGAAAGCAAATCCTGATGATTACGGTTATTTAAAAATTTTAAATCCAGAAGAAAAAGATCAATTTATAAAATTGTTTAATCAAAATATAGAAGGACTTATATCAAATGAAGACAGTCAAGCAGCAGTTGATGAAATCATGAGAGAAAACTATTTGTTATATTATGATTTTAATAGCTTATATTCTTCTTGGATGATACAAGAATTACCAACAGGTGAAATGGAATGGAGTACCATTCTTGAATACGAACATACATTAGATGGTGAAAATAACTATGGTTATATATATGAAGTTGATTTAGCATACCCTGATTATATAAAAGGCGCAACAAAATGTTATCCTTTCTGTCCCGAAAACAAAATTCCCAATATAGAAGATTTTTCAGATTATCAAAAATCTTTAATTCCTAAGAAATACAGACCAACAAAAAAACTTATGTTAACACAAAGTAATAAAGGAAAGTATGTTGTTGAAGGAAGAATGCTAGATTGGTATTTAGATCATGGAATGATTCTTTTTAAAATTCACCGGAAACTAGTGTATAGAAAATCTAGGTGGTTAAAAGATTATATCGAGTTCAATATTGAATAACGTAAAATAGCTAAAAGAAATCGAGATGATTTTGGAATCGTGTTCTTCAAATTAATGAATAATGCATTTTATGGTAAGACTTTAGAAAATGTGCGTAATAGACAAAATATTGAAATAGTTTATGATAGAGATAGGTTTCAAAATTTAACAAGGAAACCTACATATAAAAGAACTACTAGATTTAGTGATGAACTATGTGCTGTACATTTACGTCGAATCAGCGTAAAACATGATAAGTTTAATTTTATAGGATTCACTATATTAGAATTAGCTAAACTATTTATGTATAGATTTATATATGATTATTTAGCACCTGCTTATGGCGAAAACTATAAATTACACTTTACAGATACGGATTCCGTTTTCTTAGAATTAACAATACCGCATAATTCTTCACTTGATGAAGAAATTAATAAAATAAAAGATATCATTCATCCTTCTGAATTATGTAAAGTAAAAGATGAATTAGAAGGAAATGAAGATTTCATAACAGAAGCTGTATTTTAAAAGTGAAATGTTATTGTTTTAATACAAAGTCTAACACAAATTCAAAAACATCTAAAACATTAAAAGGAATTTCAAAGGCATCAGTGGCTAACCAAATAACATTTCAAGATCATAAGAATGCATTATTTAATAATGAAATAAAAACAGCATGTAATTATAGACTTAATTCAAAGAAACATAAAATGTATTTAAAAGAGGAACATAAATTAGCGTTAGATCCATTTGATGATAAAGGAAAAATTTTACCTGATGGAATAACTACTTTACCTTTCAAATTTTCTAATTTTTAAATTTCTAAAGATTAAGAAAAAAATGAATTATTCGATCACTCCGCGAAAATATTTTCTATCGACTTTCAGTCGGGGCGAAGCTTAGTCAGAGAACAATTGTTCGATAACTCTATCATGAATTTTTTCATCAATATTAATTGTAATGAAGCCATAATCTTTTGACCAAGCATTGTTACACGATTGTTTAAATTCATCTTTATTTCTTACACATAAATCTCTTAACAAATCACTTAAGTTTCTTGCATTTATTTCAAATAGTATAAATATATTTGCATTCTTTCTAATAACACTTCCGTCTAATGAATACATTCTTTGCGTTAAATAAAAAAACACTGCAGTTATTATGTTTACCTCTTGTAAAATAATTTCTCTGAACTGACTGATTTCTATCATTAACGCAATCATCAAAAATTACACAATGCTTCATTGTTCTATCTAGTTTACTAGGATCTTGCATATTACCACTATCATCTATTAATTGTATCTTTATATGCTTATTTTTATTGGATTCTACTAACTGATTATTTTTTGCTGCTTCTTCACACCACGAACTTATTTCCTCTTCATATTCACATTTTTCATATTCTTTGAATAATGAAGCAAATGCTGTTTTTTTAGGATTATTTTCAAATCCATATTTTAAAAATTGATAAACAGGTTGTTCTGCTGTTGTTGTATAAATTATAAGATTGTCATAATCTAAAAAATTTGGAGTAGTTAGAATTTTAAATAATAGATATGTTTTACCACATCCTGATCTTCCACAAATAACTGATAGAACTTTATTGGATAGATTACGGTGATGATTGAATTTAAGTTTTTTATTTAATGCTAGGTTTGTAGAAATTTCTTCACTCATTTTTAATAAAATAATTTTTATTTTTTAAGAAGAAGAAAATTAAACTTCTCTAACCAAGAGATCTATCATAATCTCTTCACCTCCAAAATTTATTTCTTGTCCTTTCTCATTAGTAATTCTAATGTTAATGCTGTTAATAGTTTTTCCTGTAATAGGGAAATATATTGATGTTTGTGGAATTACATTTAATCTATAACCAATGGGTACAGTAAAAGCTGGAAAACTGAATATTAAATTTGACAATTTACCATTTATATATCCTCCTTCAATAATGTCACAATGTACAACAATTGAATTTATTTCAGTTCTTTTAGGAATCTTCTTACCTAAATGATAACCTTGACTATAGGTTTGTTTATTAAATCCCAATAGTTTTGATAATGATCTATCATGATCAAAATCAACTTGATGATTTTCGTCTAAAGTAAGAAAGAATTTATTAACTGCTGGTTCAACTGCGAAATGTAATTGTTTCTTATCTTTAAATGGTATACCTAAATGTCTCTTAATTTCATTTGATATTGATTCAACTTCGTAAGAACCAGGAAGAAAAGTTAGTACTTTCCACGTTTTGCCTTTATCAGTAGAATATCTAAATTGGTCATTCACATCTTTGATAACGTTTTGAATACTGTTAAATGTGGAGAAACTAGTTAATGCAATTTGATTATTTTTATTTTGTTCCAAATGTAGAATAGGTTCTAAATTACAAGTGTGTGATGAAGTAGTTGTTATAATTTTTAACGTCGTACTAAATTTTGATGAACCCAAAATCTCTGTTAAATTTTCTAAATGATTATTATTTTTTCTAAATCTGCTGAACACATTTTTAAAATAAAAATTTTAAATAAATATTTCTTTATGAAAATTAAAAGCAACATATTTCAGCTATACCTTTATAATCCTCTTCATTTATAATCTTCTTTTCTAATAGTCTTTTAATATAGCATGAATTTCATTGAAACTAGAATTATGTCCTTTTATTGCAGATATTAAGATATTTAATCTATTTAATAATTCTTGTGGATCATCTCGTAAAAATATAGTTGTTTCTGTTTTAAAACCTTTTCCTACTTTAGGTGCCGTTGGAAATAAATTTTCTAATTGTTTATAACGTCTAAGAGATTTTACTGCACCAACTCTATCTAACATGGCTTTATATTTTATGAGATCTTTAACAGCATAATTATTTAAATCTGCTCCTCTCAAAAGATCAACAAAATTTCTATCTAAACTAAAAGGAGATTTATCTGGTGAAAAAATTAAACCTCGAAAAGGTTGTGGAAATATTTCTTTTCCGCCAAGATAAAATCTTGCAAATAATTTTTTATTTAAAAAGAAAGTAGAATGTTCAAATAACATAGATTTTGGTAAATTTTTTTCTATATTTGCTTCCAACAATCCATAATCATCTAATAATGTTTTAAGTTCTGGATCTGTGATATTTACTCGGTTATCCTGATTAGCTAGTTCTTTTTCAAGAGTTTTAAATGGTTCAATAGTTTTTCAAAATCAGTTTTTACTTGCTGGGTTTGCTGCATTTTTTCAGACATATCAGATTGAATACCAGCTTTTGTCATTCTATGCTGAGTATGATTTTCTTTCATAATATTTTTTTGCTTTATTAACTCATCTAATTGTTGAATTCTTTTTTGATTATCAGCTTCAATTTTATCCATTTTTAAAATATAATATTTGAATTTTGTGGTAACATTGGAATACAACAAAAACATTTTACTGAACAAATTATTTTTTTATTGCTTTGCCGTCTGACATCTTTTCGTCTAAAGTTTTGTTTAATAAAGTTTTTAGTTCTTCTAAAAAAATTTTATCATTTTCTTCATTAGAAATTTTACCAACCTGTTTATTCTTGTCATTAACTTGTGTCTGTAATTTAATTGATATTTTATTCGTTTCATTAGCTATTTGATCAAATTTTTCAATCTCATCTAACGTGATAACATTATCATCACATACTCTCTGAAAGTAATAATGCGGTTTATCATAAACTTCTTTAACTTGAGAATATTTATTTTTTAATGATTTTCGTTTCTTAGTAATTAAAGGTTTATCTAACATTGTAACAAGTGAAGTTGCAAAAACACCCGTACCTGTTAAAGCAGTAGCAACTACTGGAATTACTAAAACAACCGAAGTTATTATAATTGTGAATACCCCTAAACTTACTGTTATAAAGATTCCAATACCTTGTGTTACATTCTTAACTTTAGACCATCTCTTTCTTAATTTCTTATAATGTTCTAATCTCAATAATAATTGTGATTCCTTATCTTTCATATACCTAACTCTATCTTTGTGCTTTTCTTTATTCATTTTTTCAATGTCCATTTCACTTGTCTTTAATTGTGATAAGGAAGGATATATTCTCGAGGTTTCTTCCATTTTTGTGGTTTCCATTTTCTAATAAATATTTTGATATTTTTTGGTCTATGTGAAAAGACTACGTAAATTTTTGGACTACGTGAAATTTTGAGACTACGTAAAATTTTGAAACCTCTTTTCAGTATATGAAAAAATCCCAACGAGTTTAAAACTGTTTTTTCATTTTATCCTTAAAATTATTTTTATTTATAAAACTCTTTTTCAGTGTATGAAATATTTCCTATACTCATTCTCAGTATATGAAAAATCCCAACGAGCTTAAAACTTTTTTGATTTTGTTATTTCATTTTTTATTTTTATAGGTCTTTTTTTGGTACCTTATTTTTTATTTTTTGGTTGTCCTAGAACGGTCATATATACATTTTTTTCTCTTTAGTTGTCCCGAATCGGTCAAATATTCATTTTTTGCATTTTTGGGGTACCTTGTTTTTTTTATTTTTTGCTTGTCCTAGAACGGTCTTATATCCATTACTTCTGACTACAAGCTTGATTGGTTTAGCAAAATAACTTGGTCAATCAATGAGAAGCTTAAAAAAACATAAACTCATCTAACATAAAGTACGAGTCATTCTAAAGACGATTTTATTTAATTGAACAACCTTCATGCAGGTAATCAGGCCTACTACTTTTTGAAATGATCTGAAATGAAATAATCCACATTGATAGAATTGGGAGGAAATGAAAAACAAAGAAAAATCGAGGAACTTAGATCCATTTGCCAATTGATGGCAGATTGACGACCCGCAATAAACATGCAGCATGTTTTGAAGGAATCTCGTACTGTTGAGCCCAAATCTCATATCGCTGTATGAGTGACAGATAGACAAATTTCATGATTTTTTTCCTTAATACTAATTGCCTTCATTTCACACATGTTCTATGACTATGATCTATGTTCTATGCAAAACTCTATCCAATGGCTAGCTAACTTTTGCTCGGCATGTCTTAACACACAGAAGATCCCGAAGATTTGGAGAACTGCAAAAGTTATCGCGATATTGAAACCACAGAAACCTGCCGAAGAACCTAGCAGCTATCGACCGATCAGCCTCATGTGTGTGCCTTTCAAAATTATCAAGCGCATCATTCATAACCGACTCTCTTCAATCGTTGGACTCACAGCTTCCTCACGAACAAGCCGGCCTTCGCCAAAACCGAAGCATGCTCGACCAAGTAGCCCATCTGACCAGCGACATAGAAGAAAGCTTCGAACACAAGCAAAAAGCAGGAGTAGTAGTTGAGGTATGCATTCCTCCCGGACAGCAGAAGTCGTCAGTCCTCCACGGAATTAGTATATTGTATGAAAAATGAATTTTAAATACTGTATAGAATTGGCCTGTGATACCATGAGAATAGAAATATCACAGACTCAAACTATGATAATAAAAAGTAATAAGAGTACAGACTTGAGCATAGGAAGCTCTGACTAAAATGATTGTCATAGACATAATACTGACTACAAGATTGTAACAGGCCTGTGATTAGCCTATGAGAAAAATTGAGGATTTTTTTGCAAAAATTTGAGGAATAGAAACGGAGCCTAGTATGATAATTGCAAGAAAAACTCCAAATTTTAGCACGGATTTTGGGCCAAACTTCAAGTCATGAAAGTCACAAAGAAGAAGGCAACCCCAGGGTTGACCACACCACACTCCACTACACTTTTTGAAGTTGTGTATATTACAAAGGGATATTGACTTGGTCATAATCACTTCCCGTGTTGTTACGAATTTAATTTGTTGCCTCAAGTATTATCTGCTTAGAATGTGACGAACAGAGGATGTCAGATCAAGCTGCTGATATCGCTCTGCTTCACGCTATCGTCTCCAATTCAATGATGCGTGTCAGATTTGTATACTGCAATTTTTTGAATATAGGATTTATCCTCAACTACATGCATCTGGGGCTTTGTAACGATTAATTTTTACGGACTTTAGACAAATTTGGGAGGAGAGTAACCTATAAGTGTAGAAAGCTTAAAATCGTTGACGGAATGTTTGTGACCTAAAAAAGTCAGTAATTTATTATGAAGGATACGCCACATTACACACTAATTTATTAATATTATGCTATACTGCATAAGTTTTGGTGGCTCTAGTTTGTTAGCGCTTGATCATATCGATGAATTCAAATGAACATGAATTCTCTCATACAACACAAAACAAGTGTCGGGAACAGGCTTGCGGTTAAGTTGTTGGTCTCATCTAGGCAAAAAGTGAAAGATTATCACCTCTATTCTTTGAAGTTGCGCAGAGATATGACGTCCACATCTTGCAGTGGACCCAGGTTGAAAATTTACCAACCCAGTACCATGTGGTTCAATGTCTTGATTAATCTGAGTTCCGCATACAACGATAAGCAATGTGTGCACTAGTTTCACACCAAGCTGTGTTCAGCAAATTATGAAAACGATCTATACGTGAATAATTCATCCAGGATAAATGTCGGTCAGCAGACCCTGGAAAATGTAGCTGCAAAAAGACTCATGGGATAGCAAAGCTTCATACGCTTCCAACCCCGCACGCTGGTGACCAGGAGGCAGACAGACACCAAATTTTGGGACCATCCAATTTACCCCGTCGGATGTGTTCATGTTCAGCGGAAATAAAATGGAGGAGTGAGTGAAACAAACGTTTCAGTTGATAAGAGCACTGAAATCCAAGTGAGCTGGGCTACCTATATGCTATCACATAATGGATATAGAAGATCGATATCCATAAGTTCCTTAAGAAGTACAGGCATGCATTTGGCAACCATATAGTCGCAGAAACATATGAAGAAGGTTGTGACAAAGGTCAAGATAATTAATGAAAATAATTGAATAAGCATTTTATTGTTGGAATTCTAATCATTATTATTAAGTTAGAAGTAAAAAATTGCTGACAGTGTTCAAATATACAATTTCTGTAGGTTGATCGCAGTGCTTCACTCATTAAATACGTGGAAGTATTGCACTAAGGAGTTCGACAGACAATAAATTCGGACAACTTCTCTGCTTAGCAAAATAAGTCCGGACGAACCGGAACATCTACAGCCCTGCAGTTTGCAGAAATGTAAACGTGAAACAAGATCAATTCAACGTAACAAAGTGCGTCAATGTAACAAAATCAAAAAACAAGCTAACGACTGGTTAATTTTTGACATGATAAATATGATTTACAAGAAAATTATTATATCCTAAGATGTCTTAAAATTTGAAAATGCTCACTAGACGGACCAACAACGGTTCTCCTCTCCTCATATGTAATGAATTGGCGAGAAAGTCATTCTTTTCAAAATTATGTTTATCACTTCTATATTGAAAAGATTCTATTTAACAGTCCGCCCATCTAGATACTAAGAAGACAGGTCTGTGTCCAATCAAAATAACATATCTAGCTAGCACAGCGGGATTACGCTATCTAAAATCTACCAGGTGGGTAAGAGAAAATTATAAAGTTATAAATCATGAGTGGATTATGGATGTAGGATACATGTTATAGGATTCTGTCTTCTTGATTGGAAGTTTACACATCATCGCCATTTGCCAAAAACAATACACTATCCTACATTTAGTCCGTTGTGTGTCATATTTGAGGAATTTCTCATAGTTTAGCTATATTTGAGGAATTTTTGAGGATTTGAGGAATAATAAATAAATTTGAGGAATCTGAGGAATTTGAGGAGTAATCACAGGCTTGTTGTAATCTCTTCACACCCCCTCAATCTGAAGTCGGTGTATTATATTATAAAATTTTGTAAAACTAAGAGGTTTAGTTAAAAAGTCGGCGAGGTCGTTCTCGCTTTCAACATGATGAAAAGATACCTCAGTCAGTTCACGCACAAAATGAAATCTGATGTCTATGTGCTTTGTCCTGTTATGTTGCTTTCCGCATTGTTCAATAACTTGATAGCGCCTTCATTGTCACAAAATATTCTGATATTGTTTTGCTTTAGTCCAAAAGAGTTTAAAAGATTTCGTAAATATAGAGATTCCTTCGCTGCTTCCGACATAGCCATGTATTCGGCTTCACATGAGGAGAGTGCAACTGATTGCTGTTTTTTGGTCTTACAACTTACTGGTGAACTTCCCAAATGAAATAAAAATCCAGTTGTAGATTTTCGATCATCTGGATCATTTCCCCAATCAGAATCGCAAAATCCAATCAGTTCACCTGAGGTCGGAAAGAATTGTAATTTATAATGTTTCGTCCCTTGTAAGTATCTCAGGACCTTCTTCATTGCTGCTAAGTGCATCGTTCCAGGTTTCTCCAAAAATTGAGATAACTTTGATGTAATCCAGCAAATGTCAGGACGAGTACCAGTCATTAAGTATATAAGACTTCCAACAGCTTGTCTGTAATTAAAATTCTTCGTTAAGAATATGTTGAAGTCATCGTCTGTAGCCTTTTGCAATTTAATACTACTACAGTCAGCTGGTATTCGAACAGGATTAATATCAGTCATCTTAAAACGTTGCAAAATTGCTTCAATGTATCTCTCCTGATTCATTTCGTATGCACCATTAAGTAATCTTTTGAAGTCAATACCGAGAAACCATCGCAGTTCTCCTCTGTCATCCATTTTGAAACGTTGAAACATTTTGCCAAACTCGTTTTCAATTGAGAAATATATTCCTGATTTGAAGAGGCTATTATTATATCATCAACCCAAAACAGAATTTGAACCTTTGATTCTTCCTTTGTAAAAACACATGGCTCAACTTGGTTTTCCACAAAACCTTGTGATCTTAAGAATTCGGTTAATGTTATATACCAGTTCCTTCCACTTTGCTTCAGACCATAAATAGATTTATTTAATCGACATACCATTAGTTTTCCATCATCACCTGTCTTCTCATATCCTTCTGGTTGTTCCATATAAATTTCTTTGTCAATTGGTGCATTTAAATATACAGATTTAACGTCCATTTGATGAAGAATTAAACTTTCATTAGCTGCCTTTTGTAATAGTATTCGTATCGTTGTGAATCGAGTCGTTGGAGTAAAAGTTTCATCATAATCTATACCGTGATGTTGAGTAAAACCCTTTGCAACATACCTGGCTTTGTATATTCCTTTGTTCTTATCGTTAGACTGTTTGACGGTGTAAACCCATTTTCCTTTTATCACATTTTTATTAGATGGTGCTGGTACTAGTTCCCATGTATTATTCTCTTCTAGACTCTTTACTTCAATATGCATTGCTACTCTCCATTTATTAGCATTTTCATCTTCAATTGCTTCTTTATAAGTTAATGGAATACATGTCATTGCAGAATAAGCATAATCCATAGTTGTAAAACAGTCATAATTTAAATAATCAGGTGGTCTTCTCTCTCTTGTTGGATAACGTCTTTCGTTTATATTCTCAGTGACTTCTGTATCATCTTTATTTTCGATTTCTTTAGTATTCTTTTGGCTGGTATCTGTAGGTTGTCGAGTATTATCTGTATTTATTATTGCAGGTCTTTCTGTATCGTGAATGTGTACATTCCTTGATGAAACAATTTGGTTATTCCTCCGTTTGAGGACAAAAAATGCCCGGTTTATTGGATTGATTCCAAGAAAAATTCCTTCTTCTCCGCGAGCATCCAATTTACCTTTTACACCTTCGTTATAAACTGTACATTCACATCCAAATTGATGAATATTTCTCAAGTCAGGCTTTAATTCTGTAAAAAGTTCAAATGCTGTGCATTTTGATCTTCTCTGGTAACTGCGATTTCTTAAATATTGTGCATGTCGTACTGCATAGGACCACAGGAATTTCGGTAGTGATGCATCAGCTAAGAGACATCTAGCTGTTGACAGTAATGTTCTCCACATACGCTCCGATTTTCCATTTTGATAAGGTGTATATGGAGCTGTAGTTGTTTGTTTTATTCTATTATTACTCAGTACTTGTTTAAATGATCTGTTAACGTATTCACTTCCATTATCACTATGAAGTTCCTTTGGGAGTCCAATACATGCCACGTCCGATAGGAATGATTTTAAAGCATCTGTTGTTTCATCTTTTGTTTTCATGAAGTACACAAACACCATGCTGGAGAATTCATCTACGAAATTGATTCTGTACATATATCCTTCTTTCGAAATTGGATCTATAGGTCCACAAACATCTGTATGTACTCGTTGTAAAGGTTTAGTCGCGTAAGGGACAAAAGTATCTTAGTTTTTAGGAAGTTTTGTTTGTTTGTTCATAAGACATATTTTGCATTTTTGAGGCTTGTCTTTTTCAGAAATTATCATACCTTCTGTAACATCTTGTAATTTGAATGTCTTCGTAATTCATGTGTCCAAGAGTATGATGCCATTCATTTAATGTCTTTGTGGTTGCCGTAATTGAATTGTTAATTATTGGTAAATAATACAAATTTCCTTCCTTAGCGAATTTGAAAACTGAATCTTTAGCTCTAAGTTCGGCAGATTCGTTCTTAAATAATACAGTAGCTCCGTTTTCTATAGCAGAACGTACAGAAAAAAAGCTTATAGGAAATTTAGGAGCAAGCAAAGCTTCTTTAAGAACAATAAAACATAATCTACCTTCGGTATCTGTGACTTGGAATTTTGCATCTCCTCTAGCAATAGCGAATTCATTGCTTCGACGTCCATCAGCTAATTCGATAAAATGATTTTTAGAGTCAAAAGTTGTATCGTATTTAATGAAATTATCTGCAGAATTGATTATGTGAGTAGTAGCACCACAGTCAATTAAGAGACTTGTAATTATTTTACTTTCATCATTATTACTTACAAGAAAAGTGAATGTTGTACTGGTTGATGCAATCGATGGACTCGATTTCGTATGGTTATTTTCCTTTTTCTTGCTAAAACATACCTTCTCTACATGACCTCTTCGTCCACAAAATCCGCATCTTAGTTGTTCTTTCTTCTTACAATTTTTAGCAATGTGATTTTGAGATCCACAAGAATGACAAATCTGTGATCTTCTGTGTGCAATGTTCTTGTGTTGATTTGATCTTGTATTCATAGTCGTGTGTTGCACAGGGCGCATGTCTTCATTATTTGCAAAATTTCTTAATGAGGCTTTGAATTCTGATAGAGTCTTAGTCTTTTCCAAATGAGCTTGTATTACTACAAATGGCTTGTATTGCTCTGGCAAACCTTTGAGTATTATTGAAATTATTAGATTGTCTGAAATATATTCTCCTGCCGTATTTAAACCTGTTGCAGCTCTTTCAGCTCTCATAATGTAATCCGTTATGTCTTCATCAACACGCATTCTCAACGTTGTAAGTTCTTCGTATAAAGTAAGTACTCGGGGTTTTTCTGAGCTTCTGTAATAATCTCGTAGGATCTTAAGTGCTCTTCATCCGTTGTTGTTGGCATCTGTAACTACTAAATGCAATGAACGTTCGTCTAGACGTTGTACTAGTTCTGCAAAAGCTCTTTGGTTCTTAATATCAAAGTCAGCATCATCCTTGATTCCAGCTTCAATAGGTAAAATAGCTTTTTGTAATGCAGGATCCAAACTGTAGAGATAGTTGAGGAATCTGACTTCCCATATCGTGTACGTTTCTGAGAGACCGTTGAAGTGCATGTTTCGCCAATTAGCGTCACTGGGCCCATAACCTGTTGAGGTATACATTCCTCCCGGATAGCAGAAGTCGTCAGTCCTCCACGGAATTAGTATATTGTATGAAAAATGAATTTTAAATACTGTATAGAATTGGCCTGTGATACCATGAGAATAGAAATATCACAGACTCAAACTATGATAATAAAAAGTAATAGGAGTACAGACTTGAGCATAGGAAGCTCTGACTAAAATGATTGTCATAGACATAATACTGACTACAAAATTGTAATCTCTTCAGCTTATCGACTTGACCGCTACTTATGATACAGTGTGGCATCGAGGTCTTACTCTAAAGCTGTTGAAGATGATCCCAAACAAACAGATGGTGCGCATGATCATAACAATGATAAGAAATCGGACTTTTACGCTACACGTGGGTGAAGAAAAGTCTAGAAGGCGACTTTTGGAGAACGGAGTTCCCCAGGGCTCCGTCTTATCCCCTCTCCTTTTCAACATCTACATAGCGGACCTCCCTGACACTCAGTGAGAAATATGCTTATGCAGATGATCTGACAATCCTGACCACTGACAAAGACCCCAAGAACCTCAAAAAGACACTATCCACAGACCTGCAGACCTTGTGCTCATGCTACCACTTCTGGCGACTGAACGTAAACACTAGATAGACAGCATGCAGCGCTTTCCATCTCGCAAACAGAAATGCGAACATTCAACTGAATGTTAAGTTGAAAGATAGCGACATAACCTTTGACCGGACACCCAAATACCTGGGCGTGATACTCAACCGTCCCTTGACATTCAAGTAACACATCCGATCCGTCACCAAGAAAGTGCAAGGACGATGAAATCTACTCCAACCCCTTGCAGGCACTTGGTGGGGGGCAGACTTCTGCGTTCTTCGAACTAGCAGTCTGGCATTATGCTTTTCTGTTGCAGAGTACTGCGCCCCTGTTTGGATGCACAGCAACCATGCTCGCGCAATCGATGTCGCCCTGAACTGCTCATGCGCCTGATTTCCGGAGCTATCAGATCTACGCCAACAGACAATCTGCCTGTCATGAGTGGAATCATGCTACCAGATATTCGACGTGAGAACAATTGTTGAGGCTCGGCAACCGAGCTAGATCAGATTCAAGGCACCTGCTTCACGACGTGATCCGGCAGAACTCACCGCACAAGAAGACTCAAGTCCCAACAAACTCGTGGACCGCATGAACGATGTGATTAGACGGACGAACTTTGCTTAGCACAGGTGGGCAGCAAGATGAGAAAGCTCCAACTGCCAACTTCGACGTTTCATCCCTATCCCGACGAAAAGGCCCCCTGGATACGATCTACCAAGAAAGTACTGAGAGTTCCTGAACATGCCTCGAACTGGTCTTGGCCGTTATCGAGCTTTCATGCATCGCATCGGGCTTTCACCAAACGATCTTTGTTTCTGTGGAGATGCCCTTATCGTGCAACGACGTGGCCATCCGAGGGAATATGGTGAAAGTGGACCATACATTCCATATATATATATATATATATATATATATATATATATATATATATATATATATATATATATTGATATATTGATATACTCTGAGGGCCACTCACCAACATGCCTATTTCAAAGTCACATGGAGGAAAGGGGCTGTGTCCAGTGGTCATGAAGCTTCTACACAATCTTTATAACGTTCTAGTAATTGTTGTAGAGTGAAAAAAAATCTGATCTTGTCAATTTAAATTAGAGCTTCAAAGAAAAACAGGTTTTTGAAAATGCGATGTTTCTGTGGTCAAACAACCTCGATTTGAGGAATTTTCAGCAGGAATAGATTGTCTTCCCATTATCTATGTATTCCATTACTATATATTCGTAAAATTGTTCGGGGAAAAGATTCCATATTTGTACGTATACCCAAAAATATATATCATTCACGATTTTTAGAACTTCGTGGTGGGTACGGGGTCTATTGAAAATTACTTCATTTTCTCTGTGGGTGTAAAAGTCATGGATTTTTTGTGCGCATTTCTAAAATTAATTTTCAGCTGTATTACATAATTCGATATCAGAAAGTTCGATTCTGCTATTATTTCATAAATATTCCCTCAGGAATAATTAAATTTTAATAATTTAATTTTAGTAACCTTTAATTCATCCCAAAATCGCTTACTTTCATATACTTAATGTATCTGAGGGCCAGTGGGTATACCATATGTATCTCAGGGCCGCAAAATACGTGGTGTGATCCAAAATGTCCCGGACTAACCTACTTGCAGATAACCTGTGATAACGAATACTACTTCAGATGTAAATTTAGGTCTTTAAGGCATGAGAAATATGGTTGCCGAAATTTTTCCGGTCAGTTTTCTATTTTTTCAAAATTTTCAAACATTTTTGTCTGAATTTCAAGATTTTCCTATAAATTCTAGCGATTTAGAATTAATATATTTAGATTAACTTGACAGTTAAGCTATCACTAATAACCTGACTAATAATTAACGGAGAAACAAATGTTTTGTTCCAGAAAACAGTTTACTTTTCAATGTATGAGCCGTTAGCATTCGTCACTTTTTACCAACGAAGTCTCAATTCACAAAAAGCTTTATGAAAAAATTCCGGTGTCAAAGAATCAAAAAACTCAGTAACTGCATCCCGCAGTTCAACTGGCGATTCAAAATGGTGTCCACGAAGATGCTTTTTGAGGAATCTAAACAGATAGAAGTCACTTGGGGCCAAGTCAGGTGAATAAGGAGGATGGCTCAATAGTTGAAATCCGTTTCTCGTTAAGGCATTGGTTGTCTCCTGCGAGGTGTGAATCGGAGCATTGTCATGAAGCAAGTAGAGGGGAATGTTTCGTGGCTTTCTTATTTTCTTCCTCGCTTCAGATAACAGATTGGAATAATATTCGCTATTGATTCTTACTCCTTTATCCGCAAAGTCAACCAGTTGGATTCCCGAAGCGTTCCAAAAGACCGTCAACATCAACGACCGGCGATGTGATGTTCCGGATCGCATTTTCAAAGGGGCAGACTCGCCTGATTTTCGCCACTCTGCAGATTCTCGCTTACTTTGAGGCAGATACAAACTTAAAGGTGTTTCATCCTCTGTAAGGATGCAGTTCAGAAACTGATCTCCGTGCATTTCGAGGAGATCCAAATTTGACTGTGCCGCCAGAAGTCTGTTCTCCTTCATTTCAGGTGACAGAAACTTCGGTACGAAACGTGATGCCAGTTTGCGATATCCAAGTCTTTCGATGATGTCATGACAGGAGTGATAACTGATTCGCAACTCTCTTGACAACTCACGGATGGTTATCCTTCTGTGTGCTGTAATCACTTCATCGCACTGACTCGATTTCTCTTCCGGAATCTCCTGCGGCCGACCAACAGTTGAAAAATCTTGCTCCACAGATTGTCTTCCGCGTTTAAATTCGCTTATCCAGAAATAAGCAGTAGTTCTCGATGGAGCTTTGCTTCCATATGCCCGGCTTAATTCCTTTAGAATGTCACCATTAGCGAAGCCGCGGATCAGGAGTTATCGTATCACACTGCGATATTCGACTGAAGACACGCTTGTCACATCCATCATGAAAACTGATAGAACAAAGAACCATCGTTGACACGGATTTCTTAATGAATGCGTGCTGAATGAACTTCACTGATTGATATCGTAACACATGAAGCAATTAACAAAAGACGTGCAATATTCATGGCAAAGATATCCGTCAAATAAGGTACAAATCAAAATCAATCTAACTATAACAATAAGACAAATCGGATCTCGATCAATTCAGAAAATACAGAAATTCATGTTAAAATGTAAAAATATTTTTTAAAAATAGAAAACTGACCGGAAAAATTTCGGCGACCATATTTCTCATGCCTTAAAGACCTAAATTTACATCTGAAGTAGTATTCGTTATCACAGGTTATCTGCAAGTAGGTTAGTCCGGGACATTTTGGATCACACCACGTATGTGTACTATGTGTATGTGAGGGCCAATGCGTATATCAAATATATCTGAGGGCCCTCTTAAGTTTGCATAACCCATTGCCTCACCATATTGAGTACTGATGAGCATATTGAGTTCCGATAGCTTAACTCGTTCAAGACTCTAACCGACAAAGACTACGTGTAGGACACATCGTTACTATAGCCTACAATAGAGTAACTATATGAAGAAAAGTTGCACTCATGCAGCTTACAAAAAGTTCACTGTGCTTCTTATAAGGGCATCAATCTTTATAACTGAGAAGTTTGGCAATGCAATAATCACAGGACGTTTTGCGCAAGCTTATATCAGCTAAGGTCATGCAGATAATATAATTGAATGAGCAAAGGACGTGCACCACAGTTTCTGAAGCTCAACAGGTTTAAGGTCTAATATGCGTTTCCGGCAACACTTCAAAGGTATCCAGCAGATAATACACATATATGACACACAAATTACAGATTTTTTGTGATGCCTATGTATTCATAGAATAAACAATGTTTGAGACTGCATTTTGTAATATTTTCTCCACTATATTAATAGAACTTGAAAAATTCTAAATTCTAATTTGCTGTTTTGATCTTTATGAATAAAACTGGTTGTTTTTACATCAACCATAGCAGCTGGTTTACTAGAATCCAAAAAGTTACAACATTTTGATTGTGGTTAGTGTTTTGTTTTACTATGTCAACATATAAATAAATCTTTAAAATCTTTGTATGAATATTCGCATCCATGTGGTTTCTATATCAACGATCTCTAAATTGATTATGTATTGGCTTCAAAGAATGGAAAAGATGCGAACAATATAGAATTGACATTTATGAGAGTGTATTGAAAGAGACTTAATGGATAATGTTAGTGAACAGTGAAGCGGATTTCTGTATTTTTGACTTTTTCTTTTAGCTTGATTTTTTTATAGTTGTTTCGTGTTACATTTCTGAAAACCTGACTTTACTTCTTTTTGATAAATGTTTGTAATTGATGTGTACGGGAGAGCTGTAGTAATCTGATAAGCTTTTAATCTCCAATAAAATCAATCAATCTACATGAACAGTCTATTTTTCTAATATAACTTTTTTATAACATAACCTCGGATAATTATTAAATAAAACATTCGACTTTACACAGGTTTTTTATCCTTTTTCACTTCCTTTAAATGATTAACAGTAACATCAACGAAATCTAGCTGATTCAGTTGATTTCGTTAGATAGCTACCAAAAAAAAGTACCGAGTATAGATCAAAATCATCTCTTATTATTTCGGATTGGTTCTAGTAGGCCTAAGGGTCCCACGGTAACGGGTAAACTAGGCCCACAGTACCTAGACGTGTAAAATCTTTAATTTTTCTTGCATCAACATACTTCATTATATATTAATTAACATTCTGAATTAATAATGTCCTTTAGTTGGCTTTGGTGTGAGCGTTATGAACCTTTTATTTAAGTATTTCACCTTCGGAATCTAGCGAAGATTTCATGTTTTGTTCGTTAGCTTAATTGAAGTGAAATATCCACATTATTGCTATAATACGTCATAAACTTAGATATTTTTCTGGGAAACCTTAATTTCGTGCGAATATTTGCAGGAATTTTGCCTTTTTTTTATTATTTTAGGTTGATTTGCAAAGTAACTGATTTGCTAAATAATCAGCAGTTATTTGTTGAATTCTCAGAATATATTCACACAAATGGAATCTAACTGGTTTAAACAAAAATTACTCAATTCCTATTAATTTGATTGTCTTGATCAAGTCATCTGATAGCGCACATCATCGAGAATTGGAGGTTATGAATGGAATTATTGAATGCTGTTTGATGTGTTTAGGACTTGGTTTGTTGAAGAAACACTAAATGTGAAGCCTGGACAGTGATTGAATGAATTTGAATATGTGAAATTGAAAATTATCAAACTCCCTTCCTATCTCCACTATGTTGAACTATGCGTTCTACATTTTCTAATGTAGAACGGAATTTCTATGAATCAAAATACATCCCACTACAAAAAGATACGTCGGTCCGACGTCGAAAACGAAGTCGTTCCGAGGAACAGAATGTCCGCATGGCCGATGGTCGGTACGACGTCGGGAACCGAAGCCTCATTATAAAAAAGACACCCTAGGCCTCCTATCTACTATTTCACAAGTAGGATGTCTATGGAATTACATGAAAACGTCAATTGATCAGGAATTAAGTGTTATATATTTTCCTTTCCCTTTCTGAAGCTTGTTTGAGTAATCAATATCATCACAATCATATCCGCACGTCTTCATGTCTTCAATGTCTTGCTACAATTAACTCAATCAAAAAAGCCATTTTTATCATAATTTCTGCTTAAATTCAAAGAAATGAGGTCAGAATTAGTATGTTAAGGGTCAAAAAATTTCCCGACCTTTTTCCGACTACCATACCTCGTTCCGACGAATCTTTTTGTAGTGGGATGTAATCCAATGGGCTACCGTGCTACATTTTTTTACCCTACAATGCACCCAAATTGCAAGTAAGCTTAGATGATATCTTGGGTATAGATAATAAGGCTACACCTCATGCAAATGCCAGTTAAATATCGGTTCACTTGAAATTCAAATGAAGGAAATGCACATAGAAGTAGATAATAGTACTTTCTATGGTATTGTTAATTTCTATGGAAATGCATGACATCAATATTGGATAGGCTATCTACTAGGACTTTGGATGCCATGGAAAGCCAACCACGTTTGTGTTCTTAGCAGATTGTCTATATCGTCACTGGTCCATAGAGTTCCTTGACATTTCTTGACCGCAGCATTTCGTTCGAAGACAACAACAGAAATCGAATCAGCAGGTCCAATTTAGTATGTTTGTGAACAGGGTTATCACATTCAGGTCGAATCAATTGATTGAGAGGAGTTCAAACTGGAGAAAGTGTGTAAAATATATGTGAAATTGAAAAATGTTGTACGAAGACTTGCAACCGCAGCATTTCGTTCGAAGACAACAACAGAAATCGAATCAGCAGGTCCAATTTAGTATGTTTGTGGACAGCGTTATCACTTACAGGTCGAATCTAATGATAGAGAGAAGCCTAAAGTAGAGATTCTGAGTGGCAAAGAATGAAGCAGGAAATTTTGTGAGCAGGATATTTTATTTAAAGAAATAAACTTATTTTAATAATTGTCATAAAACCGCATGTGACAAGTGTTACTCCATGGCTTATATGGCTTAATTTCTCTGCTGTAGATTTATGGAGATGTAAAAACCGTGTATCGAATGATGATTGATATGCTGATGAGTGGCATCGAATGTAGATTTCTAAGCATAGCCTCACTTGCAAGCTACAATCGCAAGAATTGACAGGAGAAGCTGAACTCAGATTTGGAAGCATACCTACACATCTGACATGGTCTGCTTCATATTTAGCAATATCATATGTATTGCAGTTCACTTAAGATAGACAGTAATAACTATCTTAATTATTACAGTTCACTGAGAAGCAACAATCCTTCATTTTTTTAATTTCACGTGTCAAACACCAATTCGATGGACCTATGTAATCGCTGTGAATAGGAAGGAAGGCGGTATTTGTGAAATTTAGCCAAGACCTTTTCTGAAAACACATCGATTCATGAATGACAGATAATGGGACATGCAGCAATCTTAACAATTGTCGTGGTGCGATTGGAAGGTTGGCAACAACACCCTCCACTATGATTTCTCATGTGGGAATATACGAAAACTGATTTCTGCAATGTTCAATGCGACTGCGACATAAGAGGTGCCATTTGGATGACATGGCTGCATTGGCATAAACTTTGAGTGAAATGATATCCAAAAGTGATGGAGGCGGAACATTAATCACCGAAACCGAATGATTCTGCTCGTTTCGGAAGCGTGTCATCGCTCTTGAACTCGTATTAATACTTCGTGGGCAGAATATCAAATTGGTCTACGTTTCTCTCTGCGGTATTGTATGCATTGAATACAATCAATGTTGATATCAGGAAATAATATTGTAGTGTTTAAAACATCAATTTTTTGAATCCATGTGGTTCATCAAGATATTAGTCGATCATGCATCGTATTTTAATCAAACTTTACTCTTGCGAATCTATCTGTTTTGCATTGGAGAAATTATAATTCTCGAGATATGCTACAGAACGAAAGAAGGTTCCAGTAACAATGTCTGTTGTAATGTCTTTTATAATACAGCTGGATTTTTCGGTTTTTATGATGTGTATTGTACATAAAAAATCCGCTGATATACCTGAAATTTTAGTGCCAGGGCTGATGATGCACCTGACCTGAAGAAATCCAATCTTATTAAACTATCTACATACATGTTGAAGCGAGATAACCTGTGGATTCACGCGACCGGTTGCGAGCTACCGCTAGAAAAGGGAAAAGTAAAAAATAATTGAGCTTCACTACAGAATTAGAATGAAATGCATATAGATTGAAAGTACAGAAGTCTAAGTTCTGTATGTGCTTCAGAATTTACTGAATCCTCAATTCATAATCATGCATCATTAGTAAACTCCGTTAACGGAATTAAAGTTGTCCAACGATTTAGCGCTGTGTCCCTAATGCCATGCATCATTCATGAGAGGGAATTAACCTTGGATATCCCGGATCGACGCACGAAAAAGACTGAAACTTAATTCTAAGCTTGAGATTTGGTTTCAAGCCTTTGAAGTTCTGTTTCTGAAATGCAGTAGGCCTACTTGATTATTATTTGATTTCATGAAAACGTAAATGATGATTGTGCCTCATTTCTATGCTTTATACGCATGATACCATTTCAGTTGTTATTGGTATTCATATTGGATATCGTGATGGTTGCACAGTCTATGTTTTAGTAAAAGAAATAAAATAATGAATAGTAAAAGCGGATTATTGCTTCGAAAAATTACCACAATAGTAATGCTGATGCAAATTTGACCTCCTAGCTGTGATACAATATTTTTCCACCTGAAATGCCAGGAACAAAAAAATGTCGAATTTTTATTTACTTTATTATATTGAATAACTCGGAAATCACAAAATCACCCATGTGAATATGTTTCATGCACATACAAACATTTTTAAAAGATGTCCACAAGATGTAAATTCAAGTTTACTCATGCCACTCACCCCAACATGGTCAAACACAGAGATGTTCCATCACAATCCTTGCACTCGTGGAAAGTATTCTCCGAACGTTTTGTTTTGAGCATTGAATGCATTTCCTTCGTGTTTCCTTGTATTGAGATATTTAAGAAGGTACATGTATTTTGTTTGCAATGCTGTCTAATAGTTGTTCATTTCGCAACCTCTCTTGTCTACCCTCGGTTGGGCACAATTCAATACCGCTAAGGTGTGTTCTGACCTGTTTCCTGAATTCCAACAGACTCATGCTTCTATTTTTTTCATGACGAAGGCGTCAAACACTCAGCTCTCCATCATACTGATGCCAAACTTTTTTGACCATACAAATGACTGTCGGACGCAGGTAGATGATGCAAGCAATTGGTATCTAATCTACGCCGCCCATTGTTTGCTTATACATTACAACTGTGATTGGCTTTTTGTACCGAATTCGCTGAGTACCTGGAAGAGCTCCTTCTTTCCCAACATCTCCTGCTTTGTCAACAGTTGAAAAAACATAAACATCCTTGTTATCAACAAATTTTGCTACAAGACCGGGACCTTATCGTACAAAGGATGATTCCAGTTTTTGTAAGCGCTTTTCTTTGATAATAATCGGAACTCCACGACTGGGCCTAACTGTTCATCGTATACCTGTTTTGCGGCTCCACCGTAACAGACTCGCACTATGGCAAATTATGCAGCCTCTAGTGATACACGTATGTAATTAAAGTTGTGAGTCGTGCTACAAAGTCATATATCTTCACATTATTAATTTTGTGAGTTGTAAGATATTTCACAACCTCAAAACTTTTTGAGCAGTAAAACGTCTGAGTGATGACATTCTGTGGTGATATTTATTGACAGCTTGGTGTCAACGCGCCATTGCATCAACATGCACATTTTGATTTCATGGTTGTTCCTTGTCATTTGTTGCTTCAACTTAACTTATATGATTATTTCAGTGTGATAAATCGGCTGAATACAACTTTCTAGAATTTTATGAATCAGATGATGAAAATGAAGAATTTTTGATCTTTGGAAAGTTCAGGAAATTAGCTTTTCTGTCGATATGAAATCATTCAGATCCCAAGCTGTTCATTAGGTGCACGTCATTGAGGAAAAGGTCAAGCTTATAAACTTAAGAACCATCGCTCACAGAATTCAAAGATTTTGATAACTGAGTGCGGTAAAGTCAAACATCGTTCATTATCTATTGCGTCAAAATTTAGTTTCAAAATTCAAACTGGAAATGTCTCAATTTTTATGATAAGGATATTTTAAAGAAATGTCCCGATAATTTTCAGCGGTGTAATTGGAATGGCATATCTCGTAAAAATGAAAAACAGCGTGGAAGTTCGGGAAAATAGACCGGGGATCGCCCGGGAATTCGAGGCTTGAAATTTGGCGCCACCCTGTATATAATTAGTGACATAGCGTGCAATCATTCAGAGAAGAAATTGTTCATTTTATAACTTTTAAGACGGCATATAAATATTACAAATAATTTCGAGAATGGTGAGGTTGGTAGTACCAGGATGGGCGGTGACCTTTAGATAGCTACTCGACCGGCAGGAGGTACTACTTCTTGAAATCATTTGTATATGAAACCATTCGTATTAATGGTCAACGCTTACATCGTTATCCATATGTAGCCAATGAGGTCACATGCGTGCACTTACGAGAAGCACATAGACAACCTGTTCCATCTTCCGTATTTACCGCTTGCTGCATAACCTGCAAACACTCAGTGTGTACAGTAAATGTAATAACCGAACCTCGTCTACCACCAACATGGCCTACCTGGTCCAACTGTCATGCGGTGGTGATCAGACCACCTACCACAATCAGTACAATCGCAAATACATTGAAAACACACCGGAACATGGAATTGACATCACTTTGGTCATCTGTCTCCTTGAATATTGTACACCGTCACATGCATGTGACCTGATCTCCACTGGCTTTCCGATGTCCATGTATCGGAAATATCGGAAGATGTATATAAGATATCTGTATTTCTTGTGCTATAGTGGGAAGTTCATTTGTATATATTTTGCCTCCTTTTCATCTATGCGATTAATACTCCTCTTGCATATGTCACATTTTTTGGAAGGTATTTCTCGTATTTGGAGGCTGTATCTGCATGTTGTTCGATTGAAATACATATTCTTTCCATGCATTTTTTTATATTGCATTGATCATTTCTACGTATTACCATTTCTATTGCGTACGCATGTCATCACCGAAATTCCTATGCCTTTTAGTAATTGACTTTTCCTCGTCTTCTTTCGGAGGCTCGAATGACCTATCCAACCGTCCTAAGGAGTCCTGACGTAATTCATTTGTTTTCTGTGCCTACAATATAGTGTCGGACTATTCTGATACTGTTCATAATAGTCTGCTCTACACCCCTATCACGGCGGTGACAGACCTCATCCTTTCCCATCTTCTTCTCTGGACTTCTTGTGCTCCGTTGTTTTTCTCTATTCCTTAAATGTCATATCATTTGGATATGTGTGGCTCTGAATATGCACAATATAAAAATAAATAATCCACCATGAAATATTGTTCTTCATTGTTCTGAGGCAGAAGTATTACCTCAGTAAGGCTACTCAGTAGATCCAGCCACTGAGTCTAGTGATTAATTGTCAATCACCACCGATAAAATAAATGCACAAGCTTACGAACAACTTGTAGTGGAATGATAATCAGGTGCTAGTAACATATGCTTACCACCCTACTCAGACACGTCTCCAGCTGTGGTAACTAAGTCATTGCGGTGGGCGAACTAAACTGATGCCAATCAAGCAACCGAAGTATCCGATGATCCAAACTGATAGAGTTAAGCTATTCAGTGAGCTATATCTGACTTCCGATGCCAAGCATGATGGCAATAGGCCTACATATTTCTCGCGAATCACTACCACTCAAAAAATTTCAAATCTCTTACCTTGAAATTTTTGAGCACTGATTAATAGCCCCATTTACGTATCCATAAATGTCTTGTAGATTCTGGCATTTCCATGGGTAGTATGCCAGATAGTGATGAAAATTTTCCGGAAAATTTTGGAAAAAAACGGAAAATTTGAAAGTTCTGATTTTTTGTGATAGGCCCTGTATGCTTTGACCGCTTCCACAGCCGAGGCAGCTACACACCAATAGAATGGGTCTATAAAACTGGTGATTTTGATCAATATTTTGAATAAAACGATTTTGAAAAATGAAGAAATTTGAATTTTTGTGATATAATTTTTACGTTTTCTATCACAGCCGAGGCATAGACACATCATTGTTCTAAAGCTCTTGATTTCATCATATCATTTCGATTAAAACAATCGCAGCAATACGAATTCCGTCCGCGGATTTTTGAGCATTCCTTTGCCACCGTGGCTTGCAGCAATTTGTTGCCATTTTTAATATTATAGCACAGACATCTTTTGGGACAACGTGAATTTTTTCCTTTACAATAGGGGTATAATTTCATGCATTGTGAGAGATCTGGAGCAAAAATAATGCACTTTATTTGGGAGTTTTTTATGGCTTGAAAGTTAAGCTTCATTATATGCAGCCTTGATTGCATTGATACAAATTCTTCATGTGTTGATAAACATGTGAAGTACAAGCACACAGTCCAACACAGCATTATACATGAGCGACCATTGGAAGACTGTATAAAGACTGTAAACTCGTGAGACATTTGGAAACTAAAGATATGTGTGATGAGTAGAAGAATATCTATATGATAGCTTCTAACTTTTGGCGTATTGTCCGATATCTTCGTGAAGGACAAACCACACATCTTCCATTTCCAGCTCAGATGGTTCAGATAGTTCCAAATCGATTTCAGATCTACTTAGATGAATTTCAGACATTTCCAGATGAATTGGAGATTCTCCAGTTGAATCTAAGATCCTTTCAAAGTTGAGTTTCTGACAGATATCTGAAATTCAATTAGAGAAATCTGAAATCCATTTAATGGCTGATATTCAGTTGGAAAGATCTGAAATAGACATGGAGGGTGCAGTTGGTTCCAAAAGTTGACATGCAGGGATGATAGAGAAGTTTTCGGTCTTTGAATATTACATAGTCTTTTCAAACGACTGCAACAAGTCTCCAAAACAATGGCAAAAACGTCAATCACCAAAAAGAAAATTTCAAAATTTTCCGGAAAATTTTCCATTTGCATCACTAATGCCAGATATAGTCCAAGTGATAAAAATTAATACATTACACATTTCACGCCAGCCAAATTTCGTTAGTGGAGCTATATGGCACTCTACAACACTCTCACACGGAAAATATCAGTCCTGAGCCAGAAGTCAAATTTCAAATCCACATCCGATGAGAGGAAAGTTCCCCATTCTCTCGAAAAGTCTAAGTAGAATGATCGAGAGGCTTTTACAGGAAAATGGGCGTCCGATTTTGAAATCGAACAATGATCATTGTCATTTCTCAGGCGATCACTTTAATGCATCTCCTTCGGTATCTTATTCAGCGCGCGTCTTCCTCAAATGAGCTGCTGCGCTGCCACATACAATGACCATGACATTTCGCTATCGAATTTGAAGTTCATTCCAGCAATATGTCCTCAGAGGCCCCAGAACTCAACTACCACTATGTGACATGCCTTGCTCAATCAGGCATTCACGCGTGAAGCACGCGTAATTACACATGACCCTAAACATATCCGTGGCTATGCGGGACATTGCTGCAACTGTTATAGAAGTTGGTATAGTTGGCAGTCCTGTGCTTTGTGTCTCATGTGTCTGCATGTATCAGAGGCTAAACAACAAGGACCTCAATCTCATGCTCAGGGAAGACAGAATATATGCTTAGCGGTTCATCCGTGACCGTGGCTCAAGCGGCAACGCATGCAACTGTAAACGATGCGCAAACTTTGCCTGCGCGAATTCATGCATTCCCCATGTTTAAATAGCTTCAAATCAAGTGATTTCTGACTCTTAGTGCCGGGCGTAGAAGAGTAGAGTGACCCACGGATGTTTGGGGTGCTCCGTAATTAGGTGTGGTATATGTCACCTAGTGTGTCCGCGCGAATGCTGCACTAACAGTCAGAAATCCTGTGATCTGATGCTATCAATACATGGGGAATGTTTATGAATGTACGGACGAGCGTTCATGTAGCTTCCGCGTCGCACGTCACGAAACAATTAACCACGGGCTCCCAGATACCCACTCATTCAACCATGCACGTTACGGGAGAGTGGTGCACCACGAGCCACCGCCTTCACTCCCTTTGCCTTAGAGAATGACCCTCTCATCATTTCCCTATATGATAAGATTGATAAGATTTTCTTTTAGTTGTAATTTTGTGGTAAAATTTATTGGTACTGTATATCTTCGAAAATTCAACGAATCTTAAAATCTTTACAACATGATGAAACTGAATGATAGCTCACACTGTCAATTTCATTAAAAATATTCTGTCGTCTTCATAGTGAAATCCTTCATCAAAGAAGACGCTCCATTTCCTTTTGGAAGGCCTACTGACCACTTAAGATAGCAAAATCTATGCCAAAACAACCTATGGAGCATAAGCCTTCATATGGTACATCAAAATTCGTTCATTAAAATTGCAGCAGGACTTCAACACGTTAATTACATTTGAAAGTAGGTTAACTTTTTAGTGCAATTATTTATGAAACGTTCTCTATAACACATCTGACCATGAGAGATGTAAGCACAGATAGCTGTGAAACATTTCTTGGTGCACGCAGGAACATTATTAATGTCGACAGTCGATGGCTGAAGTTCTCATAACTGCCACCACTGGTACATCAACTGCATTTCTTTTGGAAAACACATGACGAAATAGCTCACCGTAAAACTAACTCGTAATCCTCCGCCCTTCGTCGACTCATCAACACGAAGATCCTGGGATACTGCTGCTTCTGTCCGTGGTGCGCTGTGAAGGAGTGAAAGGACAACAGTTGATAAAAGGGAGCTCTCACCACCGCGAACGTCCCATCCAGGTACCACTCCTGGGCCTCCTGCAGATGCCGCTGCTGCACGACGGTCCCCAGCACGATGTGGCGGTAGTCGTCACCTCGAAGATCTGCAATTAGAAAATCTTCATCAACGAAATCCACTGCCAATGGGAAATCCAAATCTCGTGCGCCGGGGTTCGCCGGCCTTTTCGTCGCCCTCCATCGATTGACATTCCTCTTCATGGCGTAGATGTTCGGCATGGTCGAGTATGGGATCTCTTGTGCTCCAACCTGCAGCAACGTCTGACTGACGATAACCCCCGCCGGGGTGAACAGGTCTTCATCCGCCTTCCCTTTCAGCTGCTGCAGTGCCTGTAATGAGTTGGAATAAGGCAGGGTGAAACGTCAGTATCACCTGAAATGCGTAAATTGACACGAGTAGTTAGAGGATTTTGCTATAATGGAGAACCTGATGATAACTGGGGCTATGCTGGTGTCATGAATTTCGTGGGGATTACATGTGGCGGCGGAATTACCCGTCGTAGGAAGGTCGGCGATCCGGAATGGTAAGAGTATTTCCATATGTGAATGTCACCATAGAAGTTATTTGCCTTCCACACGATACCTGCATGAGTAATGGGAATGCAAATGTACCGCATCTCCAAGTTGACGAAGGTAGGTGCGCAACAGAATCTCTTGGATATGGAGGATGAAGCGTCATTGATGCCCCTGTACAATTCATATCTATTAAAAGTGGGATCCCCCTGAATGGTAGAGGTATGATGCGAACTGAGATGTGAGAACCAGCATATGTACCAGGTCACTCATGATATCTGGTGAATGACATCCAGACTGACATGCTTTTACACGATCCAAATATTACGCGTTGCTCATCGCATGAAAGGGAAGAAAGAATTCTAGGGTGAACTGGTGTCGAATCTAACTCATGGAATATCATCTCATACTTCCGAAATTGATCGATACAATAGCAGTCGATCGGAAAATCAATATCAACTTCAATGAAGTAGACCTATACATGCTTAGCATTGCGCTGCTCAATTAAGAATCATCGAACAAGACCTCACAGCAAGTTCGACTGGATGACTTGCAGTGATAATACTACCCAGCATTATGAATTCATGATGCTGAAACGTGATTTCATGCCCCCTAGTGTACATGTATATGTACGTCAACCTCATTTGATGCATCTACTCCATTCACGTTTATTTGATGACGCTAACCGAATTTTGTCCCACATACAGTCTCTTGCAAAAGTTTAGGAACACTTGCAAAAAAACGCTAATTTTCATTTCAGTTCCATCTTATTAATAATATTCATACAAATTTTAGAATGCATGAAATGAAATAATACAAAATGTATATAAAACTGCTTCAAAAACTAATAGCGGGTTCAATAACCTTTACTTTCAATCATGGCTGCCAGACGACGAGGTATTGACTTAACTAACTCCGCACAGTATTCTGTTGATAATTTCGTTGTCCAAACTGCCTTGTTGCAATTTCTCAAGTCAATTGCACTCTTCGGTCGCATAGTGCCACATGGTCCTTCATCACAGACCATAAATTCTCGATGGGATTACAGTCCGGAGAATTTCCGGGCCATTTGAGGACATTGACGGAATTTGTGCGCAACCAATCAGATACGATTTTGGCGCGGTGACATGGAGCGCTATCATGCATCAGTGTTTCTGTATTATGCAATAAGGATTCCTTGCTTAGTATGGGGTCCTGGCATTTGAAATATGGATATAATGCAAGCTAAAGTGTATGACGTTAATGCGAAGGAGTGGATAGCGCCCTCCACATGCGTCAGTAGTGTTGATGTCTGTGGCAGCAAAAGATGCCTATGTTGTAAATCTCTTGACACTAATACTACTTTTAAGAGTTTTAGTACCGGCAGACGGTTCGTTTTAAATTATCCTAGTAGTTTCTCGTGTAAGAGTAGGCATGTAATATATTTGATCACATGTCAATCATGTGGGGTCCAGTATGTTGGACAGACAAAACAGCCATTACATTGTAGAATTAATGGGCATCGGCAGTCTGTTCAAAAGAATCATCTCAATACGTATTTAAGTAATCATTTTAATAGTTCTAATCACAGTTGGGATGATGTAAGTATACAAATTATTGACTTTGTCGATGTTCGTAATAAATCTGATACAGAAATTGCCTTCGAGCTTAACAGTAAGGAAGATTTTCATATAAGAACGCTGAACACCTTGCATCCTTTGGGTTTGAATGACAGAGTGTTAGGCGGAGGTTGCGCCTCTCAGAACACTGCAAATTCATTTTCATTTTTTAGTTCTCCTATTAGCAGACGTAAGAGAAGCCATGGCCTTAGGAAGTCGGGTAGAAAGAAATATCCTCCATCTAATAGTTGTGAGGATATTCTCAAGGAGCTTCAAGAGTTGATGAAGAGCAACAAAATAAGACATTTCTATAATTGCTTGAAATCGATTAGTGATAGCATGCTTAAAATTATGTATTCTAGGCTTCTTGATCAGTCGAATGACCTATCTTTCGTTTTGACAACATATGTTCATAGTAAATTATATAGAAACAAGAGGGATAGCTCTACCGAAGACAAAACGCATATAGTGATTCCTTTCAAGTCTCATTTAGTTGACAAACTTCATTTACCTTCTGTATTTAATGATAAAAGTGTCTGTGCTTTAGTTCCAGAAAAAGCGAAACATCTATATCCTCCCAAAGTGTACCATAAGCTTAATAACCCTATTTGTTTGAAATTCTTCAATTATAATAAGTTTCTTAATAGCCTGACAATTCAGGAAGTTGTTGGCATTTTACAGAGCGATTGCAGCTGTGACTCGATGGCCAGTTTTGTTTATGAGCCTTATGGGCATGTTTTTACCGGTAATTTAGATATAATAAATGATCCAGGTCTCAGAGCTATATTAGCGTATGGCACTAAACACAGATTGTCTAGGTCAATATCATGGAAATCCATTCAAAAAGAGATCAGCGATTCCATAGATAATCATATATCTCGTGTGTCCAGTCGCCTTCACTTAAAAGTTGATGACTTCTCTATTTGGAAAAACAGGGTCATGATGTTAGTAAAGCACCGCATCTTTCGTTGTAAGAAGTTGGGTGGGAAAGATAATGGCAGCAACGTTTGTGTTGATAAGGAGTTGCAAGATCTTCATAAAAACTTGATAGTCGTTCCTGTCGATAAAGCATCCAACAACTTTAGTTTCATATGTAAAAAGTTCTATCTCAAAATCCTGATGGACGAGCTTGGTTTTGACATAGATTCTTCCACTGCAGTAGGCAATGCAACTTATAAACCTGAGCTTATTTCTGATAAGGAAGTCCTTACTAAACACGTTAAAGATATGAAATCAAACTTTAATATTAATGTTAGTGACAAGGACCTTAAACTACCAAAACTTTTCTGGATTCCAAAATTGCATAAAAATCCTTATAAGTTTAGATTCATTGCCGGAGCCAGAAATTGTACAACTAAAAAGTTATCGGTGAATATCAACAAAGGTCTGAAAGTGATAAGAGAAAATTTCCATAGATACTGTGAGTCAATCAGGAGTAATACTGGTTATTCTTATTTTTGGAGTGTAGCCTCGACTCAAGATTTTTTGAGGAATATTTCTAACGTGAACGTCCACTCTATGCAAGTTTTTGACTTCTCTACTCTTTATACAAACTTAGATCAAGCTGCTATCAAGAATAATATTTTTTCCATCCTTGATCTCACATTCAATTCCACTAATCGTAGATACTTGTGTGTAGGATATGAGAAGTCGTTTTTCTCCAAAATCAAATATAAGGGGTATTCTTGTTATGACGTGGACTCTTTTAAGAAGGCTATTGATTTTATAGTGTCTGAAGTCTACATTTCTTTTTCCGGTTACGTGTTCAGACAAATTCGAGGAGTACCAATGGGAGGGAATTGCAGTCCTTTACTTGCCGACTTGTTTCTGTTAAATTGCGAATTTGCTTTTATGAAACAATTGGTTAAAAATAAAAAGTTTGGACTAGATAAATTATTGTCAAACACTTCGAGATATATAGACGATATATGCGTAATAAATTACAAGCATTTCAATACCTTAATTCCGAAAATTTACCCGATGGAGCTTCTTGCAGATAGAAACGGAGTCAATGACAAAGCCGTTGTTTACCTCGATGTGAGACTCCAATCTAGTAGAGACGGTCTTCGAACCTCAATATATCATAAAGTGGAAGATTTTGATTTCCCTGTTGTTCTGTTGACATTTCCAGACAGTGCAATACCTTATAACATGGGAATTAATGTATTTGCCGGCCAGGTTTTACGTTATTGTCGCATCTGCTCACATCTTGAAGATCTAATTAAACGAATTAATATGACACTTTTTGTGATGAGCAGCAGAGGATATTGTAAGTCTAAAATGAAGGCATGTACTGAGAAAATCCTAACCGGTCATAACAATTTTCTAGTCAAGTTTGGATATTTCTCAGCCAGGCAGCTGACATCGCAGTGCGCATTTTAAACAATATAATTAACACTGTTTTCTTAACATTTTTTTTTTATTGGTTATACCCTTTCAGTATTTCACACATATATTTTAGTTTGTTTTGGATGTATCCGTCTTTTGCGGTTGTTTTGTTTTTGTTTTTACTATTACTATCAGTATTACTTATTATTACACATATCATTACTGTATTGATTTTAGAATGCCAGCCGCATATAAGTTTATGCGGGGCCCCGCCCGCCTGGGCTTGAGCGTTCAGGTAGAGGGGCCGAAACGCAACCAGGCGGGTACCTGCTGACGACTGGCTATTGTTTTATTTGTTTTAACGTTTGTTCTTTTTTTTTTTTTTTTTATCGCTAACTACCCTAGTGTGATGAATGGACTGTGTCGGTTACTGGTCTCCATGGGGTTGACATGGTGATTACTGTGTCGGTTACTGGTCTCCATGGGGTTGACATGGTGATTACTAAGTGTCTATTTATATATAAGTTCCTAATCAATCGAGCCTGAAACTTTGACCAAGGAGATCACTTGTTAAGCGGCCTTGTACGATCTCGTACACTTAAGGGTGAAGTCCAGCCCGTATAGCGCTATGTTATGGACCCCCGGGTAGGTCCGCCCGGCACGCAATCAGATCCGTCAAGTCTTTGTGCTTAAAGACCTTCATGCATTCATGCATTTGTCGAGGATCACAAGTCAGAGGACCATTAGGGGTAAGGTCCAGCCCCGCTTTAGAAGCGCTGAGTGAAAAATGGACTAGTGGGAAGGTCCTCCACACCGATCTCGTCAAGTTTGGCTCTAAAATGTAGTCCTAGGATAGTCAAAAGTTTGACGCGCCTTGAACGTTTAATGTCTGCCGGTGGGAACGCACCACCTGTCCTCTTAAGGACAAACCTTAAGTCTTATTAACTATAAGTTTATTAAAATTATGAAACATGTAGACATCGTTATGGGAATGTCCCAGCTTCAATGGATATCCATATGTAAACGAAGTTTGTCTTTTAGAACGTTGAGGTACGTTTTACCGTTCATTGTCATTCCTGTAGGAAGGAAAATATGCCGGCGCGACCTTATGCACACATTGAGCCCCAGACCATCTGCTTCAAAGGATGCTTCATAGTCTGGATCACATAACGTGGATGGTGCCTTGTCTTCGGAGGTCTTCGGACATGCTTGATGCGACTACCAAATTGTTCGAATGTTGACTCATCTGTCCATAAGACTTTTTCCCAATCTTCTGTTGTGTAGTGAAGATAGCGCCGAGCAAACTCTAAGCGAGCTTTCGCCATTTTCGGAGTTAGCTTTGGGTTTTTCGCAGGTCTGTTACTCTTAAGACCAAGATTATTACGCAGTCTTCTGGAAAGAGTAGATGAAGAGGCTTTGATTACAGCTAAATGCAGCTCAGCTTTGATTTCTCGCAGCGACATTGAAGGTTTCTTCATTACCATTCTCTTCAGTATCCGTTCATCCCTCCTTGTTAGAGCTTCTGGACGACCAATTCGGGGAGAATCTTTAAATGAGCCAGTCGCAGATTTCCGAATCGCCAAGTTTACTGAACATGGAGAAATTCCCAGTTGTGCTGCTATTCGACGTTGACTCATACCAGTTTCTGCTAATATTGCTGCTTGAGCTCTCACTGTAGGCAGAATGGATTTTCTTCGACCCATCGTGCAGATTATCTTTCGAATGAACGAGTCTTTCCACTGCATTAGTATGTGCGGATAATGTTACTAAAAATAGACTCTGGGCTTCCCACGATATTTACAGTAAGCGATTTCTCTCTAAACATATCTATTGTGAAACGTCTCCAATAACAATGCTATATGAGAAACCCGCTTTGAAAGATTCTGCAATATGTACGTTGAGATACATAAAAAGATCAGTGTTCTTAAACTTTTGCAAGAGACTGTATATTGTATCATCAGTCAACTAATTTAAACTGTGGAACCTAGGCTGTCCCACAATGCAATTTCAATACAATGTTATACTTCCAGTTACATGCCATGTATACATCATAACTGACAGAAACAAATTCATGAAATGATATCCTATAGAGGTACTTTCCAATTACGGCATGGTGTCCAACGTCACCTACAATTACATAAATAGACCCATTCGTACATGTCGCACTATTACTAATTGGAGGGGAATGAAGCCTACTGCATGATGCAGAAATACCCATATCACCCAAACGCGCAGCATCTACAGCTCCTGTCAACGAATGTAAAGAATAATGTACACCATCAGGACCGAAAGGTACTAATAACTGAACTGGAAACATAACTGAGAACGTGATCTATGTACGAATACATGTCGTCAAATGCAATGCAATTATCAATAAAAAACATAACATACAGGAGTTGCACCGTCACCCACTCTCGGTAATATTAGTCTCGAAGTATTAGTCTTAATCCTTCTAATTTCCTGAAGACATTAAATACTGATATCCGACCCACTTACTACACCCGTTACAGATATATTGCAACGGATTTATTCCGACAGGTCATGGTTGCACGTATTAGGAACGAATTCCTTAAAAACTGACTTACCTACTTCGTAATATTGCAACGCTGTCAGGAAATCCGCCAAGTCAGAATGTTAGAATGAACGGTAATGCAAATAACAATTGTTAATGAAGAACAGTAATTAGTCAGTAATTGCTTCCTCCGAAAACCGAAAGATAATGTTGACGTAAGACATTCATACTCACGGTCATTACAGATATGTGGGCTATACAGACAGAAGTACATTGACAGCATTTATTTAATCATGGATGCAAACGAACAGTGCTCAGAATTTCAGGTATCGAGCGACTTTACAAAATGAATTTCAATGCATATATCCGACAACAATGCTCACATTAATTTGAATTTTATTTGTTTCGTCAATACATTAATTGAAAAAATACATGAAATGAAATCGGTTATCATTCTTTTATAGAACTATCGGCAACTTCTTAAACATGGCTTTCAAAGTTTTGTATGCGGTTACAACATCCACAGTAACTCAGTGGGTGCTAAGAACTGCCGTTGCAATTCTTGTATTTTGCTGAACCTGTCAACAGATGTAAGACGCTGTAAATAATATGAAGCTTTAACTGAAAGATAAAATAATTAATCACATGCTGATAAGTTGTCATTAGTTTGCATTTTCCATCCTATAGACCAGTATTTATTCTATTAGACAACATAGGTTCATTTAAATGTAAGAATTACAAGGTTTCAATTTTTCGCAGAAGCAAGTCAATTTTTTCGCAGCGACTTCATTTTTTAAACATTTTCGCAGGTGGCCCAACCACTGGTTTCAGTCCAATGATAGTGTCTGTCGACTTCCCATTTACTTTAATCAATGAAAGATAGCGTGCAAGTTATCAAGCTAGAGTCACAGTCTCTGTGCGTGTTGTGATTCCTTTTCTTCTTTTACTTATCGGCTCGAGATTTTCATCATTTTCAGTAAATGTTATCGTAAACACTCGTCAGCTCGGATGAATGTAGGGTAGTCTTGACCACCAGTCCATATGCGGCTAGGGCATTGGGGTTTTCATCCGTTTTCAACATCACCGAAAAGGTCCGAAGACATGACACGTTATAATAGGACCTATATGTCAATCATCTGCGCCATGCATGTAAACTAACAACTTCATGCAGTGCAATTTTATTAGCGGTATGCTTGAAAGTCGGTCTAGGGCCTACCTCACGCATCGATCTGAAACGAAATATCGCTGACATTTCCTCTTTCAAACCCAGTGGACAAACTTCAAGAAATATGTATATAGTAGTATGTATACATAGTACATATACATAGTATGTATACTCACTTCCATCACCAAAATCAACATACCTTCCGACAGGTTATCTCGCCCACCCTCGGTTCGTGATTGTGGTCTCTTCGCATCGTATGGTCTCCGCCGATGTGGAACAGCATCGTCGCCTTGCACCCTGCGTTCCTTCGGGTACACCTCCAAACGTTCTGGGTACCACTCTTCTTCGTGTATGCGAACCCGTTCCAGACGAAGACGTCTCCACCACGTTGGGACACTCCACGCAGGAGGGTGGTCTGAAAACATTTAGGAAATGCGATCACCAAAGTCGTACGTGCTTCATGAAGTGACACCCAGTATGTTTGACCTAAGTTGAAATAAGCAACTGAAACAGATACGAATCATATGGAAGTGATCATTTGCGGCCTTAATTCCTTCAGAGGTTCTGAAATTCATTCTCTCCAAAACACGGGCAGCTGTGCGGATTCCGAGCAGGTACAAACATAAACATGAGTTGTGGAACAGAATACATATGAACTAGAACATTTTTTGGTGAATGTATTTATTTATTGTGCAGAAATTACAGGATTGCATGCTAGATAATGGTCACTGTTATGTACAGTTTCCTGGTAGGCATGCACAGTCAAGTCTTGCAGCTTCCTCCATTTTATGTCAGCGTTGTCTGCTATACCCATACATAGACTATTACATTACAAAATTAAGTTGAGAAAATGGAAACTGACTTGGTCTCTGAAGTAATACACGCGCTTCCGGATTTTGCTATTCGTCTAGCGCTTACAAAGGATGAAATCCGAAAGATCGCGTAAAAGTAATAAGAATATAATTTCTTGTCCAGAAAATTGTTCTCCATTTTTGGAATCTGTCATCAACTGGTTCACTGGCTCCCCCATTTCCCAATACCATAGACGTGACGTACGATTAGATTTCTTCTTCCCTGTACAACTATTCCTACAGGATTGTCATAGTCTAAAATTGAATTTTGATAATGGGATAAATCGGGGTAAAACCACCCTGGTTTTTACCACCTGGTGAAAAGCACCAGCTTTTGTCACCATTTTCTTGCTGAAAGTGGGAAAAAAATTGGCTAATACTATTTTTACAGCATTACTACTGAAGTTTTTTGGATACATACAATATAAGGGATCATCGTCACTCCTTACTTTATAGATGAACGCTAGTCGCAATAAGTTCACTTTCCTTTCTCATCATTCGATAAACATTTAGGCCTGTATTTTCACAAATCAAACCTATCAATATCGTATTTCAATCAAGAATATGTTCCAAGTATAGGTGTAAGAACATGAATTATTATAAAAAATATTTTTGTAAAGATGTTGTGCATTATTCTTCTAAGTGTGTGTGCACTTCATTGCTTTACGAATTTCATTCATTGTAAGATGCAACAGACGCCCATGTTGGAAGGAAATCACTTGGCTCTATATAACAGATCAAAAACAGGCATTCCATGAAGCTGGAAGGGTAGGAAAGTATAGAAATCTGACCTCGGATTTCTACGATTAACCTCCCAGCTGATCTCATGGGATAGCTGGTCTTCCAAATCTGTGGCAAATGTCTCACACCCATTGTGATTACACGAATATTACTATTAAATTTATCCTGCACTCCCAGAAGGACTAGATTAAAAATTTTGCCCTTCAACATTTTCATGTCATGGTAATTTACCCTCACATATTTAGAGGATAAGGCTATGTTAAATGAATTTAAAACCGAAAGTTAAGTTTTTATTTGACCCCAAAATATGGCAATTTCAAGAACTTTAAACAAAATTGTACACCACAATAATGTCAAAATTGTTTGTCGCTCTCAGATTCTATTAACAAGATCAGTTTTACAGCTTACTGGACATGTTCTTTTGTTGAGATTATAGATGAAGCTGCTCAGACATACACTATATACCTCACTTTATCAAGATTGCTGGTACGAACTATGTTATTTAATTATTATTTGTTCATACAAATCATGATTTCCTGCTACAGTCACAAGCGTTAGTACATTTAGCATTACTTCTAAAAAAAGTAGAAATGCATTCTAAGTGACTGTTGCACATTGCTTCATTTTGGAGGTGAGATTTTCGGGTGTACAGACTTTCCGGTGCAGCGTGCTTCCTCTGCGTTCATGAGACCTGAGTTCGAATCTAGATCTGATGAAACCTAAGCTACTATTAAAATACACTCTACATTCTTGCTGAACACTCAACACATAAGAATGACTGTAGGATTATTGAAGCTCGTCCACATGAAGAAACAAGAAAGTGGTTTGGTTTTTGACTGATATGACGATAAACCTGAGAAGTCTTGAGTAGGAAGACTGCCGACTTCATCCTCTCGGTCAGGGTAGATTCCTTGGCTGAGAACTGGCTCAACTTCTCGTTGTATAGGGGGAACCATATCGGGTAGATAGGGCCACTACTCCTTCAATACATGCTACTTACTCAATGTACTGACATCATAGAAGTGATAACCAATGGAATCAGGTGAAGTGCAACTAATAATCATATCCTGATACGTATTCAAAGTGATATTGACATGCATGGAGCAGCCAGTGGAATCCGGTTCCACCTACGGTACATATGCTGGTGAAGGTAATCGGGAGGCAACAATACATGGCAGACAGTTGCAGAAGAGGAAGGTAAGTATAACATAAGATGCTGTACCTGGCCGTCGAACTGCAACATCTCCTCGGTAGCCGCCACGGACACCGCGTCCTCGTCATCGCTCACCACCTGCGTACCATCGTCCATCGGCTCGGTAGCCGTCACGGAAACCGCGTCCTCGTCATCGCTCACCACCTGCGTCCCATCGTCCATCGGCTCGGTAGCCGTCACGGAAACCGCGTTCTCCTCGTCCACCACCTGCGTCCCATCATCCATCGTCTGCGCAGCCGCCACGGACACCGCGTCCTCGTCATCGCTCACCACCTGCGTCCCATCGTCCTTCGGCTCGGTAGCCGCCACGTAAACCGCGTTCTCCTCGACCTCCACCGCCGCCTCAGAATCCTTCTGCTCCACCACCACATCAACTTCCTCCTCCACCTGCCTCACCACCTTCGAAGCCAAGGCCGCCTTCGACAGGAACGTCTCCTCGTCGTCTGCGTCGCTGGACATCACACCAGCGCTACCACTCGCCTTCGGATCCTGGAACGAGATGCACATCGTCATTTCCAATCCTGCATATTCATGGAATAATTCATTTTCGTCATACGTCATCATATGTTTGATTGTTCCTACATTACATGAGACAATTAAATGAAATGAGGATATGTTGGCAGGCAAGTAACAGGTTGTACAGAGATGAATGATTTTAATAGGAAATATTTCAGTTCCAAGTAGTGGTGTGATCACAGATTTTCAGATTTTTAGCGCCGGAGGAATATTTCCACACCATGACTACTTGATCATGGAAATACATAAGACGATCTTGTGGAAATTTCATATGAGGTGATGGATGGAAGGGGCAAGTTAACATGTAACCCGCTTTTACTTTTAATATGTATCATTACAAACTCGTATAAAAGGTATAGCACCATGTGTTCAAGGTTACTGTAGGAGAAAATTATCTATGTCCCGGAGAGCACGACGACATAGCTGAAGTTCAACTACATTCTATCACATTTGTCCATGTGATGGGAGGAATTTCTTTGCAAAGTCCCATTTCTGGTTTGTTCCCGTGATGACTAGGACACCTCCAACTTTGGTCACAATAATCAAGATGTTATTGCGTGTCAGAAGACCAACTTTCTCTCTGAAGCAGATCTCAGGCTCTGACACCCAAAAAGCTGAGAAACACGTGTTCACATGACAAACTATATTCCCGAAACTTACAGACTTGTCCTGTTCTAACAATCAATTGATGCAAGTCATCTCAACAGGTTAATAATTACATGTAAGGTGATTTAGGTGATGCCCAACTTTACAGTTCTTGGCAGACATCCCACTAAGCGCATCAAATGTGGTCTGCAAACGTCTTACTTATAGGATTCCTCAATTAAGAATGCCAGGTTGTATAACGCTTTCGGATTCTCAATTTTCCTGATTTTTCCCGCTCTCCGGTAAAAAATTCCGTGTATACTGTATTCTTTGTGTTGATGCAAATAACACTGAAAACGGTTACCGACGACAACAATCCATTTCAGCTTCCCATAACAAAAACTTCAGTTGAACACGCTTTCACCGATGGACTCCCTCCTCTATTTATAATTTCACTTGCTCCTGTTCCTTAGATTTTTTATTTCACATTTTATATTTATCACAACAACTTCAGTAGTAAGAAAGTGACAAACACCAGATAGCGCAAGATGGCCGCCATCGCTGACGTCCCCCCCCTCCCCCTCCCCCCCCCTCTGGAACGGCAGAGTGTCGTGGTCGGCCGCCGTGGTGCTTCGAGTCTGACCCCCCCTCCCCCCCCTCTGGAACGACAGAGTGTCGTGGTGTGCCGGCCAGGTGAGTCACGTTCACAAACTGTTCGCTGACTTCCCCCCCTCTGGAACGACAGAGTGTCGTGGTGGACTTGGGCGACCGCCAGGATTAGTCTTGAGGCTATAGTGTGTGATGTTTTTCGTGCTGAATGTTGGGTTGTAAAATGGGCTGTTTCGAGTGGAAGGAGTGCTCGGATGAGAAAACGGAGGCCAGATTCGGATTCAGCGTGAAATTCTGCATCGGTATGGTGAATTTGAACGCCATCGGAGAGAAAAATTTTCGCTGACGTCCCCCCCCTCTGGACAGCTCGCTTCGATTTTGGCTTCCAGTGGACGGATTTTTGTCGTGCCATAGCTCGTTTGAAAGCTAAGAGTGAGACAAATTCACTGAAAGAATCGGCTTGTTCCTATCTGTCTTCGTTTAGATGTGAGACGCCATTTAAGATTTTGGGGCATTGGCGAAAAACGACAGAGTTAGAATTTGGGACGTTTTGGGCTGTAGCTTCAAAACGAAGCATCGGATTGGAAAACGGATTTCAGATTTGGAATCAGCGTGAAATTCTCTATCTGTATGGTGAGTTTCAAGGCAATCGGCGAGAAAAAATTTTCAACATTTTTCGAAAAAACGACAGAGTTAGAATTTGGGACGTTTTGGTGTGTAGCGCCCAAACGAAGCATCGGATGGGAAAACGGAGGCCGGATTCGGATTCAGCGTGAAATTCTGCATCGGTATGGTGAATTTGAACGCCATCGAAGAGAAAAAAATTTTCGCTGACGTCCCCCCCCTCTGGACAGCTCGCTTCGATTTTGGCTTCCAGTGGACGGATTTTTGTCGTGCCATAGCTCGTTTGAAAGCTAAGAGTGAGACAAATTCACTGAAAGAATCGGCTTGTTCCTATCTGTCTTCGTTTAGATGTGAGACGCCATTTAAGATTTTGGGGCATTGGCGAAAAACGACAGAGTTAGAATTTGGGACGTTTTGGGCTCTAGCTTCAAAACGAAGCATCGGATTGGAAAACGGATTTGAGATTTGGAATCAGCGTGAAATTCTCTATCTGTATGGTGAGTTTCAAGGCAATCGGCGAGAAAAAATTTTCAACATTTTTCGAAAAAACGACAGAGTTAGAATTTGGGACGTTTTGGTGTGTAGCGCCCAAACGAACCATCGGATGGGAAAACGGAGGCCGGATTCGGATTCAGCGTGAAATTCTGCATCGGTATGGTGAATTTGAACGCCATCGGAGAGAAAAAAATTTTCGCTGACGTCCCCCCCCTCTGGACAGCTCGCTTCGATTTTGGCTTCCAGTGGACGGATTTTGTCGTGCCATAGTTCGTTTGAAAGCTAAGAGTGAGACAAATTCACTGAAAGAATCGGCTTGTTCCTATCTGTCTTCGTTTAGATGTGAGACGCCATTTAAGATTTTGGGGCATTGGCGAAAAACGACAGAGTTAGAATTTGGGACGTTTTGGGCTGTAGCTTCAAAACGAAGCATCGGATTGGAAAACGGATTTCAGATTTGGAATCAGCGTGAAATTCTCTATCTGTATGGTGAGTTTCAAGGCAATCGGCGAGAAAAAATTTTCAACATTTTTCGAAAAAACGACAGAGTTAGAATTTGGGACGTTTTGGTGTGTAGCGCCCAAACGAACCATCGGATAGGAAAACGGAGGCCGGATTCGGATTCAGCGTGAAATTCTGCATCGGTATGGTGAATTTGAACGCCATCGAAGAGAAAAAAATTTTCGCTGACGTCCCCCCCCTCTGGACAGCTCGCTTCGATTTTGGCTTCCAGTGGACGGATTTTGTCGTGCCATAGCTCGTTTGAAAGCTAAGAGTGAGACAAATTCACTGAAAGAATCGGCTTGTTCCTATCTGTCTTCGTTTAGATGTGAGACGCCATTTAAGATTTTGGGGCATTGGCGAAAAACGACAGAGTTAGAATTTGGGACGTTTTGGGCTGTAGCTTCAAAACGAAGCATCGGATTGGAAAACGGATTTCAGATTTGGAATCAGCGTGAAATTCTCTATCTGTATGGTGAGTTTCATGTCAATCGGAGAGTTTCAAGTCAATCGGAGAGAAAAATTTTCAACATTTTTCGGAAAAACGAGTTAGAATTTTTGCGATGGCTGCCTTCTGTAGAGCCAAAACGAAGCATCGGATGGGAAAACGGAGGCCAGATTCGGATTCAGCGTCAAATTCTACATAGAAATGGTGTATTTCCAGCTCAATCGGAGCACTAGAACCGGAGATAGACGGGTTTTTAGTGTTTGGATGATGGGTGTTACGTCATCAGCTGATCGCCACACACTATATAAGCTGGGAACCGACAGAGACTTTTCATTTAGAGGAGAGCGATTGTCAAAGGTAGGTCGTCTCTCTGAGCTCCGATGATAGCTTCGGACATTCCAAATTCCGAGTTTCTGTAAGAAACCGACTTAGAAAATTTCATTGCTGATATCAGCTAAGGCGTCAGACTTAGAGGTTAGCCAGGAGATGGCCTTCGTCTCCAGGCCATAAAAGACTCCAAAACTTTAAAGGCTTGTAACTTTGCTTCTACAAGTCCGTTTGACTTGATTCAAAAAAGGTTCGGTCGCTATTGACCTGCCCTAAGTGATAGACTACTTATAAAATTTCATAAGTAGTGCTAAAAAGTTGAAAAATTTAAATTCACTAGTTTTGGAGGTTTTCTGGGGTTTTCGACCCTGCTGAATTCAACTAAGGCATTTATAATGTTGTACGAGGCGAGCTTCAGCTCGAGACTTGTTTCCTGATGTAAATAACTCAACCGATTTTCATGTCAAAATCGGGGTCCGAATACCAACACAGTGATATGACGCACGCTCTGTCCGTCGGAGGTTGGATTTGTGGGCCGAGGCCTTGGAGTTGGGATAAGATCCCCTCTGAGTAATGCCTGTAACGGATTCATCAGCTTAACTTGTCTATCCTCAAGTAATGATAGCATTACAGTATGACTTTGAAAACATAATCTTCACATTTACTGACATTTTATTTCTATACGTTGCGCTCTGCTCAGGTTTGATATCAAACTTTCTCATTTTTCTTTGCAGTGGAAAATGACCAAAGACGTGAATAAACGCCTGCAATTTTTTAAATGCAGTTATGGGGATGTGTTTAGGGGTGAGAATTTTCACCTTCACCATAAAAAGAATGCTGCGCATAGTGTTGCGGTTAATGTGTGGTTTTGTGTGTGGTGCAATGTGAGGTGTGATGAAAGGAATGATGCGTTCAGTGAGTTGCACTCGAAGTGTGTATTCACAAAAATTTCGAAAGTTTTGATGAAGAAGATGATGTGTGGTGAGCAGGGAATGCTGTATGAGGAGGGAATGTGTGCTCGTTTGCCACCAGTAGAGGTGGTAAATGTTGAAAAGCGTGTTGTGAGTGATGTAGATTTGGATGCGAGTACCTCCAAAAAGAGTAGAGTGATGTCGGTGAGTTGGATTTCATCGGATGATGAATGTATGAATGTTGATTCGAGTGTTGCTGCTGCTGAGCGTGAGCTTGAGAAAGCTGTGAGGGCGATTGTGCCAGCACCCGAGGTGTTGGCACAATCAACGCCTAGACCTTCACCGAGGTGTGTTGAGAAAGTTGAGAGGTCGACTGTTCCGTGTGAAGTTGTGCTGTCGAGGGATGATGTGCGTGCTTATACGAATGTGAGGCATGAGTGTACAAAGTTAGAAGGAAGAGTGAGATCGCTGAAGAGTACGCTGAAAGAGGTGACTGCTGAGCGTGATAGTTTGAAGTTGAATGCTGAGAGTGTGACCCAAAAGTTAAGGGAGTGTGCGGCTGCAAAAGAGAGTATGGTGAAGGAGAGAAAGTTGAAGGAAGAGGCGGTGATGAAGTTTGAGAAGTGTGATCGAGAGCGAAGTGAGGAGCGCATGCTGAAGGAAGCGGCGCTTGAGGAAGTGAGTTTGTTGAAGAATAAGTTGGCGCGTTTGAAGGAGTGTGAGAAGGTGAAATCCCTCACAACTATGCACATCCCCATCGCGGGTGTCGTCCCTGACAAGCCAATTGTATATCTAAATATAAGCAACGACGACACTCAGGAGTGCTACAGCTGTGCGGATGTCCGTTGCTACCATGTAAATATTCAACACACCGACGACATCCACATAGCTTGTTCAAAGCCATACAAGTATCGTGAGTATAATGACTGAGATATATCATCATGCCATCTTTCCAACTCTTACTTCTTTCATTTCAGGAGCCATAAAGAAGTAAAAGCTATTTCTTGTGAACGCACCAAACGGCCTTTTTAAAGGCCACTCTTAATGTGGCTAGATCGGTCCCAAGCCCGACAGCATCTTCGGATGTGAACACAGAGGGAGAGTCTACAATTAAAACTTAGTAAAATAGATGTGTGAGATGGATTCAACCCGAATCCTATAACACCTTTACATTTACTGACTATACATTTGTCCTGCTATCAGGTTGTTTTGACTTGCTATCTAGTTGAATAGTCTCTTGCTATCAAGAGATTCACTTCTGCTCATAAAGCACATCATCGCTGTAACACCTCCTTTGCTCGAGCGTTCCTTCGGGACGGCGGGTACTGCCGTAGAGGGATTGTGTTGCACGGGTTGTTCGTCGTTTGTTAGACCGAAACCTCTGAGCCGTTGCTCATGTTGGGCGTTCGACTTCATACTCAACGTGACGCTTTCTCTCGCCAGGTCAGAGTACTTCAGCCATTCGACAAAGGTTAGTCGTTATGATATGGAGTAGAGTGAAATGTAATTCATTAGATGTCCCTTCAATGATTTCTCTCATGATAAACGTTGATGAGACAAATGAAATGATTCTCATCTTCCCTTTTCAGCGATTGAAATCTACTAACACACTACCGTATAATCGTCCACTATGGGGCAAGACATGATAGAGCCTCCACGCGGTTTGCCCTGGGCAGTCTTTAGACTGGCGAATACTATCATTAAGTTGAATCTGCTATCAGTCAACTTGAACGTTGCGTCGTGTTAGAGGGTATATAAACCACTGCCTCTCATTTCATTTCATTTCAATCATGCAGACGCCGAACAGTCAAGTCAGCTCTCCTCGCGGACCGCAGTTAAGGCCGCGAAATTTATTTGAGGAGTTTGTCAGGCTAGAGGAGCAAGACAGAGTCCACAATAATCTTGCTCGGATTGGCAATCCGATGACAGCAACTGTTGTCAATCCAACGGAATGGCGCTACATTCCACTTTTTAGCCATGTGCCAATTAGTGTGGAAGTCGACACTGCTACCAAAGAGAGAGAGTCAAAGACTCTCTCAGCAGAATTGGTAGGGTGTAAGATGACGTTACTCCCGAGAACGAACCACCGGCTCTCTTAAGGGCCACCATGGGGCAAGACATGATAGAACCTCCACGCGGTTTGCCCTGGGCAGTCTTCGGACTGGCGAATACTATCATTAAGTTGAATCTGCTATCAGTCAACTTGAACGTTGCAAATGAAGTTCGGTGTAATACTTCCTTTCGACGGGCGTTCCTGTTAAGGGCGGTGGTGAAACCCGTAGCTATGTATACCGCAAGGGACATTCGGCAATGGTCAATCTTGTTAAACCTCTCTGCGTCATGTTTGCAAGTGATTGCCTCTGTCTCAACGTAGTATGCATTCGCGCCAGGGCGACATTTAGCCAACTGTCGAAGGTTGCCTAAAACTATCCATTGCATACGTTATGAGAACCATGAGTTCTACCTACCTCTATCAATGAGATGAATTGATGAATGGAATGAAATGGGAGGACACTCACGCGCCACACACAACATAACACACTTCTCTCTTCCGTAGTCTAACAAGCTCTTTACACATGGATCGCAGTCGATTGCTATCCCTGTATCATGTAAGCTATCTTAATTTTATTTAACACTATTTCATCTACCATCATCACCCATATGAAGTGTCATAAGATTTACAAGTTAGACTAAGCGTTCTACTATTTGTAAATGAAAGATATAGTTTCAACAGTTTACAGATTGAAAATAAAGTTTCAATAGTGTGTGCGCTAGAAATAAAGCTTTATCTGTTTGTATGTTAGAAACAAAATAAAGATTACAAGATGAAAAGTGAAGTTTCACCACTTTACAAGTTAAAAAATAAAGTTTCAATAGTGTAGGCGTTAGAAATAAAGTTTTAGCTGTTTGTATATCAAAATAAAGTTTCAAGAGTTTACAAGTTAGAAATAAAGTTTCAATAGTGTATATGTTAGAAATAAAGGTGTAACTGTTTGTAAAAATAAGATCGCAAGATTTACTAGTTTACAAGTTAGACTAAGTGTAAATTAAAAATAAAATTATAACTGTTCACGAGTTAAAGCGTTGATGCAACGATGAACAATTAATAAGCTGAAAAGTTTTAGATTCACTTTAACATTATCATATGTTTACAGATAGAAATGTATCACAGCAAAGCTACTTCATGAGTTAGTTTGCCAGGAGTGTATCATCTAAAACTTTTACTCCGACTGTGGAACATTGATTTCCATGATGAAGATTTAAATAGTTAGATTCGATGACGAACAAGATTTACTAGTTTACAAGTCGGACAAAGCGTTCTACTATTTGTAAATGAAAGATATCATTTCAACAGTTTACCAGTTAGAAATAAAGTTTCAACAGTCTACAAGTTAAAAATAAAGTTTCAACCGTTTACAAGTTAAAAATAAAGTTTCAATAGTGTGTATGTTAAGAATAAAGTTCTATCTGTTTATATTTTAGAAATAAAATGAAGGTTCACCAGTTGGCAAGTTAAGAATAAAGTTTTATCTCTTTCTATGATAGAAATGAAACAAAGTTTCAACCGTTTACAAGTTAAAAATAAAGTTTCAATAGTTTACAAGTTAAGAATAAAGTTTCAATATTGTGTATGTTAAAAATAAAGTTTTATCTGTTTGTATGTTAGAAATAGAATGAAGTTTCACCAGTTTACAAGTTAAGAATAAAGTTCTATCTGTTTATATGTTAGAAATAAAATGAAGTTTCACCAGTTTACAAGTTACGAATAAAGTTCTACCTGTTTGTATGTTAGAAATAAACTTCTATCTGTTTGTATGTTAGAAATAGAATGAAGTTTCATCAGTTTACAAGTTACGAATAAAGTTCTATCTGTTTGTATGTTAGAAATAAACTTCTATCTGTTTATATGTTAGAAATAGAATGAAGTTTCACCAGTTTACAAGTTAAGAATAAAGTTTTATCTGTTTATATGTTAGAAATAAAATGAAGTTTCACCAGTTTACAAGTTACGAATAAAGTTCTATCTGTTTAAGTTAACAAGTTAAGAATAAAGTTTCAATATTGTGTATGTTAAGAATAATGTTTTATCTGTTTGTATGTTAGAAATAGAATGAGGTTTCAACAGTTGGCAAGTTAAGAATAAAGTTCTATCTGTTTGTATGTTAGAAATAAACTTCTATCTGTTTATATGTTAGAAATAGAATGAAGTTTCACCAGTTTACAAGTTAAGAATAAAGTTCTATCTGTTTATATGTTAGAAATAAAATGAAGTTTCATCAGTTTACAAGTTAAGAATAAAGTTTCAATAGTTTACAAGTTAAGAATAAAGTTTCAATAGTGTGCATGTTCGGAATAAAGTTCTATTTGTTTATATGTAAGAAATAGAATCAAGTTTCACCAGTTTACAAGTTACGAATAAAGTTCTATCTGTTTAAGTTTACAAGTTAAGAATAAAGTTCTATCTGTTTATATGTTAGAAATAAAATGAAGTTTCATCAGTTTACAAGTTAAGAATAAAGTTCTATCTGTTTGTATGTTAGAAATAAACTTCTATCTGTTTATATGTTAGAAATAGAATGAAGTTTCACCAGTTTACAAGTTAAGAATAAAGTTCTATCTGTTTATATGTTAGAAATAAAATGAAGTTTCATCAGTTTACAAGTTAAGAATAAAGTTTCAATAGTTTACAAGTTAAGAATAAAGTTTCAATAGTGTGCATGTTCGGAATAAAGTTCTATTTGTTTATATGTAAGAAATAGAATCAAGTTTCACCAGTTTACAAGTTACGAATAAAGTTCTATCTGTTTAAGTTTACAAGTTAAGAATAAAGTTCTATCTGTTTATATGTTAGAAATAAAATGAAGTTTCATCAGTTTACAAGTTAAGAATAAAGTTCTATCTGTTTGTATGTTAGAAATAAAACACAGTTTCAACCGTTAACAAGTTAAAAATAAAGTTTCAATAGTTTGCAAGTTAAAACTAATGTTTCAATAGTGCGCATGTTAAGAATAAAGTTTTATCTGTTTGTATGTTAGAAAAAGAATGAAGTTTCACCAGTTGGCAAGTTAAGAATAAAGTTTTATCTGTTTATATGTTAGAAATAAAATGAAGTTTCATCAGTTTACAAGTTAAGAATAAAGTTTCAATAGTTTACAAGTTAAGAATAAAGTTTCAATAGTGTGCATGTTCGGAATAAAGTTCTATTTGTTTATATGTAAGAAATAGAATCAAGTTTCACCAGTTTACAAGTTACGAATAAAGTTCTATCTGTTTAAGTTTACAAGTTAAGAATAAAGTTCTATCTGTTTATATGTTAGAAATAAAATGAAGTTTCATCAGTTTACAAGTTAAGAATAAAGTTCTATCTGTTTGTATGTTAGAAATAAAACACAGTTTCAACCGTTAACAAGTTAAAAATAAAGTTTCAATAGTTTGCAAGTTAAAACTAATGTTTCAATAGTGCGCATGTTAAGAATAAAGTTTTATCTGTTTGTATGTTAGAAAAAGAATGAAGTTTCACCAGTTGGCAAGTTAAGAATAAAGTTTTATCTGTTTCTATGATAGAAATAAAACAAAGTTTTAACCGTTTACAAGTTAAAAATAAAGTTTCAATAGTTTACAAGTTAAGAATAAAGTTTCAATATTGTGTATGTTAAGAATAAAGTTTTATCTGTTTGTATGTTAGAAATAGAATGAGGTTTCACCAGTTGGCAAGTTAAGAATAAAGTTCTATCTGTTTGTATGTTAGAAATAAACTTCTATCTGTTTATATGTTAGAAATAGAATGAAGTTTCACCAGTTTACAAGTTAAGAATAAAGTTCTATCTGTTTATATGTTAGAAATAAAATGAAGTTTCACCAGTTTACAAGTTACGAATAAAGTTCTACCTGTTTGTATGTTAGAAATAAACTTCTATCTGTTTATATGTTAGAAATAGAATGAAGTTTCACCAGTTTACAAGTTAAGAATAAAGTTCTATCTGTTTATATGTTAGAAATAAAATGAAGGTTCACCAGTTGGCAAGTTAAGAATGAAGTTTTATCTGTTTCTATGATAGAAATGAAACAAAGTTTCAACCGTTTACAAGTTAAAAATAAAGTTTCAATAGTTTACAAGTTAAGAATAAAGTTTCAATATTGTGTATGTTAAGAATAAAGTTTTATCTGTTTGTATGTTAGAAATAGAATGAAGTTTCACCAGTTGGCAAGTTAAGAATAAAGTTCTATCTGTTTGTATGTTAGAAATAAACTTCTATCTGTTTATATGTTAGAAATAGAATGAAGTTTCACCAGTTTACAAGTTAAGAATAAAGTTCTATCTTTTTATATGTTAGAAATAAAATGAAGTTTCACCAGTTTACAAGTTACGAATAAAGTTCTATCTGTTTAAGTTAACAAGTTAAGAATAAAGTTTCAATATTGTGTATGTTAAGAATAAAGTTTTATCTTTTTGTGTGTTAGAAATAGAATGAAGTTTCACCAGTTGGCAAGTTAAGAATAAAGTTCTATCTGTTTGTATGTTAGAAATAAACTTCTATCTGTTTATATGTTAGAAATAGAATGAAGTTTCACCAGTTTACAAGTTAAGAATAAAGTTCTATCTGTTTATATGTTAGAAATAAAATGAAGTTTCATCAGTTTACAAGTTAAGAATAAAGTTTCAATAGTTTACAAGTTAAGAATAAAGTTTCAATAGTGTGCATGTTCGGAATAAAGTTCTATTTGTTTATATGTAAGAAATAGAATCAAGTTTCACCAGTTTACAAGTTACGAATAAAGTTCTATCTGTTTAAGTTTACAAGTTAAGAATAAAGTTCTATCTGTTTATATGTTAGAAATAAAATGAAGTTTCATCAGTTTACAAGTTAAGAATAAAGTTCTATCTGTTTGTATGTTAGAAATAAAACACAGTTTCAACCGTTAACAAGTTAAAAATAAAGTTTCAATAGTTTGCAAGTTAAAACTAATGTTTCAATAGTGCGCATGTTAAGAATAAAGTTTTATCTGTTTGTATGTTAGAAAAAGAATGAAGTTTCACCAGTTGGCAAGTTAAGAATAAAGTTTTATCTGTTTATATGTTAGAAATAAAATGAAGTTTCATCAGTTTACAAGTTAAGAATAAAGTTTCAAAAGTTTACAAGTTAAGAATAAAGTTTCAATAGTGTGCATGTTCGGAATAAAGTTCTATTTGTTTATATGTAAGAAATAGAATCAAGTTTCACCAGTTTACAAGTTACGAATAAAGTTCTATCTGTTTAAGTTTACAAGTTAAGAATAAAGTTCTATCTGTTTATATGTTAGAAATAAAATGAAGTTTCATCAGTTTACAAGTTAAGAATAAAGTTCTATCTGTTTGTATGTTAGAAATAAAACACAGTTTCAACCGTTAACAAGTTAAAAATAAAGTTTCAATAGTTTGCAAGTTAAAACTAATGTTTCAATAGTGCTCATGTTAAGAATAAAGTTTTATCTGTTTGTATGTTAGAAAAAGAATGGAGTTTCACCAGTTGGCAAGTTAAGAATAAAGTTTTATCTGTTTCTATGATAGAAATAAAACAAAGTTTTAACCGTTTACAAGTTAAAAATAAAGTTTCAATAGTTTACAAGTTAAGAATAAAGTTTCAATATTGTGTATGTTAAGAATAAAGTTTTATCTGTTTGTATGTTAGAAATAGAATGAAGTTTCACCAGTTGGCAAGTTAAGAATAAAGTTCTATCTGTTTGTATGTTAGAAATAAACTTCTATCTGTTTATATGTTAGAAATAGAATGAAGTTTCACCAGTTTACAAGTTAAGAATAAAGTTCTATCTGTTTATATGTTAGAAATAAAATGAAGTTTCACCAGTTTACAAGTTACGAATAAAGTTCTATCTGTTTAAGTTAACAAGTTAAGAATAAAGTTTCAATATTGTGTATGTTAAGAATAAAGTTTTATCTGTTTGTATGTTAGAAATAGAATGAAGTTTCACCAGTTGGCAAGTTAAGAATAAAGTTCTATCTGTTTGTATGTTAGAAATAAACTTCTATCTGTTTATATGTTAGAAATAGAATGAAGTTTCACCAGTTTACAAGTTAAGAATAAAGTTCTATCTGTTTATATGTTAGAAATAAAATGAAGTTTCATCAGTTTACAAGTTAAGAATAAAGTTTCAATAGTTTACAAGTTAAGAATAAAGTTTCAATAGTGTGCATGTTCGGAATAAAGTTCTATTTGTTTATATGTAAGAAATAGAATCAAGTTTCACCAGTTTACAAGTTACGAATAAAGTTCTATCTGTTTAAGTTTACAAGTTAAGAATAAAGTTCTATCTGTTTATATGTTAGAAATAAAATGAAGTTTCATCAGTTTACAAGTTAAGAATAAAGTTCTATCTGTTTGTATGTTAGAAATAAAACACAGTTTCAACCGTTAACAAGTTAAAAATAAAGTTTCAATAGTTTGCAAGTTAAAACTAATGTTTCAATAGTGCGCATGTTAAGAATAAAGTTTTATCTGTTTGTATGTTAGAAAAAGAATGAAGTTTCACCAGTTGGCAAGTTAAGAATAAAGTTTTATCTGTTTATATGATAGAAATAAAACAAAGTTTTAACCGTTTACAAGTTAAAAATAAAGTTTCAATAGTTTACAAGTTAAGAATAAAGTTTCAATATTGTGTATGTTAAGAATAAAGTTTTATCTGTTTGTATGTTAGAAATAGAATGAAGTTTCACCAGTTGGCAAGTTAAGAATAAAGTTCTATCTGTTTGTATGTTAGAAATAAACTTCTATCTGTTTATATCTTAGAAATAGAATGAAGTTTCACCAGTTTACAAGTTAAGAATAAAGTTCTATCTGTTTATATGTTAGAAATAAAATGAAGTTCCACCAGTTTACAAGTTACGAATAAAGTTCTACCTGTTTGTATGTTAGAAATAAACTTCTATCTGTTTATATGTTAGAAATAGAATGAAGTTTCACCAGTTTACAAGTTAAGAATAAAGTTCTATCTGTTTATATGTTAGAAATAAAATGAAGGTTCACCAGTTGGCAAGTTAAGAATGAAGTTTTATCTGTTTCTATGATAGAAATGAAACAAAGTTTCAACCGTTTACAAGTTAAAAATAAAGTTTCAATAGTTTACAAGTTAAGAATCAAGTTTCAATATTGTGTATGTTAAGAATAAAGTTTTATCTGTTTGTATGTTAGAAATAGAATGAAGTTTCACCAGTTGGCAAGTTAAGAATAAAGTTCTATCTGTTTGTATGTTAGAAATAAACTTCTATCTGCTTATATGTTAGAAATAGAATGACGTTTCACCAGTTTACAAGTTAAGAATAAAGTTCTATCTTTTTATATGTTAGAAATAAAATGAAGTTTCACCAGTTTACAAGTTACGAATAAAGTTCTATCTGTTTAAGTTAACAAGTTAAGAATAAAGTTTCAATATTGTGTATGTTAAGAATAAAGTTTTATCTGTTTGTATGTTAGAAATAGAATGAAGTTTCACCAGTTGGCAAGTTAAGAATAAAGTTCTATCTGTTTGTATGTTAGAAATAAACTTCTATCTGTTTATATGTTAGAAATAGAATGAAGTTTTACCAGTTTACAAGTTAAGAATAAAGTTCTATCTGTTTATATGTTAGAAATAAAATGAAGTTTCATCAGTTTACAAGTTAAGAATAAAGTTTCAATAGTTTACAAGTTAAGAATAAAGTTTCAATAGTGTGCATGTTCGGAATAAAGTTCTATTTGTTTATATGTAAGAAATAGAATCAAGTTTCACCAGTTTACAAGTTACGAATAAAGTTCTATCTGTTTAAGTTTACAAGTTAAGAATAAAGTTCTATCTGTTTATATGTTAGAAATAAAATGAAGTTTCATCAGTTTACAAGTTAAGAATAAAGTTCTATCTGTTTGTATGTTAGAAATAAAACACAGTTTCAACCGTTAACAAGTTAAAAATAAAGTTTCAATAGTTTGCAAGTTAAAACTAATGTTTCAATAGTGCGCATGTTAAGAATAAAGTTTTATCTGTTTGTATGTTAGAAAAAGAATGAAGTTTCACCAGTTGGCAAGTTAAGAATAAAGTTTTATCTGTTTATATGTTAGAAATAAAATGAAGTTTCATCAGTTTACAAGTTAAGAATAAAGTTTCAATAGTTTACAAGTTAAGAATAAAGTTTCAATAGTGTGCATGTTCGGAATAAAGTTCTATTTGTTTATATGTAAGAAATAGAATCAAGTTTCACCAGTTTACAAGTTACGAATAAAGTTCTATCTGTTTAAGTTTACAAGTTAAGAATAAAGTTCTATCTGTTTATATGTTAGAAATAAAATGAAGTTTCATCAGTTTACAAGTTAAGAATAAAGTTCTATCTGCTTGTATGTTAGAAATAAAACACAGTTTCAACCGTTAACAAGTTAAAAATAAAGTTTCAATAGTTTGCAAGTTAAAACTAATGTTTCAATAGTGCTCATGTTAAGAATAAAGTTTTATCTGTTTGTATGTTAGAAAAAGAATGAAGTTTCACCAGTTGGCAAGTTAAGAATAAAGTTTTATCTGTTTCTATGATAGAAATAAAACAAAGTTTTAACCGTTTACAAGTTAAAAATAAAGTTTCAATAGTTTACAAGTTAAGAATAAAGTTTCAATATTGTGTATGTTAAGAATACAGTTTTATCTGTTTGTATGTTAGAAATAGAATGAAGTTTCACCAGTTGGCAAGTTAAGAATAAAGTTCTATCTGTTTGTATGTTAGAAATAAACTTCTATCTGTTTATATGTTAGAAATAGAATGAAGTTTCACCAGTTTACAAGTTAAGAATAAAGTTCTATCTTTTTATATGTTAGAAATAAAATGAAGTTTCACCAGTTTACAAGTTACGAATAAAGTTCTACCTGTTTGTATGTTAGAAATAAACTTCTATCTGTTTATATGTTAGAAATAGAATGAAGTTTCACCAGTTTACAAGTTAAGAATAAAGTTCTATCTGTTTATATGTTAGAAATAAAATGAAGTTTCACCAGTTTACAAGTTACGAATAAAGTTCTACCTGTTTGTATGTTAGAAATAAACTTCTATCTGTTTATATGTTAGAAATAGAATGAAGTTTCACCAGTTTACAAGTTAAGAATAAAGTTCTATCTGTTTATATGTTAGAAATAAAATGAAGTTTCACCAGTTTACAAGTTACGAATAAAGTTCTATCTGTTTAAGTTAACAAGTTAAGAATAAAGTTTCAATATTGTGTATGTTAAGAATAAAGTTTTATCTGTTTGTATGTTAGAAATAGAATGAAGTTTCACCAGTTGGCAAGTTAAGAATAAAGTTCTATCTGTTTGTATGTTAGAAATAAACTTCTATCTGTTTATATGTTAGAAATAGAATGAAGTTTCACCAGTTTACAAGTTAGGAATAAAGTTCTATCTGTTTATATGTTAGAAATAAAATGAAGTTTCATCAGTTTACAAGTTAAGAAAAAAGTTTCAATAGTTTACAAGTTAAGAATAAAGTTTCAATAGTGTGCATGTTCGGAATAAAGTTCTATTTGTTTATATGTAAGAAATAGAATCAAGTTTCACCAGTTTACAAGTTACGAATAAAGTTCTATCTGTTTAAGTTTACAAGTTAAGAATAAAGTTCTATCTGTTTATATGTTAGAAATAAAAGAAAGTTTCATCAGTTTACAAGTTAAGAAAAAAGTTTCAATAGTTTACAAGTTAAGAATAAAGTTTCAATAGTGTGCATGTTCGGAATAAAGTTCTATCTGTTTATATGTTAGAAATAAAATGAAGTTTCATCAGTTTACAAGTTAAGAATAAAGTTCTATATGTTTGTATGTTAGAAATAAAACACAGTTTCAACCGTTAACAAGTTAAAAATAAAGTTTCAATAGTTTGCAAGTTAAAACTAATGTTTCAATAGTGCGCATGTTAAGAATAAAGTTTTATCTGTTTGTATGTTAGAAGAAGAATGAAGTTTCACCAGTTGGCAAGTTAAGAATAAAGTTTTATCTGTTTATATGTTAGAAATAAAATGAAGTTTCAACCGTTTACAAGTTAAAAACTAATGTTTCAATAGTTTACAAGTTAAGAATAAAGTTTCAATAGTGTGCATGTTCAGAATAAAGTTCTATTTGTTTATATGTTAGAAATAGAATGAAGTTTCACCAGTTTACAAGTTACGAATAAAGTTCTATCTGTTTAAGTTTACAAGTTAAGAATAATGTTCTATCTGTTTATATGTTAGAAATAAAATGAAGGTTCACCAGTTTACAAGTTAAGAATAAAGTTCTATCTGTTTGTATGTTAGAAATAAAACACAGTTTCAACCGTTAACAAGTTAAAAATAAAGTTTCAATAGTTTGCAAGTTAAAACTAATGTTTCAATAGTCCGTATGTTAAGAATAAATTTTTATCATTTTGTATGTTAGAAATAGAATGAAGTTTCACCAGTTGGCAAGTTAAGAATAAAGTTTTATCTGTTTCTATGAAAGAAATAAAACAAATTTTCAACCGTTTACAAGTTAAAAATAAAGTTTCAATAGTTTACAAGTTAAGAATAAAGTTTGAACGGTATGTTTGTTAAGAATAAAGTTCTATCTGTTTATATGTTAGAAATAGAATGAAGTTTCACCAGTTTACAAGTTAAGAATAAAGTTCTATCTGTTTGTATGTTAGAAATAAACTTCTATCTGTTTATATGTTAGAAATAGAATGAAGTTTCACCAGTTTACAAGTTAAGAATAAAGTTCTATCTGTTTATATGTTAGAAATAAAATGAAGTTTCACCTGTTTACAAGTTAAGAATAAAGTTTCAATAGTATGCATGTTCAGAATAAAGTTCTATTTGTTTATATGTTAGAAATAGAATGAAGTTTCACCAGTTTACAAGTTACGAATAAAGTTCTATCTGTTTAAGTTTACAAGATAAGAATAAAGTTCTATCTGTTTATATGTTAGAAATAAAATGAAGTTTCATCAGTTTGCAAGTTAAGAATAAAGTTTCAATAGTTTACAAGTTAAGAATAAAGTTTCAATAGTATGCATGTTCAGAATAAAATTCTATTTGTTTATATGTTAGAAATAGAATGAAGTTTCACCAGTTTACAAGTTACGAATAAAGTTCTATCTGTTTAAGTTTACAAGTTAAGAATAAAGTTCTATCTGTTTGTATGTTAGAAATAAAACAAAGTTTCAACCGTTTACAAGTTAAAAATAAAGTTTCAATAACTTACAAGTTAAGAATAAAGCTTCAATAGTGTGCATGTTAAGAATAAAGTTCTATCTGTTTATATGTTAGAAATAGAATGACATTTCACCAGTTTACAAGTTAAGAATAAAGTTCTATCTGTTTGCATGTTAGAAATAAAACAAAGTTTCAACCGTTAACAAGTTCAAAATAAAGTTTCAATAGTTTGCAAGTTAAAACTAATGTTTCACCAGTTGGCAAGTTAAGAATAAAGTTTTATCTGTTTGTATGATAGAAATAAAACAAAATTTCAACCGTTTACAAAATAAAAATAAAGTTTCAATAGTTTACAAGTTAAGAATAAAGTTTCAATGGTGTGTTTGTTAAGAATAAAGTTTTATCTGTTTGTATGTTAGAAATAGAATGAAGTTTCACCAGTTGGCAAGTTAAGAATGAAGTTTTATCTGTTTCTATGTTAGAAATAAAACAAAGTTTCAACCGTTTACAAGTTAAAAACTAATGTTTCAATAGTTTACAAGTTAAGAATAAAGTTTCAATAGTGTGCATGTTCAGAATAAAGTTCTATTTGTTTATATGTTAGAAATAGAATGAAGTTTCACCAGTTTACAAGTTACGAATAAAGTTCTATCTGTTTAAGTTTAGAAGTTAAGAATAATGTTCTATCTGTTTATATGTTAGAAATAAAATGAAGGTTCACCAGTTTACAAGTTAAGAATAAAGTTCTATCTGTTTGTATGTTAGAAATAAAACACAGTTTCAACCGTTAACAAGTTAAAAATAAAGTTTCAATAGTTTGCAAGTTAAAACTAATGTTTCAATAGTCCGTATGTTAAGAATAAATTTTTATCTGTTTGTATGTTAGAAATAGAATGAAGTTTCACCAGTTGGCAAGTTAAGAATAAAGTTTTATCTGTTTCTATGATAGAAATAAAACAAATTTTCAACCGTTTACAAGTTAAAAATAAAGTTTCAATAGTTTACAAGTTAAGAATAAAGTTTGAACGGTAAGTTTGTTAAGAATAAAGTTCTATCTGTTTATATGTTAGAAATAGAATGAAGTTTCACCAGTTTACAAGTTAAGAATAAAGTTCTATCTGTTTATATGTTAGAAATAAAATGAAGTTTCACCAGTTTACAAGTTAAGAATAAAGTTTCAATAGTATGCATGTTCAGAATAAAGTTCTATTTGTTTATATGTTAGAAATAGAATGAAGTTTCACCAGTTTACAAGTTACGAATAAAGTTCTATCTGTTTAAGTTTACAAGATAAGAATAAAGTTCTATCTGTTTATATGTTAGAAATAAAATGAAGTTTCATCAGTTTACAAGTTAAGAATAAAGTTTCAATAGTTTACAAGTTAAGAATAAAGTTTCAATAGTATGCATGTTCAGAATAAAGTTCTATTTGTTTATATGTTAGAAATAGAATGAAGTTTCACCAGTTTACAAGTTACGAATAAAGTTCTATCTGTTTAAGTTTACAAGTTAAGAATAAAGTTCTATCTGTTTGTATGTTAGAAATAAAACAAAGTTTCAACCGTTTGCAAGTTAAAAATAAAGTTTCAATAGTTTACAAGTTAAGAATAAAGCTTCAATAGTGTGCATGTTAAGAATAAATTTCTATCTGTTTATATGTTAGAAATAGAATGACATTTCACCAGTTTACAAGTTAAGAATAAAGTTTTATCTGTTTGTATGTTAGAAATAAAACAAAGTTTCAACCGTTAACAAGTTAAAAATAGAGTTTCAATAGTTTGCAAGTTAAAACTAATGTTTCAATAGTGCGCATGTTAAGAATAAAGTTTTATCTGTTTGTATGTTAGAAAAAAATGAAGGTTCAATAGTTTACAAGTTAAGAATAAAGTTTTATCTGCTTGTATGTCAGAAATGAAATAAAGCTTCACCAGTTGAAAAGTCAAAAATAAAGTTTCAATAATATGTACGTTAGAAATGAAGTTTCAACCGTTACCGTTTACAAGTTAAAAATAAAGTTTCAATAGTGTGTATGTTAAGAATAAAGTTCTATCTGTTTATATGTTAGAAATAAAAATGAAGGTTCAATAGTTTACAAGTTAAGAATAAAGTTTCAACAGTGTGTACGTTAGGAATAAAGTTTTATCTGTTTGTAAGTTAGAAATAAAGTTTTAACTGCTTGTATGTTAGAAAAAGAGGTATGACAGTTTATATCCTAGAAAGAAAGGTATAACTGTTTGTAAGACAAGATCGTAAGATTTACTAGTTTGCAAGTTAGACTCAGCGTTCTACTAGTTGTAAATGAAAAATATCGTTTCAACAGTTTACAGATTAAAATAAAGTTTCAATAGTGTGTATGATGGAAATAAAGTTTAAGCGCTTTGTGCGTTAGAAATAAAGTTTCAGCCGTTTACAAGTTAAAAATAAAGTTTTAACAGTGTGTACGCTAGAAATAGATGAAAGTAAGAACTTCATCGTATGAGTATTCAAAGCATGTTTTGTAAATCAAATGTGTGTAGTACTGACATGATAGAATCAAATGAACTTGACAAACGCGTTTGTAAAGCTTGATTCTATCATGTCAGGACTACACACATTTGATTTACAAAACATGCTTTGAATACTCATACGATGAAGTTCTTACTTTCATCTATTTCTAACGTACACACTGTTAAAACTTTATTTTTAACTTGTAAACGGCTTAAACTTTATTTCCATCATACACACTATTGAAACTTTATTTTAATCTGTAAACTGTTGAAACGATATTTTTCATTTACAACTAGTAGAACGCTGAGTCTAACTTGCAAACTAGTAAATCTTACGATCTTGTCTTACAAACAGTTATACCTTTCTTTCTAGGATATAAACTGTCATACCTCTCTTTCTAACATACAAGCAGTTAAAACTTTATTTCTAACTTACAAACAGATAAAACTTTATTCCTAACGTACACACTGTTGAAACTTTATTTGTCAGCTTGTAAACTGTTGAAACTTTGTTTTGTTTCTAACATATAAACTGATAAAACTTTATTTCTAACATACACACTGTTGAAACTTTATTTTTAACTTGTAAGCGGTTGAAACTTTATTTCATTTCTGACATACAAGCAGATAAAACTTTATTCTTAACTTGTAAACTATTGAACCTTCATTTTTATTTCTAACATATAAACAGATAGAACTTTATTCTTAACATACACACTATTGAAACTTTATTTTTAACTTGTAAACGGTAACGGTTGAAACTTCATTTCTAACGTACACATTATTGAACCTTCATTTTTAACTTTTCAACTGGTGAAACTTTATTTCATTTCTGACATACAAGCAGATAAAACTTTATTCTTAACTTGTAAACTATTGAACCTTCATTTTTTTTCTAACATACAAACAGATAAAACTTTATTCTTAACATGCGCACTATTGAAACATTAGTTTTAACTTGCAAACTATTGAAACTTTATTTTTAACTTGTTAACGGTTGAAACTTTGTTTTATTTCTAACATACAAACAGATAAAACTTTATTCTTAACTTGTAAACTGATGAAACTTCATTTTATTTCTAACATATAAACAGATAGAACTTTATTCTTAACTTGTAAACTCGTGAAACGTCATTCTATTTCTAACATATAAACAGACAGAACTTTATTCTTAACATGCACACTATTGAAACTTTATTCTTAACTTGTAAACTATTGAAACTTTATTTTTAACTTGTAAACTGATGAAACTTTCTTTTATTTCTAACATATAAACAGATAGAACTTTATTCTTAACTTGTAAACTTAAACAGATAGAACTTTATTCGTAACTTGTAAACTTATGAAACTTCATTCTATTTCTAACATATAAACAAATAGAACTTTATTCTGAACATGCATACTATTGAAACTTTATTCTTAACTTGTAAACTATTGAAACTTTATTCTTAACTTGTAAACTGATGAAACTTCATTTTATTTCTAACATATAAATAGATAGAACTTTATTTTTAACTTGTAAACTGGTGAAACTTCATTCTATTTCTAACATATAAACAGATAGAAGTTTATTTCTTTCATAGAAACAGATAAAACTTTATTCTTAACTTGCCAACTGGTGAAACTTCATTCTATTTCTAACATACAAAATGATAAAACTTTATTCTTAACATGCGCACTATTGAAACATTAGTTTTAACTTGCAAACTATTGAAACTTTATTTTTAACTTGTTAACGGTTGAAACTTTGTTTTATTTCTAACATACAAACAGATAAAACTTTATTCTTAACTTGTAAACTGATGAAGCTTCATTTTATTTCTAACATATAAACAGATAGAACTTTATTCTTAACTTGTAAACTGGTGAAACGTCATTCTATTTCTAACATATAAACAGACAGAACTTTATTCTTAACATGCACACTATTGAAACTTTATTCTTAACTTGTAAACTATTGAAACTTTATTTTTAACTTGTAAACTGATGAAACTTTCTTTTATTTCTAACATATAAACAGATAGAACTTTATTCTTAACTTGTAAACTTAAACAGATAGAACTTTATTCGTAACTTGTAAACTTGTGAAACTTCATTCTATTTCTAACATATAAACAAATAGAACTTTATTCTGAACATGCATACTATTGAAACTTTATTCTTAACTTGTAAACTATTGAAACTTTATTCTTAACTTGTAAACTGATGAAACTTCATTTTATTTCTAACATATAAATAGATAGAACTTTATTTTTAACTTGTAAACTGGTGAAACTTCATTCTATTTCTAACATATAAACAGATAGAAGTTTATTTCTTTCATAGAAACAGATAAAACTTTATTCTTAACTTGCCAACTGGTGAAACTTCATTCTATTTCTAACATACAAAATGATAAAACTTTATTCTTAACATGCGCACTATTGAAACATTAGTTTTAACTTGCAAACTATTGAAACTTTATTTTTAACTTGTTAACGGTTGAAACTTAGTTTTATTTCTAACATACAAACAGATAAAACTTTATTCTTAACTTGTAAACTGATGAAACTTCATTTTATTTCTAACATATAAACAGATAGAACTTTATTCTTAACTTGTAAACTGGTGAAACGTCATTCTATTTCTAACATATAAACAGACAGAACTTTATTCTTAACATGCACACTATTGAAACTTTATTCTTAACTTGTAAACTATTGAAACTTTATTTTTAACTTGTAAACTGATGAAACTTTCTTTTATTTCTAACATATAAACAGATAGAACTTTATTCTTAACTTGTAAACTTAAACAGATAGAACTTTATTCGTAACTTGTAAACTTGTGAAACTTCATTCTATTTCTAACATATAAACAAATAGAACTTTATTCTGAACATGCATACTATTGAAACTTTATTCTTAACCTGTAAACTATTGAAACTTTATTCTTAACTTGTAAACTGATGAAACTTCATTTTATTTCTAACATATAAATAGATAGAACTTTATTTTTAACTTGTAAACTGGTGAAACTTCATTCTATTTCTAACATATAAACAGATAGAAGTTTATTTCTTTCATAGAAACAGATAAAACTTTATTCTTAACTTGCCAACTGGTGAAACTTCATTCTATTTCTAACATACAAAATGATAAAACTTTATTCTTAACATGCGCACTATTGAAACATTAGTTTTAACTTGCAAACTATTGAAACTTTATTTTTAACTTGTTAACGGTTGAAACTTTGTTTTATTTCTAACATACAAACAGATAGAACTTTATTCTAAACTTGTAAACGTGTGAACCTTCATTTTATTTCTAACATATAAACAGATAGAACACTATTCTTAACTTGTAAACTTAAACAGATAGAACTTTATTCGTAACTTGTAAACTGGTGAAACTTCATTCTATTTCTAACATACAAACAAATAGAACTTTATTCTGAACATCCACACTATTGAAACATTAGTTTTAACTTGTAAACTATTGAAACTTTATTTTTTACTTGTAAACGGTTGATACTTTGTTTTATTTCTATCATAGAAACAGATAAAACTTTATTCTTAACTTGCCAACTGGTGAAACTTCATTCTATTTCTAGCATACAAACAGATAAAACTTTATTCTTAACATACGCACTATTGAAACAGATAAAACTTTATTCTTAACATATGCACTATTGAAACATTAGTTTCAACTTGCAAACTATGGAAACTTTATTTTTAACTTGTTAACGGTTGAAACTTTGTTTTATTTCTAACATACAAACAGATAGAACTTTATTCTTAAATTGTAAACTGGTGAACCTTCATTTTATTTCTAACATATAAACAGATAGAACTTTAGTCTTAACTTGTAAACTTAAACAGATAGAACTTTATTCGTAACTTGTAAACTGGTGAAACTTCATTCTATTTCTAACATATAAACAAATAGAACTTTATTCTGAACATGCACACTATTGAAACTTTATTCTTAACTTGTAAACTATTGAAACTTTATTTTTAACTTGTAAACTGATGAAACTTCATTTTATTTCTAACATATAAATAGATAGAACTTTATTCTTAACTTGTAAACTGGTGAAACTTCATTCTATTTCTAACATACAAAATGATAAAACTTTATTCTTAACATGCGCACTATTGAAACATTAGTTTTAACTTGCAAACTATTGAAACTTTATTTTTAACTTGTTAACGGTTGAAACTTTGTTTTATTTCTAACATACAAACAGATAGAACTTTATTCTTAACTTGTAAACTGATGAAACTTCATTTTATTTCTAACATATAAACAGATAGAAGTTTATTTCTAACATACAAACAGATAGAACTTTATTCGTAACTTGTAAACTGGTGAAACTTCATTCTATTTCTAACATATAAACAAATAGAACTTTATTCTGAACATGCACACTATTGAAACTTTATTCTTAACTTGTAAACTATTGAAACTTTATTCTTTACTTGTAAACTGATGAAACTTCATTTTATTTCTAACATATAAACAGATAGAACTTTATTCTTAACTTGCCAACTGGTGAAACTTCATTCTATTTCTAACATACAAACAGATAAAACTTTATTCTTAACATACACAATATTGAAACTTTATTCTTAACTTGTTAACTTAAACAGATAGAACTTTATTCGTAACTTGTAAACTGGTGAAACTTCATTCTATTTCTAACATATAAACAGATAGAAGTTTATTTCTAACATACAAACAGATAGAACTTTATTCGTAACTTGTAAACTGGTGAAACTTCATTATATTTCTAACATATAAACAGACAGAACTTTATTCTTAACTTGTAAACTGGTGAAACTTCATTCTATTTCTAACATATAAACAGATAGAAGTTTATTCTTAACATGCACACTATTGAAACTTTATTCTTAACTTGTAAACTATTGAAACTTTATTTTTAACTTGTAAACTGATGAAACTTTCTTTTATTTCTAACATATAAACAGATAGAACTTTATTCTTAACTTGTAAACTTAAACAGATAGAACTTTATTCGTAACTTGTAAACTTGTGAAACTTCATTCTATTTCTAACATATAAACAAATAGAACTTTATTCTGAACATGCATACTATTGAAACTTTATTCTTAACTTGTAAACTATTGAAACTTTATTCTTAACTTGTAAACTGATGAAACTTCATTTTATTTCTAACATATAAATAGATAGAACTTTATTTTTAACTTGTAAACTGGTGAAACTTCATTCTATTTCTAACATATAAACAGATAGAAGTTTATTTCTTTCATAGAAACAGATAAAACTTTATTCTTAACTTGCCAACTGGTGAAACTTCATTCTATTTCTAACATACAAAATGATAAAACTTTATTCTTAACATGCGCACTATTGAAACATTAGTTTTAACTTGCAAACTATTGAAACTTTATTTTTAACTTGTTAACGGTTGAAACTTAGTTTTATTTCTAACATACAAACAGATAAAACTTTATTCTTAACTTGTAAACTGATGAAACTTCATTTTATTTCTAACATATAAACAGATAGAACTTTATTCTTAACTTGTAAACTGGTGAAACGTCATTCTATTTCTAACATATAAACAGACAGAACTTTATTCTTAACATGCACACTATTGAAACTTTATTCTTAACTTGTAAACTATTGAAACTTTATTTTTAACTTGTAAACTGATGAAACTTTCTTTTATTTCTAACATATAAACAGATAGAACTTTATTCTTAACTTGTAAACTTAAACAGATAGAACTTTATTCGTAACTTGTAAACTTGTGAAACTTCATTCTATTTCTAACATATAAACAAATAGAACTTTATTCTGAACATGCATACTATTGAAACTTTATTCTTAACTTGTAAACTATTGAAACTTTATTCTTAACTTGTAAACTGATGAAACTTCATTTTATTTCTAACATATAAATAGATAGAACTTTATTTTTAACTTGTAAACTGGTGAAACTTCATTCTATTTCTAACATATAAACAGATAGAAGTTTATTTCTTTCATAGAAACAGATAAAACTTTATTCTTAACTTGCCAACTGGTGAAACTTCATTCTATTTCTAACATACAAAATGATAAAACTTTATTCTTAACATGCGCACTATTGAAACATTAGTTTTAACTTGCAAACTATTGAAACTTTATTTTTAACTTGTTAACGGTTGAAACTTTGTTTTATTTCTAACATACAAACAGATAGAACTTTATTCTAAACTTGTAAACGTGTGAACCTTCATTTTATTTCTAACATATAAACAGATAGAACACTATTCTTAACTTGTAAACTTAAACAGATAGAACTTTATTCGTAACTTGTAAACTGGTGAAACTTCATTCTATTTCTAACATACAAACAAATAGAACTTTATTCTGAACATCCACACTATTGAAACATTAGTTTTAACTTGTAAACTATTGAAACTTTATTTTTTACTTGTAAACGGTTGATACTTTGTTTTATTTCTATCATAGAAACAGATAAAACTTTATTCTTAACTTGCCAACTGGTGAAACTTCATTCTATTTCTAGCATACAAACAGATAAAACTTTATTCTTAACATACGCACTATTGAAACAGATAAAACTTTATTCTTAACATATGCACTATTGAAACATTAGTTTTAACTTGCAAACTATGGAAACTTTATTTTTAACTTGTTAACGGTTGAAACTTTGTTTTATTTCTAACATACAAACAGATAGAACTTTATTCTTAAATTGTAAACTGGTGAACCTTCATTTTATTTCTAACATATAAACAGATAGAACTTTAGTCTTAACTTGTAAACTTAAACAGATAGAACTTTATTCGTAACTTGTAAACTGGTGAAACTTCATTCTATTTCTAACATATAAACAAATAGAACTTTATTCTGAACATGCACACTATTGAAACTTTATTCTTAACTTGTAAACTATTGAAACTTTATTTTTAACTTGTAAACTGATGAAACTTCATTTTATTTCTAACATATAAATAGATAGAACTTTATTCTTAACTTGTAAACTGGTGAAACTTCATTCTATTTCTAACATATAAACAGATAGAAGTTTATTTCTTTCATAGAAACAGATAAAACTTTATTCTTAACTTGCCAACTGGTGAAACTTCATTCTATTTCTAACATACAAAATGATAAAACTTTATTCTTAACATGCGCACTATTGAAACATTAGTTTTAACTTGCAAACTATTGAAACTTTATTTTTAACTTGTTAACGGTTGAAACTTTGTTTTATTTCTAACATACAAACAGATAGAACTTTATTCTTAACTTGTAAACTGATGAAACTTCATTTTATTTCTAACATATAAACAGATAGAACTTTATTCTTAACTTGTAAACTTAAACAGATAGAACTTTATTCGTAACTTGTAAACTGGTGAAACTTCATTCTATTTCTAACATATAAACAAATAGAACTTTATTCTGAACATGCACACTATTGAAACTTTATTCTTAACTTGTAAACTATTGAAACTTTATTCTTTACTTGTAAACTGATGAAACTTCATTTTATTTCTAACATATAAACAGATAGAACTTTATTCTTAACTTGCCAACTGGTGAAACTTCATTCTATTTCTAACATACAAACAGATAAAACTTTATTCTTAACATACACAATATTGAAACTTTATTCTTAACTTGTTAACTTAAACAGATAGAACTTTATTCGTAACTTGTAAACTGGTGAAACTTCATTCTATTTCTAACATATAAACAGATAGAAGTTTATTTCTAACATACAAACAGATAGAACTTTATTCGTAACTTGTAAACTGGTGAAACTTCATTATATTTCTAACATATAAACAGATAGAACTTTATTCTTAACTTGTAAACTGGTGAAACTTCATTCTATTTCTAACATATAAACAGATAGAAGTTTATTTCTAACATACAAACAGATAGTACTTTATTCTTAACTTGCCAACTGGTGAAACTTCATTCTATTTCTAACATACAAACAGATAAAACTTTATTCTTAACATACACAATATTGAAACTTTATTCTTAACTTGTAAACTATTGAAACTTTATTTTTAACTTGTAAACGGTTGAAACTTTGTTTCATTTCTATCATAGAAACAGATAAAACTTCATTCTTAACTTGCCAACTGGTGAACCTTCATTTTATTTCTAACATATAAACAGATAGAACTTTATTCTTAACATACACACTATTGAAACTTCATTTTTAACTTGTAAACGGTTGAAACTTTATTTTTAACTTGTAGACTGTTGAAACTTTATTTCTAACTTGTAAACTGTTGAAATGATATCTTTCATTTACAAATCGTAGAACGCTTTGTCCAACTTGTAAACTAGTAAATCTTGTTCGTCATCGAATCTAACTATTTAAATCTTCATCATGGAAATCAATGTTCCACAGTCGGAGTAAAAGTTTTAGATGATACACTCCTGGCAAACTAACTCATGAAGTAGCTTTGCTGCGATACATTTCTATCTGTAAACATATGATAATGTTAAAGTGAATCTAAAACTTTTCAGCTTATTAATTGTTCATCGTTGCATCAACGCTTTAACTCGTGAACAGTTATAATTTTATTTTTAATTTACACTTAGTCTAACTTGTAAACTAGTAAATCTTGCGATCTTATTTTTACAAACAGTTACACCTTTATTTCTAACATATACACTATTGAAACTTTATTTCTAACTTGTAAACTCTTGAAACTTTATTTTGATATACAAACAGCTAAGACTTTATTTCTAACGCATACACTATTGAAACTTTATTTCTAACTTGTAAACTCTTGAAACTTTATTTTGATATACAAACAGCTAAAACTTTATTTCTAACGTATACACTATTGAAACTTTATTTTTTAACTTGTAAAGTGGTGAAACTTTACTTTTCATCTTGTAAACTTTATTTTGTTTCTAACATACAAACAGATAAAGCTTTATTTCTAACGCACACACTATTGAAACTTTATTTTCAATCTGTAAACTGTTGAAACTATATCTTTCATTTACAAATAGTAGAACGCTTAGTCTAACTTGTAAATCTTATGACACTTCATATGGGTGATGATGGTAGATGAAATAGTGTTAAATAAAATTAAGATAGCTTACATGATTCTGGGATAGCAATCGACTGCGATCCATGTGTAAAGAGCTTGTTAGAATACGGAAGAGAGAAGTGTGTTATGTTGCGTGTGGCGCGTGAGTGTCCTCCCATTTCATTCCATTCATCAATTCATCTCATTGATAGAGGTAGGTAGAACTCATGGTTCTCATAACGTATGCAATGGATAGTTTTAGGCAACCTTCGACAGTTGGCTAAATGTCGCCCTGGCGCGAATGCATACTACGTTGAGACAGAGGCAATCACTTGCAAACATGACGCAGAGAGGTTTAACAAGATTGACCATTGCCGAATGTCCCTTGCGGTATACATAGCTACGGGTTTCACCGCCGCCCTTTACAGGAACGCCCGTCGAAAGGAAGTATTACACCGAACTTCATTTGCAACGTTCAAGTTGACTGATAGCAGATTCAACTTAATGATAGTATTCGCCAGTCCGAAGACTGCCCAGGGCAAACCGCGTGGAGGTTCTATCATGTCTTGCCCCATGGTGGCCCTTAAGAGAGCCGGTGGTTCGTTCTCGGGAGTAACGTCATCTTACACCCTACCAATTCTGCTGAGAGAGTCTTTGACTCTCTCTCTTTGGTAGCAGTGTCGACTTCCACACTAATTGGCACATGGCTAAAAAGTGGAATGTAGCGCCATTCCGTTGGATTGACAACAGTTGCTGTCATCGGATTGCCAATCCGAGCAAGATTATTGTGGACTCTGTCTTGCTCCTCTAGCCTGACAAACTCCTCAAATAAATTTCGCGGCCTTAACTGCGGTCCGCGAGGAGAGCTGACTTGACTGTTCGGCGTCTGCATGATTGAAATGAAATGAAATGAGAGGCAGTGGTTTATATACTCTCTAACTCGACGCAACGTTCAAGTTGACTGATAGCAGATTCAACTTAATGATAGTATTCGCCAGTCTAAAGACTGCCCAGGGCAAACCGCGTGGAGGCTCTATCATGTCTTGCCCCATAGTGGACGATTATACGGTAGTGTGTTAGTAGATTTCAATCGCTGAAAAGGGAAGATGAGAATCATTTCATTTGTCTCATCAACGTTTATCATGGGAGCAATCATTGAAGGGACATCTAATGAATTACATTTCACTCTACTCCATATCATAAAGACTAACCTTTGTCGAATGGCTGAAGTACTCTGACCTGGCGAGAGAAAGCGTCACGTTGAGTATGAAGTCGAACGCCCAACATGAGCAACGGCTCAGAGGTTTCGGTCTAACAAACGACGAACAACCCGTGCAACACAATCCCTCTACGGCAGTACCCGCCGTCCCGAAGGAACGCTCGAGCAAAGGAGGTATTACAGCGATGATGTGCTTTATGAGCAGAAGTGAATCTCTTGATAGCAGGAGACTATTCAACTAGATAGCAAGTCAAAACAACCTGATAGCAGGACAAATGTATAGTCAGTAAATGTAAAGGTGTTATAGGATTCGGGTTGAATCCATCTCACACATCTATTTTACTAAGTTTTAATTGTAGACTCTCCCTCTGTGTTCACATCCGAAGATGCTGTCGGGCTTGGGACCGATCTAGCCACATTAAGAGTGACCTTTAAAAAGGCCGTTTGGTGCGTTCACAAGAAATAGCTTTTACTTCTTTATGGCTCCTGAAATGAAAGAAGTAAGAGTTGGAAAGATGGCATGATGATATATCTCAGTCATTATACTCACGATACTTGTATGGCTTTGAACAAGCTATGTGGATGTCGTCGGTGTGTTGAATATTTACATGGTAGCAACGGACATCCGCACAGCTGTAGCACTCCTGAGTGTCGTCGTTGCTTATATTTAGATATACAATTGGCTTGTCAGGGACGACACCCGCGATGGGGATGTGCATAGTTGTGAGGGATTTCACTTTCTCACACTCCTTCAAACGCGCCAACTCATTCTTCAACAAACTCACTTCCTCAAGCGCCGCTTCCTTCAGCATGCGCTCCTCACTTCGCTCTCGATCACACTTCTCAAACTTCATCACCGCCTCTTCCTTCAACTTTCTCTCCTTCACCATACTCTCTTTTGCAGCCGCACACTCCCTTAACTTTTGAGTCACACTCTCAGCATTCAACTTCAAACTATCACGCTCAGCAGTCACCTCTTTCAGCGTACTCTTCAGCGATCTCACTCTTCCTTCTAACTTTGTACACTCATGCCTCACATTCGTATAAGCACGCACATCATCCCTCGACAGCACAACTTCACACGGAACAGTCGACCTCTCAACTTTCTCAACACACCTCGGTGAAGGTCTAGGCGTTGATTGTGCCAACACCTCGGGTGCTGGCACAATCGCCCTCACAGCTTTCTCAAGCTCACGCTCAGCAGCAGCAACACTCGAATCAACATTCATACATTCATCATCCGATGAAATCCAACTCACCGACATCACTCTACTCTTTTTGGAGGTACTCGCATCCAAATCTACATCACTCACAACACGCTTTTCAACATTTACCACCTCTACTGGTGGCAAACGAGCACACATTCCCTCCTCATACAGCATTCCCTGCTCACCACACATCATCTTCTTCATCAAAACTTTCGAAATTTTTGTGAATACACACTTCGAGTGCAACTCACTGAACGCATCATTCCTTTCATCACACCTCACATTGCACCACACACAAAACCACACCTTAACCGCAACACTATGCGCAGCATTCTTTTTATGGTGAAGGTGAAAATTCTCACCCCTAAACACATCCCCATAACTGCATTTAAAAAATTGCAGGCGTTTATTCACGTCTTTGGTCATTTTCCACTGCAAAGAAAAATGAGAAAGTTTGATATCAAACCTGAGCAGAGCGCAACGTATAGAAATAAAATGTCAGTAAATGTGAAGATTATGTTTTCAAAGTCATACTGTAATGCTATCATTACTTGAGGATAGACAAGTTAAGCTGATGAATCCGTTACAGGCATTACTCAGAGGGGATCTTATCCCAACTCCAAGGCCTCGGCCCACAAATCCAACCTCCGACGGACAGAGCGTGCGTCATATCACTGTGTTGGTATTCGGACCCCGATTTTGACATGAAAATCGGTTGAGTTATTTACATCAAGAAACAAGTATCGAGCTGAAGCTCGCCTCGTACAACATTATAAATGCCTTAGTTGAATTCAGCAGGGTCGAAAACCCCAGAAAACCTCCAAAACTAGTGAATTTAAATTTTTCAACTTTTTAGCACTACTTATGAAATTTTATAAGTAGTCTATCACTTAGGGCAGGTCAATAGCGACCGAACCTTTTTTGAATCAAGTCAAACGGACTTGTATCTTGCCTTCATTGCGCCGCTGCAGAAGACCACTCTTCTTCTATTTTTCCTATACCGCTCTCCATCAACTAATGCGGATATTTTCAATGTTCTTTCTGACAAGATCGATTCTCTTCTACAAGAGTATCCCAGCGCTGAAGTTGCCGTTTTTGGTGACTTCAACGTGCACAATGTTGACTGGCTTGTGCACTCACGCACCACCGATCTCTCCGGTCAGGCAGCCCAGGATTTCGCTGTCTCTCACAACCTTAGTCAAATTGTCACTTGTCCTACCAGAGTGCCTGACCGAGCTGGGGATACTGGATATCTCCTTGACCTGTTTCTCACCTCAAATCCAACTTGTTTTTCACACAAGGTTACTTCTCCCCTCGGCACGTCTGATCACTGTGTTATCACAGTTTCTGGCAAACAAGTTTGCTCCACACCGTCTGCACCCTTCCATAGAACAGTTTATCAATTCTCCAAAGCAGACTGGTGTGGCTTCCGCACTTTTCTTAGTCAAGTTCAAGCTGAGAATTTCATTCTGAGCGAGAACGTCCACAAGTCGGCGCAAGAACTGACAGAGTGGCTTCAGATAGGGATGTTGGCCTACATCCCTCACCGTACTTTCCAAATGAAGCCTCACTCACAACCTTGGTTTACACCAGAATGTGCAGCTGCAAGTTGCCAGCGTGACCACTTTTTCCATAAGTATAAGCGTGACAGTAGCGCTGGCAATCTTGAATTGTACAAAACCGCACGTAGACATTGTAAGGAAACCATACATCAGGCTAAAAGCCGTTACGCTTTGTATGTACGGAAATCCATTGCTACCCAAAAGCTTGGCTCTAAGGACTTCTGGAGGATTTACAACAGTGTCACCAATAGGAACAAATCCTCCATCCCAGCACTCCGTCATGCCGAAGTCAGTACTTCTATGGCGACAACCTCAGCAGACAAAGCCGAGCTTCTTTGCAAAGAGTTTGCGAAGAATTCGTCATTAGACGATGGAGGTAGAATTCCACCTCCAATTCCCATGCGCACTGATGAGACAGTTAGTCCTCCTTCAGTCACAGTCCGAAACGTCAAAAAGATCATCGCCGGTCTCGATAGCTCTAAGTCTAGTGGACCAGACGGCATCCCGGTTTCGGTCTTCAAGCATCTCTCACCTGAGCTTTCTCCACTTTTATCTAAACTGTTCAGTAGATGTGTATCCACCGGTGAGTTTCCCTCTTGTTGGAAAGTAGCTTCCGTGGTTCCAGTTCCAAAGAAAGGTTCTGACTCATCTCTTCCATCTAGTTACCGTCCTATCAGCCTGCTTCCAATTGCTGGCAAGATTTTTGAAGCAGTGATTAACCAACACATTGTTAACTTCCTTGAAACTCAGAACCTTCTATCAGAAGAACAGTATGGCTTCAGGCACTCTCGATCAACTGCAGATCTTCTTTCATATGTCACTGAACATGTGAGTCGTGTCCTTGACAGACAAGGTGAGACGAGATCAGTTGCCTTGGATATTTCCAAGGCATTCGATTAAGTCTGGCATCAGGGACTCCTTATGAAGCTAAAGTCCTATGGAGTTGCTGATCAACTCCACAAACTTCTTGCTTCTTTCCTTAGTGACCGGCAGATATCTGTCGTCTTAGATGGCCAAAAGTCTTCCACCAAGTTTGTCAATGCAGGAGTTCCTCAAGGGTCAATTTTGGGACCCACTCTTTTTCTGCTGTACATCAACGACCTCCCAGACTGCCTAGTGAGTAAATTGGTGATGTATGCAGATGACACAACACTCTTCAATTCCAATGAGCGACTCGCTAAAAACACTCAGCAACGTCAGCAGTTATGCGACGTTCTTAATGAAGACTTACGCAGGGTCTCAGAATGGGGCGCCAATTGGCTTGTTTCCTTCAATCCTTCAAAAACTCAGAGTATTCTGCACTCACGACTTAAAGGAGATGATGATCATAGCATTAAGATGTCAGATAATAGGATCAGAGAACAAGATTCCATCTCCTTCCTTGGATTAGCGGTTACGAAAGACTTGTCATGGAAACCGTACATCCAATCCATTAGCAAGCAGGCAGCTCAACGCATTGGTAGTCTCTATCGTGCCAGCAGCTATCTTCCACCACAGACTGTCTGCTATCTTTACAAGTCCACTATTCGTCCTCTGATGGAGTATTGTTGTCATCTGTGGGCAGGCGCCCCACAAACGCATCTTAACCTCCTTGAACGGGTTGAGAAACGTGTCAAGAATCTCATGGGTGAAAAACTTGCTAGCAAGTTGCAGCCGCTCTCCGTCAGACGGGATGTTGCTTCACTCAGTCTCTTCTACAGGTACTATTTCGGTAGAAGCAGCTCTGCAGTAAATGAGTGCGTACCCAAACCTAAGATCTTCTCCAGAAGCACACGCAGAGCTAATGCCTTCACATGCTATAATGTGAGCTTAGAACGCGCACGTACTGTGAGTCGCTCGAAAAGCTTTTTTGTTCGCACGGCACAGCTTTGGAATCAGCTTCCCCAGACCACTTTCCCTGACCAATACAATCTTGATACTTTCAAGAGGCGTGCGAATAAGTTTCTGATGGGGGCAGCTTAATCAGATTATAAGATCTATTTTTTTTTCTTTTATTTATTTAAAGTAATACAATTTATTAGTTTTTCATTGAGTAACCCCTAGCTTTGTTCATGGCTCATAGCTGTGCTAGGGGTGAAAATTCAGTAAAAAAAAAAAAGTGACGCGGCAACGACATAACCATCGCCGTACAGCTATCATTGACGATCATGTGGAAATGAAGCAAATATACTTCATCATGAATATTCCATCCAGATGTTGTGCATATTTACTTGATTATATCAATCAAGATTCGAAAACATTTAATAGAAATAGTGGGCTTAATAAGTCACATTACTGATGGTTAAAATCAAGAAATTATGTTCATTGAACTAAGAGATAAAAATCATCAAATGGCATTCCCCGGCTATTTCAGGGGTAATTGGTTAAATCGCTAATATTTAAGAGCGATTCCTAGGCCCCAACAAGATTCTTGGGCGATTCCCTGGCTCGGCCGCCACCCTGACATATAGGAATGATACTTATATAGGAATGCTGAAGTTAAGTCGTGGTGCTCTCTCTTGCTGCAATACAAACGTTCGAAATCGTTCACTTTTTTCAGCACTGAAAAAGAAATCTAAATTTGGTTTCTATGGAAACAATGAAAATTGTATACAGTATAATCCCGCTATGACGTACACGGGATATAACGTATACATAAAATATTGCCGGCAAAATATCATATCCGACTAATAATATGATACCCTGGTTATAGCGAACACGACTAAAACATACAACTGGATATAACGGACAGAAATTTTACTCCCATAAAAAAATAACGCACAAATTTGTTTCAACTGATCTCAATTCCAGACAGTTGGAGATATTCTCAGAAATATTTTGATGTGTAAGTGTTTTGAGTGTTTGCAATCTATGAAATTCGCGTAATGAAAATTCTGAAATGATCGAGAGAGTCGTCATATTGATAATTCAGAGCAAACTTTTATCCCAGGGCTCAAGCATCTCACGCAAGCGTCAATCCATCACTTTCGAAATCAAAAAGATCAATCTCCCACCAAATAGAAAGAAAATCTAACGGAATGGACCCGAGATTATGGTTTATCACGAACAACAATATATGCGATATGAACACGTGAAAAATACAAAACCAAACTGCTTTTGTGTATGACAAGACGAAGAGAATGCGAAAAGGGAACTACGAAGATATTGAGGAGACGTTGATTATATGGCTTCCTCAAGAAAAGATCAATGCAGAGCACCTGTAACAGGACCGCTGCTCAAAGAGAATGCCAACCAATTCCGCGAGCAACTTCGTGAAACTGAATGTATGGCTGGTTGGACAGATTTAAGGCCTGACATGTGATTCCTTTACCATCGTGGAGAAGCTAGCGATGCTGCACAAGCTGTCCGAGATGACTGGCAGACAAAAATGGCCTGATTGTGAGTCATGTGATATACTCAACGCAGATGAGACTGCCCTACATTATCAATTACATCCAAGTAAAACCTTAACTTAAAAGGGTGATCTATGTCATGAAGGGAAAAATGGCAAGCAAATTTTGACTGTCATGGTTGGCACAAACATGGATGGATCTGAGAAAACTATTTTCTATTTTCACAATGAGAAAGTCAGCCGTAGACAATGATGTAGGCCTACATGATTTACCGCTTAAAAAGCAAACTCTTAAGACTACCTTCGTCAAACCAATCTGAATTCAGTACAGGATACATGCAAAGCAAGTAGGTACTTTATACCGCCAGCAACTTATATTTGTAATTTTGAATGCAAGTGAGTTGTCTAATCATAATTTTCAAGTTATAATACCAAATAACTTGTTTCATTCAGAAAATATGGAAAGTGATGATGCAAAAGTAGTATACTAGATTGGTTTTAAATGGAAAATGCCTTACCCTTGATATAACGTACATCGGATATAACGGACATTTCTTTCATTCCCAAGAGATAACGGAATTATACTGTATATGAATGAAATGAATCCATATCGATACAATGAAAATCCATATATGGAACAAATTCTATTAGAACTTTATGCTATCACAATATCATCATGATCAAAGCGATATACAGAAATATCAATCCACTTGGTTTCCATCCAGCTTTAAGCTACTTACACCCATTCCACCCCACCATGCCCTACTTAATGAAAGAAAAATAGAACAGATTATTCTTAAGTACGCAAAAGCCGAATAACAGATCATCTAATTTGATTAAGTTGTCGAACCCATGGGGGACCGTGTCGTTTTCTGCATTAAACATGCAGAACCTGTGCTACCTACTATTTGGTGCACTTTACCAGTATTAAGTTTTATTTAAAAAACTCCGCACTTTTATTACGTGGAAAACTTCGATGTTAGAGAAATGTGTCAGAAATAATGGACTACCTTCCATCGATTAATCGGTACTCGGTCGATTATCAAAATCACTGATCGGTACATACTCTATGTAGACAGATGACACATGGTGAGCACATACAGAAAATTCAACAACGAAAAATACCCTTGTATGCAGACATTTCCATGGTGAAAGATTTGTGAACCTTGGTCAGTTGCTTCCTGTATTTCATCAGACATAGTAAACATCAGACGTTTGCAAACCACTAAAAAAATTCTTACTATGAAAGTCTGAAGAATTTCTAAAAGTGGATGACACGTTCAGGGCATCATATTCAGATCTCCATGAATGTGGAAAAAGTGTGCGGCGGTGTGATTTCAAGGCATGATCGAACACGAAAATATTGGCGCGTCGTAGATAGTCTATATGGCGTCTTACAATTGGCACATGCATTTGAACAATCTTCACATGGACGCTTCAATTCTTTCTCGGCCATCCGACCATACTCAATAATAATTGGCAAGCTTCTCATTACCTGAATAAAGGCCTGATCAAATGTGCTTCTTTCACAGGTGGCTAAGCGACTAAAAATGTGCGGCCTCATTAAGCTTCATCAAACATTTTTGTGGCTGTGATTGCTTTATAAAAGTAAGCCTATTAGTTTAATTCTCATCAAATATTTTGATAGGCTGTTAGCGAATCCTGCACTGTTGAAATGCTTTACTTAAGCATTGATTAGTCATGGAGTTTTTTAAGAAACACATGTGTTTATCTCCGTTACCTACCTTAAAATTTCATTCAACGGTGCTAACAATTAAGTCATTTATGCAACATAAGTAGGTAGCCATGAGCAGAAAATAACAAACTACTGCCGTGATGGGATATTTCCATTCAGAATATTCTCACCTCTCTTCCATCGGTAATACTCGGCACATGAAAAACCTGAATCGCACTGGCGATGCCGCCGTTCCATGCACCTGCTGCACCGAAGGACATGTTGGGCCTTCCGCAACGCTTTGTTGCAGCCGACGCAAAACTTTGAGGGCATTTCTGATTTTTGTTATGAAATCACAATTGTAATAGCTATCACAATTACTGCACATGAAAGTGTGAAGTTAAGTTTAATGTAATAGACAGTTCATAACATCAAGATATTACCTCATTTAAATCTGTAACCCGTGAAAAGGACGCATATTTTAAAGTATTCATCGAAAAAAAATTGTGATATACTCTGCTCACAAAGTTTTTGGATGCAATTTCACGATTTTGTTTATATGCACAGTTTCATTTATTTGTACTTATTTCAGCGCTTATTTAAAACTTAGTTTCGTTATTATAGGCCTAGTTTACCCATAATCGTGGACATGTACACGTTGGTCTATATAAAAACTTGTAGAAATTTATATTTATAAAGAAGGCTCAATATCAAATGTAAAGATACATGCTGAATGTTAACTAGAAAAATTCCAAGGTATAATCCGTGTATGTGGACATGTGAAATTGAGTTCATGATCAATTGAGGAACAATTTGAAACTTATCAATCACAGAAGTTCACAAAACTGCCTGGTGTTTGTTCTTGCGTCTAGTTCCATGAAAATAGCTTTTTGTCTAAGGAGTGGATATTGACACGTGGATGCATAAGTTCGGGTAGATGTAAGCGAATCTATTGGCAAATGGCTATACACAGGCATCGGGACGTGGAAAAAGTGGACCAGTGACTATATGACTAGTAATCACAAATAAAATGTTCTGCGAATAGATAAAACTGATGTCAGGTTTTTTTCAACGCTCCTATATGTTTAATTGATATCGCTCAAGCTCATTTTAATCTTGATCACATCTCTTCAACAACCGTTGTGACATTTGTAAAAAATTTTGAATTTCTATAAAATCTTTGGTGTTTTATGCCAGTATGTAAGTTTTGCATGTGTTTTTTCAGTATTTACTTAAAATCGTACATTCTGAAAAAAATGGTTGCTATAAAATCTATGTCGTGGCAATGGGGATTCTGGTCTTCCTACAGTACATTTTGAAAAAAGTGTGTACGCTAGTTGTTGATGCTACAACTTGTCATCTATCGTTTTACTTTGCATATCGCAATGTAACAAAATGGCCGTATCTCACTCAATGTTGATAACATCTTTAAATCCCTTTACTATCTCCTAAATGTATTTTCGAGCATCTAGGCGGCCTATCCCAGATGTTAGTATAGCCTATCTATTAGTCCATGGTATAAATCATCTGACCCAGGAATGAAAGATAGATAGTACTATCTTGAATTAAGTCAGATAATGAATTTGGGTACGTACATTCTAGATATCAATAGACTCAGTCTTCGGCTTCGTCCATTCATATCTAGTTAGCATCACCCTCGTTCATTATCCTGTACCGGTGCATATTACGGTATGGATCAGGGCGTGCGGTGAGTTTTCATATAGGCTTAGGGTATCCACTTTATTTGAGGTTATATTTTTAGAGTAAACTCATACACATATACGTACCTCGTATTAAATGACATCGATGAACTACTCTGGGAAACGGTCTGCTTAAAATACAACTGGACCATCTCTTCCATCAGCTGCTTTAGCATTTTTCATTCCACTTAGATCCACTTAGATCGTCAGTCTAGGGCTTGACACGAAGAGGGAATCTCTTGTATACTGACGTGATATTTTCTATTCAATATCTGTCTATTGTTTCTTCTTTTTGAAGAAGAGAAAATGGGAGAAAAGGAAATCGATATCGATCATGGTGAGTATCCACCATCCTTCTAGTCCACCATCTTATTCTTGCCAGTATTCTCCAAATCCTTTCGAAATTAAGCTTACAATTTAAGAGTTAGAAAATAATAGCAACCTAAAATTTTGAAATGATACGTTGAATATCAAAATTCAAAAATGAAGTTTTTCATAGATATTTGGAAATGTAAACAATTCCTGAGTTTGCATCACTATTTATGGCGTCAACATCAGCAAGTTATGCTCTGCTAATGCTGCTACCACAAGAGGAGCATGCATGCATGCATTTCAGTTTTGAAATTTTACAATAAAACTAAGAACATCTGCAGGAAGCAGATTGCTCCCTTAAGAACCCGAGTGTGATAAACACGGACTTGTCATGAGAAGGGTAAACCATAGCTTTTTGGGACATAGACTTCGCCTGTAAATTCATATACTCAACAAACGTTCCTGGTACGGAATATATCAAGTCAATACCATAGCAACTAAGTAGGGACATATAGCGAAGTTGATTTTTAGAATCTGTAATGCACATGTAAGTGAAACAGTAATGGATGATTATCGGACTGGTGAAATTGATTGAAATGGCTTAAACAAATAATTCCTATCTTTATATGTGTACCTGATTTTCTAGGTCTTCCCGGTGTCCCAACGTATGTGACGGGTCTTCCAATGAGATGTGACGGAAAATTTGAAAGAGTAGTGTTCGAGAAAAGTTCGAGTGGTATATGTTCCAACGCACGAGATTAAAGTACTATATCTATCTTAAGGCATGTGAATGGTATATTCTTATAGTTCAAATGACAGCCAAAATCTACGGCCCGAAGGGTCGGTAGATTCGTCAAAGACTATGAATGATTCATGAATATTTCATAGTTTTAGCGGTTTAATTACTAAATTCTCACAGAGAATGTTTAACATTGAAGCACTTTCTTCTGGCAATATAAAAACTAGGTGTTCATGATGGATGCCAAGAATTTGTTCTAATACATTTTATTCAGTACATGTGTGAAATGATTGAACTCCGATATATCATCCTATGCCGTTGTCTCTTATGTTAGTGAAAATGATGTATATAAAGATGAGAGCAGAGGATTCTTGTTCAACAGAATAACATCATAGTTGAAATGTACCGTAGATGTCAGTATATCAAAAATAATTTTTTCTGTTTTAGAATACTACGAGTTCATTACAAAGGATCAAACCTCCTAAACTCCTTAAACCCCTCAAACCTCCGAAACCAATCAAACCCCAAAACCTCAAACTGATTCGGAGAGCGAGGATTATGACGACTTTGTGCCACCAACTCCACCACCAACCACAAGAAGAAAACGCCGTCAACTGTGCGATGAAGTGGCACCTATATCGTTTGACGAGACAAGTTCGTTGTTACCTCCACGACGTAAGGCGAAAGTCTTGGCCTTTAACGCCATGAACTGTCCGTGTGATCGTTGAACTTTTCAGCTTTACATCCAAGCAAATTTGTAGTAGTCCATGGAATAAAAAGAATTATGTACGCTACAAAGGACAAGCCTTAATTGAATAGTCATTGAGGGTCCATGAGTTGGAGTCCTCCGTAGCTGCTACAGTCGAGTAGATCTCCTTTACCTTTAAGAACAAGGATGCGAACGATTTTTCAGGATCTGGCTAAAATCCTTCAGAGGACTATGTATCCGAGGTAACGTAGGCTATACACCGATAATGTTCTTGGAATTAGTCATGCAAACGTTGACATCAATTATACATAGAATAAGAATTTACTGCACAGCTATACCGTCATGCTTTCTCTCTCTAGCTTTTAGTGTATATCAAAAAGTTATCCTGACAAGACAGAACGTTTAGAATACAACGAATTATGTCATCGATGATGAAACATGCCAACCGAAAATTATGAAACGCATTTATAAAAACGCCTTCTGATCTAACTTAAGTAATCATTAAGGCGGTTTTTTTAGTTGACCTATTAAAAGAAAAATTGACTTCATTTTTCTTGTCGTCACGTGCAAGGATAGCTTCACTTATGATTTAATTCCAATGGTTGTTTGATAATTTTGAAAAATTTACATACTGATGTTAATTGACTTTTTGTTGACATTACAAGTACTGATTTGGGCCTATCCCGCGGGTCTAAATCACGTTTTTAGCATCAGCTCATAATTGTTACTTTAAGAGAGAGGAATGACCTTTACCCACCGTAGTAATCATCTTAAATGAGTTATACTGTTTGGCGATTTCTCTTGTTGGTACACATCTATTGTCAGTGTATATTTGCATTTGGAGATAGCCTCTCCACTCTCGGTGTTTCAGAGGGCATGCAATCACTGACCATAAAATGACTGTCATATTGAGCAGTCATCATAAACATGGGATCTAGATGATGGTGGTTTTAGAATGGGCTGGCGAGGATGAGGTAGGGGTGGGCTTCGTCATCATCTTTTGGCTAATCATGGAATGCCAAATGGACCCGACAAACATAGACTGCCATGTCCTCAGTTACATCACCTCCTGCAAGCAAACGTTTTCTTAGGTATGGCACCCAAACATTCTTCGACAAATTGTGGTAGTCATGGAAAATATAAGAATTAAATGCGCTACAGAGGACGTTCGCCTTCATTAAATAGTCATTGGGGTGACAAAAAATCACCCCAAACTTTGGGCCACCGCTAAAATCGGTCACCTATGGCCCTCAGAGAATAAACAATCTGGAAAGAGATTGCATGTACCACAAATGGCCCTTAGGATATCGCTAATATACAGTTTTGGCCCTGAGATTACATATACAACGCATAATTTGGCCCTCGGATACATTTGGCCCTCAGAGATGTGATATGGCCCACGGAGTATGCCTTATGGCCCTCAGAGTACAGCTGTGACTATCGGTTTAAAAATTATTTGGCAAAAATAAAAGATCAAAACAGCTGTGACTATCGGTTTAAAAATTATTTGGCAAAAATCAAAGATCACCATACAGCATTAAATGGAGTATCGTACAACAGACCAAACCGTATTTTTGTGGCTGTCATTTCTGCAATCTGTGCTTAACAGAAAAATTCTACATCATAACATCAAAGTCAGACATTCTTATAAATAAAAAAAGTGAAATGATATCTAAGTGTAGACACCGCAGAAAATATCTGTTGTCTAGTTTCAGACCCCCAACATCATAGTTCGCTGTTTTCTAATCAAGTAACCATGATTTAGCTACCTAAGTATCTGTCCATTCCATTCATTTATTGACATCTGATGACCGATGACCATTTTGTTATAGTGAAACTTGAAGTAATGGCAATAAATCTTTGATCTAACTTGCATTCTAATTATATATATATATATATATATATATATATATATATATATATATATATATTCACGCAAAGTGTGCCCAGGCTTCTCATATTTAAAAGAAAGAACAAATGCTTTGACCGGACATGTTTCAATCTTCTTTCAAGATCATCTTCAGCGGAAAAGTTACAATTAAAGACAAATCTTTCTTAAATACGTAGTCACATTGAAAACTGTTCATTCAGGAAGGCACGTAATAGCATAGAAATCTTAAGTCAGACAGATAAAATAAAATAAAAACACGAAGTTACAACCTACTCAAATAATTTAGAAGATAGTGTGTACAATTCGTAAAATAAGTTACAGATTTAAAGAAAGAGTGTATGATCCGTTCCTTTCATTAGCGAGATTTTCATTACTTTTTATGAATATCGACTCCAGGATAAATGGTTGCTTGCATTTACCAATAATGGAAAAATTTTCTTTTTTAGGACGATGAGGGTGGGTAGAGATTTCAGTAGGTGAAGGATAACCCTTCATGTGTTCCTTCATCCGAGTGTCGAGGTGGCGTTTTGTGGCGCCGACGTACCGCATTTCGCAACGGTCACAAGCGTATTGATATACGATAGATGATTTTAGATCACTCGGAATTTTATCTTTATTGGGAAATTGATTTAACAGTTTACAGACTTTGTAAACTGGCCTAACTTCTAAATTCGGAGGAAGCAACTCATTCAGAGAGCGAATTTTGTTTTTCAAATCATTTTGAGCTTGGCTAATGAAAGGAACAGACCACACTACTCTTCTCACTTGCGCCCGCTCATTCTCAGCTTGAGAATCATTTACAGTTGAAGCCCCGCACTCAATATTCCTTTCAACCTTTTCTTTGATACGGCTGATGGTTTTACTGTCAAAACCATTTTTAATTAAGATATTAGAGATCTCAACCGCCGAAGCTTCGTATAACCTGGGATTAGTGCAGATTTTATAAGCTCTGTAAAATAAAGAACGCATGGCAGACAACCTATACGACATGGGAGCATAGGCAGAGTAAGGCATATAGATGCCAGTGTTGGTAGGTTTGATGTGAAAATCAATATCGATACCAGAATTGCAGCAAATTTTTGTATCCAAGAAGACGATCCGATCGTCTTTACTTGTTTCCATGGTAAACTTGATGCTATCATCAAGCGAGTTCAAAAAATTCAAAAAACAGCTTGCTTGGTCATCATTATCAAAAATGGCCAAACAATCGTCCACATATCTCCCATAAAATTTGGGAGGCTGCCCCTGGTAGTTATCAAACTTCGCTTCGATCATGTCCATAGTAAACGCGGCCATGGTGGGACCCAAACTAGATCCCATCGCCATGCCATCCACCTGATTGTAAAGTTTTTTATCAAAGGTAAAAAGAATATTGGTGCAGGCCAGTTCAAGTAAAGCTTTAAGGGCTTCACGTTTGATAGGAAAATTGCCGAAATCTATCATGGACAAGACATGATCAATGGTTCTTCTTACCGGAATGTTGGTAAAGAGACTCGAAACATCGTAGCTACAAGCACGATAGCTAGCATTCGGATTTTCTTTTGTGAATTCTTTTAATTTCTCAACAAGATGAAAAGTATCTTTCAGCACAAAACGCTGAGGAATATATTTTTTCAAAACCGAATCAAGCCATTGGGCTAATTTAGACGTATACGAATTTCTCATGTTAAGAATCGGGCGATATGGTGGGTCACTCATGCTCTTGTGGACCTTCGGCAGACCATAAAGTCTGGATGGCTGAGATCCATTAGATTTTATCATTTGAAACAACTCATCACTTATCAACTTCTTCGATTTCAGAGCTTGCAATTTTCTATTGAAGCGATCTTCCTCTAAGATAAAGGGGTCTTTCTTAGCCCGTTTGTCGTAAACATAAGATTTGAACTTTGACTCGTCTTTCAAAATGTCATTCAATTTGCGAACAAAATTTTCTTTGTCGTCAATAAGGAAACCGTTTCCTTTGTCAAATTTCAATACGATAATATCCTTTTTTGAAGCTAATTTGCGAACAGTTTTTATCATACTCTTCCAGTGGTTGGACACTTTGTGTCTTTTGAAGTAAGCTCTGAAGCATTCTTTCAATTTAGAAAGAACTTCATCAGTGACACAAGACTCATCTCTCATTTTTAGACGAGCAACTACAGACTCAGCTTCAGCTTTTTCCTCGGCTAACCTCACCGAACTATGAGGAAGGCACATAGAAGTACCTTGTTGCAAAATCTCCATCTGATCTTTAGTTAGAGTAGCTGACGAAATATTAATAACAGACTGACAAAACTCAGCCTTGCGCTGACTAGGAGGAATGACAGGACTTTGCCTTTTCTCGAGGCTGTTCAGTTTTTTGGTATGAGTAGCTTGTATACGCTTTTTAGACTTTAATAATGACTGGTCCATGACAGATTTGGCAATATGACGCTTAGAATCACTCATAGAAGATACTGTCTGACTGAAGGAAGTCTTAATGTTACTAAGGTTATGTAAAGCCTCACCGATTTGTTTCCTCAAAGCCGCTTTTTGAGATCTTGTGATACCTTGCTTTGATTCTTTCAGGGGCTTTGGTACTTTCATCTGTAAAAACTTTAGGATCACCTGCCTTCGTTCACATTCTTTGAGAAAAGTTACGCGATATTCGGCTCGATTTAATTTGTCTCCTTTCTTCACCACTTCCCTTACTCGCTGTTTGGTATCTGGGTCAAGGGTCAAATTGATTACATTCACGCAAAGTGTGCCCAGGCTTCTCATATTTAAAAGAAAGAACAAATGCTTTGACCGGACATGTTTCAATCTTCTTTCAAGATCATCTTCAGCGGAAAAGTTACAATTAAAGACAAATCTTTCTTAAATACGTAGTCACATTGAAAACTGTTCATTCTGGAAGGCACGTAATAGCATAGAAATCTTAAGTCAGACAGATAAAATAAAATAAAAACACGAAGTTACAACCTACTCAAATAATTTAGAAGATAGTGTGTACAATTCGTAAAATAAGTTACAGATTTAAAGAAAGAGTGTATGATCCGTTCCTTTCATTAGCGAGATTTTCATTACTTTTTATGAATATCGACTCCAGGATAAATGGTTGCTTGCATTTACCAATAATGGAAAAAATTTCTTTTTTAGGACTATGAGGGTGATTAGAGATTTCAGTAGGTGAAGGATAACCCTTCATGTGTTCCTTCATCCAAGTGTCGAGGTGGCGTTTTGTGGCACCGACGTACCGCATTGAAACATGTCCGGTCAAAGCATTTGTTCTTTCTTTTAAATATGAGAAGCCTGGGCACACTTTGGGTGAATGTAATCAATTCGACCTTTGGCCCAGATACCAAACAGCGAGTAAAGGAAGTGGTGAAGAAAGGAGACAAATTAAATCGAGCCGAATATCGCGTAACTTTTCTCAAAGAATGTGAACGAAGGCAGGTGATCCTAAAGTTTTTACAGATGAAAGTACCAAAGCCCCTGAAAGAATCAAAGCAAGGTATCACAAGATCTCAAAAAGCGGCTTTGAGGAAACAAATCGGTGAGGCTTTACATAACCTTAGTAACATTAAGACTTCCTTCAGTCAGACAGTATCTTCTATGAGTGATTCTAAGCGTCATATTGCCAAATCTGTCATGGACCAGTCATTATTAAAGTCTAAAAAGCGTATACAAGCTACTCATACCAAAAAACTGAACAGCCTCGAGAAAAGGCAAAGTCCTGTCATTCCTCCTAGTCAGCGCAAGGCTGAGTTTTGTCAGTCTGTTATTAATATTTCGTCAGCTACTCTAACTAAAGATCAGATGGAGATTTTGCAACAAGGTACTTCTATGTGCCTTCCTCATAGTTCGGTGAGGTTAGCCGAGGAAAAAGCTGAAGCTGAGTCTGTAGTTGCTCGTCTAAAAATGAGAGATGAGTCTTGTGTCACTGATGAAGTTCTTTCTAAATTGAAAGAATGCTTCAGAGCTTACTTCAAAAGACACAAAGTGTCCAACCACTGGAAGAGTATGATAAAAACTGTTCGCAAATTAGCTTCAAAAAAGGATATTATCGCATTGAAATTTGACAAAGGAAACGGTTTCCTTATTGACGACAAAGAAAATTTTGTTCGCAAATTGAATGACATTTTGAAAGACGAGTCAAAGTTCAAATCTTATGTTTACGACAAACGGGCTAAGAAAGACCCCTTTATCTTAGAGGAAGATCGCTTCAATAGAAAATTGCAAGCTCTGAAATCGAAGAAGTTGATAAGTGATGAGTTGTTTCAAATGATAAAATCTAATGGATCTCAGCCATCCAGACTTTATGGTCTGCCGAAGGTCCACAAGAGCATGAGTGACCCACCATATCGCCCGATTCTTAACATGAGAAATTCGTATACGTCTAAATTAGCCCAATGGCTTGATTCGGTTTTGAAAAAATATATTCCTCAGCGTTTTGTGCTGAAAGATACTTTTCATCTTGTTGAGAAATTAAAAGAATTCACAAAAGAAAATCCGAATGCTAGCTATCGTGCTTGTAGCTACGATGTTTCGAGTCTCTTTACCAACATTCCGGTAAGAAGAACCATTGATCATGTCTTGTCCATGATAGATTTCGGCAATTTTCCTATCAAACGTGAAGCCCTTAAAGCTTTACTTGAACTGGCCTGCACCAATATTCTTTTTACCTTTGATAAAAAACTTTACAATCAGGTGGATGGCATGGCGATGGGATCTAGTTTGGGTCCCACCATGGCCGCGTTTACTATGGACATGATCGAAGCGAAGTTTGATAACTACCAGGGGCAGCCTCCCAAATTTTATGGGAGATATGTGGACGATTGTTTGGCCATTTTTGATAATGATGACCAAGCAAGCTGTTTTTTGAATTTTTTGAACTCGCTTGATGATAGCATCAAGTTTACCATGGAAACAAGTAAAGACGATCGGATCGTCTTCTTGGATACAAAAATTTGCTGCAATTCTGGTATCGATATTGATTTTCACATCAAACCTACCAACACTGGCATCTATATGCCTTACTCTGCCTATGCTCCCATGTCGTATAGGTTGTCTGCCATGCGTTCTTTATTTTACAGAGCTTATAAAATCTGCACTAATCCCAGGTTATACGAAGCTTCGGCGGTTGAGATCTCTAATATCTTAATTAAAAATGGTTTTGACAGTAAAACCATCAGCCGTATCAAAGAAAAGGTTGAAAGGAATATTGAGTGCGGGCTTCAACTGTAAATGATTCTCAAGCTGAGAATGAGCGGGCGCAAGTGAGAAGAGTAGTGTGGTCTGTTCCTTTCATTAGCCAAGCTCAAAATGATTTGAAAAACAAAATTCGCTCTCTGAATGAGTTGCTTCCTCCGAATTTAGAAGTTAGGCCAGTTTACAAAGTCTGTAAACTGTTAAATCAATTTCCCAATAAAGATAAAATTCCGAGTGATCTAAAATCATCTATCGTATATCAATACGCTTGTGACCGTTGCGAAATGCGGTACGTCGGCGCCACAAAACGCCACCTCGACACTTGGAGGAAGGAACACATGAAGGGTTATCCTTCACCTACTGAAATCTCTACCCACCCTCATCGTCCTAAAAAAGAAAATTTTTCCATTATTGGTAAATGCAAGCAACCATTTATCCTGGAGTCGATATTCATAAAAAGTAATGAAAATCTCGCTAATGAAAGGAACGGATCATACACTCTTTCTTTAAATCTGTAACTTATTTTACGAATTGTACACACTATCTTCTAAATTATTTGAGTAGGTTGTAACTTCGTGTTTTTATTTTATTTTATCTGTCTGACTTAAGATTTCTATGCTATTACGTGCCTTCCTGAATGAACAGTTTTCAATGTGACTACGTATTTAAGAAAGATTTGTCTTTAATTGTAACTTTCCGCTGAAGATGATCTTGAAAGAAGATTGAAACATGTCCGGTCAAAGCATTTGTTCTTTCTTTTAAATATGAGAAGCCTGGGCACACTTTGCGTGAATATATATATATATATATATATATATATATATATATATATATATATATATATATATATATATATAATTAGAATGCAAGTTAGATCAAAGATTTATTGCCATTACTTCAAGTTTCACTATAACAAAATGGTCATCGATCATCAGATGTCAATAAATGAATGGAATGGACAGATACTTAGGTAGCTAAATCATGGTTACTTGATTAGAAAACAGCGAACTATGATGTTGGGGGTCTGAAACTAGACAACAGATATTTTCTGCGGTGTCTACACTTAGATATCATTTCACTTTTTTTATTTATAAGAATGTCTGACTTTGATGTTATGATGTAGAATTTTTCTGTTAAGCACAGATTGCAGAAATGACTGCCACAAAAATACGGTTTGGTCTGTTGTACGATACTCCATTTAATGCTGTATGGTGATCTTTGATTTTTGACGGACCAAATGTACGTTGACAATGAGGTTTCGTTCTTATACCGGACGTTGTTGAATGATTTTTTGTGGTTGTTATACCTTGCTTTGAATTCACCTTCACGCATGCCATAATATACCTTTGAGTCACTTGAACCAGATGAAACTGTCGCTTTATAAACCAAACATTTTGACAAGCAAGTACCTGAAAGTGGACATTCGTTTTTATTTCTGCAGTTGCATGTTAATTTTTCAGTATCTTGATTTTCGTTTGTTTTTGTTGTTTTGTTAAGAATTTTCGTGTTATGATTTTTGATGATATTTTCCATGTTGGTTACACAACTGTAGCTCAGCTTCATGTTATTTCTATTGAATAGGCTGTGATATTTGTGGTGAGGAGGGAAATGCTTTTTCGTAAGTAATAGAAACTGTTTACCAACATTGGTTTTCACATTAGCACTGAAAGGGGGTTGAACCATATTATATTTCTGTGACGTTTTGGTTTTTGTGCATTTGTTGGCTTGTAAGATAAATCATGTCGATGTTTACTTTCTTTCAATGCTATTTCGTATATTGGTTTTGCTCTATTGAATACATCTTCGTTGCAAGATAACCTTGACACTCGATCTTCTATCATTCTTGGATTTGTTTAAGTATCATAGGAGGATGGTTTGATTGATTGTGAACATACAGAGGAATGCTGTTTGGCTTGATATATGGTCGGTAGGTATTATTTTCCAAATTGAAGTATACATCCAGGAAATCAGTTGCTTTTATGTTGCATTCAACTGTGACTTTCAATTTAAAGCTTTGAAAAATTCTGATTAAATCTTTTCTGCAGCGATCACTTTGAGGGCCAGTGCTGTTTGGGATAATACACAATCCATCGTCTCTGTACAATCCAATGTTTTCTCGTCCAAATCGGTTTGTGAGTTCATGCAGAATAAAGAGGCCGACCAGTTCACATACCTCAGCACCATCGTAACTTCCCATGGTAACATCAAAAAGATTATCATTGGCTTTTTTTACCCATGTAGTGTTTTGGTCAAACAACAAGGACTTTCTTGCATGCATTATTACATTCACATCTTTTTCAGGGATGTTCGTCAATGTTTTTGCAAAATTTATGCTTTTCGTCAAGAGTTCTTGTGTAATTGATGGATAGAAGTCCACTATATCGAATTTCAGAAATGTTGAAGAAGTCTTATCTGGAATATTTTTGAACCAATGTATCACATCCATAGAATTTTCCACTGTAGAAAATTTGTTGTATTACGTATTATGCTGTTGTGTTCATCTAATAGTTGCTTGATAATTATTCCAATTTCACTTTTTGCAGGGTTTATTAATCGACAGTTCACATTGTTTGAAAAATTTTTTTGTGACCTTTCAAGGTTATGAAGGCTTGTCGAGGTGCGTAGCATTCGATTCTATTTGAAAGATTGTAAGAATTTCCAATAAATTTCGCTTCATTGTTGATATCTGATTCAGTTGACTGATTTGCTTTTTTGTAAGATTTAGTTATGTTTTCTGTTAGAACTTCGCGATATTTTTCTTTCGAAATTTCATATAAATTTGTGGTTATATATATATATATATATATATATTTCAGTAAAAGAAAAACGAGATTTTCCGAACGCGTTTCAGAGCATCAGTCGACTCCTTCTTCAGCGGAAACTTTATTACAATAAAATTGGATGCCTTTATATTTCAAAGGTAAAATCTCACAAATCGATTCACTGTCACAGTCCACAGTCGACGCAATTTTTGATAACAATTCAGTTTCTCTGTACATCAGCTGCAATTCGAAGGTCAGCGAACATTCAAGGACATGTGCACTTAGGCTAAAATAAAAATGAGGATGGTTCATACATGAAATGTGAAACATTTACAGATGCAAAATGAGTGGTATCGATCCTTCTCTTTCATTTATCAAATTTTTTGTTTCTTTCAAACAAAAAGTTTCTAGGATCCGATGCCATTTTGTCACTGCAATTACAGAAAAAATATTTTCATGAGTATCATGACAATGTTTTGTGATCTCTGTTGGGACTGGATATCCTTTGATATGTTCTTTTGCTCTAGTAATAAGATGTCGCGAATTTTCCCCTATGTAGACTTTATTGCAGTCACCACATGTGTATTTGTAAACGCAGTTTGATTTTAAATCTCGGGAAATGCGATCCTTATTGTGAAAGAACATACTTGTTTTATTCACTTGAAAAACAGGATTAATTGCTAAATTCTCCGGTAAATTACTGTTGAGTTGATGAATTTTCTCTCTAAGAAATTTATCCTTTCCTTGAACGTAAGGGAATCTCCAACAAATAGTAGTTTTCTTTTCTCTGTCATCATCATTTGTTTCAATTTTTGGCTTTTTTAAGTTTTCTTCAACTTTCCGTTTTATACGTTGAATCACTTGGGTAGTGTAACCATTGTCAACAAAATATTTTTGTTATAGACTCACATGATTTTTCATAGAACTCATCATTAGAACAAATTCTTTTCGATCTATAAAAAAGTGATCTAATAGCCGCCATCTTGTATGACCAAGGAGCATATGCATCACTAGGGATATACGTCCCTGTATTCGTTTCTTTAATTTTCCAAGAAATGGAAATTTTGTTATCATTGTTGCGATAAATTGTACAATCCAAAAAATCAATGCATCTATCCTTTTCAACATCGAGTAAATTTGATGTCGTTATCTAGTTTGTTGACAAAATCAAAAAAATTGAACATATCAGGTTAACTTTTGAACATTAAAAAACAATCATATACATATCGTTTATAAACTATAGGACTTTGATTTGAATAGCATGCAAATTTAGATTCAAGCATTTGCATGGTAAAAGACGCCATAGTGGGTCCCAAGTTTGAACCCATCGACATTCCGTCAATCTGGCGGTACAATATGTTATTAAATGAAAAAACGATATCAGAACAGACTAGCGACAGTAACTCTTTAAGACAATTTTTTGTTATAGGCAAAGCTGTATCGTCTACTGTTGAAATGATGAAATCGATTGTACGCAAAAGAAAAACGCGGATGAGATACGTGCCAAGCAGATGAATGATGGCTCATCTCTCGGAAAACGAAAACGTCATGGGAAAGATCAGCAAGTTGACGTTGCTTTATACGAATGGTTTAAATTTGCACGTGCGAGACACATTCCAGTTAATAGTCCAATCCTCATGCACAAAGCCGACATCATCGCTGAAGCCGCCAACCACGATTTCAAGGTTACAGAAGGATGGTTTTATCGTTGGCAGAAACGTCACGGAATTTCTTTTACCATTCTCAAAGGTAAGAAATTCAAATAATTCCCGCACACATATGTTGAATACATTAAACATTCTCATTTTCAGGTGAGGCAGCAGATGCTGATATCAGTGGAGCTCAGCAATTCCGAGATACAACCGTGAAACTTCTGTAGGAGTCTTACCATCCTCGAGACATTTTCAACGCCGACGAAACAGGCATTTATTTTCGCGCATTGCCAGAAAGCACCTATGTGAATGAAAGGTCAAAGAAAAGTCTGAGAGGCTTCAAAACTGCGAAGGATCGTGTGACTTGTTATCTGCAACATGAATGGAGACAAAGAAGACTTACTTCTCATTGTAAAATCTCGTTCTCCACGATGTCTGAAAAACGTCAAGACCCTTCCAATTGCCTACAATTCCTCTGCCAACTCCTGGATGACAAGCAACATCTTCGAAAGCTGGTTGAGATCTCGGGATCGATCCTTGGAAAAATCTAGAAGGAAAGTTGTTATCCTTCTCGACAATTGTTCTGCTCATGCGGCTGTCGGTGGTCTTAAGAATGTCACATTGCAATTCCTGCCCGCTAACACTACATCGGTGCTTCAGCCTTGCGACTTAGGCATCATAAGAACTTGAAAGCCTATTACCGACATGAGATCCGACAAAAAATCATCGATATCATGGATGACACTGAGATTGAACTTTTTGCTCAAGAGGCTGCAAAACGCATGAACCTGTTGGAGGGCATGTATATGATCCAAAGAGCTTGGAAAAAAGTTTCTAGGGAAACCATCAAAAACTGCTGGATCAAAGCCGGATTTACTGCTGTTAAGAAGGAACTGGTAAACGAAGAACCAAATTTTCCATCACCCCTACTGGAGTGACTGAAGAGGATTTTGATAGATGGCTCTCGATTGATAATGATGTTGTTATAGCTCCAGAGGTGGAGGAAGAAGACAAGCTTAATGAGCTGATCCATGACTTTGCGGATGGTATGAGAGAGAAAATCGAACTCGATGAAGATAATGATGTAGAAGAAATTACTCCTGACCTTCCAACAGCTGCGGAAATGCGACGTTGTCTTGCTCTATTGGAATACGGTCTCAATAGTCTCGGATACAGCGATATGGACTCTTTTGCTCCTTTCAAAGAAAACATCAGCAGTGAATTACAGAAAAAGTGCCCACCGAAGCAAGCAACTCTTGATAAATTCATAGTCTGCCGAAAACAGAACATTTGTTGAGACTTCTACATTGATAAACAACAGATGCACCGTCTTTAGCATTTGTCATTTTTCTCTCGGTTATTAAATCCGTCGGTTAATAAATCCAAAATAGCCAACGTGGATTTATTAAGCGGGGTCTACTGTATATATATATATATATATATATATATATATATATATATATATATATATATATATATATATATATATATATATGATGTGTGTAGGCTACATGAGTGTCTGCCGAAGACTGGGACCAGCTTCGACCAGCCTATCTGACTGTCACCTAAAATGAAAAAGATGGATGGTGTAGGTCTAAACATTGTTCTAATCAGTCATCTAATTCAGCCATCAAGATAGAGACAAAGTTAACGTGCCGCATGTTCCTCGCAATTCACTAATGCAATTCTAGAGTTAAAATCTTATTACTTGGGATCTGCAAAATTGACATTTTGAATCACTGTGCAAAAAAAATTTTAATCGAGTGATTTTGAACGAGAATAATTCATGCTGAAGACTGTAGATGTTTCGCTTCTTCTGCACTTTTCTGAGAAACGTGCTAAAAACACGTTTTCAGGAAAACATATGGACATTTCAAACATTTTATACAGTAAAACAACATGTTTGGGTTAGAGTGATATTACGAATGACATTGAACAGCTGACAAACTGTAAAACCAATTGTCTGTGGTTGAATCATTCAGACATAGATTCTCGTTTTAAGACAAATAAGAACAGCCTTGAAAATTTTCGAAGTACACTGACAAAGTGCTGTCGCCTTATCACTACAACCCGCCATCTAGTTGTCGATGACATGACCATATACAAAGATATTTAACACTACTTGTTGTATCTTTGACCATGGACATCTGAACATCAAAAACTGGTGCAGATATCCTATGTCTACGGTCATGTCTATCCACGAAACCACGGCGTCTTCATTGTACAGGTCATGTAGTCCTTGATTGCAGTATTGTGTCAGATTCCAGTAGTAGTCGGCGCTTTTTCGTAATTTATTTGCAGCCATTTGGATTACTGTTTGCTTGTTGGTTGTACTTTTACATTTACTTTAGCCATAGCTATCCTGCACATGGACTTGAAGTTGTGAAGATCGAGTGCATCGACCGAGAGAAGTCGTAGAAGTTGACGGAAAATTGGATGCTTATTTTGCCGTCATAGTCATCACTTTTGTACCGCTTTGTAACAAATGTGAATCATGGCTAACCTCTCTCCCCGCTTGGTCAAATGCGACTTAAAAGTAAAATAACCCTTGCACACGAAATGAGTCAACCTAGAATTCTTTTCATCACAGAGTGAGATCTAAAAATGCAATAGATTGCATTTTCAGGCAAAGATTGCATTTCAAACAAAGACTGCTGAACAGATTACACCCTCGAATGAAATTGAAATTATTCTTCAAATATTTATTACATGATTCTGTGTTATATTTCAAACGTCCTTTCGTTTCCTTTCGCTTCATTTGTGACACTCGCCCAATTAAATTTCACTGTTCAAGTCAAAAAGCCCCAGATTTCGTCACGAGAATGTCAAACGAGATTCAGAATTTAAAATATTATGGTGAGAATCAAGTAGAATGACTCTAATATTCCATATTTTGGTGCGATTTTACGTCATGGTAGTAATCATCCGACATCTCGCTTTTTAATAGGCAGACTGCGTACTGCACACCTTCTCATCCAAGCCTCTGAAACATTAAAGTGCAGTTTTGCAGCAATTGAAGATCGTTGCATGATCTGGGTGTGGAATTTGTAGATGTACTACCAATTGAGCAATTTTTGTAGTCCCATCTCATCCATTGTAAGCGTTAACGTATGATTACGCCGCAAATTCTCACAATGCACATCGTGTGAAGAAGCATTGGTTTGCTGGGCCATCCTAAGCTTCCCCTGGGTCTGCCAGTGGACCTGACCTGGAACCACATCATGTAGAAGATGATATTTCTAAGAACTGCGGAGATGCCACCAACCGTTAGGTGGCGACCATCACCCAAGGTGACCACGGTCAGGAAATTATTAGTAATTATTTTGTGTCATTAAAATGTCAATGAAATTTTTGCTTGTCAGTGAAATTTCAAAAGCTAGATTCTTTTCAAAAGAAATCGGGTAATTTTTTACTAAATTCCTTTTTTCAATGTTTTGAGTGAATTTCTCAATTGGCTAATTGCTGATAATGCATTTTTTAATAGAATCTAGCTGATCCAATGTAATTGTAATAGAGGGTGGGAATGCTAAAATTTTCATCCAGTAATTTCGACATTTTATTTATTGATTGATGTATATTTACATTTACATCTGTAAATTTTATATTTACAAAGACATCGGCAGTTATTCACTCGGGAGAGTATTTTGCTTATTTCCACTTTTGAAACATGGTCTTCCCGCCTTCTGCTATTGCACTAACTATTTAAGAACTGGATGGATGCGTCTGACCGGTTAGCCGCGATATACACACAATTACAAATAGACGTCAAAGAAAATATTTCAGAGTGCGGGATTGGCTGATAGCCTATTGAAAATTGTTGATATTTGTGTTACCAAGCCTATTTATTGCTTTTGAAAGTAATCAGAACCATAGAAATGTTTTTGATAAACTTAATTAGACCTGCACATTTAATTGCGCATTTAGTCGGTTGGCTATTTTTTTAACAGGCACAGGTGATCAGGCCTTTATTCAGTGGTCTATTGCCCGTGAGATATTTATGAGATCTGAATGATTTTACGGCGATTGAAGGGCAATTTTTTGTACGTTCTAATGATCACAAAATCTTTCACTTTCTTCAACTGATTAATATAATTTTATTACTTTTTTCATATGACTTTTGCTTTTAGTCAGTTTTTAGACTTCTAGCTTTCAAACATACATGACTGAAATACAAACAAGCATGGCTGAAGTACAAACATGCATGGCTGTAGTAGCAAATTGCCTTCTGAGACGTGATGTTTTCAAAAGGTATGTACAGTATATTCTCAATTCATTGTAGTAAATTCTTTTTCTTCGTGTTATGAATTTTATTACAATAAATACCGGTACCAATTACAAGAAACTGACGGAGTTAACTATACAGTGCGAAGAACAAGCAAGTTGAATAGAAGGAATCCGAAGTCATTCTGAGTAAAATTAAACCAGATAAAGAATCTTCTGACATGGTTTCATCGGATGGTAATGTCCCCAATGCAGAGGTAGAATTGCTGCGTTACATCGTCATTGATACCCTTTGAAGCAAGGAAAATCGAGACCTTGATTCTGTAGTATTATACCTGAAATTGCTGGAAGCATCAGACACAAACTTCATGACGAACGGTTGCCATGCGGTTCATTGTTTCTACACAAGCTGATTAAAAGGACGATAATTCCTGGTTTCTCCTATCGATTCGTCTTGATAAGTTGGTGTCATCGCACCTTTGTATTAACATACGCATTTTCATATCATGGTATGAATATGCTGTGAGTTGGCTTCAAAATGCATTTTTTTGTTTCAACGAAAATCGGCTAAATACAACTTAGTGGAATTTTATTAATCAGATGATGAAAATGTGGCATTTTTTTGATCGTTGGGCAGTTCAAGAAGTGAACTTTTCTATCGATGTGAAATCATTTAGATCCCATAAGCAGTTCATCTGCAGGCCATCGAGGTAAACTATATGTTTATTTACAATCTTAAGAAACACCGCTCACGGAATTCAAAAAATTTTAAAATCCAAAATGAGTGCGATGGAGTCAAATATCGTTCACATCAAATTTTGGTGACAAAATTCAAATAGGAAATGTCTCAAATTTTATGATGAAAATATTTAAATGAAGCGTCCGGTTAATTTTTTAGCTGTGTAATTGGAAAAGTTTAAGTATGTGGTCAACATGAAAATAATAGCGAAGAAATACGATGAAATAGCCCGGGAAATTGAAGCTTGAAATCTGGCCGCCACCTTGGCCCATTCAACACGGGACGAAATCTTAAAATACAAGCGTAAAACATTTTTTAACTAATTTTTTTAAAAATCCAATCTTTCATTTTGCTGTTTCACTAAACAGCGCAAGTTTCTTAGCGTTAAGAGAAAAATTCACGTGCGATAGAGAGTAGATGAGCGACATCACAATAATAGCAGAGCGTCACGTACGTCACATGCAACATATATTTAAGATACAGGCACCATTGAGCTGTCATAAGCAAGGGGAATCAATAGAAACCTGTTTTCGTAGTCTCGACACAGGTACCTGTAAATCGATTCAGTGACAAAAGTCTTTTTCCGAAGGACAAATTAAAATTGAAGTGTGGTATGTGAAACACCGTGTCCTTTTTTTAGCGTCACGTACGAATAGAGGTCTAAATCAATGTCCGCAGATAAGAAATTAACATGTGAAATTTCTTCTACAGCAGAAGTTGCAAGTAAAGTTGTGTCATAATGCACACAAAATTGTATGATGAAACTCGTAGTCTTAATGGTTCAAAATTGAAATATGTTTCTCCAAAAATCACGTACGTCACGTGTAGAATCCCTCTTGATGTATCTTGCATGAGTTCCAGCTTTCATGCATTCAGGGAGGACAATCTTCCGGATTTATTCAGAATTTCGGATTCTTTTACGGCTATCTGGTTCATTTCTGAGATTCGCCAGAAAATGCAAAAATAGGAGGGGTGAGGTTAAGGTATGTGCCCTCCCCCCAAGATGGAAAGAAATCTTCATGAAGTAGGCCTAACGCATGTTCCCGTCTTAAGATAAAACCTAACCATGATGCGTTGCATAAGACCCCTCTGATCACAAGGCATTACAATTGATATTATCCATAAGTCCCCTCTAGCCACCCATGGGCTCCCTCTGGCGACTAAGGGGCCCCTCCCTGATGATTCATGGACCTTTTTGACCAGACTATGCATTATTTATGTTTCCTTTTTACGTTTTTTTTGTCTCTTTAGTAGTCCCCCTCTCCTATAACGTACATGCTATATAACCGATCTCCATAAAATTTTCATCGCAAATTACTCAACTATTTTCTCCATATAATTTAAGTTTTTTTAATTTGAACGGCAGTTTCAGAATAACGGCATTGGTTAGTCGATGCTTTAGGCATGATGAGAAAAGCTGACTACGTACCAGTTAAAGACGGTGTGTTGCAAAGCTCATAACCATCGATTTATGTATACATTCCAGGAGAATGATGTCTGGTTTGGACTGACTTAAAATTACAGGCTGATTAGAGCTTGTCTGTCTGTACACCGGTGTATTATTATGAAATCAGAAACGTATATTTTTCAAAATTTGAAAATACTTGCAACAAGTAACACAGATGAATGATGACATTTAATGAGTTTCGATGAATGACAGTAGCTTATTTACAAAGATGGCATGAAATAAAAGATAATGAAAATATGTTCAGGCTCGCTGGAGGAGAGGACGAGAATATGAATAATCATGCTTTTATCGATGTAATTTTTCAAAACTTCCATCAGTTAATTTCTGCAACAAATAGATTGGCGCAAATGTCAGAAATAATACAAACGGATGACCGCGATGATCTATGTTTATCAAAGGTTTTCAATCAAGATGCGCTTAGAAAATTCTTAAACCTACACCTAATTAATAAGAGGTCCTGAGCAAGCAAGGAATAGGCCTATGCATGCATACATGTACATCAATTATTTTATTATAATCAATGTAAGATCAAAAGGATCAAAGTGTCTTACCTGTAGTAAGATTAAAATATATGAGCATTTTATTTTATTATATTCAAGAAATTTATGCATATTGATGTTCTTCCTTATTTGAATACATCATTGGCACCAATGGCGATTAATTTTGTAAAAACCACATGTGCAGTTGTATAGTATAGGTATGTGTTTTCAAGAAGCAAACCGTAGATTGTAAATAAGCAAGTCCATTTTCCTACTGTGTACGGGGTACCTATAATATAACTAGTACATTGTGAAACTCATTATACACGCCAAGAAATTTCACAGAAAGGATTCACAAAACCCTATCTTATATCATGACAGAAAGCTCAGAAAAGTTGTAATTCCTGCTTGATATAATTGCCGAGAAAATGTTTTTATACATTCCAGGTTTCGCATGCGGCGCTTCAAACAGCCTGAATTCTACAAGTTATACTTCTAAATGACCGGAGGTTTCGCCTGTGTTTCTTAATGAAACATGAAAATTCTACTATAGTTGCATTCTCAAAAGGCTGGAAGTTCCGCCTCTAATTTATTATTGTAATGTGGACTTAGTGCATCAATAATCCAATGTATTTTTAGTCGCAGTACAGGGCCTATATATATATAGTATGTAGGTACATAAAGATTCATAACCATTTAATATTGACTCTTGGATTATCTGTAATCATATCAAAACTGAAAATGGGCCCCAGAAAATAAAAGTAACGTATGGGCTCCCCTAGAACAGATCCTCCGGATTTTTTTTGTGACACCGCGTTCTCAACCCTGTATATAGCATATCCTGGGCCCTAAGTGTCATTAAAAATGTCAGTAAATTTCTAACTCATTGCTGCGCGGTCACCATGATTACCTTCAATTGCAGCCGAATGTTGAGTGGGAAGCTGCCAACTGAAATCGTGCCTTTTCTGTACGGTACTTCTCTGCTTGCTTTGTCCAAGGAGAATTCTGATGTTCCCCCAATTGCCATTGCTAGTGCGGTCAACCTGCAAGCGGTCTAGCCTGCAAAACAGCAGCTCGCAATGTCACAGAGCACAGCTCAATTGAATAGTGACTTTTCCACATCAATTGTGAATTCGTGTACGGAACGGCACCGAGATCATTACCCACACTGTCCGAAACCCTCAAAACAAAGCTAAGCTAAACAAAAACGAGGCAATTATGGAAGGTTGAATTTAGCAGCGCCGTTAATGCCGGGTACCATTTCCAGGGACCGAGACGTCTTCACACAATCAAAAGGTCTGTAAAGCTTTTGTTCCCTTAACGTAAGAATTATGGTGGTGAGACCAATCTTCTCTATGGCGACCAGCCAGAAATCAACAGAAGGAATGCAGCAAGGCAACCACATGGGTCTTCCTTGGATATTCACGGACGCGTACCCCCAGAACTTGATCAGTGAAAAAAACTGCTGCTACGGTATTTTTTTACGATAGATGTCCAGCCAGCACAACTCGAGAACTAAATGAGAATCTCAAATCTCAATCATGTGAGAAGTGACTCTGAATTCATCAAAATGGGATTTTTGATCCGATGTAGGACTAGCAGGTCGTGATGCTCAAATTTTTTCCACACATGATTTATCGACTCTTAGAATGCTCAACGTTCGGGATCACCTCTTGTTCCACGGTGTGCAGAAATTGTTTTTAAAGAATAATAATGTGATACGAATCCTCATCGATCGTTTGAGTGATCTACTCTTACAGGATGGCGGCCAGAACGAGGTTCTGCAGGGAACGAGACCGAAAAACAAAGTCACAGAATGATGTATACCCTATGCCTACTGCGAATCTGCACGTCTGCTGAGTTTTTGTTGGTTCCTTTTCTTGTCAGACAGGATCAAAGAAAAACACCTGTTAATCCAATGAGACGCAGATTGCAGTTTTTGGCAGGGCTGGCATATTTCTAAAAACCCCGTGGTTTTTTGTGCTTTTAAATTGGGAAGCTGGGTCATTTAAAATAGCAGATTGTGTTTCTTTTATATAAGGCCAGGATTTTTAAATGCAAGTTGTATATCATCAGATCAGAAATTCAACATTTCTCATACGATGATGAAAGTCATCCCAGTAGCCATTTATAATAGAATATAATGCTTACTAATTTAAATTATTAGTTAAAGTAGTCCTAAGGAGGACTGATGGCGTTCTCCAATCCGCAAGTGTACAAAGGCAATGCTACTGTAACCATTGGATTAATCAGTTCTTAAAAGAACTCAATGTAGCTTTCTCGTGGCAACGAATTAAAATTGATCAGCTTTGGCCCAATATCTGGTAAAAATGGAAATCTTAAGACTTGTAATACTACTCATTCTTGCTGTTAATATACTAATACCATAGATTCCAAACACTGCCGTATACACGTTCAAAACAGACTTCTAATATACTGTACCGACGACAGATGCTGATAGTGGAAATAGAATAAGACAATGGTCACCATAGGTTAAGGAAATTAAAAATGGATATTATAAAACAACAAGAAACCGATGAATAAAAATTGGAAAAGTGGAGGTAAAATATGGAAATACAACTATGCTACTACACTGATTACAAGTGAACTATATCTGACACTACACTAAGTGGATAAGTGGAAAGTGGATAATGGAGGTAAACAATAGAACTACAATGACACTCTACTACACCGAAAGCAATGAAACTATACACACTATACCTAAGACTACACATGGAAAATACTATTTCTTCACTTGAATTTGTTATCGCCAGTTTCTTCATCCGTCTATAGTACTTCATGTAATTCCACATTTCTTCATTTGAATTACAATACATCGACCACTACTTCAGCTACCGATTAAGGGATATAAAACATAATACTGCAGTCCGTCAGTCATCAGCAGGTACTCGTCTAGTTGTGTTTCGACCCCTAACCTGAACACTCAAACCCAGACGAGCGGGGTCCCACACATAGTGGCTGACAAAATACTGAATAGGTAATGATATGTCTTGAAAGATATGTCACAAAGATAAATCAGACATAATTCAATTGTTGCGTTTCCCACATGTAAACAGATCCTGTCATTAAATTCATCCCATCAATAAATACAGTATGCTTTTTGCGATCCTCACATGTAAACAAATCCTGTACATCAATCTTTGCCTTTTCGAGTCCCTACATGAACGACCGTTTTATTAATTGTTTTAATTTCACTTCTAGCCTAATTGCAGTTCTAAAGGAGCGGCTACGGAGCATTCGCATCCATGAGAAATCACTTGTTATCGGCAATAGTACTTATTTTCCTCAACTTTCCCTTCATTATTCCCGAACTATTGTGCATAAGAAGAATGCTCCCGCTCCATAATTTTCCACGTTAGCTATTTGAATTTGATGAATTTGCAGATAGCATCTCTTCAGAGTATTCTCAATTTGAGCATTGACCACAAAGTCATGTGTTCAAGCCTTTTTACCAGTGTCATCTGGAGGTCTTGTTCTTCATCGTGTGGGTGTGAATGTGAGTGACATAACTCTGTCAGCTTGCATTTCATCCTCCAGTGGTGTTGCAGAAATGAGCTGACAATCTGATTTCTTTCTTAGCCATTGAGAAATTGAATGAAATAATTAATGAAGCTAGATCAACAACATTTTTTCTCATCGACCGGCTATAACTCGTTGCACTTGTCCATAGAAATAGAAATCTGTAGATTCAGAAAAACTTGTCAAAAGTCCAAATTTTTACTCACACAGGGCATGTAATATTAGATGTTACGTCTAATTGACAAATCCCTTTTGGGTGACCCATTACCCAAAAGTAATTTTATTTCAAATCCATCAGAAAACATTAATTCTGGTGGGATGTAATAGAAATCACGTCATCACAGTACAGTCACGCACCTGCGCTCCACATGATGAGAGAGGGGCACAAAAAAGTTCTCATAAGTAAAATAACTACTGGCTTCTCGGTTCAGAATTTTAATGATTTTTTAGAAGCTGCAGCAATTCGACTCCCAGTAGTATTGCATTACGGCGCCTGATGCGAACGCGGCGCAAAAGCTTGAAAGCTTGGCGAAAAATTTGAGGCATGTTGCGGAAAAATTAACAAATTTTATTTTAAGAATATTTGTGTAGCTCATGGATGATATTTAAATTGGTGATTATGGCTTTTACCTTCAGAAGTATGCGAAACTGCAAGCACACAACTATTCGTGAGGTATTAACGGATGCTGAGGTCCAGGAGATAACAGGATTGAATTCGGCGAGTCAAGAAGATCAATCGTCAGATCTATGAGCGTATGCGATAAGACAATGCGGAATTATCTAAAGAGCAGAATTTGTATTTTCCAATAGTTCCCGTACATTTATTCTTGTTGTTCCTTGCCGAAGTATTGCAGCCTCTGCATGAGTTTGAGTTGTTTCAATGTAGGGATTGTCGAGTCCATCTTCTGTTTTCTAAAACAACAGATATGTTAAAACGTTGCCTTCTTCGTTTCGTTCACTCTGATAATATTCCATCAAAAATGTGGAAAGTGAATGTTGATAATGAGTCAATTTTGGTTGCCTCAATTTCAAATTGCTGTGGGTGAAAGATTTATTTGCAGATATGAATCCAGATGGAATGGTGATGACTAAGGATTCAGTCAAAGCTTTTTCAAGGTATGAACGGAAAAATTGATACAGTGCTTGCCACTGAAATATGATCAGTCAAAAAAAAATGCCACTTCGATCATGATCAGTTTCGGACTGATCAGATGATCAGTCCACAACTAAAACAGGATTCATCTTTCGAAAGTTGGATATTAAAGCTGGCACAACACCTGCCTGGAGCAGTATCTGAAAATGAAATGGATTCGCTTGTCGTTCAGTTGTAGCGGAAACGTCTACTACGATATCAGATCTGGTGGAGTATTATGAAAACGTTGATTATAGTGGGGAACGGCCATTATTGATGGGCGTTGTAAAAGTCATTCTTGCTCTCCCCCTCTGTTGAAATGTTGACGTTGAACGGGTATCATCAGCACCCTCAACATCACAGTCACGAAGCAGATAAAGTCACTTGTGGCAAAGACTGTCAAAGCATTACCGTAGTAGTGACGAAGTCATGCTTTCAGGCGAGAAGTTGGACTGTTGACAATATCTCGTAATTTGATTGATCTTTGTATCATAGCCTGTACGTCTACAGGAGGAAATGACTGCCTCCGAAAACCAGAAACAAATTCAGCTATAGAAATAGCTCCTTGTGGAGTTTGAATCGGAAAAGAAAGTCAGTAAGATCGCTAGCCTTTCCTCTGAGATGGAGAAGAGAGAGGAAGATGTAAAGAAGGTACTAACGCAACAAGATGCCGAGCGAAAGTTACAAGAGGCACTTAAATTGAAGGAAACAACAATAAGGAAGAGAGGAACTTCGCCGATCGGGAAGAATCAAACGAAAACGGAAAGGATAACGCAGGCTATCATGAAACGGAAGGCAATAGAATTGACCACAGTCAAAGGTCTACCCGAGAATGTTAATAATAATCATTGAATGATATGGACGATTTCTAAAGTTCCCGGTTCAAGAGAGAGAGCGCACCGTGCTCTTCGCCGTTCAAGCAGTTTGTGTATTTTACTGATTTACGCTAGCAGCTTTCAGTGGCTTAGTACATCAAATATGTTACGAGTCCTTACGACAACTGCTGACTGACTGACGTCTCACATAACGAGAAGAGATGATAATAAAGGAGAGGCAATTACATGCAGCTGTTAATCATATCATAACATGTAGGAGCTGGCACGCTCACACTCACCTGCCAAACTCATCTACCGATCGGGCAAATGCTTCAAATAATAGACATTTCCGTTTACATCTGGTTAAGCTACATGTAGCCTACTCGGATTCGAATTATAATTATAATATTTATGCGAAATACTGATTTCAAACATGTTTTGTATGACTGTTAAATCTTGAACAAAACGTTTTCAAGTATCTCTTTTACTGTGCACAATTTCATTCAGATTTTAAACGCCTATCAATAGCTTGATGAGCCTGCTTGTTATTTATCTAATTTGAACAGAAAAGTATATTTACCGTTTCTGGCACAAACAGTTTACCTTTGTACAATTATCAATTGTTTTGTTAATTTTCTTCAAAGATTTTAATTGTTATGAAATATACTCAGTGACAAAAAGAATGAAACAAGTCCTGATATGAATACTTATGACTTAAACTTGGTTGTACTGTACGTTTGTTTGTTGTTTGTAAAAGGAGAACTCGAATGCTTTACTCAAAAATATTCAATTTGATACTCATGATTTTATCAACTTAAGTTAGAAACGGGTGTGACCACCGCGAGCATCCAAACAGGCATCGATGCGTGAGGGCATGGATGAGCACAGTCGCTGGATGAATGCCAGGTCTAAGAGGTTCCACTGCTCGATCAGTCTGACGGCCAACATCTTCAAAGACACTGGTGGGTGGTTGTACCTCTCCCTCACTCTGCGACCAAGTTCATCCCAGCAGTGCTCGATCGGGGAGAGGTCGGGAAAACGTGAGGGCCATTCCAAGGTTGGGATTTCACTGCTTGCTATCCTGTTAGAGACCACTGAAGCGCGATGGGGCCTTGCGTTGTCATCCTGAAAAATCAATTGATTCGATGTCACTGCTGGAACCACGACCGGTGTCACGATCTCGTCGGCATATCGCTGTCCTGTCAATGTTCCTTTCAATACGATTGCTGGTGTTTTTCCATTGTGCCAGATACCGGCCCAAACCATGACACTACCGCCGCCGTACCGGTCGTGTTCTTTGACGCAACATGGAGCAAATCGTTCACTTGGCAAGCGATGAACACGGATCCGACCATCGTTGAAATCGAGAGCAAACCTCGATTCATCAGTCCAGAGCACACGTTCCCACTGACTGTCACTCCACGACTGATGACCTTGACACCACGTCACTCGTCTCCTTCGATGTTCCAGGCTCAGCGGAATTCTCACAGCGGGTCGTCGAGACTGTATACCAGCTTCTCGCAATCTTCGATATGCAGTTCGAACGCTACAGGCAACGTTCCCAGCAACCTTCCAGTACACAATTAGCTTCTGGACGGACACAAATCTGTTTCTTTTAGCAGCTAAAACTAAGCGTGCATCTGTCCGCTTGGATGATACCCTTGGTCTTCCTAATCCTTTCTTCTTTTCCACATTTCCTTCTGCTTTCCAACGACACCACCACCTCCATAAAACGACCCTTGAAATTTTCAATTCTTTCGCAACAGTTGTAGAACTTTGCCCACAACGCATCATCCCAATTGCCATTCCTCTGGTAAAGTCATCGTGCGCCATTTCATAAGTCAAATCTGGTCAGCAGTAGGTGGTGATTCTGTTCAACTTCTAGCTGTTACTGTGATCAATATCAAATTTTGAAATTTGATGGTCCTATATCATTTCCCTTATCATATGGAGTTCAATGGTGATACATAGAAAGCGAGATATCATCTCAAACCATAGAAAAAAATGAAACAAACTTCCATTCAAGTCAATGATAGTTGGTTTCATTATTTATGTCAGTGAGTATAATATCATGATTGCCTTTTTACCAGCTCATTTGGAGCTGTTTGAGACACGAGCATATAGTTGGACGAAGCGTTATATTGTTGCTTATTTTTCATTTTTGTTAAAGGTAATTAATTTATTTGTTGCTTGCTGGTTATTGCTCATTAGGATATAATATGCTGTGTCTCTTGTTCTGATATTTCCAATATTCAAAAATAAATTTCTCTGAAAAATGTTTTTAATGAAAAATTTATGTAATGAGTGAAGACTGAAAGGTTTTAAAATTATAGAAGGGCTCATATTTGTTTTTCAAATTAGCTTAACTGCTATAATAGCAAGTGTTGTTTCGATTCTTGTAAGAGTTACAAATAAAACTTAGTAATTTGCCATATCTATTACATTTGTCTAGTTAAGTACTTTGAATACGGGAATATCATGATTTCCCCTTTAACCATAAAATAGTTTTTTTGAAAAGGCCTTGACATTCCATCACACCTTTTTAAGATGATGAAAGTTGATAATTAAATATTTTTGGTGAATTTATTTTATTTGTCTATGTCCCACAGCTATTCTTAATACAAGGGAAAGCCCGTCAGATATCTGCAAATATTTGTATTTTTATATTTATTTAAATATTAGCATATTTTCAGGGAAAAATATTTCAAAGTTTTCATGAACTTGACCCTTCCATTCATCACTGTTGCAACATTTTCTAGGATCAACTAATCATGGCGCGAAAAATTCGCAATCACACCACTGACTCCAAGGGCTGTGGGCCTGCGTTTTGACTGAGTCCTAGTGGAACTTGTAACAACCGAATCCGACTCTGAGTGCGTCTCCAAATTATGCGATTCTGTTATGTAAAAATGTAGACTGTATCATGCATCAGTCAGAGCGTTCGCTTTAAAGTGTCGAATGACTTTCAAAACCTGGGAGATCATGAATTTATATGTCTGAAGCACTTGCAAAGGTCATGCAAAAATCGTCAACAAACTTTCATTTTTATAAAAATTTGATAAATACTCATGTACGATATATTGCGATCGCGACATCTACATGTAAGTGGAAAAACTCTTTGGGTGCGTTTACACGTGCAACTTTATTGCTGACACATTTCGATCCATGATGAGCCAGAAAAGAATGGTCAGACAGTGGAAGCAAATACATGCCTTCAACAATCGTGCTTCGTGCGTCACCAGACAATAGCAATTTAGTAAAATGTGATAAAGAGAAATGCATTGATCCAGGCCTGTGATTACTCCTCAAATTCCTCAAATTTGTTTATTACTCCTCAAATCCTCAAAAATTCCTCAAATATAGCTTAACTACGAGAAATTCCTCAAATATGACACACTACAGACTAAATGCCGGATAATGTATTGTTTTTTGGCGAATGGCGATGATATGTAAACTTCCAAACAAGAAGCTAAGATGGAATCCTGTAACATGTACCTTACATCCATGCTGCTAATCATGAATCACTCTTGATTTATTACTTTTCTCTTTCTTCTCATAATTTATAACTTAATAATTTTTCTCTTACACACCTGGTAGATTGATGGCGTAATCCTGCTGTGCTAGCTAGATATGATATTTTGATTGGAAACAGACCTGTCCTTTTATCATCTGAATGGACAGACTGTTAAATAGAATCTTTTCAATATATAAGTGATAGACTTAATTTTGAAGAGAGCGACTTACTCACAATTCATTCCACATGAGGAGAGGAGAACCGTTGCTTGTCCTTCTAGTATTTTTAAATTTCTAGACATTTTAGGATATATAAATTTTGTCTTAGCCATGTCATATTTGGCACATAAAAAATTAACCAGTCGTGTGCTTGTTTTTTAATTTTGTTACCTTGACGCACTTTGTTGCGTTGAATTGATCTTGTTTCATGTCGTTTTCATTTCTGCAAGCTACAGGGCTGCAGATGTTCCGGTTCGTCCGGACTTATTTTGCTAAGCAGAGAAGTTGTCCGAAGTTATTGTCTGCCGAACTCCTTAGTGCAACACTTTCACGTATTTAATGAGTGAAACACTGCGATCAACATACCGAAATTGTATATTGAACATTGCAAGCAATTTTTTTCTTCAAACTTCATAATTTTGCGTAGAATTTCAACAGTAAAATGCGTATTCAATTATTTTCATTAATTATCTGAACCGGTTTCACAGCCTTCATTATATGTTTCTGCGACTATATGGCTGCCAAATGCATGCCTGTACTTCTTAAGGAACTGTAGGCTATCGATCCTCAATATCCATTATGTGATAACGTATAGGTATCCCAGCCCACTTGGATTTCAGTGCTCTTATCAACTGAAGCGTTTGTTTCACTCACTCTCTTCCATTTTATTTCCGCTGAACATGAACACATCCGACAGGGTAAAGCGGATGGTACCTAAATTTAGTGTCAATCTGCCTCCTGGTCACTAGCGTGCTGGGGGTTGGAAGCTTATGAAGCTCTGCTATCCCATGAGTCTTTTTGCAGCTACATTTTCCAGGGTCCGCCGACCGACATTTATCCTGGATGAATTATTCACTTATAGATCGTTTTCATAAATTGCTGAACACAGGTTGGTGTGAAACTAGTGCACACATTGCTTATCGTTGTATGTGAACTTAGATTAATTAAGACATTGACCGACATAGTACTGGGTTGGTAGATTTTTAACCTGGGTCTACTGCAAGATGTGGATGTCAATATCTCTGCGCAACTTCAAAGAATAGAGGTGATAATCTTTCACCTTTTGCCTAGATGAGACCAACAACTCAACTGGCAAGCCTGTTCCCGACACTTGTTTTGTGTTGTATGAGAGAATTCATGTTCATTTGAATGTAGATCGGAGCGATATGATCAAAGCGCTAACAAGTAAACAATAGCCACCAAAACTTATGCAGTATAAAGTAATATTAATAAATTGGTGTGTAATGTGGCGTATCCTTCATAATAAATTACTGACTTTTTTTAAGTCACAAGCATTACGTCAGCGATACTTATGGGTTACTCTCCTCCCAAATTTGTCTAAAGTCCGTAAAAATTAATCGTTACAAAGCCCCAGATGCATGTAGTTGAGGAGATATCCTACATTCAAAAAATTGCAGCATACAAATCTGACACGCATCATTGAATTGGAGACGATAGCGTGAAGCAGAGCGATATCAGCAGCTTGATCTGACATCCTTTGTCCGACACATTCTTAGCAAATAATGCTTGAGGCAACAAATTAATTTCGTAACAATGCGGGAAGTGATTATGACCAAGTCAGTATTCCTTTGCAATATACACAACTTCAAAAAGTGTGGTGGAGTGTGGTGTGGGTCAACCCTGGGGTTACCTCCTTCGTTGTGACTTTCATGATTTGAAGTTTGGCCCAAAATTCGTGCTAAAATTTGCAGTTTTTCTTGCAATTATCATATTAGGCTCCGTTTCCATTCCTCAAATTTTTCACAAAAAATCCTCAATTTTTTTCATAGGCTAATCACAGGCCTGATTGATCTCATCAGCTTATTATCCCCTGAGTGTCAGTAAAAAGTCGCAGTTTAGTTGAACAAGGCGCAACTTTATCTGTCACCTTGTACTGACACATGATAAGAGGATTATTCAGTGTATGTCTTTGTTTCCATTGTTTGCCCATTCTTTTCTGACTCATCATGAAACGAAGGGTGTCAGCAAGGTTGCACGTGTAAATGCACCCTTATTGTTGTGAAATGTTTCATCATATCCATCATTTCGCTGAAAATATTACCGGTATTCACTATTATTCTTTTAGTATTGAATTCGAAAAAATACATGAAGTAATCACAGATCGTCATTTAGAGATCCTATCCTATGATGCTAATGGACGGTGCTAACAACGAGAACTCGCCACCTGTGCAAGAAACCGCGAGGAGTTTCCCGGCATAGTGCGCCAACTGCGACCCGCAGATGCGACCTAATGGATGTATCCTGTGAAGCTGTTGAGAATTAGAATATAGCTTCAACACTATGCATATCGCAAGAAGTTAAATGGGCGCTTTAGATCGAACATTTATGTTTTCCAATGTTTAATTGGAAATGAATGACTTTCGAATTTATATTGCTAGATCCTTGATTGATAGAATGATGCTGTAAAAAAATATATAAAAATTAGAAGTACTAACTCAAGTATAACACGATGATATTATACCATGGACTGCATAACGCGCAAGTACGTCGAAAATTTTCTTCTATTTTCAATTTTATGCTTTTGATCGAAGAATTTCGGGTTGCTTTTTATTTTCTTTATATCTTCAGAAGTTTTGTGTCATGCGATGGCAATTAGCGTTTAAGAATCTCAATTGCAATAGATCTCTACCATTTGGGTTAGATGGACCTAACCGGATCGTGACCGTAGACAACATCTACATGTTAACTAGTATTTACAAGCTCAGCTGCCGATTGAGGATTTTACAATAGAAACCATGACTACACATTCTATCGCAGTTTACAACTCACTCAAAATTTCATCTGCAGCAATCCAACTTTGCCGATATCGTTATGATCGGAGGGACCATCGAACCAGTTCAAAAAAAAAGGAAAACACTTTGTTGGGCTCGAAATTAAATCACTGCTGCTTTTACGCCAGCTCTCGGCCTTGGTCATTCGTCTTCGTCAGGCGAATGCGGCAGTGAGATGTTTGGAAGCCATTTCGTTTGTGGTAACGCTTTCAAGAATATAAGCACCAGTTGTTGAGGGGCGAACCCATTATGCATCCTAAATGAATTTCTCGCTCTGACGGGAAACCTCAATCTCGAGATTATGATTTTCCTTCAGAATCTCAAGCGCTACTACTACTACTACTGATTGCATTCATATATTCCATTTTGTCATGGCCTACGGGCTGCCGTATGACAAACTTCGCGCTGTTGAAATTCTCAAGTTTTTGTATTCTTTGCTAGGGAACTCGCATCCGTTGTCTACTAGGAACGTTCTGAGAAGACTTTCTATAGTTTCCTTCTGCGTGGTAATATCGAAATATCCCGACACACAATTACGTATACTTTCCCCAAAAAAAGTAAAAGTCTCCTAAAACCAAAAGCTCATCCTGTATATCATCTGTATATCATCAATTACCTTCAGTAGATCTCCGTAGAAAGCTTCAATCTCTGCACATGAACAAACGAATGTTGCTTGCACACACGGGTTTATGATTCGTTCATGAATCGGGCAATAATCCAATGTGACAAGAGCTACCTCTTGGAAGCTATAAAAGGCTGCAACAAGAATTCTTTTATCTTGCTGCTAGAGTAACATATTGTGTACTCATCAGGCCGAACTTGTATTTTGCCTTTCAATTTTAACTCAGAAAAATCAAATTAAATCCAACCCGATCGTTCTTTTTCTAGTTGTACCAACGACAGGTGCCCTTGCTTCACAAGTCTCACAATAAATGTTCCGAATTTTATGTCATAGGGCAGATGTACTACCGTACCGCGATACAATCATCGGTTGTGGACCTCCAAACTACTCAAATCCTTATTCGTGACTATTTTAGTCCCTCAATATGCCGATTATTCCTCTTCACTATTCTAGGATATGTGGGGTCCACAGTGCGTCAACAAATCCAGGATTCACTCACGCATGTGATGGCTTTTTTCTTCCCGCAGGTTGATTTACTTGTCATGTCAGTCATGTTTTCAAAGCGAAAGTGCCATCGGTGTGGACGCCATCGTCCTAGAAGCAGCTACTTTGTAAAGACTATCAAGATCATCAGTCGGCAACCATTCATTAGGGTTCTTCCGTTTGCCGTCTGCTCAGTGTCACAAAAAGTCAGCATCATGTTAACCGGCACCTCTTACATGTCGATAAGCTATTTAACCCATAGCTAGGGTGATTTTCACTTCTAGGTAAAGTAATACTTAAAAGGCTCTGATGAACATTATCTAAACTAGCCATTAAGTGTTTTTTATTCATGCTGGCACACTCTGGATTAGCATTAACCAATGCGACTATGGCGATGTGATGCTCGGCTTGTTACAATTAACACGCATGCTAACAATGCATGTTAACAGTATTAAAAATTTTAAAAAAGTTTTTAATATCGATGAAATAGGCGAAATATCGCGGAAATGTTAGGTTCGACTTTTTCTCATGTCTATTTCTGCAAGGTAGAGCCTTAACACCTAGCATATTTTAATTCATTCTTAACCACATCAATGCGTGAAGTACTGAATGTATAAAACAGTGTTGCAGAAAAGTTCTTGCAACATTTTATCGAACAACAATTATGTTTCAGATCCATTTTCTGTGGAAGGCAAAAGTAATCAACAAAGTTTGATCCACGTCCGTGTCCAACAACGAAATGGACGGAAAATGTTGACAACTGTCCAAGGTATCGCGGAGAAGTATGACAAAAAGAAAATCCTTAAATATTTCAAGAAAGTGAGTTAACAGTTATCCATGACAATGTCCCTTTGATGCTCTACAGTCCCGGTCATTCAGCTGACATCAAGTCATTCCGAGTGACTGAGCATTTATCGGATGCTTTGCTTTCACGGGCTTGCGTTTCTTAACATGCTAGACTATTTACTTGCATTCCTGACTGGAAGCCACCTCAGACGAACAAGTTTTTTTTTTTTACTTTTTCCAACTAAGACGTCATAGATCAAGATATCTTAGACGTGATGTGACAATTAAATGTGACTTGCAATTTCGAATGCACACATCTTCACTTTCTATATTCCATGCCTCTTTGTTTTTAAAACTTCTGGTCACCATTCGAGATAGTGAAGTCTGAAGTCTAGCTGGTTTTCTTTCAGCTTGTAGTAGATGATTTTATTTTCAAGTGTGATTTGGTCGAATGATCGGAACTGTATTATGTCTACCACCATGGTAACACGATAAAAGTTGAATATAGTAAAACCACTATAGTAGAGAAGAATATTGATCGAGTTTTCGACCTTCAGACGGTCATAATTATGTTGTACGGGCATTTTCCTGATTAAAACTAGAATAGCAATCTTCCTTACTAGTGTGGTTTTTACTTTATTCATTTAATTATGGGTGATAGTGCACACTATTCAACTTATTAGTGCTTAATTATTCAAATTAGTAGTCTCCGTGGCACAGTGGTTAAGCCTAGCGATCTTTCGGTCGAGAGCTCGAGGCCCGAAAGTGTCACTGGAAGTCGTCAGGAAGGGCATCCGGACTAAAAGATCACGGCGCTCCATATTGAAGTCTGACTGTGTCAGCACCGTCCAAACACACAGTAAGGGGAGTAGTGACGTTAAACCATTCATCATTCATATGGGTGATAGTGCCTTAGCATTAAGCTATCAAAGTATTGATATTCTGTCGAATTAAACTTATATGTCCCACAGTGCCATATTTGACCCAAATTGAAAAATTGGGTCTTTCCACCGCTAAAATGCCGGCACATAATCTGAAAATCACTGCTTTTGTGTTTGATTCATGACTCTCAGCACACGTAGCCATCATATAACTGTAGTCATTGAAGCTGTCCTGAAAAACTAAACGCGTCGGGTAGCGCTTTTAGCGAATAAGGAGTCGTCATAAAAAAAGGTAGAGATCACTTTTTCCGCTATTCGAGTATAACTGTAGTGCTCTGTTATTGTTGAGTTTATGCAGGTTCTGGGAATGAGCAACGAAATTTAGATAAAATAGCCATATTTCAAATACAATTACTTTCAAGAAATCGTTTCTAGTAAGTCCATACATTATTCATGCACCTTACAAATATACTGTAATATCTTGTACATTGCAACCCCTAAATGAATTTAGAATGTGATATGTTAAGGGATAGGTCATACACCGGATTGTGTTACCGTTTTCGGTTTGGGTCATATTTGACCCAATGAGCATTTCGTGAAGTTAGGGTCTGTGAGTATAAATGATCGTGCTGACAGTCAGTTGGTTGAATAATAGAAAGTGCAGCGATTCACGACAGCTCCAAGAATTCAGAAGATGCAATTGACTACAAATTACTCTCTAATGAGGTTATGTTTTTTGAGATGTATTAAAATCTATTTTCGTGCATTTTTCAAAAAAAGCAAAAGGATAATATATGGAATGCCTTACAACAGCATTTTAGTTGCTTTTTTCGTCCAAAAATCGATAAAAATAGGGTGTGTTCGGGTTTCGGAGCCATGGTCCTGCTACCTCGGCTCCGACCCAAGACCCTTCGACATATAGTCGGGTCCCCTACACAAGACCGAAATGAGACTTTCACAGATGATGTACGTTCTATGGCTATTGCGAAACTGCACATCTGTCGAGGTCTACCCGGTACCTCATCTTGCCGCACAAGATCAAGCACATATATTCAATGGGAAGCAGACTGGATTTTTCGGCAAAATGACATTTTTCTGTTTCTCTGTTTAAGTGAGAAGTACTAAGGCAGGTATAGAATCATTTATAGGTCATACATTTCATATACATACCATTGTTCAAGGAGCTAAACACATTTAGATTAATCAAATCGTTGTTTTTTTGTCGTCAAACATAGCATCTTAATAAAATTTTAGCTGATACTTACTGTCTTTAAATATATTTTTGCATACATAAGCGATCGGAGGCACAAACACGTACATAGAAAATGACCTGAAGATATGCTAAGAATTATGACTAATGACTTAGCTGGTGCTTCCCGCTTAAAACAAAACTTTTTATGAGGCATGAGTCGCAGAGGGAGCCACGAAAATGTTATTTAAGAGATGGCTGATGGCGGGAGGACCATCATGAATCAATAATGCGAAAAATATGAGTTTTCTCTCCCGAGTAATTTTAATGCCACCAAGTTAAATAATTACGAATAAAAAATGTGTACATATTTTTTATTCGTAATTGTTTAACCTGGTGGTATTAAAATTACTCGGGAGAGAAAACTGATATTTTTCGCATTATTGATTCAAATGTCATTCATAGGGGACTGATTGAAGTCTAAGATTTTTTGGTGCCTACCACTTAAGCGCTTAATCATAGGCGAGAAAAAATATTTCACTCCTCCAGATTGAGACATTAAAGAGGTACTTAAGTCAGATACATCGGCCACAGTGAAGGGGTTTCCAAAACTTCTATCCGCATCCAGTTGGATTTACATGTGTACTTTTTTTGATCCTGTCTGTTAGGAACAGGAACCGGGTAGAATTCTGCAGACGCGCAGATTCGTAGCAGCGATGGATAGGATCTACTGCATTCTCCGCCGAAAGTCCTATTTTCTGCCTCGTTCCCTGCAGAAACTCGCGCTGCTGGTCGGCCGAGATGATTCAACCACTTAGCTGTCAAGCCAATAGTATCAATGAAGTGAAACAATTGGATGTTTCCAAATTGAACCAAAATTCTGTTTATATCAAAAACACTTCTTCGGAAGTACTTCTTCGAATTATGATAGCGAAAATGAGGCGCCATGAATTTTTAAGAGAAGAATTGTGGAAAGAGCCAATGATGTGCTTTATTGATGAGTACATTAAATTTGAGACAAGAATGCATGTGTATGTTGCTCGCCATGAGCTTTTCGCCTGGCAGTTGTGTTTTTGGCTGAAACGCAATCTGGGTCCGTGATCTCCCGTAGAATCCAGATAGAGATTCTCAGTAGGTTATGTATTGAGAGGAGACGAAGGCCGCAGGTTTTGGGAGGTATACATCGACTGCCTACGACGGTGACACACCTTAGGGTTCGTACGATTTCAGGAAAACCTGGAAAAGTCTGGGAATTTCAAAAAATCACTGGAAAAGTCTGGGAATTCGAGAAAATCTCTGGAAAATCTTAGAAATCGAAGAATTTTAATTATTCATATAACATTAAAACTGTAGGTTTAGATGATCAAAATTTATTTCAGCCATATCTAGTAATGCGTATGACCGCCCCTAGCATTCCTGAAAGCTCTAATTCTATTGTTCATACTAGCGTCACACAAAACATCCAATCCTCTTGGAGCCATACGGTCTCCGATAGGTAACGTTTGCCATCCAAGTTACTTTTGATGACAACAGCAGCCGTTCATCCACCGTGCCAAATACCGGTCCAAATCATGACGCTACCACCGCCGAGCGCCCGAACCGATCATGTCGTTAAATGCAACAAGCTGCATATCTCTCACCAGGCATTGTGAGCACGAACTCTTCCGTCGTGAAAATCGGGAGTGAAACGTGATTCATCCGTCCACATCGCGTGATGCCACTCACCAGTGCTCCAGTTAGAATGCTGCTCGCACCATTCTAATCTATTCCGTTTGTGTTTGAGACCTGTTAGATATTCACAAGTGGAAGCATGCGCATACGAAATCATTAGACTTTAAAAAAATACTGAGAGGTATGCCTACATAAGGTATGTGCAATTTTAATCCCGCTTCAGTCAAACGTCGGTATGCTGTTCTTGCACTACAATTGATTCCAGCAGCAGATTTCCAGTTTATTGCTAGTCGTGTAACGCTCTGAAACATGTTTCTCCTCGCTGCAATGACCAATTTTCATTGTGACTCTACTTGTTGTTTTTGGTCTTCCAGGTCCTTCCTTTCGTACAACTTTTTCTTCTTCACACCGACGCACCCACCAATTCCTGACAGACATGCGACACATTCAATGCTTTACCAACATCACACATACTGCGTCGACAACAATTCCTTCCATTAGCCATACCTATCAGGAATTCATTTGTGTGCTTCATTATGCATTTACGACTTATGTAAAAAGGACAGCCAAATTTGCAATAAATGAAAAAATGAAAAATGAATGAACGTTGTTTATACTCGGAAGCACATTAGGCACGGAGCCTTTCTTCCATGTGGCCGAGTTGTCATTTACCACTCTCATTCTCTTTCGTGCTGAGTGTCTAGCAAGAATGCAGAGTGTACCGATTTTAAAAGTCTTAGGTTTGACCCGACCAAGATTTGAACCAAGGTCTCCCGGACGCAGAGCGAGCACTCTACCACAAGGCCACAGCGCCGGTAAACTAAATCATAATGTCTAACTAAATCATCGGTTAATGACAATCATGTGTCATTTAAACTTATTTAACGTTCATCCCATGTAAGAGGATGAACGATATCTTCACGCGGTTTTGTTAGAAAAGGCATATAAATATCCGTATGAGAATAGGATCGATTTAAAAGTCAAGCATCTGCCATTGATTTCTAATGGTAAGTGTTGAGTTTTTTTGTCAAGCAGTATAGTTATCATTCTTAGAGATACTAACTTTAATCAATCTAATCACACATTTGATATATTTTTTATCTTATTTTTTTAGTATACTTACTAACCAAGTGCAAACAAGTAGATGTACGCACATAATATTCAATATTAGCTAAAATATTTCTTTCTAGCATGAATATTTGCAGTAAGAAGTATGATTTTTATTACTAATCGGTAAACCCAGTATTTGCAATACATGTATTCATTCAAATTACGTATATGGACTAATCATGAAGCTACATCCTGACGAGGGTCTCTAGAATAATAATATAATGTGTCTTACTAGTGGGTAGGATACCTTTGTGGACTGGGGTTTTCAACGAATGAGACGAAAATGAACTGTAAATGGATAACGATGAGAATTATTTTCTGTTTTGGTCTCATGGAATATTTTTGATACTTTTCTGGAAAACCTGGAAAAGTCAGGGGATTTTTGATAAGAGAAGCCATGCGAACCCTGCACTTGTATCTGTTTCAGCTGCACTGCCAAATAACACTTTCTCGCTCAATCACTGAATTCAAATACATATATAGCTTCAAACCGGATCCGTGGTATTTTCTGTCGGCTCCGGCTCCGAAACCCTGGTAGGGAGTATCAAGATTTTCTGAATTTGTCTGAATCGAAATTTGTTAATTTCTTTCAATTTCATTGCTACTTTCGGTTCTGCAAACATTGTAAAAGCTTTATACTGAATCAAAATTCCATTTTCCAACAGATGAAGCTTTCTTATTAATTGTTTGTTAATGGGCCAGTAATAAAGTTTGGCATCAAATGAGATTCTATCATGTCATACATATTTGAAATTCATGAGATATTTTGAAGAAAAAAGTAGTCTAATTTTCCTTGACCCAAGAAGTTTGGCGATGAATTATTTGATCTTATCAATAGTTGGTCTAAGTGGAGAGCATTGAGCATGGCAGCGTTAATGACCGTAGATGCAAACTGTGATATCTTAGGGCGTGGCCTTAGTTAGGCAACATAGTGATACACATGGAAGCAGTATTAATGAGACTTAAAATTTTATCAGATTTCGAGACAGAGGGTCATTTTCAGGGATCAAGAATCAAGATTCAACACACCAAGAAGTCCAATATAAACCATGAAGCACAAGTACACTACATTTGGGCCAGCTCAATATGCTCGGATTTTTGGTTTCCGAAAATCCGCTTGGGGCGAATTGTTGTCCTTGGGATAACCTCAATATACGAGTAGATGATATTGTCTTGAAATATTTAAGTTGAATGTTTCTGAGACATATCCTCTACCATGCCTATTTTTGTAGAGTAGCATTTTTATAAATGTATACATGAAAGAGCGAATCGTTAAGCAAAGACAAGTTTCTCTGAGATACTCGTAGGTACGTTGCATGTTACATTAATTTTGTCAAATTTTCATTAAATGCAACTTTCCTGCCCCGCTTGACAGCACGAAGCCATGTTATCAAGCTAGGAGTGGGACAGCCTTTTACATACTCCAAACTATCACCAAAGATTAGCAATCTCTAGAGAGCAGTGGTACCTGAGGCTGACAAACTCGAACACTGGAACTAAATCAACTATCGTACCAATGTGTGTAGCAGAAATCCGATTTTTTCAGTCTGGACATTTGTTAAAGATGCAATAAAACATCTTGAGTGAAATGAGATGCCAGTTTCCAGGAATTCCGGATAAGCCTATTATTTGTCCAGGTTCAGTCGTTAATTATATGGGATCAAGAGATTAGAGGCCAGCGGATTCAGCCAAATTAATCGTTTTTATCAATCAAAGTACATCATGCCGACAAAGAAGTTAATCAATTACATTTTTTAGTCAGTATGGTGTCGTTGTCACGTAATTAAACATGCAAACGAGTGACGACATTGTAAATATATTTCAAATTTAAATTACATAATCAGACCGTCATGCTACTCATGTAAGGATTTGCGGGCTAAAGTAAGGACGTTAGGGATAATTATTCTTTTGAAAAATACAAAACTTCATTGTTTCCATGCTTAAATTACCCCAAATGTACAATATTGATCAATCAATGCAATTTTATGTTTTTGGGTCCTGTAATGGAGTAATGTAGAAGATTTCCTGTAGTTCGAAAAAGATTGTCGAATGTAGCACAGTAGTAGAAAAGTGATTTGAGTAGACATGCGAGTGTACCAGTTAGGCATTCTTTCTCAACTGAAGTTTAGTTCAGTTAAGCATAGCTAGTATTAACTATAGTTAGGGCCAGGTATTCTCCCTTAACTCATAAGGAAGCAAAACATTATTTAAAAATATACACACACATACACATACAACATTAATGATGCACTTTTTCCAAGAATCGGTTGATTGATAAATTAAATTAATGAAATCGAAGCAAATTTCATAATAGCAACCGAGTTTAACTGAATTTTCAATTTCAGGAATTTGCGTGTAACGGGACAGTCATTGAACATCCAGAGTATGGCGAAGTTATTCAGATGACCGGAGATCAACGTCAAAATGTGTTAGACTTTTTGTTGAAAGTTCGATTGGCCACACAAGAACAGGTCAAAATTCATGGATTTTAATTGCAAGGTGCTTTCACACTCTTGTCTATGAAATCATTCGATTTTTGCGACAACTGCCTAACTTATTTCAACGTATCATCTTGCTACTTTGATGTTCCGAAATAAATGGTTTAAAATATAATCGCTGATTTTTTGTTCATTCCTCGATGTTTTTTTTACTCTGAATAACAAGCATAGTTTGCATCGGACTTACGATGCTTACGTCGCAGAATTCGTGCGGTGCAAAATGATAAGGCCTCCCAGATCTATTTTTCTGTCGAGATCTCATATTTTTGGGGAACGTCCGCAATTTATTCTATTTGGGCAGACATGGGATGATCGGGAAAAATTGTCGACGTGTTTTATCAATTATTATTCAAATTCAAACACTCCTAGAATAAATCAGAGGCATCCCAGAAAATATGAGTAGGTGGTAGAAAGCTTCAACCATTTTATGACCAACGCAAGTTTCCTACTCATTAGATTTTTTCATGGATTTAGCCTACACTTTTTCTCATAATTTCTGAAATCTAATCTAGTGAGGCATGAAAGACTTGCTGCGATCATAAATCGCTTCACTCAATGGATTTTAATTGTGAATTTTTCTGATATGCAGGATTCGCATTTTCGGTCAATTCACGCTTAAGGGAATATTCTGGAAGTAGATATTGAAATATCTTTTCATTCCTGTTGAGAATAATAAATGCAGACTATGAGTGGGAATGGAACTCGATGCTAGTCAATCAGAAAATTTCCTGTATTGTCCTTAATTGAATAGGACAGGATCCCACGTAATTTCAGTTATTTGAGATACACGTTCCTGGCTGAATGCACACAAGCATAAATGTTTTTACATCTTCCTCGATGTTGAGGCTTTAATTTATCAGCATGCTGATCAAGTGAACTTGAAGTACCGGTATGGAAAAATTAGACGGAAATTAACGTAGTCCGTAGCCTAAGGCTTGCAATTCAGTAAGAAGATTGGTTGAAGGTATAATCACTTTTAAATAGAAACAGTTGCCACGTATACCACTGCTTATGTGAAAAGTGCTTAATTCTAAGCTCTGTTACTAATAATTTTCTGTTTAATTATGATTAATGTAATTTGAAATGCCTTCGCTAATGCATACTGCTTTAAAAAAAACAGGAGTACTATTCCTAATGATTTATCCCTTCACTTTTTGTTACTGCGATGAAGTCATAGTAGTGCAGGCCCTACTTCATATTTCCAATCCATTTCAAAAATCAAAACTATCATGTTTGCGTGAATTGTACCGTAGGCTAGCCGTCTGAAAACGACGAGGCTTTATTTTAAAAGTCCCTACCTTCATTTAATTATGATTGATTTCTGAGCACAGAAGTGCATAATCATGCATGTTCGTTTGATAATTGCGATTACATAAAAGTGCTTAAAATTAAGCACTTTTGATATTTCTGGGATAGTAACAAAAATTCATAGAACTGTAAAAGTGCTTGAAAAATTAAGCACTCGGTCAAATTATCCTTAAAATCTGAGGGCGAATATTTTTTCCCAGCGTGTCATTGACGACTGGAATTCCCTGCCTCTTGACATTGTGAACACATCCCCACCGAGCTTCAAGAAAATCTTGTACAATTTTCTATTTTGAAAATGAAGCTCATATGCGGGAATGTGTAGCCCTTTATACGAGTGAATGCCTAGAATAGACCGACTCTGTGATGAATGAATGGCTCGTGATTCCCTTATGAATTATTGCAATGACTTAGTAAAGTGTTTTCTCCTTCGATTGTCCTTGCAAAAACATGCTTCCAACTTTTCAAGTGCTAACAACACCTAAAGCTTTAAATCTTTTCGGATCAAAAATGACCGTCGGTCATGGGTTAACTTGGTAACTCATTCTTTACGAAGAGGGCCTTTATGCAATTTTCACTGCGTCATTCATCAGGGAAAGCTAATTTGAGTGGTGGAATATAAAAAGGATTGGCTATTTGCACGCATGTCATATTAAGTGCGGCCGTGATTCATTTCGACCTTTGAAATGGAGGCCGAAAAATGTAGAAGGTTGCACACTCCTGAGCTAGAGCTTGATACTTTCCTGCATCAGTTTTGATTCTACGTAATAGAAGCTTAATGGTACGGCTAGAATTGTACTTTGCAACGTAAGTTTATTCGGCAATTAGTCTTGACTGAGATAGCCAGTGAATGGGGATATAAACCTCATTAGTGGCATCATGTCGAAATTGAGACCATGAAACTATTGACAACAAATTCGCAAAATTGCTCATTGTAGATGTGATTGTCTGACAGGGAAATCTGTCGGTCTTTACCAGGGTGTAACAAAACTTCTGACCCACCTTTAATTATATGCAAATAAAACTTTGATCACATAATTACTATCATCATACGAAAGCTCGAATTGCATATCTACCTAAACAAACTTAGGGCCTATATTGCAAATAGCTCGGTTGTTTGATTGCTACTAATTAAGTAAAAATGAAAATACGTAAAAAACAGACAAGGGCGAGTACCTTCGGCCGGTAGTGTACATTCAGAATTGATTTGCCTCTACCAGCTGACAAATGCAATTTTGTTACATATTTTCAAATATTCATTTTGGTTTTGAGATGCATTTGACAGCCAACCACGTAAGTCGACAATTTCATCGATACAGGTAGGCCATACTGGGAAAGTAACAAGATGACTTATTTGTAAGTTTTGTTTTCTTTATGCTATTTCATGAGATTTTTATATAAAATTATCACATTTTGTAGTTCATAGATAAGATTTGAAATATACTTGTTATGCATTCGTATGTTCTGAGATGTTCAGTAGACTTTATGAGCAGATCTAATCAAGTTGGGCTTATGGATATACAAGTTTCGAGATGTGCTTAAATTAATTCTGAACTTCTTTGGATCAAAGTATTTAAATATGTCAAGTGTCCATACTTCTCTTATATACTTACTTTGCTTTGGATGTTCAGAACTCTTGCCCATTACAGCGGCTAGAAAATGTAATAAAAAAGCATTAAAAATGTCCGAAATTGAATCTCTCTTGTCCGAAATTGAGTGAATGTACGAGGGGTGATTGAAAAGTTCGCGGCCCGATATAGAAAAAAGCATATTTCGCATACGATACATATTTATTTTTCGACATAATCGCCCCTATACAATCAACGCACTTCGCCCAACGGTGCTGCAATGCGCGGATCCCTTGCTAATAGAAGTGTGAGTCTTTGGAGTCCAGATATATATATAAAAATTACCGGAAAAATATAAATTACATTTTTCCGGAAAAATTACCGGGAAAATTGGAAAAATATGGAAAAATAAAAAAAAATTCCTGTCAACGAAAAATATTCCATCTAAGTAAATTTTCAATTAGGTAAATGATACGGTATCTCATTTTGAATGAAACAAGTATTATGGTACAGCAACATATGTGCAATTTTTATTTAAGAGATTGGTAAATTAAGCTTAATTTGAATTAAACAAATACGGGAAGATACAACTAGGAGTATTAAACAAACACGGATATATCGTGAAATTTACTCGACAAGAAATAGAGAAGAATATATTAGGCCTATATGAGGGAGAAGGATATCAAGGCATTCTATGATTTTGACTTTCATTTGGACATGAATAAGCCTATAAGTAATCTACCGATACTTGAAAAACCTGATAATGCAGCACGCTCTCATTCAATATTTAGGTTTAGGCCTTGTTCTGAGAGTTTATATTTTCAGATGACATGATCGAGAAGTAGGCCTGCAACATTGAGGATTCACAACATTAATGAAATAGTAGGCTACACGGCGTGACGGCTCACGCTTTTATACGGTTATAAATCTTATAATTAATAAGAATGATTCATGATAATGAAAGTTGAAATATTTAATTTACCATTACAACATTTTACAAAATTTAGGGCTACTATTAAAGAAATTAAAGCAAAAACGTTTAGTTAAACTTCGCAGATAAACACATTATTATGCTCTCTACTATGATAGCAAATATTTCTCTTCCTTTGAAGCTATGGGTGTCATATGCAGTCGTATGATACAAATCGCAATGTTGTTATTCTATCTTTTTCAAATTACTAATGAAGTGTCATCAAAATACAGAATTTGAACGGAAAAATTACAAGTGGAAAAATATTATATTTTTCTGGTAATTTTTCCGGAAAAATTTTCAGAAAAATTTCCATTTCATATCCAGTCTAGATACTCCTCAACGGCCTCCATGACGTCACTGTTGGATGCGAAGTGCTGACCACAGAGCTCCAATTTCATTTTGGGAAGAGATGAAAGTCCGATGGTGCCAGATCAGAATAGGGTGGATGGGAAATGATGCCAAACTCACAACCTTGGATGGCAGACATGGCGGTAGCGGAGGTGTGAGCAGGCGCAGTCTTGATGGAAGAGCACGCCTTTCGTGAGCTTCCCTCTCCGCTTGATCTTGATCTGCACTCGTAACTGCTGCAACAAATGAGCGTAATTGTCCGACCAGTCTCTAAGTCCAACAACAAAACTCCCTTCGAATCCCAAAAAATGGAGGCCATGACCTTTCCCGCGGACCTGGTGACCTTGGCTTTCCGCGGAGTTGGTGATCCTGGGTGCTTCCATTGTTTCGATTGTTCTTTCGACTCTGGCTGATAGTGGTGAACCCAAGTCTCATCCATCGTAAATGAACCGGTCCATGAAATTTTCAGGATCTCTTACGAACAGCGCCAGGTTGTCCCTTGAGATGAGAAAGCGGGCTCGTTTGTTCTCTGGTGTGAGCAGTCGTGGCACCCATTGAGCGGAAACTTTGTTCATGATGGATGATGTTATGGACACGCTCTTGTGAAATCTTCAGTTCGAAGGCAATCTTTCGCTCGGTTGTACGGCGATCATCACGAATAATCTTTTGAACATGATCGATCACATCTTCTGTGCTCACTGTCACTGGTCTTCCACAACGGGGATCATCTTCCCAAGCTCTCTCTTCCTTGCTTGAATTCTGAAGCCCACTTCTTGACTGTGGTGTAGGACGGAGCTTTCTCACCAAGTGTTCCAACCATATCATTATGAATCTCCTTTGGTGTGAGTCCTTTCAAGCCGAGATAACGAATGACAGCTCGATTTGAAACGTGATCCATCTTACGCAACACTTATCTGACTAACTGACTGATGATAAGTTAGTAACTGAAGTTAAGTAGCTGTGGTTTACCAACAGTTCACCGGATCGACTGATCACTCGTCATGCGCCGTCAGCACATTCCATTGCATCAATCCACATGTGCATAATGGCCTGGCTTTAAGCTTTCGATGTCTGGCCGCGAACTTATCAATTACCCCTCGTATGCTACTATATTGACGATTGTTTTTCGATTGCCTTGAACTCCAGAAATATTTGCAATATAAATGTACAATATTCTTTCTAATTTACTTCTCATTGTCACGGCCGCATTTTCCATCTGCTACGGCCGTACGGTCGCAGGTTACGCACCCCTGCTTTAGCTAATGCGAAATTAGTTTACACGTCGGAACTCGGAGTTGTATCGAAGTCTCGTTCAACTGCTTTTCCACAAATCCAAATTTTGAGCTTCATCTTCAGTTCTCTCAAATAGTTTCCAATATTTGCAATAGAAAATGACGGATATTAAGTGAGAGACGCCTGGGCTAGTGAGTGAAGATATCTGACTAACATGACAAACATGAAGAACATCACTGAGTAATGTATTTTAATTGTATTCATAACGTAAAGCAAAAACCATTCAATCATCGGATATGTACAATTGAAAAGCAGTTAAACAAAATGCATCTTCCTTGCATCATTTTATCAAATTTATATTCTGCAAGCTGTACAAAACATATATTAAAAGATAACAAATCAAAAAGCCAATCATTCGAACAAAGTCCCATACTTTCATATTTCACCGCTGTCACTTTGAAAGACAACAATAAATATATTGCCAATAATGACAAACAATGCCAACCACATAGATTGATCACATGACAATGAAGGCACTTTTTGAGTTGATCTTTGGCACGCAGCGGTCATTCCCGCTTTATCTTCTGCTTCAATGGATCAGATTTTCGGACAAGGTAAAGAACCATGGCAGTTAACCCAAGTACAATAATAATGACGTAGAATGTGTGAGTCCATCCGATTAAATTTGACAACGCACTGATAGGATATCCGGCCATAGTAGATCCAACTGAAAAGCGAATTAATAATTTATAAAACATGACATGCATGTCAACTGATAGATCAAGAAAGGATCCGATAATTCAATCATTCTATCAATTAATTCAGAAGTGGTACACAAGGATGTGATTGTTCCAACAGTGGTGTTTCGTGAAATAAACCTCGAAAAATATGCAACAAACTTCTGCAGCCAGAATTTCAACAAAGCAGGAAACGTCAGTGTTCCTGACAAATATTGCATTTTAAGCGATTAAGATAATGGTCATAATTGTTGTTATTGCTGTTATTGCTTCTTGGATCCTGCACTGAGAAAACTCTTGGACGGTATAGTCGCTGCTCGCTATGCACGACTGATTACCCTCAAATAAACTAGCAATTGAGTGGCAGAAATTTTGATGCGGTCAGGGTGGATAGTTTGAAAACATGTGCATGCTACACATCCAATTTTGAGCATCTGATGAGATTGAACTCCAGGCCTTCCTTCTCGCTTCGTTAGTTCTGAGATCTCGTTCAAATCTTACTAAAACATACTACCCCTTGTGTTGCTAGACGTTTATTTCTACCTGCCGTTTATGCTATTCAATTAAAATATCGTGATTTATGCATGTGGTGATGCATGACAATGCATGTCTGCAGATACTCTCCTTCCGGTTGCACTATTTTTCTCATGTAGACATCTTTCTCATTTCATTCTTGCAAATTGCAAAAATAAACACTGAATTGTCACAAATCCAATGTTGTCAACGTGTGTCTTGTAAAAGAAATATTGTTGAAGTATACCTGAATGCGAATTCTTATGTACTGCTACACCGTGCCTGCCTCCATCAGTTCATTCAATTTATATTGTAAGTCCAAGGCATGTACTGTATAAGAATCTGGCTTCTTGTGATCATGCCATATATACCCGCATGATCTTGTTGTCCTTTAAGCTTGATGGAAATTCGTTGAACGTATAGGTGCTATTTGGTAACCTGCTGATTGAAACACTTAAAAAGAATTCATCGTCCAAGTAAATGTCAAATCATTGCGCGATGTATGTAGCGACAATTCTCGACATCGACTTCCACCAACAGTGCCTACCACCCATACCGACTACCACCATTCTATGATAGTGCAAAAGTTCATTTGGACATACATAGGAATTGAGATGCCATTTCATAGCATGATTCATATGTATACTGCAAACACACGGTTTTACATACGTATGAAATAAAATATCATTTCATAGTATGATTCATGTCTATTTATTTTTGTACGTGAAGACTTGTTTGTATCAGAGTTGGACATGGGCCGAAATTTTCAGCCCAGGCCCAGCCCAGCCCATGAACGTTCGGCCCAGGCCCAGCCCATGTCCCATGCTCATTCGGCACAGACCTGCCTAAGTTGCTCGATTTTACCATCGCAATAAATATTGCCAAGCGGAGGCCTACAGGCCGCTGTTTTTATAGTAAACCCCTTCATTAGAATACGTATTGTTCAACTAAAAAGTGCATGTCTGCTTACCCTGTTTGTTTACGTAATCGTAGGTCTACGAGTTTCTGAAGATAAATGTAAATACACGTAATTCTCATTTACATTTCATGTTCATCTTCATTTGTTTACAGTTTATGATAATGTTCCTCAAATCAATCTATAGATCATATCGCTATACAAATTATGTATTCATTAATAGCCAAGTAGCTAAATTCGCGCTTATTACAGGTTGATCAACATGTATGGAAAACATGTGTCTCAACTTCTATAGAGGGATATGTTGCTTATAGGCGTAGGTAGGAAATATGAATATAAAGTTTCTCGAAAAATGAATGTTATGTTTAATTATCTAGATTGCTTAGATGGATTTGAAAAGATAATATTCCAAATTATGTTGTTATTATATTTATTGATAACCAAACTGAAAATGTTTATCTTGATATACATGGTATTTCAAGATGGAGATATAACAAAACACGGGCTACGAATGTTCGCAATAAACAAACTAGAATTTCAAAAGCTGCTGTCTAAATGCTTCACTTATCAGTTCAGTTGCAGACACGATTTCAGGTTTGAGGCGACATCTAGAGACAACCAAAGACCTTCCAGTTTGGGAAAAGTCTCGCTCACTTTGTTCAGATGTTGCTGGTCGTGGAAAAACTGAGAGAGCAACTGAATTTAGAAGAGGGAATCGATCTTTTTGAATCTTCCAGTAGTCCAAAGGATTTTCGGACAAATCCACATCTGTATCAACTGTGGAATTGACATAGATATTGTATTCTTGTTCAAAGCCTAAGGAAATGTCAGAGCATTTTTGCCAGCTGGATCTCACATCAACTGATCTTAAATCAGCAAAGATATCATCTTTTCGAATTTTTTTGCTGGGTGGCTTGATATTCATGGAGTCTGAAGCTATTTCAACCATTGCAGAGGTCCATGTTTTTAAATCATTCATGGTACGAATTTTGAAATCTATGTCATCTTGCGTGTCGGATGGCATGAAATCAAATGCTTTAAAGCTCGGGTCCAAGAAGGTGGCGATCCAGTTATCAGCCTTGTTGATCGAAGGCCAATACTTTGCATCAAGTACTGTCATCATTTTCGATTTTAGCATCGCAATAGCCTGATGATCACTTGCACTCGGCGAACACAGTGCAGATACTTTGTAATATGATGGAATACAGTACTGTGTTGTTGGCCTCTTGCTTGATTGAACCATTTCGAAGAGTCTCGACAAAGATGAAAAGAACTCAAGGACAGCTTTATTCAAGTTTCTATTAATCGATAAGAATGAACCTATCCTTCGAAGTCAGAACGTTGACTAACACATCGTAGCTACGGTCAATAGCATCAGCTCTTGAGGAAATACTGGTCCATGGGCGAGTATTACCACCGTGCTTCAGAGAAATGGGTAACTGTTCCTGAATAGAAGCACTTTGCTTAACAAATTTGCACACCTTGGCAACTGCGTCTTCATACGACTTCAGCTCATCCGATATTACTAAAGTTTCATTCCAAGAATCCTTCACCACTGTGTGAAGCCGATGAGCAACACAATCAAATCTTGATGTCTCTTGCAAAACGAGGAACATATTCGAACCTTTAGCTGTAGTAAAGGTGACATTACCTGAGAGCTCAATTATCATAAATTGCACACATTTCGCTCAACTTAGGTAGAATATTTGATCCAGCATGCGATTCAGTTCCAAAGTGATCGACACCAAGCAGTGTATGTTGAAGTTCATATCTTTCGTCAATCCAAAAATAATGTAAGTCAATGAAGGAAATTTTCCTAAAGGAGTTAGTCCACATGTCTGTCGTAAGACTGAAATGGCGGTTATTGACACTATCGGATATATGACGTTTGATTGATACCTGTGCTTCATCAGCTAGTTTCAGAGTTTCTCGGGATATAGTCTTCCTAGAGAGCCATCATCAATGGAAACTTGAAATCTTCCCTTTTTTGAAGCAATCTCGACGTACGTGTTTAATAGGTAGTTCAACCCAGCATTTTCAATTGAGTTGAAGCTTTGATGACCTAATGCACAATATAAAACCTCAGCTCGCTTTATTTGTTCTCTATCGGTATCAGACAACAACGTAGAGGACTTCTTTAGCAAGAAGGGTCGAATGGAAGTCTGTGACGATGAGATCGGTCGGCAAGAATCTAGATGGCGAGTAAGATGCGATGTACTGGTGCCTTGAACAAATACTTTCCTGCAGGTGCAGCAATAACAGAATCCATCCATTGGTTTATCGGCGTTCGTCTTCTGAATAAGTCGAAAGGTCTTCCATACAATCGACTTCCCTCGCTCATTTTGAACAAATTTGTAATCATCAGGATGTCTTCCGATAAGAGTCTGTAATTTCGCAGTAGTCATTAGAGCTGATGATGAAGATAATTCGGACGACGACATTTGACTCGATGACGTGAGAGACCAAGGCAATCAGTAAGCGGGTGATCTCTATATGTGAATCAGAATCAGGCAGATACTCGTGTGACACTAATTCAATTTATTGCTCGCGTCCGATCTGTGTGTATTAGACTGACGTCATGACATTTCCATCACTGTTTGCCATTACCGAAAGCTGATAGAAAGGATACTAGGGAAACTTGGATAATTGAAGGGGGAATGACTCATTACTGAATGATTCGGAGCGTCATATATGTCATTTGTAGCCCATGCAAACGCAGCATGTCAGACGGGAGAGAATGGAAGTTTTGCACATGAATGCCTTTAACTTTTGAACCACTAACCCAATTGACTTCATATTTGAAATACTGATAATTCAGGGCGTGACTATCATTTCATTTATTCATGTCACATAAGCATTCTTAATACGAAAAAAGTTAGTCAGCGTGCGAAAATTAGTAAGACGATAAAAATTGACAAAATTCCTTGATTTTTTATCGCTCACGAACACGTTGAGCACGTTGTGTTCGTGTTTTACCAACTCGAGTCGTGTTTATTTTTTTCGTGTTGACAATAATTTATTGTATATTATCAGTTTGGATAATTTGAAAACGTAACCTGTTCTAGCTAAAGACAGGATTTCTACAATCCATTTTACTCCAAGACGATGAACGATAGATAAATAGCATTCTTTTGTTGCAGCTTCATATCAGATCATACGTAGGTGTACACTACAGACTTTTGACAGTAATTCATCAACTTTCAATCTAATTCAAATTACTTTGTCATTTCTTTCATCTGATGTGGCTCACCCAGTGAATTATTGTTTTGCATCGATTTGTACAATATATTTGAAGTACATTATTCGGAAAATAAATGTTGTGCTTCTTGTATGCTAGACGTCGGCGGTTGGATTCACATTCATGTCGTGTTGAAAGCAAATTTCTGAGGACTGCAGACTTCTATTATGTACAATAGAATATATCTCAATCGATAATGGGACAAAGTTCATGAAAATATTGAGTTTAGTGTAGTTACTTGCACCAATGTTTAAATCGATGACACTTATGTATAGGTAATACGTGAATTCTGCCGCAATTAAATTCATTCTACGCATTACTCAGTAGTAATCAAAATCGGTTAAGTTCAAACATCGTTCTTATGAGTCATCCGGACATTAATTCTTTAACTATTTTATAAGTGCAAAATCACAAAATTTTTTGCTATGTCTGTGTTGTCATCAAAATTTCGTGATCTCTTAACACAGAAAATCGACTGTGTTTCATGTCAAAATATCTAATTATTAATCTATAATAATGGTAAACTGCATTGCGAAATGGCAGACGCATTTACAATATGAAAAGCAAGAAAAATGGGTTTAATTCAACCAGTAAGTGCATAAATGTGGATCAAATTTTGATAATGGAACCGAACACTAATAACCATGTTTACTGTACAGTGCACAAAGCGTGACGTTATGAATTGTGCCGAAAAGGTTGTGACAAATGCTTTAGTACATTAAGTTTAGATGGTATCACTTACTAATTAAGACTTCATGTACATGTACTTGCAGGCTAGAAGATCCCCAATCGTTTATAATAATGCACAATATAAACATAACCATTAGATAAATAAAACATAGATAAGTAAAAAATCTTGTCCCATTAGCCATGTTTTCGTTTTGTGATTACTGAATAACATGTAAGTTATTCGCAGCAATAAGATTAAAATATCATGCCACCTAATTCAATTCAAGTAGCACTAAGTAAAAGCCTATATACACGCATTTGCATCAAATTTAAAAATATAATCAAATCACAAGTTCCGTCTGATACATTAAAGTCATAATAAAGTGGTATACAAATCTCCATCTCTTGGAAATAGTTGTCGAAACGCTATCTTGTTGCACTTTGAAATGATATGCATATTATCTTAAATTCTGTATCAGAAATTATCTCATCAGATGTTCATTTAATTTTCGATTGCATGAAATAGCAAGGTGCACTTGTCATCCTTATCATGTCAAATTAATTATAATATTATCTGTATATACCACATTAACACTATATTCACGGTTACAAACGGTTAGACAACTCACTGTTGGCACATAAGGCGACCATTGTATGACAGGAGCCGCTGATATGTTCAGGAGCGCTTTCCATCGCCGTCATTCCATACAACGCGACTGGACCATAGATTGAAAAGCCAAGTACAAATGCCACTGCTGACACAAAAGTCTAAAACGATAAGTGGAAAGTACAAGATAAAATAGAATTCTGATGTTAACTTTCAGTGAAAAAAGAAGCTCGCTGAAAATGTTATCGTTGTTCTATTTCTGCTTTTTTATTATTCTACCATTTGTTTCTGAAATAGTTTAGGGAGAGAAATGAAGAATGCAGATGTTTTACATTGAATGATTTCTAAATGATACCTTTAGCATATCGAACTCAATTTAAATCGCAAGCACAAACTTAAACTTTCAAAATTTTATTTTGCATGTTCATTCACTGATTTCTCATTGTTGCAGAAAATCTTATTCAGCACTAGTAATATACAGATCAAGACTGACGTATGAGATAATGGATATATAAGTAACGCTCTTACGCATGATATTGAATGCCTTCCTAAAATTTTGATGATTACCAAATGATTCTCATACGATGATGAAAGTCATCCCAGTAGCCATTTATAATAGAATATAATGCTTACTAATTTAAATTATTAGTTAAAGTAGTCCTAATGAGGACTGATGGCGTTCTCCAATCCGCAAGTGTACAAAGGCAATGCTACTGTAACCATTGGATTAATCAGTTCTTAAAAGAACTCAATGTAGCTTTCTCGTGGCAACGAATTAAAATTGATCAGCTTTGGCCCAATATCTGGTAAAAATGGAAATCTTAAGACTTGTAATACTACTCATTCTTGCTGTTAATATACTAATACCATAGATTCCAAACACTGCCGTATACACGTTCAAAACAGACTTCTAATATACTGTAGCGACGACAGATGCTGATAGTGGAAATAGAATAAGACAATGGTCACCATAGGTTAAGGAAATTAAAAATGGATATTATAAAACAACAAGAAACCGATGAATAAAAATTGGAAAAGTGGAGGTAAAATATGGAAATACAACTATGCTACTACACTGATTACAAGTGAACTATATCTGACACTACACTAAGTGGATAAGTGGAAAGTGGATAATGGAGGTAAACAATAGAACTACAATGACACTCTACTACACCGAAAGCAATGAAACTATACACACTATACCTAAGACTACACATGGAAAATACTATTTCTTCACTTGAATTTGTTATCGCCAGTTTCTTCATCCGTCTATAGTACTTCATGTAATTCCACATTTCTTCATTTGAATTACAATACATCGACCACTACTTCAGCTACCGATTAAGGGATATAAAACATAATACTGCAGTCCGTCAGTCATCAGCAGGTACTCGTCTAGTTGTGTTTCGACCCCTAACCTGAACACTCAAACCCAGACGAGCGGGGTCCCACACATAGTGGCTGACAAAATACTGAATAGGTAATGATATGTCTTGAAAGATATGTGACAAAGATAAATCAGACATCATTCAATTGTTGCGTTTCCCACATGTAAACAGATCCTGTCATTAAATTCATCCCATCAATAAATACAGTATGCTTTTTGCGATCCTCACATGTAAACAAATCCTGTACATCAATCTTTGCCTTTTCGATTCCCACAAGTAAACAGATCCTGTTCATCCTCGAATCTCATAAAGATGTAATCGCTGTGTGATAAATATGTAATCCGCCTTTACACAAACTTCGCCTCATACATCAAGACTTAAGAATGGGAGCTCTCTCATCTCCCGTAAGCCACGCTAAGCGCTCTGTATTCACTCTTCACCGCCCACCCCCATATGATGGCTACAAGTCATTGTTAGTCGTTTATTCACCTATGCAGCAAGGCATTAAGGAAAATGTGAGTCGTTTGTTGGTCGCGTGCCTCATTGAAATTCACAGAGTGAAGTGAATTGTCGAGCCGAGAAAAGACCATATTTGTGAAGCGATTCATTATGCCTTGTGAGAGCCTTTTCTGTGTAACTCATCAAGTCATGCTGAGAATAACCTCTAGATTTCATGATATTTAGTGTCTTGTTAGTTTTGTGTACAGCATCTTGTAACTTCGAGCATATTCTACAATATCTGACTACCTGCGACGCGAATACATGAAGGGCCATCTGTAATGGGATCATGCTCTCTGGAAAAGTCAGTTGCACCACAGAGAAAGAGAAGTCATCTACCTTGTGATATACTGAAGTTCTCAAGCTGTTCTGTGAGATTTGTATTTTCACATCAAGGTAAACTACCTCTTTATTGTTATCACCATTTCTCTCCGCCAACAAGTCAGGTGGATAAATTCTTTGAATCAACGAATTAAAGTGTTTATAATTGACAACACATATATCGTCTATGTATCTTGATGTAGGTGATAACAAGCGTGCTAAATGATATTTCTTAGTCTTTATCAAATTTTGCATAAAAATATATTCGCAGTGTAAGAGGAATAGGTCAGCTAGGAGTGGACTAGAATTTCCTCCCATTGGAATGCCTTTAATCTGCCTGAAAACTAAATTACCGAATGTGACGTAGGTCTGTGATAATAGGAAATGTATGGCTTCTTTTAACTTCTGTTTATCAAAACAGTGATAACCACTATATTTTTTCATTGAGCAAAAGGACTTATCATATCCAATGCAAATAAATTTTCTATTTGAGGAATTAAACACCAAATCCATAATAGCGAATATGTGATCTTCAATCAATTTTTGATCAAGATTCGTATATAAGGTTGAAAAATCGAAAACTTGCAATGAATGAACTTGTGTCGAATTTAATCTGTGTAGAAATTCTTGTGTGGACTTTATACTCCAGAAGCAATCGAAACCGCTGTTTCTCTTAATTGCCATACAATATCTCTGAAAATTGTCACGCAAAATACTTAAGGCTGAATTTACTTTGATGGAAAGCTTTTTCGATGTGCATTGTCGTGCTCCTGCTATGAATCTAAATTTGCATGGAGTTTTGTGAAATTTTGGAATCCAATATAATTTTGGTAATTTTCTGTCTTTTTCACAGACAGATAGTTTAAACTCGCTTTTCATAATTGTTGTGTGTTGCTCAATTACATTCTGCGCTAAAATTTGCTCTGGACCATAGGTATCATTACCCGATATGTTCGACGTGGAAATATCAATTCCCAACTCGGCTAAGAGAATTTGGAGATAAAACTTTTTGCAAATAAAGGCATAATTATTAGATGCTTTATCAACTGGCGTAATTATGACGTCATTCTGCAATTCTTTCAGATTTTTACCCATTTTGGCATTAATCTTGTGTCGATTACTGTGTGCGCGAAATCTATTCGAGGATTTCTTGGCAAGATATATTCGATCTTTAATCAGTGCCATGATTCTTGATTTCCACGCTGAGAATAAAGTAGCCTCAAGCCTCTCTTTCTTACTTATTTTTGTAATATGCTCATCTAATGAATTACTAATTTGAGTTGTTATGGCACTCCAACTAAGGCTTTTGGGGATTCTGTGTTTGGTACCAAAACTGAAGAGTTGACGTAAGTCTTCATCATCCACAATATCCAGATCACCCGTTATTACGTGACCATAATGTGGGTAAACAAAAGATTGCCTCTTGCTACATGAGCATGGATTGTTCATGATGTGCATCACATCCTGAAACTTTAGGTTATTCAAAAAACGCCCATAATTGCAAAACTTCAATGCAGTGGGTTTATCTAATTTATAGAATATTTTCGGTGGATAACGTTCTTGAATTGTGCTTGGAATTAGCTTGCACACACTGTGATCGCAGAATATAGACATGAGATTGAGTGAGTCTATTGTCTGAGATTCGAACGGGATAATTATGGTTGCTCGTTCTTTTACATTTTTGTTCTCCGAGTCTAGGTTAAGTTTATTTTGAATGTATGCTGTTAGTACAAATGTCATCATGTTTGCCTCATCCCTTGTCTTGCCTAGAATGGCTCTTAGCATAGTTTTAGGGAGAGATTTTAGATGATGATAAAACCTTGACATCCTACGCGTCTCAAAAGAATCTTGTAATTCTTGATAGGTATTGTCAAGTTCCATAATACCTGAGCTTTTTCTACCCGATTTTCTTATTCCGTGACTCCTTTTTCGTCTGCTAATCGGATAACTAAAAAATTGATCATTGGATATGGACTGCTGAGATACACATCCACCTCCCAAAACTCTATCATTCAAACCCAAGGGGTATAAGGTATTGAGCATCTTGATATGCATGTCTTCCTTGCGGTTGAGCTCTCTGTTTATCTCTTCCGGTGATATGTATATATTGTCATCAACATGATCAATAATTTGCAATTCAACATCAGTCCAAGAATGATGATCTTGCTTAAAGTGATTGCTAAGATATGTGTTTAAGTGACCTTTTAATACTGAATGACGATGACCATTTAATCTACAATGTAGCGGTTGCTTTGTCTGTCCTACATATTGCATTCCACATCTGCTACATGATATAAGATAAATAACATTTCTACTTTTACAAGTAAAAACACCTGGCTGATCAAAGATAAACCGGTTGCCTGTACTGAAACTTTCGTAGCAATTTTCGGTATTCAAAGATTTACAGCAAAGACATCTATTGCTACCACAAGATCTAATGTTCTTCAAAGTAGAGGGCGCTATCCACTCCTTCGCATTAACGCTGAACACTTTTCGTACCATATAAACCATGAGAAAATTTGCCAGAGCCTCGAAAAGAGCGAGGAATTTGCCGAGGTTGGACTTTCAAATTCCTGCTATCTATTGGCATTTGCGCCTAAGTGACTATGTATGATAATTATTAAGATGTGGGACAAATTAGGCATTTCGCCAGCTAGCAGAGGTCCAGTAGCGGGGTCGTGAAACCACCTGCATCTGAAGACATACTATCCAAGTAATTCTCATACGATGATGAAAGTCATCCCAGTAGCCATTTATAATAGAATATAATGCTTACTAATTTAAATTATTAGTTAAAGTAGTCCTAATGAGGACTGATGGCGTTCTCCAATCCGCAAGTGTACAAAGGCAATGCTACTGTAACCATTGGATTAATTAGTTCTTAAAAGAACTCAATGTAGCTTTCTCGTGGCAACGAATTAAAATTGATCAGCTTTGGCCCAATATCTGGTAAAAATGGAAATCTTAAGACTTGTAATACTACTCATTCTTGCTGTTAATATACTAATACCATAGATTCCAAACACTGCCGTATACACGTTCAAAACAGACTTCTAATATACTGTACCGACGACAGATGCTGATAGTGGAAATAGAATAAGACAATGGTCACCATAGGTTAAGGAAATTAAAAATGGATATTATAAAACAACAAGAAACCGATGAATAAAAATTGGAAAAGTGGAGGTAAAATATGGAAATACAACTATGCTACTACACTGATTACAAGTGAACTATATCTGACACTACACTAAGTGGATAAGTGGAAAGTGGATAATGGAGGTAAACAATAGAACTACAATGACACTCTACTACACCGAAAGCAATGAAACTATACACACTATACCTAAGACTACACATGGAAAATACTATTTCTTCACTTGAATTTGTTATCGCCAGTTTCTTCATCCGTCTATAGTACTTCATGTAATTCCACATTTCTTCATTTGAATTACAATACATCGACCACTACTTCAGCTACCGATTAAGGGATATAAAACATAATACTGCAGTCCGTCAGTCATCAGCAGGTACTCGTCTAGTTGTGTTTCGACCCCTAACCTGAACACTCAAACCCAGACGAGCGGGGTCCCACACATAGTGGCTGACAAAATACTGAATAGGTAATGATATGTCTTGAAAGATATGTGACAAAGATAAATCAGACATCATTCAATTGTTGCGTTTCCCACATGTAAACAGATCCTGTCATTAAATTCATCCCATCAATAAATACAGTATGCTTTTTGCGATCCTCACATGTAAACAAATCCTGTACATCAATCTTTGCCTTTTCGATTCCCACAAGTAAACAGATCCTGTTCATCCTCGAATCTCATAAAGATGTAATCGCTGTGTGATAAATATGTAATCCGCCTTTACACAAACTTCGCCTCATACATCAAGACTTAAGAATGGGAGCTCTCTCATCTCCCGTAAGCCACGCTAAGCGCTCTGTATTCACTCTTCACCGCCCACCCCCATATGATGGCTACAAGTCATTGTTAGTCGTTTATTCACCTATGCAGCAAGGCATTAAGGAAAATGTGAGTCGTTTGTTGGTCGCGTGCCTCATTGAAATTCACAGAGTGAAGTGAATTGTCGAGCCGAGAAAAGACCATATTTGTGAAGCGATTCATTATGCCTTGTGAGAGCCTTTTCTGTGTAACTCATCAAGTCATGCTGAGAATAACCTCTAGATTTCATGATATTTAGTGTCTTGTTAGTTTTGTGTACAGCATCTTGTAACTTCGAGCATATTCTACAATATCTGACTACCTGCGACGCGAATACATGAAGGGCCATCTGTAATGGGATCATGCTCTCTGGAAAAGTCAGTTGCACCACAGAGAAAGAGAAGTCATCTACCTTGTGATATACTGAAGTTCTCAAGCTGTTCTGTGAGATTTGTATTTTCACATCAAGGTAAACTACCTCTTTATTGTTATCACCATTTCTCTCCGCCAACAAGTCAGGTGGATAAATTCTTTGAATCAACGAATTAAAGTGTTTATAATTGACAACACATATATCGTCTATGTATCTTGATGTAGGTGATAACAAGCGTGCTAAATGATATTTCTTAGTCTTTATCAAATTTTGCATAAAAATATATTCGCAGTGTAAGAGGAATAGGTCAGCTAGGAGTGGACTAGAATTTCCTCCCATTGGAATGCCTTTAATCTGCCTGAAAACTAAATTACCGAATGTGACGTAGGTCTGTGATAATAGGAAATGTATGGCTTCTTTTAACTTCTGTTTATCAAAACAGTGATAACCACTATATTTTTTCATTGAGCAAAAGGACTTATCATATCCAATGCAAATAAATTTTCTATTTGAGGAATTAAACACCAAATCCATAATAGCGAATATGTGATCTTCAATCAATTTTTGATCAAGATTCGTATATAAGGTTGAAAAATCGAAAACTTGCAATGAATGAACTTGTGTCGAATTTAATCTGTGTAGAAATTCTTGTGTGGACTTTATACTCCAGAAGCAATCGAAACCGCTGTTTCTCTTAATTGCCATACAATATCTCTGAAAATTGTCACGCAAAATACTTAAGGCTGAATTTACTTTGATGGAAAGCTTTTTCGATGTGCATTGTCGTGCTCCTGCTATGAATCTAAATTTGCATGGAGTTTTGTGAAATTTTGGAATCCAATATAATTTTGGTAATTTTCTGTCTTTTTCACAGACAGATAGTTTAAACTCGCTTTTCATAATTGTTGTGTGTTGCTCAATTACATTCTGCGCTAAAATTTGCTCTGGACCATAGGTATCATTACCCGATATGTTCGACGTGGAAATATCAATTCCCAACTCGGCTAAGAGAATTTGGAGATAAAACTTTTTGCAAATAAAGGCATAATTATTAGATGCTTTATCAACTGGCGTAATTATGACGTCATTCTGCAATTCTTTCAGATTTTTACCCATTTTGGCATTAATCTTGTGTCGATTACTGTGTGCGCGAAATCTATTCGAGGATTTCTTGGCAAGATATATTCGATCTTTAATCAGTGCCATGATTCTTGATTTCCACGCTGAGAATAAAGTAGCCTCAAGCCTCTCTTTCTTACTTATTTTTATAATATGCTCATCTAATGAATTACTAATTTGAGTTGTTATGGCACTCCAACTAAGGCTTTTGGGGATTCTGTGTTTGGTATCAAAACTGAAGAGTTGACGTAAGTCTTCATCATCCACAATATCCAGATCACCCGTTATTACGTGACCATAATGTGGGTAAACAAAAGATTGCCTCTTGCTACATGAGCATGGATTGTTCATGATGTGCATCACATCCTGAAACTTTAGGTTATTCAAAAAACGCCCATAATTGCAAAACTTCAATGCAGTGGGTTTATCTAATTTATAGAATATTTTCGGTGGATAACGTTCTTGAATTGTGCTTGGAATTAGCTTGCACACACTGTGATCGCAGAATATAGACATGAGATTGAGTGAGTCTATTGTCTGAGATTCGAACGGGATAATTATGGTTGCTCGTTCTTTTACATTTTTGTTCTCCGAGTCTAGGTTAAGTTTATTTTGAATGTATGCTGTTAGTACAAATGTCATCATGTTTGCCTCATCCCTTGTCTTGCCTAGAATGGCTCTTAGCATAGTTTTAGGGAGAGATTTTAGATGATGATAAAACCTTGACATCCTACGCGTCTCAAAAGAATCTTGTAATTCTTGATAGGTATTGTCAAGTTCCATAATACCTGAGCTTTTTCTACCCGATTTTCTTATTCCGTGACTCCTTTTTCGTCTGCTAATCGGATAACTAAAAAATTGATCATTGGATATGGACTGCTGAGATACACATCCACCTCCCAAAACTCTATCATTCAAACCCAAGGGGTATAAGGTATTGAGCATCTTGATATGCATGTCTTCCTTGCGGTTGAGCTCTCTGTTTATCTCTTCCGGTGATATGTATATATTGTCATCAACATGATCAATAATTTGCAATTCAACATCAGTCCAAGAATGATGATCTTGCTTAAAGTGATTGCTAAGATATGTGTTTAAGTGACCTTTTAATACTGAATGACGATGACCATTTAATCTACAATGTAGCGGTTGCTTTGTCTGTCCTACATATTGCATTCCACATCTGCTACATGATATAAGATAAATAACATTTCTACTTTTACAAGTAAAAACACCTGGCTGATCAAAGATAAACCGGTTGCCTGTACTGAAACTTTCGTAGCAATTTTCGGTATTCAAAGATTTACAGCAAAGACATCTATTGCTACCACAAGATCTAATGTTCTTCAAAGTAGAGGGCGCTATCCACTCCTTCGCATTAACGCTGAACACTTTTCGTACCATATAAACCATGAGAAAATTTGCCAGAGCCTCGAAAAGAGCGAGGAATTTGCCGAGGTTGGACTTTCAAATTCCTGCTATCTATTGGCATTTGCGCCTAAGTGACTATGTATGATAATTATTAAGATGTGGGACAAATTAGGCATTTCGCCAGCTAGCAGAGGTCCAGTAGCGGGGTCGTGAAACCACCTGCATCTGAAGACATACTATCCAAGTAATTCTCATACGATGATGAAAGTCATCCCAGTAGCCATTTATAATAGAATATAATGCTTACTAATTTAAATTATTAGTTAAAGTAGTCCTAATGAGGACTGATGGCGTTCTCCAATCCGCAAGTGTACAAAGGCAATGCTACTGTAACCATTGGATTAATCAGTTCTTAAAAGAACTCAATGTAGCTTTCTCGTGGCAACGAATTAAAATTGATCAGCTTTGGCCCAATATCTGGTAAAAATGGAAATCTTAAGACTTGTAATACTACTCATTCTTGCTGTTAATATACTAATACCATAGATTCCAAACACTGCCGTATACACGTTCAAAACAGACTTCTAATATACTGTACCGACGACAGATGCTGATAGTGGAAATAGAATAAGACAATGGTCACCATAGGTTAAGGAAATTAAAAATGGATATTATAAAACAACAAGAAACCGATGAATAAAAATTGGAAAAGTGGAGGTAAAATATGGAAATACAACTATGCTACTACACTGATTACAAGTGAACTATATCTGACACTACACTAAGTGGATAAGTGGAAAGTGGATAATGGAGGTAAACAATAGAACTACAATGACACTCTACTACACCGAAAGCAATGAAACTATACACACTATACCTAAGACTACACATGGAAAATACTATTTCTTCACTTGAATTTGTTATCGCCAGTTTCTTCATCCGTCTATAGTACTTCATGTAATTCCACATTTCTTCATTTGAATTACAATACATCGACCACTACTTCAGCTACCGATTAAGGGATATAAAACATAATACTGCAGTCCGTCAGTCATCAGCAGGTACTCGTCTAGTTGTGTTTCGACCCCTAACCTGAACACTCAAACCCAGACGAGCGGGGTCCCACACATAGTGGCTGACAAAATATTGAATAGGTAATGATATGTCTTGAAAGATATGTGACAAAGATAAATCAGACATCATTCAATTGTTGCGTTTCCCACATGTAAACAGATCCTGTCATTAAATTCATCCCATCAATAAATACAGTATGCTTTTTGCGATCCTCACATGTAAACAAATCCTGTACATCAATCTTTGCCTTTTCGATTCCCACAAGTAAACAGATCCTGTTCATCCTCGAATCTCATAAAGATGTAATCGCTGTGTGATAAATATGTAATCCGCCTTTACACAAACTTCGCCTCATACATCAAGACTTAAGAATGGGAGCTCTCTCATCTCCCGTAAGCCACGCTAAGCGCTCTGTATTCACTCTTCACCGCCCACCCCCATATGATGGCTACAAGTCATTGTTAGTCGTTTATTCACCTATGCAGCAAGGCATTAAGGAAAATGTGAGTCGTTTGTTGGTCGCGTGCCTCATTGAAATTCACAGAGTGAAGTGAATTGTCGAGCCGAGAAAAGACCATATTTGTGAAGCGATTCATTATGCCTTGTGAGAGCCTTTTCTGTGTAACTCATCAAGTCATGCTGAGAATAACCTCTAGATTTCATGATATTTAGTGTCTTGTTAGTTTTGTGTACAGCATCTTGTAACTTCGAGCATATTCTACAATATCTGACTACCTGCGACGCGAATACATGAAGGGCCATCTGTAATGGGATCATGCTCTCTGGAAAAGTCAGTTGCACCACAGAGAAAGAGAAGTCATCTACCTTGTGATATACTGAAGTTCTCAAGCTGTTCTGTGAGATTTGTATAAGTAGCCGTAATTGTAGCCGTAATTGTAAAGTAGCCGTAATTTGTAAGTGGCCGATCATTTGATGCATTAGAGTGCCGTCTTGTCTTTCACTTGAAATCTCGAATTGTTTTAAGGTGCTATCACACTTGAGTGGTCTCCGTGGCACAGTGGTTAAGTGCTTGGCCTAGCGATCCTTTGGTTCAGAGGTCGAGCCCCAAAAGTGTCATTGGAAGTTGGCAGGAGGGGCATCCGGACTAAAAGTACCACAACGCTCCAGAAAAGTCTGACTGTGTCAGCACCGTACAAGCTGCCAGTATGAAGGCGTAGTGACGTTAAAGCTTCATTAAATTAGCATGCACGCTGAGAAATATTGTGATGAGAGATGCTAGAAAATCTCCGAGAGCTAAAACTAACTTTGGGAATCTCCTCTCAAGTGTGATACACCCTTGACAGATAAGACAGCTCTCCACCAAAGTAGAAGACATTTCTACTTTTCTCAAAGTTGAAGTACGAGGTTTCAATTACTCGTATAATTTTAAATGTTTATTTATTTATTTATTGTATTTATTGTAGAATTACAAAAGGTAAACCAGGCTGTTGAACAGCTCTTATGGATTTACCTATAACAAACATCTAAAAGTATGCTTTACAATGAGGTGATAAGTCAAAGTCATAAATACGCTTTTTGAAAACAGACACAGATTTCGATGATATAATGACGCTGGGTAAGGAATTCCAAACATTCACAATTCTGTTACTGAAGAAAAAGTCTTGCACATTTGTTCTTGGGAATTCCTGAGCTCGGAGCTTGAAATTATGACTGCGAGTAGAGTACCGTGATGAATTCAAGATAAAGAATTCATTGAAATCCAGATCAACTAAGTTATGCAACATTTTATAAATCAAAATAAGATCAAATGTGTCTCTCGAGAGTCAGCATCCCCAGCAAAGATGAACGAGAATGATAGTCACTGTAAGGTATTTTCGCGCGTCTGCAGATGTGCCTGGTGTAGTACTTTTGCACCTTCTCAATGGCAATGATATCCCTCTTTAGACCAGGATTCCACACCGGTGTACAATATTCCAAGTTTGTTGACTCTTTTCCTCTTGCTTGAAGTCATTTTGACGAAGATTTTATCGATATGAGTATACTGACATTTTCTCCCTTTACATTTCGAAATTAATAACAAATATGTAATTGCAGCTTCATCATTACGTCTATCACAGAATCGGTCTAAATAAAATCTATATTTCAAAAGATCGCTATTGAATATCTAAAGAGAATGACAGCTACTAAGTCAATATGAGACATCATCACTCTTGATTCCCCGACGGCACTTGCTTGACCCAGGAATCGAACAGAAGTCTGCAGTGGAGACGAGAAGTGGTCACCAGGCCACGCCGACAGCAAAAAAGAATGCGAGTGAAGCAGAAGTCATCTCCAAGTGATATCGATAGCTTATTGTACTACTTTCATGCTACCAGCATTCATTTTGCGGTTCGACTCCTGAGTCAGGCGAGTGCTGTCGGGAATCAAGGGTGTCGGTTGTCTTTTAATGATTTTATGGTTGCCATTCCTCTTAGATATTCAATAAACTACGACAGACCCTTATTGTCAAGATCGTTATTATGCCATAACTCATGCCAGTCTGTCAGGTTTCCTGTTCTTTAACTCATTAGTTCTAAACAACTAGTCACAAGGACAGAAAAAGTGGACGTCAACTTTCAATACAAGTAGATTCAAGTGAAGAAGTAGTATTTTCCATGTGTCTTTTTAGTTATACTGTAGCATTCGCTCAATTTTAGGTGTAGTAGAGTGTCATTGTAGTTCTATTGCTGACCGCCATTATCCACATTTACATCCATACATTATTAAGTTTTCATCCTTCAGTTTCATGTTGTTCTTAAATTTCCATTTTTTATTTCCGTAACTCTAGGTGACCATTGTCATTTTCTATTTCCATTGCTAGCAACTGTAGTCTGTGCAATAGAAAAGGCGTCTCTGTTGTCTGGCGGAATGCTCGGAATCAGTGTTAGCAGTATTAACAGTAAGAATAAATATTACTACAGCCTGTAACAGTAGTCTCAAGATTTCCATTTTTACCAGTTATTGGGCCAAAGCTGATCAATATTAGTTCGTTGCCACGAGAAAGCTCCATTTTTTTTGAGAGCTGTTTAATCGAATGGCTACAACAGCTTTGCATTTATAAAACTATGGATTGGAGAACGCCATCAGTCCTCATCAGAACTGCAGTGCGTCAATCAATTATTCAAATTAGTACGAGTTCTATTCTATTATCAGTGCTGGGATGATTTTTATCATCGTATGAGAATTCTGAAGAACATAAACAATTATTATTACTATTATTAAATACTACTTGTGATTTAATGACACATTATTCCCTTCCCAAAAAGTCATGTCTTTTTGCGACATTACAGAGTGGCATTTCGCCTGAACAATGGAAACTGATCAGGAAACTGTTCAAAAACTTGAACAACAAAAGCATGAAATTCCTTGACAGCTGTAGACGCTGCATTTCAACCTTCAGTGATTAAGCAATTGAAGCAATGCATTCAATTGATTGATTGAATTAGTTCTGTGAACATTCTGAAACACACTGGTTCCACTGAAACACAACCAGAGTCCCTGAACCCCTGAGGGTCCGAAGCAAGATTTCTGGGGCACCCTCAGAAAATAAAAATCTTAAATTTTATCTGCCTGTCAAAACGGCTATATGCATGGCTCCAATTCCTGAGCGTTCATTGTTTTATTAGTGCAGCTTTAGGTATCCTGGCGAACCTCGCTGACCTTTTCAGTCACCTCAACGATCTCTGCGTCAAGCTGCAAGGTCGTGAAGCAAATATTCTTTTTGCAAGCGACGTCATCAACGGCTTCAGGGCAAAGCTACCATTGTGGATTCGGCGCCTTGCGAAAGGAAATCTTCTTGGTTTTCACCGACTCGGCGAGTATGTGGAAAGTGTTGCTGGAGGAAAAATTCCACCACTTCTCTAACAAATCAACATCAAGCATTCGAAAGAGACTCGTTTGATTGATATTTTGTCGGTACCGAGTTGAATTCTAATGACAAATGGATCAGAGATTCGTTTCGATTCGACATTGGCAAGATGCCCGACGAGATTTCCGAGAAAGAACATCTACTTGAGTTGCGAGAAAGCAGCTCAATGAATTGCTCTTGGGAGGCTGAGGTCACAATTGAAAAATTCTGGGTCAAAAATCTCACTTCATTTCCTCAGCTTTCAAAGCCAGTGTTGGAAAAGCTCGCGTTCCGTTTGTGACAACGTATCTGCATGAGGCTGGGTTCTCCACTCTGCTCACGATAAAGTCAGAGAAAAGAAAAGGAATTACTTCAATGTAGCATCTGACATGTGAGTAGGCGTGAGTTGTACACTGCCGGGATTTGATGATATTTGCAAGAATTTGCAACAGCAGAAGTCACACTGAGTGTAACTGACATGACTGAGTATCTGCTTGAAATTAGGTTATTGTGCGTGAGTTCTGTGTTATTCTTTACAATATAATATCACATAGCAAGTGCGACAAAGTTTTCGTTTTTGAACTAAATAAAAACAGGTCTTTATTGGGAGGGGACACATAATTTTAATACAAAGGGGTCCGACACCCAAAGAAGGGTGGGAGTCACTGCTCTTATACATGCCCAGACGAACTGACACTTATGCAGCTTCTGTGGTGGTGAGGGTCTGATCCTGCCAATTGTCACAGTCGCATAAATGGCTCGTAGCTCGGTTGGTAGAGCACAGGTCTAGTTAACCTTGGTCGTAGGTTCGAATCCTACCTGCCGCACATCTTTTGCATGGCAATTTGATCTATCGTTTACTTAATTTCATTGTTGTAAATTGGATATTTAACGATGTAATATTCACCGGATAACACTGTGTGACGACGCCATCAACTTTTCTTGAAAGCTAAATTACCATTTCACGATTCATTCACTTAATTTGAGTCCCAGACGCTAACTCTCAAATGTGATATGCTTCGCGAGTGCTAGCTAAAATTGTAGCCAAAAATAGACATTTTTGCTAAATGACCAGCATCGATGTGCTAGAAGTGTAATACGGCTTGCTAGTTGCTCTCAAGAGCTCTCGAGAGGTGCTTCTAGCATACAGCTCCATCAGAATAAAAGATACGAGGTCAAATACGAGGCCAGGCAAGCTTCACCACTGCTCTCAGCTCTTAATTGTGATGCAGCACTCGCATCTAGCATGGAGTTTTTACAATGCGCACAATTACATTGCTCTCAGACGCTCTCCGGTTTGCATCACACTTGAGAGCTTAGATAAAATGAGAGGTCTGATTGACGTTTTAATAAATTAAGGGAACCTCTTGATCGGCTAAAAGTAAACTCTCAAGTGTCATAGCACCGTAGGTAGGGCTATTCGCGATGCACTGGTTCTAAGACCGGTGCCTGAGAACAACTTGACACTCCACTGCATTATTTTAATAACAATTAATTCATTCTATCTTGTATCTCAGTCACAGTAAACATGGAGAGAGAAATAGCATACCCAGTAATTAATAACTAAGAGAACATTTTCTACCTGCTAATTCCATACCTTTAGCTTCTATGAAATTGAAACTAAATGAAAATCACGGGCTATATTATAAAAAAACTGATGCATATCCTGATGTTGAGAAAAATGTGACGAAAATTAAATACCTCAAGCTGATGAAAGATCGTTTTAGGCCACTAAATCTCAATTTGGAATCTCATAGAAAACAGCGTTTGGCTGCTGATGTTCGTCTTGCAAGGGAAATATTTTTGAATCCATCGACCAGCGTTCCGTCCATAAGAATTTTTAATAGGAACATTGAATAAGAACATTGTGACATCATAGAGAAACTGCTTGAAGTCGTCTCAAGATAGTGACTTTCGTGCATAGCAATTTACAGATTGCATAGTTCATAGATGGCAGTCACAATGTTTTGAATTTTCAACATTTCGTACTGTTTTCAGGTATTGCAATATTTTGGTATTTCTTGCTCTTCTGCTTAAATTTAACTTCAACGAATTCCTTTAGAGATATCAAACAAGAGATACACAAGATAAGTAAGATGAGAGACAATTGCAGCAATTGGCAAAAATATGCTAAAGGAGGTCTATGCAAGTATGTTTCTACTTATTTAGCACAATCAAATTGTCCTCGTATTTTGTATAATTTGCATTTAATCATAGAAAATGTTAACATTTACAACAAGGACCTCATCTTCAAGATTTTAACAACTTAATTAGCTATCACAGGACAATTTAGAACGCGAAACACCTTTTTCGGTCATGCACTGATACAGCCTTCAGCGTAACTTTTCTAAAATTATCGGTGCACAGGTGAGAGCAAGTGCGACCAGCGCACAGCTCTAGTTGTAAGTTGCGCAGTTAATGATATTTTAACCCTGACTTTTTGTTTTTATTACTCCGATGCTAGTGTAATACATGCACATATGATATCATAAAAATTGAACCATGTTCTTTTCAGTTATTTATGGAGACAAAATGCCACTCGTCTTTGTGATTTTAAGGAAGCAAGCCATACGATTTGAAAGTTACAAAATCATTCTCTTCATAATTGACTCGAAAAATTAATATCCAGTCATTGAGATAATACTTTATTAACAGAATCCGTTCGGTGATATGTTGATATAACTTCTATCTAACAATAATAATGAAATAACTCAAAAGCAAATTGATGACACGAAATTCTCTGTATTTACATCCTGACGCAAATAATTACAGATTAATCGAAATTAAACTTCATCTTGCATGTACATGTACTTGCGGTTGTTGAGCATTTTTCCGAAATTCTTTGAGAAACTGAATATTCGATTGATTTCACTCACGATACTACGTTTAAAAACATGCTTTTTATTTACTGATTTCTCTTAAATGATTCCTACTTTTAAAGCTCAAGTTGTAAATAAATAAAGCCACAAAACCCAATTTGAGAACTCATTTCGTCCACTCTCTCATCCAAGTGCAAACATTAAACTGAATACAAGTTCTAAAACCATGTGCGCACTTATTTAACAATTACCATACAAAGTCTATGAACAAAATTGAAAGCACGCTTACATATCTATCAATAATCTGTTAGACTCAAGATACATGAAAAATTAACGATTATGTAATTAACATTGTGAAAATCAAGTGAAATAACTTCAAAACTATCAAGGTAAGTAAAGGCTGGAAACAAGAACTGTGCATTTTTTGTAGTCAAATGCAAAAAACTAAATACATGTGAAACAAGATTCACTTCGGTAAACTAATTAGCACTTGCTATGAAGCATAATAGGCTGCCCACTTTCGTAAGTGTTTCACACGTTCCATACGTACTTTGATAGGGTCAGGAACATGGATTTGATTGTAGTTGTACTAGTAAGACCTTGTGTTACAGTGTTTTCAAACATGGTTTTTTAAAACTGTGTTTTAGGCATGATTTAACCGCGTTTTAAACATGTTTTGAAAACAAGCTCTGTTTTTAAATCCTTCTGGAGATCCTAATGCTGTATGAGTTTGACGAGACTTTCTGAAAGGAGCATTAGCGCTTTAATCACAGCGACAGCAGAGGATGATATGTGAACCAGTAATACTACTGACTGTCTATGGTTTGCTAGAAAGTGGATGCGACAGTTTAGATTGCTTCCAACAAATTAAGTTGCTGCTAATTTGCTTGGTTTTGAAGCATTCGAAAACAATATGTTTTTTAAACAATGTTTGATGCATCATATTGGTTTGTCAAAAAACTTGATATTTTCGACCTTCTTCAACCTATATTATCAACTTTGAGAATAATAAAATCATGTGGACATTGGCTGAAACGAGCAAAACAATGTTTCACAACTTTGAAATTACAAAATTGGTGTGTGGATTCAACTGCTGTTCATATATAGCTAATTATAGTATACCTAATAAACACTGCAGCAAGCTATACGACATACCTGTCTACAAATTACCAATTGATCCTACAGAACGGCAACTGTGGCTGAATTCATTACCGAACAAGGTAAAGCCAACTGCAAATACCCGGATATGCAAATTACATTGGCCACCTGACGCACCTATGACAAAAAAAACGTCGATTTGCTCGACCGCGTGATCCTCCATCAGTGTTTAATGCTCCGAAATCATTTTTTCGACAAACTGGGAAGAACTCTCGTGGACGTGCTGTCCTTCGGAGAAAGGTGAGCTTAGAAGTGCGATCTGCAGTAAGGGACGAATTAGAAGAGTTTGAAAAGAAAGATAGGATCTGTGATTGGAAAGATTTTGCTGTAAAATTCCCTGCTTTTTGGATGGAAAACAATTTGTTTTTTAAAGTTAACGACACCAATGTTACGACATATTTTATCGAAGACGAGTCTGTGAAATTTTGTATCGATATTTCGAAGGCTCTGAACGTTACTGTAAAATCGTGTAACGTTAATGTAGGTGTTCGTGACCTTCTTGGTTTTCAACACCATTTACAAAGATGGTCACAAATGGAAGCGATATTAAATCGTGCCATGAATTATAAGGTGTGTCTTCCTGATACCCTAAAATACTGTGCCGACTTCATATCGAAATCAACTGTTGATGAACATGACTTAAGTACGTCAATCAAAATTATCATAGAGCAACTATACTTCGTTTCGTCGACAGCTCGACACTACTTCACCTCGACCTTCGAAGTAGCCACTGAAATATTTCTGTGCAGTCGTAGAACGGACTCTTTATTGCGCCAATATCTTACTCTACCACATCCAGACACAATTAGGAGAAAGTTGGGGGCCATTAAAGGTGTAGGATCGCTGGATGATGCTCGTGAGACTATCCAGACTGTCTTCTCAAACGCTTCCACAATACAAAAGCGGTGTTTGATCTTGTTTGATGAAATATATATCAAACCGTCCATTCGTTTGAGCGGTAATCATGTGCTGGGCTATTCTGACGATGATCCAGAGAAAACGGCTAGGACAGTCCTTACCGTAATGGCAAAAGCTATGATGGGTTTGGAGGCCTTCGTTATCAGACTTGTACCGGTGTTTTCATTGAAAAGTGATTATCTTTGCGATATTCTTTTAGTTCTGATTGATTTGATTACTTCATGCGGCGGTCATGTGATAGCTTTGATGGGAGATTGTCTATCCACGAATCAGAGATGTTATAGCCTAATCAGACAAAGGTTTTCTGATGAACAGAATAAAAATGCCACATGGAAAGTCCCCCATCCTTCAGAACAAGGAAAAGTCTTTTCCTTTTGTTCGATCCAACACATCTGATGAAAAATATCCGGAACAACTGGATCACGGAGAGACTAAAGAAGCTTACCCTTACTGTGCCAGATTCTGACCGTGAGGTTACTGGAGACTGGCATGATGTACAAAGATTATGAATCAGAGAAGGATGACATCGTAAGGTTGACGAAACGAACAAAGGAGTCCTGCTACCCTGCTAATATCGAGCGACAAAAAATGTCGCGTGTCATGAAAGTATTTAATGAGAAAACAGTGGCAGCACTGACTCTTATGGAAAGTATTTCTACTGCAGAATTCATAGATTGTTTTCTAAGAATGTGGAACATCTTGAACGTGCAGTCACCAGATCTGCACATCCGTCTAAATGACACCAACAGGGAGCAAATAACCAGGAAAGATCATGCAAGTTTAGAATTTCTGACAAAATTAGCGAATTCTTTAGAAAAGATGGGAGGCCGTGGACATTTAAGAGTTGAGTCATTGACAATTAAACTCGAAACGCTCTGATTCAAACACTGCGAGGCCTGGTAGATTTAGCGACAACTTTGTTAGAACATGTTGCTTATCAGTACATATTACTGGGATTTTTCCAGAGCGATCGCCTAGAAGGTGAATTTGGGGTTTATCACCAAATGAGCGGATGTTATTACTTCATTTCTTATGATCAAATACTGTGTAGCACTAAGTTGCGGCGTCTCCTTTTATATAATGATCTTGACCATGAGGTTGACTTGTCTTCCCACTATTTATCGCAAGATTGTTGTATTAGTCCTTTTCTTGAGCATGAATTATTGGGCATGGATGACGCATTATCTATGACAACAGATGATTTATCTGAAACTGAATTGTTTTCACTCTTCTACATATGTGGATATGTTACCTTCAAAGAACATTTGCCACAAGATATTCAAAGTCCAGCGAATGCGTCTGAATTTTTGCATCGTTTCTAGAGGAAAATTATCTTTTCCCTCCCAAAATCTTGTAAAATTTTCTGTTTTCTGTTAGTTTTTTAAAGCAAATAAGACACTGTGTTAACCGGATGGTTCGTGTATTTACAGAACTTTACGATGCTTCTTTTGAAAGTTTTTCGAATCCATTGAGTGTTTGTCGACGATTTTCAAATACATTCTTTCGAGGTCTTGTAAATCGGGAGGAAAATAGACTACAATGTCAAAACAAAACTTCTAGGAAGCTGAAAAAACTGACTTCTGCCACAAGTTAATTAAATGAATGTAATTTTGCTGTGTGTTGAATCATTAAAGATCATATATTCCATCAGCCCTTTGTTTTGTAATTAGCTCTCAGCTGGGTTTGATTTTGTATTAACAAATGTTTTCGTACCTTATTTCTGATCACTTAATGAGCTAATAATTTACATTAGGCTTACATAGCCTATGTATAGGGGCAATTCCACGGTAAAAACGACACGGAGGGCAAATTTTAAAACGCATTATTTTCTCTCAGTGACTTGTGTTTTCTTGAAAGGATATCCGCAGCCACTAGGAATCACAAAATTTTTCGCTTAGACACACTTCTTCTACTAATAAATTCAATTTTGGAATATCTTGCTATTTTTAAGATATTAAAAATACAATCCCTTTGAATTTTTGAAACAATGTTGTTAGAAATGGAATTCCAAGTAGTCTATACTGCGTTTTAATACTCCTTTGTCGAAGCTCAAACAATATTTTTTGTCAAGGACATAATTTCTTCCGATTTTTTGACACGAGTTTGAATCTTAGCATAAATGTTCGTTCGTGACCAGATATCTACTATTTTTCTATCTTCTACTGGATCAATTTTATCTAGCACAAATTTATGCATATGTAAATGATGCCCTAGGCTACCGTGACCTTCGACTGAAATTTGATTATGAGGGCTTAATATTTACGACCGTCGGAAGAAAAGAGATGAGTGTTCGTTCGTGACTGTGCATTATGTTCGTTCGTGACTGTGGTATTATTTTCGTTCGCGACATGACCACAACTTCACAATTATCCCATTCCGCAAACCTGAACTAGGAATAAGCTATGAAACCCCATTTCAGGTAACAAAGAGAACAATATATCAATTCAGGAGAGCTAAAAAATATTGAATAGGCCTATATGCAACAGGAAAATATAAAATGTTTCATGGTCACTTCGGAGGAGATGAAAAAATATACCGATCACGACTGTCTATTGTGTAATCTACTTCCACTGGTCGAATGTCAGATTTCTGTACCCATGCAACATCACTTGTATCAGAAATCATGCAGATTGATTGCGAGCATTCCTTGAGAAACTGCACCTCATAATCATTATCAGCTAGAGATTGGATGATTCCGATGAAGTTCTTGGTGGTGCCACGACTTGTGCTGACACCAGCGATGACCATATCACCGACACGAACCTCGTTGATAATGGATGGAGGATCACAATCTGCGTAGACGATTGAGAATGGCCGTCGAACTAGTTGCTGATTGTCTTTGGCTATCCACTGATGATCGGTCTGAACACCGGTCATCTTTGGCGCGTTCTCAATAATATTCTGTAACTGGTGATCAGTACAATCAATGTCACCGGACGACACGACCGTGCCTACAATTTTACTGTTGCACTCGTTGAGACAGGTAACGAACTGTTGAGCACTCTGCACCTGGTAAAGTCTCGAGCGAATACAGTCCCAAACCATCCGTTTTGCAGAACCTCCGACTCCGTCAACACACCCTTTACCATGAGCCGTCGCAAAGAAGTTCCAGCTAATCTGCAGACCATACTTCCTCGCAAAATGATTCAGCAGCATGGCAGTCTACCGGTTCTTGAATTGGGATGCAGGCCCGTCAATCCAGAAGATCAGTTCTTGCACTTCCGATGTGACAATTGATTCAATGATTGTCTGCAGATAATGAGCCACTGATCGTTTTGAGTGATCCAGATCGTCACTGACCATCACACGGCAGCTAGGGCAGTCGTTGAACTTGAATACGCAGACAACAAACAAAGACAACTGTTTCTGCTTCCAGTGGGCGCTCTGAACCTCATCCTGGAAGGGACATATTGAATTTTCACTGAAGTCAAAGTGAACCAGTATGCTTTCTGAGGATGCCAGCTCTTTGTCCTTGCGGTACATGGCTTGTTGATTTCTTTTCAGTAGATGATGCAGCTGGAACTGTGGCAGTAAAGCTTGGAATGCCTCACTCACTTCCATTGCTGACATAATCGTGTCGTGGCAAGCAATAGTCTCGCCAGAGAAGCCTTTCTGCCATCTCTTGACTGCAACAGTCAAATCTCGTGAATGAACTTGTATGCCAAAAAAAAGACGAATCCCAATAGATATTCGATGCCCGACACGAAGCAAATATTCCGAAATGATTTATTAACTTCATCTTTATACAAAGGAATGCATGGAGCGCGTTTGTGACTGATTTCTTTTTTTTCGAATATGTTTTCTGATAAAGTCGGACAAAATGTTCGTTCGTGACCGCACTTCTCGAAACTTATGAACTGCTAGTAATCAAACGTTTCTAGATTTCTTTTCAGCATTTAAGTTGATCAAATAGCATACTAGTCTATTCAATCAGAGCAAATTTCGTGATGAACAATCCAGAGGTTTGGAGGTTATTAACGTTTACATTTTTTTCGAAAAAGTCGTGTCGTTCTGTGTTCGTTCGTGACCACTCAAACGATTTTATTTTAAACTATCAAATACACATTTTTTCATCGGTTTGGCTAGTGTTTCATAAACAGTGAATATTGCAGTCAATTCAAATAAAGTATGATTATCACCGGTTCAATAGGTTGGGAATGACAATCAGAAATGTAACAATAAATCCTGCAAAGTTCGTTCGTGACTGCGTGGAATTGCCCATAGACTTATTATCCAGATTAAGAAAAAAGGTCTTGTAGAACAATTTCTACGTCAACTGTGCATCTAACATTACAAATTGATACTTCACTAAAATCTATCCATAGATATCATTCAAGGGATTGAAAAGAGCAATATTCAATAGGCCTTCATAACTTTTCCCTGCTGAAAGTGACGTATTGCCTCCTGGTCGTTATTATATTTAGACCTCCTTGGCTATGCTCATTGGATACAGTGAACAAACTATTGACATAAATAAATGCGTGCTTGAAATGTGTATTATCGCCACTTCGGTTTCTCTGCCTTAAACGGACAAAGTAAATGCATTGACGCTCACTGAACCGTTTCTGCATCGTTAAATTCAAATATAAATTATATCTAAACAGTTCATTGATCGTCAATGTGCTTGTTTGCTCGTAAACGCCGACACCGAGGTACCGATTTTTATGTATTTTTTTAATTTGATGCTGCTAGCAAGCAACGAAGAAGAACAAGCACCTTTGCTGCTACAGATTCAAACAATCTCCAAAGCAATTTGACATGATATTAACTAAATCTACTCACCATGCTGGTAGCAATCGTTTGTCGAGCAATAAGGAACGTAGCGTTGACAGCTATCATGGTAAACACAATTATGCAAGGAAATCGCGGATTCTTGTAATCTTCGCCAAACTGTAATATATACGTGACAAAGAGTGAATTTCATCGATTCAATATCTTTAATAACTTACATTCTTGATACATCGATCGCTAATTTGAGCAGCTACCAATGATCCTACAATCCCTCCAGTCTCTAGTACACTGATGAAAGAACTTGCTGAAAAGAAATGTCAAAATTACGGAAGCTGGAAAACCAATCAACTTTGCACAGTGGGCCTATCAATTTCCTTGAGATCATATACTATAAAAACAAAATTCTTGGAATCGAGCAATGCTGTATGATGGCCAAACGCTTTAAAATCCTGCGCAGTCACGACTCCTGTTTTACTATAGTTTTAAAGAGACGGAGAAACGAAACGACAGAATGGAAATCTGATGGTGCTGGGGGATCCGTAATCAATGAAAGTATCAAATGAGGGTGGAATACACGCCATTATACGAAATTTATCTAAAGTTGCAAAATCAAATGTAGGCTTTAATTGAATCGTAAGAGCAATAAAATGCTGAAAAAGTGTACTCATAGTGAAAGTGCTATGAGTTAAAACAAAATGTACTTGATAAGGAAGTTTCATTAAATTGGTAACCGAAATTAGGCATATGTGTAGCATTCATACAATAAAAGACAACTAATAACATGGCAAACAAATGAGTAATGGAACTGAGTCAAACAATGCTTCATTTGGGACATATAGTGATTTGCATATGCACACATCCACTTTGTAATGGGAGATACATCTGTATCTCAACGTTTTGCACCTAAAAGATGATACTTGGCATTTTCGAGTTCCACCTGGTGCAGGCCTATTCACGCCGTTATTTCAGACGGCATTGACGAAAAGCTACTATAGATTGAGCATAAATTTAATTAGTATAATTTAATTTAACTTCAACCAACAGCTCGGCAAATGTCTTGATGAAACACTCTCATTTCCATTAAGAGTTTTTCCATTTTCATTTTCATTTTTAAGTTTTTTTCCACTCTCATTTCCATTTTTAGTTCTGCAGGATTGTAGACTATCGCGCACACTGCTGACATCTTAATTTTTTGCTGTACATCAGATCTGTGAGTCCTTTGTAAGCATTATAACCTAGGATCATAACTGGTCGGATCGAAAGGGTAATTCAAGATTTTGTTGAGATGAGATAACGTGAGAATGAAATCCTTATTAATTTCGGGATGTATACCATCATCATTGTTCTTCGTGCTCTTTGGCCTATATATCTTTAGTGCCACTTACTCCTCACTAATGAATAATTTTAAACTCGTGCGAAACATCTTGCCTCTAGCAGAAAGAGTTACTGTTGCTATCATACCTTAGTGTAGATGATTGGTGGACAGAGCAATCAAGCCGAGCCGGAGCCTTAAGGAGCCGATGGTTTAGGTCGGAGCCGCAACCGATTTATCACAAAGGCTCCGGCTCCGATAGTTTGAACTTTGATATAAATCTAGAATTTTGAAAGGTATTAATTGGCATCATAAAAAAATTAAATCATTTGAAATCTAAAGATATGTCTTTTAAGTATACCAATGATCTGTCCTCTACGATATCTTTCTTTGCAGTTGCCGCCTTCTTTTGTATTATATGTATTATATTTACACACATGTGTAATATTTTTTTTATTACACATGTTTCGTAAGACTAATTTCCATAGCTTTTAGTGACAACGTATTCTCCAAAATCCATTAATTTGAAGACTTGTTATATGCATGCTAACTAGATAATTGTAGATTCCTAAAGACAAGTCGCCAGTCATTTATGTACACATTTCCAGTTCAGTCAGCAAAGATAATATAGCTACATTTCTTGCGCAATGTCTTAAATCTAATACGGTTACTGTTACCATCTATCGGTATGGCTACTGGCATCTGTGACAATGCCAATTTCCTTAGATTGTATTGTAGGCTCAATTGTGCAGTCCCCCCACCTACATTTTCAAAACAATCGATTATTCAATTTGATCAATTTTGATTGGAGGGATAACTCTTCACACTCACATGAATGACCTGACTACAAGTCCTCGCATGGCTATAGCAATAAGCGACCCAGCCACTTCTAGTAGCGCCTTATTATTCTAAAGGTATCTCATTCAGAATAAATTTCCTTTGACTTCAAAATTCAAAGGGTATATTTCAATGCGAAAAAACCCGAAGGCAAATTACAATGTTGACTTGCTGACGAAGTTTGCGACTATGACATCGCAATTACCCACGTAGATTTTTACAACAGCACGGAATGCTTCACTCAAACCGGTGATGCTGAAACGGACATCCAATGGTGCTGCATCTTTTGACCAGAGAAAAAATGGGGGGGAGGACTGCACAAGAGCCGTATTGTGTAATAATATTTCCCCAAATGTCATAGAACTGTGGATTTCAAGAATTTTCATTATTATTTTTTCCGTCTGTCAACACTTTATGCTGATATCATGTTGACTTATATGTAAACAATAAAAAAAGACTGAGACGCTCTCAATAAAGGCGCCTTTTGACCTCCCTTTTCTATTGTCTGTGATATTAAACCGCACGCGCATTCGAAAGCTAGCAAAGTAGATGGGATTTCTGCTCAGTGCTCGCAGTCAAATTTTTATTATGCATTGCACCCTGCAACATGCTGTGTGATACTCCGAGTTCAGTTTCATCAGCCTAACCATCATCAGAGGAATAGTGGTAATATGTTATACATAAATTGAATATAATAATATACATGAATCATTGATGAATTATTTAGTGCAACTTTACGCCATAATGAAAAATACGAAATTAACATAATGTAAGTTAAGCCTTAACTTATTAAGTATGCTGCATAGAACTACAAAACTCGTCCTAAATTAGATATTTTTAATTTTTCTAAGTATAATTTTCAATTGTACATTTCTAGCCTACACTGCAATGAGACTATCTAAATTACAATTTCTACAGATGATGAGTCGTGGGCTACCCACCGATCATATTATTCATGGACCAACAGACTATTGGATAAAGGCTATAACAAATAGCAATAACAACCTAAGCTAGCCTATATACACTTTAATATTCAATAAAGCAATTGATATCTTTATTGATACGGTATATTTGGCTATATAGCCTATACCTTTTCCATGTTCGAGTAGATACAGGCCCTATAAGCTATTTAGAGGCATGCGCTATCCAGTTTCATATTCAAGCTTTGTTAAAAAACTTATACTACTATTCGGCCCCTGTGACGACTAATTAGGTATATTATCATCACTCATGTAGTCCTATTTAATGTAGCCTCGTAGTAGACTGGTTGCAGGCTAGGCCAATTTATATTTAGCCAGTGCGGGAGATCTTTATCTACTTTAACCAATCCAGGCTATAACTTTATTTTATCTTTCAGAGATAGTCAATTCATGCAAAAACATATGACAAGTATGTTATTTATCATTATATTAGGCTATTATCATTTTTATTATTAACTTAAGTCGTTGCTTGTTAACCCTTTCGAGGCCATCACTGAAAATAGCATGCCAGGGAATTCCCATCAAATACCAATAAAAATCCAAATTTTGACTCTTCTAAATTTGATCAGGAAAACGTGTCGTAAACTTGTTTTTCATTGCTATAATTTAACCCTTATCGGTATGTCTGCCTACAAAATGTAGAATTTATATTTCAAAGTGCTCCTGTCTGTGAAATATGCACCCGATACTCTTAAAACTTCTGGACGATGAACAAATATGAACAAAGTGCAATGTCTAGAAAGATCAATAAAAACAAAGAATTAGTTTTGGAATTATTTCATTTACACCCTTTAACGCATGTGTGTTTACAAAATGTAGACAATACATTTTGCTCTGTGACGAGACTTTCAATCCACCCTTGATGTCAAGTTAACGGCGTTCACTTTGCTGCCGGCATCAGATCGGAAAATAGAGAGAGAAATGATAGATATCTGCATGACACTCGTGATCTGTATTCGTATGACTCATACCATTTACGAACAATGACTTTGTTTACGGATAATCTTTGCTGACTTTTCTTCTCCAGTTTTGTGCTCTACCATGGAAATCGGTTTGTCATCTGCATGCGTTCACCGTCACTTCGTGGAGCGCACGGTCTGACTCATCTATTGATGATTGATGAAAAAGAGAAAGCCAACCGAACTCGTATCATATCACTCTTCTGCCCAACGATTCGGTTACACGATCCTTCGCATCTTGAATTGACTTCAATTCATTCCAACTATGGCAGCATCAAGGCGAGCTACTTTTTTACAAGCAATGGCTCAGTTACGCATGGATGTAGAAACAGACGAACATGCAACTGATGATATCGACAATATAGACGACGAAGACATCGAGGCTTTGCCACTAGCAGATGTTACGCCGGACGAAGAATCGAGTGATGGTGACGAGGGAGATGTTCCTGTCTTTGAAGAAAGCTCCTCTGAGTCTGATTCGAGCTCATCTGACATTGAAGAAAATGTCATCACTGCTAGCAATATTTCTTATAGAAGTGAACCATTACCACCTAGACTGAGACGTAGAAATATACTTACCGATGTTGGAAGACCACTAGTGAACCCTGAAGTTGAGAAGGAATCCTTCGAGTTATTTTTTTCGGAAGAAATTCTCCGCACAGTTCTTTTACACACAAACAGAAAAACCAGACAATTGCGACGAAATCTACGTAACACCAGCAATTATTCTCGACCGTTCTCAATGTCTGAACTCAAAGCCACTCTTGGAATACTTATCCGTGCTGGAAGTGATCGGGATAATTTCACTGAACTTAACAATCTTTGGATTCCAAGTGACAGTAAACCATTCTATCGTGCTGTCATGGCATTACAGCGATTTAAGTTTTTTCTTGGATCAATTCAGCAGCAGTGCAAGAAGTGTGGGAGTTATTTCAAAAGTCCCTCCTTCGATTTTACGTTTGTGATGAAAGCATAACTATCATGAGCAATTGCTGGAATATCGAGGACATGTGCCGGGACGCACGTACATGCCATCTAAGCCTCGAAAATATGGACTGAAAATCTTCTGGGCATGCGAGTCATCGTCTGCGTATGCCCTCAAGGGCCATCTCTACGGTGGAAGAAATCCTGGTGAGCCTCCTCATCGAAATTTAGCTGCTGATGTCGTCATGACATTGTGTGAGCCGTTCTTTGGCTCCGGACGAGGTACCGACAATTATTTCACGTCTTACTCTCTCGCTCGTCAATTGCTCTCAAAGAATTTGACGCTGCTCGGTAACATTCGCTCGAATAGGCGTGAAATACCTCAAGTACTTCGCGAAAGACAGAGCATCTGCCAGAGTCGCTTTCTTTTCGACCATGACAACGGAATCTGTGTTGTCACTTACCAAGCCAAGCGCAACAAGACTGTAATGTTACTTAGCTCATCTCATACTAGTAGTCAAGTAACAGGTGATGACAAAAAGAAGCCGTTACTCATCATGGATTATAATAAACAAAAGGGAGGCGTTGACGCGTTTGATCAAAACGTGGAGGAATTTACTGTTCGCCGCAAGACTGTCCGGTGGCCGCTTTTAGTATTTTACAGTATGATTGACGTCGCCACAAACAATGCTTTCATCATCATGAAGCGGAACGGTTACTCATCGACGAAAAAAGAATTTTTAAAGCGATTGTCATTTGATCTTGCCAAAGAATACGCTACCGACCGTCTACGAAATCCACGTGTAAAGACCAGTGTGAAATCCGCTGCGCTGGACGTCGGATTCATAGGCCTACATGAATCCATCAATTCTCAACACCTCACTTCTACATCAGTAAATCCAAGTCGCTACTCTATTTGCTCTAAAAGCAGCCGTTCATTCTGTGATTTTTGCCAAAAATGTGTACGTCCGAGACATCGATTTGTTGTCAAAACGAGTCGGTGTAGCAACTGTCAGAACTTGTGAAAATTGATCTTTTATTTGAATAAAAGTGTTTTTTTGTGGAAAAAATTGCGATGTTGTCCTGACAAAGTTTACAAATATGGGATTTTATAGCTTTAGCATACTCGTAGCATTACAATGAAATTATATATAGGCCTGCAATATGCATAAATAATCGATGGTTGTTCAGTCAATCTAATAATTCACAGACATTTACTATGTCTACAAAATGTAGTCATACATACTACAACGTATGTAAATTTAGACATACCGATAAGGGTTAACTGATTATTCTTTATTTTCAACATCTACTGTTATGTGGCCCAAAATTAAATGCTAAAGAAAACAAAGTACAAAATCTTGTGAATTTATTCAGAACTTAGAAAAATTGAATAGTACATCAAAACATGCATCTATACACTCGATTGAATAATCGCTATCTATTATGAGTCGTTGTGGCAGTCTTTGAAGCATCCAATACACAAAGCAGTATCACTGCATCCCGAACATTGATACCGAGTATCTTTTCTAATTTGGTTGGTAGTACTCGTACAATTCCTGCATCTGAGTTGAGGATTCTGTCTGTTTTGTTTGGGCGGAATCAATTCAGGAAAATGGGCTGCAGATTCTGGAAGTGGTCGTACTCCGGTTCTTTGAAACTGGCCACTACGTCTGGGCTCAGACGCCACTCCTGAGAGATGAACAATAACCTTCTTTGTAAAATCAAAGAACGTCACCTTTTCTTTTTCCCGACAATATAAGATAAAAGCATTTATCAAGAGCCGTTGAATAAAGTTAAAACCAATTTTTTTAAACCACACATGTGTTTTCCGCATACACGAATAGTACAAAATCCATTGATCTACCAGATCAATTCCACCCATGTGAGAATTATCTTGCTCAATCGCTGTAGGTTCTCATATTGCTTCACATTTCCTCCAGATAATTTTCTTTGTTTTCCAGTGTTTCGGCACAGTCTACAGAGGACAGTAGATATATCTCCTTCTTCTCCATGAACTTTACGGCTAATATATGATCTTTTTGCATAAAAGCAGAAGATATCGGAGTCAATTTCTTTTCTACCAATTCCTTCGGAACTCCGCGATTCGCTCTGCAGGTTCCTCGAAGACCAGTATTACGAGTTAACAAGTATTGTCAGTCTGACACTGCAATACCAGTTATCGACGGTAATGACGTATCCTTTGTCCAAAAGATTTGACCGACTCAAAAGAGAAACAACAATAAGTTCACTTTTCGATAATGCATCCACATTTTGTTCGGTGCATTGCAAAATCGTTTGAGATCCGAAGTACACGATGGCGTCCAACATATAACCTGTCATCTGTGAGTAGAAAGATCTTTACACCAAACCGTGCTCGCTTCGTACGGATAAACATTTTAAAATGGATGCGTCCTTTGAAAAGTATCAAAGATTCATCGATACAAAATAAATCACCAGGAATGTATTTGTAGCAAATTTGCTTCATCAGTCTCATGAAATCTTGGAGTCGAGTTTGTTTATCAGAATTATCGACATTGGAAGGATCACTGAAACGAATATATCGGAGAATGGAAGTATACCGCTGACGGCTCATACACGAACGAAAGTACGGTGTATCCAACATCGGTTCAGTAGACCAGTAAGATTTTACTGTGGATTTTTATTATGCCCATCATAAGGGTAAGCGCCATGAACTTTCGCATAGACTCAGAATCAACCTCTTTCCAATGGAAAGTATCATCGCCGTCCAGAAAATGCTGAGCTTCATCTTGTCGAGCGCGTGAATTTATCCATCTGGCAAGTCTTTCGAAAAGTTCAAGAGGCAGGAACTCATCAATATATTGCTCAGCAGAATTCAAGTCTGTCATAATTTGCCATCCATAATTAGTCGGTTGAAGATTTTGTAGACCTTGAGGCGATATATCGTTGCCACCTTGTACAAAATTCCATTCGCTTGCGATCGTGTCGTTGTTTGTGTCGGAATCATCTGATTCACTACTCCTGTCATGCTCATCTTCGTCGTTAGAAATTTCATCAAAATCAATATCATTTTCATCACTTTCATTGTCATCTGATAAATCTAAGTCGACGTCAAATCCGTACCGGAGCTCGTTGTCGACGCGGAAAACGGGATGCCATCGATAGAATGATTAACGAATGTTTAACTCTCATCTAGACCAAGAGAATAAATTCATCAGTGAATGAACATCACAACTACGCCTGTGATTGGTTGGCTATAAATAGCAATGCCTCATCCTTCCCATGCTTTCAGAAAGTCTGTCCAAGAATTCCAGTGATTATTGATTGACAAATTCGCTGCATTTTTATGATGATGTTTTAAAACGTTTCAGGAAGGAAGAGTGAACGTTTTAAAACGTTTCAGGGTCGAAGGGTTAATGAAAACTAATTTGATGATTGTAGCAAGCCTCTAAAGGCCACACCGTTATCCAAAAAACCCGTTCAACGGATCCAGGATGACCAGCATAGATAGAACCTGAATTTGAAGCCGGAGCCGAGCCGAGCCGGAGCCTTTCACATCAGTGTCGTGGAGCCGGAGCCGATGAGATAACGCATCGGCTCCACAGCCCTGGGACAGAGAATCTATCCATGTGCATTTATAAGTTCCGATTGGATCCGTGATAACTGATAAGAGGTGATCAAGTAAAGAATAGTTTCAACCTTATGGCTCAACCTTTGAGACGCATTCGTCAATTCACTGGTTGCAAGGTAAATCGAAGTACCACAAATAGAATGTAGGAGCTTTGTCAACCGGCCAACTCGGAAAACTTGAAAAATGGAAGGTCGCGATTCACTGGAAGCACTAAACAATGATTCCATCGAATATCATTCAGAAACATTGAAATTGATGCACGAAGGTATTAAAAATTATGCCAAACTCGTATAATGATGACTGATAAATGTTTTTATAAAAGTTTTGCAAATCTTTGATAGAAATAAGAAACCAAGAAATAAACAATATTTCGACAATCTGAAGTGGTCATCATTAGAATTGTACTAAATCATGGACATTTCCTGAGCTATACAAAATTCAAAATGCATAGATGCTTTACTACAATAACACTTGATAACTCATTTCTTGAAGTCTTGTGAAATGTCATCGAAATCACTTATACTCAAATCACTTAGATGCATGCTAAAAAATAAGAGATTTCTACACAGATGGACTAATCAAGTAACTTAGGTGTAACTGAGTGACATTGACTGTTGAGAGATGGTGAACGAGCTTAATGAGTAGCATTTCATAAATTAAAAGATCGTATCTGCTTGGACACTTTTTCAAAACTCAGAAATTTCCGAGTCGAATGTTCCTGTCGCCTGCTGCTGTTGCTTGTGTCTCCCCATAGACGATGAAAGTTGTTTGTGTTCCTCCACTCTCTCAAATGAATGTGATGTGAAGACGACATAACTTGCCTCGCATAAGTCACATTGAAATTCATAGACCACATCATGACAATTGACCAGAGGGGGCTTTGGAATTGAGGATTTTATTTGAGATTTTATATTTTGACTCTTTAATATTAGTGCAATGTTATTGCCATTTTGTGTGTTCAACGAATTTAACCTTTTTTCTCACAAAAGTTGACGCTTTTTGTTGACAAAAGTTTCACAAAACTCTTTAAGCTCGTTCACCATCTCTCAACAGTCAATGTCACTCAGTTACACCTAAGTTACTTGATTAGTTCATCTGTGTAGAAATCTCTTATTTTTTAGCATGCATCTAAGTGATTTGAGTATAAGTGATTTCGATGACATTTCACAAGACTTCAAGAAATGAGTTATTAAGTGTTATTGTAGTAAAGCATCTATGCATTTTGAATTTTGTATAGCTCAGGAAATGCCCATGATTTAGTACAATTCTAATGATGACCACTTCAGATTGTCGAAATATTAACTTGGTATTTTTATTTCTATCAAAGACATTCATGTTATTGGCCAAAGTCTGTTGCCATAACATTTTTCTTCTCAATGTATAACATTCAGGTGATAAACTCATCTGAAATTGCATTCAAATTTGTGCAAATTAACAAAATCGGTTGTAAATACTCATGGGAAATTTAAGTAACGTGAGTCAATTGGACATGAAATTTGATTGAAATTGCAGCTGAACTTCCAGATTAATATTGAAATAAAAATCACAAAACTACACATGTAGTCTGGTGGGCTGATGAGGGCTAAATAATTTGAAATCCTAGTTTACTTTTGTACTTTAATTTTTTGTCTATTGGTCTTATTTGTTTTATAGGTCTTCTGTTCGTTTTATTTCAATTTTTAAGTCAGCATCCGTGAAAGGGTCAATTTTTTAAATCTTTGTCATGTCGTCTTCAATTCAGAATTAAAAAAATATTCACAATAAAAAAGTATCAATGACAAGATTGCGATGAAAACTTGTACTATTCGTATGAATTTGTCTAAATTCCAATCGAACTGAACATCACAGTGTTAACAGGTGTCCCGCTGATTTTTTTCTGTCTATCATACCTTTATCAATAAAATAGAAGCTACTGTCATCTCAGTAATGTAGTAATATGTACCACATTGACATTTTGATGTAGGAAATAGAGAAGCCGTGTTGTAGATTTATTGGATAAAACAGACAGCCGCATTTTGCGGAAAACAGGATCAGGAAAGAATTCTTTGGCAAATAGTGATGACAGGCGCCGTCCATCTATGACGGGAAGTAGAATGTGCATGTATTTTGTTGCTATGATTGGAATAAATTTTCATTTTAAATGCTTGTCGTGAAAAAAGAAATATTGGGAATAAGCCTCGATATTATTGATTTAAACATGTAAAATTTTATTAAACTGTTTCGATTACAAGCACTGCTTCGATGCGTACCACCGACTAATAGCATCAGTTAGTTGCTCCAGAACTTTTTTAATGATTATGAGCAGTCAAAGCATTTTTCACAACATGAAAAAACTGTCAGCAAGCGAACTTTATGAACTTGATATTCTTCAAATATGAAATTCAAAACCCATAGCTTTACCAGCACATTCATCTGATTAAACTATGTTAACAATCTGAACGTCTGAAAAATCAACAGTAATTTTTTAATGAAATATGTGCATGAGACCACATTGTGCATTCGTACCGCAGGTCTTAGAATGAATGACTAAAATGAACTATATTTGTGCCGTCTTGTCGAAAAAATTCAACTTCGAAGATACATTACAGCTTTACTTATTGCAATACCATTTTATTACATTACAATTTTCAGAATTTCTGGGAAAGCCTCAGTTTCTTTTAAGATGAATGGTACTCTCTGTTTTCAATTGTGTCGATGGCACTCGAATACGAATAACTGTCGTCGGCAAGACCTAGTCCCTAGCCTCTCATTGAGACACAAATTTTGTTAATGGAAAGGACATCTCTCGCCGACGAAGGTCAATTTCTTAAACGATCTAACATGTTGAAGCCCCGAAGGGCTTTGTGAAATGCTTTCACTGTATTTTAGTATTTGGAGGCAGACTCATAACACAGACACGGGTTTCTGGCCGAGGATACCTACAGTAAGCGATGTAAATTGTAGCCTGCAATTTTGTTTACCAATGTATGAACACTTCGAATAACACAGACACGAGTTTCTGGCCGAGGATACCTACAGTAAGCGATGTAAATTGTAGCCTGCAATTTTGTTTACCAAGGTATGAACACTTCGAATATTTTGAACGTTTTCTAACTTAAGTTGAAAGTTATTACTCACCGTATAATTCTGACATTCCCGCTTCTTTGATGAGGAAAAGTGGCATCCAATCAGTAGCTGTAAACCGTAGAATAGAAATTCCAAAATATCCCATACACAATGCTAGTTGAACCGGATTAGAGAAAATTTGAAACCAAGTTTCGGAATACTCTGAAATTAAAAGAGGATTGTTCATAAACAGAGAATGACGATTATTTATTAATTAGTGACTTCACGTATTGCAGATAGATGATGCTAACGCGAACGGTCACAGTCGACATCATTTGAAGGGTATCCGATGTACAGAGCCGGTACCTGCAGAAGTACATGGTCATCTAGCAGACAGACAACAACCTGCAGAGATGCATAAACTGTCTTCAGGAGATGTTACACATAGAAAGAAGTACTATCACACCAGACTATAACAATATCCTCTATCTGAGCAATCACCCGACTCTGTCCAAACTGAGCACGCAGGCAGCAACTAAAATACGAGTATGTAAACTACACGCTGGGCTGCTGACGTACACGATCGCTCGCTAGACATAGTTACCGTTGTACAATTAGATGCACAGAAATTTCATCTCGCATTCATCTCACCCACTTCGGTGTGGTTTATTGCGGTCCTTTATTTTCGAGTGCAGTACCAACGCGAACACTGCTGACGGTCATTTTCATGAATGTGATAGCACAAACGTGTACCGTATCAATGTTTGTACCCCCTTCAATTAGTTCATAGTCTGAGACTGCTGATCTCTAGTTCTCGTGCACATAAAGCATTAAGTCTAGGCCAACAAACCACGGAGATCCGAGCATTTGTTAGACATTACGGGATTATGGTGCAACAAATATAATTTAGCAAATCAGTATATAAACTGCAAACAGGATTTGCTTCATATCAGCTGAGCAAATGAAAGTTAGGGCAATAAATTTGATGGCTCATGAAGTAACATTTTGCTCATTATGAATCTGAATCATTCAAACCTCATGCGGGAAGCACACTAATTGACCGCATTACAAAAAAATGCGAACATAATAATCATATAATCACAGCATGCAACCTACAATTACATGCAACAATCTCATCAGGAATACAAATGAGACTAAGCTCAACACCAAGCACCATGTATATACAAAAATTCACACTTTCAGCTTCTGAATAAAAATTGTCCAGGAATTGTACGTACATTGAGTTAGTGGACACCATGAAGTAAGTATGATGTAAGGTGCCTTTCATCCACAGAATAAAAATAATACTTACCAAACTGACGGATAAAACAAACTTTGAAAATCATTATCAAGAGATAGCAACATAGTAATTTCGATGAAAATAGTACCTCTAGTTCAGGGGATAAATCGTTCGAAGATGATCTCCTACAATAATATGCTGAGCAGTGAGTATAGCTTATGGTTAGGCGAGAAGACGGACTGATGAGTCGATCACATTTTACTGGTCCAACACTTGCATCCAGCGACGAAGACCACAATCGTCATCAGGTAACTTGAGAAACCTAACGGTGGCTAGCATTACTCGCCATTTTAATGTTCATTCTGAAGCTTCAATACACCGTTAAATTTCTAATAGACCACCACTGTCTACATATTTCTATATCTTATTCATTTATCTATTATTTGGACTTTATAAGCAGAATGTAAGTAGCCTACCAAGAAGTTTAACTGCTTGGGGATAGACAAGCAATTTCTGTATTTTCACACGATGTCTTCATACTTCATGTGTGACAATAAGTGACGCGTTATATAATGGAATATGCTGAGTTGTGTCCGTCCTCTTCTTTTTCTATTGTTTGCATTGATCAAACAATCAGTAGTAACACGAGATTGCTTCCTTTTGAAACCTATATAATAGACATAAGCTCTTGTGACGTTTTATGCGTTTATTATTAGTACTTGGTTAAGATTATTTTTTACAATGATAAATAGTAGTGATCATATGCAGATATTCGCAAAATAATCATGTACTTATTATCTTATGTTGGTATTGGCCTCATACAATGCGTACTTTATCATTAGCATTTCCATGACATAAGTATACCTTTTTTTCTAAGGAGTTTTGTGGAGTAATAGTTTTAAAAAGTAGAATACATAATCGATTGCCTAGAAGTTGATTTTGACTTTTAACTACTTGACACGGAGATTAACAAAAATGGAACGTTGAAAATGGAAAGTTGAAAAATGTACAGCCGCCAAAGCAAAAGTTTTACGGCATATAATTTTTTGAACGTCTGTTAAGTTGGTCAAAGAGAAATGATAGGTTTTCAATGACACAATCAAATCACAAGTTTTGCGAAAATTGAGTCATTTGCTAAATACAGAATAGTGTGTGTGTGTCTGTAATTATAATGCTTTAATGACGTGCTTCTTAATGTCGAAGAAATAATGCAACCGCTTCGGGGTACGACAAGTGCAGGGAGAAATACAACAAATGCTACACACTAAGCAATATCAGGTACATATTAGTTGAATCCCAAAAAGAAAGCTGAGGTACGGAAAAACGGATGCCAGGTAGATCTAGAATACATGTTGTACATGTAGAACATTAGTTTGAATTACGTTAACGATGCAGATCATGTTGTGTTGACTAGGTTGCATCTTTATCATCGGAAAATCACACTTTCACACAAGTTATCAAATTCTAGCAGGAAAATTATACAATAATACGAATGCATTTCAGAATAAAGGAAAATCGTACATACAACGATGTGACATTTCAAGAAGACATTAGCGGCAAAAAATATGCTGTTGTATCTTTCACATATCGCTAATAAAAAATATCTGGAGCGTCTGACTGTATATTTTTGCGGCAATTTGAAACGTCCGGCTGATGACAAAGGAGGAAGATGAGGGTGCAGTATGTGCTCCGAATTCATTCCTTGTTGCAGAAATTTTATAGATATTTAAAGGCGATGGTCACCTAAGTCTGGCAAACAATTTTCTTCAGAATCGCTGCCACACGAAACTTCATGAAATCGTCGCTATAGAAAAGGATAGACTTGGTAACTTTTGAGTGACAGAAAAAAGCACGTCAACGATACCACTGCAACGCTTTTGTAAGATAGTATTGTAATATTGTGGAGAAGTAGTTGATCAATTGGTAGAAAGCATGACAGTTCTAATCGTCACACAGGAGCATTTATAATGCACTGGCTCACGTGCTAAAATCGATATTTTGGTAACCAAACTTCGTAGGGAGGTATTAGAGCTATTCTGTAATAGCAGCTGATGTTAATTGAAAACAGCTGACAATGCCAGCTGGTCAGCACACCGATCAATTACCACTGTCAGAGACCACTGTTGCCACTGTCAAGCACTGACTGATGATGACGTTGAATAGCAGTAATCGACGGATACGGAACGAAGAGGCCAACACGTTGAATGAATGGTGACTGGGTGAGTTGCTATTTTAGGAACACTAAGACCGCGAGAGACAAAAGGGAAAATCCAGACCTCTTTACTGCCAAAGTAATAACTGCGATGAGATCACCGACCAATTCCCAAATTGCTCAAACAGATAAATCAATTTCCGAGAAATGAATACACCATTAAATTATTTAAGTTTAGACGATTCTGCAGAATCAAAAATTTCTATAAGTGACGTCTATAACCAAATGATCAGCCGTGAAACCCAAAATCGCACACGATAGACACGATTCACACAACCGCACCCGATGACAATCTAGTGCTATCTAGTTTAAAATAGATATAGAATCATTAATATAAGTACTTCAAAACGGCTAGCAAATTTTGCAAAAACTAGATTGTTTAATCTCCTTGAATACGACTGAGGAATATAAAGGACATAATATTGCTCACAAACTGAGATGCTGGCATCTATATGTACCTCACCAGAAATTTTCAGACTGGCTTAAATAATTCATATTAAATGCAATGGAAGATTAATCATCCAGCTCCTATTTCTAATGCAGCATAACTTTCTATTAGATTCTATAATATAATTGACTCTATCTGCTATAGCAATTCTGGGAAATCTTGAGATCTTATCAGTTACTTCAGGACTTGAGTAGAGAATTTTGTAAATTATTAATTTGAAAAAGAACCGGGCAAGCAAAACAAGGAAGATGTTGTTTTAATGTGGTGAGCCTTTATGAAACATATCCTTCCTTCACATTTTCGATCATTCGTCACAATTTCAGTCACATCCTAGCGAATAAATTATACAGGATTCGCATCTCATATATGAACACATGGGATTTTTTGTCCTTAATTCATTTACATCTTATATCCTTCATAAGAAGCAATGTTTGAATCTTTACCGGATTTTCCTATTTGATTTTCTCTCTTCTTCTGCATGCCCTTTTCCCTCCGGAGAATTGCTGAGAGAATTAGGAAGTACACAAACGTGACACCAGCTGTAAAATAAGAGATATATAGTCAAAAAGGTAGTGCACTGTGTTACTTGGTAACTCCAAGGACACTAAATCGTAGTTCTCACTACAGAAACTATTCCTTCGTTTAGTCAATAGCATGCAATGTATCCATGTTCATGATAAGTATTTATTTGATCATCTGCGCTACTTTGTTTTAGAGACATGAGTGAAGAAAAAATATTTTAATTGAATCATAAGGCATTCTGTACACTTAACATAATATCTAGGAAAGTTGGTCGTAGAAAAGTTTCTCGCCTATCTTCACAAAAAGATAAAATAATTCCGTCAATTCAATATTTGCTTTTAACTTGCCCGAGTCAATAGCTCAATTTTGTAAATCAACGTGCAAATCTATAAAATGTCAGCAAACCCAACACTTTATTTTACAAAAACAAAGCCATCGCTTGGGTTGTTATTGAGCTATCCAGTTATCCAGCCCCGTGAAGGCTTCGTATCGCAATACATCTTATATTGCTAAGTCCAGAAAATAACTTGTTTGAGTCAACTTTAGATCGCATCGGCATACTGGAGTTATACATATAAACTCAGCAAACTTCGCTAATTGGAACAGAACATCATCTAGATAACAATTTGTTTATAGCATGTTAAGTCCTATTATGTACATACTCTATGTAACTTAAACTTATAAATTGGACTTACAAATGCATGAAAGACAGACAGTCCAATGTTGAAGCTCTGATATATAGGCAGAAATTATTGGCACGATCATACTGGCGATATTCATGGCACACGAAATCACCACCCAACATGTTCCGAATCTGTGAGGAGGCACTGACTGCAAAGGAAATTCTAGACAGTTTCATGATGTGCCAATGGAATAGTTGATTGCTTCCTTAAAAAACACTCAGATAATGATGAGATGTAGAAGTGTTGAAATAGGACATGAACAAAATAAAGAAACAAAAATTTAACACAAATTACAACTTGTAATATAGCTGATGTGAGACTTCTGGTAGATAATTATTCTGTATATTTCTAATAAACAACTATTTCATCGATTGAAAATTACAAGCTGATTGACTATACGCAACAATGTAGGTTTCCATCAACAGAGCTATTTTCGTAGCTTGGAAAATGATAAAACTTAGCAGCTTGTGCTAGATCTCCGTAATAGAATTCGAAATGACGCAAGATTTTAGAACTTTCCAAAGTTTTGTCAGCGATTTTTAATCAGGACAACGTCCTCATCCATAAAAGCCTGCTGTTTGAGAAGCCTCTCTCATACACCTGGTGAGATTTTGTAATTGTTGACATCTTGTTTGCAACGCTACCTGTTAGTTTAAAAAATGTGAAACTGTTAATAATTCAACGTAGCAAAGTGCGTCAAGGTAACAAAATTTGTAAAAAAAACAAGCTAACGACTAGTTGATTTTTTAAAGGTGCAAAATACAGGGTTGCCAAACTCGTCCAGAAAAAAATCCGGACGCTCTAATGTTATATCATCAGAGTAAATATAAACATTAATTGCCTTCTATACTTAACTGTGAATGGAAAATAATCATTATGCGTAAGATTGTCATCAATATCATGCGTATCTCTTTTCCTCGTCATTCATAAATGACAGGTGATTTTGAATGAAAAATCGCAGCTTTTATGAACCCGCAATATATTCAATTAATAAATACATCAATAAATCTCAAAAGCCTTGAGAATATTTCACAAATCCTTTTAACAAATATAGGCAGTACAAGGCTATATAAAAATTGATCAGCGCGTCTATGATTTCGTTAAATGATTGAATCAACAAATCTATAAAGAATACAGCGGTGTATCTATGATTGCGCTACCAGAAAAACAAATCTATATACAAATACATCAGTGCGCCTATGATTGCGCTACCAGAAAAACAAATCTTCATAAAAGTACATCAGTGCGCCTATGGTTGGGTTATGAATCAACATAAAGAATAAAACGATGCGCCTATGATTGCGTTACCAGAAAAACAAATCTATATTCAAATACATCAGTGCGCCTATGATTGCGCTACCAGAAAATCATATCTATATAAATAATACAACAGTGCGCCTATGGTTGCGCTATCAGAAAAACAAATCTTCATAAAAGTACATCAGCGCGCCTATGGCTGGGTTATGAATCAACAAATCTATAAAGAATACAACGTTGCATCTGTGATTGCGTTACCAGAAAACAAGTCTATATAATAATACATCACTGATAGACAAATGATCACTATCAATAAAAACACGTCAAGTATAAACAATCTAGCTCACTGAAATCTGTCCATAAAAACAATCCGATAAAAAATTCTTCTTTTGCAAAAACAGTTCTTTAAATAGTCTAAAAATTTACGTTCATGATTCTTCATCATCACTAGCACTATCGTGCTCATATGATTGGAAGTATCGCCGTGATGAGCTTCGAGCTAAGTCGATGAGGGACTGAGTTACTGAAAAATGTTGTAATCCATCGATATTTTTCAAGTGAGATCGCACTCGCCGGATAACGTTCAGAGTTTCGGGTTGGAGACGATTTCTCTCCTTTGTGACTACAGCTGCATTTACACTATATCCTTTTTCCTCAGCAGCATTGTGTGGCTGAATACAAAGCAATGCCTGCACAAGAACTTTGATCAGCGGATATCTGTGCTTTTCGAATATCTTGCTCCAATAAGCATTTAGCCGTTCTTCTTTGAGTGGCTGAATATCATTGTTGATTGCCAGCTGTTTCCATTCCTCGATTAATGGTTGCATGTCATCAACTTTTATTGTGGGAATGAGACCTGCAAGAAACGTCAAGTTTTTCAATTTTGTTGTCTTGTCCTTATCCGACTGAAACGTACGGTTTTGTGGACACAGCAATGTCAACTTTCGCCACAAACGCATGTGTTCTTTTTGATCAAGTTTGAGATTGCTCATGGTTGCGTGGAAAGCCTCCAAATCAGAAGCCTTCGCTTCGAGTTTGAAATGGGTCATTTCGGCAGACTGCAAATTTTTCAGACAAAAACGTTCGGTTCGGTGGCCAATGTCAACGTCTGATGAGTGATTTTCAGGGGCCGTGCTTGATGTTGAAATCTTCGACACGACGATGTCTTTACAGACAGAAGGCAGCAAAAATCGTCCGCCTAGAGAAGCCATCATACCACAAATTCTATACACATACTCCAGCCCAATGGGATCGTCTCTCTGTAAAAATAATTGCATCTCTTGAAATAGGGGAAGTGCTTCCGATAGAAAAAGGAGGTAGATGTCTGTCTTCTTTGATGCAAATGCGCTGTGAAGTCGCTCATAACGATCATTCTTTGCCAAATCTGCCAATCCTTTTTTTGGGCAAATAGTGGACGAAATAGGTTCGAAGCGCATCAAGAAGCGTGAGAACTCGATTCACAAAATGAAGTAAGGTCAAAAACCTCGTCCCACTATGATCAATTAGTTTCAAGTTCGGTAAATCCAGCTCGTCTCGCAGAGCAGCGAATTATTTGGATCTGAGAGCTTGCCCTTTGAAGAAATACTTCATGTCAAGTGCAAATTGAAGCACATTGAATTTCAGTTTGCCCATAGCTTTTTCCACGCAATTGTGCAATGTATGTAGCTTGCAAGAACCAAAGTCTATAACATCCGGATTAGAAGATGTGAACAGTTTTATGAAGGCTGTCATAACATGCGGCCCGTCGTGGTTGATGGCAAGTACGTTTTTGGCGGAGATGTTCACAGTTTTCAGAAAATTCATTACTTCAGCATGAGTTATCTCAGCACTACAAAGTTTGGGTGGCGCTCGGTTTCCTGCAAGAGCCTCAATCACATCTTTCCGGTCTGTTTTCATGTAAATCGAGGTCAGGAATTCTACACGGATTCTTTGCTGATTGGAGCACCAGAAAATAGCAATCAAATCGAGCTGCTTGTACCCAGATGAATTGTTCGTCTCATCTAGGCAAAGTGTGAACAAACGACACCTTAAGGCGGCATAAAGTTCCTCCGACAGATATGGGCCTACTGGCGAACATTAGTATGGACTCGATAAAAATCCGGAAATTTGATGGTTTTGACAAAAAATCCGGACTTCAGCAGATTCTGTCAAAAAATCCGGACATCAGCAGATTCTGTCAAAAAATCCGGACAATCCGGACGTATGGCAACCCTGAAAATATGATTTAAAAGAAAATTATTATATCCTAAAATGTCTAAAAATTTAAAAATACTTGCTGGATGGACAAACAACGGTCTTCCTCTCCTCATGTGTTATGAATTGGCGAGTAAGTCGTTCTGTTCAAAATTATGTTTAACACTTATAAATTGAAAAGATTCTATTTAACAGTCTGCCCATTCAGATGATAAGAGGACAGGTCCGTTTCCAATCAAAATATCAGATCTAGCTAACACAGCGGGATTACGCCATCTAAAATCTACCAGGTGTGTAAGAGAATTAATACTAGTTCCTTAAGCTAAAACGTGAGATAGAATTCTACAAAATATGCACACAAATTATTTGACTATTTTTAATGAGGTCATCAACAGGAACTTGGTCAGGACGATCGCGTTTCGACCGCTTAATCCTGGACGCTCAAACCCGACCAAGCGCGGTCCTGTACATTTAAGATACACAGCCTCAAAAATTAAATTTATAATAGAGAAAGATTAGCATCTATCAAAAAAAATAGAGTCACGATTGACTGAAATGTACCTCAGGCATTTGAAAGAAGGACAGAGTCCAGCCAGTAAGCTCATTATGTGATGAAAAAACACAATGCACGTAATCGAGTCTTCAATGTCAGAATCTTAGAAAGTTGAATTTCATGGCAATATTTGGCATTTTTCACAACTTAGTGCAGCTTTAGCGCCACTAAATCCGCATAGACGGTGCTGCTGACAATCCGACTTTAGATGGAGCGCTGTAGTACTTCCGATTCAATCCGGGTGTCCTTTCTGCGATTTCCAGTGACACTTTTGGGGTTCGTCCCCTAAACCAAACGATTGCTAGAGCAATCACTAAAAACCATAAGGAGATCACTTTTCATTGATAAATGCCAGCATTAAAGGGTTCCTTGTCTCATGGCAACATGCAGAAAACAGAAAATGCAGAGAAAATTACGACGTTCAAATCACTCAGTTATCCGAATAATTGAAATTCTGCACCAAATAAAACATATAATTTATTACTACTAATCAAATATTGAAATAGGTATCAGTAGAATAAAAATCATTTCAGATATAATAAAAGAAAGTATGCTGATGCAATTGCCCGAGTGATAAGGTCAGTATTTCCAGCATAAGGTTTCCACTTACAGCATCAATAAATGTCTGAGACAGCCGCGTAGTCAGAGCAGACTCTCCTGGGGGGGGGGGTGGCAAGGCCCCTTCAGATAAGAGTTACATAGTATGCCTACATCGCGTGAATATAGGCATTTTTAAGAAACGGTGCTACATTGATAGATCTACGCATGCATAGGAATCGGTTTAGACATCCGTTGGACATTCTACATATCTTGACAATAAAAGCAGAATAATTTCTTTATACCCATATTCACATTTTGCGTGAGCAAAATGAAATTCTGCCGACGTGTCACCTCACTGACTTTTTCATAAGATAATGTGACATGGTACACATGGTACATGTGCACATGGTACATGCATTGTGAATGCCACACAGCATGTAAAGAGGAGAGTGAATTAATGTGTAATTATTTTGAATTACTTTACTTATTGAAGCCCTTATCTGTATGTGGAATAGAGCGATTACATTGACACTTATGAAGCGACACTATACATCCATTAACTTACTTAAATACCTGAATTCAATTAATGATTCAATGATATACCTAGCCAGGTTTTGATGAGAGATCTACAGAACTCTATTTTTTACACATTTCCAGTCATGTTGATGGAGCATAAGCTATGTTTTTCACAACAAATAATGATACAAAATTCGAATCTGGGACACATGTAAAATGATAATTATCACGTATTTCAGCTTGCCATTTTGTCATTCAAACCACTTTCGTCAAAGTGATCAATATTTGCATAAGATGCTAAAGTTAAGTTCACAAAGTTTTTCAGTAAAGCTTCAGCATTCGGTTTGAACCAGAAAATAAACGAATTAAAATGTCATTGTCTATCAAACCAGTCCCTTTGTCTTCATATGCAAGAAGTACTAAATTAGATTTCCTTTGCGCCATCGATCTTCTGTATGCAAACGAAAAAGTATTACGACACTGAAGCTTGCTTCACATGCTGCTGTACTCGCACCAAAAGTATATGTTTTGTTATATTTTGATAAACAGAGAGTCGAGAGAGGGTTGGAAATTGACGTCAGCACTGAGTTGGTCACTGGTGTACTTCGAAATTACAAATGTGCTACAGCGAGATTTCGATTGAACTTTTTTCACTCTTAATTTCTTTCGTGAAGAAGTAATGGAATATCACAGTTGGGAGTCGTTAACACATGCCGGATTTCGATGCTTACGGAATTTTGCATCTGGTAGAAACATTACATGATCATCCGACTTCGGGCTTCAGCTGCCGCTTTCAATGGCCTCTGACCGTACAGCCAGGCGTAGGGAATAACGTAGTGCCCATTCCAGGTGTTATTATCTAGAATTCCATGACAGTATCGCCAAACGAACCACTAGTGGTGCTTCCGACTGTTTCGACTCAACGAAGGGATTGAGATTTACTTGTGCTTCAAAGAATATGAAATTGAGCAAGAGCTTTTAGTAAAATGCTTTCTCATCGTAGCAATACAATCTACAGGTGTTCATTGACGTTGGTTGATGCTAAATTCATCAACAAAATCAGCGGCATTTGCCTGTCAATGATGTCTTATATCATAAAGTCATCAACATCGACAGTAAAAATTGGCTAGATAGAAGAATCTGTATCGGCGCTGTGAGCTTTAGTAGGTTTTGGAAGAACCATGGCTATGACAAAATAAACGCTGTTTTTGTCAATTGAAAAATCCCCTTAATCCAAGACTCTTGACTTTGCTGAGGGGCCAAACGACGCTGATGGGGGGAAGGGGGCGATGGCCCCATGACCAAGCGCCTGGTCTGAGATATAGTCCTTGCATTGCTACAGCACTGATTCATGTGCAGAGACACAGAATTCTAGATGGAATTCCATGCCGGGCCTTCCACTACTGCATTTCCAAATTGTGAATTGCTGTCAATCTAGAAACAACACAATCAAAAGTCCGTAATCATTTAACGACGAACAATTCTCTCTTTCCATCACTTTGTAATAGAATTTGTAGATACTGTAGAATATATCAATTGGAGCAGAAAAGAGACGGGATAGAAAGAAGCATTTACATCTACCAAATTGTAATTTTCTCTTATAATTGACAAAATAAATCGGATAATGGCATGATGTGGCAATATAACAACAAGCAAGGGCAAGCTCGTTTTTTAAATTTCAATCAGCTGAAATTACTGTTAGTCTCTTTCACACAGTATGCCATGTATTTGAAATCCATGGCTTCTATGACTAACTTCAAAACAAGTAATAATTCGCTTCTATCGTGCTTATAATTTCTCAATACACATACAGACATTGACACACTAATTCATGCCTCACCAATCTGACGATTTGTGCAATTGCGGGCCAAGTTACGCCTTGAATACAACCGGAGATGAACCATAACAGAGCACATATTGAAACGCTGTGAGCAACTGAAAATGGTAAGAAACAGTTTCTTACACGTTACTTGTCTCGATTGCCGACTTACATGCGAAGATTTGTGTGACAATGGATGCCAGGAACATTGAAATGCAAAGCATAGCCCGATTGTCGACATGATCAGCCGCTAAACCGCCCAGAAACTTGCTGATTGTGTATCCGAATGTTTGACTGCTGATGATGAAGCCTAAAATGACAGAGAATAAGACATTGCTATTGGAGCTAAAAATCGAACTTTTTCAACCGATTTTTTAAAATTTTGGCTGAAGGACCCTTCTTCCCCACAAACTAAGTAATTAATATAAAGAATCAAGATCTAAACTTGTAAGAGTGCTTCCCACTAAATTTTCGCACTGAGGCTTGATCACTATAGCGGTGCTACGATTGGCCCCGACGTGTCCATACAGCAAAAACTACTAGTATTACAACAAAAAATGACCAGCAGTGGTAACTTAACTGTGACGTAACCACAGTAATTTGTCATGAAAACGTAACGCATAATTTTCATAGTAGTTTCAATTAAATTGCCAGTTCATATCAATGTTGCTTTCACGCCATCTCACATTCAGGACGGACAGTGCTACTGTGAAAGCTATTATTCTGGCAAGAGGATTCTGTCGGGCGAGACGGGGGAAATATTATGAACTCATACTGTTCATTCTTGGAAGGAATAGATAAAAAACATCACCGCCAATGCCAACAGCTGCACTGTGCAAAATAACCAGAAGATCTTGTTCAACTGCTTGGTTTCTTACAGCAGTAAATTTCAGCTCTATGTTTGAGAAATACGAATGAAATTCTTACAACAGGATGATACGCTCAAATCAACTGATTCGGGCCATCGTGCATGTTGCAATGTACATAGCGGAACAAACTCATCACAGATTTCGAGAAAGATACTTCAGTTCAGATGAAAAGAAATACGTCAGAGGTTTCTCCGATTGTCCCATTGCTACCAAAAGGTATAGAATAAAAAGATATGAAGATAAAGCGCATATGATTACAGTGGATGATAATACAGACAAGTGACAGTGATAATACTCGTACAAGCATTTGTTATGGAAGTCAGAACCAGGACATGCTTTCCAAATTGAAATTCTCCCACACAGCAAGAAATACTGAGCTTTCCTGTTTATATGAATCATCAAAGAAAATGGCTTTGAGAAAATAGCTATTGCAAATAACCGCATATTGCCGACAGATTTGATAGGGATGGGATTTTGACTGATGAACTGTGCCAATTAATGTGTACAACTGGCGCAATCCATTACGAATGGTTGAAGTTTTGCAATACATGGAAGCACATCGTGGGACTGGAATCAACCGAGAATTGTGTCGCTGAATGATTTTAGTGGAATATGTAACTATGGAAATCTACTCATGCATTGCATTTTATAGGCGATACATTATTTTACTTTTTCGTTTTTAGTCGCTTCATATCTATTCCACCAAGGTTGGACATTGCTGCGATGACTTTTTCCATGCATTTCGAATCAGGGCAGTGTCCTCCTCGATCTTCAGGTATTCTACATCTTCTTTGACACAGGCATACCACGTTTTCTTCGGTCTTTCTGGTGGACGGCGACTGCCAACCGATAGATGATGTGCCTCATCGATCATGCTGTCGGTTGCTCTCTTTGCATGTCCGAACCACCATAAGCGTTTCTGGCGTAGGCGAATAGGTAGTTCGGGTAGACCACATAGTCTACATGTAATTGCCACTTCCTCACTTGGCACTTTATCCTTCAACTTTACATGTGCAATACATCGCAGCATTCGCCTATCAGCGCCTCTTAGCTGCTCTGTCAATTTTTGTGTGAGGGACTATATTTCCGAACCGTAAATTAGGACCAATCTTAAACACAACTCCTATACGTGTGTCCTGTACCGCAATGGAATGCCTTCGTTTGTCAACAGGCTATCTAGTTCCCTCCACTTCTTCCACGCTGCTGCAACTAAAAGCTCTGACTGCCTTTTCCGTTCCGCCTTCCCTGTCGAGGACGTCCCCAAGGTAACAAAACTCTTGCACTTCTTGCACTGTCATGCCGTTGATTTCCAGGGAAACGTCGCCGTCTGGAGAGTTGCCATTTACGCACTTTCGACAGCGAAAACTTTGAACTCGAGGGTGCAATGGCCAGAACACTTCTTGTCACACCACATTCTGTACGAGCCACAGAAAATGGAGTTCACCCCGACGCCTTTCATGCCGCAACTGCAAAGTGACTTTCTCGACTTCGTCCGCTCCTTCAGACTCTTCCCGGTAACAAGGACTTTTGACTTAGTGCCGTTGATCTTCAATCCTCGCTCTTCCAGCTGAATGTTCCACTCAGCGAGTTTTCTTTTGGCTTATTGTTTTAACGTTGCCGTCAGCACTAGGTGATCGGCATACAGTAACTCCCATTGACCGTTGCTTCTGCATTCCCTTGTCACTTCCTCCATTACTGCAATGAATAGCAATGGAATGAGTGCTGAGCCTTGGTGTACGCCAATTCTGAATTCGAACTCTCCTGTGATACCAGCACTCATCTTGATCCGAGTAGTTGTGCAGTGATACAGGGACATTACTGCTCAGGTCGTCCTTACTACAAGTCGCTCAGGTGTCCTTAGTGCGCACTCAATTACCGTCCTCGGTACCCTGTCGAAAGCCTTTTCCAGGTCGACAAATACGTCGTAGAGCAGTTTCTTCCTTTGATCGAACTTTTTCTCCAACTGTCTGAAGATGAAAACGGGGTCCGTTGCTGATTTGCCTTTCAAGAAAACAAACTGGCGGTGATCGATGTCGATTATCTTCCTCAGCTTAGTACTTTATATCTAATACTTTTTCGAATAACTTCATTCCATGCTCGAGGAGTCGAATGTCTCTGTAGTTACCACAGTTAAGGCTGTCACCTTTACCCTTGTTACCTTTATATACATTATAAATAAAATCTGCGCATCAAGCGTGGGAGACTGATGCTGAACACATTTACATTTCTATGAACTGACATGACTACAGTTGATTCTCCAGGTAGCATTATTTTGTACTTGAGTAAACTCCACAAACAGAGGAGAGCGCAATGCAAACGAAAGCACAAATGCGCTTATTTCTAAATTTGCGTTCAATATAAGAATATTTGACTTTTGTGCAAAAAAACCCAAAGATTTGTGTTTTTAGAATTCACGCTCGTAATGATTCGAATACACATAATTTTTTTCAATATTAGCTTCGTTGTAGAATCTCAGCTTTTACCTGGAAAACATCGGAAAGAGGATTGTCTAGGAAATGAAGATTAAGGTAAACAACCACATCCAGTAGCATACGTTGCCCGATACAACGACTAACGACAACTAGAATTTGTCTAATAGAAACATGGAATAAGAGCTAAAAAATATATATTCATGCTGTGTTATTAATCAATCAACGTGTTTTCATTTTTCAAATTTTATGACTTCTGACTTCTGTACTTGAGCGTGAGGGATGACGTGTCTCTGTAATGTTCCCATGGCCACATGCAGCTTTAATAAAATGGAAAACTGCACGCACCTTTAAAGGTAACAACTATATACAATGTATACACTTTGCTTCTATACCTTTTCAACATTAAATTGAGAATAGTCAAGATTGAAATGAGAATTGTCAATATCAAAATGGGAATAGTCAATATCAAAATGGGAATAGTCAATATCAAAATGGGAATTGTCAATATCAAAATGAGAATAGTCAATATCAAAATGAGAATAGTCAAAATTAAAATGAGAATTTATTTTTAATGATTTTTCCCTACCTTTGACAGTTTATCCTTACTAAAATCATTCACCTGACAAGCCAAGACGGTAGGGAAGGATGTCTGGATGTTGATAATGACTGCAGTTCATAGTTTTCATCATAATTTATCTTAATTTCAAAGCATGATGTACATGTACTAAAGTACATCGACACAAGGTGTTTATGCGTTTACTTTATGTATAATGCTTCGGTTTTTCAACGATAGGTTTTTCTACTAAATCATCTAAATGAAAATTAAGCCTACTTGCATTCGAGGGTTTTTACAACGTTCATCAGATTCATGAAAGAATAATCCTTCTTGTTTTTAATCAATTAACCTTTCCTCACACTGCCATGGCAGCACAGTGACTGGTGTTCCCCAGACATTTTCTTTCAAGATTATACAAAAAGGATTGGTGATAAGATAGTTCTTTTCGTTAGAATTCTGTCTGATGCGCATTTTAAGCATAGATATCTAGAACTCGACATATATAAGAATGACATGGTAAACAATTCGAACAGAATCACGGAACCAGCTACTTCGCGGAGAGAACCTGAGCACAATGTCAGAGTCCCAGTACATGAAGAAGGTGGATGCATCGGAGAAAAGGTCTCAGATTTTGGCCTATTACAATAGCGGTGGTGAATGGAGACAATTGGCTACAAGTTTAGATGTGGAAACGTCGACTGCATATCGATGGATTCGCGAAGGCGAGAAATCTGACCGACGAGGAGGACACCGTCGTCGCAAAATGAACGATGATTATCGTCAGTTTCTAATCACGAGAATTGAGGATAATCCAAGAGTAACTCTAAATGATTTGAAGAATCAGTTGAATTCACCATACAATATCGTAGTTTCAAAGAAATGCATTCGACAGCATTTAGATACAGCCTATATACGTTGAAAGCTATACGTATTGAACCAGAGAGGGCCAATAGCCCAATATGGAAGTTAACAAAGAAATGCGGAAACAATTTGCGACCGATCTCTTACATTATCAATCGATGACTTTGCCTGTCCTATATATGGATGAAACAAACTTCAATCTCCATTTCACAAGTAAGGAGGGTCGGTCACTTCGAGGAACTCGATGTATAACAGTGGCTGCTGGAAGTCGAGGAGCCAACGTACATCTCATTGGATGTGTCAGCAGTATCGGTTTGATACACCATGAGGTTCGACGAGGATCCTTCAAGAAAGAAGATGCCACGGAGTGTTTCCGTGAATGTCTGAGACGTGTCAATGAAATATACAACTCCATTGTTGTGTTGGTCTTGGACAATGCCCCATGCCACACCGGTAATGATAATGTTATTCAGGAGGATAAGTTTCGGATGCATTTCATTTTGCGGCTAGCACCATACAGCCCGATGCAAAATCCAATCGTGCGAGCGCCGTGATGTCTAAAAGCCGCTGTGAAAAGCAAACTTGCAGAGCAGATGCAGAGTATACTTTCCAACGATCATGCGGGCATCAGTCAAACTGAAGCGAGATTACGACAGCTTGAGAGGGCAATAGTCAACTCAATGCCAGAAATAACACCGAGCAAATGTGTGAATTTCGTGGCATCCATCCAGAACCTACTCCCTAGTGTGATGAACCTAGAGGACGCTCAGTTCTAAATCATTCAATTATGTAATTTACGTGTGTGTGATTACAAACGAAAACAATCTTTGGAAGCAGAATTCTTTTATTTGTTGTTCAAATGGGTGAGAGATTTATTAAATATAGGATAAACTGCTGGAATTATACAGTACATACTATGTATATCAATTGATTCGCCGTCATTATATTACGTTTATTTAATGTTTAATATTTTGCATCTTTTAATACAGGTAATTTTCCAAACGACAAAGTTGTGTTAGTTAAAAGACCGAAGCATTATACATAAAGTAAACGCATAAACACCTTGTGTCGATGTACTTTAGTACATGTACATCATGCTTTGAAATTAAGATAAATTATGATGAAAACTATGAACTGCAGTCATTATCAACATCCAGACATCCTTCCCTACCGTCTTGGCTTGTCAGGTGAATGATTTTAGTAAGGATAAACTGTCAAAGGTAGGGAAAAATCATTAAAAATAAATTCTCATTTTAATTTTGACTATTCTTATTTTGATATTGACTATTCTCATTTTGATATTGACAATTCCCATTTTGATATTGACTATTCCCATTTTGATATTGACAATTCTCATTTCAATCTTGACTATTCTCATTTCAATCTGGACTATTCCCATTTCAATTTTGGCTGTTCTCAATTCAATTTTGACTATTCTCAATTTAATGTTGATAAGGTATAGTTCGACTTGAATAGCAACTTATCTTATTTTGCAAAATGTAGGTATTCATTTCGGAGTCGGATTGCGTGCTTAGTCGGACACACATCTTTCAGGCTACAGATAAAATGAGATATCTTAGTCAAAGAAACGGATCATAAATAAAGTCGATGACAAATGACTTCCGCCAATCCAGCGCGGGCAGCAATTCGGTCTAGTGATAAGATAAATTGACATGGCTTCTTTACTTACCACAATAATCAAGTAAATGAGGTAGATGTGTTTTATTAATTAAATACACATTTTTTTAAAAATTGACTTCTTTGCTGAACGGGTCCTACAAAATCGTCTGACAGAATTGTAAACCGCAATGAAATTTTTTATTGAGCATCGACAAATTTTTGATATTACAAAACAAAGGCATCATGATCTAAAAATCAGTTACGAGATGAGGCTATTTCAATTTCAAAAGTCAATTCTTTTTTCTGAAATAATCAATTCCTGGAATTTTGGGACTGTTTGGTCCAAATTTTCGGGAATCACCCGGAGCACTGTTGTAGTTATAGGACAAGTCAATCTCGTTTCTTGTTCGACATTTTACAAAAAACCGAGGTATAATAAGCTCTTTTGTCATCCCCATCAGCCTGCTACCCAATGTGTCGAAGTGGAATGATGTCTATGTTTGCACCTCTCTGGCTTTGGTGCCAGCAATTGTCACGTACGCTTTCTGACAAGCTTCATTCGCATCCGTCATCGACATCATAATGACAGCACTCGGACAATCAACCCCATCTGGGGTGACTTCGTATACTGCACCAACTTTGTGCATTTATTTGCGGAGGCAAATTGAAAAGAATTTGCTTTTTATGGACGTCAAACTCAAATTCATGTTAGTCTACATGTTCTTCTCTAACACAGAAAATAATCTGGGATTAAAACCGAATGATGCTGCTGTCAGCTCTTAGCATCAAATATTTCGGCTACTTGTAAAGAAAAGAAAAACGACGCGCCATGATTATCTTACCAATATCAGTCTTGGTTATCCAGTTTTCCTTTGAGACATACGGAATGACATATTGAAACGATTTCCGATTCGCGACCAACAGCAGATAAGAGACAAACAAACTTGATATCAGAAAATAGTGGTTGCTTTCGGACATAACAATCACTGAAAAGAGCAATAAACTGATAGATAATTTAGGTAAATAAAGCAAAGTTGACGACAGAAAAAGTACAGAGAACGTGACAGGTGAATTCATGGATTTCATGATAACGAAGCACTTACATACACGTAAATGGTATGAAAGAAAACTGTACGGAAACTTTATGTCAAAGTCAACCGATCCCGACAAAGGGACATCCTCGCACGGTCAAAGATTATAAGCTGCACTTCATGCGATTGATGATGTTTATGCTGCGGATACGGAACAGTATTATATTTCACCTTAAGACAAAAAGGCAACACTCTGTACAAGGTGAATACAATACATAATAATTGGAATTTACATAAGATGCAGTCAGAATCATGCAAAAATTGACATGAAAAAAATGAAAAAGTGACACATGAACGGAGCACGGTTTAAAAATGTCTGCAATCTCTGACCTTATAGATTAAACTGCCAGTGTAGCTATAATTTGAATATTATGGAGGTTTTGTACACAAAAAAGTTCAACTCCAATCTGAACAGACAGGTAAACCATGATGAAGCATTTTTTAGTTGTAGACTTATATAGAGTATTGTAATTCTCCAGGATTGTTGCACATGTCTCACTGTGTTGCATGATTCTGACTGCATCTTATGTAAATTCCAACTATTCTATTTATTTGAACGGTGCATATTTTCAGTCATGTCAATGGTGACACCATCTATAGGCGGCTTGAATTAAATATACAATTTCATATTGCCACACTATTATTGCTGACGATTCAACAATAAAACCAGAAATTGAATGGTAAGAGAAAATCCCTATACAATTCGTAAGGCTATGCAAAATGATCTTCGAGCATTTGCAACATTTTTCCATTCATACGATAAGCAAGCAGTACAACGTTATGAAGATCGCTTTCTCAAGAAAGCAATAGAGAACATTCTAATTATTGAGGGATAAAATCTGAGTTTGAATTCCTTTCATTGAGGAATTCTGTCCGCATATTCATGCGGTCTCTATAATGTTTTGAGTAACTCACGTACAGCAGCGTGAATAGTGCATAAGTGCCATTAATTGACACATGGTAGGCTTTGACCATGTTCAAAGGACCGCAGAATTTCATGCGTGGTACCTTTTTGACTCAGCGTGGTCCTTTTTACCTAAAGGACCATAATCTAAAATCCAAATTTTTGGTGGGATTCTAGCTTAGAAGATTGATCGGTGACGTCCCCTCCCCATGAAATGTTTCTGAGTTCTAAGACAGTGGTTTCACAAAACTGGAAGTTAAAGTGGGATTTAAACTCAGAAAAAATTGACTCAAAATCAGTCATAAAAAAATCTAAATATAGTGATTCAGGATAAGGCCGGTTTCTGCCATGTTCCAATAATGTTTCTCCTACGAAGAATGGACGCAAAACGAAAAAGTAAGTAAGTCCAAAGGCTGTGGAGCTTTGAGAGTAGCATCATTCGGATCAGCATCTCTCTCTCTCTCTCTTGCTTAGAATTGTTCAATATGAAAAGTGAGCTCTTAGATTTGTCTGCATTAACTTGCAAAACTTGAAAATGTATTCGTGATTCACAGGACACGTCGAGTGTTGATCATGTTCTCCCACAAAATGCTTCTGAGAAGGATTGTTCTCTACGTCTTATTCATTTCCTTGCTTCGATATCATGGAGTCATCGTCCATGGGAGGGGGAGAGGCAGACGTCAACGTGGATCAAGGTGTGTACCGAGTCGTACTTGGGCTACGTCCCTTGCACTGCACTAGAAAGTAAATGCAATATGAAAACATTGTTCATGTTTATAGACTCTGAACTAGCTCCGCTCTTAAGTCAATACAAGACACCAACATCCTTGATTCCCCGACCGCACTCGCCTGACCCAGGAATCGAACCGAAGTCCGCGGTGGAGACAAGATCGCACCTTCTTCACCAGGCCACGCTGACGGTTCAAAAGGAATGCGAGTGAAGACAGAAGTCATCTCTAAGTGATATCGACAGCATATTGTCCTATTATTATTATGATATGCTGTCGATATCACTTAGAGATAACTTCTGCCTTCACTCGCATTCCTTTTGAACCGTCAGCGTGGCCTGGTGAAGAAGGTGCGATCTTGTCTACACCGCGGACTTCGGTTCGATTCCTGGGTCAGGCGAGTGCGGTCGGGGAATCAAGGGTGTTGGTGTCTTGTATTGACTTAATAGCTCTCATTCTCTTTCGATATTCATTGAAGTACGACAGACCTTTGTTGTCAATCTACACTGTGACGTAGTCGTATGACATGTTGATATACTGTCTCGCTACAATATGAACGCTGTTAGCGTTTTGTCAATAATAATAGGACAATATGCTGTCGCATGGACAGCTAGAATACTATCACCGGGACTGATCGCTAAGGCAATTTATCAAATTTCTAATACCACTGGAGGTCTATGATGTGGCAATGATAATTTTACATAGCTTCCTACAAGTCATAAATCTATGGTATTGCTAATTTCTATGGCTGTAATGAAATTCATTTTGTTAAGTCAAAGCATTGATATCTAGATATTCGTGGTCAAAGATTGCTGTAGTCATAGAAATAGACTTTCTATGGTATTGTTAATGATGATGAAGCTATGGAAATCGATAGACAAATTCAGGGAGCTGTGAATTTTAAATGTGGCACATTGTATCAGAAACATTACTTTGATAACAAACACAGCCAGTAGAACATCGCAGAGAATGGTAAACAAATACGTTGCAGTGGGCTGCAACAATGATATGATGACAGCTATGTTTTGAGGGCGTCAATGGCAAATTAGAGGGCCATTGACAGCCCGAAAAATGTAGATGTCATAATCATTGTATGCCATGTTGCGAAATATTTCTATGGTTTCATTTCCAGGCCATGAATTCCGGCCATGATTTCCGGGCCGTTAATGAATTTCTGGGCATTATCAAAGATATCAGTCTTATATACATGGTATACAATGGTTCTGCCTCATCGAATTCGAGTGACAATAAAGTCACTTTCCATCGATTTCCGAAAGATCCATGCATGCATTTTAAGGAAATGGTTGAGTCGGATAAATCGGAAAGATTTTACCCCATCATCTCACAGTCGATTATGCTCCACTCATTTCGTTGATGGTGATTTTATAAAGAAGAGAAATGACTCAAATAAGTCGCGAAACTCTAAGAAAGACTCAACTCCAAAGCGAAGACTACTGAAATCCGATGCCGTTCCATCAGTGTTCCCAACTCTTCCAAAATACCTTGCCTCCTATGAAACGCATCGTAGAGATGATCCACCTACAGCTGAGAAGCGTAGGGCAGCGATACTACAGGCTAGCGAAGAATTGACTAATTCATTCCTGAAGGATGATGTTCTTTCGTCAACATCTGACTTGATGTTGAAGCTCTCAAAATTATCAGCTGAAATCCTTAGTGGATTTTTATTCACTAGGTTGCCGGACGGTATTCTGATTTACACGATCGCCGTAGAAGAGATACCAAAACTTCTTGGTTCCATCACAGTCTTCGATGAGATGTTCATAACGGTTGCCTGCAGAGAAACCATCATAAAGAAGAGTGCATTTTCACATATTTCTTCATCGGGCAAGGTAACGCTATTTTCTCAAGTTGTCAATCTGATGGCATTTCTCAAGTCACTCGTTTGGAATGACAGCAATCCCGTATCGTCGAATGAAAAGGCCGTGTCGACATTGAAAGAATTTTTGTGTGAATCCGATCCTGATTCTGACAAGCATCGTACCGTTGAATTTGTCGTAGAGCAGTTAGAATTGCTCAATTTGTTGAAAAATCGTCGACGTTTCTCCCCAGGTTTGCTTCTGCTAGCTTTTGCCATTTACACAAGCGGTCCATCAAGCTATCGTGCCTTATTATCGCAAAACATTTTAACGCTCCCTTCTGTTGGCTTACTTACCAAACTAACCAGATAAGTTAGAAGTGATCCAGGAATATGTGATGAACGGTATTTGACAATGCGGTATTCAAAATTGAATGATATTCAACGTCAAGTGATGATCATCATCGACGAAGTCTGCGTTCCGAAGAGGGTAGAGTTTTCGAATGGAAAAGTTATTGGTCAAAAAGATGGAAATGTTGTATCAACGGTACTGAGCTTCATGATTAAATCTGTCGCCGGAAAGTACAGGGATGTTGTCGGTTTATTTCCGATGACAAAACTAACCGCTTCTATGCAACATGATATTTTTCTTTCAATTCTAAAAACGGTGAGTGATATAGGATACAATGTTGTGTCTGTTTCTGTCGACAACCATTCAGTAAACAGATCGTTCTTTCGACTTCTGTGTGGAGGTGATCTTTTGCCTGAAATCAAACATCCTTTTTACAACGACAGGTCAATTTTTCTTGTATTTGATCCAACACATTGTGTAAAAAATGTATTCAACAATTTCCAGCGCAAAAAATATTTCAAAATTCCTACTTGTGAACCTATTACAGAGCAACCTTTTATTGCTTCTTACAAAGATATTGAGAAGCTTTGTGATCGTGAGCGACTTTTGCCCCTTCGTATTGCCTACAAGGTTACAATATCAATTTTGAATCCTACTTCCATTCAAAGGTCGTCAATGAAATATTTCACATCTATTTTTCATGAGTCAACGCGAGACGCTTTAGAATTTTACTCTCGTGAAGACAATAATCAATCCTTTATGTCGACTATTAAATTCATTTCGATAATCATAAAGCTTTGGGATGTTCTTAATGTGAAAACCACAACTTCAGGTAAGCATAAAAGAAAACTTTCAAAAGATCCTGTCCTATCAGTATCTGATTGGAAAATTTGCTTCCTATTTGAATTTGCATCTTTTCTGAAAAAGTGGCACGATGAAAGTCAGGCTATAGCTGGCTTGAGCAAAGAAACGTTTACTGCTTTGCGTCATTCATGTATTTCTATCGCTAAGCTCTCAAACTATTTGATCGAAAATCTTGGTTTTAAATATGTCTTGATAGGTGGCATTCAATCCGACGCTCTTGAGAGCAGATTCGGCTGGTATCGCCAACTCTCGGGTGCAAACTACTTCCTGTCACTCAATCAAATATTGCAGAATGAAAAACGAATAAAAGCTATCTCTTTAGTGAAGTATTCGAATTTTACTTTCGACGAGATAAATGAAGCTCTCAATGTTCAATCATCTCCATGTGACGAAAACATAAAACATGTGTCGAATATGATGCTATCTAAATTGCATGAAGAACCCGATGCATACATTGATTCAAGCAGCAAAAGTATTCTGTACTATATTTCGGGTTATGTTGCTAAGAGTGTCGGCAAACAATGCACAGAATGCAATCAATTTCTTGTTTCTGAATCTGAAGTTCCATTTCCGCAGTTTGATGTTGTAGATAAAAATGTTACACGGTTTCAGGATGCAGTCAACAGGGGAGGATTGCGTCATCCCAGTCATTTTTTGTTTTGCATTTCTTTGAAATCTTGGTGCATTTTTAAAGAATTGAGAAATAATCAAACGCTGCTATCTGAGTTTTTGGCCCTCGAAAGGCAACGAGACGTTTTTTGTGAAATTTGTAAAATGAGTGTTTTATCTGATGAATCGATGAAAGAGGTAATTTCAGGGAACACTTTATGTTGTAATGGGCATGACATTCTGGTGAGAGTTTTTATCTGTTTTTTTAACTGTGTAGCAGAGAACCTCACTAAGGATCTTTCGGAATCCAGCATGAACGAGAGAAATCAATGCAAGATACAAAAGCTACGTGGCAATTTTTGACTTTCTTTTCACATCTGTCTCTGAAAAAGTTTGATAAAATAGAATTGTTTTTGATTACTTGACTTTTGGTATAGTCGACCTCCAGTGGTATTGCCTGGATATCTGCCATCAGTCCGTAGATTTCTAGCTGTCCATGGCTGTCGATATCACTTAGAGATAACTTCTGTCTTCACTCGCATTCCTTTTGAACCGTCAGTGTGGCCTGGTGAAGAAGGTGCGATCTTGTCTACACCGCGGACTTCGGTTCGATTCCTGGGTCAGGCGAGTGCGGTCGGGGAATCAAGAGTGTTGGTGTCTTGTATTGACTTAATAGCTGTCATTCTCTTTCGATATTCATTGAAGTACGACAGACCTTTGTTGTCAGTCTAGCTCCGCTCTGATGTCATAAAAATATCCCCATGGGAATCCCATTGTGGGTTGACATAAGGTTGTTAAATGTATAAGTGGAACTGACTAGCTGCCTGTATGAGCTGTTTGTGATGGAACTCGTGAGACGAGAATGCAGCTGAGTTCCAATCGATTAATATATAGTACTGTACTAGTGTATCAATCGGCTGCACTACGACTTTGCCCGAGAGATCAAAAAATCAGTGCAAGCAGTCTAGGTGAATGGTTATTGATACACGAAGAGGAGAATGGCCTCCGGGATACTGCAGAAAGAAGTCTCCATTTAAGAAAAGAGCAGGAATGGGCATGGAAGACTATGCTAGTGAGACAATGCCAAAGTCATCAGCAGAAATGGAGGGAGCTTCTATCCCGGTGATCAGCAATAGAGACATCATCAGACAAGAAATTAAAAGTCAATACAACTTTTTATGCCCCATTTGCAAAATTGCTTTGCGAGAGTGATGTGTTATCATTATCTTGCAATCATATATTTTATTTTCAAGACTGTACGCCACTAAAGTGTCCAGCTTAGGAATGTAAAGTCGAAGGGTTCCGGGTGCATTACTAATATACCATACACGCATTCACAAGCTCGTCAAGACGATTGTCATCTGCTAGGACTTAAAAGAAGACATTCACTCTGGTGGAGGGTGGATGATATTATACATTTGCTGCAGTGGAAATTTTTCCTAGTTTTCTAGGAAGTTTATATACATGTACAATGTACATACATCCAGCGAACTGTTTCCATGAAGCAATTAGAGTCCATCAATCTGGCAGATTAGAGTCCACACTAGAAATATAAATCAATTAATTAATCATTGATTAAAAACAATTAAAAATAAATCAACAATTAAATAATACTTGTACATGATGAAATAAGAATATACAGAAAGACACTATGAGGAAGTTGACAGACTACCTACGTCTCGTTTCGGGTCTTATCTCGGACAATCAACTGTCGGCGGACCCAAGCTCAATGGTGTGCCTCAAAGTAATAAAATACTTGAAAAGTACAAAACAACTTTAAATTGTGAACAGAGGCCTTTAAATAAAGCTCATATCAAATTTCATCGTGTTGATAATTGTCTGCTGGAGAACAGCCAGAACTTCAACAAAAGGATAAAATGCTTATTAGGAAGTTTTTCCATTCAGATTCTCAGATCATGTATGTCACTCTCCCTTAAAACGATTATTTTTGCATTCGGAATGTAATTGAATATTTTGTTTCAAGCATGTGCATTCGTATATTTAGCATTCTGAAAAAAGGAATTGTACACAAACACATCATTTGTCATTCAATATTGTTGAAGATCGGTTTCAGGTCTACCACCGGTATAGATTTTTATTTTTTTGAGGGGAGTTAGGGTGATATTTTCAATTTAAAATTTACCTTCACTTTGCTGCCTGATTTGTCATTGTCATGTCACTGTCATGCCAATTGTCATTTATCTTTTTGTTGCTTCCCGGGAAGGTTGACTCGCCAGTTAATTCGAACTCAAGCGGTCTTGAGACAAGAATTAAAGCTTTACTTTTACTATTAGATAAAGATGTTTCTGGCACCCAACCACACACGAAATAAGATTAAGGAAAAATCTTGTATACAAATGCATGTTGACTGAGCATCAGAAAACCATCAAGAAATTCCATGGAATCTTGTGAAAATTTGATAAAAATTAACAGATCCGACAATACTACTGTGGCAGTTTGCGATAAATTAAACGATCGATAGGACAATAGAAACATAACTTAAGCATCTGGAGAAATAATACATCAAATTGCAATCACAAATGCATTGGAAAACTTGGGAGTACTATGTCCGTAATATGTTATTTGACACGAAAGTAGCTGCACCGGTTGCGTCATTACTGCGATGTACTGCCTCGGCATTTGAAATTTTCTTATCCTTGTATCTTGGTTGCTATGAGCAGGATGATGGGACCTTTGCAGATCACACTCACAACCACATTTGACATACGTCGATCAGTAACGAGTCAGTTTCCAGTGAATGAGGATAATGACTATTATCTCTGACGTTTGTCTTTGAAGTCGACGAAAATGAAATACAATCTACACACTCTAACGCACAGTCACCGTTTAATCGGCTTCAACAGCGCCTTTCCTGCTGAGGGTAACCATTGAAAGATCACGCCTTTCCTCTATATCCGTCTAACCTTCTTATAAGCTTCACTTACAACATATTCGCATCAGTGATCGCAAGAACGGATGGCTGAGCGGAGCTCGAGTCCCGATCTTGTTCTTACAGAACTCTCTTCCACGAAATCCGACTCAAACTGGCTCATTACGAAATGGGGACGTGAAGTCACCTGGCGTGAAACTTCTCCTTCTCCACCACAGTCCCCCTTCGGCCAACAAGAACATTCACATCCGTCTCTTCGGCTCAACCGTTACTTAATTCCAAATCCTAATGCGGCGCCAAACGACGGATCAGTTTCACCAGTAGAAGAGGCGACTGCTGACGACATTCGGCGCTTATCCATTCAAACGCGCGCAGACTACGGAGCGGTCCGTCAACTGCAGCTCTCGGCGGCCACTTCATATTCCGCGCAATTCGGAATGGATCCTGACCTTAAGCCAGAGGTCAAGCACTTGCGACGAAGGGCTACTATCGCCCTTCCCGATCACTCGATGTCAACCTTCACCGACTACGTCTTGGTGGTTGGCGTAGATGGAACGTCACCGTATGCTAAATATTTTACTGTGGACCGGATCGACAGGAACAAAATCCTGCCGAAGGTCGGTTTTGTCTATATGCCACTCCTGAAGGAAATAAGAGACTTTAGAATGGTGTATTCCCGAAGCTTTGTCTACATTCTTGGAGGTTATTTGACTTCGACCGGCGATATGAATGCAGAAGTTTTTCGATATAATCCCATCATCGGCATGTGGGCTGATCGAGCTCAAATGCCATCAAAAAGAACACGTTTCGCCGCTATAGACTTAAGCGATTACCTTTATGTTATTGGTAAGTCTGAATCAATGGGCTCTTTAATCATTGCAGAATTCAATTACTCTCTTCAGAAAGATAATGCAAAAATTGCAATTTCAGTTTATGATCCAACAAACATGACTTTATTGTTGCAAATTTTTTTATACTTATTTCTAAGATTTTCTCATCTATTGAGCATGTTATTGACTGCATTTGATAGCAACTTGCATGCAACCCTATAAAAAAATATGAAATAAATTACTAAGGAAATATGCAATGAAATGAGAGAAGAAATGTCAAAACTTATACGCAAACACGTGTCTTTGAGCGTAGCCAGATACGCCTACTTGAAAATCATAATTATTCACGATTATTCATACAACCGCATAATTGGATAAATAGAGGAAAGACAATATTGAGTATTCTAACCTTCAAAAAGATATTAGTAGTGCCACTCTTCTATGACATTTTTCAATATATTTTAATCAATTAATTAATGAAAGTAGAGGGCAAATTGCTCAATCAATGAACACTTCAAATTCCGTACAGCGCCAAGTACTGGGAATAACATAAAGTAGCAATAACATTTTTACAAAAAAAACATATTGGTTCAATATTTGTGTGTGCCGTGTGGAGTGTTTGAAATTTGAGAACTAAAACTCCATAACTTACTAGTATACCTCTCCGATTTTCTCAAAATTGATTCGAAGCTTGTTTAAACGGAACTTCAACATTTTGCACAAATCAGAGTGATATAATCAAAAATATAACATGAAATTCAACGATTGATGAAAAGTCAGTTTCGTGAAACTTGCTGCATATAAAATAATATTCACAAAGCAATCCACAATTGCGGTTAAGAAACACTAGTTATTTGGTGTTCCCTAAGAGGACTCTCAATGGTTGACGACGGTGAACGGGAATTAAAAAACGACGGACGTACACAAATGCAACTAAAACCAGATATCATGACATGTCTTACTAAAGCTGTGTATATCTCAATATCATCACATTATATATATTACAAATGTCCCTAAACATCAAACAACTCCCTGTTTATATTCTGTAGCCACACCCGAAGTTAATCTTTCCGTGGTGTGTTAGAAGCATCGATGTACGAATTCATTGCAACACCTACATCAAAGCGGTATTAAAAGAATACCCGAGTACTCTTAATAACAGATACATCGATCTTCATTTTTAAAAGCATGCGAATGATTCATTTGAGCCAATATTAAAAGGTTCAAATGCATCAACAAGCAATATTTATTGTGGAGGACGACTGGTTTCGAGCGATACCTTGTTAACATCACAGCTCTAAGAGACTCTTCCTAAAACCCGAAGCTCGAATCGACATTGGTAAAAATTACAAAACTCCGTGGACGACGAAAATAGAATGACCGCTGACAATAGAACTAAATAATAGTAAGCACTGCCGCTCTGAAGATCTCAGTGTATATTTCTTTGAGCTCCTATACTGATGTTTGCCAGATATGAAAGATGAGAATACTTTCAATAAATGGCAATTGATGATAATATAGCAACGTCTGTAATCGATGACGCAATTGCAGGAGTGCTGTTATTATTCTGCTCGATAAATTTTCAAACATATACATGTACAGTTATCGATTTTTTCCATAGTTGGGCATATATACAACATAACTCTCCTCTTCTTCCTGACATAGAAATAATTCGGTCTGGAAAATTTAAAGAGAACAAGTTCTTCCATTTATAATTAGCAGCATCCTTGCAGTTTTATATATAGAATAATTATCCGAAAAATTCATGATTTCTGTTGCCATGACAATTTTCTATTTACCAGACAGGAAGTATCGAATCCTCCACGAAAATTGAATTTGTTGTGTATCATCATCAGATTCAATGAACATGATGCAGTTGTTCGTCTTGTTTTGCAAATGTTGGTCAACATTTCTGTTGTCATTGAGTAATAAGAAACTGTCGCGGAATGTTTTCGCTCTTGAATGAACAAGTCTATGTGAGAGACATCCAAATCAAAAATTCATGTCTGTTGCCAATTGCACACCTCTTGACGTAGCTTCATGTGTAGCAGTATGAATGATAGTTGTGAACAGCTGCAAGTGTTATAACTCGCACTTTTTGCGAGTTTCTCTTCATCAGAGGCACTACTAAATGATAATAAGTTAATAAATGAATGCCAATTAAAAACAAGGACAGTAAAAAATACTATTAGCGAAATATGCTGAGTTAAAACAGAGTTCACAAATTTTCTCCAATCCACATATGATGCACATCGAACAAGATCAACTCATCCCTCACTCTTTGGCATTTAAAGTTTAAAATCATCGAATACATGATTGATTTTTATTTACATGTCAGGTTCCAACAGCTTTTTTGATTTGTAATTCACATCTTACATGTCATAGATAATTTTTAATCAATAAGTAATAATCACCGCTTTTCAGTAAGAAAAATAGTGTTCTATTAAATTTTAGTATACAATAATTTATATAAGAGAAAGAATTCATATTTCACTCGGATCAACATGTAAGGAAAGCCGCAAGCTCATTAACATACCAGCAAAGAATCTCCTAAGAAAAAATGGCCTTCGTAATTTTTAGCCGAATTTCACTGAAAATAATTTACCCTCAAAGCAGGCTGATGGCTATATGTCTAGCTAATGATTGCGTCAAGGAACTTAAAAGTATAATCTAACTACAGCACTGTTTTTTACACGAGCGGACTCAACAGTTAAATGTTAAAACGTCAAATTGAAATTTAAATTTCGTTGTACAGTTTATCCTCACAACGCCTCTGATCGAGAGCGAGGACAAGGCGCCGTGCGTAGAAATGGTCCTGCTCATTCAAGTTGGAGAGTCCCCCAACATACTTCAATGAAGAGTGACATTACTCGATTATTCCTACGTAAAGTACAAACTTTTATGCTTCAAGACGATTACTTAAACAACAATTTAAGTCAACTGAAAATTCCTTTGTGCGCATCAATATGAAAATAACTGATTGAATCAACAGCCGAAAGAATAAATTTGAGCATGCATAATGAATGCCGAATGGACATGATCTTTTTTTGAATAAATAGAATGGAACAAGCCCTGCATAAGGCCTGCAAACGCAAACTTGCCACCTTTTTTGCAGCTAAGAACAATACATATGTATCAAAAATCTCTGATTCGGTACTAAAGAGTACAATTATGATTCACAAAAATATATTACCGCATTATCGCGATCTTAAGCGCATGCGCTTATAAGCGAAGATCGCTTGTTTTCATTGTGATGCAGATGTGCATTTTGCTCGCTTATAAGCACATGAGCTAATATCCGAATATAAGAGCACCCTAGTCAATATGATTATCTCGTCTCTCCCTGCAGCTTATGTGATCATAGGGATCTCCATATACAGCACCATAATGAAATTTAACCATTAATTTTTCGACAAAGAATAATTTTCATTTCTCATGCTCAATTTCTATTACAATAGCAACATTCATTCAAATCATAAAGCCTATGCAAGTATGAAGATAAAATATCCCAGGTAAGTGTCAACCTTGATGCACAGTTACTTTGACAAAATAAGTCAACGCTCTGCTAGAAAGGATTGGCTCTGCATGCCAGGGGCGGAAATACAGGGGTGTGGAGGGATGGAGCACCCCACACACACACATCCGGTCTCGAGGAAAATAAGTCGGTCTCCAAAGCTGAATATGGACACCTATATATTGCAGCGCGTTTTTAGATGAGTTTATAATCATAAAAGTTGTTCGAAACAGAGTAAATACGGTGCAGGATAAGCCTATTTCATGCTTTCCCTTCAAATTTCTTACGGATGCCTTATGTCAGGTGAACTGAAACCATTCCCTACGACTGCATTCGGACTCCTTTGTGCTTTAAAATCGGTCGTTGAATCGGTCTATTTTATTGTCCACCCCCTTACAATATCCCCCTGGCTCTGCTCGATAGTTATTAACTTTCTTCACTTCTCTAGTTCAAAGTAACGGTCTTCTAGCAACTATTATATTAGTCGGATGGTGACTCATGTGTGGCAGCCCTCTTGATAATGAAGTTGTTTACGGTCAAATTTCAGTCTGAAAGCTGGGTGCGGGATGAGTAGCCGCAAGTCATGTACGATTTCTTTTAAAAACGAAGTAATGGCTACACTGGAAAACACTTACGGAAATGCTTCAACCACGGCTAAAGTGCACAATATTAACAGAAAGCAAGTACAAGAGTGGAGGGACAAAGCATGCAGTAGTCAAAATCGTCATGGGTTTATTAGTCGCAATCGAAGATGACTGCCTTACAAATTGAAAGCTGCATACCCTGAGCTTGAATCGGAACTTGTGGAATACATCAAACACCTTCGAGACCAAGGGATGGCTATTCATAGCAATGCAATCCGATCTGAAGCAAGGAAACGATTTCCTGTAACCTATCCAATTGAGGACCACGAAGATGTGAAAGCAGCATATGCACGAAGATGTGAAATCAGCATTCAAAAAGGAGAATACGCGTTTGGCTTTCATTCCAGGAGGAATGACGCCCTTGCTACATACAGTCACTGGACATTCATTTGAATAAGCCATTCAAGGATACCATGCGCCGAAAAAAGCGAGAATATGCACGAACCGGTGAGCGCAAAGGTGCCAGTTATAAGGTGATAGCACAATGTGTTTCGGAGGTATGGCGGGAGATGTAACGCGATATAATAAAGCTCTCATTTATTGAAACAGGTATCCAACATTGTGATGACGACGAAGTTCTGCATTCAAAATTACAATCTTGTCTTGTTGGAACATACACTAGTGAGATGAACGATGACATGGAGGACACCGCAACTTCTGACTTGGAGAGCTATACCGATGAATCCGACAGCGATAATGAAGAGATTTACATGGACTAGTAGCGCAACTTTTAGGTTATATTACAGGCTAGCTTAGTTGTTTAGATACACGTACTAGACCTAAGTATAATTCAGCTAATTGCCATGAAATTTTGCGACCAAGTAATTTAAACAAAAAATAATTTTGCGACTGATGCACTTTTTTCTGCTTATGAGCGCATCCGGATAAAAGCGTACCTCCGCTTTTAAGCGCGCTAAAATCGCGATAATACGGTATCAATCATATAGTTGTTGTCTACGACTTTAGATAGCCTTCCAATTTTTAGGAGGTCAATTGGAAGATGGAACAATCACCAACTCCGTTTTGCGCTACGATGCCGTCTGGGATCGATGGCGAGAGGCTCCAGCATTACCTAAACCACGTGCTGATCATGCGGTTTGTGTTGTTGGCAATACAATCTACGTGTCAGGCGGTGTTGAGAAAGAAGACGGTGTACCGGACACTGTAATGTGGAAATTCGACGCAGAGCGTGAAGTATGGAGGGATGCTATTTATCAATTCGGCATTCCTGAGCCGAAAAAATTTCATCGCATGGTGACTGTCAACAAACGGATTTTTTGCCTCGGAGGTTAGTTAGATTACACGACCATTTAAAGCATATTTTGTGCATTACAAAATTATATAATGTCCACAGACTAGTTTCATTATTTGAAACGTTCATATTTGCAGATATGATAGAAACCTTGTATTTTCAATGACACAGAGAGTCAGACGTCATTAAAAATCGCTTGAAATGACACTTTTATCCCTAATGATCAACTTTCATCAAACTTCATTAAATTCTTAATTAATGATCAAACTTCATTTAAATGTTTGAAAGGGAAAAACAGATGACTGGATATAATTAGATTATTAGTCTGTTGATCGTGTCCTGTTTTTCGACATTCTAAGTTCTCTAGCCAAGACAGGATCAATCGAGGTAACATCCCAGGAGTCCAAGGAGATTTCATGGAAACTCTACGAAATTCCATTCTACATGAAGCACAGACTCATCCTTGGGGATAACGGGAGGCCCCTGTCGCACTTCTGATCAATTATGTATATTTCGCTTTGCAATTCAGCAGCATCAGAAAAATATTAAGTAATAACATTCCCTTTGTTATGAAGCATAGAGCCTCCATATCTGAATGAATTGCTTGCTGCATCTTTCCAAGACGAGATGAAAATGCAAAATTCAAGAATTTTCAAGTGAAACAGACAAGTAATTAACTCCGCAATCACAATAAACATTGACAGAAAGTACTTAAACAGGAAGTATATGGGCTAAATATTTTGGGTTTTAAGTGAATTATGTAAACAAGCTCCGGGATGCTTGTATAATAAATGCGCATGTAGAAACAATAGTTAGATTCAAACATAAAGTTGACGATGCCCATAATACACAAGATTTAAATTCGAAGTTTATAGGAAATTATTCTGGTAAGAAAAATGATTTGAGATTATGAGACAGATCAAATTAAGTCTTACTATCAGTCATCTCGCTTGACAGCACACCTCGACTGTAAATGAAATGTTTGTCTTTCTTTAAAATATTCACACTTTTCATACCCGGTTATACAAATTTGATCAACATAAATCGTTTGTTACGACATTGTTTTGAAGCTTTAAGGTAAGCGGATTTCTAATGCAAATGCAACATTCAGCACATACAATGCAATCGCGCCATGAAGAGGACTACTACTTATGAATACCAGCGGTGTTGGTCCTCCGTATAAAAGTGCACAAATATGGTTATGTTATAATACCAATACTTTCCCCTTCTCCATTGATGAACTCCACTTTATAGCGTTTCTGTTTGGAAACTATTGGTCAAATACACAAGGGTCGAAAGAAAACAAGAATACCATATCTACTACAGTAGTACAGCAGGTATTATATAACTTGCAAAAACAGTGTCTTGAAGCTGAGTGAATTTTGAAACGTAGAATACATTTGAGTCAGTCATATTATCAAAATACTCAAAAGACTTTCAAAAAGTGCGTCTGATGAATTGTTGCATCAGAGACAAACTTAAAAAATGATGGTTTAACGTCACTACGCCCCCATACTGGGGACTTGGACAGTGCTGAAATAGTCTGACTTTTAGTCTGTAGCGTTGTGATCTTTAAGTACGGATGCCCATCCGAACGACTTCTACGTGACACTTTCGGAGCTCGACCCCTAGTCTGAACCGAACGACCTCTGTGACAGGCACTTAACCACTATGCCACTGAGACCACCCTGACCACTGCATTAGAGACAAATTACTGCCACACAAACTTGTATTCAAAATTCGCATGTCATACGAGCTCATACAACAAAATCCATTGTGCATTTCGGACTGCAGAAAATACATGTACAATAGTGAACATTATATAGTTCTGCATTTATTATACATTGTCTCCTCAAGAATGTACCTGTGAAATCTCGAAATCATCGCAATCTGTTGATAAAACATTTATGACAATAATCTATTTTGAGAATTAACTATTCATTCTGACATTCCGCAACTCGCATAAAAGTGCAAGTACGGCAAATACATGCAAATGTGAAATTTAACAGTAAATTTGGTGATACCCACAATCTTAAAACTATTAGGAAAATGCACAAAGGTGCTACTAAATTGTGACATTACAAACTGACATAATAAGTAGTATTTACATGACATTTTAATTTTGACGACTGCACTCGATATCTATGGCATGATGATCATGACGTAACTTTAAGATTCACGTTTATGAAATGTTATTCACATAAAGACACAAATCATTAGAAGTTATAATGCAGAAAGTTTGCAGGTGGCAAAATTCCGGCCTTTGAAAAAGATTACTTTTCGAAATCCTAGAATCCTACGAAATTTGGGGGAAAGTTTGAAAATACGCTGAACTAAAAGTCAAAAGAGAGTAGGTCAAGCAATGTTGTTTATCATTGTAATTACGATAGAAAAAATGCGACAGGGGTACTTCTCCTTCATGGCATAGGTTGGGCTGTGACCGAGTGCATCTACAGAAATATAAGATACTCAAAGAAAACATCCGCAGTGCAGAATGACGTGGACGGTACATGACACAGTGAGTGATTAATGTTTGTTACCTCTGTTGCTATTGCAATTATGTTGTACAGAATCTCTTTAATTATGTCTCTTTTATTTTGTCCTATAATGTCTTGTGAGAGTTTTACCGGTATCTCTATGGTTTTGATGAACTGACGTCTAGCGACTGTAAAGTTCTACTCACTATGTCGTGTGCCGTCCAAGTTACTCTGCCCTGAGGGTGCAATCAGTGTGGCTGTGAAATATCGGCTGCTGTATTTCAATAAAATGCTTTATCACTTCGACGACTAGCATTTTCTTTGATTACATCTCCTGATTATAACTTATAAAAAAATCGTGAAGGATGAAACTTGATGAGGTGACAATTTCTCAATAGATCATGCTGAAATTCAGTCATTATGTTGAACAAGATATATAAAAGTATCCATTGGTTCTACAAAATCATTACAGTCTAGAATTGTGACCATCAGATAGCAATCGTTGTGAAAAGTTCTTTAGCGATAAGAATTCTAATTTGAGAAATGATCATCGACTTCTTTGGAAGACACCTTTTTAGCACACAACATATTCATTTCTCTAATTCCGTCATAAAAAATCATAATAACTTTGTTGTAAGGTTGCAATAACAACACTTAAAGTGCAGAATATTTAATGGAGCACATAAAGGTGTGTTTACTCAATAAAAATGTAAGAATTCAGGAAATTAAGTGGCATGCTTTCAGCTGCAAGGAATCACGCATATCTACACTCATTACATGCGTCACAGTAGCTAATGCTCAATTTTTATTGCTCGAAAAGAAATAGCAATAATCTAGAACATGCATAACGAACGACATCACAAAATGACAACATTAAGTGATTAAATTTCCATTTTCAAAACAGTTGCCGAGACTCTTTAAGTTTTATAAATCATGTCAATAAATCAGGGTTCTTACAGAGACTGAGGATGAAGTTTTGAGGGTTTTCGATGGCTATCACTAATACTTAATAATAGCTGTGTTTGACAACAATACGGCTTAACATGTCATCTTAAGATGATTAGCACATCCTAAATCAATACCGCATTGATAATACTGAATTTTGTGCACTGACAAGAATTCTCCACGCGAGAAAGAAATTTAGTTCCATGATTGAAAAGGAAAACTAATTTATTCTGAAGTTAGTTGCATGCCTATATTGCATAAAATAATCAAACGGAAATCTTACAAATATTACATAAAGAGCATCTGATACTTTTTCATTGATATAAAGGAATATAAGTATTAAAGAATGACATTTTATAACGAGTAATTTAGCTCAGAAGATCAATGTCACCAGTCAAATGATTGTCAAACTCCATGTCAGTGCTCAACGCAATTAGATTAGGAGTATAAACAGCAAAACAATCCAACACTGTTTGATTTCAGTAGATTAAAAGATGTTACAAAATCATTATCATATCTACAAACTTGATGTTTCTCAGTTTTAACAAAAAATTACGAGAGTAAAATTACAATCAAAAATAATTGCATAAAAACAATAATTACGAGTAACGATGTGATTCATGCATTTTTTCTAAATCTCAGTCCAATTTTCATGACAAAAATGAATTACAACCAAACAATATGAAACAAAAATAATTCGATCAGCTATAAAATTACATACTCTAAAAATCTTGCTATCTTATCAGACAATGATTCTAGATACCAGATAGAATACAAAAACTTCATAATCAAACTATTTACTAGAATAAACTAATAATACGCAGATATTATATGGTGAACTACATGTCCTATAAGTCTTTCATCTTTGCATCCAAAGATGTCAATACAACCGGTTTTTGTTTTTTATCGGAAGAACCATTCCTAAACGCGCTGCTTCTCTTACGAAGAGCAAATTTCTTCTCTTCTTCGGCTTTTTTGGCCAATGCATCAGCACTGGATAACAAGTCTTCGATTTCAAGCATCAAACATCTCTTCTTTTCCCGTAGTTCATCGACTTCATCCAATAAACGCTTGCGTTGGTTTTTCGATTCATCATTTTCTGTCTTCCTGGCCTCTTGTGTGAGGATCTCTTGTGAGTCCTGGTAACGCATTCTGCTAGCTGAACATGAACGCAATAGCTCTTTTGTCAACGGAACATCTGCAATTTTTCCGATTTTCTGAACATAGTCAACTATCAACCGAAGTGAGTTGAAAGTCTTTTCTTGAAGATTGACAACTTCAACCTCTTTATTAGCTGAAAACCATCTCGATAGTAGCCTGGGCATGAGAAAGGAGCAGAAGACTTGATACCACCTTCAAAAGATCAGAATATTTCTTCATTGTTGACAGAAGGAATACATCGATTCGATCTTCTTTGTCACACTGAAACTCGAGAAATCGTGACTTGTTCGGAACAACATCATCATTTAGAAAACTTTTAAATTTGTTAAAAATACGAGTAGCGTCATAGTCTTTGGCGTTAACTTATATTTGCTAATTTCACTAGAACACTCTTGAATTTGGTTATGCATGCATCGGGTTCATTTGCCATTTTATTTGGATCCAAGCATGACAAGTTCCTTGCGAAACTGACTTCCAATGGAGATTTATTGAGTAGGCCTACCTTTTCGATAATTTTAATTATCAACATTTTGGTTTCTCCTCGAAACTTTGTCGCCGACTCTTTCGTGACTGACCCGCTGTTGACTAAATGTCTCAGTATTGTGTCGGCGTAAAACCGTGATCAACCTTCCCGATCTTGCAGTGATGTTCAATCACATGCACATCAAGTTGGACGAGATTCGTTTTGCTGGAATCCATGACCACTGACTTTTTCAGAAATCTTCCCATCAATTGCTTCACGACTCGTTGGAGATCATCGTTGAGAAAAGGAATCATTGGACGATCAGTCGGATACTGTGTCAAAAAAAATTTAATGCTTTTGCAATGGACACCACAGTATGTATTTTGATCTCCAACAAAGAATCCAACTTGCAAATACGACTGGGTATCTGGCCTCTTGGCTTTCTTTTTGTTGACAGCTTCAAAAAAGTCTTCAGTTTGGGAATCAAGTCTATTGCACGCTCGATTATATTTACGTTCTCAATCCAACGATGCGCACAAAACGGAAAGGTGCTTGAGTTTGTGGTTTCCGTAAAATCTTGCCTTCGCGCTGGGGTTTGCGATACCCTCGAAAAAAATCGTGATTTTTAAGGGTTTTCGAGGGTCTGTACGAGCCCTGCTAAATATATATCATGAATATGTGTCGAAATGGACATATTGAATTTTTCAGGGAACTAAGATGAGACCTGTTTGATAAACCACAAGCCACATTCAGGGCTTATAACATCCTAAAAATTGAACTTTTTCATGATAATACATCTTTCATAAATTCCACTTATCATCACACATTCCGACAAGCAGGAGCTAGCACCTAGTGTCCTAGTGACTGGATCTTTGTTGCTATATAAAGTTTTGTATGAAATCTTCACGACGGTGCGCAAAACCAAGCTTTCAAGTTATTGCACTATAGTCAATCACATCATGGCATTCATAATGACAAAGGCAAAACGGAATATTACCTATTGTGCAGATTAGGTTTTCATAACTTTCGAAATCAAAAGCGTATAGAGAAGATCATCATCGATTTCGCAATCAAAATCACATTTCTATCTGAAATCTGAATTTCGAAATGAAAATTAGATTCGTAGTTAAATAGCTTATTGATCGAATAAATATTGAAATTTTAATCGAAAACACACACACTATGGACTGTGTTCTAGAAATCAAGATTGATTTTCATGAAGCAACAGAATGATTAGTATTTGTAGCAAGTTATTCTAGTAGACTTACATGTATCTAAGTCATGATGAATTTTACAGGAGTCACGTATGATCGCTTCAAACAAACCGAGGATAATGCTTCATTTTGTCGCCTAATGACCGATGTAAATTTGGATGAAGGTGAACGATTACAATGGAAGAAAGGTCCTGGAAAGCTTATAAATCATCGAAACCATTTAGGAACGGTACGGGTAGGTAAGTCCTCGACAATTTCATATTCTCGCAAGTAGGTTTGAATAGTCTGACAATTTGACAAATTCATTGTAAGAATTAAGTCATTAATGCAGGACAAACTAGTCTGTATGTTTGAAATGTGAGTATTTGTCAACAATAAACCAACTTAATTCAACTTCTCTTCGATCAACTTGGTATTCTGGACCATTTTGAAAGGGATCCGCAAAAATGAAGGTAGTGTTGCGGAAGCACATGAATATATTTGTGATATAGAAAGATCAAGATGCTGAAGATCTGGTAACCTTTTTTCTAGCGATCTGTTGTTTACTCTTTGCACTGACGAAATCTCGGCCAAGAAAGCATTTTGAGGTCTGGATGCAAAATCACGCTGGTATTTCGTCCTGTGCCTTCTGGAGTCGTCACAAATCACGTTGTCAGACTTGTTGTGTGAAGGTTTATAAAGAGTCATCATGAATGATAGCGAATTGTTGGTGATAATTAGAAGTGAATTTGTATATATCGTTAAAAGATTGGGATTTTCGCATTTGACATTTTGAGCTTTCGCAAAAAAACATTGGCAATATCTCAGAAGATTGTATTTTTGACGTGATTTCACAACCGAAAGAAAAGTTATTTATAAAAATCGAAAAATTCATGCGCGGAGTGCATCTTGTGTCGTAGACGGCAGCTTCTGTAAGCCTTTACTAATTCGAGCAGGTTCACTTGATGTCGATTGGGAAAAGAGAGCTATTTCTTAGTAATTTAGAAATATAAAATATGATATAATTTTACATCATTTTATAAGTAAAGATCTACTGCTCTTGATCACACTAATTAACATATTTCCTTATATTCTTGTTTTATTATCTCTTTCAGGACAACATCTTTATGTTTTTGGTGGCGTAGGTGAAAATTCCCACATGGTGGAATACTTGGACCTCAGGAAAAAGACTTGGCATTCTCTTTTCCCAGAAGATGGCCGACCAATCGGCGCATGTGAATGTGTTAAAATATCAGTGCCATTAGGGAATACCATGTTCAATCAATGGGCAGTGACAGCAAGTCGACCATGGCCATTGTGGTGACATCGGCTAGGCATGCGAGTTTTCACTTCCCCGTCCACTAGTAATTTGAAAAATTGCATATCTGTTATCTTCATTTTGATCTCCACGTTATCAATATCGTAAAGCTCTTGGTAACTGCACATACATGATAATTGTTACCACCTGCATTGCAATGCAGTTATATCTATTATTATGTATATTTTTGAGTTACGTTGTATTGAGATTTTAGCGAAATGATTGGTATTTTCCCAATTTTTATTTGTGCTATTTTTTTAAAATAAACACTGTGTTGCCATATCATTTTTGAAGCTCATCAGATGAGTGACACTGGTGATAGAGGTCACACAGCAATCGAAAGGTTTTGCAATTTTCTTAATATGTTCTGCTAAATATTATATTACCATTTAGTATCTATTCTTGATCTTATTCCAACACTGTTCTATTGCTATCTCATTTTACCAAAATAATTTGCACGGATTTAGTTGCTGTTAATTAAGCATTGTTAAAATTAATGATTTAATTAAGCAATTTTCCCTATTAGTAGTCATAGATCCCTTGAAGTCAAATGTCAGTGGAAATATCTCCTTATAGCATGAGGAACAATTTATAAATTACCTGCACGCACACAGATTCTTGATTTCGCTTAATAATAATTGCATCAGTCGACTTCACGACGGTGTCTACAACAAATCTGACACTAACTTTTAGGGACTTTTGAAAAGAATATTTAGAACATTTCGTTAACGTTCACAGGACTTTGTCAACAAGTTTTCCGTTTCTAATGATTATTTCGATAACCACAAAAATGTCATATCTCCAAATTCAGATTAACGGAGTTTTTTGAATTTTCGTTTTTTATCAAGTTTGTCATTTTATGAAAAAATCGAGCACTCAAAGAATCATTGCTCTCAAATTTTTCGTCATGCAATATCTTGAGCTGTGAAAAGCATCATAGTCTCCCAGGATTAGCAGTTTGTAGGCACAATCTTGAGGCTTCTGCCACAGTCATGAATCTAGTGCTTCTCTGGCCTCGATGGAATTCAAGTAGCGCTTGCCTTTCAATGACTTGGTTCGATTCTCTTTTCTTGATAATGAAAAAACGGTTAAGCAAATATATTTTCACATGGAATAAACCAAGTGACGCAGTTCCACGCATTTTGCGTCACGACTTGCCTTGAAAAATGCGAAAAATCGAAAAATAAGTTTTTTCTCGAATGACCGTCTTTTTTCGCTTTGAAAGGAGCATCCAAGATGAATGCATGTCATGAAAGGTTTGAAAAGTCTTCCCGGTGCCTTACAGAAGCAGTGCAGTAACACAAGGTGCTTCAACACTTAGGTTTCATGGCCTATACCAATTATTACTTATCAATTAATCAATCCGGTTTATTATGCTGGCACAAGTTCCCTAACAACAGGGGTTGAACAGTCCCTTTATACTGCCTTTCTTCTCCATTCATCTTTGTTTGTAGCCAACTCATTGGCAACAAATGAGCAATATGAAAACTTACATTTGGTATTGCTCTATCGGCTAGGCTCAACATCTGGAGAATTCCTTACGAATTTCAGATCCGATGTACCTTTCTTCTGGAGACGATGTGTCGGAAGAACCAGCAAATGGTTTGTCTTGTTAAAGCAAGCAATTAGTAGCTTTTCATTCACATTTCTACGACTGCAGTTTCGTGACTTATAACAATAAGACACCAATTTTCGGAAATGATCATAGTAATGGTCAATTTATCTGGGGACTACTGTACATGTCCACCAGTATGGCACGGCAATGTGTACATTATCCCGAGTTTATAAACGAAAACGAAAAGTTGTCCTTACCAACCCAAAGAACAAAATGATGAATCAACAAAGTACATGCAAGACATAATTGAAGATTCATGATCAATCAATCAGTGCAATATATTTGACATAGGAAAAGTATCTCTCATTTCAACCGAGGCCAAGAAAAAAAACCATCAACATAATATCTTAATCCTCAATCACAATGTAACAGAAGTAAATATCTATTTAAGGAAAATCACTTCACAATTCAGAAACACATGTACAACTGAATACAATTTGACAAAATTCTGAGTTTAACAATTCGATGAAGCATACCGAGATAATCTGCGAAAAGAAGTATAAACCAACAATTCAAGCTGAAGTCATTAGAATGATGCATGCTTACATCTCTTCACATATGTTCTAATGAGCGATGAGATTCTAAAATCAAGCTATCGCTTAATGCCTAAGCCATTTTTGTCATAACCATCGACATCAGTATAATCTGCGAACCAAATGAATTGTATAACTATCACATGAACTGCATGCCACTCACGCAAGGTCACTGTCTTTTCACTCTTCTATTTCGAGCATTCATGAATTAATTCTTCAGTAATCTTAAGACCTGTTGCATCCAATAACTACATCAAATTTTTGGTGCAGTTAGAAAAAAATCAAGCAGAATAAAAGAGCTGGTTGCATTTTATACAATTACAAGAATTTTTGTTGTTGTAAAATCCGCAGGAAGACTTATCAATCGAATTTAAAATAAATATATAAATGAGGCTCAATTTCAATTTATTTGATTGGTCAACATTGACAAATTATGAAGATCTGAATGAGGTTTATCTTCATCGATATAGAGCATACCCCCAATTTCGATACTACGTGAATTCCACAAAACTGAAGTAACACGCTACGAAATATATTTGAAATTGAATTTTCATGTAAAACATCTTATTATAGTTTTTAGATAATAGATCTTATTCTAGGACCGCTATTAAAGAAGATAACACACTAAGTGTGATAGAGCTTATTGGCATCTAATATGCATCATGATAAATGCTAGCCGCCAGGCCAAAGCTAGGACTTGCTGGCACCACCTTAATCATCTCTGACTTTTAAGGATTACTTCTTAACAGAAGAATCCACCTGCTGATCAGTTAAGCGGCTGAAGAAAGAAGTGATTATGCAGCATTGAGATGTATCAAAGTATTAACATTAATACTATATGATGACGGGAGTATTTGCCGACAAATGTCATCAGTTTGTTTAATAATTCCCTTTTGGTGTGTAACAAAGTTCAGCGCGTAAGCTATAAGATAAGTAGTAGTCCAGTTGAGCTTTCATGATCTCCATCGTACACACTATCACAAAGTAGAAAGGACAATCCGATTTTCCGGTCAAGAGAAGCTGTCCGTCATCGACCGCTTGACACACTCAATATGTCATGGTCACAAAGCGTTGATCCAAAATACTAATGCGACCTTCGTTATGAAATGATTGTCGGATCCTTCAGACACAAAGTTTATCGTCGTTGTTTACTTAGATGCGGCACCGAGAGTTTCACTTTGCCAGGAAAGTTGCGTGACAGGTCTTGATCCTTCTGAACACGAAGTAAATCCTTCTCGCGTGGATGTGTCGTTCGATCATTCATGAAGATTTGCAGCGCCGATTTGGTAGCTGAAAAGAAGAATCTTAGAATTAAAAATTAATGCATTTATTGCGATGCAAGTTCAACAAACAGTAACACTAACAGTGGAAGCAACTGCAAGTAGTTGAAGTAGTTGTATTCGTAACTCTAAGCCGTCGCTACGCTAAGTGAAGTCACCTGCACGGCGGCGGTTGTTCGGGGGACGGTTTAACATGCTACTTGCATTCGGTCTTGTATTTAAGTTGACATCTCATGACCAGCTTTGTGGATTGAATCATTTCTAATAGTGTATTTCTTCGAATAGACCCTTCACCGTCTATTTAGGAAGGGATATTTTGATGTGCGGGGCTTATTCGAGAGCGGGTTTGCGGGTAAAATTCGAGTGCGGGGTCTATTACAAAAATATATTTAATAGTTCTACCAAAAACTAAGCTAGTTGGTAATTTACCTAGCTTTAGTTAAGCTTTAAGCCAAAAATGGACGGTCCTTGACGAATTTGAATCTAAAGCTTAAACTAAATAATTTGAATTAAGTGTTCAATATAATGTCAAATAATGCTTACTTAATATTCAATTTGAATTTGATTTCGCATATCTATCAAAGTATTTTCTTGCACATCATAGCTCATGTCATGGTACACATTCACATTTTGAAAATTTTATTAAGTATGCAATTGTTATATACTTCTTTTAATTTCATGATGAAAATTTAGGCAGCTTTCTGACCTACATATACTATTGATACCGGAAGCAGGAAACCCTTTATATAACTCGCATTATTTAATGATCATGTGACGTAGCTACTTGATGTAGATGGTGCAGTAGACCTATAAGATAAGTCACCTGCAGCACACTGAAATCTTTCATGATGCTCAGTTAGGGGCTAATATGCAAAACCTTTAGGATTGAAATTGCCGAGAGGGAAATAATGCAATATTAACCAGTAACTACATGAACAAGATGCGGGTATTATTCGAGGGCAGGATCTATTTAAGAGTATGCTTCTCCATATGCGGAGTTTGCTCGAAGAAATGCTGCAATTACGAGTGCATCACATTTCAGAATTACAACAGCTTGTGTCAGTAGTTTCAGTTTCCTAACATGATTTGTTTTACGAGCTTGCAGATATAAGAAATACAAATCTACGCACGAATTGGAGCTATAATGCCTTTAGTAATTGTAGCGTCAGTAAACGACCATGCGACGGTATGTTGCATTGACGCTTCCTTTTGTCCCATGATTCAGCTTCAATCGCCGCTTAACCGAATGTGGCAAAAGTAACCATTAATTTGATTTGTGAATGATTCACTAATTTTTAGGTTTAAAGTCGCAAAATATCAGCCCAGATGCCTTCATAATGTGGCTGTAATTGAATGAATTCCTTCATGAGCTATCTGATGCATGTAAATAGGTCTACTGTGAAAACTGAGCGGAAGATATGAGTATGACTGTCCTATCAAAAACCGGAGTATAATGGTTCTGAGAAGATTCCGATCCTATCTGTTGTCAGTAATCAGGAAAAAGAACGTTATCTTATCCTATGGAAAAGGTCGGCTGACGAAATGTTAAGCTTAGAATTGATTTAGAAGCTCTGTCTTGTTATTCCTTTTATTTACCAAACTATTACAATTTCACAATCCTTCAGATATTTCTATGAAACTATGGCTAATGCACTAGCGAAAAATTCGAGGGAAAACGATTGCCGATAACCAAATATACAAATGTAAAATTTTACCAAAAGTATCTGGTAACTTGCAATAAACTGCATCAGTCTATCAATAACGCACTCCGAGAGAAATTATAAAAATCGGTTGAGAATCCTATGTCGAACACACAGCTTCTCTTCCAGTGTATGAAGATCTCTCAGTACGCTGTTCAACAAGGAAATGATGCCTACAGCTCTTGTGTATGACACCGCAGTCAGGTGTCGGCGATAAAACAGACAGGAGTAGAGAATGTCATGAGCCAAATATGCACTATCGCTTGCATCCCCGCTGTAGCTGCTATCAACACCCTCGGAATCAAGGACCTCGAGAAACGTGATTAAAGGACAATGCATGTCTCTGACGGAATGAACCGGATTCGAAAAGTAGGGAGCTGAGAAGAGATTGTATATAGGACAACAACGGGACACTGTGTGGCTCTACATTCATTACCTTTCAAATATAGACGTGCATGCTATCATGTGGATACTTTTGCACATTTGTGAAAAATCTACATAGCCAAATAAACATAATGATTTATGAAACGTCAAAAAATATCGTATGTCAAAATATTCCTATACCGATGTATAATGACAATTGTAAGAGAATTTAATTCATTTATTTTTCAATCTAACATAATTTACGAAACTTCCGAATCCAACAGACAGAGCAACTTAATGTAAATTTGTAATCCACCAACCGGCGTGAATTCATCCCCACTAACTTTTGTGGATTACATATTCCTGCGATATCCAAAGCATGAAGAACAAATTGCGTTGTAAGGGAGAAGAAATTCATCTAAATGTCGACGGTGTTCCATAATTCAACTTGATCAGCTGTTAAGTGAATAATTGATGCAGACAAGATTCCGAGGTCGAGTGACTGTCACACAAGATCAGTATATACAGAATCTCGAGAATTGATGCGTTCATCCGATGATTTCGACAACCACTTTGCAAGAAACAACAGGTCTTTGTACGCCTCTGAATTTCCAGCAACAACAGCAATTCTGCACAAAGCATTTAACAACAATATATCACATGAAATTTACTTGAGTGGATACCTGTCAACCTGACGCAAAGACTGACATTGAAGTTAAGTGACATACCTTTTCCTCTTTTTGTAGTTCCAGGAATCAGTTTCGACTTGAACTTGTAATTTAAGATAGCTGGATACGGCGCACAGACAGGAACAGCATATAAAAGGACATCATTTTCATGAGGAATTCCCGTGAAAGAATTTAAAATATCACCGTCGTCGAGAGGGGAAGCGAAGTTGTCTGCAACATCATCTGAAGCAAATAAAATACCGGCAAGTAATGATCTGGAGAATTCACGTAGCATATTGCAGGTTGGTCTCACATATCGAAGCGAAATTCGCGTATATTTAAGGCAGAGCATAAATGAACTTCGAAAGCAAGCGGAAACAATATCGCATTTTCGGAGACCACACAAAATCCGGCCGATTGTTCAATACTGTATAGATGCATAAATACTTTTGTCGTCTTTATTTTACAGTGGAACACATTTTGTACAGTTGGCATAGTTTTCCAAGCTCTCATTTTTAATGATAAGAATTTGATGCGCGACAATTATGTGGTTGACTTCCTTTCAAAGGGATTTTCTATCTCAATAGCATCCACAGTCAGATGGATATGTAAATATATATATATATATATAATAAATAAATAGAATCAATAATGGCAATAATATAAGAAATGATTAACCCAAATCAAAACAATCTAAGTATTTCCCTACCGGTATCGTCTCTTCTCGAGACTTTTCAAAGGAATAATGCTTTATTTTTTAAAAATAAGGCTACATCATAATAGAAATCTACAAAAATATAAACTTATTACATGGCTACCTTTGAGCATAGAGATTAAACGAAAAATAATTCACGTATCAGAATTAAGGTCTGGCTGGAGCATAGTAATGAAATATTTTTCTTTCTTCTCCCTAGCAATCCTATTGCAACTTGGTGGCATCTGGTAAAAGGGAGCTGCTCTGAACTTAATAGCGAGATCATTGGCGCAATTTGCAATGTGTTTACTTACTGTTAATACGGCATAATGTCTGTTGCTAATATGTTGCCGGTGTACGGTTAATCGGTTTCTGAACATGTCACCGGATTGTCCAATATGATATTTGTTACAACCGTTACAGAATAGAGCGTAAATAATGTTATGGGAAAGGCAATTCAGATTTTGTTTGATTTCAAACATTTTCATTTTCCCATTTTTGAAATTAATTGTTTCACCTTCTATGATAATGGAACAGCAGCTACATCGGTTATCAACACACTTCGTTATTCCTTTAATTGTTTTCCGATTCTTAACATTAAGTATATTAAGTAGAGATGGAGGTTGTTTATAAGATTTTTTGAAGTTATAATCCATGAACCGGTTTGATAATTTTAAGCTCTCAGATGCTGGCTTAATGACTTTGTTGAATATGTTGGGATTGTTTTTGTCATAACGAGTAGTAAAATATATCGTTTTCTTTGTGCTTCTTTCAGTGTTTTCTTGCGTTCCTGTTTCCAGTTTAGAGAGATGAGTTTCTGCTTTTTTAAAAGCATTGTCAATTAATGTTAAAGGATATTTCAGCTTTATCAAATTAGTTTTCAGTTTGTGTAATTGAACTACTTTGACCTTATCATTAGAGACAATCATATGTATACGACGAGCTAAAGTGAAAGGGATATTTCTCAACGTGAATAGAAGGGAACGTAATTGTAGTTGTTCGTCTTTTTGTAATAGATATCCGTTTCTATACCATTTTCACTCTTGTATACTTTAACATCTAAAAAATTTAGTTCTCTATCGTTAAATTCCATAGTAAAATTGATAGAGGGATGTAAGTTGTTGACTAACCCCAAAAAATGGTTTAAATTGCCGAATTTCGTGTCCCATATAATGAAACAATCATCGATATATCGCAACCAATTGTCACTGATTTTAGCGGAAATGTTTGACTCATAATAATTAGCAATTGTTTGATACATTTTGTTTTCTAGGTACCCCATGACTAAATTCGCATATGTAGGGGCCATGGCTGTGCCCATTGCAGTGCCAGAATTCTGAAGGTAGATGTCGTCCTCGAAATGAAAATAATTGTTTTTTAGTATAAATTCAATAGAATCCAAGATGAATGCATTGGAGAACCTACTTAAAATCTTTAATCGATGTTTGTGTAACCAAAAGTTAATTGCTTCAAGTCCTAATTCGTGAGGTATACTTGTATACAATGATGCAACATCCATAGAAACAAATATTATGTTAGGGTTGATATCTTGATATTCTCTTAGCTTGTGAATAAACATAAATGTGTCTCTGCAGTAACTTTTCATTTCGGGAACTAGTGGTTTCAGCAGATCATTAATGAATATACTAAGGTGGCTTGTTGGACTGTAGCAGAAAGATACGATAGGACGGAATTTTAAATTGTCCGGAGGTTTTAATGTAATACATCCATAATCGTCAGCCAGATATTTCTCCAAATAATCGTTAATTTTGTGAACTTTCAGTAGACCGTATATATAAGGCATCGCAAAATTGAAATGTGTCAAATAGTCAAATTCATGTTTTGAGAAGTTACACGTAAACCGAAAATTATAGCAAAGTTTTTTCAGCTTTTTCATGGTTTCATAGGGATGATAATCATTTATTTTTCTATATATCAATTGATCCAAAAAATTAATTCCCATAACATTATTTACGCTCTATTCTGTAACGGTTGTAACAAATATCATATTGGCCAATCCGGTGACATGTTCAGAAACCGATTAACCGTACACCGGCAACATATTAGCAACAGACATTATGCCGTATTAACAGTAAGTAAACACATTGCAAATTGCGCCAATGATCTCGCTATTAAGTTCAGAGCAGCTCCCTTTTACCAGATGCCACCAAGTTGCAATAGGATTGCTAGGGAGAAGAAAGAAAAATATTTCATTACTATGCTTCAGCCAGACCTTAATTCTGATACGTGAATTATTTTTCGTTTAATCTCTATGCTCAAAGGTAGCCATGTAATAAGTTTATATTTTTGTAGATTTCTATTATGATGTAGCCTTATTTTTAAAAAATAAAGCATTATTCCTTTGAAAAGTCTCGAGAAGAGACGATACCGGTAGGGAAATACTTAGATTGTTTTGATTCGGGTTAATCATTTCTTTTATATATATATATAATGTTAAATACAGAGCGTCATATAATTAATTAATTCCAAAAATTGTCAGGAGGAAAAACCATCAATTTCGGTACTCCGAGTTTCATGTGTTTAATACCACAATCATCAGCCGAATGAATTTCACAACGGAAAATTCGCAAAGCAATACCGGTTCCTTAGCAATAATCACTGGACATCACACGATAAGATACTAAAGAGATACTAAAGAGAAGCAAGATAGAAAGCTATGAAAAAGTACTGAAAATGTACTGAAAATGCATTGCACATCGCGTCATTTTGAAGTTCTGCAGTAGATATTTAGTCCTGTGTCTGCACTTAGAAACCAATTCGTTTCTGCTGTTGAGAAGAGTGAGTATCATCGAGGAAATACCTAATATTGTGGAGCAGAGACTATCGGAGCTGTCATCGAACGAAAGTGTATTCAAAGAATCTTGTCAATATTATCAAGGCATTTTAGACCAAAATGGTTATACTCACATGCTTGTTTATCAAGTGAAACAAAACGAAAACGAGGCAACGCATAAAAAGAAAAGGAAACGAGTGATTACTTGGTTTAATCCTCCTTTCAGCAAAAATGTGGCCACGAACATCGGCAGATATTTTTTGACTCACATTGACAAGCATTTCACGGTGAACCACAAATTTTCGAAAATATTCAATCGCAACACATTGAAATTGAGTTACAGCTCTATGCCAAATGTGAGGAGAATCATAAAATGGCCACAACAAAAGTGTCTTAAAGAATGAAAAAACTAACATGAAAACATGCAATTGTGTGGATAAAGGAAATTGCCCTCTTGGAAACGAATGCCTTTCTGACAATATAGTTTATGCAGCCAGAATCACATGTGACGATTCAAATTACAGTGAGAAAAATTACATCGGCATAAGTGAAGGCAGCTTCAAGTTAAGGTACGCGAATCACAAAAAATCATTTAATCATGAAAAGTACAAGAATGAAACCCAGCTATCAAAGGAATTCTGGAAGCTGAAGGAAAGTAAGAAGAAACCTAAAATATTTTGGAAAATTGTTAAGAAATGCAAGCCGTACAAGCCGGGAAATCCTAGATGTGATTTGTGCTCCCATGAAAAATAATTTATTTTGAGAAGCAGGGATGGAACTCTTCTCAACAGCAGAAACGAATTGGTTTCTAAGTGCAGACACAGGACTAAATATCTACTGCAGAACTTCAAAATGACGCGATGTGCAATGCATTTTCAGTACATTTTCAGTACTTTTTCATAGCTTTCTATCTTGCTTCTCTTTAGTATCTCTTTAGTATCTTATCGTGTGATGTCCAGTGATTATTGCTAAGGAACCGGTATTGCTTTGCGAATTTTCCGTTGTGAAATTCATTCGGCTGATGATTGTGGCATTAAACACATGAAACTCGGAGTACCGAAATTGATGGTTTTTCCTCCTGACAATTTTTGGAATTAATTAATTATATATATATATACATAATATATAATAATGTAAATAAATTGATTGATGAAAACAAAAAAGTCGTGAGTGGTGTTATCGGTTTCTGCGATTTTATTCACATCCACAGACGCAAAATTAGTTAGAAATGAAAATATATAATTATATATATATATTATAAATTACATATAATAAATATATATATAATATATAATATATATATAATATATACATATAAAAATATAAATAAATATATATATATATAATATATATATATAATATATATATTTATTATATGTAATTTATAATATACATAATATATATATAATTATATATATATATATATATATATATATATATATATATATATATATATATATATATATATATATATATCAAAATATATCCAATTTTATTAAAATTAATTTAGGACAAAGATAAACAATTTGATTTTCCTTTGCCATCGGTCGGGTTTCATTCATTTAAAGGAGTAGCAAAATGCAGTTTTCTAGAACCATGTAGTTTTATATTCCCAATATTTCGGCTTAGCCTTTGTCAGTGGATGATGAAAAAGAATGTCGTTAAGAAAATTTAAACTTACCTATCTATGAAATACAACCTAGAATCTTGGTGGATCATGGACATTGAGACATGCTAACACAGAATTTTAACAAAAATATCATGGATTACTTACGATATCAAAATGATAAAAACCAATCTGTAAAAAAAGGAAAACTAAAATTTGCACATAATTAATGAGATTAAGTAGTACTTCGATAGGCATTGCTTTTATGTCCTTCTTTCCGACCTACACCGAAACTTACATGACTCAAAGAAAGAAGGTAGAAAAGAAGGAGATCAAAGCAGGACCCATCGAAGTGTTACTTAATCTCATTGATTCTGTGTGAAGTTTAGTTTTCCTTTCTTTATAGATAAGGTTTTTATCATTTTGACATCTCACGTAATCCATAATATTTTTGTTAAAATTCTGTGTTAGCATGTCTCAATGTCCATGCTCTACTACGGTTCTAGGTTGCGTTACATAGATAGGTTAGTTTAAATTTTCTTAACGACATTCAGTACAATTTCCTTTTTCTGCATCCCTTGATAAAAGCTAAGTCGAAATGTTGAGAGTATAAAACTACATGGTCGTAGAAAATTGCTTTTTACTGCTCCTTTTAAAGATAAACAAAGTTATAATAGGAAAGTGCGGTCAGCTTAAGTTCAGTGAAGAGTTTTCTGAATTTGAATTATAAGATGGGATGACGACGACAAACTAAAGCAAAAATCAGTGTTATCCTCCAAGATGCACTGAATGCCATCGGAACGGCATTCTGATTGGCATCCGGAAATCAACTATTACAAGTCTACAGCATACGCTCATGAAAACGAATTCCGTGTAACTCTTGAGACACACTCCAATACCTTAACCCTTGTCGGAGCAATTAACTACAGAAATCAGAATGGTTCTTGTTCGTCTTTAAGTCTATCTTAACCAGCTAGACTATTCATTATTAATTATTGATAAGGGTTCATCAGAACTGCAGTCCTGAAGGTTCACTAAATACATTTAATGACGTATCAAGATGCTACTCATCTTTGAATTTACATTCTTGTGTAATTTCGTCACTGATTTTCAGAGGAGCATGGCTCAGCAGTATCATTTTGTCACGACTTTGGTTTTGAAAATGAATGTTGGAGCGATCACTTCATAGAAATCAAATTCAGATGCAATTATGTGATAGTTGAACAAGAACATTATCGTGTAAGAAGAGTGAAATACATATACACAAAGGATAATCCAGCTTGCACTGATTGGATTGCATCCGGCTAATTCCGCTAGAAATTTAAAAGCATCCATCTTAAAAAGATGTTTACCGAAAATAAGGAGACTTTACGTTGAAATTATGCTACTGAACAAATAGCATAAGCCACACCTGCGTTGCAGCTCGACTTCGACAGATGCGTTTCGCCGCACGGTAGAAGGCCTACAATCTGTCTCCATTTAAAAAAGTATCGCATAATTTTATTGTACCAAATGGACATAAGTGAACATGCAGATGATTTTTCAATCAAGTTATTTAGCAAAATAGAATATCGAAAGTTTGTGCATGCAGTATTTTATGCTGATCTGATAATGATAGATTATTTCCGGCTATGTCCGGCGCACGTTGTGTGGATGCATGATATATTGTAGCCTTGTAGTTAGTTCATTTTATGACTTACCAAAATGATTGCCTAAAATATTAAAATATATTTAACAATCACAGAAAATACTTCAAACGTACGAAAAGTACGCACTAACATCTAAGTGAATTAATTACAATATGTATGTGTTTGAAATCTGTCTCTGTAATCACACATTTATGCCAAGACTGTTTACACTTTGTCTGTTCGATGAGGGAAACGATGATGAAAACAACAGGAAAAATGCTATTCTGAAAATCTAAGGTGTAGTTCACTGACATTTTATATTGTTCTACTTTTCATACATGCACACCGGCATATTACTCAGAGCATCATTTCTGTCAGCGACTTAAGCAAAGACAAATATTTTTATCATTCCGATTATCTCTTTGTTCTTTGTATATAGTCACGGAATTACATGTAAAAACAGAACTTTGGATAAAACTTTCTACATCATTTTACATTTATTCAAGTGGTTGCCAGCATCTTTTCCTTTCTTAAACTCCTACTCGACTTCTATAGTGGCTTCCGACAGATTTAGGTCGGACAAATTGGTGTATCTTTGGGTAGATAGATGAAACTTAAAAATCTGGCTGAAGCTGATAGCAGTAAACAGTAGTAAATGCCAACAACATCTGAGTGTTTATGTAATTCGTTTCGTAATGGAGATTTCATGCATTACACAATTTAGCCTCTTGAAATTCGTCGTTCATTTATGTTTCTCTATAAAGGTACGTTTATATCAGGCTTAGCCTTTGGATAGTTATCCTTTTTTTGGCAATCTTTAGAATGCAACGTATTCATTTCGATAACAATATTGCTTCCATTGTTGCAGATGATATAGAAGTTCACGGAAATTCTCATACAACATATTCACATTAACATTGGCAGTGAAGCAGTGGGATTGTGAATCAATAAGTGGAATAAGAGGATTGCCAACTCGACCATCCAGACGTTATCATTGTCAAAAGATATTTTCTCTTGAGAAACCGGAAAAGCATTTTAGAGGCTTATCTAGGTGAAAAGAGTGAATTACCATAATGAACAATCACCTATCAAAATTGTTTCAGTATTGAAAGAAATGAAATTATTTTGGAATATTTTGATGTAGTTTCTGATGACAGTTTTATCAGATTCACAATCAATAAATAAAAAATCTTCAGTGAGAACCCTCACCAAAGGCACTTTGAACTCAATGAACTACTGAAAATTCAAAAAGACTCAAATGAAATTTATTGGTAAATATAATAAAAGCATGACGGTCAATGGTGGCAGATCGAGTTTATATTCAAAGAAGTAAATATATTAAGAAATGTGTTGACTGCATGAGTGATCGTTAAATAATTGTAAAGAGAGATTATGATTTGGAAGTTAGTGCTCATTGATTGTAGGTTTGAGATAAGTTATTATTTTTGCCTCTGCTATTGCTGTGTCTCGAGTATTGAACAGTTTATGAATGAAATTAAACAGAAAGCTCCTGACACCGCTTGTCTCCCCAAGTACATCGAAAGGTGGATATAAGGTGAACTATTATTGCTTATCATCAATATATTATCATAGACAGATAGCCACTGCAGGACTTCGAAGGCCTGTCTAACTTTCATGATCTTATTTTGACTTAAACTTATTCGGCTTATTCGACAACCCGGTCTTATGTCTAGAAAAAGCATTATTTACACATCATTTAAACCATCAATTTCTCGAGAAGGACTTTAGCAAGAAGAGGGACATCTACATCGCTCTTGTAAAAAAGCAAGATGATGCTGACAATTCAGAGTTTCGGGGAAAGGTGATCTTCTGGATGCCTCTTGTCTTCAAAGTTTAGTGTTCTTTCCTCTTGTGTTCCAATGTGCAGCTCTGAATCACTTTGGAGCCATTTGAATCATTGCCGATGCAAATCTGAAGTACGTGTATGTACTTTATGTCACGCTTGTAGCGTATGTAGCTTGCTACATATGCATGTGATGCACATGTAGTATGTATGTTGTATGTATGTTGTATGCACATATGCATACAAGCACATGTGGCTGCTGAAAAGATATTGATCCCCACATAAAGTTTTTATATCTCAAAACATTGGAAAAAAATTACTCTTTAAATCTTGATTATCATGAATTTAGCGGTCAGTTTTTCCCACAGAATTAGATCCATATGCGCGCGCTTCGGTTTCCTAGAAAGGAAGAATTATATGAAACCTTAATATCGAAATGGTACATCACAGAATTAGACAACTTGCTCCTTCTCGAATGGATAATTCGTGTATCGCTTGCAAACAATAAGTGTCAGCAGAGGACACCAAAGCCAGTGAGAGATGCGTGCGTGCTGTGATATCACTTCGCACACACCAAAACACACATCGCTTTCGTGGCTTCGATTCAATGTATGCACTATACAGTGAGCAATGCCGAGGAGAGGATGTGAAATCGCCAAGTGAACTAATTTTCGCACGCCTGCTACTTTTTTTAATAATGATCGGAAGGGCCAACATTATTGAGAAAACTTGTGCGCAATGACCTGAATTCTTTGAATCTGAAGGAATTTCGGCAATCGAAGCACTTTGCTGAAACTTACATTAATCCGCAAGCGACGCACGACTTTTTTTTCCTATCTCTGTAAAGGTATAAGGAATTCCTTTTAGCCCATTTAATAGGTTCCTCGATGTGCCGTCAATTTCGTATTAATCACACTTCTAGCAAACCGAAGCAGATAAACAAAATATTTAATTCTGTGGTTGTTCCGTTCTGATTAAGAAAAAAAGATGATCTTTTGATTAACTGACGTGAATGAATTACACGAATAGAATTCATTTTTAACTTCTCATTTTATACTGTTGCATTCATTCCTATCTTCATCAATCATTACCGTATGTTAATTTACATCACCTGCTAGAAGAGGAAAGCGTCATTCTGCGATGAAATTTGCTGCCGTATTCATTGTAATTCACTGCCATTCAATTATATTCCATGATAGCAAAATTAGTTTTAGATATTGAACAATACAGGCATCAACTTCGTACAAATAGTTGAGTGAAATTTTCATCTTTCTGAAATCTTGTCCCAACATTATCTTTATTTTAACCTAACCGGAAACATGATGTATTTCTAACTCGGCATTCATGCAATTTGCGCGGGCTTCTCCTGTCAGTGACAACCCGAATAGAACGGATTATATTAACGATTAATCATTGTTTATCATACAGCAGAATCTAATGAAGAACAATAGCCAAAGTTCAAAATGACGACTCACATATTAACGCACATGAAAAAATTATCATTCAAAATGTGAAATGAGAAACAATATTTCTAGCCGTTCTCTTCTGCTTCAAATTCCAAATCTCATATAGAAGTTGCTCTCCATCCAGTTGGAATAAACAAAAAGAGAATCCGACAAAGAAATATTACAAAAGAAACGCATCGCTTTGTGCTAATCCCACTGAAATATTGGGACTTGGGTTATTTTGTTCATTTCCTTAAATGCCTATCATACATTTAGCTGTACTGCACCAGTAGAATGAAATTGATCAAAGTATCTCCATGAAAAATGTGTTATTACAATTTTCGAGTAAAAGAATGGACTTTTAATTAATTATCTACATTATTTGATTTCAAAAACTTGAATTATCGTTCTGTTGACGGTAAAAGATGCACTGACACTGACAACTACATGAATTAAAAATGCAAATATTCTCAGAAAACAGCAATATGATAAGTGATTATGACAAAAATAGAAAGTTGCTTGTCAGCATCACATCTTCCTGTCACAATCACACCATTACTCCGAACTTACCTTCATCCTCTTCAACTTCAAGTCCGGCCCTTTGCCGTTGCCTATTTTGCTGTTGTCGCTTCTGCTGTTCCATAATCCTCTGCTCTTGCCTTTTCCGTTTCTCTTCTGCCTCCAGTCTTTTCCGTTCCTCTTCTTGTTTCTTCTTTTGTTTCTTGCCCTGACGGCTCTTTTCTTCACCTCCATGTAACAGCTTCATTCTCATCTCTCTCTCCTCCTCGTCTTGATCTCCGTATTTCGCCCGCGCTTTTTTCTGTTTATTTTTCTGTCCTCGCTTCAACGGCTCAGGTTTCGGTGGCCTCTCCTTTTTCTCAATCTCTGGTTCTGACTTCTTTGCATGCTGAACCGGAGGCCCAGATTCGGGATTTAGTTGCTGCCGACGCTGTTTCTTCAACTCGCGACGTTCGCGCGCGGAAAGACGTCGATTACCGCGTTGTGTTTGCTGAAAAGATCCCCACATAAAGCATTTATATCTTAACACATCGGAAAAAATTACTCTTTAGATCTTGATGATCATGAATTTAGCGGTCAGTTGTTCCGTTCTAGTTAAGAAATAAAGATATGATCTTCTGATTTTCATTTCATCATAACAGCATGTAGTAACATGCAGCAAAAAAGCGACGTAAGCTTCACAACCCAGTCAAAAACCCCAGTGCTAATAGAAATAAAATCAAAATGACAGCAGCATATGTGGACTCAAAACAACCCCTATCATTTAGTCATGAGTACTTTCAAACAACCACGTGGATTCTTAGGACTGGTTTTCATTAAACGGCCTTCAATCAGTGAATTGTAATTGTTCACTCTACATTTCCATTTTTTAGTTTCTGAACTTTTTTAGTAGTACTTGTATTGTATAATACTAGTATTGATCTACCATAACAGAGACAAACTGTTACAAACTGTACTACAAACAGAGACATCTGTCAAGCGAGGTGGTCGTGCGTTCTGTCTCTGGTCTGCGGTTTGGACATTTTGTCAATTTGGAGGAATTTGGGGACCTCTATCTCTGGTGTTTTTTACATCGACGTGATTGCCTTGGCTTCATCTTTTCGGTGGTGATTTCAAAGTTTGTGCTAATTTGGTGGTTGCTTCGAAAGTCTACGATTTGTCTCAATTGTGAAATTACCGTGGAATAGTGTTCATCACTCTCACATTCAGCGCCGACAGTGTCTTCGCGAAATCTAAATTTAGATATCTGTGCATTGTGAAATTCCATCCGTCGCAGTGTTTCCATAGAAGTGCGTGTCTGACGTGTATGTTGTGGTGTTGAACGTCCGGTATTGTCGGCGAGCAAATCAGCTGTTATCAGTGCTGCGTATAAAACCGCCCTATCGGTCGCTCATTGAAATATCGATTTTCTGTCACGTGATATTTCGTCATCGACTGCACGTTTCCATATTGCTGCCATGTCAACACCAAAGCGCACTACAAGGTCGAATTCCTCAAGCACTGCTGGTGTCACAATGGCTGATCTAAAAGAACTTTTGGAATCAACAAAGAAAGAGATAATAAGTTCTGTCAAGTCAGAATTTGCTGCACTTAGGGAATCAATTGATCTTTTGAAAAGCAATGTTAACATTCTTGAGCAACGAGTCGATTCGAACTTAAATGATGTAAACCAACTTAAGGCAAGTTTTAAAGACTTTACACAAAATGTAGCAGCCTTGGTTTGGGAAAGTGGGATGTTGGAAGAAATAGAGCAAAGACAAAGGAGGAGAAAAAATCTAATTATTGTCGGGGTTCCAGAACCCAATGAAGGCAGTGTATCTGCTAACAATGACAAAGACAACGCACACGTGCAGAGTATCTGTCAGTACCTGAAAGTTGATAGTCCAAAAATCACCGATGTTCGCCATATTGGAAAAATGAATGCGGGGAAGCCCCGGTTAGTCAGGATTACTTGTGGCGAAACAACCAGAAGAGAGCTTTTGCAGAAATCAAAAGGGTTACGTGGTCATGGGTCACCATATCACAACGTTTTTATCAACATGGATCGTACTCGACTCCAGCAGCACCAATTTCGAGTTTCTCGAATTAAGTCTAAACAACCAGACCCTGCGAATGTTGGGTCGGGGAGGGCGAATCAAGTGCAGTATTTTCAAGACGGTTTTTAAATCCGATTAAAGAATCGTTAAATGCAGCTCAAGCAAATCAGACGAAACGCTATCTACCATCAATTCTGTCAGCTAACTGTCGCTCTGTCCTTCCGAAGCTAGATGAAATTCGCACATTGCTCTTATTAAAAGATATAGATATATTTGTTGCATCGGAATCTTGGCTGAATGACTTGCACGATAATAGCATCGTAGCCATTGAAGGCTACTCGTGTTTTCGCGCTGATCGCAGTAACAGAGTTGGCGGAGGAGTGGCTATCTGGACTAAATGCGTATTTCCTTCATATTGCTTCCCAAGTGCTTACCATCCTGACTTTGAATGTCTGACTATATGTTTTACCACTCTTCGCATTATTCTATTCGCAATGTATCTCCCACCCGTCATCAGCACTCGTATTGTCATAAATGAATACATCGTTTCGCATCTGGACGATGTTCTACAAGCTCATCCTGACTATTCACTAATAATTTGTGGTGATTTAAATAGATTTAAAATTCATGACGTCTGTAATTCGTTTGATTTGGTGAATATCAGCAACCGTCCCACTTACGGTAATTCGGAGTTGGACTACATACTAATACCCGAATCGTTGAGTGATAAGTACCGCATTACTTTATGTGATCCCGTCGATAAATCAAAGACTCCACATGCTTCCCTCCTTGCCACAGCACCTGTAGAACCAGCAAATAATGCTTGCATCGTCAAAAAGGTCTACGATTTACGGGCATCGTATGTTCATGATTTTGTTTCGTGGGTGGCTTCGATCGACTGGAACTTTATTGAAAGTGACAATATTTCCTTGGATAAAAAATGTTATATGTTCCACTCTTTGTTGAACTCCGCCATTGATGCATTTATTCCTGTATCTCATGTTCATTGTACGCCCAATGATAAGCCTTGGATAACTAATATTGTGAAGGATCTCATTAATAAACGATGGGAGGCTTACCGACAGAAAAACTTCAATTTATATAATCATTTGAAAGTCAAAGCTAAAATGATATGGATGAAAAAGCAAAAAGCAAATGACTTATGGAAAATGGTTAAAACTGTTCGAGGTATTGACACATCAGCACATCCTTTGATGTCTATTCTATCTCGTTACTCATCGATTGAGACCGGTGCTAATGCTATTAATGACCATTTGACATCAATATTTTCAATCTCATCAATAAATAGCGACATACTTCCTGTTGAAACTGAATGGGATATCGATGTGACAGTGGATGACATTCTCAGATTAATTGAGAGACTTCCTGCTAAGAAAGTAGCTTCTGATTTGCCGGTTATCCTTTACAAGAGTGCTCGATTTATTCTAGCTAATCCCATACATGGTCTCATCATGGAATCTATCACTTCTCGCAGTGTTCCAAAAATCTGGAAAACGGTTTCTGTTTCTCCCATTCCCAAAACATCAAATCCCTCCATGCATGATATCCGTCCGATTTCCCTATTGAAAATTCCCGCTAAACTTCTTGAGAAAGTTGTGCTATCATCAGTAAAAGACTTATTGCTGAAATGTTACGGACGCTACCAGTTTGGCTTTCGCCAAAATTCATCTGCCTTGTGTGCATTGGTCTCCCTACATGACTATTTGACGTCTTGTCTTGATGATTTGGAAACCTATGGGGCCATTGTTCTGGCATATGATTATTCGAAAGCGTTCGACACATTGAAATCAGAACACATCATTAATAAGTTAGTCAGCAGTAAATTTCCTCCTGGATTCGTACATTGGGTTACTGATTACCTAACTGACAGGAAACAATATGTGCAAATCGGTTCAACATCCAGCTCGGTGACAAGTGTTACATCTGGCATCCCGCAAGGATCAATTATTGGTCCCTTCCTTTATTGTGTTGCTACAAGCTCCTTCGACTTTGATTCCCTTGATTGTCGACTAACGAAGTAGGCAGATGACACCACTTTGTGCATGCCAATTTATAAGTCTGGCGATAATGATCACATCATACGTTATCATCGAGCTCTTGTCAATTGGTCCAACGAAATGGATCTCCAAATAAACCTCGACAAATGCAAAAGTCTCACCGTCCTGAAGAAGTCTTCTCAGCCAGTTGATTCTCTGTGCATATTGGGAGTCCACTTCAATAGTGCAGCCACATGGACCAATCATGTTGATTACGTTGTTAGAAATGCTTCCCGGAAATTGTATGCCTATCGAATAATCCGTCCAACTTTGTCCCACGAGGATCTCAAGATCGTCTATTTCAATATGATAAGATCTTCAATTGAGTACTGTGCTCCACTTTTTCTTGGTGTTTCTACAACAGATTCTAGCCGCATTCATCGTGTGCAGAATCGCTTCCACAGAATTTTGTGCGATCCTGAGTGCAACAATCAATGCTTGCCATCCCTTGAGGACCGCCGCATAGCTCAGTCATTGAAGTTTTTGCGCAACATTATGGGCCATGAGCATATTCTCCATAATTTGCTCCCTACTTCGTCTCACACTGGCAGGTTTATTTTGCCCAAACGACGAACTGAGAAACGCAGTCAATCTTTTATTTTACTTGCTTGTTCGATTTTCAACTCTATGTATATAAGATAACTTCAAATTGTACTGATCGATTCACATTCCAATTTCAATAAACGCTTATTATTATTATTATCATTATTATAAATCATAGAGCCATTGCGAACCATGCACGGCACTGACGAGTCCTTGAGGAGCGAAACCAGCAGTGTCTGATGTTGCCAAAGAGATTTATCCTTAAAATTTTCATGTCTGAGGATATCTTTCTATCCTATGCCTAGGGCAACTGGCCCTCTGCATGATTATTGATCAACCCAAAGGTTGATCAAACTTCTCTTGATGACCTGATATGAATTTTTTTCCTTAGTACCATACGATGGGTGGCAAAGATTCCACTTAATTGCTTAACTATTCCTATTCGATCTGTTGACTACATGTACAAGTACATGAACTGTATCTTTACATACTTCAAAAGTAATTAACTAAATGAGAATACAGCAACATTAGCATAATTAGCTTTTCTTCTATGTACTGTCCATTATCAATAATTGAATAGAATGTAAAAACTCTTTTAGATCCACTGCCGTATCGAACAACTGCAACGGCGGAATATTAATCATGTGCAGGATGTCGGATATTGGACGAGATTTAACATGACAAGTACATTTTGGGTATAGTCATGGCAACTCGGGCAAAAAATACACCTGTCGCTTGATCGCACAATTTTCTATTTGAATTGTCAACATTTTACTTATCTTCAATGCCCCCTCTTTCAATTGAGATTTATATGGTGGTCATAACTTTACATTTGAATCTGAATGGTCACAAATCATTGCTATATCGAAGGAGGTTGATTCGATGTGCTTGTTTTGATAGTTACATTTCACTACATCACCTCCATTTTTAAATAAACTAATGCCTCAGAGTCCTTGTAGTACTCGCGACGGATTCTGTCCGCAGCGCATCATTAATTCATGTTGATGATTTCATGTCAGCCCACCTGTCTGTTTGAGGAAATTGTAATTGAGAGAACGAGAAAATATCCAAATTTGTGGCGTAGGTCGCTCAATACATGCGCAAACAAACACGCTGCACAAAACTCGTGGCAAGAAATTGCCGAAACTCTTGCAACTATAAATATTACAGTCACATCAGAGGAGTACAAAAAGAAATGGAGGTATCTACGAGACAACTACCTGAAACAAACAAAAAAGGAAGATATAAGAAAGAGTGGCGATCCTTCAGTGAAGACAGTGACTTGGAAATATTACAAACATCTGTCATTTCTGAGTGACACTATAAGCGAAAACACTAAGACGATACGCTCATTATCACAGAGCAGCGTCGTAGATGATGACCAACAGGACGAAATGATGACCGACAACACTACGTGGCAAAAAAGCGCCGGAAGTACGCATAAACGGTCGCCTTCCAGCAGCGCATACGTATTTAGCTCCCATTTCCTCATGATGACATAGCGCAAACAAATCTGCTCCTTATCGGTTATCAAACTGTTTGCGCGATGCACTACGAGTATAAATCGGCCTTAATAAACTAAAAAGTAACGAGGTTTGAGACAGAAGATCACATTGAGCATTTCATGCTGAGATTGTTTGCAGACACAGGGAAGAGTTGAAAATTCAAGATTTTAGACAAGCGAGCTTCCAAATATATCTCACGCTTTGTCGCAGACCGAGGAAAGGAAACATGTGCCCACACACCTTCATTAATTGACCAAGGCTTGAGTTTATTTGAAACGATGATTAAGAAGTGACAGAATCAATCCGAGATCTGTTGCTCTACAGCTTACTGAATTTCAACTATGGATCTCCAAATGATTGCTATTTGCAATGTCAAACTGGTTGAATGTACTGAGAGGAAGAGAACCAAAACGAGATTGATAAGATTGATTTGGACGTTGTCGGCTCACTTAACGGAAAGTCGCTTCCATGGTCCATCGATCACGTTAACACAGGCACATGAAGTAGCTTACACTGTGCAGCAATTGTGTTCATCGGGGAAGGAAAATGGTCACCTCATAGAAAATGCTCTCAACAGATCTTCTAACACTTTTGATCAGGTCTGCAAATATGACCATGCCGGATGATGAAAAGCAATCATGGACTCTTATTATGCTTCACCTAACACTTAAATGAAAATAATTCTGCAATAAACAAACATTGAAATAGAACATTAAAGATTTGGTTTATTGTAATATGAAAAAAATAGACAAAAGCAAATATGAAATACCTTAACTTTCTCTGTATACTACTCGTGCATTGATCAAACGCAACAAAAAATATGTGGTCATCCTTCTACGGCAGTTAGTTGTATTGTGTAGGCTAGATTATGTGTATTTGTTAGCATGATCGATAGATCATAGACGAACCTATCCGCTAAGCAGGCTTCCGGTAAATGGGTTTTCCGCTAAGTGAAGTGAAACCGTTTGGGTACAGAATACCTACTGTAGAATCCCCCCCCCCACCTGGCATGGTTAGGGCTAAAACAGGACACAAACATTAAAATGCATGTTTGCACACATCTGCAAGCTTTGTACATGAAGTTCCATAAGAATGGTATTCGTCTGCATCAAATTGGAAGCTTGAGAAAATGAGTAAATAAGCTAAAGCCTTAACTTATTCAACATTCAGATGTAATCACTTAAGATAATTATCTTCATTTCTGTTTTTGGTATGAATTTGTGTATCTGATTTTATAGGACGAGTTTATTTTTATTTATCTATCTGATATTATTTTATAGTAGAATGACCATTATAGAAAACAGAGCACATCATAGCTATCATATTTCAAAAATAATTCCAATGACAGTACAGCGACATCACTTCATTCATCGAAATTTGTCTTCGACAATAAATTTGATCTCAGGAGATTATTGACCATGTCAATACAAGCGAACCGCTTTCAAGCTAGCCAGAATTGTTTGACTATTTATGTTTCCCATTTAATGGATTCGACACAGGAAATAGTTTCTGAAATAAAACCTTTTTCTTACCACAGATTTGCAATCCTCAAATTCTTCTTCAACATCTTCGGTCTTTGATGTCGTCCTGGAAAACATAAGTAGAGTAATCTATCACAATATCAGAAATTTCATTCATTACAAAAGATAAAGAAGGCATGGCATGTCTACAGTTTCAGGTTATTAAAAAATGCTGTGCAACTTTATTACTGACAGTGGATATTCAGTCAAATTAGATAAGTTAAAATTTCAGCATTGCTGCATTTCGCATGCATAGAACAGCACCGAATACATGTTTACATGCAGTAATTGCATGACATTGCTGAGTGGAAGTTTGCCTGAGGTAACTTCGACAAGGATTTCGTGCCAAACATTGCTGCATGTTGATTGGCATCAAGCGATATTTAATAGAACGCCTGCAACAAAATGATCTCCATGTCACTTGTGTCACGAGTTGAATTCATGCGCACTGCTGCTGCATTTAACAGCTCATCAACTGGTTGGTTAAATTGGCGAAGTCGAGAGGTTTGTGATCCTTTGTCTTTGGATAATGTTCAGGCGCTAAAAGCTTGGATTGAGGTATTCGATACTCAGTCGAAATCGAAAGAAATCAAGATGATAGTAAATTGATTGAGGCCTCTATTGACAGTTTGGGAGTGACGCAATGAGCATATAGCAGGAAGCACAATCGGTGCCTACTAAAGATGCATGTTGTGAAAAATATGGTGTGTAGACCTACTTTTAATTTTTGAACCTAAATTTTTCTAGCTGGAATTTGAAACAACAAAACTTCTGTGTGAATGTTGTCCAAAGGTTTTCGCTCCAAGAAAATATCTCTTCGGACAGTCAACAACTTGCACCTCATTTATACATATATCAGAATTCGTGTAGAATGAGAGTTGACTTATGATTCGCGACTTCAACTGAGATGTCAGGAAAGGGAAGAAGTAACGAGGTCATAGCTACATGTGTGGCAAGATCATGTCAAATTTTGACAAATCAATCTAAAGCAGAGGTGCTCCCAAGTGTAGAAAAATAACTTAAAAATAAAAATTGAAAATCTATGAAAAAATGCGATGCATCAAAACAAACACTTGTACATATATGCTGCCTACCAGTAAATATGGTGTTCCCTGTGCAACAGGTTGATGCCTACAACACTAATGGCAATTACCTACATTATCGGCATCCAGTAGTGCTTGGTGAGGGGTAGGAAGGTGTTTGCCACAGGTGTTGAAGGAAGGGCGCACCATTACGCAGTGTTTAATGAACATATTTGTAAATTATTTGATTGGATAATGCGGACTGAAAGTAACTGCAAATGTTAACTCCGTGCTTAACAAATTTCTTGAATTTTGCATTGTAAACTTTCATTTCGATCGCAAATACCAGTATCATAATTACTATTTCATTTATGCGTGTATAATTGTAGGCATACATAAAATAACTAGAAAAAAATAAATTAAATTGGTGTCCGCCCATATTTGGAGGTTCCATCGAATGCTCCCTGAGATGGAAAATTCATGTTGTAGGCTTACATAGACATTTTAAAAGCAAATCACATTAGAGGCTTGAACCCTTCGGTGAGGTGAAGTCCATGATGCTACAGCGAAGGTGTTCTTCGTAGGGTGTCGAATATAGTTAACGAATGTTCCGAGTCAAACGTCGCTGAACACGCTCGATCAGTTGAATGTCCTTGTCTAGTGAAGCATTCCTGAAAGGGACAGCAAATATTCCAGGTGAAGGCGAACAAAGTTTTGTTGTCCGTTTTAAATAATGTCAAAGCCTCTTGCTATGAAAGTTCTCAAGATGGCACAAAACACCATACTAACCATTTCGATACAGATAAGTGTGTCTTGAAGGCCTACGGTATTTTGAAATATGAATCCCAAGGTCTTTCACAGTCAAATCGTGGGATTGAATTGTCTTCCAGAGCATAGAGTAGGCCATGATTGTGGGAATAAAGAAGCAGGGGCGTTTCCCCGCATTCTGGCGAAATTGCCACTTCTCTGACCAGGTGGCCACCGCATTCAAATCAGCTGGCAACAATCATAAAGCGGTTTCAGTATTGCGGCACCATATTTCGATGTCATCAGCATGTGTCATTAACAAACGCGACAAGAAGACCCGATGCGATGGCTGATCCTTGAGGGATGCCGGAAATCATTTCATAGGGTGAAGAGTGAGCAGTAGATCAGCACACTCAGATCTACCAATAGGGAAAGCTTTGACAAAGGAGGAAAGAGAAAGTCAGGAAGGAAATAACATCTCGAAAAAATTATCAAATAAAAACTTTGAATAAAATTAAAAATCGAAATGATTTCGAAAGCCGGTTGAGCACTAAAAATTGATTAACTAAAAAGGTCTATGTGGCACACTGGTTAAGCGTTGACTTTGTGATCGTGAGCCGAGTATTATACAAAGATTACAGCAATGGCAATCACCTACATGTGTGCTCCGATAAGTCTTACCATGTCAGTACCGACATAATACGAACTGGAGAAATCATTTCTTCGAACTGACAATTTTCTCGACGACGATGCACAATAATACTGTCTTTATATACGGTAGCAACATCATGATTGGTTAAACAGAAGCATTGAATCTATACTTCAACTTTGAAGATGTAAGGTCAAAAGGTTCAGATTTCGTAGGAATTTAAAGTCTACTAGTCGGGCAGGTGTATTTGAGAAGCACGTTTTGTCGGTTGGATAGTAATAAATACTCCAAAAACTAACTAAATAAAAATTCTAGCCTTTGAATTCGCTGTTGCATGATATATAAGTGTTTGCTGCCTACCGAAGCGGAACATATGACAGCTACGGGTACTGAATTAAATACTTTTAAGACAAATAATGGCCACGTATCACATTCTTGAAAAATATTGGTTAAGCTACTTATGTTCAAGAAAAAAAGCATGGCATGCTGAATTAGCCGTATTTTTCTTCATTATGACGTATGTACTTTAGATAGATGACGTCTGAGAGATAATGGCTTAATTCCTATTTGCATGTACATGTATGTGCAATGTGCGTGCTGCGTTGTAAATTAGTTTTATCGTTGACGCAACAATCCACGGAGTGACTCGCATGATGTTTTTGAAATTTGAATTAGGAATAAGACTCTCGAACAAACTGGCCAATTATCTAAGAAAAACCACTAATCTTCTTACAAATATCATCTTTCACATGGCTGACAGAAACAAGTTTCTTGACATAAAGCTTTTTAATCCAACTCAAAGTTCTCTCGTCTCGTAGCAGTAGCATTGAGAAAACAGTGAAGCTCAATTCCAAGCCCGTCATCCCTAAATGCTTCTAATGTTAAAGAGAAAGTGTTGAGGACCTTGTCAATACTGTAATTGCAAACATCGACAAGGTCAGATTTAGTTCATTTCTTCCTCGTACTTTCTCGAGACACAAATATGCAATCTTGTCAACGAGTGAGCTGTGTATTCATTCGATTATCAAGAAAAACATGAATATGAACCTATCTGTGTATTTTGTTTCACAATCTGATCATTCCATCATGAATTATCACATAGGACCTCTACTGTATCAAATTTTTGCGGCTTTGGTCAATGACTGCGCTTCATCCATAAAAATGCAGTATAAAGCAAACAAAATCAGATTATTCACATAGGTTACTGAAAAGCAGCTGTAGGTAGGAAAATAATAAAAAGCAGCAACAAAGATACTACATAAAGTTAGAATACTTGTGCAACATAGGATTGTGCAATTCTTTTTTCAAACGAAGGCCACAGACACGTCATCGTAAATGGCTCACTTGAATTTGATTTTCGCTGCCTACCATGATGCCTACCAATTCTAAATTATTTCAAATAAGATGCTTCTAAACGGCATCATATACAACACTTCACATGTAAAGGAAAGTTATGCTGTTAAAATGAAAAACACATTAGCACTGTAATATAATACATTAAATATCGCAACAATGTCATGATATATAACTGTATACACACCTCAGGCAATCACGATGAGTATACGAATGTTTTTATTCAAAACGGCATAATTGTACGTACACATCGATTATTTATGCTAAAACTATACAAGTGTGTAGTTTCTACCTATGCAATGAAAATTATTGCATGATGACAGGCCTATAAATGGGGTCTACACTATAACGATAGCAATAACAAGTCTAGATTAATAAAAACATTATGGAAAAAACGAGAAAATTGAAGAAATTTTATAGCATGGTTTACCATTTAATTGCATGACTTGTTATTGAATTTTGATTGAATCTAGAGATAACTTTGGGATTTAAATGTGAAACCATCTCATGAATGCCTCCTTCTATATTTTCATCCTTCATTCTCGATCTGCGCTCTTTTTTATAAAGCGTGCCTATTGGTAGATGGATAAAGCTGATGATTGTCACGCCTGCCATAGGAAAATATTGGAACTTTCGAAAAATTTCATGTTGGAGAAGCAACTAAACTATGTGATAGTGCGAGCACTTATGAATAGGAGTGCAGTGGATATAAATATTTGAACTCCGGTCGAATGAAAGAAATAACGAATAAACACGAAAATGTATTGAAGTCAAGCGGACGATTGTAGAGGAGTCAGGCGATTGGTCGACCTTCAATTTTATCCAGATAGTGACGATGTACATTTACATGTAATTGATGCGTACATACTCAGCTTTTCGTAATTTATGGAAAACTGAATTTCACTCCCCTAAATTATATTGCACTGCTACATCCCTACGACTGATCACCGACGTTGAACAATTGGCAGGTCACGCGGACAAGAGTTGAATTCCATCAATTAAGTTCAAAGAAGGCCCCGTTATTGAGGAAAATGATAATTTAGCGATACTTTGTGATTATGACAAATTTGAAGTCCTTACACCGGATGGCAAAAACCATTCGGCTACGGTTTCATGTACGTTATCGAAATGCGACATAAAGTGAATCGTTCAGCATAAACTAGGAGATAAAACATTTGAACCGAAATACCTGTAATTATTGTCTTGCTCACTGAAATCGAAACAGCAGAAATTTGTGCTGTGTTTGAATCCGAAACTACCAAGATGGATGGAAATTACATTGCGAATGCAATCTATGCAATATTATCAGAATTTTCATTCCCTTCTAAAAACAGGAACGTCATTTAGGGTCAGAAACATCGACCATTTGTTCTACTGGGAGCCTAAAATGATGGATGATTCGGAATTTCATTTGCAAAATTCACCTTACATGTGATCCTTCTCAGGTCACATCCCCTTCATTTTTTAACTTTGTGTATGATTAGCACAGCGAAACATTTTCAGCACATATCACACTTAAACAGACGATCGGAGATGGAAGTGACATTTCATTTCAAATACTCACGATCGGTAATATATTTTGAGAGCAAATTGGACATTATTGGTAGAAGGGTTTTACACGAACCTTTTCACGGAAAATAACATTATTTAGATGCATATTCATGCTGTTATAGCTGTGAATAACATGACTTGTCCTCTTGTAACAAATACAGCATCAAATTCGTTTCGGCAATATACTTGAAGATGTTAATGGAAGCATAATTTGTGATCAATTTCATAGCGACAGTTGGTGCATTTTCATTAAATTAGACTTCAACAGTAAATGAAGTGGTTAGAGATTGTCATTTTCGAGTCTTACTTTCCATTCCAGTAGCGAAAAACAACTATTTCGACCATTCTAGTAATGGTCTTTTGCCAGTAAAATTACGCATTCAAATCGATTCAAGTCCAATCTACATGTAGCTTCAGATTAGGGTTTAGGGGTATTTATTAACATTTATTGTTATGCATCTTTGATTAAGTGATTTCATTTTTTCGCTGTTTGCATAAAAACTTTGTACAAGACACTACCAGTCAACCTGATTGCTCAAATCTCATGAAGATGTCATCTTCTCGTACTTCATTCTTTCCAATTGCATCGGTACTTTCGCATTTAGGATGCAATTTAATTGGTCTCTCAAAGCCCTTGATGATGTCGGTGGTCTGAAATGCGTTGAGCAGTTATTGGTGAATTTTAAAATAAAAGTTAGCGTCGAACAAAGAGAGCGATTCAAACTTCTCTGTAGTTCAAACTCAAACACGTCGTCTCACCTTAATTTGCCTCCAGCACGGGAATAATCAATTGCCAATTCGGTGTCCGGAAATTCGATCTCCATTTCTTTTGTGTCTTGCTGTTCCTCAGCTGTCTCGATGTCCTCGGTTTCAGCTTTCACATCAGCGTTCTCTGCCTTATTTTGCGACTCCTCAGTCTCACTATCCGACTTGTCCTCGACCTCTCCCTTGACGTCGATGTTCTCTACCTTTTCTTGTAGCTCCTCCATCTCACTATCAGTCATCTCGTCTTCCTCATCCTTCACGTCAGTGATCTCGATATGTTCACGTAATTCGTCTATTTCATTATCCTTCTCTTTATCCTCGGCCTCAATCGAAGACTTACCTTCTAAACTTTCTGATACACTGTCCATTTGCTGTCTTACTTGCTCGTCACCTCCTCCTGTTTCGCCCTCTTTGACTTGAGTTTCCGAGTCCTTGTCTACATCTGACACGTTCCTCTTTTGACTTTCATTATCAGGACCTTCAGTTTCGCTGTCACTGTTGTTATCGTCTTCCTCTTCTTCGATGGCCACCATTTCCTCTTCAGTTTCCTGTTTCTCCACGCTCGCAGCAACTTCGTTCTCGTCTATTGTTCGAACTCGACGCTCTCCTGCGTGATTCGGAATTGACTCTTCATCAAGGCGGAAGAGGAAGCCGAAACCAAATGCTAATTGACATGGTGGGAGATAGTTCTTTTTACCGCGTATCATGAAGCTGCCTGGAGTTAAATATTCTCCTGTTGGAGGCGTTTTACTGACTTGTTCAGCGTTCACCCACCATGCTCCAACTACCACTTTAGCTGTCCAAGCAGAACTATACACAACAGCGGCACAACCGGCCTCATTCAGGGTCTTTGGAGCAATCGGTCCACCTTTGGGATTCTTCACTATAACACTGCTGGCACCATGAAGATCAGCGTGGACATAGACATCACCTGTAAGACCGAATGGAATTGTGAATGGAAAAATGCAGTAGATGGCGCTGTGCAAGTATCAGAATTTCTAAACTGAAATGCATTTTTGAAGCTTCGTGCACCGCATCCCACCTGTACAATGTATGATGCCTCAAGAGCTGCCATACATGGAGAATGTCGAGCGCACTGCCTTTCAAGCGAACAGAGCTGCAAAGGCCTTTCATCATGCTGATCAATTCGTTGATATTGAAACTACACTACAAAGGAGCAGGATAAAAAAACGTGCATGTGTGACAAGCACAACTTAAGCAGTTTTTTATCCGTCGGAGATGATTCAACCATAAATACATGCTTTACTTCTTCTGACAAAACCCATGATTCTATTTCACTTGGACTCTTCCTAACCGAGTAGTGCTAAATCACCTGCATAGATATTTTCTAAACATTTTTCAAGTATTAAAATTGTGATGACCTTTGAGGGGTATATAACATGGACAACTCTTACACAATTTCTATTCTAGATAGTTGATCATAAGCGCATTACCTAGGTTGAATAATTTTCTTTAAATTCATTTGACACACGGTTAAAGTTGCCGTAGTTTATACTTTTCGTGCCAGCAATCACACCTCTTTAGCTGATTATAACTTACTACCGGCAACTAATTTTGTGCTCACATTCTGCACAATTTTTTCCAGACACTGAAGTTGCGACTGTGTCGCGAAACGTCTGTCTCTTGTATATGTTTTTAGCAATTAACTTTTACGCATAATCACAAGGAGTGCATAATATTTCTTTCCTTCAACCCAGGAATAACTGTCATTGGGATCCTTAGTATTTGGGATAAAAATGACAGAAGTAGGCTACCTCGGGATCTATTCCATTCTACTCTCCCCGGTCAAATTGAATTTAAGTTGGGTCACACCAAGGTTACATCAGCCCGATCGAGAATGATAGCAGCATAAATCAATGGACATTTTTCAAATTAGTCAGATGGTAGTAGAGCAATTTCGAATATTTTGCAAAGTCAAACTTTATCCTAGCGCAATAAGATGCACTCAAATCAAAAGCACTGCGAAATACCATTCAAATTTGTTCGCCAATATCCATGCAGATGAGCAAGCGCTCTGTCTCAGTAATGAAAAAGTCAAAATCAAACCATTAAATAAGTCGTAGGGGAATTCTTTGAAGCTGATCTAATTTCATTTTGAGACCTAAAAGAAGTCAAGAGTGGCAGAAAAACAAGAGCGTCATGGTCCATGAGTCCATGACCGAGCAAGTAAGTACGCAGTATGTACATGTATGTACAGTTGTCGTCAGCATCCCTTCAACCTTTCATAATATATAAGGAGGTCGATTACATTTATAGATAACAATATTAATGCATGGTCATTGGTCATTCTAAGTGAGGTGATCATGGAATGCCACAACCAGCATCTTAAATTTCTGCATATAGCAGTTGATGCTTAGCATCACTAAGTAACATACTGTATAAGCTCGTCCATCATGTATCATTAGAACAACATTTCTGGCTCTGTGTCCCGATTCTCAAATACATTTGCAGATAGAAAATGCAGTCGCACCACACAACGATCACTTCATTCGCGATATTCAACATGATAACTCATGAGTTTTGTTTGGTTGTACAAGGTATAACAGCTCAATTTCGTTGGCATTGAAAATGTCGTCAAATAAATGATTTTGAACAAAATTTTGGAAACCCAATCATCTGAAATCTCAACAACCAAAAATCTAAGCGAAACGCTCGCCGATAAAACAAAATTCTATTTCTTCCGGCATTAAAGAAGAGGGAGAAATACGTTATATTTTCAAAATTGAAAATAGTAGTCGGTGCAATGTACCTCCCGTCGGCTGTCATTGCATAAATTAATAATCTATGTGTCTGATTAGCGGTTCCAATGTAAAAGCACCTTACGGATCAATTCGAAGAATTACTGAAAATGACAGAAAAGTAATAATTCCGTCATTGTTGTAGAAAAACATTTCATCGAGATTCACTAAGAAGCACATGAAGTTGGACAAAGCTTTTGTTGCATAGCGAACCGCACATTGCACCTCAATTTTAAGGAGACTAGCGGTCACAGTTGAAAAACTAAAACTTAGAAAACAAATTTCATTCAGATGCAGGAAAATGAGAACATTAGCTTATTCCTCAGTCATAGGGGTAATCAAGATAACTGGATAATATAGTAGATCAGGGATAATCACTCTACAAAGCAGGGGTTCCAATCAATTCTCAAGACAAACCCAGTAGCTGATGCTCTAAACGGAGACTTGTGGTTATAAAATCGAAATTTCATCATAAAAGCTTTAAAAAATCAGCAGTGGTAGCCCACTGACGTACTCAGAAAGTCTACAAAGCATTTCAAACATCGAAGCAGTGCTCCCACTATACCTAGGCCCACATTTTCGGGTCGAATTGCAAATGAATCCACTACATGTAGTCAAATGATTTATCTTTTAATGAGACATGCACTGATTTGAATAAGTTGACTGAATTTCAGAAATTTTGAATTTTTTGACAATGCTTAATGATCAAAACGAAAATCAAATCAAAATAATTCTCCAATGACATCTGTGCCTTTATCGGAAACACTAAATGAAAATCTGAGTCTGGAGTCGCGCTTCCTCATACTATACTTCTCTTAGTTCTCAATAGACCCCATTCGGATGACGCAGATCAAATCGTACGTCTCATGGCACCCTATTCCATTATCTTTCAAGCAAAATGTGTGTCTCAAGCTGCCGACCCTGAAGAACAATTAAAATTCTACCTTTTCTAAAACATGTTCATAATGTCGCTCAAATTTGAATTCATGCAATATGCTGGTAAATATCGTGTCACATCTCAATTTGAACGTTTAAGCATAAATCCATAATACCTCGTATCTCCGGGTAAATACATGACATGAATGAATAAATGAAAGAATAACCAATTAATATCTAAATGACTTTGAAAATAAATGCTTGATAAATAATTACTTAATAAAGGCAATTCAAAAATATCGAATTGAACAAATTGCAAATCGCAAAAGAAATTATCATTTCTTTAACATTCCCAAAGAAAATGTCACAATACATTGAATTTGGTGGTCTCGAAAGTCATTCCAAGAGACTTCTACGGCAATCAATCCAACGTTTAGGAAAATTGCTGTTTAAGTACTTTACAATGGGTCGGTAGTACATGGAGCTCCATCCTGCATGAGGATGCTCTTATCATCTGAGAAATCCCCTGTCACGTTCACCAACGTGGAAAGAGAGATTTTTTGCTGTTCATTCAGTTTCTCGAAAGATACATAACTCAGTTACCCTTAAGGTGAAACCGCTGGCTTAACTGTTACACCGCGCTGATCCATGGATCTTGTATGAAGACGATGCTTGTTGTGGTCAGACACTTCCCAAATTTCTAGGGGATTCGGAAAATTCTTCACAATAAAGATGAGTTCAATTTAGACACACGTGCTGACATGGTGCATTTGTGTATACTTTGAAGCATGCTCATGGAATTTATTAAATACAACAATTATAAGTTATAGAACAGATCGTGATTTCTTATTACAGGATTGTTTCGGGTTACAGGTTATAACAGGGTTATAACTAAACTGGGACTGAATTCGCAACTGAATCTTAATTCAAGCGACAGATACAGGCGCTTAAGATAAAGACGAAGAGATAAATTGCGTTATTTCTGTGTTCTGTACATACAGAGAAGCAATTCATCACTGAGGATACAGCAGATCGATTTTATCCTCGTATGATGCAAAAAAAGTTGAAGAAACGAGATATTCATTGGTGTCATATTTTCGCAATAAAGAACAATTCAAAATGATGAATAACAAAATAGTTTAATGAGGTCGTAGAAATGAAACCTAATAGTTCACCGTTTCAATCAGGTCAACCTTAAATGACCAGAATACTGTACTGCTCTGATTGATTTGATCTGAATATCACATTGGATAACTGCGTCATTGTCTCATGAGATCGAAGACAAGAATAGGAACGGCAGAAATCACAACATTACAGCATAGAATCCTATCACACTTGAAAAACTGTCAATCATTTCATTCTCGTCAATAACATCCAACTTAGCTGAATTCAAGTTTTAAAAAAACAGTTAACAAGCTGGCAATTACAGAATGTTTATTCGCTTCCCATCATCACGAGGGCTGAAGTGCATAATATATATATATATATATGAATTGATTTCCATCACATCTCTAACCCTTACAGTAGTATGAGAACATTTAATCTCAATGGTCAATTTTCTACCAGAAGTTCAACAATCTAAATGATTTTCAACTTCCGTACTGACTGCCTCGACAAATCATAAAAGGATTATCAACATCAACACAAGGATTATCAAACAATAATAAAAGGATTATCAGCAGCTTTCATGAGAAGCGCCAAATGATTTCGTTTCCAACAATTATCAGTCTGAGACCCCGATTGACTTCGATATTTTCCTGAGACTTCTACGTATTTGCAACGGAAGGATATCTAAGGACAGATAGGAAACTTTCCAAATGATGATGAGGTGTGTTCCTTCAGCTGATTGAAAGTTCGCTGGTAGGTCAAGCGGTACCCCTGCAGCTGTGCCAAGCATTAGAAGTGGTTGTAGTTCTGCAACTAACTCTACCCAAAGCACGAGTCATACAAGGCGACGGATCACAAACCCAACAACCAGCTGCATAAATCCTCCGTCTTTACCTCCGGCATTCGTCAGATCTTGCCCTCAACTGGTGGGGTCGGCTTATCAAATTCACCTCATCGTGTAAAGATCGTGTTGACACAATACCTCCATTTCATAACTGCTAGAGAGATTCCATAACTTCACTTGCACACTTACTTTCGCTACGTGTATTTCGATATTCGTCATTTATTTAAGCCTACATATATTAAGCCTACACTTCACGCAGTAATTTAAATAGTCCTAAGTAATGAATCAGAAGCCGTTGGTTTGCCGGATGAACTTGTTTACTGCATAACTGATGATAGTTGAGCAATCATCGTGGTCCTATCGTTAAATGCAACCAATCCAGTTTGAGTCTATGCTTGAAGAGTTTCAAAATAGCAGAAGAAATACAACCTTCTACATATTTTCGAGAATAGGTGAATAGCGTTCATTCGTTAATAAGGAATAAATTTCGACGAACACCATAAATGCATTCTTCAACAACATAGCTTAAATTTTCGGCAGCTCATTAGTCATGAGTTTTGTGATGCTCATGACTAAAGTAATGACAAAAAAACCTTGCTTTATGACGAATAAAACATTACATTTCGTCTAATTCTTCATATATTAACATGTTTTTGTGCGCAACAACTTCAGACGTGCAAAGACCGAAAACATTAATTGATCTATTCGATATTGATGAGTATAAAACTCACTTGATCACTCAATCACTAGGCAATCTGTAAATTGCATGTGACTGGCAAAAGTTCGACAATATACATGTAAAATGTAGTGGAGGTTGCAATGCGGTTTAAAAATGTCAACTTTATAATTATGCTCAACATGAAAACACACACAAGTATTAGACAGTATACAAAAATTCACTGTAAAATCTCAATTGACATTCCTCGATACACATGTAGAATGCTATAAATAATACAGTCATGCAAATCGCATCGACATTTTGATTAGGTTCAACAGAAATAATGCATTACATCATCACGAACGTAGCATTTACAATGACGCATGCACGCACGTTATTCACAGACAGACAATGAGCAGTTGGCTACATACGTTTGCTGGAGATGTCTACGATGTATTTGAGACCAAACAAATCAATAAATGTATTGTGAAATGAAAACCTATGTACACTGAATGCTGATACAATCGATAACAATAACGTCGATATAATTGACACTCTATAAATTGATATACATGTACATATACACTGAAAGGTGCATTTAGTTTCAAAAGAAATTAGTCGGTTCACAAAATGAAACTATTATGAATAATATAACCTGATACTATCACTAGTCAAATAAGTTGTTCGAATCAGTTCAGTAGAAAAATCGAAATAGACTATTTCGATAAAACAAGCAAATGCTGCCAACGAGCATTTCGCATTAAAAAGCAAAACATTTTAGCTCTCAATTATATTAAAATGTCATTTTTCACATGATCTTGCTGAAAATATTCGAAGAGAGACAACTTTTTTATCTGTAAATTTCCAATTTACGGTAATAGAAAATAGCAATACTTTACCTGCGCGGAGATATCGCTTAACGAGAATTTCATTCTGCTGCTGGTCACGGCCGGCCACCACCAAATAATTTTCGGAGCTGATAAACCAGAAGAATTTTTCAAACCTGCAACAGTTGAGAATATTATTTCGTACTACCGAACGGATTACAGGGATGGCATTTGTCTGCCAGGGACAAACGGATGCTCGCTCTTTTAAGAGGTCATAAAGAAGAGCACATTAAGTCGATTTGCTGGGATCATCACGGATTTCCAAATGTTCACGTTTAAATAGCATCCATGTGCGCTCTTCAAACGAGATATCTGCTTTCATCATTTTAGGGAACAATTTAACTATGATATGCTACTCAAGGGTCTCACTCCTTCAAAATGATGATAATGGAATAGTAGAATGAACATATGCAGCAAATAGTGTTTTCCGAAAAATGCTAGATCATTTTTATTCAATTGAAGGTCTTCGGATTATCCTAATGTGAACTCAAGCACTCACATGTAGTTTTCAAGTCCTGAATTTTTCGAAGAGGTCGAGGCTACCACAAAAAGGGGGTATCCCACTTTTTGAAAGCTTGCTGAATATATAAAATTTTTGTGAATTTGGCTTCTATCGATATTGAAACTTGCTATTTAACTGATATCTAATTTTCAATCTCATTTTAGATAATTAACAGAAATTTAACCGGCAGAGCAACTGACGATTTAATGATCAACATAGCCATTGATTTTTCAAAATATTCGAACACTCCCTTTGTTAGGCCGAGATGTAAATATATTCAAGTAAAAGAGAAAATGAGCAGGCACCCAACGTTTCGGTCGTCTCGGTTACACCACATGCGAAAATGCAAGCTATTTTATATGCTTTTAAATATCAGAACAGAATACGGTATTAAGTATTTCTAACAAGTAAGTAACAAGTATTAAGTAATTCTAACAGGGTTATTTTGATGGTCTATTATCTCCACATAGAAATCTTTAATCGCCATAGCAACGTTATTCTGCTTAGATCGAATATGTTGAGATATGTTGATTAATACTCCTGTAAGAGTAGATATGTCGTCTATAGCTTCAAATGCAGAATCTGTAATGATAGCTATGTTGGTTCTACTAATAGAACTTTCTCTGCGCGCTATGCGGAACATGAACGCAGTATACGTTATGGAGATATGAAAAGTACATTATCTCAACATATTCGATCTAAGCACAATAACGTTGCTATGACGATTAAAGATTTCTATGTGGAGATAATAGACCATCAAAATAACCCTGTTAGAACTAGAATTTCTGAAGCTAATTTCATTGATTTTCTGAAACCAACTCTAAACCGAAAACACGAACAACATTGAGCCAGTGAGCGGTCATTCAACTTAATACCGTATTCTGTTCTGATATTTAAAAGCGTATAAAATAGCTTGCATTTTCGCATATGGTGTAACCCTTGACAAAGGTCAAGACGACCGAAACGTTGGGTGCCTGCTCATTTTCTCTTTTACTTGAATATATTTACATCTCGGCCTAACAAAAGGAGTGTTCGAATATTTTGAAAAGTCAATGGCTATAGTAAATTACCTCCCGTGTGCAGCCGTCAACTTTAATGATCAACAAGTTTTTGAAAGATGGCATGAGATCAAAGCCGACAGAATACAGGAGCATGTAGATTGATTGATATGTCTGTGTCTATGTCTAGTGAATGTAAGTTTTCATTTGACATTTTTTAGCGTTGAATGCCACACGCCTGGCGGCTCGGCTAAAAATCTCGGAGCCTTCTGACTCAGATGATCTGTGAGACAAAACAGTTATGCCGGTGCTGGAAAATTTACCGAAATACACGCAATTCATATTCCATCAGAGCGCTCACGATATCGAATTACATGTCCCTTGCAGGCTGCACAATCTTACACAAAGCTCTTTTTTTCATAGAAGCAATCGTTGAGAAGTGATTCCGATGTCGCTGTTCATCTCATGCTCTCTCTCGACCACTCCGCTTGTGATGTGATTCGTTCATACTTGTAGCTCGTGGAAAGTGATTTGTAGGAGACATCAAGAAACCAATCGACTCTTAATAATGCAGTATCATACACATGATTGATTTAGACTATTAGATTTCTCCTATTAACTGCTCCAAGAAGTCTCACCTCTACTCTCCTGCTCAGCAACCCTGGACCTGGACCCGGACCCAACAAGATGCGAGAGAGCGTGTACTTCTGAGTACGCATCAAGTACTAGGCCCTATACCTCGTGCCATTATTCTGAATTGTATTTGAGATTGAGGCCAGTAGATATAGATTGATTTTCCTCAAACGTGTGGAAAAGCATGTGGCTTAAGGCCTTGCTACAAAATCCCTAAATAATTCAATCAAATATGCAACAAAGTTTCAATTGCTTGGACTTCGCCAAAGCTAAATTAGCTCGACAAACTTTTATTTCATGAAACTGCTCCGCAGTGGCAGAAAAGATTGCAAAGAGGAGATGAGCGACAACATGGACTATTAAGTCGATAGTTTTGATATAAACAGCAATTATCAATTGCGAAAACTATTTCCATGACTATTTCTATTTCCTTTTACATCCTGGACATCAAAATAAGTATTGCGCTGACGAAATAGTTCACGACATTGAAATGTCTTTGACAAAATGATGTAAAAAAGTTCTGAAATAAATGGGTATAATTATTATGCAGTGGTATAACATGTATGCTTAATCAGTCACTTTCAAAGTGTTTTAGTAGTCATCGTGGCATAGTAGGTAAGTGACTGTCCAGGCGATCTTTTGGTCAAGAGGTTGAGCCCTGAAAAAGTAATTGGAAGTCAACAGGGTGGGCATCAGGGCTCCCACAGAGGTTCACTCAAAAAATCGCGCAGGATCTCAAAATTAGTGAGGGGCCTCATCGTCATTATGCTCTATAAAAGTGGGCACTACACAATACTCTAAAATGGGCAATTTACAGGTCCCATGTTTCAATCTATCGCAATTTACAGGCCTAATCAATGACAACTAAAAATACTGACAAATCCACATAGGAATGTGACTGTTACCCCGGGTCGACGATGCACATATACAGTCATGCTACTACGTAAACCGGTATATAATTTTACGATTACGAAAACTTGTGAACATAGCTACAGTACATGTATATAATCGTGCACTAAATGCAAATTCACTGGTAAATGCACTTATAGCTTTGTAAAAAGAATGACAACTGATTCTTCTTCTACGCATTTAGGAATTGATTGTTACTCGAACCATAGATTTTGTCTTCCAATATGCCATTGTAGAGACTCCTGATAAAAGCATAAACTGAACCAAAATGCGTTCAAGAGTTCATCGAAAGCAAAATTAGCCTATTTCACTACTCTAGACTGAAATGTAAGACATGAATCCATTGCATTGCTATACTAGAATTAACTGGTACTGGTAATATCTACACCTACTTATAAGCAATACAAAAAAAATATGCAAATACATCAAAAATGCGACTTGAGTATTCATGCAGCGGTACTAAATCATCACTTTGATTTCTAATGTCTGTTTCTGAATGTGTTCTCCTGTTTTTAGTTTTCACAAGTGACTTTCACAAAATAAACGCATTCTAAAAATTGACGCAATCGCGCAGTAATGCCAAGATTAGCGCAGCTGCGCCAAATGGTGCAGCTGTGGGAGCCCTGGTGGGCATCCGGAGTAAAAGTACCACAACACGCTCCAACTGTCGGTAGTGACGCTAAAGCTGAATTTTCGATATATTCTCCAGATTAGAAGTTAGCCGTGGAACTTAAATGATTGCTTGCTGTTGAAAATCACGCAAATTTCCCGGCTTATTGCAAGTTAACAATGAAAATAAAATGAGAAAAACGATAGATCAAATTGTCATGCAAAAACTAAGCTGATGCTAGGACTCGAACTTACGACTCCATGCTATCTACATGTAGACCTGTCGCCTTAACAACTGAGCTACGATCGCATATATACGACGGACGTCCATTGGCAGGATCAAGCCCTCATCAATCACGCATCAGTTGTCATTGCAATTATAATCAGTGATAAATATTTCGTCATAATTGTGACTGTCAATAATAAAGACCAACAGCGAGGATCGATGTCCACCAAGGTCAAATCGCACATGCAATTAGCAATGAGATGAAAGATTGATCAAATTACTATGCAAAAGATGTGCAACTGGCAGGACTCGAACTTACGAATCCAGTCTATTATTCTACCAACTGAGATGCGTAAGTAGTATAGTTTGCTGAAATAAATAGGCGATTTCCAGGGCGTCTAAGGATTTGTGATGCATTGATATACATGATTTGAACCATGAGGCGATGGCCTCGAAAATAGAAAATATGACGACAGTTTCCGAAACTAACTAAATGACGGCTGAAATGAAAGTATGTGTGGCAATTTTTGATTTTACAATTTAGGTCCATTTCTATTGAACCATCAACAAAACATCCACCTGACTATAAATTCTAGTCGAAATCCCGATTCTTTGCCATTTTTAACTTTTTTGATTTTCTGCCGAGTGAGACACCTGTTGACCTATATTTCAAATAGAAAATTGAGGCAATAAACATGTTGTAACTCCTTTTAATGCAAATATATTTCAATCGAAGGCGTCTCTATCACCAGGGTATAGAGCAGAAAAGGAAATGTTTTCTAATGAACAACATCCCCTCAAATTTAAAAGAATGGATATACATAAATAGTTTCTGTGGTGGTTGTGGGAAATCTAAAGTTAACGCGATTTACGCAATAACATGCGATCACTGTAAGTAAAAGTAAAACGACAGGCAGATATACCGTCGATTGCGCTCATGAGACAGAACCGGGTTGCATGGTGCCGAGTGCAAAGAATATTGATCCGACTGGCGTGAAAAAGTGAATTTACGTAGTACAGGTACCGCAAAAAGAACGCTAAGTCATTAAAAATGCTGTGATTGATGTTAATGATTTACATTTCCTGTATAGTGAAGAATTCACAGCATTTTGCCATTTCTACATATAAGAATATTAAACTTTTTCGATGTCTTTCATAATACAACTTAAAATTACACTTAAGGATTTTTGTAACAAAAATATCCTGATTTTGACGAAAAATTAAGAATTTAAAATAAATACAAAATATACGTTCATAAGGAAAATTGATTGTTGTGCAAAGCTCATTTGTTTTGAAAAAACGACAAAATATTAAAACAGGTGTATAAAGCTTTTGGATTTTCAATTTCCCTGATTTTCCCCGGTCTCTTTTAAAACATTTCCTGTACACTTCATTCATTATGTTAACGCAAATAACACTGAAAACGGTTACGAGAACGCTAACGCGATCTCCAAATGTATTCATTGCCAACATAGAAAATAATGGCCAACAAGGATTTAAAGAATGATGGACAAGTTAGGCCCACCCTAATTTTAAGTGAATTATTGCATCTTTATGACAGAAAATTTTGACAAATTATGAAGTCGTTACTTTGATAGTGTATAACAGGAAGTCTATGGTATGATATCATAGTTTTAATATCAACATAATATCTGGGATTCAACATTGAGTAATACGATAAATATCACTACAAATGTACATTTTCTCATTGAACAAATGCTTAAACACAGATATGTAAATTGGACTCTCATTGAACCAATGCTTAACACTAGAAATCTTTACTACCCTACCCGCCAGATATAGATTGCTTTGACATTTAATTATGCAAGAATTTAGTAAATCCAGTGAAATATTGATGCAAGAGATTTCCATTAATTAGTTATTTGCCGATAGTTATCTTGACAGATAGACGAACGTTTCAAAACTAGGTACTGATTGGCTGATAGCACCCACTGTTTCTGTCTGGGACAACTTCGCTGTAAAATGCGTTCTATCATGGTTTTGCTCACGTCACAGAGATGGAATACGCTGCTGCTCCAATACTAAGACTAGGTAATTTATCTCTGTGGCTCACGTCAACGGATGGAAAATCTTTACATGTCAATAATTTGTAAACACACATGATGGCCTTCCAACAAGCATGAATAGAATAGAATAGAATATATATTTATCAAATAGGCTCTACCAAATCCCAGTGTATCAGTGGGAAACTAGCGTACAACACCGTAGCAGTCAAGAGTCTAGGCTACCGATTGACGATGTCAAGGTCGCGACTGCTCGTGCAACTATCACACGACCATGCGAGAGGTCGCACGACTGATCGTACAACAGTCTCCTTCAGACTGTTGTGCGACTAGATTTTTCACTGCGACTATTTGTGCGACTGACATTGGATCGCTTCTGAGCGCACGGTCGCAAGATCGCATCTGTCGATCTTGCGCATCGCTCGCGCGATCGCTCGTGCGACGGTCGCGTATAGTCGTGCAACAGCATCAGAAGTCGCACGACCATCTTGCGACTACTTGTTTGCTTTCCTTCCAAAAGTATGCTTTGATGTGACCATCGTACGACTATGAGACCATCGTGCAACAGCCTCTTGTACACGTGAGACTGGTCTCACGACTTCACGACAATATATATGCCGCACATGTGCCATCAGCTTCATATCATTGTATCATGTCCTCTGTTCGCCCCCGTGACGTGCTGCGCTCACCTGATAGAGACATCACTGCGTTGGTGCTTCTTATTCGACTTCGACGACGTAATAGAAGACGCAGAAGACGTTGGTGGGCAAGCCTTGGATCGCGAAGCGTGAGGGGTTTGGCCAGTACCACACTCTGATGGCAGAATTAGAGCTGCAATCCCCAGAGGACTTCGTCAACTACTTGAGAATGCCTCCGGAGATGTTCTACGAGATACTGACGCGCATATCCTCAAGAATCGAGAAGAATGGAAACTTCCGAGAACCTCTTGAACCTGGTCTGAAGTTAGCTATCACTCTTAGATACATGGCTACTGGTGCAAGCTACAAGACACTCCAGTATTCGTTCCGTGTTGCCCACAACAGTATAGGCGCGTTTAAGGCGCGTTCACACTAGCACGGTAGCGATAACGATAACGATAAATTGAAATAAAATCGCTCAGCATGATTAACATAACTGCTGCTCACATTAGCCCGATTTTCTCAACGATAAAATCGTATCGTCGGGATCACTCCCAGAGCGATTTTCTTGAACGATAAAAAAGTCGTCGACTATGATATTATTTTACAAGCACTATTTTTGATGTCAGAATTATGATCAGTGTGAACTACTGATCAAAATGCATACCATTGTCTCGAAATTTCGTTAAGTAAAAACATTGAAGTGAAGAAAAATATTTAGTACATTATAAGCGTTTGATCTGACCGCCTACACTGTTGATAATACATGTAGACATTATCACATGTTGTTGCATCTCAGTGAATACTGCATCGATTTTTATGATTCAAATTGCAAATTAATCCTCGATGAACTGAGAATTTAGTAAATCCAGTGAAATATTGATGCAAGAGATTTCCATTAATTAGTTATTTGCCGATAGTTATCTTGACAGATAGACGAACGTTTCAATACTAGGTACTGATTGACTGATAGCACCCACTGTTTCTGTCTGGGACAACTTCGCTGTAAAATGCGTTCTATCATGGTTTTGCTCACGTCACAGAGATGGAATACGCTGCTGCTCCAATACTAAGACTAGGTAATTTATCTCTGCGGCTCACGTCAACGGATGGAAGATCTTTACATGTCAATAATTTGTAAACACACATGATGGCCTTCCAACAAGCATGAATAGAATAGAATAGAATATATATTTATCAAATAGGCTCTACCAAATCCCAGTGTATCCGTGGGAAACTAGCGTACAACACCGTAGCAGTCAAGAGTCTAGGCTACCGATTGACGATGTCAAGGTCGCGACTGCTCGTGCAACAGTCACATAGTCTTGCGATCGGTTGTACGATTGACTCAGCCATCGAATAATGCAACTGCTAGGTCGTGCAACTATCACACGACCATGCGAGAGGTCGCACGATTGATCACACGACTGATCGTACAACAGTCTCCTTCGAGCATACGACTGTTGTTCGACTAGATTTTTCACTGCGACTATTTGTGCGATTGACATTGGATCGCTTCTGAGCGCACGGTCGCAAGGTCGCATCTGTCGCACGACTATTGTGAAAGCTCCTTTAGATCGTGTCACCTGAGTCCTAATCAGCCATGTACTGCATATGAACGTACAAGGCGTGGGAGTTCTGAACCTGCTGAATAATCTCCAGAGGCAACTAACCCATTGAGACAGGCGAAGACCGATCAATTCAATCAAGCTCACATCAACGGCGTTAGTCAGATGAAAAAACGAAACACCCGTCCTACTGCCGGGGATCCAGACTTCCTCGGCTGATTATACACATTTCGTCCGCACATTTTCAATGCAGCTTTCCGCACCCCGTAGAGGGGATCGGGACGCAGCTTCGGAGAAAAGCGCACCAAACTAAGAAAGGCTGTAAAGCACACAAAAACAACTGGCCTCCTTGTCTAAAAACAGCACAAATTACTGAAAATTAATAAAGCCGACGTACAATGTTTTGAAATTAAAATTATAAATGCTTGACCACACTTTTCTTGCGACTTTTTACTTATTGATCAAATCTTCAAACGATATAAAAAGTGATGTTTATATCAAAAACATGGAAAATATGAAATTTCTACTTGTTCTTTGTTTGTACAGTAGGCAATTTTGTTAATGTTGTCATCAGTCATAAACATATTTGATCTTTTTTGCCACCGATTTGAAAATTCCCTGATTTTCCCCGTGTTATACACCCTGTAAAAAAGAAGCAAATGAACCATCAATCAAAACTAGTCGCTCATTATCTTCTCAGATAGCCCTTGTTTGGAATGACCTCGCGCATTCGGTTGGGCATGCTACTGACAATGGGTACACAATGCTCTTGGGCAGTTGCGTTGCACCATACCCGCTTGATTTCCTCTTTCAGACTGGCTGTTAATGTAGCATACTCATCCATTTAAAAATCGTACATTTAACTCTGCCATGGCCTCAAAGTAATTAGAATTTAGGGTCAGAAAAAATTGTTTAAATTATCAACTAATCAATCAACATGGCATTCAGTCAGATGGAATCATGGAATATGAATAAAAACTACAGGTTTCTGTCATTCAATCATTTTAACTCACCAGTGAACTTTCCTGATCTTGTTGATAGATGAAACTGTCTGAGCGTCCTTCAACATCTGCTTTGTTTTCTCTTCCGCAGATTTCAAAGCCTGAATCAAAACATGAGACGAAAAGTCAATGATACGATAGTTTACAGTATTTTGAAATGAATGAGATTTTAATCAAAATAATTCGTCGTCTAAGCTTTTTCTGAAAGTCCAAGATAAATAGGCAGAAATATATTATTAGTACATTTCAGAGAGTAGTTCCAATTGCCATACATTTGGGGTGAGAGCTTGCATCAGATTATTCCAAATAATGCATTCTCGAATCATTCAAGATCAGGAAGAGAAAATTTGAATTTTCGAATCCGATTGTAATCTGAGAATAATTGTGAGCCAATCTTTATTGCAATGATAGATGCCATGATCTATCATGACAAATCATTACATGAAATTCGAAGGGCCGCAGATTTTGCTCATTTTTACATGTATGAGCGTACATGTACATTTGAAAGTAGCGACACAGCGGTAGCACTGACCACCTCGGTAGCAACGAGGGGAAGACGACGCAGCCAGAAGTGGAAGATCATTGAAAAGAAAGAAAAGGAATTGATGGACATTAGATTCCATCACAGATATCATTCATCGCAACAAGTTGTGCTGCTTTCAGTATACTATCGGTAAGCAAAAAAAGAATTGACTTCGATGGTATTCAATTGGAAAGTGGAAAGTAAACGTTCTTAAGATCGTCGAAAAAATAGCTAGTAACGGATCATGGCAATCGACAGTTTTTTGGCTGTGTGCTGTCATTAAATATCTTTAACACTTTTTTAACTTTTACACTTTTCTTCAATCATGGGATTTGATGTCAACCGGCCTTTAAAAAGAACATAACCACGTTTTCTTTTCCATGCCACTTTTCTTGTTCACAAATTGATTCAAAAATGAGCTCAATTGTTAGTCGTTTATGCTGAGTGGATGAGATCGATAACAACAAAGAAAATTTATCGGCAATAAGATAGCACATCAAAGTGATGCAGGTTCACAGAACAAATTGGTCGTAATTCTTATAAAATATCCTAAGAATATGAGAATACGTTCACACACAACACATTGAGTGAAAATATCGGTTGGACAGTCTTCCGAAGTGGGACATGAAAGTAAGCCGCACCATCAATAACTTATATGAATGATAATCTGCAACTACATTTCGTATATTTGAAACAGAAATACTGAGAAGTACATGATACCTTTTTACGTTCATTCATGACAGCTCAAATCTACTTCTCAAAATGATTCAATGACTTAAATCGTATTAAGTACGGCACTACATGTAGTAGAATTTCCCAAGAGAGACTCAGGCTGCTTAATGAACCAAATTGATAAAATTAGCTATGTTTTGCATAAGTACTTGAAGATAGAAGACAGACGCTTTACATTCCTTAACCCGGTAGCTTCGCATTAAATTCGGCGGCCAATTTTTCAAAGACTGTCGGCACCGCAAGAGGTGGAATCTCTGCCTGTTTTAAGAATGCATCACAACATGAAAATTTCTTTCTCTTTCAGGATACGAACCTTACCAGTTGACGAATACATCTACACAAACACATAACAAGCGCGCGGAGAAATGTATGCTAAAGTGTGCACCTTGTGATTCGCCAAACAGCGCAACTTGACACACTTTCTATTCCAAAAACGTGTGACTGAAAGTTAAAAAAGAGACGCTATCACATCATTTCTATCGTCCAAATGTCAACAGTTTTAGTTAGCCCACGCAACGGAGTTGTTTTATCAGGAAAATTAAACAACATCTGAGCCTACGAATCACAAACATCATCTTTTCCTACAAGAGAACGGAAGTGAAATTTTATAATTTAATCTCTCATACTCGTCAGCGTGTCATTTCTTTTTTCATCATCCGCCAACATGAGTTCCGAATGTATCTCAGAAAGAACGTCGCTACTCGATAATCAGACAGATTATTCAGATGAAGATGAGGAAGAATTTCTCGATGCAAGAGAAAACATTCAAGACTCGGAAAGTAATGGCGAACATCTGGATATCTCAGAGAGCTCATCTGATAAAGGAAAAGAGGACTTTGTGAAAAGTGACTCTTCCTTATCCTCCGAAACTCATAGCAATGTTTCTTCTTTGGAGCAGGACCACGCTGAAGGTACTGATCAAGACCTCAATACGTGTAAAAACACAAATGAAAATTCGGCAGCATCAAACACTTCTCTGAGCCATGATGGCAGTATAGAATGTAATAGGTTCAGTGACATTATTTCTATCGACGAGGACTGTTTTACAAATCTTGACTTAGCGACGGAGGAAACCGGCTCTCAATCTTCTAGTCATGACAAAATGTCCAATGTAGACGCATTTGACATCTTTAACAAATTGATGAGTGTCGATATACCAGAGGATAGTTATAAACAGCCTGAATCCCAGACAATACCATTTGATGTAGCACCTTCAGTCAAGGAGATCGAACCAAAAGTTATCAGCGACCAAATATGTGATGAAAAGGAGATAATCCATATTTCTAGTGTTGCAGACGATGAAAATACGCCTCTATTACAGAAGGAAGCAGCAGAAGATATTGAAGAAGTGATTGAAGCGAAAGAGGATATCAAACTTAATCGCACAGTATACCCTTCCGAAATACATCGAAGAAGACATGATAAAGCCTGTCAGACACTATCGGTTAAATTCAAAGACAGCAAGAAAGAAAGTAGGTTCATTCGTCAATTACTTTATTATTCTGTCAAATAAAGGTGCCAAGTGCTGATGAAAATAAGTCTGTGTATTATAATCCAACAATCTGAAAAAAATAGTTGAATGAAAATAAATAGTAGGTAGGAGATTTCATGTTTGGAACGGAATGTTTGACTTAGAACTGCCAGACATGGCTGTCCAAAATTGTTGTGGCCAGTCAGTGTTTGAAACTTCGTGACTTCATGTAATTTCAGTAAAGCTCGATTCTGTGGTTATGTTGAGCATCACAGTATATCACTGTTGCTAATAGATCAAAACTTTAAATCAGAAGCTTGCATATCAGAATTTTTTACTTCAACTTTGTGTACATGCACTTTATGTGGCCTGTATGGGGTCACTTCTAAGTGTCATAGTCGCAAATCGTTAATTGCTTGCATGACTCGCGGCTTTGGATTTCTACTTTTTCTTGCCGTTCCTGGTTGAGGAACACCTATCACATCAGCGTATTTCTCAAATTCGTGCAAATCAAGGCCAGCATCAGGTAAAATGAGAATTATGGCAGAATATATTCTCTTGACTTGTTATCGAAGTCATCGAGTTAATCTTGATTCACATGAACTATCTGAATCTACAACCCTTGCTTTCCAGTTCTGCTGCAGAGGATTTTCCTTTTTGCACAAGAACTGAGAATGGTCTGCCGGTTTGAAAGATGATGGCAGACCGGCCTGCTTGAGAAGAAACCGGTCACAAAAAACCCCAACCGCTTCCAAGCATGTCTAATGACGTGTTAAATCTACTACCTGTTAAATTATGGATAGTTACCTTTGACGATTGGCAACGACCATAAAAATGCCTAGGTAGTCGTCATTTTTCAAATCAATTGCTTGTGATACAACTTTCACTTAATCGTTGATTAATGTAAGCTGCACCGATGTCTAAAGTATCAATTAACATGATTTGGTCATCGTACTGCCTACATTTGAGATGTGAAGATTGCCACCCATATAAGGTATGCCAGACACCACAGCAATAGCATAGGTGCAAAAACATGACAATTTCACTCTCCAAGGTGACATGGCATGAGGCATTTACTTAGAGATATATGTTTTTCGTAAGAGTCAAGAGCAACGACCCTGTCACCAGGAAAATAAGAAGTTGCGCTCACAGAGCATGTGGCGCATTCAGGATTGGGTTGGAACTCCGGAGAAGTGTTCCAGCTACGAGCCCGATCATGCAAGCAGTTACATCATAAATTTGCAATCCTTCTGAAATCATGCTTATAATAGGTTGTAATATCTCTTATCACTGTGCATTGTCTGCTAACTATGCTCCACAGCTGTGCTTTCGCGCTAAGTAATAACGCAATGAGAGACCTGACTGACAACAAATTATCAATAAGCCAATAGACCCTGATTCCCATGATGCATGTATCCCTGTTTATCCATAATCTTTTCTATGAATACGAAATAAGTATTTGATTAATTCGATGGCATAAATATCTCGGTCGATGTCAACTAAAATCCACCGATTCAGCTCTCTCAATATTCCGACTTGCGTGACTCAACTGCACGATTAATAATAGCAATCTCGAGATCTTAAATGTTTTCTTTGATTTTCTCATTAGAAGTGATAAGAAGTTTCCAGCTGGTCTTGCTTGCACTATTTTGAAATACTAAGCCACTGTTGTCATCATGAATTCAATTCCATAAAAAGTTAAATCGGGCTATGCTAAAGCACCATATATTGATACTTGTAATGAATGAAATAAATCACAACATGCAAAACTGCTTGAATAATGGGGAACATAATACCAACATGATGGCGGTCAGGAGTCTAGCTAAGAATTCCCGTGCTTGGCCGCCATCTTGAAAATCAAATCTAATGTGTGGTGACAAAGCGGAGTGCATCAGGTGTTTGAGATGATGTTGGAGGGGTAGAGATCAGCCGGACGACGGAACATTTGACTGGATCAACGCCTTAAAGGAAGACAAGCGCAAACACCGTTTTAAATGAAGACAGACAAAAGTGAAAGATTGCCATCAGAAGAACGTCCAACCAAGTGGTCTAGAAGAATGAAGTTGAAGGGATGAGTGAGTGAATGGGAGAATATTGAAACTGCTATACCTCAAATTTCTTTGAAATTACTGGTGATGAACCAGACGATAATAAACCGATGATACAACACAATTTTATTACTTGTTTGCAGCTATGTAATAGCGGATGGGGTCTCTGACATTGTCTATGAAAGGTCTTACTAGCGCGATTGCAAAAAAATATTTTTTCGGCTATGTGGATTATGGAAGAGCCATTACCGTTGAGCTATTTGATACATGAAAATACTTGATATAAAACTACATTTCATGAAACGAGCGCAAATCAAAGGATGTGAATGCATGAGGATTTACCCGTTGTTGCGACCTCTACTAAGGTACGAACAGAAAAAAGACCAAATCCCTGTGAGTGAATAATGTCATAGAGTAAGTATATTAGGTATAGTTGTAACTCAGCCCCAATGTAACATGAGTCGGTACCAGGTCGAGACCCAGTACCACCTGTGAGATACACAGTTTTCACACGTTTGGAGAAATGTAAACGAATTTGACTGAAATACAGAATAAGGAATAGTATTCCACAAATCCTCCATGTCACGTCAATTTGGAGAGGCAATATACTTTGTTAAATTAGCAATTCGATGGGTTACCATCAGTAAAAGCTCAGCTTTATTATAATAAGATTATTTTCTGAAGCGTGATCATATCACAAACTGCCACTGAAACAGCAAAGCATCGTAATCTAGAAAGCTCATCATAATTAACTTTAAAAGATGTCAATGGGTCCACGTAACTATTCAGATTCAAGAAATGACGCCTTGTGAATCATAAAATCATGCCGCTGAAAATTGAATTAAAAAATGACATTTCAGCTAAGAAGCTCAATAAGATCTAAACTTTTCCTTAAAGACTTGCAGGGACTTGCATTATAATGCAGTTCATGAAATTTCCTAGATCATCAGCTTAATTTCTTCTTAACGAAGATGCTTATTAGCGAATATTCATTCATTTTGATATCCAACTTGTTTCATACTACTTATAAAGGGGCTTCATGTCGGTAGTACTTAAATTTGTAAAAAAGCAGCTTTTTAATAACTGCTCAAATAATTTTTTGGACCACAGGAACGTAGTCTGAGTAAAAAAACTGAATCTTTTGATATAAACATGTTCACTGTATGCAGACACAGGTTCGTGGCAGGGAAGTTTTGATGTACTTCCCAATTGTGTGGGATTGATTATCCATCTGGAGCATTTTATTGGTGCTCAGTCATTCGCCGATTTTGCCGCTTCATTCTCCTGTTAATGAAGGGAAAGAGAGTGTGTGCCGATCGATGTCTCACATCAGCGATTCTATTGGTCGTCGCTGATTTGAGGGTTAATTGACACTAAGTATCGCTTCTGTCTGAATCGAGTCGAGTCAGAGATGATGAGGGAAGAGGGAGATGACAGTCTGCATTTTCGTCACACCGCATTGAATATTTGTGCCACGGACTGAAAAAATACAACTCAACAGTGCTATAATCACAAGTGTGACCGCGTTATATAGACTATTCTAGATAGCAACTTGCTGTCATTGAACCATGGCATGCTTACAAATATTGAATTTCTTTCACGGTTTGGTATGCTACATTATTTCTTTTTGTTGTGACTTAAAATTTTCAATGAAAATTTGGTAACTGTAATTAACCTTAATTTTGGAAAAGTATGAATAGTTCTGCAGATTACCAAAAAGAATGACAAAATTATGAAAGTATGACAATTTCCGCCGGAAGAATGAAATAGCATGGAAGTGTGACGACTGCGATCCCAGATTTAAGTACACCATTAAAGTGAACTTTCAGTAGCAATGTCCTGACGAATTGGTAATCATTTACAATTTCTACAGGAGCTTCTCGTCCTGACTCTGCTTCATGGCATGGTAGTGTATTTCGTGACTAAATATACTGTACATGAAATTTCCCCACAACTGTAGTCCATGAACATTTTTATAATTAAAATCAGGTTTGCGAAGTCTGAGACGAGGCTGATCTTTTGGATCGTTTTCTTTATAAGTTCAGAATTTGGACAACAGCAAACATCACTGAGTATTCGATTACTAAAGCATTGATACATACGAGCCTATGGTTTACTCTCATTGTTCCGATAAATTCAGATGGCCAATTCAGCTTAACTGAGCAATTTTCAAAGAAGTCACGCGATTTAAAATTGACGCAAAATTAAAAGAATAGCCCTTAATCAATGCTTTCAAGAATTAACTTCTAAACATTCTACAGATACCAACAAAAACTTTCCGGCTTCATCTCATCTTGGAGGATTCTCAAAGGAAGAGATATGTTCAAAAGAGTTCGGTTTGGTTTGTGAGATGGAGTATTCTGCTATTGGGATTTGATAAATTATCTCAATCAAATTAAACTGAAGTATTTTCATAATACTTGTATGCAGTGTGCATTGTGGGGATATACTGGTACTTGTTTCACCGCTTTACTCATTTTCATTAATATTTTGAGATCACTTGTAGCTATCACGAATTTTTGAAGTGTACAATTATGGTAAAGCCACGCATCGACAAGTTATGAGTCGAGAGGAAATGCATTTTTATAGTGCCAGTTCATAAATGCACTATATCCCCCTCAGATTCACTATCTTTGCTCCTGTTCATTTGGGATATTATGAAAAATATCTGCTTTGTGGTGATGGTTTTGCTGATTCGTGGATTAACGTTACTCGCAACTACGTTTCTGATTCCTAGTAATATTCCTGTTTTACGCGATATGCTAGCGTTCCTGCCATCATTTAAGGCTAATAACCTAACCTGCCGTAGTCGGTGAATCGCCCAAATCGGATCTGCTCTGACAATAATATTTAGGCTACCGATTACACTCTCATGCAGCTATCTCGCCAAGATAGAAGTTCTTTCGTAATGAGTTCCGCATAGAAACCGAACCTCTTCTCATCCCATAAATTAGAGTGATCTCGACGTTCCAACAAAATGCTATCACTCAATTATCAAGGCGATTGAGCATTTACCAATCACACGACATTGTCCTCATCTTTTATCTGTCCGATCGAGTTGTGATCTGAACGCAATAATGAAGTGATGAACCCGAGTTGAGGACCGAGCGTCGACTAGCGATCACTGGGAGATAAGAGACAGCTGATTGTTCGTCAACGAATGAGGTCTGTGTCGGCACTCTCCCGCGGATATCTTGCGCAAGCGAGAAGATAACGGCAACTTCGATCTTACCGCCGTCATTCGATAGTACTTTTCTAACTGTTGGCGTACTCCATGTCAGGAATTGTCGTTGTTTCGTGCTCTTTATCTTTGCTACTTATAACCCTTCAATTTGAGTGATGCCTCGACGAAAGCGACACGACATTTCAGGTAAGATAAGGAACAGTCAATTAAGAATAAATTCCTATTCTTGTTAAGTTAGAGTCACAAAATGGATAATATGCTGATACATTGCTTGACACATATTACTGGATGCACTTTTAATTTTTCTATACTGTAGCTTATCCATATCACAGCTGACTGGTCAAGTGATCCAGTGAGTGATCAAGGTTTGAAACAAGAAGTTTTTTAAATCTTGGGCCTATCATAGCGCTCGCTAAATTTACTAAAATTTTTGATGGTCAGCATCCTCCTCAGCTTGCTGGTCTACATTCACAGATGCTCATTTTATTCAGCAAAATCAAAATCAAGTAATACCTCCGTAATCTTTAACACTGCATTAACAGTGTTGCAACAGATTATTTAGGCATCTTTTAGTGAAATAAAATGATATTTATTGTTATTTTACCGACAGTATTTGTCAGGTGACTAATCTAGTATTAAAGATATTGAAAAAATGAAAATAATCGATCATGATCTTGTTTGTTACATTTCAATCCCACGAAGAAAAGTACTACAGCAGCGCATCAAGTTTGAACTCATGCCGATTGACTTTATTGCTACAAACAGCTTCCGGAGCTTATTCGTCTTTTTATAAATTTTTAGCAGTGAGATCCTAGCTTTATACAACCAGAATCCAACAAGTTTGGATATCTTCATCCGCTTCTAAGCTCTGATGTCATCGAACCACGCGTTAGTCTCTCATCATTAGTTAGATCTCAGTGTCTATTTGCCTCTTTAATTTAGGAGGATATTTTCAAGGAGGCTAACAGTTGTCTATCTTTTTTTAATTCGTCAAGAATATGACATCTACGTTGATAGTAAGGATAAAAAGCAACTGTAATTGGGAAAATGCTTTTTCACCATTGACTGATCAATTGAAATCTTTCCCAAACATGTGACTCGATGAATTCATTAAAGAAAAATTGAGTAATTAATTATTCTCCCAAGTTTAATATATTTGGAAATCTGTATTGTGCAAAAATCCTACAAAACCCTTAAACATCCTTTATTTTTTTTGCAATCCAGTTTTGGTATGCATTATTTTGATTGCCATGATGCGAAGAATGTCATCGCTTGTTGATGAATTGACGAGAATATTTAGTGCTTGGTTTCTAGCATCAATTACGACTGTTTTTCGCGGTGTGAATTACACGTGTTTTACGAACACTGCGAATAGTTGGAAGCACCAAGTTTCAGGAACAAGATGGAAACATAACTGTTCCTAAAAAATACGACAAAGTTACAAAATGTACGTGTTTCTTTTTGCAGTTGCCCCTTCAACTGAAACAATCATTAAAGTGGTCATATTGGTCGTCTCACTTTCAACACCATTGATCAAAAATTAAGTCTGCGTCTGCTCAATGTCTTTCCCGAGATTGTCTTTTCGACAGTATGCCACGATTGTGCATCCAAAGTGGTGCCACAAAACTGAACTTAAGTCTCATTTATGTCAATATAAACAATAACAATGAAATATGCATCTGCATAATGGCCTATACGTGATGAATCTACATATTGTTCACAAATCACTCACTGTGCATATTTATTGCTTGTTATCTTGTAAAATAACGTGTCCACCACAAATGTGGGTTCACAAATGATTCCACATTGGATAATATATTGCTTTGATGTCATTATAACTCACTCAATTTCAGCATGTCAATTATTAAGTTCACAAAAGCGAATCCATGTATTTCATTGCATCATCATGTTTCTACTGTACTAAAGTACATGACATTTGCAGCTCATAAATCAAAATTGCGCCAACAGATTTTTAATGACTGTATCCGGATGAAGATCCACTATATTCGTACCGATGTTCAGCCCATAATAGCCTGCTTATTGCGCTGGATCATATCATTGCGAACGAATACTGAACTAATATTCTAATGAAAAAAGATGAATTGATGATATTTATAAAGATTACGTATCAAATGATTAACATACTGATCGGAAATTCAATGACTAACAAAATAATTTACACTTTCACAAGTTGTCATTTTATGCATTAGGTTTTCAAATGCGGATATTGATGATTTTCAAACCCATTGATAGTCATTATACAAAAATGAAGCTTAGATGTATCTTGAGTTGATAATATGCCTTGTGCTGATTTTAAAAATAACTTATTATCAGATCGGTCATATCAAAAGCAACGACTAATGAAGTGCATAGAAGAACCTGTCAACTGTGGTGTACATGTAAAAATATCAGAATCGAGCTGATGTTTCATTCATATTTTTATGTAACGCAACTACATACGAGGGGGTAAGATCCGATCATGTCCAAGACATTACTTCTGATTACCTTTGCGGCAAAACTAAGCTGTATTGGACTTTTGCGTCGATGTTATTATACTTTTGATTTGATTAGTTGCACCTTCACAAATGACCCCGCACGCTTTTTAAATAACAGGGAAAGTATGCATCTGAAAAAAAGAAAGTACTCATTTATTAGCGCTTCTTCGCCTGTCACCATGTCAAAAAAACCCTCGTTCAGAAGTGAGCGAAAATAGAAGTGCAGGTAAACGAATTGTACAAAAGTCTCAAGTCAAAGTATGTCTTATTCGAAAGAGATTACAGCAATGTCGGTCAATTTACAATGAAGGTCAGCATCCACACGATACAAATTAGCGAGCTAGACAACAAAGACATTGTTATCTAATTAGACGTTGTTAAGATATTTTAACACAAAACGAATTACAATAGATATATCTTTGTAATCAAAAACGCTAACAGTGGCGGCCTCATCGCCGCTCAAGGGCGCCAAAGAATTCCAAATCTCTATGAAAGGGGAGCCAATTTCACCGTCGTGTGTAAATCAGATTCACTGTGATCTTAAGCCTACAAGTGATCAAATTATCTTTTAAGCTTTCAGTTTTTGAGAGTTATAATTCTATACTTGTAGAATAAGCAAAGTAACGTAAGTCTCATGAGGACGTCTGGGATCTTCAGTAGGGCATGCTGATGATCACTGAAGCGTGTGGGCTTATATAATAGAAACAAAACTTAAAAAATTAATACAACTGAATAATTCGAGAACACTTCGTTCGAAAAGAAAGTTTTGAGACACTGCGATTTTTTACTATCGAATTGGCACAACAGGAACCAAATTGTCAAAAGCATTCTATCAAATTGATACAATCGGTATACTAAATAAGCGAGGCGAGAACATAAAAATGGCAAAAGTGCATCACAAAATTTACACGGTGTGGATAGTGAATTGGCATAAAGGTAACACCAAATTTATGAAAGGTGAGTCAGCAAATCGACGCACAGGGAACAAAGGATTGGCAAAACGGAAACATCAAATTGGCACAATAGAGTAGCAATATAGCAGCAATACTGAAATGTTTTACATTTTAAAAAAGTGAACGATACTAGAATAATATAAATTGTTTTATTTGTGAAAGAACAGCTGTCGTGAGGTTCAGCTAGACATAAGAAAAGATGACAAGATAGAAGAATAAGACCAGACAAGATATTTTATCCATATTTGATTATAATAAATTTAAGTGGTGGCTATATTTGGCATTACTATTTTGCTAATATAGAGTTGTCACTGCGCCCATTTGGCGCTCCGGTTTTAACCATTGTGTTCCCACTGCACTAATTGGCAGCAAAAGATTGTTGTTGCAAATCTGTTAGGATTGTTCTCATCTACTTGGAACCCCACTCATGTTTTCGGAGTTTGTGATCAAAATACATACTGAATGAAACAAAACTACGCTTTCCGAATCCTTTAGAAATCTCATAAAAATGCAAAGCTTCAATATTAGTAGTACTATCCCAACCAATACGCTCCACAACCTAGTTTCCTTAAGACTTTCAGCCATGTTGGATTCTGCATATGCTTCGTCCCTAGCAGAGAGCGTCGATGATTTCGCATTTCAAAATCCTGCAGGAATGATGAATTATCATTTGTCAAATGCATGATAAATCACACTCCTCAAAATGTATCGTCATCAGAAGTCATGCGAACGTACATATGTCAGTACTTTATAAAACTTATGATGTACTTTATCTTGTCATGAAGAATAGCCCTTTAATATCGGAAAATCCTGTCCCGGTGCAAGAATATCATGGATCACCTTTGAAAATCATCCCAGACGAAAGCATGACAGAAGAAATGTCGCAATGTCTCTACTGCATTCAACTTGATGGAAATTCATGTAAATGAAAAATAGTAAACATGATACATGACGGTCGCTGGTTTCGAGGCATAGCTGACATTTTATGAGGCACTGAATTTCTTTTCAAGACAACAGTTCAATCTTAGGTAATTGTTATTCATGGTGAAGTTTCTTGTCTCTAACAAGAGGCCAAAATGTTAGGATAACAACTTTATGACAAATGACATGCTGACCAAGTCTCATTAGCAACTCATGATGATATTCATGTACATGTGAAAAATGTGCATCTACAAATCTAATTATTTGCAGATTAGTTACTTGAAAATAGTCACTCAGTCCGGAGACTTCGAGATTTATCGACAAGATGCATGAAAAACAGCAAATGCAGCGGAACCATGTCATAGCAGATTTAATTGATGCTGATAATTTCGTGTCCTACATATGGTTGCCATAACGCATCCTCGTGAAAGCCATGAACTATATGGAATAATACTTTTGAGTGATCAATAATGATAATATTCGATAATAATAATAAGTAATATTAACAATTAATCGAATAATATTAATGATTAAATCAAAGATGATTTTAGATCTGGTTTGCAGAAAATGCAGTATATACCCTAACTAGCCTTCTTAAGAAATGCAAAATCCGGGTAAAATTTGGCAGTAGGAGATGTCCATTTATTGAACAGGGTTTATATACAGGTTGGATGAGGACATGAGAGAAATAGCTAAGTAGAAGGGGCAAACGTGCTAAAAGTTCCAACCTAAAATAAGAATAATTTACCGCCGTGTACCTCCTCTATAGCTTCACCAATAACAAGAATTAGTAGCAAATCACAGTAAAAATATCTACGTGCTGCTAGCTTTCTGGTGGAGAGTTCCTTCTCCAAACTTCTGCAGTTCTAAAATACTATATTGATATTGTGCAAGTTGAAATAAGTCGAACATCATCTTTACTCATCAGCGTCCGTTTCTTACACTGCAGTTCATCTGAACTCTGGATTCATACTACAGTGTCCTACAAGGAGCCCTATCATATTTCATCAAAAAAAAACGGAAAGCTGGGAAAACCGAAGATTGAATGCATAAATTTGAAACAACTGTATAAGACTAATTTCGTAAAAAAAACGATAACCCGGGATAACCAGAAAATTGCGATCCCGTCTGTCCCGCAAAAATGTCAAATTTTTGTCATTCAGTGTGCATACGAGCTTTGACATCTTCCTTGCAGGACACCGCATAAGAATAAAAGACCAATACGGAATGAACACTCTTTACATCAATCTGCATCTTCACATTATTTTTAGACGCATACTTGACAATCCAATTTCTGATCTGTTGCCGACTAAATGACGACGCCCTTAATCACTTCTATTTGACTTGAAAATTCGATCACAAAATCAATCACTCGGAATCAGGGTAGGGACTTAATACAGAGATCTTCAGGAAATACATTTAGAATATCAGACAGTTGACTAGAATCTGATTGACCTCATCCTAATTTGATCCAGTTCAAATCGTACTCCAACGGCAATCACAGTTCGATTTTTGGATAATGAACCAAAATCGGTTAGTAAAGAGAAACATCGCATAGCTGCACTTTTGCAAAGATAAAACACTAAACAAGACAGGAACATCGAATTTCCAAAGTAATGCGACTAAGAGAAATCTGTAGTTAGGGAAGTTCATTGGATATGAATAAGATCTGAAATTATTTGCAGTTAACTTGCCTCAACTTAAACCAGGCATTCTCACATTCCGATGATCATAATATTGCATAATTTCTACACTCTTCACGCGTTCACGCAGACATAACATGAAGACAAGACTTTCATAATTAGAAGGAATCTGAACATATACCACACAAGTAAAAATTCGACATTCCATAAGCAGCACCGGAGAAGAAATCCCTCTAAAACTTCACAAAATGGTCAAGTTCTTGGCATGTATTCTGCACCGCCCCAAAATGAACGTCGATGACTGTCGTGCATAATACCATTCAAATACAAGTGAGCAATGCTCAGTTAAATGTAAGGAAAAGTATAGATAATTATTATTAATGATAATTGTAATTGGGCATCTCTCATGCTAGTTATGTTATCACCACAGAGCGCATCCCGTACAGAAAAAATTGGTATGAATCATACTATGAAACATAGTATGAAACAGACGTATGTAACACAGCATGAAACATACTATGGACATGTAACGCTCTGTCAGGCCATACCCTGGCATACGTATGATTCATACTATGACTTAACCTAGTATGAAACTTAGTATGAAGCATACCCTATTAAGCATTAAGTATTTAAGCATACTCAGCAAAATCACACCATGAAAAATCATATACGTGTTCATACCAGACACACTGTGAATACGTAGTATGAATCATAGTATGGAACAGACGTATGAAGCATAGTATGAAACATACTATGAACATGTAACGCTCTGTCGGGCCATACCATAACATACGTACGATTCATTCTATGACTTTACATAGCATGAATCATATTATGAAAATAGTATGCATACTCATATGGTACACGCTGTGAAAACATGATGTGAGACATAGTATGGAACAGACATGCGAAACATAGTATGAGACGTAAAAAGAACATGTAACGCGTTGTCGTGCCATACGTATGAATCATACAAAGAAACATACTATGAAAACAGATACATAGGTATTCATCCTAAATACGCGTGAGTTTTCAGAGTATGTTTCTGATATAAAAATGCAACATGAAGAATATGCATACAGCAGTATATCGTAAGAACGAATATCATACATAAGCACATATGTTTTGATGTTGTACATATATTCTATAACAGCATGAATTAATTATTACATGCACCATTTATCATATGAATAATAATATGTATTCAATATGTCGTATTTTAATCTGAAAGGGAACGAAGTCAAAAGCACCTTGTGTTTCTGGTAACCTCATGTTAAATGTAGCAAGTCAACTAATTTAGATGCAGAACATATCATGAGGGATACAGCTATTAACAGCATTTTAAGATCATAATAACTACAATTTCTCATACGTTAAAATCACATTTATGGCATTCATTTGTTATAACACACGAACGACGTACCAAATTGATCTAAGATCAATCAAAGTTCAAAGTTTTTAAAATCAAAGTTCTAGTGAAGAGGACGGTACCATAAACCCTTAAGCAGAAGATAAAAAAGAAGGTGAAGCAACTCGTTAGCATTCAGTAACGTAAACAATCTTAAAAGAAATTTCCACTACTGAAAAGTATGAGTTGTAATGAATTATTTGGTATAATTTTTTTATTGCGAATCATTGTATGTGAATTATTTTGCTTTTGTAAATCAATGTCATAGCAAATAAAATATTATGTCAACACTGCAAAGTGATATAAGAGAATCACAGAGATAAGTTAGTTGGGAATAAATAATGTCACATGCTAGCACAATGATATAGTAACAAGCTAAAAATTTCCATTTGTTTGTTAACTACTTACTACATGTATACAGTGTAAGTACATTTACAAAGTTGTACATGTAAGCACACCAACTCGTGGTGTCAGTCCATCAAGAAATTACTCTCCATCAGAAAATACATGCAGTTGTAATTTGATTGCGGATTGCATCAATTAGCGGTACAAACATTTCAATTTCAGGTCCAAATTGATTTACTTTTTTCGACTAGTGCTGTGTAAGTATGAATAATTGCTAAAGCATACTTTTAATATGAATTATTTTTGCGCAGCTGCAACCAATGAACAGACATAATATAAGCTCATACGCTGACAATGACAAACGATTCAAGGAAGACAATAACAATTATCAAAATCAATTATTCGAATACTTTTAAGAAAAAGGATTTACCATTAAGACCTATGGCTTGATTTAATTAAGGAGCTTTATCATTTATTAACAACGCCTCTACTATACGAGTTTCAAATTCACTAAATATTCACAATTCACAATATTTTAACAAGTTTGCGTCGAAATTTTATGGATGTTTTACCTACAAACGGAAGTATCAAAAACTTGGTATCCTCCTATTCATCTTCCTTCGTTGCTTTTTTATCCGTACTACACTTTATTTCCAGAAACGGCTTTATTAACGAGTTGATGAAGTCAACGGGATATGAGTTGCTTATTAGAATTTTGTAATATTTTTAATCTCTATGTGAAACAGTTTCCAGATTGAGCATACATTATGCGATAACAGCAAAAGCAAGAACACTTTTCAGTGTGGACTCCGTGTTTTTATTTGGTCAAGCAGTCAATAATAAAATCAAAGTTACAGGAATTTTAATTTTAATTATGTGCAGATTCCTTGAATCGTTGTATATTCAGCGACAGTTATATTTGATATCACCCATTAATTCTGTATAGATGACTGATAATCACCAGCATCATTCAGCATGGGTACAAAATTCGGGTTACGCATCATACATCATAGTAGAAAAAAATTGCCGCCATCCACCATAGATCACTCCTTCACAATAACATGTAGTATATTTGTATACGGCATGAATTTAAATAATTAATTATGACAATGTTTCACATTATGTTAACACATACGTATGCGAATTGCATACTTATGCATACTATGTTTCATACTATGAGAATGCATACATATGCGCAATACATTTTTATTCATAGTATGTTTCATAGAATGTGAAGACATACGCATGCATCGTTCATAATTATGCATACTATGTTTCATAGTATGTTAATACATACGCATGCATCGTTCATACTTATACATACTATGTTTCATAGTATGTTAATACATACGTATGCGCCATTCACACTTATGCATACTATGCTTCATAGTATGTTTATACACACGTATGCATTATTCATACTTGTACATACTAGGTTTCATAGTATGTTATTACATACGTATGCGTTGTCATACTATTTTTCATACCTTTTCATACTATGATTCATACGGACTTATTTCTGTACGGGACACACACACTCGCACTGCGAATATTCTTTAAAACTCGTCAACCTGTTCGGCACGTGAACAAATTACAATACAATCTATACCCATCACACCCAGCTTCTACCCGATCAGCATACCAGCAGCAGTAAATATAAACAGCAGTACATGGTTGCAGCTGACATTGTTCTCCTTCAATCAGCGTTCGAAAATATCCGAGTCATCAGGTGAGACGACTTTTATTGAATTTAGTTGCCTTCGTCAGCATCTAACGCGAAATGCGCTAGTTTTGAGTTTCATTTCACGCAAATATCGTGCAAAGTATAACACAGCTTAGTCATACCTTTTCATCTCACGATAAATCTGCACCTAATAATAAATCCACCGAACAAGCACTGTGGATATTCACAGAAGGTTCCAGAAGTGCTTGTCCTAAACATGCCGCACTGTTTAACAATCATCAGCAATCTATAAGTATCCAGCACTTAGATTTCCATTTCAGTTTACGCTGCGATTTACCGCAAACATGATCTTTTTCCTCACTGAAATGAATCAATGCTGAATATGTACAATTCTGTTTCGTTATCTGAATAGGTCAAAATTCCTTGAAAATCACATAATTATCACAAAGTATTCTTGTTACATCTCAAACTGAAGTCACAAATTCGTCACACCAAATAACTGAATGTTCATAGGCCAATTTAGATTGGATGATTATAGAAACTACAAAAAACGACTCGATGAGTAAGTAAAGTAATTAAAGTAGGTTAAAAAAATCATGCGTTACTTGGCCACGCTTTCCATGCTTAACTAGTTGGAAGTAAGCAAAACCAAGAGGACTATATAAAACAAATACAGATGAAAAATAGGTCGATGGGAATTTCCTGATGCGTTTAAGTGCATCAATTGATTCAAAGTTTAGTTCAAAGCAGTAAATCTTCAGTACGGTATCTGACAGTTATTAGTTAATACATGTTTCTTATGTCTCAAGGCATGGTTGTCATTCTTTTTAAGAACATGCCCTACTATCGCAATTTTATCGTCAAAAATTTACTCATAGAAACAAGAATATCGGTGGACAATATTCTCCATCGATACATGATGCATAACCATGCTTCGCTCGTCAGTAGTATTGCAACCAAAATGTTCTTGAAGCAGGCATTTCACATCCACGCTATGCGTTGATATAACAGTGGAATACACCATGGCCTCAGTCTGAATGCTACATTGTGTCTACGTCGAAATATGAAATCAAATTAAACGAACACCCTATTTCCTGCATCGTCTGCATTATATTAAGCATTAGAAGGAAACAACCAACTGCAATGACATCCAAGACAGAAAAACGAATTAGCGAAACAAGATTACCAAGGAAATTTCTTCGCTGTGCCCTAGGATCTGAAGACATCTTGTGTCAATCTTCAGAAAATCCCATGAAATGAAATAGCTGTCACACTCATCTCTTAGTTACTTCAGAAGCTTGAAGCAATGCATCGATTTAGTAAATAACTATAATTCAGTTGACAGTCAATTGCAAGTTGATCTATTTTGGAGACAGCAATACTGTATCATTTACGATCAGACATTAAATCTTCAAACACATAAATAAGCCAACACTCAGTAAACAAAAAACGCAAATGAACTTAATGAAGTTATTACATTAGCTATTCATTAATGATAGTCAAGGAAGCTCTATTTGAAGATTCTATCAGCGGTGAATAAAATCAGTCATATCAAACGTAACTCTACGATTAGAAATCAATAGATTTGCATAATGTGATAAAATTGACTGTGGCGAACGTGAGATAGATCTGAAATAGCAATAAAAAAATGCTTTCTTTCGAAAGCATCTGAAGCCAAGGCACGAAAAAGGGCTGCTTTTTGCGAGATCACTCGCATCTTTAAGATTTCATCAATGAGACATGAACTCATGAGAGTAGACCACGATCATACCAACGATATTTCTTCCCTATGTTTAGGTCAGGTCTGCCAAATTCAATCACTTGAGCTTCGGCGATTCTAGTCTCTACGGAGTGTTATAACGGTTCAATATCTCCACGTGAAAATCATGCGTTGCTCATCAATGGATTGTTGTGGTTATTTTTAGAATGGCTTGCCCTTTATTTGAATGGTTTGCCATTCGCTCTAAGTGATGAATTGAGGATAAACATTTGAGCTTTTCACCAGTTGAGACCACCAGTCAACAAAATTTCTCGATATGTTTTTTTTGAAATTACTGCATCCCAAGTGTAATTCAATGGAACATTTCTGAATCACAGCAATTGAGATGCATTAAATGTCAACTATCAACTAATAAGACACAAGCCTATACGACAATGATCAGTCTGAAGCATAATTGTGGTATTTACTAATGAAACAAATGAGTCTTTTTCATATTTGATCTCGTAAAATCTGAAATTGAAGACAGGAAAGTGCATAGTCTCTAAAACCAGGCAAGTCTTGTATTATAATCTCTCAATGTCTACAGATCGGATACCACGCATCACTCACAGAAAATAGCCTGCTCGTCGGCAGACTTTTGCAACACCATTGGCAACATAATGTCCCGTGGAGTTTAGTTAGTCTACCAGTTTATTTTCGGTTGCGCATGCATTTAATCAATACGGTATATGCACAAGAAATACAGTAGCGCGTCTGAAGATGGGATATGATAAATTATCACTGTCTCGATTTTTATCTGTGTCTCCGGATGAATGACAGCAAATGATGCTAGAATATAGCTTGTTTATTTCTCTTTTGGAAGCAGCTTTTGGCTACATTATCTGCCTGACTATGATATTGGGATATTCATTAGTAGAAAACAAGTGCACTATGTGTGGGTTATGTGATCACAATAGGACATATCAAATAACATAAACGCATATCTTATAATATACATATAGATTTTCCTGACGGGGTCTTGGCATTTGACAAGATTTGACTCGAAGGAAAAGTCTGTCTGAATTCCCAACCGGTTTCGCCTGGTTGGTGATAAGCTATTCATGGGAATGAATTTATTATAAATCATAAAGCAAAATTCGAAGCATGGACTTCAAAATCAAAATCAAGAACCTATGCATAGATGCTTGCATACGAATGTCCTAGGTCAGCCATGATTTGGTGTAGGCTTGGGCATCGACATAAAAATGGATTTTTTCCGCTCTCTTTCTATGTGGGTAGAGTTAGGCCCAGCTGAAAGAATGGAGTAGCCTCAAATTTTGATGGCAGATCTTTTGCACACGTTGCACTATGCCTACTCACTTCCAGAGTCATGTAATTGGCATTATCCATTTGCTGTCTATGAATAGTCAGTCGATTACGGAACATACCTCCCGTTTGCCCGATATAAAATTGGTTACAATACTTGCAACGCAGGGTGTAGATAACCTTTTTAGAGGTGCACGTTAAGTTGGAGTTACAGCCAAAACTTTTATTATTATTGCCAATTTTGAAGCAGAACAAATACTGTCTTAATGTCTTAATAATAACTTCACTGTAAAATTATCACGTTTTTAAGCGCTTAAGACTCACTCTTAAAGCAATGAGCCCTGCTTTGGGTTACATTTTGAGAAAATACTAATTTAGATTACTCCACGCAACCCAGTATATGAAGAATGAGATCCTAAGATATTTTTTAATATTTCTGAACTAAAAAAATAAAAAAATATATAGATATAGTTTAGCAACACCAAATGAGGCAATGACTCTGTCTACTAGAAGGTCGCCGCTTCATATTCATCCCAAGATTGTGTATTAGATTGACTTTAACAATTTCGTTCGAAAATAAAAATGCAAAATAAATTATCCGAAGATTCCAGACTTCACCAATATGGCAGCATTCGACTATTAAGAGAATTCCAAACCTTTCGATCCGCTGAAGTATCTCTACAAACCAGGCTGAGATAAGACTCGACAGTCGCAGAATATCAATCAACCCTTCAAAATCGCGATAAGTTTCCTTCCTCCATTGAGGTTGATTTCAAACATTAAGTCAATAATAGCGACTGATATCACTACTTAGAAAATATATCTTGACTACATTCATACACGCACACACAAGCGCTGAAAAAGTGAGCAAATCATTGCATGTTCAACAATGAAAAGAATGCATTCAGTGTGAGAAATAGTTCAGTTAAGACTATTCGAAAGGAATGTTTTGAAAAGTCTGCAAGGGGATTGAAGTAACGGAAACATCTGACACTGAGCTATACCTTCGCGTGGGAGAGAGATGTGACTGAAGCGAATATTCATCGGAATTTGCAGGATCAAATTTCCAATTAGTTCAATGTATCATTCAGTCATCAAATGCGGAAACATTAATTCCACAAGCACATGTATTTGAATTTGACAGTGTTTTCTCTCTGAAAACTTGGTTTACTTCCGTAAAGAGGAATGATACTTAAATGCACCACGATATAGACAGCAACACACACGGATTCATGTCCAATTTTACACTGACAGTGAATTTCTGATCGTTCACTTATCAATCATGATCACAATGATCGCTATGATGGTTAGTTGGCTCCAATGCATATGGCGAGGATTGACATCTAAAATATAACTGCACCACAATAAAGCTGAAAATGATGCTATTCAATGAGAAACAACGACAGATGTAAAAAGAAAGCATGTTCCAATGCCCAATGCATGTGTCCAGATTTTCATATTAATTTTGCGGTAAGATTGGAAGATCCCATTAAACAATGATGGTATATACCTCATAATTTTTTTTCTTTGCAATTAATTTCAGCCGAGCGCTACTGTTGAATGAGCGATTGGACCTACCCTTTAGTTCAATAACTTATTTTGTGGAGACAGCGCATTTTTTATAAAAAAAGCAAAGATGTAATTCCATGCTGCAGCCTTGTTATTGACTTGTATCTTAGCCAATCGCCATTACTTGCAATCAACTCCGGGTTGACGTCTGGAAGGTGAAGTCTCAATGACCTAAAGATATTTTTCTCTGTCACCACAATGCATACCTGATGATAAGAACTACTAAACTGAAGAAATCTTTCGCTATCACCACACATTGCTCTCAACTGTGATGGCTAACTGATTCAAGGTACTGCAGAAAGAAGATGTGCTTACCGGGACCAATTTTTATGAGCTTCTTGGTGTACCTACTACAAGGTATGACGAGGCAGCAATGAAGTAATGGCATGCGGCGGAGAAATAGCGGGTTGATGTCTTACGCCTCTCACCTTTTTTGCATGATTGTGTCCAAACAGAGCTATAAGATCAATTTAGTTATCTCAAAGACGCCAGCCACTAATATTCGATTGATCATCTGTTAAGATAATAATTTTCACAATAAAATATTCTGTCTGGGTCCTTCTGCACTTTAGCTAAGATCAAAAATGACTTGGACACTTTTCAAAATTTATTTTTTCATAAATATTCAACATAACATAAGCGAATTTCATTCCATTTGAGTAAAGCTAAAAATGTATATAAAAAACAGCAACAACATCAATGCAAGCTCCAGCATCACCAAATTCCCTTGCTATTTGAGTCACTAAAAACATTTTGCATCATTTAAGACTTTTTATATGGCTAAGATCAGATAAGGTGCTCATTTTATCCAGAGGGCTCAATGAGAAGCTTCATCAATAATGCATCTCATTTCTCAGATGATGTTCAGGTAGTGTGTCAAAACTGTACACATTATCTTGTCTACTAGTTTTGAATTTGTATTTATGTTTACAAGAAAATGGCGGAATGAAATAGAGTCCACTGACATTTCTAAAAATATGAAAATTGTAATTATTCTGAATTTACCTTCTTCGAGGAGCTCAGTGTTTTTTGTTCTTTCTTTGATGCCGTTCGCTTTTGATCATAATATCTGAAAGCAAATTAACAGAAGCTGAGCGCAAATCGTTGGGATAAAGGATAAATATCGTCAAAGTTATTTAAAATTTTTTATATTTACAAAGTTACATGACTGTTTGTATGTACCTTCGCTCTTTGACATTCTAACTCGCCGCTGAATTCTCAATGTCACCTTATAAGCTGATGTAGTAATTCATCTTTGCGAATCATTCTCGAGGATGACATCAACCTGCTACTAGCATTCTCTAACTCTCTGATCGATCCTAGTTGAGTGAAAAAAGAAAGCGCTATTTCTCTGACGATTCTCTCGAGAGTTCTCAGAGACAAAGGTCTGTGAACAAGAGACAAGGCCACGTCGCTCTATCGATTTAGGAGAGTCACAGTCACTGACTGAAGACAAAATTTATCTAAGTAAGCGATTCGGCGATATGACTTTGCGAATGAAGTCTGCGCCAGCCTCGACCTATAGTTGATGCTTTCCAAACAAATTCCGCAAGAATGAAGTAGATAACACTAGTGGACTTCCTAAGATGATAAAGAAAGCTCTATATGAATCGTTCTTGCAACGGCATAAACTTCTAACTTAATCGCATCAATATATCATAGCCTGCACTACGTTGTCAGTAACGCATTTGCAGAAATCGTCAATAGAACACTAAGAATTGGTTAATGTAGTATTAGAAATAATTCAAATATTGTCATCAGAGTTCTGGTTCAACACAGCTTCTAAACAGGAATGGAAATTGATAAATTGTCTTGATATTCCATACAAAAAGTCATTGGTAAACTAATCTGTATAAAGCCGTCATATAGCTAACTCGTCGAGATAGGAATTTTTGGTGTTCCGTGAGTTATAAAATAAGAGAGTATGATAGAGGTAGAGATGTGTACGGCTGAAAAAAAACTTAGCCGACTATATCTTATCTTAATTCGAGCAGAACCTGCAATGAAAAAATCCTACTGGGCATGGGTTCGGGATGTGGAGCCGTAGCAACAGTGTCAGTCAGACCACTTACAGCAGCTCATAAGAGGAATTCAATAACTAGTCATAATACAGAAGCCGTTCACCACTGAAACTCGATAACCGAGTTGACGGGTTTCCTGATATGATTCTTATATGCATCAATGCCAACTGCGAGCATGAACCGGCCACATCACTCAGATAGCTGAGGTGAGTTGAGATGAATAGCGTGGTTGAAATTTGTGTGCATCATGCAGAGTGCATGCAATAGATATCGTGAGACTTCTCTGATGAAACAAGGTAGGGTTGGGAAATTCTCCCAATGCTGAAGAAATGCTTTAAATACTTATCCATTCTATCCTTGCCCCACAGATGATATTGAACAAAACGGCTCTGAGATCTTAACCGAGCTGAGTCGATATTTTTCTATCTGTAATCTCGTTGAGCCGTTAGTCACGTGGTTCGGCGCGTCTTGGATTTCACATATATTGTGAACATCATACATTGTCGGGTTACTTGAATCTTGTTTCGTGGATTCCTTATACATGTGTTTGTAAATCCGTAATCTGTCCGATGATGGCAGTTTGAAACTAGTTTGCATTGTAAAGCTAACATGGCATGCTATTAATGAATTGAAAAACTGAGAGATCAGGTCTTTCTCTTGGTTTAGTTTCTTCATATTACATGTGTGAAAATTCGTCTCACTTCTTGGCGTTCGCATAAGCGGTAACGGATAAATCCACATCAACAATAATTTTTTTTGATCCGTATGCTTCTTCGTCGCTTGATTCATCCGCATTGAAATCTCTGAAGAAAATATACGTCATATTAGTATCATTGTACTGCATATATCCCTACACAGTAGTACGTATTTTAGCCTCTTTATAGTCGACATCTAACGAATGAGAATTTCTGAACATTCAAGACACACGAAATTTGAACATCAATTTCAACTTATCATAATCAAATATCTTGAATTTGAAATTAAATTCAGGGACAGAATCAAGATCATATAATTCTTCAGGCATTTGTCGCACAGTTGTTTGCGGATTTTCAGACTTGTAGGCACATTATGGTAAAGCCTGTTTCAATATAGAAAAAAAACATACTACGAGTATAAATACAGTACATGTATTTCATTAAATAGGTATATGATCATGCATGGATTAAGTGATTGCCTCCTTGATTCATGAAAACGTGATGCGAAAAATTGAATACGTAGTACGTCCAATAAAAAGAGACCGGACAAAAAGAGAAAAATTCCAAATATTTGAATTATGACATGACAGATCATTAGTTCAGTATATGCATGTTTGGATGCTATGCAAAGTTTTCATTGTTTGTTAGTCTGCAGGGTCATTTTAGAAAAGGTTTAAAATTGCTATTCAGATTGCTTTTAAGGATTTGAACGATTTAGAGGAAGACAATGTGTCTTGTTGAATCAGAAATCAAGTGTCTAGGAGCACCGGAACAGTCAGCTTAACTCTTCAAAATGCAATGGTTTTGCTTGAAGTTGGATGTAAATTCAATCACAACTGAACAGCAATACTTTCAGCTGACTTTCGCATTACAAACATTGAATAAACAAGTAATACGTTTCTGACTTTTCCCTAAATCTCTATATCGGCAAACACCGGATAAAATGGCTGCTGCACATGGAGACAAATGTCTTCCAATGCTATTATTCCTTTGTCTTCATATCTTATTTTGCGTACAGTTTAGACGTGGTCGTCAGAAAGTAAACAGAATAATCAAATATTGAGTTGAATCCTCAGATGAAAATGGGAGCATAACTGAATAGTTGCTATTTCATACAATATCAGGAATCATCAGCAGGCCTAGTTCTCACGTCTCAACATCGACACGACCCCCAATTTACAGGTGCAGCAATGCCCTGATAAATTTGAGATTTGGAATTATCAAATTATTGACATTTCGACGGGCATTCATTAGATATCACTTGAAACACACTACTGGCAAATCGCGTAAGTTAGTGCGGCTGCAATATAACAATCATGGTTTTTTCATCAATTATCAATTACTTGCTTTTCATAACAATATGAATACATGTACGAAACACTTGTGTTGATGAATGCTGATATTAGCAGAGAAGACATTCACCTAATCTGCACTAAACTGAACATGTACCAAAATTGATTGTTAACTTGGACACATAATTTCAAAAGTTTACTAAAATGGTCAACGTGCTGACAAAATATGGAGACTTTTTAAACTTTGCATAGAATCATAAACTACACCTTTGTGCCAAATTAATGATCCATCCATCAGAATTCAAATATTTTCGATTTTTCTGCCTTTCTCCGGAAACTGATTGGACGTATCACGCAGTACTCGAACTGCAAATTAGAGAAAGCATTCAGCTGGCAAACTTGAAATAATCATTTCAATTTATTCACGTCATTACTACAATATCTACTATTTACACTATCTACTATTACTTGTATGTATCATAAGGATATCAGAATGCAGGTTATATATATATATATATATATATATATATATATATATATATATATATATATATATATATATATATATATATATAACAGAAAGATGTCCTCAGACTTGAACAATTTAAGCACGAAAATTCCTTGGCAGCCGTGGACGGTGCGTTTCGCCCTACAAGGGCTCGTCAGTGCGGCTCAGAATGACCTATGCTAGCTTAAAATATCTACAATGGCTGAACAAGTTGAAGAACTGCACAACAGGCTGCTCTGCCAATCGAGCGCATCTGCAATGTCTGCGTGCTCTCCATCGAACTTCAATGAGTGGACAACTCCGGGTCCGCCATCACCGCCCATACCACCTCCAAGAAGTCTGCAGTTCGATTCAAGCGACCAGTAGATACCAGACCAACCACCCAGCAGGTACCCGGTTCGAAGCCGACAGCCACCGGTACGGTATCCCAACAATTAAGTGAGGTGTTGTTTTTATGCGGAATTATGTCTATTGTCACCCTATTGTTGCCAGATCATGCATTTTCTCGTGATCTGGTCAATTGACTTGAACACTCTTCTGATCACTTGTCAATATATAAGTCTGGTTCCAAACAATAAAGGCACACTTGCGCTACTAGTTGCGTTGTCTTGTTGGACGAACATATCACACAGAATAGCACCTCAAACTTACTCAAGTTCCAAAGATATTTTATTGGTTGCCAATTTCAATTTCACAATACAGTCTGCCACCTCGTCTCCGTTTTGTCGAGCTTCTTTGACAAGGTTATCAATTTCATTCCAATCTATTTGATTTGCTAAAGCAAAATTTACATTTGCAATTGCGCGATCAACCTGAAAAATGAAGAATAGAATTTCCATCCATCATCTCGACATATCCAATATTCATCTTAACTTAACCAAGCGCCTTTGATGTCAATGTTTTACTTAAGTGCAGCTGACAGATTTATTTGCAGAAGATGAGGCCGCACAGCGCGACAAAATTTTAGACCTCTATCTAAATAAGACAAATCTGCATCATGTATGACTCGACGTCAAGCTATCCTTCTCAAATATTTTGCATGGCAAAGTACATCCAGCAAATATCGATTTATCAGGACAATTCAAATATCGACATAGCCTTTCAAAAAGCAAAGGCTGATTGCAAATCATATTCCCAGCGATGCATCAATTATGATTTTAATCAGCACGATGCTGTGTCAAGTCTGTAAAGAAACTCAGACGAAAGAGAATCTGTTTCCATGTAGCTAATAATAACAAAATTGTTTGATAAGTAATTGAGTAATTGATGATTAATTTACTTCCAACCGAATATATTTAGATGAAAAATTTGCGGATTAAAAATATAATGTACGGTAAGGGATGGAACTGTTGGGATTTCGGTCAAAATTATCAGAATTGCGAAAAATCTCGGAATCTCGGAATCTCAGGGATCGAGAAAGATAAAAGCACTTGAAATACTTCACTACTTAAAGGAGTACTTGCGTTGTTTAACATATTTTAGTGCAGCATGTTATTGTATATAGTCGATAGATATATGAATGTTTTGAAAGTAAATAAAAAGCAGTCCTTTAATTTTTAAAGAAAAAGTACAGTGTGGTACTTAGAGCCTAGCCAACTATTGCCTAGCAGTTCTCTCACCAAAACGTGTTACCAAAAGCTGTGTACTCCGAGTTAAATGAAAAACTTTTATCAGCATCGCTTGTGCGCTTAGCATCAATGTAAGAAACAAAATAGAACTAGCTAATAACGCATTTGACATTTTGTGCATAGTAAAATGATTTTCCAACGACAAATTATGCTGATTATATTGATTTTCTTGTAGGCACGATAAGATCCTTCCTTACGGAGTTAAAGAAGCAACTATTCTAACTGCGTCTATTATGTCATTTCCCATATAATGCTTTAAACAGATACGTCCTGTCTCAGAATATACATAGGTTTGCTGTTAAAATTCACAAATCAAAAGCAGAAATTAATGCCGCAGTCAGTTTGTCTGCGGCACAGCAGTGCAGCAATAAACAACAGCAGCACTGTCAATATAAAGCAGTCTATTAGATAGATGCGTTCTCTGGGGCAGACTCATATAAGCACATCATATTCAGTACACAACACATTTAACCAAAACTAAAGAGCAAAAACAACCTCAGGAAAAAATCCTGCGAATGTGATTTTTTATAGCCACATGCGACCTCAATTATCCATTTTATGCAAAATACTAATGATCTAAATTATCAAAAAATATTCACAAGGAGAATCTAACATTTAAAGAAAATATAATAAAATTCACACAGTTAAAAACAAGTTTATTATAAATAGACAAGAAATCGATTGAAATTTCATTGTGGCAATAACAATGAGCTGGTTTACAAAATACTTAATGGGCCATGAATGAAAAGAAATGTGATATCTCACCGCACATTCATGTCGAAACACATGTCTCTAACGATGGCAAATTCAAATGATATTAAATTAAACATACTTCATACTGGACAGGAGAAGAGAATTTCAATTGAAACTCTCCAATAGATTTGAGAGTCTACACATTGAAGATACAGATGACCTAAATGTTGAATATTCGAAGTTCACCTGCGCTATAAAAGAAACAACAAAGTCATTGAAAATTGAGAAAATGTCGAAAACAAAAAAGTTAACAGACGACACAGTCAATCTGATTAATAAACGAGAGGAACTGCGGAAGAGAAGAAGAGAAAGTAACGAAGCAGAGGTTGAGTTTACCATCACCAGAAAATTGACTAAACAAAAGATTAAACAAGATATTTCTGAATTCAACGAAAAGCTAATAGAAGAGGTCATAAAGAGGAACAAATCGTTGAAAAAAGCACAAGGGCTAATGAATCCGGGCAGAAAAATGATAAGATGTATCTCAAAGAATGGAAATGACGTTACAAACAAACGTGAAATACTAGAAGAAATAACCAACTTCTATAGAGAGCTTTACAAAAACGATTTTGCAAATGTGATAATAGATGTAGAAATTGAAGAAGAAGAGAAAGAAAATCCGACACCTGAAATTTTGAAAGGTGAAGTACAATTAGCAATAAGGGAAATGAAGAATAATAGATCACCGGGAGAAGACGAAATAATATGCGGAATGTTAAAAGCTGGAGGGGAAACCTTGATTGAGATGCTGACAAAAATCTTTAACCGAATTTTGAATTGTGGCCAGATACCCATGAGTGGAGAAACGCAGATGTAGTAGTGATTTACAAAAAAGGCTGCAGTAAGAACATAAAGAACTACCGACCAATAAGCCTTCTAAGTCATCTGTACAAAGTCTTTACCAGAGTTTTACAACGCCGGATTAAACAGACATTAGAATGGAATCAACCAAGAGAGCAAGCTGATTTCCGGAAAGGCTACTCAACAATTGACCATCTACACTCGATAAATCAACTGATTGAGAAGTATACAGAGTATAACAAGACTCTCTATATACTTATGATCGACTATGAAAAAGCTTTTGACTCTGTTAGCCACACAGCGATGCTAACTGCAGTAAGAAAGCAGGGAGTAAGAGGGAAAATTTGGAGAATTTTAAATGAGATATATAGTGATGCAACAGCTTCCATAAAGTTGGAAACAAGAGGCCCGAAATTCCTCATTGAACGTGGCGTTCGCCAAGGAGATCCCATATCCCCAGTCCTCTTTACGGCAACATTAGAGGACATATTCAGATCATGTCACTTCCCTACAGACGAAGGAATAAACATCGACGGTGAACGTCTCATGAACTTGAGATTTGCAGATGATATTGCCATTTTTGAGGATGACGCGACTTCCATGCAAACAATTGTAGATGAGCTAAATAAGCAGGGAAAAAAGGTCGGTTTAAAGATAAACAACGAGAAAACAAAAATTTTGACAAACGGCCAAAAGAGTTTAATCCACATCAATCGACACGTCATAGATTATGTCGACGATTTTATTTACCTTGGACAGAATATCTCCTTTCAAGCCCGCCAAGAACAAGAAATCCTAAGAAGAACACAAAATGCGTGGAAGTCCTTTTGGAAACTCAAGCCCTACTTAACATCACGAGGTATAGAGATGAAGAATAAAAAACGTTTGTTCGATATGTGCATTCTGCCTGTCCTGACATACGGATCCCAAACCTGGTCTCTAACACGATCACAAGAGAATAAACTCAGAACAACACAACGAGCGATGGAACGAAGGATGATTGGAGTCACTCTGAAAGACAAGGTTAGAAACGAAGAAGTAAGGAGACGAACAGGGTTAAAGGACGTTGTGATAGAAGCGAAACATCTCAAATGGAAGTGGGCTGGTCATGTCATCAGGCGACCCGATAACAGATGGAGCCATAGAACGACAGTATGGATACCAAGAGAAGGGAAAAGAAACCGTGGAGGACAGAGAAGGAGATGGAGAGACGAACTCCCAAGGAACTGGCGGCTGGCGGCTAGCGATCGTGCGACATGGATTCGTATCACAAGGGAGGCCATTTTCCGCAAGGATGATAACGGCTAACGTAAGACGTAAGTAAGTAAATTAAACAAAGTACCTTCATTTTTCGGTGCTTGAGAAATATTTACCTCCACTCATCCCTCGATCAAACCGACTTACGGCACTTCATATTGAAATGGTAAAACACAATCTTAATACAGTGACAATCGGATTTCTGTTGCTTATTGATTAGAAAATTGATAAATTAAAGGGTGAATTAAATGGCAAACTTTCCGGTAGCTCCTTCTATCAAACTGCGTGTTTCTACATTACCAAACACAACGAGATGCGTACGAGTGAATCATTGTGACCGTACGTGTTTTTCTGATATTATAATTATTCTTGTATTCAATACACACGTAGTGATGAAATATTTCTGAATGGTGGCTGCTACTTGGAAAGATACTAAATAAGAAATCCGTTCATGAATTAATTCACTTCACACTGATGTGTTTCTTTCAGCGATTATCAAACAGCCATGGGCATCAAATACAGTAGACAAAACTAGTTTATGACCATTGCGTTTTAGTCTATAATCATAGATGTACTGAATGCTTAAAAAATCATCCATTGTCATTGTGCTGTATATCCACCAACTATTCAAGAAAAAGTTGTACAAAAAAACTGAGAAAGAAAAAGAAGCATCATGCTTTATTTGACAGAAATAAGCATTGTTTACTTAGCAAGTACTGGCATGGACAGTTTACTAATGTAGTAAGTGACCACTGCGGACATACGGCGAACATCAAGGCGATAACTTGGTTCACTCCACACTTCCGAAAGATAACAATGTGTCAAGGATGACACTGAATTTATGGTTTGCTGTTGTAATGCATGTTAAGTTGAGGGAAGGAGAGACACATGATTTCATATATAGCTTTGACGGCAGGCAAAATATGTGAAACTATTTTATACATTGAAAATCATTATTTCAAAATGCCATACAAAGTCTATCTACACCTTTTCCGACTCCTCAGAAAAAATCTAAAATTAAGCGTGAGTTATCTCACATCAAATATATATTCACATTTCGGTAATGAGGTGCAATAATCTGATCTTTGAATTTCATGAGTCAACAGCAGAATCTTAGTTTCAATAGTCATTATATCAGCTATCTCATAGATGCATCGTATGTAAATAGACATGCGCGGTAAAAAGATCTGTATATTAACATCAAATCACTGCTGCCTACTAAGGCATCTTTTTAAGAATTTAGGTGTAACTAAGCTCTTATCAGGTAATATTCTACACAGAAAATTATATAATTTATGGGGAAATGCGATCTCATATTTTTTTAAATGCATTTATGTACTTGCAAAAGAACTGAGGTCTATAACAGTGAGATAGTACGCACAAGTGCGGTTTAGAAAATTAATTGTGCGGACAACGAGGACACTGCGTATGAGGTGCGGATGAATGATTTAAAGAAACTGCTTTCCTACTTTTCTCTTGCTTATAACGATTTGGAATTTGACGCTCGCTTGTCATCTGTGTACAAGTATGAGCCCAATTCAGATACTTGGATTCTTTGTTGTCATAATGGCTACAAAGCATACATTGTGATAACACAGATAAAATTACAGACGGCATCATTCACGCTTTTGTATATGTCGGAATGTGGTTCGAGCCACAGAATTAGACAGGTCGTCTCTTCTTCCGTTTGTCTAGAAGGGAAGCATTGGAACATGTAACGTAAATGAAATGGCACAATCTGCTGACATAATACCATAGCAATCGAACAATGAGCAGCCAGTTCAACATTAAACACGCCAAATTGTGCAAAGTTTCAGTGACTGTTATCAACCGGATCACACAGCAAAGAGACACAGACGATGTCAAGTTCTGCAGAGAAGTTTGTGAACGTTTTTTCATGCTCCTGCTAACTTTTTTTGAAATGATCGGATGACCCAACATTATCGAGAAAACTTTCGCGCAATGATCTGAATTCTTCGAATCTGAAGGAATCGTGGCGATCGGAGCATTTTGAAGGAATTCAGAGCAATCCGTAAGCGACGCACGACTATTTTTCTTATCTCTGCAAGGTATTAAAAATTTCTTTTTGCCCACTTATTAAGTTCCTTCATGTGCCATCTGTTTGAATCAGTTTGCACTTCTAGCAAAGTGATAAGATTAAACAATCTAATTCTGTGGGTTCGAGCAGTGATTCGAGATAGCCAAAAGTCGGTTCTTTGCGAGCAGCACCGGGATTGAAGATACAGAATATACTCTGTTTTGCGCACAAATTAAAGATACCACTACAATGGTAAGATATTCAAAACAAAGTTATAAGTATTTGCTCCATGTTTTATTCTGACAGCTTGGAATTCCAAAATCTCGAGGAATCCAAATCTTGGGATATGCCATATTATGCCTGTTCAGTTAAAGATGCCAGTAAAGTAATAGGTAAATGACATAAGCAAATAATGTCCTTACTTAATAATGTAAACAAAGCCTTATTCCCGGATTTTGTTTGATTCCTAATCCCGTGATTGTGTATTTGGCCACAAATTAATATTGTTAATATCCACCCATAAATTAGTCGTATGCACTTTCAAAAAGCAGCCTAAGCAAATGACACGATGAAATTCTCGACCATTAATCAAAAAGACTCATCATTTGGTTATTGAAAACGTAGCGTGGACGATTGCATTTCAGCATGAGGAGCACATACACGAGTGCATTTGTGATAGTTTTATCTCTATGTATGTTAATGCACGTAACTTTTCCTGCTTTAGTTGCAATTGTGTTATTTGGAAAAATTCTCATTCCCGGGAATTTTGATCCTACAATTCAGGGATTCACATGTCATGGATTAGCCCCTAATCCCGTGATTTTTACTTTACAATCCTGGGAATAATATCATAATAATATAATCAATAAGGTTGGGGTTTGGAATCCTTAGCTGTAACAAGTGAAAGTACTTCCACAAAATTGGACGATTTCTTTCCTGAACACGGTACTACTTTTTTTAGTGATGCTAGGCTTAGTAATGTTCGGCAATCGAAAATTAGATGCACAAAATTAAATACAAAAACATTTCATAAGTCCTACAAATGACATTTCATTTCATCACATCTGATTCGAGGGGTCATAATTTGCGACCAAGTTACTGTAGGCCTACATTGCAGCCTTAAAGGTGGAAGCATTCTTTTCCAGCTAACTTCCTTAGTCGGAAAGGAAGCATTACAAAATACAAGTAAATCTCAACCTCATTCGAATGAGCTCAATGGCTACGTAAGACACTTGCTTCTCCGAATTCATGCGATTCATTGGAATGGTGGAAAGCGAAAGTCAGACTCAGTTTGTCCCTACTAGCGGGAAAATATCCACAAATTCCCGCAAGATCCGCCAGTTCAGAGAGATATTTCAAAGCATTCGGAAATATATTTTCCGAGAAGAGGATGATACTGAAAGAAAAAACAGCACAGAGCATCTTGTTCCTACATTTGAGCGATTTTCTGTTAAACTAGCTACTTGTTTATTGCTATAGTCATATTCGATGAAGATCTTGATATAGAAACATTGTTGCACTACATCTGGTCTATATAAAGATACTTTAAATTACAGTAGAACCTCCATATTACGGACACCGTCGGGACTGCGCTTTATTGTCCGCATTTTAGAGGTGTCCGCAATATGGAGTTACCGGTGATGATACGAACATTATTCGGGACTGAGCTTAACTGTCCGTAATACGGAGGTGTCCGCTGTATAGAATGTCCGCAATAGGAGGTTCCACTTACTTACATTATATAAAACTACCGCAATTAAATTTCTTTCTAAGCCACTCCATTAGATACACATGAGATACTTCGCCTGACCTGACTTGATCACGTAGGCCTTTATGCAAAAAATGGAGAGTATTTTGAGATGATCAACTAAGCCCTCACGAATGATATCCAGGAAATTAGCATACATTATGAACTACATGAAATGTAATGCAGACTATTGATAACTGATGGCTATACGTAATTTCAAATTTCTTAGCTGAATCTGCCGTGAGATAGATAAAAACTACCTAAATCATCACGTGTAGTCGAACAAGACTATTTTGCAAGAAATTCTAAAATGCAATTAATAATATTGAGACAAAGTTTTACAGCGTCGGTTAAACGGTAAACCGCTAAGTATACACCATCAGGCATTGGGAAACATAGAAGAAAGCAATCTGCTTGTTGAAGTACTTTTGGCCATTCTGCAGACTGTTCGTGGTATATACCGTACTAGTCTAGCTTTCGATCAACTCTTTAACATATACCAGTGATCTAGTTCAATCCCTTAAGCTTTTGGAAGCAAGGTGGTTTTCCTTCGGAAGAGTGATAGACAGAGGTGGTATGGAAATTGAGGCAAAAATTTCTAATTTTGTTCAATGAACATAACAGAGGAAAGCTACTTGAAGATTTTGGCTCGCCGGATTGGCAATACCTTGTAGACATTTTTTCCTTCTTAACTCTTTGAACATTACCCTACAGGGAGGGGAGAACCCATTGACATTTTCAAGCAACCTCGAAAATTAAATCCTTCAAGAAAGCTGACGACATCAGAAGCGACAACCTGTCGCGCATACCAACACTACACGTCTTTATATAAACAGTTGCAGAGTCGTACCGTGTTATCACAGTCAGACATCACTTGGACACACTGCAACAAAATCTTTAGGAATATTTCATCACTCAGCAAATACATGAACCGCAGAAGAAGGGTCGCCACATTGCAATGGATGCAACAAACTTTATTCCATGCATGCATTTTGTTCGACTTCCGCCGAAAGAGCTTCACTGTTTACTTGACTTCATAATCAGAAAATAACATAGGAAAAAATTTAAAGGAAAATGTTATATTTGCTAGCAAAATCTCAGATTGATTTCAAGAAACAATTCACGAGATGTTGCACAAATTTCTGGTAACACTCACTGAACTTGCACAAAATTATGGAAGTCACTTCAGTTGTTAAGCAATGATATAAGAAAATGAGACGCACATATGTTTTCATCAGAATCAGAATCAGAATCAGAAGAATCATTCATATTTGAATTTATTTCTACAAAGCATCCAAATCATATTTTGGAAAAAATATGGGATAACATAGAAGTATCATTCCTGCTTCGAAGTACAATAAATTATTTTGTGTAGTTATCTGCCAACTGAAATAATCGAATTACCATTTCATAAATGACTGAAAAATCTGATGAATTTCTTGCTTCATTTTCTCGGAATGATCTATCGAGCATGTATTACAGTGTATGAGCTGCTATGTAAATGTAGAAGAAAGAGGTATACCTCAGAAATCGGTCTTCTTTTCCGACGAATGCGCAACTTCGTGAAATATATAAAGTAGTCTAAGATAGCTTTAGATTATTATTCAACTGCTATTGGTGCCTCTTTTGTGGATCAACCGATTTTGATTGAAAAAATGATTGCAATAGCTATCATTGCATTTTTTCTTTTGAATTGCTGTCGAATTATCCCGACATATACTAAATTGTCTGTAAATATTTCTTCTGATAAATCTCACTTGTGATTTCGATTATCCTGAATCACAAGTAGAAATATATTTCATCATTCAAGAAGTGTACCTCGAACAAGATACATGTAGTTTCTTCATTTGAGTGCCCAACAGTTGAAATAAGGGGGAAGATGGACGATAAATTGTGGAGTGAGTGTCATTTACGGCGAAAAATTTCAAGTCTACCTTATCAACGTATCACATTCAGTAAAAATATCCGTTTTTTCTCAGGAGTAATTTAATGCCAGCAAGAATATAATTAAGAAATACATATATACAGTGCGTTCATAAAGTCACTGTGCACTTTAATAAATCAATGCATGCGTAATACTTTGTCGCTCAGAAATAGATTGCCATGGCACTATAAAATGTGAAGTTTCTTGTTGAAACTTCGACTTCTGTGTGATCACAAAATATCTATTTACATATTATGCATACATTTGAAAATGTCCACCTTGTTCACGAATACAAATATCAATGCGACGTCTCTTATTCTCAAACATTCGGTGAATTTCCTCTTGCCTGATAGCGTCAATTTGCTGTCGGTTGTTTTCTCTAGACTCCTGTAGATTTCGTGACCTTCTTCCGTAAACCTCCTGCTTCACCGCTAACCAACAGTAATAGTCCAAGACATTCAAATACGGGATCTAGGATGCCAAACTCCTTCAGAGATAACTCTTGTTTGAAATATTCCACTAAAATATCGAATTGAGGAATTGACGGTATGCGCAGTTGCTCCATCTTGCTAGAAATAAGCAGTCAAACTTTCATCGTCACATAATTCGTCAACGAGTGAAGTAATAATTTTGTCAAATAATTTTTGCAATAATAGTTGAATATCGGCCCAAGCATTCGTATTCTTGACATAAGAGAATGTAATGGCTTCTCAACAAATTCGTGTGGGTTTTCACTAGAACATAATCGGGAACTCTGACTACTGATATGCCTTGATAGATGAAACCAAACTTTATCAGAAACTAAAGTCTTATCGAGCACATTATTTTCATTTAGATCTTCCTTGAACCAAACACAGTACTGAAGACGCTTGTCATGATCGGTATCATTCAATTCATGTTGGCCAGAGATGCGGTGCGGATATAGGCCTATGTTCTTTCTTACAGCAGGATGAGCCGCCCCGAGAGATAGACCCACTTCTTGGGATAAGCGACGCATCGACTTGTTGGGGCAATGAGTCATGGCTTCAGAAAAAACATTTTCAGGAATAACCTTTTTATCGCTTAAGATTAATGGTCGATCTGAGCGTGATGGATCGTGCATCGAGTCAGCTTTTCTTAACTCACTGATTGAACTCCAATCAACATTTCGATGAGGCGAATCAGATGCAGGAAGTCTTTCTAAAAACCCCTTCTTCACTTCATTAGTATATTCCCCATTGGCGCGGAAAATATTTTCGACCAAGAAGTTCCTCTCTCGCATTGACAGCAACATGCTTCGTCTCGAAATGCAACGTACTGATATTCACCGAGTTAGTAGCTGACAGATGTGAAGTTAAATTCAAATTTTAAATCATGTTGAATGTCGAAAGCTACTCAATTGCGCTTCCCAAACGACCCAGTGACTCTGTGCATGTGATAGATATCTACAATTCTAAGATTACGACTGTTTTCTTGGGCAAAACCAAGTTAGAAGAGGTGCACAGTGACTTTATGATCCGACGTTTACCAAAGCGCTTACACTACTCAGAACATTTTCTAGTGAATCGCAATCACTTACATTTGAGAAGATAAACCTTCTTTCTGCATACGTGGAGGACTGGACTCAAAGCCACAATGCCAACTTCTTTCTGTATGTTGCAAAATTAATGAATAGCGATCTTTCTAAAGAAATTTTGATAAAGTGAATATATACAACGCATAATCATTGAACATTGATTATAGCATCTTTATTACTTATAGATGCTTTATTAGCTCCTATCACCGCTTACTTACGTTGTGACTTATGATTTCCTTTGTCGTTGAAATATGCACTACTGTTATTATTATCATGAGAACTTTCGCTCAAGGAGTTCGCGTCCTACAGAACTCGTGTTCTTGACGGAAATGACTAACATCAATTATAATCGTTTACCAATGTTAGAACAGAAATTCCTTGCAAAAAACATGACACAATTTATAATGCTAGAATTCTCTCAATGAATAGTGAATGCATGTCATTGACTGAACTTCCTTTTGAGAATGCGTAGACATTCGGGCAAAAGTTGATGAGCTGCTGTTCTGTCTAGACAGCATGTTCGATAAACGTCCGATGGATAAAATCTAATTCATTTGATTCACGGTATTAGCATTCGTTTAAAATTGCGCATAGGTGCCGTATTATGAATTACACAAATATTACATCTAGATGCGGATGTTGGAATTATACATATTTTAGACGTCGACAAGTCTAACTTCCGATCTATTGACACACATTAGCTTCAAATGGGAAAGTGAAATTATTCATACAACGAATTTCATCTTACCATTCACGAAAGGAATTCAAGAACAGTATGCAGGAGGATGATTCAATGATGTGCCCTTTCTATAAATCAATTTAAGAGGATCCGGCTGTCTCACAATCACTTCATGAAACATGAATGAACGCCACACATGAACTTGATGAAAAGAAAGAAGTTGAATATCAAATCTAGCCTATTTTCAATTTTCTTCCATTACAGACGCAGATCCAGTTGGCATACCAACTCAGTTGGCAGTCGAGAACAGAAATGCGGGGGTGCAAATCAATTAAGGGGTTATTGGCAATCTGTTGAAGCACCACTGCTTTCTCTCGGCGAGTCACTTATCGCAACCCAGCAAAAGTAGCCACTGCATCACAGTTCTGATGCAACTTCAAATCCTAAATGCAATACATATCTCAAAGAAAAATGAGTTGATTTCAAACAAATGGGACACTAACGGGAGCTACATATAGAAATTACCTCTGTGTGTGTAGGAAGTCAGAACTATAGATTGAGGAAAATTATACAACTATATAATCTACGTTGATCTATAGGTCTGTCTCCGCTTCCCATCAATCAGTCTCTCTAAAGATTAATAGTGCACGATCTGAAATCTGAATGTTAAGCAGTTATTAAGAATTACTATCCATTGAGTCTTTTGGCAATGCCCTTAATTCTTCACTTTTCATTTCCTTAGTATCATTTGACAATGCGTTTTACTTCCAAGAAAAAGGAAGAAGATTGTGGCTGATAAACTCACCCAGGAGTATTGAAATATCGATCCTTATTGCAGTATGAAATTTTATAGATGAAGAAATATACAATGTAGTATAACATGCATTTAGAAAGTGGACATAGAAATATGAATTTAAATTTCATGCAATGTTTTGTTACCGACATCTTTCAATAATGGAAGAAATATATAGTAAAGCGTTTTCTATGATCTAACGATCGTAGTCTCCAAAAACAAGCATAATTTGATGATGAAGATTGTCTGATTATGACATCAACTTTGAGCAGCTTTCCCAAGGCAAGTCATGCGTAGCGAGACATCTTAAAACAGATTGCCGCAAGAATTATCTTTCAGTATTGGAACAAGCCAAACAAAAAATCGGGAAAAAGACAGAGATCGCACTTAAATCGATATTAGAAAAGGATTTCATAACAACTTTGCTTTGCAAAAATCATCTACTTAGGAAATGCTACATGCTACTGTTAATCATTCGATAAGTCAATTCTTTCCTTTTTAGAAAATGTGTCGATATACTTCTGACAGAAAAACGAATAACTCTAACCCAAATACCTCATAATTAAAAAAAACTACTAAAATTTTGCGTAAGAATGAAGCATCATGACTTTACACTGATAGTTATCACAAAATACGAGACAATGATGTTCGAACGATGATATAGTCAGCTTCAAAAATCCATCTTGATGCACAATAAGAGGGTTCCTTATTTGAAATTCACTTAGAACACATAAAATAAATACCTTTGTACATACGTTGTTTAAACCGGTGATTTCAAGATGACAAATAATTTCAATCAAAATTCGTATGATAAATAACATAGGCTACCAGAGCAGCAAGGCATCAATATCATCAGCGCAGTGGCTTTGTGGTAGTGCTCGCTCTGCGTCATGAAGATAATGTTCAAACCTAGCTCGGGTCATACTAAAAACTTTTATAATAGGTACATTCTGCATTTTTGCTAAACATTCAGTACGAAAGATTGAGAGTGGGAAAGATTGGGAGAGTGGAAGCCCAATGTGCTTCCAAGTATAAACAGGGAGCAATTATATTTTTATTTCATTTCCTTAGTTCACAATAAATCAATTATCAAGTCGACTTCTTAGCGAACACAACTTCAGGAAATAATTGCCATTAACAGGACATTGAATAATCAAGGAAAATTGTTTTCCTTCATAATGAGTTGAACAGTAGTTGAAATCAACTGACAGTCATCACAAAATATCCAATCATCCAAAACGTTCATATCCTCTAATGGTTCAATTACACATATTCAGAAAATCACAACAACTCCTAATTGACTTGATATATTTAGCGAACTTACAAGATCTGAATTGGCGATTATCACTTCTGCCTTCTTGCAATCATGTTCCTGAAAAATAGAAGCAAGCGATAATGTTGCCACTGAAAGCATTAAGTACTGTCTGTCGCCAAATCTTTTACCTGAGCCGATTGCAATTCGCTCACACGCTTGTCATGATCTTTTCGGATGTTTTCCAGTTTCTTCATAGCGTTTTTCTCCTGCAATGAATTACCCGGTAGTAGCATCATTTTCAAGCAGATAATTGATTACTTTAATAATCCATGCACTTCAGTACCTGTTGTATCCGTTTCATATCCAACTTCTGGGATTCCACTTTGGAGAAAAATTCATCGACACACTGAAATAAGTCGTTTGAAGGTTTAGTATCACACAATTTTATTGCCCAGACTTTCGAAATAATGGGAGAAATATAAATTATGCTGTTGAAATGTTTTTGAAATACATTTGAAATATAAAAATGTTGTTGAAATTCGGCCCCAGAGCAATTTCATTTCGAAATAATATTTATAATTCGATAGTTTTCACCTTCCTTCTAAATATACTTATTGATGAACTCGATCCGATGATTCTTAGGAGTGCAAAACATGCATAACGCTTTGTAAGTCGCTAGCTGGCTTTCAAGTGCGCTCACAGTAAGTCACTTACACATGCAATGGAAGGCCGGCGCTTTCAAGGACAAGTTATACTTTTCTTTGACGATTTCAGCCAATGTTTAACCCCTAATTTGCATCGATGCGACTTTTGATACGGTTGACGAAATAGAAAAATTGTGCAATGCATGGTGATTTTGATAGGCAGCTTTATCATGAAATAAAAATTGTGCATGTACTCGACAAAGAAGGTAGTAAGTTCTAAATAATCAGGCAAATCACAGCGAAGCAAAAATTAACGTTGGTTCAGATAAATAGCCTCTGTTTCAATACTCTGGAAATTAAAAAAGGCTTGTTCATTGTATGCTTTTCGATGTCTGCCGAACAAATGTTTTGAAATCAGACCATCATGTCAGCCCTTGGGATGTGATAAAAGCTAGGCAATTAGAGAACTTAGATGAGAGCTTGCGGACACTATTGTATTAACTAACAAGAGGATAATCAAATCATTTATTAAGCTAGACAATCTGTAAACAAAAAATTTGCTAAAATTTTTTCATGCGATATCACTTATCATTCACGAGCAGAGATCCATTATATTCTAGGACTTTCACCACACTTCATTCTCATGAGCGGACATGAATGTCGTCGCCATAGTTGCAGCATCGTCTTTCACAAGAATTGCTGTTTTAGGGCCACTACAATCTGCCCGTTTTAATGTTTCCATTGAACGTACATATATATTCCATTGTATGTATATATATATATATATATATATATATATATATAGATATATATATATATATATATATACAAAGAATTATGACGTTCAATTATATTGAATATCTAAAGCGAGTGACAACTATTAAGTCAATAAAAGACACCAACACCCTTGATTACCCGACCGCGCTCGCCTGACCCAGGAATCGAAGCGAAGTCCGTAGTGGAGACGAGCTCGCACCTTCTTCAAATTATATGCACGCAATAAGCAAACAAGCATGCCTAAAAATTCAAATTAATGGAATGTAGCATAATGTAGTACAGAAACATAATAGCAAAGCTTGACATAAATCAGAATTGGCCCTAGGAGCTGACAAGAGCATTGTCACACTGCTCCGATAGATCCAGCATTCAAATGTGTTTCTAACCTAGCAATTGAGGCGTCATAAACTTCGCAATGAGAATCATTTCTCATGTTTTAATAAGGTGTCAATCGATATTCATTATTGATTTCATCAGCTAAGTTTCTGTCTCTTTATCGTCCTCATCTTAATAACCGCCTCCACAAGTAGTAAGGAATCACATCGCAAAATCCTTTTGCAAGATTTTATTCCCCTTGATTAATTCTATTTTCTTACACAAGGTCAACTTCTGTCTAGCCGTATGCGCATCCCAACGAAATTTTCTTGCTTTCTAATTTCTTATTTTGGTCTTCGATTTCAGCAGATGGCAGTGCTGCATCAAGTCAATATGCTCTCTTTAACCATGTAGACCTCCGACGTCTAAGCACACGCCGAAGGATTTACGATTCTCACAAATATTGCCGTTAAGGATTAGTTTTTCTATGATGTCAGACATCAATATCTACTAATCCAATTCGCCTATTTCTTCGGCACAAATTGTCTGGGTTTTGCCATCTCTCTAAACATGCAGTGCTAATAATAACTGAAGCTTCATACAACTTAATCCACCCTGCCGCATCTGCGCTCTTGTTTTCCTTCAGTCACTGAGATATTACTAATATCGTGGTTAAATGAATTGTTTCTAAATGAGCTTGCCGGACTAGCTGATCTCAAAAGTACAAGTAATCCAACAGATAGACAACATGACATGATCGGAAGGTCCCCTCTCTTGTTGCTGGCATCAATATTCAAGATCTGGATTTGATAAGATAAGCAATATGATCAACCTTGTTTAACTTGACCACTATTTACCTTCCAAATGATTATGTAATTGAGTAACGAAAACTTACAGGATAGCAGTATAATGAGTCATAGTCATTCTTACACCAATATATTCTACCAGAATTATTCTTCTCTTTTACATCCAAGTCCATCAATATTAATCAATGCAACCATCTAGAATGAGATTCTGTCTTTGAATTCCAAAGAAAGTCATCTTTGAGTGCATGTTTTGCAGTGAGTATTAAGTTTTTTTCCTTCTTGATTTGAATATGATACGTTGATCAAGCTATTTGCTGGATAATGTAGCTGATAAGAGCAATGACGTAATTGACGTTAATAATGGACCTTAAACGTCAGTACTCCCCCAATGCAGTGCTGACATATTCAGACTTCTAATGGAGCGCTGAAATACTTTTAGTCCGGATGCCCTTCCTACCGACTTCCAATGACAGTTGATACTTTCGGAGCTGAACCTCTAAATCAAAAGATCGCTAGTCCAAGCACTTGACAACCGCACCATAGAGACCACATGTACAGCTATGTATTCTGGAAAACAATTTTCTGCAAATTATAAAAGTAAACAAAAATATAAAAGTAAATACACATTAACAACTAAAACATCACCCTAGCCATGCTTCATTGCTTTTAGACATTTTTTGACGATGCTGAAAATTGATGCATTAGAGATATTTGATCCAATAAGAATCTTCAAGGTCTTCGTACCCATTTTCATGAAACATTTTGCTGGTTTCGTAAATGATAATTTCATTGACCATCTGATGCTTCTCTGAAAACTATAGTTATTTTATCATCAATACATCGGAATATGTCATTACAAAACATAGTCAACTTTTTGTTTCCACGTGATTCCATGCCCATTCATTGATATCTTGTATCTTAATTGTTAAGTTTAGTGTGAATCAGAACAAGAGAATTGAAACATAATTGGCTTACATAAAGACTAGATGATATGTCAACAATAATGACTATCATAATCTACTCAAACCTGAGTGCTGTCAGTCCTAACTTGAAGAATAGTGGAATGTGGAGTCGACAAACCGATATTGGCCCTAAGAAACTTACTTGAGTGACATTTGAATTTGATGATGCGAACGTGAAGCATCAATAATTACAACATCGAACAAACAAAAACAGTGGCCAACTTGCGCCATAAAATTCTTTGGTCGGGACAAATAGCGAATTCGATTCATATTCAACATTCCCCAACAATACCAGTTGTCATGGAAATCGCCAATGCTTGCATCACAACTTCGTTCATCCAAAAGTTGAAACCACCGGATCAATTGTCAGAGAAAAGTGAAGCTTCCATTGATAAAATTTATCATGAAACTTCTTTTGATTACAAATATTTTAGTTATCCAACCAATATGCTCGACTGTTTCTTCATCTAGACAAGTTTGGTTAATCGTATTATTTTTCATTCTTTTTGGTCTTTTATATTTTAATTAAGCAACGGCAAATCTCAAAAATAAGGTGTTCATATTTTGCATATCGATTCATAATCAGCTGCTGTATATCCTGGCATTCTACATCGCCCTTCTTTGAAAGACTTCCCATGAATAGATGTTGTATTTGGACAGAAATATATAACACAGACGACCTTCGTATGTCCGGCATACTTTGAACTAGGAACTTGGATCTGATCAAACAATACAACAAATAGATAAGTCATTTGATGGATGGTCATCTGATTCATCGATAATGGAATAAATTTAGACGTCAATCACAACTTTATCATCAACATCATATTAAGCAAGAGTTACAGCGACATACAGTGGTCAGACAACGATGCATGTTGTAGCCGTGGACGAAACAGCTCAACTCCTCCCTGTCAACGTACATACTGACATAGGTAAGCTTCTTCAGTCAAAGAGAAATAATTTTAATTAGACCAACATTGATGTGGTACACTACTCTCAAAGGCTGCAAAAATGCAACGTCAATTTTAAGGAACTTGGAAACGTAAGTCAAAATTCTTACATAGAAGTAGAAAAGATGCTAGAAATTAGCATTTTTCTTTGTATAAGTGCGTGAAAGTTTTTTGTAAGGAAATGATGCTCAGGTTGGCAATCATACTATTTCCTTATGTTAAAGTAAAAATTCAGCACATTATGGTATCCTATGGTATCTGCAAAGATATTCAAGTTCACCGCTCATTTTTGAAGTCTGTTTTTCACTATTGCTCATTTTCCCATAGAAAATCTGAAGAACATTACTCAGCTTTGGAATAGAAGGAAGCAGGTTAGCTATTATTGTATCCGCTTTCTTGTTGTGCAGCTTCCTTCCTCACATAAGATGCTAGTTAAAAAGACACCGTTGATGACCGTTTAGTGAGCTTCGTAGCGATCTACGGGCATCTTCAGGGTTGGAACCGGCCGCCGGACCGACCCTGGCCAAACATTGTGAGAACCGGCAGGCCGGTCATTCTAATTAGGCTCTTGTCGACGATTGACGACATTCATTCAGTGTTGTGTGGCAAAATTGCCCACGCCATGAAATTTGTAAAGAGGTACGAATATCTTCATTACACATTTATTAATACAAATTGATATCGAACGAACGTTTCAGTCTCGTGAGAATTGTATGAAAAATGTAAAAAGAAACAAAGCGAAAAGCGTGTGTAGCCATTTGTAGAAAAAAATGCAGGAGTGGGCAATTTATAGGGGCAAGCAATTTTGCTACACAACACTGCACATAGATTCTAGAATTAGCTGTCTAGTCGGTAGAATTGCAATATCGTAGGAGCATGATGACATAATTTCTATGACGCAAACATTACGAACAGCTTATTGAAATTTTCCATCAAATCATAATTCAAGGTGACTGACAGAACCATACAATATCACTGAAAGTTGACGACGATAAAGAAGTTTAGGCTCTTGGAATAACCGTTGCAACGCATGAGGAAGATTTACTGATATCTCTTGTTTTCTGTTTTGTATGAAATAATGTTCAAAGACACAGCTATTTGCAAGTACATTAATAAGTTTAGGTAATATGCCAATTCATTACTGAATTCACGGCTGTTTTTGCTCGATGATTCTCATTGTGGCTAAAGTTTGGCCCTTCGTAATGAATACTGCGAAGTCTCCATAGTTGGCTTGACGGCAGTGAGGGTGCGTCGATGGTGATTAAGTACTAATCCATAGAAAATTATTAATTACACTTATGGAGTTTTAGTTCTAGTCTTAAGCCTACTCGATCTTACATAGAGTTTCCGGAAACTCATACTCAGCACAAGTGAATTTTGTAAGAATCATGTGTTCGCTAGAATACCTATCGCAAAAATATTCCATGCATTGAATGAGTCATTACGCGTATGCTGCTCAATCGTTTCATATGCGTACAAAATATGTTTTGAAAGTACGAATATTTATCTTATTACCTGATAGAGAAGAATTTGGATAGAAATTGATACAAATCAGCATCGTAGTGCTTCATCAAGAGCTCTTCTTTTTCGGAGTACCAGTAAGCCTGCCGCATGCTACATAGAAATTGAGAAATCGAATGATGTATAGAGGTCTAATTTGAGCAGCTGCCAGTCTTAATTAGTAGGCTACAGAAACGCCGGCTTAGTTCCGGCCGGTTATGACTACACCGACTTCTTCTGACTGCCGGCCGCCGGCCGGTTGCAACCCTGATGGCCTTACTTCTTCCTTGTCGTCTTAGCAAGAATGAAACTCCAATCGTATTAAGTAAATGACTTAAGTCGTGCTGTATTTTATACCAGCCGAGTGTCAAATATAGCATTGCAATGATGGCTGGGCTTCAGATTCTGAAATGATCTTGATATTGTCCTCATCTCCAGATTCTGCTTTCAATAGAAATAGCACAGCCTGCCACATCGTCGAAATATTATTCAACAATCCACCTCTGATTGCTTTCGTTTTAGTCATTCCCATGAGGGTTGAATCCGGGTCGGGTCAATCCTGGTAGGTGCAGTCCGAGTCAACTGAATTTTAGACCCGAACGCGCTGACCTGCGTTGGTCTGGGCACACCGTATTGTCGTTATCTTTCGATAAGCTAATTGAAAAGCCTTGAAATATCATTGCATGACACCTTCGATGATTGATAGCCGATATGATCAATTTACTGTCACCAAGCATTCAATGTAATGTCCACGAAAGTGACAACGATCGATGAAGATTCAAGGGGATTCAAGACAGATAGACGAGCAAGAGATTCACTGCAACTATCAATCATCGAAAGTGTGACATCATATTGTTCTTATTTAAGACTAATTTAATTCACTTTATTTGCTTCAATATTTACTGGATACATAATTTCTTGTTATCTACAGTACTGACTGCAAATGGTAGAAGTAACATTCTTTAACAGAATCATTACTTATATTTGATGATTCATCAATATTTTCATGTTCTAGTTTTTTAATGTTTTTCATGTTTGAACATGTCCGTGTCTGTAGTTGGTGTCAGATAGCTAAATTTTGAAAACATTTCCGCGAAGCAGAAAATATTGCAATAATTGTAATAGCAGAGATTATTGTAAATCGCTGTTGTAATCAACCAAAAGAACAGGTGATGATGTTGATGAGTCAATAATGAAGTTTTTTTTCCGATGCTTTAAAAGTCTATACATACCCTATATGCTACTGAAGCTTCTTTAAAGATCAATGGCGACCTCGAAATTTCAATATAAATCAGAGAATTTTAAATAGTAGCTTTGTGACAAATCATAGAGTAAAGTAGCAGTCGAGGGCTATTATCAGTTATGCGGTTTATCGACCATAAATAATTCATGTTTATTTTCAAAAATAAGTGCATAATAGAATCGGCAAACACAAATAATGATTCTTCTTGACTTGATGAATAGAATCTATGATATAAGTACTTTTCTTCGATCAGATATCGTGTTTCCATTGAGAAAACCCACCCATTTAGCAATTTGGCTTTAGTCACTTATAGAGTATCATTTAGCACTCACTTGCTCCTTTACATGTCATCGAAAATAACGACGTGTTGCTAAATTAGAAATAAGTTGCATTTCTCACACTTATATAACACTGATTTTATACTTGGCTTCACAAAACTAGCGTCGCCCAGTAGAAACATCAAACGGATTGGAAATGCAATCATCCTTCACAAACCATTAATCCTTTTGTTTTTGTGGAAGAAAAGCAGATTACTGTATAATACGCTACTCGCCGGAAATACGACGTCACCGAAGGCGCAAATTTTTCCCATGGTTCCGAAAACATGTAAGTAGTTTTCGATAGAAATTCCTAACTGGTCTTCAAAATGGCCACACGAACTTACTTGGAATTACTTATTTGCGAAATGGAAATGATTGAGAAAAAATTACTCTAAAATACATTTTTCATTTTTTATATATGCATTCTCTTTACATGTATTCTACCGGTTTCGGATAGGAGTGGAACAGCCACTCTTATCCTTCATCAGGAAACGGATAGAATGCACATCTTATAATATTATCTTCTTGATTTAATTACGACGTTCACGCACATATCACATGCTCGCAATTATATCATTAGCATTGTCAATCTATCCGTCGTTTGGAGTTGTTTAACTACTTATATGAAACAGCCAAATTTGGGAATTTGTTTCCTTCTGCAGAACAATGTGACACTCACTTTGTTGAAAGATGCGTAAGTATGATATGTCTTCCCTTTCATTTGATTGAAACAGATGGGGTGAAATTCCAAATATCTGAAAATAATGTTGAGAAATATGTCGTTGCAAGAATATGTCTGTATTTATTTTATTTAGTCCCCTCCCTACTAAGAATCGTTTAATAAACAATTTTTATCTCAAAACCATTTATGGTTTGCAAACTTACAACTCAAGGAGAAAGTCAGCCGCTATTGCATTTAAGCCGACACAGCTATCAAAATTTGACTTCATGTTTGAAAAATCATCACTTTACCATATGTATCATTCATACTATGTAATAATCATAATCAAAAGTAATAATGATTCATTTATTTTCATCCCACTTAACAAAAAAGTTTCAATCGGCTAAATATTAATATAATCAATAGACCTTTTGCAAAAGAAGCAAGTTTAAAAGTTTTTTTTGAAGTTGCACATGAGGATGCTGAGCGAATAGTATGTGGCAACTTATTCTATACCACAGCTCCGAAAACAGAAGATGTCCTACCACCATGTGTCGTTGGACGTTTTAATTTTAGAAAGGACAAATCATCCTGATGTAGGCCAGATCGCTATGATTCACAGACGGTTGGATTTTTGGTTAAGTAATCAGGAGCCACCCCACCAAAATATTTCCATACAAGAAGGCATACTATATACAGGATTCGTTCATGAAAAGGAAGCGAATGAAGCTCATTAATCATATCATTGATATGCATGTCTGTCTTTTTGCATCTGAATATTTACCTTGCCGTCCAGTTTTGAATCATTTGCAATTTGTGTAGTTGACGTCGTGGCACTCCATTTAGTAGTGAGCTGATATAGTCTAGGGAGGAAGTTCTAGAGGAATGATAGTTCTTAATAATTGAGAGCTCAAAAACTTATTGGTTGTAATCGCCTCACATCAAAAATTCCTTTCTTATATACGTGTATTGTGGCTACTTGATCCTCAGTCGTCAGATGATGGTTTATTCCGTCTCTGTTGCTCTGCTAGGGATCAGGATATCCCCAACTCTCAACGATGATGGATTTCTTAAGTTGTTGACGAGACCCACTAACCATAACCTCACTTTATCATTATTGAGTTTCAAGTTGTGTTGAAATATTCAATTCCTGATTGATTTTATGCATTCTTCCATTTTCCTAACGGCGGTAATTTGAGCCGAGTGATCAGAGGAAAAAGTAGTGCACAATTGGTGATCATCAGCATAACCATGAATGTTGACATCAGCAAATTTCGAAAAGGCTTGATACAATCTATCAATTAACTTGCGGTGACACATTGTGTCCTTGTTATATCATGTTGTTCCTCTTGCAGCCATCTATCATGTTAAACCAGGTGAGTGAAGTAATCAGCTGCGATGTACTCCTTCTAATGTGAACATACACTGCATACTCTGACCTTCAACTTTCTCAATAAATTTTAAAATGTGAAAACAGCAGCATTCCAAAAAAAGAGCGCTTCTTAATGGACACTTCGCTTTTAATTTTCTCAATTTCCAAAGATTTCGCTCGGACCGCCGAGCTTCATCAGCGTACATGCAAAACTAACACGATCAATCGAAGAACATGCGCTATCATGCAACGTGTTTTAGAGTATACCGGTACGCTGTGCCTCAACAGTCAATCAAATCACTCGACAGAGAGCCTGCAGATTGGTAATATCATGCGCTGAAATAACACTAGAACAATAGAAATTCATTCTACGTGCAAAGTGGTGCAGAATATGTGTGAAGAAGCAATGATAATGGTAACAAAGTAAAAGTGAAATAAAAGATCAATAATACGTAAAAAGTAATACGTAATCGTAGGAGCTGGTAAGTTTCAGATGCTGTACGTAACACGTAAGATCAATACTGAGAGAAAATCAAACAATACTTCTGCCAAAAGCACAATGCTTCAGAATGCTAGCCCAATCCCCCTTCAAGTAAAAGTCATTCTCTTCGATTGATCGTGTCAGTTTTGCATGTCCGCTAATGAAGCTTCGTAAATTGATAAAGTATAAACGAGATATCCATCAAGAAGCGGTCTTTTTTGGAATGCTGAATCTACCCTCGTAGAAGATGAAAATTAACTGTGAAAACAGCAGGTAGTAATTATTACCAATTAAGATAAAGCACGATTTCAGTCCGCTGATGATATTCCAACAAATATGCAAAATTCATATTTGTTTTTTTTAAACCGGTAATAATGCGAAACCAATGAGAACTTATGACATTGCAAGCTTGTACCGGAAGTAACACTCACAAACATAACTTCCACTGTATACTGTATAAGTTCAACTCCAATTATTCTTCATATATATAAATAATATATAATAATATTAAATAACATATATATAATCAACAGAAGCTTCCAATATACTGCTTATAATTTTGATGTACATAGAATTTGTTGGGAGTGATAGAAACGCGAGTTGATATTCACACACTATAGAAAAAAGAGAATGTAAGCGGACATCATGTAATTAATACTTAAAGTAGGGTTTTACAAAGTACTCTAACAAGATTACTGAATCTCATTCTGCATGTATCTGCATGCTCTATCAAGGTGTAATTAACCCTATCTGAATTCTAGATTTCTTTTAACTTTTAACACTTGTGTCGCCTGACATGTAACCAAGACCACTTTGACTTTACACGTTTCAAACAAATTAAATGTAACCTCAATTCCAACATTTTTATCAGACAAATAAATCTTATTTAATAAAGGATTCGGATGCATTCACTTGTTGTATTCTTTCATGAATGAGTGATAACAACTAAATTATTTGTATTTTTCTGATCATTGACTATTAACTATGAAAATAATCTTCAAATGAAATCTGAATCTTGCATATGCCAGGACGAAGTTTCGGCGGAAAATATACCTTTCCAGGCACTGGAGAGACTAGTTGCGAATAAACCATGGCAGCATTAAAGACTAAGCTTTCATTTTAGCATCTTAATTAAAGGTTTGCCTCATATAAATCAACACAACATAGCTATACTCTCACTTTGAATTATTAACTCTCCATAGAGCTGCTAAAGTCGGCCTACACGGGATGTGTCACCCACTGAAATTTTCGTACATAATGCTATGTTTATTCGCATTAGAAAATGACATAAAAATTAAAAAATGATAAAGATCTACTTTCTTGACTGCATCGCAGATTAGTATGTTGTTCATATTTGATGCCGACTCATGTGATGAGATAGAACTATTGTGAATATAATTCCATCAGCTGAGAGCATCACTGTTCCCGTCAACTCAGATATTTTCTCTCGCAACATTTGGTTAGCCAATGTACCGCACCAATAATACTGAAGATTGAAAGACGTCCACTAACATTGCTTGTACACTTATCACTTCTATTTCTATCAGTTGTACATTTCCCACCTTGAAATGATATTTCTTGTTTCCATCTATCCATTTCATATAACTAAAGGGCCTGCTTTGTTCCAACAGAGGAGCTCGTTCCACGAGCAATCATCTACCACCATTACCACGGTCGGCGACAATCGACAGCTTTGGAAGACATGACGTGCTGTGAGGCATCTTGCCAATGCATCAAATTCACTTTCAAGGCCGTTTTCTCAAGCATTGGACTCTGTGCAATGGTAGTCGGCTATGTCATCTTGGGTGGCTATGTTTTTGAACATATCGAGGGAAAGCATGAGACGTTCGAAGTTGATAAAGTAAGTGTACAGTACGTGCAATAATGGTAGTATTATAGGAATATGAATAATTACTAGAAGAGCGAATATTTAGCATTCCATCCAACACTAATCCTACAGGCTTCTAAAGTACACAAAGTAAAAACATCCAAACATGATAGTGTCTGCCAAAGCCATAAACCGATTCACTGATTAATTTCAACATACACTTATCATGAACTATGGTTACTTAGTTTCACAATGTTAGATTAAAATTTTGGGAGCATGCACAATGAAGGAGTTCTTGAATCTTTGATCGCTGCTGGTTTCAACTCGTTTCTTTGTCCAAAATGACTCCTTCATTTCTGAATAGACTCAAACTGAATGTGAACAAATGATGAATCTAAGTCTACGTTGAACCACTGACAGATCTCAGAGAATTCTTTCAGCATATAGGCATATGCATGATTAAATAATCAGAATCCAACAGCTTCACCACTTTCACTGCAGGTCAAACACAGTGGACAGCAACTGCTTACAACCAAACAATGAAATTTGCTTCGATGCAGTATTTTAACAAACAAATAAAATAAACAGAATAAAACAGAGCACATCCTCTGAACTGCCCCCATCCAGAGAATTGGATTCATCGGCGCGCGCAAAACATTTAATTCTGTGGCCCCATCACTTGAATTTTTATTTGATGAATGCAACTGCGATGTAAACAGCTGCATTTCATGACTGAGGATATCAGTTGCATTTCATCACTGAGGATCTACGTTGAGATAATCATGATTCTGAGAAATAACTATGTAGGATACAGGTTATACATGCAGAACTTTACGCCTCATGCATGCACTCCTGGTATGTGTAATGGTGAATTTTATGCATTTGTCTGATTTTACTGCTTGTAAAGGGCACTAAGTATTGTTGGTAATGGAATCTTCGCGAATTACTGATGCGAGTTTAAACGTGTCACAGCGCATTTCTTCTATTACAAACCGAGCCTCCAATAGAACCGGACCTCCAATGTGACCCGGGAAAGGACATTTAGAATGAAATACAACCCTGGATAACCTACTTTTGCTGCATCTCACCAATCTACCTCCTTAGGATTACCTAGATTCAACCATAATCAAGTGTAATTCATCAGGTCTTCGTTATCAGTGCTATCATTTTTTATATCAATTGACTCGATAGTCAAGAGTAACCAAACCCTCAAAAAGACGAAGTTAGCTGATAGAATAGAGACGCCTAAAAAGTGAGTACCAAAGCAGACATATAATGAAAATGAACAAACTAAGTATCAACTTTCATTCGCGTCCAGTCAAAGCCGTTGCCGGCAAGTAGTAATTAATTGGTTGAAAGACTGCAATTGTTGGCGAGAAAGAAGTGAACAAACCTGATGCGTCTGTCATATGAATTTATAGAACACCATTCAACATGTGTAATAAGCGTACTTATGTTGACTGAAGAAATTAAAAGTGTAACGGTCATTCACGTCAAATACCCTTGAAATCGGGTGTTAGAAAATGGTCATCACAATTTCTCCCAATTTCATTTTTTATTTAAAATTGTAAAAATATAAACTGAAAATATTTTTACTGATGATTTGATGCAGCCCGTGTCAGGAGTATTGAAAATTAGAATAGAAGTCGACGGATTGTTTTAAAATCAAATGCGGTAATAATGCTTGCGTCAAATATACACGTGATTTTAGAAGATACTTCTAACTACCTTTACTCAAATTTCAAAATATTTTATTCATCTTTGGACGAACTACTTTCCTCTATTCAAAATGCCGTAATGAAATCTAACAAAATCAAGTACCGCATATCTCCAAACAGAAGACCCCCGAATAACCCAAGCATGTGGATAAACATTCTTACAAATAGACCCCGTCTTCGACGTCGAATAATTCCCGAGCCTGGGTCATGCAGTTGGTGTCTGTTTATCTCCTTAGTTAATCGAATATCTTCCTTTTATACTCTATAGATTCAATCATAAAGGTTTCCCATCTTATTTGCTTAAAGAACATTATGCAAAATTTTATCCATCTATATGTTACTTCGCCATATCTTATACTCCACCTTATACTCCTCAAGTTGCTACATCACATAATCATTTAATAGCTAAGAGTTATACAAAATTTCCATCCAAGTGGTTTCAATTGTAGGTCATATACGAGGAATTTTGAAGGCTATCTCAACCGACGGAGCGCCCTATCAGAACTTTTGTTCTCCTTATAAAATATTTCGTAAAGCATCTCTCGAGTTACCTGTCAAATACTCGCATGAAACAGACCTCGATCTCTAGCATTCAGTCTATCCAAAAACTTCAAACTGTAACATCCCTAAATTAGAAGAACTTTGACGTAATTAATGAAGAGAGTTTAGTTGCTAGACCGTTGCGGTTTGAATTATCGTTTATCTAATTAATGATTTGTAATAAGCTTCTACTTGGAGAGGGTAGATAAAAGATTTCTCAATTGCAAGTGACAAAACAATGTGCGACATGGGTAAATCTTTGAAGGAATTTTAATTGTCAAACATGTTTATCTGAGAATGTCGAACTATGCTTGTTCTCACAATGTTAAATATTACATGCTGCTAAAACGGAATGCTAACAATGATTTCAAAATGAAATTTCAAAAAAGCAAATACTTCAGCCCACAATTATATTCCGACAGTTCCTTTCACTGAATGCTATGTAGTTAAGAACGGCTTCGCAACTCTACATTTCCACATCGCGTTTGTCAGTTAGACTTTAATTTCGCAAATCAATTTCAAACGATTACACTACAAAAAGGTTCATTCAGAAATATGGCTTCCCATGTATGTTCCCTATTTGGCCAGCAGGAATGGCCTACATATTGATCATGACGTTGATGAAATCAACTGACCAAGTAACCTACTTTTGATTCCTCAATTTCATTTTTCCTTCTGTTCCTACCCATAATCTTTTTCAGTCCCTTTTCTTTCTGTTTCCTTATGAAATTGTCGCATATGCTCGCATAATTCTAAATAAATTTATAGATAAAATTGTGCTTTTGAATATACCTGATGAAGGCTACTGTTCACAATTTAATGGACATATTTAATAATGGATTGAAGCCATTAAGGGAAAATGAAAGAACAGTACTATATCTCAAAATGGTCGGGTTGGATGTAAAACAAGGTAGACGGATGGAACATCACATCCTTGCGTTTTACACTCCGCGCTTGGTCAGCGCGCGTCACCTCATTGATCTCTGTGCCTCATCCTAAGAGAGAGAGGTTGAAGAAAACCGAGAATCAAATCCAAAACGTGAACGCACAAGAACTGATCAAAACAATATACTAGAAATGGAAGCTGGAGCCGCGGATATATAAGGAAATATTACTCTTTACTGATAATAGCAGAAGGGAGGCAATCGAATTATTTAGTAATCAGAGAGGAGGAATTAGATCAATAGCTGTCATTCGTTATAAAGGTCAGAGAACTAAACATTGAGTCAAAAACGTGTCAACCAAAAGTTAACGCGGCGTAAACACGAGTTGGAAAATCATCAAAATTAACCCGATTTAGAATGTGATAAAACAAGACTAGAAGCAAAATTTTCATATCGCCATTAACAACAGTTGTAACAACCCTAGATTTTTTGAGTGCAACACCTAGATTTCTTGCAGGTGATAATATTACAATTTCTTTCAATTATCTTCAGCAGCTTTTGCCACTTTTTGAACTGGTGATAATGATTGCACATCCTCTGATCAGTAATCTCAAGAACCCTGATTTCAGTGAAACTACCTTGCAACACGTCCTGTCACTATCATGCTCCTCAGAGCTTTGCGAGTCTCGGTGAAGTTGATGTGTTGTCTGATTGACGCAAGTCTCTCAGCAATCGCACATAAAAATGAAAAATGCGCTCTCATCCAACCATTACACAAACAACCACTCATAAATATTACGTTTTCTGTTGTCACCTGATGTTAAAATTGATATAACACCATATTGAATTCTAGGCTTCAAAAATAATACACATTGCCACTTCCTCTTTCAGAGAAACAAAGCAAGAAATGATATAAACTTGTATCGCTTCAAGATTACTGATGATCTGAATAAGAAAATACAATTGGCAATTCAAGCTGCAAGTGAAAGAAAATCTGAAAATGGCACTGGCGACAGACTCGTTAGCACCTACACCCCAACTACAACCACAGATGAAGCTCCAAATTCGTATGAAACGGTCGTGTCCGCTCTAATTGCAGAAATCGAAAACAAAATTAACAATGATTTGAAACTCCACAAAAAAAATCTGCTTGGGAAAAAATCTAAAGTCAAGGATTCCAACGATACGGCAGAAATAAAAAAATGGAGCTTACCAAATTCAATCTTATTTTCAACAACAGTGATCACGACAATCGGTAAATGCTTTTTATGATTATCTTATTATCTTATCCAGCAAAATCATGCAATAAAACAGAAAAATATGTATGAGGCTAATGCAGAATGCCATAATTTGATTGAAATAATTATGGAATTTTGCAAATCAAAACAACAGAGCACGTAAATACAGGCAATTACTTAGAAAATCATTACAAATAGATGAGTTGATAATCGTCAGCTGGAGAATTGTCCGAACTTCAACAAAGGAAAAGTTTTGCAATGCTTTGAACTTTAACCGCAACATATTGTAATTGCAACCAAATTTCTGAGTTCTGTAAGACCTAACAAGCATTATTCTCTTTATTCATGCAAGAAAAATACAGTGGACATCTGATGGGTACATCATTGTTGTCCGAGATCAAGGGGCAAACACCAACATTGGTAAAAATTAGATTGCTGTTCAGGAAAGGTAGGCAAGAACAGCTAGCAATCTATCTTATTACATGAAAGCATATGTTAGCCAGAGGCGGTCAGTGATAATACGACGGATATTTCCTGAAAACCAATCTCATTTTCTCCAAATATATCGCAATGGACTTGGTATTTCCTCTTGCTACTGAAAACTATTTTATGAAACAGTGCATGTCATGGGTTGCCTGAATTAACCTGATTAGCAATTCAAACAAACTTTGCATTTAGTCAGCTAGAATGTGGAAATTTCTCGAAGTCTTCTTTCCATTTTCACAACCGAGTCAAAACCGCAGATTGAATTCTAGCACGAGGCTGTCAGCCTTCTCGAAGTCGAGACATAGAGTACATATCGTCCGATAGCGTCCCACAATCAGAACAGAAGGTTAACAAACTGCTGTGATTTGACAGTGTTTTAGTTTTTTGAACTCCATAAGAGCATCAGCGCATGTCAATACAGACAGTAGAAGACAATAGTTTTCAATTAACTTTACGCCTTAGGAGTAGACCTTAATTCATATACATGAATATCATGTGAACATTTCCCAAGAAAAAGGATGACAGTACAGATGGCATGAACAGATTGAGTACACATGCTGAGTTTGTGAGTTCCTAACATTGATTTGAGATTAAACATATTTTTCAAGGTCAACAAAAATTTCTATTTTAAATATAAAAGAAATAAATCATATCTTGTATCAATTCAATTCATTTAGTTTCTTAATCAGTGGACAATAAAGTCTCAAAACTATGCTGGATACGCAGGAATAAAGCCTAACATAATATAATAAATATAATATAGGCAACCCACGAAAAAAGATGCAAGAAGGTTTGCCATTAAAAATCACTATTCACCAATTTGACATTTAGAAAAGAAATGCTATTGAATGGTCAGAGGATAGTAAATATCCTAGCGACCCTAAAGCTAGCTTTTCCTCATTACAGACATGAGTATCAGTCTCTACATTTTATCAGAATTGCATTGCTTTCTACCATATTAGCATCATCCTATCACACCAGACAATCATTTAAGTACACTACTCCACATCAAGCATTCTTATTACACAAAATACTCTCCCAAAAGCATAACTGAATGTAATATGAACACATCTGTGAACTTCTCGATTCTTATCGACTTGCCAATGAATTAACTGAAAATTGATTTTAGCAAACTTTATAAATTTTCTGTATCGCATTAGCGTTTTCGTATCGAGACCTTTATCCTATTGATTTCTTTCCGAGCTCATCACTGTTATTTTTCATGAGTCGAAATATTGTTAGTTAACTTCATGTACTTTTAATTATAATCTTCAGATCAACTATATCTTCTTAAACTTGAATCGAAGATAATTTGATTCGCAAGCTTATGTACGATTTTAATGTATTGATTCATGAATCATGATGGATCTCATTTTATTGCCGTCCACTTACCCATTGTGTAGAAGCTTAGATAATCCAATTAGTAGGCCTGGTTGACTATTTAGTTGAGCATGCCGTGCTTTCTCGAATAGAAACCGCAGTTTAAACATTTTCTAACATTATAAAGCGGGCTCTATTTGATGTAAGGTTTTATTTAAAAAGCATTTTTATTAGCAGAATGTTGTCATATGAATTCAGCAATATAAGGATCTGCGCTTGACAAAAAATTATGTATAATTATGTGGAATTGAATTTTTCATAATATTCCTTTCACTTAAATATTATTTTTTTCTCAATTGAGTCAAATTTTGAATTGAGTGGGCTATAATGTTGCAAGCGCTAACCCCATCTGATCGATTATAATGATAATTAATTTTCTCATAAGCACAGTAATATACACATCCCAGCATCATTACTCGGATTTCCTTTATTCTTCAGGGTATGGTAATCTGGTACCGGTGACTGACGAGGGAAAGATTGTGACAATCCTTTACGCTATCGTCGGAGTTCCGCTAATGCTTATTACGCTTGCCAGTATGGGCAGTTTCATGGCCACATGCTTCCGTTTTTGCTACCAACGTTGCTGTTCTCCGCTTTGCTCTTGCCTCAGCTCTTGCCTCATCCGTCTACTTGAACCCGCGTCCAGAACACGGCGTCGAAGGAAACAGCAAAATAATGATACGCAAACCTCTCCAGATGAGCCGAGAACTGCTGCTGATAGTGATAATGAAAGGGATACTGACTCTCTTGAGATTCCACTACGTCCTACACGTCGACGGAAACCGAAGGATATTCCAATCTACCTCAGCGTTGTGGTGCTCACCACTTACCTAGTCTCTGTTGCGGCCCTCTTCAAGTTTTGGGAAAATTGGGATTGGTTGACTTCTATTTACTTCTGCTTTATTACCTTCTCAACCGTTGGCTTTGGAGATTTCGTGCCCGGTCACAGCATTGACGAAAAAGATAACAGTTACAAAGCACCGCTGTGCGCTGTTGCAGTGCTCTTCGGTCTGGTCGTAATGTCAATGTGCTTCAATCTGATGCAGGACACAATTTTCAGTTACTTCCAATCCTGCTGCCGCAAAATCCGCAGCATAGGAGGGAATGAGGAGGATGGGGATGAGCGAGAGGAATCCTACATGAGTGTAATGGAAGGTCAGCCAGCGATGCCAGATACAGTGACGCAGAATGAAAAAAAGAAGGAAACGCGAAAAAAGCTAGAGCAGTCACCAGTTTGAGTGATTTCAAATTATTCTTGCCGAATTTTGTTCCGTACGGTTGTTGAAAGGCGAAGACTATCTCGCACGAATAATTAGACTTAGATGATCACACACCATGAGAAGCTAGGTAAATATGACAGCTAAGTTGGCAGGGGATGTAAGTGAATTTTCCGAGACGATTTTCTAATGTGACCTCTAGGAATGAAAGGATACCTAAATAACTCGCTTAGTCAGATCAGATTGCCTGCGATCATATTGCAAAATGTAAAGGCAGTCTACATAATAGCGCTAGTCTAAAAGCTTGGATATAATCGTTGCCATTAGCAAATAACGCTAATTAAGGACATAGTAATAAAATATCGTCTCAGAAAGTTCATTCGAACAGTAGTGTACATCTGTACGTATATTCACTAAACTTCACACGAATATGAAACTGTCCTCCGATGCTACTCGATAAAAACACCAACTCACAAATAACATATTCCCCCTACAAAACAACATTAACACTGGATATGTGTTAACATTTGCTATATCATCTTATAACGACTGGAAAAATGATCGGATACAGCGGGGGATGCTGCTGACGCAATATACACATACTGAATAATACTCGGGTCATTGAAAGAACAGGTGCAAGTAGCACATGTGTTTTGTAAAATAGGTCTTCATTTGTGCTTGAATGTAAAGAACTACAACTCCAAATAGTAACTATTGAAAATCATCCAAGCTGTTTTGGACCATGAAACTTGATTTGTACTTTTCTTCTTTTAGAATCTGTGAGTGACATGTGGCGATATTGTTCTATTTGTTATTATGTCCTCTAACCGATTCTATCCTTGTCATTTCAGCTTAGAGAAGATAGAATCATATCGCGCCTGACTCTTGCCTAAACATGACGACTTACTATGTGAATTTTCAAGTATTATTATCTCTTTGCACATTGATAGCAGAAAACTACCGGTTATATCGCACTAGAATCTTATGCTATGTTCTATTGTCCAACCTTTATATTTAAATGGTGGAATATAATTACAAAATACAAAAACTGACGTTGTATACGGACTTTTCATATAGTTTATTCACAGACAGGCAACATAATTTGCAAGAAAAGGACATGTCCACTCTTCCTTGCCAAGTTAGAAAAACCTAAGTTTCAAAAAATAAATTTTACAGATACAATGAATAGAATCTCATCTCTAATAATCATCAACGCACTTCAACACATACCCTTCAACATACGTATATATCCCATGAATAGTAACGCTTATCGCTTTTTCCAACTTGCGTTCTGAAATGGGGAATTTCGAGAAATCATTTAATAACGTTATTATTCCGACCCTCCGCACCAATATTTCGTCAGAAGATGTCTCTGCGACTGTCAATTCGATTTAAGAGATGAAACATTCTCTTATTCCATGAAACATGGCTTTGTAAGCATTCTACGTGCATTACTAATTCGCAGTACCTATGATAATTACAGATTGTTCTTTAGACCTCAAATGCATGAAATGGGTCCCCTGCGACATTACTGCTCTTTAATTGTCTGAATATATTTTTGTATGGATATGAAAGTCTGGTATTTCATGTATTTCTTCATTTGTAATTAATAAATGTGTAGCAGGTCAGCAGATATGACTCTCATATCACGCATCAGATAAAAAGATATCAGTAGAAATGCTTGGGTCCACGAGGACCCAATTCATGAACTAGGCTAGGTTTCTATGAAATTATATTTTTTCTCGTTAGGTTTAGAATCTTCTACGATGATAAATTACCTTATGACTAAATAAACCTGTTACAATTAGTGCATTGGTCGTTCACTGCAGATATAGCAGGGCCAACAACATATGGAAAGCGAATAAAAAACCGATCAAAAAACGACAATAGTGTCTTACGTCCCAAAAAGAGAGCGCTATTCTGATGTCAACAATGCATCATAATGACAACGTGGATGAGATAGCAGGAAAGCCTGATATCATTCCTTTTTTACAATCAAACCAAAGGGGCAGTAAATACTGTCTATCAGCTATGCCATTCATGCAGAGTGCAGCGAAAGACAAGACGCTGGCCACTAGCATATTTTTTCAACTTTTCCTAAAAGTACAACATGATTCTACATTTTCAAATATACAAACATGTTCATACATCTCGATGTCTTTTTTGAAAAGTAATGCGAAATGGAATGATTGAAACCTTTATTACTAAAACTCAAATGTTGATAAATTTTAGGCGAATATTACTGAAAATAGTTATATTTGATCAATAACAATACACGCTGCATGTATTTGAAATTCTAGGAGTACACACGTAGCCTTGTATAAGCACACGAAGATATTGATAGATGCATTTTTCGATAGCCTATTGTGGACGTAATATATTGATTAAATATTGAAATCAAATATTGAAGGAGCTTCAATATTGAGGCCATCGCAACAATTGCACCATCCAGACTAGCATAATACGAAGTTAGAAAAAGTCACTGAGGGAAAAGTGGCAGAGATAAGTCGTTCGATTGAGAAATTGAGACAAAGAAGGTTATGAAAGATTCAGAGGATCACTTATCCTCGATATACTAATTCTGAATGCCATGATGCACTAGTACCTTGTGCACAACGAAACGCTTCATTTGTCAGTCAATAAAAGGTAGATGTGATGAATGCTACGAAGAAAAACAAAGGTATACACCACATGAATCGATCTGTTGATGCAGTAGTCACTAAATGTCTGGTTGCTATTCTAATGAATTCTAATGAGTTTCAGGTGTTTCTAGTTACTGGATTTCTTCCGAGTACTTAATGCAACTATCTGTCACGATAATTTACGGAAAATATTCCTGTACACTAGGGCATCTATTTATTTGTTGAATTGTCGCATCGAAGACAAGATTTCAATCGAATAGCTCGTCTCCGAACTGTGAGAATTACTTGTTCATTCTTTCCTACTATTGATCAGTAACCACTTGAAACAACTTTGTATCTTTTTACTCGTAAAGATCGATTTCACGCATTTGATAGCGATGAAGCGATGATGATTGTTGCCATAAAGCAATCAATCTTACACAATGACAGCAGAGCCTTGCGGGTAAATGATTTTTATGTACTGGCATAGGTTCTCTGCCGGCACCCGTCAAAAAATTTGAAATTTTTTGCTCACACCAATAATCGTCAAGTAAGTATTTGACTAAAAACTGTCAGATTTTGCTCTTATTCTTATGTTGACAGACAGTAAGATCTCACATTCTGAAAGCCTTTATTTGCTTGTAAGAACTTGGAATCACCAGAAGCAGGTTGACGAGAGCAAGATCGAGGCTTCTTCGTCTCGGTGCAACGGTCAAGCCTGGTGAGCCAGAATCTCTCTCTCTCTCTCTCTCCTTGAAGCTCGTCGGGGTTGACGGGAGAGCTACATTATGCTAAACCTCTAGAGTTAAATTGAAAAAACACTTTCTAACTTAATCTTCATTGTTGTGGAACACTTTAAACATAATTTTGGAAATGAAATGTGAATAGATAAGCTTTGAAATAAGAAATATAATAAATAATTGCAATCGTAATAAATAATTTACGTCCACAGCCTAATAATTTCCTAATTAGAATAACATGCATAACTGAGCTACATTCCTTACAACATGTCTGATCGAGAAACGAAACGCATAACATAGGCCTCGTATAAGATGAAAATGGCACAAATGTAGATATAACGACATTTTTACTAATCTTGAGAAGCAATCATCAAAGAATGTCACTGCATTAAATGATACAGATATCTTTTCATTTCTAATACATGTAGCCTAATAGTAGAATAAACAATATAGGCCGAAGTTTTTAACTTTCAAGGCAAGAGGCTATATGAAACAAGTTATCTACGAATTGTTGTAGGCTACCAATTTAACAGCATAAGCGTTATGCAGGTATTGGTTTAATGCATTGCATTTTTTCATGCATTATTTGTTTTATTTCACGCAAAATGAAATATACTCTGTCTAACACAATGTGCATTACAATTAGCTTAATGGATTAAATTCACAAGGAAGACATAGGTAATTAAGGCATAGTTTAAAAAGCTAATTAAACAAACTATCAGATAGACATTTACGGTAGATCTATATCAAAGCTGATGATAGTACAGTTTTATCATAGAAAGACCAATCGTGTGGTTGAAGTAGGTTGCATATTTACATGTACATACATGTGAGCTTACATGTAGATGACTTGCTATGACATGATGTGGTCATATACTTAGGCAAAATTTTTCTTCAAGAAAACCGCAAGTGATCATTCATGGTCAATTTCTTTACTCTTGGGGGGGGGGTACCCAAGCTTTTGGTCCGCACCCCAAGATTCTTGGGTACCCCCAAGATTACCCATAACCCAACAGTGAACCCAAGACCCAACCTTGTGGAGCGTTGTAGTACTTTTAGTCCGGATGCCCTTCCTGCCGACTTCCAATGACACCTTCGGGGCTCGACTTCTTGACCAAAAGATCGCTAGGCCAAGCACTTAACCACCGTGCCACGGAGACCACAATAGTAACCCAATAGTTACGAGTTGAATGTGATAATTGATCTGTGAATACGTTGAGAGAGAGATTGCTTGATAACTTTCGCCTTAACGTTTTTATTTTGTCAAAAGAAGAGTGATTATATAATCGCCACCAATGACTTGCCCCTCCGTCATCAACGGTAGTCGTAATAAAGAATCTATAATCTGCTCCCCAAAGATCGATTGTGTCATCGTTGAAAAATGCCAAAAGACTTATAAATATGTAAGCAGTGCTCTAATCAGATTCAGGAGTAAAATATTTTTGAAGAAAATTGTGAATGCAACTATCATGCTTCCAGATTTCAAATTGACACATTGATAAGCGGAATCAGATGCACTAATTAGAGGACATCATAGAATATTTACAGTTATGGAAATAATTTTCCGCCTTGAAATACACGTCATACCGGTACGCATCATGCAACTATCGCTTTTGTGCAGGATCATTCGACGTTCAGGATACTTTATTGCTTCTGCTCTTGAAAGCCATGACCGTCCATGACCCGTCTGACTGATTTAGAGATTCAACATCGTCTTGTACAAGCCGAATTTTAGAAATTGCTGTACGAAAGAGAGGGATTGGTTTCCAGAGATACGTAGACGAAGTCACATGTGCATAGCCTACTATACATAGCAAACACTCCGCGAATCATTCTAGCATAGAATCTAGCCAGTTAAACTTGACAAAGCGCAGATTAGCATGCACCTTCCTAATCTACAGAGTTGATGCTTAACATAAAAGTTTTGTCTCTGTCAATAAATTTAACATGATAAAACTTTATTTTTATGTTTGGACTCCTTACAACCTGGTGAGTCCATGTTTCATTTTCATGAATATCCAATGTGGTATGAGATGCGCAATGAGTATATTAAGTCAATGTCTGCGAATATTCTCTTAACACTGCATTTCAACACGCTACAGGCAGGTCGTCTCAGTTACCGCGCCTATAATGACCAATAAAAGTTATTTCTTAACAATGCAATCTATATGGAAATATTAAATAGAGCATTAAATCCTCATCTAAAAAATGATAATAGAACTGAATAGCTGCCACTCTATCTAATATCAGGAATTATCAGCAGGCCTACATCACAACAGCAACACAATTCCATATTTGAACTAGAAGTCATACCCAGAGTAAATTTGATACATACAAATAGTGTATTGTAGGAAACACGTATATAAGGTATAGAATAATCAAATATTAAAACGCCATCCTCAGGAAAAATGGAACAGCTTGTGTATATTATATACAGCATGTCAACTTAATGTGGGAACAAGTCTGGTTTCAATGCTACTGTTAGCCTACCAGTGAATGCTTTTTTTACCAAACCTCGAGGGAAGAGGACGAGCCTTTACACCAGAGGATAAAAAGATCTGGAGATTATAGCGTAAAGTAACTTAGCTATTAAAAGTATAAGAAAGATACAAAACTCAGAACCAGTGTTTTTGTGAGAGAGAAAGAGAGATTTCAGTTGAGAGTTTTGAGTGAGCAAACGATAATTGCCGAAAAATATTGAGTTAGTGACCAGTCGGAATTATCATTTTCCCGAACACAAATGTCGTCTGCTGACTTGCATTAGAGCACTTGGCTTCAATGAAACTTTCTAAATTAAGAGTAAATCCGAATGTCTTCAGACGAGTTCAACAGTTTTCGGTGGCAGTTCACTCTAATTATATCTGCATATCATGCACACAATTATCCTTCTCTTCAATTCACAGGAATTCTGCATTTTTGCGGAACACAATTCTACTTTAATATACAAAGATTGTGTTGATAAGGCTACAAATACATCAGTCAGAACTTTACTTTTAGGATCCAAAGTAGCATGATGATCGAGATTTATAAGAATAACGATTAGGTATAATAACCCTGGCATTCCGCATAATATGCCAAGTGAGGAAACGTTTTAGGCTTGCTAATTATAACGCAAGCACGTAATTACTTCGAGTGATCTTCAAATTATAATTCATCATGCAATTAAAGTATAAAATTAAAAATGGAAAAATTCTATGCCGCGAATGAAGTATAAAAATTGATTAGAAGGAGAGAGCATCTGAACGCAAAATTAAAAAATGGTATTTAGTACTAGAATGGTTAATCTGCTTAGGACAAACGTGATTGCACATGGTAAACAAAACATGAACTTTTCCTTTGTCAAGAAAACAAAATATATTAAAATAATCAAATCAACATTTTATATCTTAAAGACCTTCAGCAAGGAATTCAGTCAGCATTTAGTCTATCTAACTGTACATAGCTACTTACCTAAAATGAACGGAGAGACGATGAAGGTTTCGACGGTAATCATATTTGAGTATCACCGGAATTTATTCTTTACAGAATACGTCTGATATATCCAGAAAAGAAAAAAAATAGTTCACACTTATTTGCAATAGCTAGATAAAGTTGAACATTCAAGTTCACAAAACTCAAAGATACCTAAAACTCTTCAAACATTCATCAATTTTTAGAAGACCGTGTACAAAATCATTCTGGAGCTCTAGCTTACTTTACAAAATAAATAGATAACGTTAAGGACAGGAAATAGGAACTTATCAAGGAAACTTTCAGGATGCTCATTTATTCTGCATGTAATTGCCTAAAAATTGATCAGTGATCATTGATTACCACCAAAAAATTATTACCCGCGAGAATATATTTACATTAAGACAAGTTTAAGATAGTTCAGCGTTCATCTCAAGAGAAATCGGATGCCTTCCGACTCATTCTCATGGAATTAGTCATGGTCTAAAGAACGCTTATCAAATCATCCTTATCACAACGCCCGGTTCTCCAATGTCTAAATGAGTAATGTCTCGCACCACTGTCGTTTAAAGAAAGAAACATGCATATTTTTACAACTACATGTACGTTATACATGCAGCATGTGTTTTCATGTATTGCATACTCGATGTGTGTAGCAGTTCCTTAATCGACACTCTTTAACTAATCTATCATTCAATACAACACTGAGCATCAAAAATTAGTAGAATTTACGATAGAAATGTTTACAGTTCCCTGAAACGTATATATTGCTTAAATAGTTTCATGAGAGGCAAATGAGAAGTCGTCTTGAAGTTAGGCAATAAAGCGCAAGGCGATGAAAACTTTACGACACATCAAGCATCTTTTTGGCTGTATCTCATCAAAATGAATCGCTTGACGTGGTTTATAATTTTAAGCTGGCACCGCATTTCTTCCAAAAGTAGACGTGGCTACTATCAAAATTGTCATTCATGCCTGCGGCTGCAAATAGAGGACAGCCACTGCTAAAAAAAGTCTCATATCCGACTCATGGCAATTTTTATTGAGACGCATTTTTTGCCATTTTCATGCTTGTGTGTACGTTCTTTTTGATGTGATGATATGGACACAACATTAAGACTATTGCAAGCTCACTGACATAAATCACCAAAGTCGATGAGATCTTTTCAAGATCATGGAGTCGAATCGCATGCATCGTCAAACGCGGTGCGTAAAAAGCGGGTTCTGATAGCAGCCCATTGACATTTCTGATACAACATTTGATGTTGATAATATAATTTGGTCATCCTAATTATATGTCCAGTTGATGATCAAAGCTGATGAACACTAAATTTGCAACATCGAAAGTCTCACACTACCCATTTATGATAATTCATTTATCATAATACCCTGTAATCACGTACATTGAGACTTAATTAAAATGAGGGAATTGCTTGAAATGCAACTATTAAACTAATACACTTGTGGCTTAATAATGTAAAACTCAAACAGGATAGATGTGAACGGCATGTCTAATTGCCCAAATTCATAGCTGAGAATAGAAGCTGTGACTACTATTACAAGCTCCAGACCATTTTTCGAAGAAAAACTGAAAATTTGTCAAATCTTAGCGAAGGCAGAAAATACAATAATTCGAATAAAAATAGAATAGAAAAAATACTATATATCGTAGCCTTCTCTTTCTTGACAGATTAGACTTGACTGCATTTCTTCATGGAAAATTAAAAAATTACGTCAACTTTTGAGTAAACAATAATGTAGCTGAGTTCAAAAATTTGAAACAGCTTGTTCTTCAATAGAATTTAAGTAAAGAGAATAAAACTTGACTGTTTACGAGTAGGACTGTGCGTGGGGCAACAGTTCACCGATTATTCATGCTGGCACAGAAAGTTGGAATTTCGACCAATTTAATATCTTAAGGCTTCATTATAATTACAATTTATTCACTGTATCTTAGTAACCGCAAACATGGAGTGAAAAATATTCAAGCACAACAATTTAAGAACATTTTCACTTCTGTGGGCTACTTGCAAATTCCTGGACTATGATTTCTGAATGTAAAAATGGAAAGTTCATGATCATCACGGCTGCATCACAAAATACCCGATGTACGTCGAGATATTGAAAAAATGAAGTTATATTAGATCTCTCAATTGCGAAGTTAAATTATCTATTTTCGTGATAAATTATTTAAGTTCACGGAAACATGATGTGCGTTAGAGTTCATGGAGCCCATGTTGAGTTGTGGATAATAATGCTTATTGAATCATAAATGCTATTTCTTCTTCTATCAGACTTGGTTTGGCTAAGATTAATACACTAGTAAAAGAATTAGATAAATTTAAAATCCGGCTATTTCCGTGAATCATCCTGTATATACCGCGAAATAGCTTGTTATTCGGCCATGTACTAATGAAAACCTTCAGCGTGACTTTTCAAGAGTTTCGATGCATTGGTGTGAACAGGTGAGACTAGCACACAGCCCTATTTAAGAACAACAAGATTAACGCTATTAAACAAGAATAACAAATAAAACAGCATCCCAACTGAGCAGTAAGAAGATTGAGAGGCCTTAAAGAAAAAAACACTTAAATATGCAAGCAGCTCTGGGATTGCAATCAATTCTGCGAACAAAAAGCACGAGTCTTATTTATCCGTAGCTGCATACTCGCACTGCAGAAATGCATCGCATGTCAAGTAACTGAGCCCCTCTTATTAGTGCGATTCAAGTCCTCACTAGCCTGTATCATAATTCATTTCATCCCTTTTTTAAATGAAGAGAGTTGTATTTTTTCATTGAAAATCATTGGCATACAAAGTGTAAGAGTCGACAATCATCTGAGCATTTCGAAAATTTTAGATTATTACGGGACACCGATGAAGCCAAGAATGTGAATTTGCATCACATGTGCAAAAATAATGCGGATCTAAGAGCACTTTTTGAACTCGGAAAGTCAGGCGTCCACTGTGCTGACTTTCTCCTGGAAAATGTCATTGAGTCTATGGTTTGGGAGTGAGCACATGCATGTCATTTTCCTGTAATTTCCAGTAACACAATTTCTCAATTCCAGCATATGCCTTTTAAATTCCTTTTTGTCATAGTCATGTAATTTGTATGTCCATAACTTCAATGCATGACCTTTTGGAATCCTTTGTACAAAGATGTTAAATTATGATTAGTGTCGTCGAAAGAGCTCAAGATAACGAATATAATGAGTTTATTTTCCTTTCTTCTGCTCAATTTAAGCAAAAATTCAAGAAAACGCTGCAAGTTACCTTCATTATCCATTACTGCCAACGTGATTGATTGACATGTTAAAAAATTTCACATACTTTTCTATTCCGAGTCCGGCCAAAATGTAATCTCCCTATCGACTTCAGTCAGAGTCTGACTACTTGGCTCTGTCCATAGCCAATTAACAATAGATTGAAATGAAATAAACGATGGATCAAATTGCCATGCAAAAGATTAGCGGCTGGTAGCATTCAAACCTACAATCTAGTTTAATTAAGTCTCTGCTATACCAACTCAGCTGCGAACCGCTTACATGCGACAGTGTCAAACGGTATGATCAAAACATCATCATCGCACATCAGTTGTCATAGCAATTACAGAATGATCAATAAATATCTCGTCACAATTGTGACCGCCGACATTAAGGTAATTAACAGTGATCGATTGTCCACCAAAGCATCTTAAACCATGTAAATGCAATTAGCAAAAGAATGAAATGAAAAATAAATGAAAAAATAATCGATAGATCAAATTGCCATGCAAAAGATGTGCACCGGATGGCCAGGAAGCTCCAAAATATTTTTGTTTTTCTATTGACGTTTACAGATCATGTACAGCAGCAAATGATCAAAATTCTCATGTAACAAGCTTTGCACAGCTATGTGGTAAGTTCCTCCATTTACCCAGACAACAGAGCGTACACTGACACTTTTTTGTGTAGAGGCGACCAAAAACCTTTGATGTCAGGTAAAATAGCTTTAATGCTTGAGCGCTTTCCGTCATCGGAAGAATGACTGACTTGAATGCATTTGAACACGTCTCATACCGGTCATGACAGAGCATCAAACATCGGCTTGCATGAAAACATCATGAAATACTACGTCATGAAGTTAAGATAATACATACTACTAACAAAGTCAATTTATAATCATCATCATCAGGGTATTTCTCTCTCCCTTAGGAGGAACCCCTCTCTCTTCAGCGTCCACAAAACTTTGTCTTTAGCCATGGGGCTCCATGTGCCTCCGATGTTGCGGTCCAGATCGTCGCGCCATCTTGATTTTGGTCGTCCGCGTGATCTTTTGTAGTTGTGCGGAGTCCATTCTGTAACCCGTGTTGTCCATCGGTTGTCACTTCGTCGCGCCATATGTCCTGCCCATCGATGTTTACTCTCCCGAATACACTGGATGATGTCCGTGACCCCTGTATGCTGACGGATCCAACTGGCTCTCTTCTTGTCACGAGGTGTGATACCCATCATTATACGCTCCATTTTCCGTTGAGTTGTGACCAGCTTCCCCAATTGTGTATCATTTAGCGACCATGTTTCGTGGCCATATGTCATAGTAGGAAGAATGCATTCGTTGAACGCCTTTCTCTTTAATTTCATGGGAACTTTCTTATCTCGCATGATGTCGCCAAGCTTCAGGAAGGCAATCCACCCAAGAGTGATCCTTCGCCGCAATTCCATCAACTGATTGTGATCTTAAATCTGCATCTGGCCAAGGTATACATATTTGTTGACTTCTTCGATCTTCTTTCCATAGATAATAACGTCACTCTCCCGTACGGAATTGTTACACATGATCTTCGTCTTGGCAATATTCATCTTCAGTCCGACTGGGTGGCTATTGTCGTGGATATCTCGAAGTATTGTTTGCAACTCCTCTGTGGAACTGGCAATTATGACTATTTCGTCAGCGAATATGAGGTGGGACAGAAACTCTCCATCGATATTGATACATTTGCCCTCCCAGTTGATCTTATTGATTACTGCATCTTGCAGACATGAGGTGAAGAGTCTGGGGGACATATTATCACCTTGTTTGGCACCTCGACCTAGGTTGAACTTTCTGCTGTTAGTGTGGAGTCGTAGGGAGGCAGTTGCTCCGTCGTGAAGGTTTTTCAGAATGTCAAGGTGAGCATCTTCAACTCCGTGATTCATCAGTGCTGGAAATAGGGGTCCGAACTCGATGCTGTCGAAGGCTTTCTCGTAGTCGACTAACACGAAACAGAGGGGAATGTTGTATTCCGTCGCCTTCTCTTGCATTGGTTGATGACTTGAAGATGGTCAGTGGTAGAAAGCCCTGACCTAAACCCTGCTTGCTCTCTTGGTTGATGGAAGTCAAACGTACCAATCATTCGCTGTAGAAGTACACTATCAAAAAACCTTGTATATGATGGGTAGTAAACTGATTGGCCTGTAGTTTCTGATGTCAGTTCTGATGCCCTTCTTGTATAGCAGTATGATTACTGCTTTCTTCCAAGATTTTGAGACTCGACGTTGTTTTAGGCATTCATTGTAGAATTCAGAGAGGATTTCTATTATCACTTCTCCACCATCCTGGAGAGTGCTGGCCGAGATGCTGTCTTCCCTGGTGCTCTGCTGCCTTTTTTTTAACTTCTTGATGGATGCCCTTACTTATGATGCTAGGACGGCCGGGATAGTAGCAGCGGAAGTAGGACTTTGCGGTGGTCCATGTACACTTTGTCGTGTCGCGTCAAGAGGTGATTGTCTTGGCTTGTACAGATCTTCGTAGAATTCGCCGCACCGTTCTAAAATCCGCTCGCTGTTATGGATGAGCGTCCCATCCTCTTCTTCTGATAAGCTGAATTGACTTTTCCCTAGACACTGGTCCCGTCGTGCTTGTTTGGGGCTTTTATAGTTTTCGTTTGCCTCCAAGATTTGTTTCTCATTGAAACTTTTGATATCGTCCGCCTTTTCCTGTCTGAGAATTTTACAGGTCTCTGAATATTAAATGTTTTCTCTTGTGGAGCAGCTTCTCTTCATCTCCCTTCTTTCTTTCAGATTTTTGGTAACCACTGACAGTTTATCAAACTTCTTCTTATTGAGCTGGCCTGCGGTAGCTATGGCAGCATCGTGGATGATCGTGATAATATTCTCATTTCCATCCAAGTTTCCTTCTTCTATGGAGGCTATGGGCGGAAAATCTGAACTACGGAGTTGCACCTGGAATTCAGTTATATGGTGCTGCAACTCATTTTCATTTACTTTTGCCGGTTGGGAGACCATCCTTGCTCTTTTAAATGTATTATTTATCTTAATCTTGCCTCGCAACATCCTGTGCTCAACTCATTGATAACTGTAACGTCTGAGAAGATATCCATCTTATTTGACATTATATTATCGATCTCCTTCTTTGCTTCTGCATTTGGTGATATCCAGGTCCAACGACGTTGTCGCGGCTTCTTGAAGAACGTGTTGAGGATCTTGAAGTTATGTCGCTCTGCAAAATCAACCAGCATGTCTCCTCTAGCATTCCTGCAGCCCAAACCAAAATTTCCGGTGGATGATTCTTGGGGTTCGCCCGAATCGACTTTGGCGTTGAAGTCGCCCATCACAACCTTGTAGTGCGACTTGCTTCTGGTAATAATGTCATCGATATATCCACATACCTCTTCTACATCTCCATCTGAATAGTTGCTGGTGGGTAGATATACTTGCATGCACGTTAGATTGCATAGCTTGTTGAAGCGCATCGTCAATTAGCTTTAAAGTCATCATACTCCCATGAGGTAAGGAATAATAGCAAACCAGCGATGAAACAGTTTCATTCAAAGCGAATTACAGAAAATATTGATGCAACAGAGGGCTATGTATGGTTCTCACTGGTCGTACAGCATGGAGACAATCTATAGCCATAATAAGCGCCCTTCATATGATACCATAGGCAATGCGGCAATTCATTGGAATAAGCTGAACTACAGCTAGGAAGCTTTTATAAACTATTATGAAATGTTTCTAGCAAGGTGGAACACGCAATCAGGTAACACCCTTGGACGTTTTTAATCAAATGTTTCCAAGACGTTTCATGACTAACTAACGTGTCACATCATTTCCACTATCTCGTTATCTTTCGGCTTTGGATTTCTCAGGGGAGTTACGTAAGCAAGCAGGGACAATCAGCTCAAATCTGCCATTCATCAAGGAATATCTCAAAGGAGATGCTGCAAAGATCAAAAATACATGCAAAATTTTCAAGGATGGCTGAGAGTTTCGTACTCAGCAAGAGAAAATTCATCTGATCTAATCACTGCTCCCAATTTCTCTACTAAATGCAATGCATTTAAGAAGGCCTAAAATTATCCCTGAAAATTGTCAGTTAATTTCATTTCTGAGAGACAGTAATGACAAAAAAAATAAAAAACGTACTGAAATGCTACATATTTGACAAAATCAGTTTTCACTTTTGTGTATTAATTTTCACGGATAAACTTGATTCGATCCGAGTAGACAATATTTTGGCAAATCTAAACGCCGACTTCACCAGCAGTTTGATGAGAAACAACAACAATCTGACAGCAATTAATGAACGCAGCCCTGTAATATACGCAGCTCAGAAATTGAGCAACCGTTTGCAAGTATTGTTTTACACGTTCCTTGCAATTTGTACTTGTCTATGAACTGCTAAGCTATTTAGTTGCAAAAACATGCGATTTCTAAGCGTCACCCTGTGCTAATAGCATCAAATCAATTGAATAGCCGCATTGTCAACATAGAAACAAAATCAACTCTTTTGAAAACAGATTTTTCTATACTGCTTACTGGCTGTGCTTATACGAGTACCACAGGTTTGTACATGATTTTATAACCGCGTTTTTGCATGATTTTAAAAAAGCTAGTAGTTTCATTAGAGAGCTTTATAAAGCAGATATAGCATGATGTCCTTGTTAATAGTCGCCTGAAGTCACATCCATAGCGAGATCAGATTCAGACCAAGTGAACTAGTAATTCTACTTTCTATCCATAGATTGATAAAGAGATGGAGCCCTAGAATCCTGGAACATTGCTAAGAATCTAGCTGCTTGAGACCGACAAATAAAAGCAGTATAATATAAGGATGCGGCACAGCTTACTTGCGAACAGCATGTCATCGACATTAAAGATGCTCAATTTCATCCATCATAGCAGCTTTTGAGATTGTCGATTCATGCAATAGGTCAGCCAATTGATGAAGACATCGGCGGAAAAAGTAGGAATAAAAGTAAGCATCAGTTTTTGTTTTAAAATACTTCAGAAAATGATAGTTTCTCACAATTCTCACCATTATTAGAATAAGGATTCAAAATCATCCATTTGCAGTCTTGAGAGGCGAGCGAGGGTAGAAAAAAGCATTATTTTGATTCGATTACAAGAGAAATCAGAATCAGCGATATTAAACTGCGGGGCCACATCCCAACGAAAAGTTTCCTAGTCAGATGCCCCCTACATACTTGTGTACCTCAAAATTTCAAAAATCATACAATCCTTCCGGGAAAATCGTAGGTACAACAAGCCCTTAAAGATCGTACAATTCAAAATTGTCTATAATTTCAATAAAATTGTATATTTCCTACTCAATTCCCTACTCTCTACGCATTCCTGTACTAAAAGCAAACACAATCTAAAAAGTGTATAATGCAATCAAGACAAAGCGCAACAATAGAAAAATAAAACAAGAAGCGGATTGCTTGTGTGTCTGACAAGAGATGTGGTTTTCTAAAACCGAATAGTTGATTAATTACATAATACGAAATATATCAAAAACAAAAATGGTCAAATTACAATGTAACTGCGTTCCTGCACTTCCTTCGTATAACACGATTTCAGTCGTTTAATTTCTTTATCGCTGCACTTTTTTCCCTGGATTGAAAGGTTCAAGTCGTCCCTTCAGGACCAGCAATGAATCAAGCGTGCAGGCGGATAATGAGTCCCGTTGCTTAGTCTTGTTTTTCCTCTCGTGAAAAGATTCGCTCGCAAGCTGCGTTGCTTTGGGGTATAGTCAACACAGCTAGCATGACGCGTGCCAGCTTCGCGAATCGCAGGTTGCCCAGGCAACGAGCAGACGACGGGTGAGTTGGCCTGGGGACCGGTTACAAGCCTTAATAAGATGAGATTAATTTCAGGGGTGGGATCAGAGCTGCATAATGGCGATCATAGGGTGGATGGCAATTTATAGGCGTTATTTACGTTGAAGTCTCAGTCGGGGCACATATACGAGCTGAGCTGCATCACTGGAATGATCTTAGTCACCAACAAATACTTTCATTCCTAACAAATGCGAGTTCAGTTAGGATCAGTATCACGCCTTTGCATGGCCTGGCTTTATGGCTTTTAATGTGGACAGACCTATGTTGACGCCTCGAACGGCCACAACTCATGATTTCTGAGAAGCAACTGCATTGTTAAAATGAGTTTGACTGAAGCTCACGCCTAAAGGATGTAATAAGAAAGTGACTTATTCGATAGTAAAAATTCCTAACCACAATCGAGCACATTAATTGCGAAAAACTCTTACAATTATAAAAAATCGATGAAAATCGCACAATTGGCTGAAAAATCAAAAAATCATCGAAAAATCGTGCAGTTTAGCGAAAAATCGTAAAATGGTTCAACTTCCGGGAAAATCGGAAGGGTACACAGGTATGCACTTAGTTCAAATTTCAAAACATCGTGAAACATGTCATTCAGCATAAATGGAGTCACAATGCATGCATTTAGTGAAGCAGTTGCACAAAAATCATGTCAGGACAGCTGTGTAAAAGTAAATAAGTGAAACATTGCTATTTGACACTAGCTAGTTTCGAGAATATTGAAATTAGAACACATGCTAAACTAACATACTGTACTTTGAATACTACCTTTTCCCAATAGTAAAGCGCATCATAGTGGTGGCATAGCTCATCTTCGTCAGTATCTGTCGTGGAAAATTACTTCATAGACAGGACATTATTCAGATGCATTTATTCCGAAGCATCTTCCGGGTTTATGCCTGCCTCGAAGTCCATTAAGGTGGTGATGTATTGCAAACGTGCTGACCGTCTTCCAAACCACTTACTAAAAAATCTGAGGGAGTCTGCCTTCGTCGGCGTAAAATTTCCCTGTGAGATGGGATTAAAACAGATAAATCACCGAATCAGATAAGTGAAAATATCATTTCGATAATTTTCCATTGAAATACGTCTACAGAGAATAAATGAATTTTAGCCAAAATAAAGCTTCATAGCCTTGGTCATACCACTGTCCGTCTCAACGGCAACCGATTTCGATTATGCATAAAGACAAATTTTTAAGACAAATGCGACAAAGGGTGATAGCAATAATCGATGACATGGTGAAACAACTGGTTGATTCAAGAAACAGTAAGCAGTCTCTACTAGTGGCTGAAAGCAACTCCTGCAACGGTTGACGAACTAAGACGCGTCCAGTTAGAAAGCAGCAAGTGGCTATTTACAAAGGTGACAAGATGGTCATATTACATCACAGAATGTGTGATTGTCCTATTTTGATAACTGGAAAACACATCAACATCATGAATTATGATAAGCAAAATATGACTGTAACAGATTTTGAAATCAAGAAAATATTAACTGCCTATCTAAAAACGTTATTTAAAATCCACGCAGCAACGGATATAGCTCAACATCCGTTCATTTAATATCAATATTTTTATCCTATATCATATTGATACCTGGGTTTGTCCCTTTTTGTCTAGAGAGGGATAATTGACTGAATGCATAGCTGGTTAAAGACATTGTCACTGATTAGCATTTATGTTTGCTGTTCAAAGATTGCTAATGGATGCTAGCATGCTCTGCTGCAAAGATGAAGTCCAGATTTCCAAGTACAAATAGGAAGTTAATTTTCTTTAATGAAATAATTACTTGAAAAAGTTGTCAACACCAGGGATACAGTCAGGACTTTGCTGAATTCGGAATGGCAAACAATTCTGTAACTACAAGAGAGAACATGCACCTAACAAATTTTGATGGCTGAAACTCCAGGGTTCACTTCTGCCTATATGACAGTCACTTACATAAAATGCAATGAACTTATTCCAAAGCTAATTGAAAAAAAACATAAGTCTTCTACGCCATTGAACTGAACCTACATGCAAAAGCGCAAGCATATGCCTCAAAGCAAGGAAACATTTATGATATCATGATAGATTCTGCTTGGTTGTGAGATATATGCTGAATGCACCGCACCACCACCTTCTAGACAGATAACAAAATTTATGAAATTTCTGTTCAATTACTGAAGGTAAAGCGCTTTCGTTAGTCTTTTGGTAGTCATATGCACAGATTCACGGATTCTTTAAAATCCGGTGCGCACTTTTCTTTACCACTTAGACGGCATAAATGATGAATATTCTTCTTTATTCTACCAGCTTTTCACAATGCTTCTCATCAGGTTGAGAAAGATGACTGACTTTCAAAACACAGTACTGCACGGTTCATTTTATGTAGAAGCGTGGCTAAATATCGATCATGCAAAGATGTTGTAGAATACAGTACAATGGAAGACAAGCAACATTGTCATAGAGTGAATTGGAAAAGCACTTTGCATGGATAATTAGATAAATTATCTTGGCAAATCTGCCTACATTTGGAAGTTTCAAATAAGCTGTGACAATTCTCCACTAAAAAGGTAGAGATGCGGTGGGACCACAAACATCAATGCTGAGACATTTTAACCCATCTGAAGGTGTGCTCCAGACAATTTTTTCAGTTGGTCCGTATCGATACGAGAGCATCAGTTAAGTTGATTTAGCGCCGTAGATTTGCATCTTAAAGCGTAGTTCCCTCGCTACGCGTCGAAGATTTCTCGGTGATGACATCAGCTGTGATACGGCTGCCTGCAGCACTGAAGTCTCAGCCGTCTCAGTAAAATCGCGCTTGCGCTGAACATTTTTCCGATAGCGACAAGACATTAAACAGGAAGTACGATTTGATCAAATGAGTGATGTGAAGCAAAGCAGCCACAGTAAAAATATGAAGCTTTTTCGATGTTGAACCAGGATTGTAAAGGGACTGTTGGTCAAGCTTACACTAAGAAAAGGTCGCTCATTAGAAAAATTGCATAACATGAATAATTGAACATGCACGTAATCGTGGGTATTAGCAAGAAAACTGGTAGTTGTGTTCCGTCACTTGTTAAAATAAATGCGTTTCGAACAGCTTTATATGCGTCAAAGAACATTCTAACGATACCATTGTGGAAGCTTACTTGCACAAATACTCTGCAAAAATACTTTGCGATAATGGCTTCAAATATTGTAATCGTAAAAATATTTCAAGCAGCTGCAACAATTCTTCTCGTTATGATAATGACCGATAATGATCTTTGATAATTACCTCAAAATTAGTTATTATCAATGTGATTCTCCTTTGTCTGTTGATAATGTTAACATTGATTTCCTTGATTGTCAGACTGACCCTGTCTGTATACTCGGATTTCTGAAGCTAAGCTTATTAACCTCCACAAACCTGCTATGAACCGCAAACAGGAGCTGATGAACGGTAATAATTGCTGATCTGTATACATGCTAGGACTATAGGCCTATAAGCATTGACTGTCAATGTATTTCATTTGCCTAAGTTCCATGAGTAGGTATATGTCTGCGACACGAAACCCTATTCTCGTTGTTATGATATTTATACAAAGTAATTTATCCATGGTTACTATATTTTCTCCCTGACGAAAATCTTAGTTTTGAAAGAAAATGCAGGACTCGACCTACTACGATGTGGAGTGCAGGCTGTCGGTGAATTTGCTTTAATTCGGTGTATTTAAAAGAGACTGGAGTCTGAATGAATAAATGGTCCCGCACTACGGCAAGCACAGCTGAAGAATATACATAAAAGGAAAACCGGTCAATTTGGCTTCAAGATTTGGGTGCTCGCATGCATTTTTATTGTCGTGGAATGACGATTTTCTCATTTTACCTATTTTGACGCGAATATTATGATATCTTCCAATGCTTTTTGAAATTGTTCGCAGATATTTTCATGGACAACATACTCATGTTAATTAAAATGAAGTGAAATTATTTAGTTGACGAGCCATCAAACCTATCATTTTGGCAGAAAACCTCAATTGTCGTGGAATGATTCAAATGAAACACATAAATGTCATTCAACTGAAAAAGTCGGCTCCCTACCGGGAAGTAAAGACAACGATTGCTGCACCAGAGCTATCCTTACACAACTACGTATTGCCGATTATTCGTCAGATACTCTGACTTTTGAAGAAATTGAAGATTTTCGATTGTCATGGAATGAAGAAAATAACGCTTTGGGTCTCCTATAGTTAACTTCACTTTATTGTCGCAATATAGTTATTCCATGGGCACTTGAGGTGATTGCAGGACAACTCATGTTATCAGGGTCGCCTTTGCATTAATATACAGCATCTGCATTCTATATGGCTACACAAGCTTTAGTTTGTAGGCCAACAAGTTTTCAAAATATCAAAATTATGTTATTTCACTCATTTGAAAAATTCTGCTCTCTATTGAACTTATCCTATTAATATAGACAACAAATGATACATCAGAGCCACACTTTACAACTGCATATTGTTAATGATTTGTCAGGCACCATAACTTTTGAAAAAAATTATGATTTTAAATTGTCACGGAATGACGTTTTAGATTTCCTAAAATTATAACTTTTTATCACAAATCCTCTATACAACAGGAACATTGAAGTGATCACACGACAAATGATGTTTTCTCAGCTTAGCGTTTGCATTGATGAATGCATCATATACATTCTCTACGTGTGCACGATCTGTTTACAGGTAGATCTATGACCATTTATGAAGTTAAAAAGAATGAGGTTAGAATGAAAGTCAAACCAAGTAAAATAGCACACATTACAAATAATAAGAATTTTAGTTATCTTAGAAATAATTCCTCATCAAAAGTATAGAAAGCCAAATAAATGCGTACGTCAGACGCTTTAACAACCGATACTAAATTAGGCCAACTAAATTAGGTGCTTTCATAATGTTCGCTGCTAAAGAAACAACGCATTCTCTTTGGTGCTGACTGTTGAAAAGTCTGCCAACTCGGGAGATTCGGTCAACTAATGAATGCATTTTCTAAGTGAAGCAGAATCGGATATCTTCTTTCACGTCTTTATCAAATCTCCAAGAAATACAAGTAGGCTATAAGGCCCACAGTTGAGGTGAAATTATCTATCTCTCATACCTGCTTGAAATGATCATGCTTTCGTGACGGAATTACGCAATTATAGCTGTTTGTCGGGGACTCGTAAGTGGCTCTTTCTAATTATCTCTGCAACTCCTAGCTGCTTCTTTGCTTCAATATTTTCCTCGCTCGTGTGTAGCGGACCAAGACTCTTAGCTGCTGTGTATGTATAGACCTACTCTCTTCTTCATCATAACGTAGGTTTTCTCTTCGGTCATTAGTTTTCATTTGATCCATCTTCTTCCCAATTTAGTCAAGCACATGTTGAACCGTATTTGTGGTAACGGGAGTTATAAAATTATAGCGAGTTTGGAGTAGCCTATAAAGTTGAATAGTCAGCTTATGATTAAGTGAATGAAATTGAGATAGAAAAATGTCGAACGCACGGGATATTTCTCTCTACGCATTCACCTATGGCACATCAGTCGTCTGTGGCATATACATTGTTATTTGAGCTTCACGCAGGCTTGATTCAAATTTGAAGGTGCCACTTGTAGTGTCACACCATGATGCGTCATTCCACGACATCGTTAATTGTCGTGGAATGACGATTTTGATTTTGCTTCAAATGACAAACGCGTCAGCCATCTGGTCTGCTAGCATGGTCTATGGCATTACACATGTTTTAAGTAATTAGGTATGTAATATGAAGGAATTGTTTCGATTATGACCGATGCAATATTAAAAAAATAGTTAAATGACGTCGTGGAATGACGATTTTCGGCGAAGCTTTTCAGCAGGGAATTTAACAAACTAAAAACTGACTTTTATCAATTTTTTTAGATTTAGCAAACATCTTGATGGCATTCTTGAAAAATAATTGGTATTGATTTGCTCAGATGAATGCATGCGAGCACCTTAAAACAATCGCAAAAATTTAATATTTTTTAACTTTATATCTGAAGAACAGGCCTACTGCAATAAAAGTATGAAAATAGGTGTTACCGGATATCTGAACAGAAATCGTTCACAAATTATGAAACATGGATCAATGAGTGTGAGCTAGTGGTACAACTGAGAAAAAATTCAATGATCTAATTTTTGCCCTAGATGTTTGCCCTAGATGCGCTCGCGTTTTCAAGTGGATTTCCTTTCAAGTTTGAAGTCGATGCCGGCAAAAAGAACAACACATTGGATGTACCTTTGGGAGAGCAAGTAGTGCTGAATTTGACTGATTGCCTCGATTCTACGGAGGAACACACCCTTTACATGGATCGCTTCTTCAGTTCCACGAGCCTTTTTCGAAAGCTGAAGACCGAGCACAATTTACGATATATTGAAACGGTCATGGAAAATCGTACTGAGCATTGTCCTTTGGTGCCAAAGCAAGAAATGAAAAGGCATCCGAGAGAGCACCACTCTTCTTTCACTGATGGTGAAATCGTTGTCTGTCAGTTGAATGATAACAGACGGATAGTTGCTGTGAGCAACTTTGAAACCATCACTACGCTCCAAACGGCAAACCGATAGGTGTCAAAGGAGAAGAAGAGGTAATCCATTCCTTTGCTTTTTCTCATCCACCTGTATAATAAAAATATGGGCGGAGTCGACTTACTCGATCGATTATTGTGTGAATACAGACCAGAAATGCGGAACAGAAAGTGGTGGAATCTATGCGCAAACTTTTTGAACACGGCGGTCGTTGCCGAATGGAGACTGCACCGAGCACTCAAAGGAAAACTTTCTCATCTCGAATTCAGAAGGCAATTATATACATGCGAATCAGACGACATAACATGTTCAGATTTTGCAATGTGATACACGTGCGTGTAGAGATCAGGCCCATATATTTTGGATTTCACGAACATCGTGCGCACACTCCTTCCTTAGACGTGGTGGAACCGAGCACGCCGATCAGGACCGTCAAGAACACCGATCAAGGAGGAGCGAAAAAGTTTCAACGACCATTTACCCGCACCAGCCGATCGATAATCACGTTACAAGTTTTGCAAAAAGAACACAAAGATCGAATGTCGAAAGTGCAAACTGATGCTGCATTCTTATTGCTTTATCGGCTTCCACACATCTGGTGACATCTGACAGTTTGATGCATTCAGCGTACAAAATATACTCAGATATTGAAAATTTGCAACTTCTAAGAATAAATTTAGACCTACTGTTTCCAAGAAAGGCACAATAAGTAACAGAAACTCTTTTGCTGGTCGTTGTAAATATATTACAAATTTTGATTAAGCGTTCATAAGAATGTTGCAACAGTATTACGAGCGTAAAAGACTGTGTTCCTCCTAAAGAACATTGCGATCTTCTGACTAAAAGACTTAAGCCAGATAATAGTCAGAATATCCCAATGTTCCACAAGAGGAACATGCATGTATTTATGATATTGTACGCATCATATTCAAAGTTTAAAAAAAAGCTGTTCATCTACTGTATAATGACTCCATTCTTCCAAATAAATCATTTCGTCGTCTTCTGTATTCGAGATCGAATGGGTTATAATCACCTATATAAATAACGGCAAATTTTCTATAAAAACAGTGGTAATTATTTCAGAATGCTATAATTAAAAATAATCTATGATGACCGCCGACCGGTTCATTTCAATAACTCCTTCTTAGAAATTAAAGCCGTAACGATTTCGTTAAAAATGGCGCCAAATGATGTATGCATGTATTTTGAAAAAACCACTTTTCTTCAAGTGCAACTTATGAATTGGTCCACATAATTCCTGCCGAAGCGAAGAGTGATAGCTTCATCATGGAAGCTTTCCATTACAATTCAGAGGTATTTGTCGAGACTGTGAATTAGCAAATTCAATCAAAGGCCTGTTTCATGCAGCTTGTCGCTGCTGTTTGCTGTGAAATCACTATCGTTAAAATCAAAATAAGTTTCCATACTTCGAAGTTCCTGTCGAGAAATTGATTCTCTTTCTGCGTCGACTCGAAAGTCACGTTAGAGTTGGAGACGTCTCGGTAATTCGCAATATCCACTCAAATAAAGAACACTAAGAAATGAACGCATTTGAGATTGCTCAGCATTAGGTAGGCCTAAACAATTCTTTTGACTTGATTCGTCATTGGCTTCTGATATTAAGAGATCGACAAGACTATCAGCATACGCATCAAGTATCTCAAAATGATTCTGGCTTTGAAATGCATCCGGCGAATGCTTGTTCTATTTGCGAAGATGAGAATCACCAATGCAGATCCCAGCAATGAAGCATCACCTGAGAATGTTGACATTTGAATTCAAAGCATGCATACTTTACATGTAACCATAGATTAATTAAGTTCTCTTTCGTCTATCGACGTTCCCCGAACTTGAAAAGCTTTCTTGTCAGCCCTTTTGAAATCAGAGGAGTGATTGAGTTCTCTACTATTTAACGGAATAAACTCATCTTTTCTAACCCATAGTATACAGAGAGCAACGAAAAACCACACTAACAATCAGTTAATCTCAAGAAGAGCATGATTTACACTAAGGACTGTGTCGCGCACAAATTCAATCAAAACAGGTTCGTCAACCTTAATTCACATGCTCTGATTCAAATTTAAAGGGTTTGTGTCACCTGATCAGAAATGACATTTCCAAATTGACTACTGATTTATCATTATCTTGCTTGGCTAAGGCCGACAAGATAAAATCACATTATAAATTTCTTTCCGAAAGGCATTTATTCAATCCTATCAGCGATCTAGTTATTTATCGTTTTGTCAAAGATAAAGAGTTTAATAACTTGAAAATACTTCCCTTTAGCAATTAGGCGAAGTCATAGATCAAACTGCTACACCATGTAGTTGATTTATCTTATGTCTCTGCATGCATGCAGAAAAGAGCTCCAAATTCCGTTGAACTGATAAAATTGCACAAGATATGGTGGTCGAGAACCTATGTCAACTACAAGTACATTTTAATTATTGCGGAGACTTGAAATTTTAATTTACGGGGTGAAAAGGGACAAGTACATCATTTCAAATACAAACTATAGCTAATACAGAAATGTGGCTTTATCAGAAAAATGTTAGAAAATCTCAATAGGCGCATCATTGTGTTTGAAGCTGCATCAAAATTTCGCACTGATACAATGTAAGGAAAATGAAGCCATAGATCCACATAAGAGAAGTGGTTTGTATTGTTAAAAAAATAACATGGGAAATATGAGCACCAAAATTAATTAATTGCTAATGTTTTGCTAAAGCGTTGCTAACTAAGTAGTGGTAATGTGTGTCAATGATAGTTATCAAGGGTTTTTTAACAAATAAGTTCATGATATTGTCCAGACAGAAAACTAAACGCTAACTGAAGATTTACACAGAAGGAAATCTTTGGATTTCGACACATCAATCTCATTGCTGAATCATTTTAAAGGGCACTTTTTTGGAGGTCGGCAGGAAGGGCATTGCGCAAAAGTACCACAACGCTTCAGAAAAGTCTGACTATGTCAACACCGTCCAAGATCACACTGTGAGGGACTAGTGACACTAAAGTTTCATTTCTTTGTTTGCTTCTTAGGGCAAATTCAAAATTAAACAGAGAGTGGTTCATGTGGACCATATTTTCCAAGGAATTTAAACTTTTAATGATACCATCTAATAACTTACAGATGTTAATTTATTCATGCCGACAAAGGTATATACGTGATGCACTACTAATATCCTTGTGTGAATTCAATCTGAAGATAGTGATTCAGCCTTTTGTTGAACAATTATTTACATAAATTAACTAAGTATCAGAAAGCAATTCAATGTGATTATTTTGCGGTTTGATTGCTGATGTAAATTCCGAAACTTTTGCTGCGCAATGACAGGCAAACAGAATTTAATGACATGTCTAAAATAGATAATAGACTATTACAGCGGTTTTAAATTGCAAACTCATTAATTGCACTGCTTTTATCACATTCAGGAAATATTTCTGTAATAATGATAATACTTAGTTTCAAACTTGACGATTGGTAGCAATTGCATTAATCACATTTGTGATTGATAGTTTGTTTGTCAACAAAGTTCGATAACACCAACGCTCATAACCTATAACTTCGTCTATTTTGAAGAATGTTGGAAATCGAACCACCAATCAGTCTCAAATTGTCATGTATCTTTCCATTCTTCCAATTTGAAATTCTCACGTCATCGTTCCATTGTTAAGTGAAATAGCTAGATGGATAGTAACAAACACAGCGTGTGTGTGTGACTGCGAGTCCACACAAGCACAAAACGAATGAGTTTTAAATAGCCTTAGCTTTAAAAAATTATTCCATGTCCTTCATTAATAAATTCAACAAGTTCATGTTCCTCCAACTTCAGTGATTAATCGTCCTGAATAGAGCTTTCACAATTCTGATAACACGCATTTCAGTTTTAAGTAAAAGCTGAAAATGGTACCGTCTCTTATTCTAAAAGTAAACTTTCTCGAGAGAATTAATGGAAAATGATCGTCAACGATTTAATGAACTGTATGAGATATACTTAAGAAAGTCAAAATGCACGCAGTCAATTAAGAAATAAAAGTCTAAGTTGATGAAGCAAATCTAAGCGCATTACTCAACATAGGAACACATGAAGAGATCTTCATAAACAGGAAATCTGTGTTCATGTGCACTAGATATTAGGCCCTGTTACATGCAATGTTGAATGTCTGTTATATGCATGAATCTCACGTCATGAGTGAGATTATGAATGAAATGAATGAAATTATCATGAATGAGGGTCAAATGAATTATGTGCTAAGATATTATCTCCAAGAGCAAACACACCTGTAACTGTTGCAAGAGTACAGAAGCATTCCACTTTAAATGTCCTACGAAGGATATGTGAATATTATGGTACTCTCCTCCTGTAGCATGCTATATACATGCATATGTATATGTGCTGGCAAATGTTTCATGCTGATGTGCCATGGTAATTATCTATCCTTCGTAGGACATTTAAAGTAGAATGTACGCGTTGTAATGATTGTGAGAAAAATCAATTCCTTTCTGAATTTAGCTTATAGCAGATGTAGAGGACAGTTGGATATGCAGGTGATTAAATTTTTTAATTTTTAGCGAAAAGTAATTTGTAATTCTTTAGTATCTTTTGCTTAAATTCAACTTAATGTTTGACACATTTAGTCGGAAATAGAAATTTCGCTGACATAATTCAGTAGGTTGAGTGTAAACGCTATAAAAAGAGAAAAAAGCTATACCAACTGGAGAAGCTAACTAGTTTTCAGCGTTCTCAAGTAAGGATTTTGAATAAGCGCATCCTCTTCTCACGTGGGAATTATTATGCTGGAAAACTGAGATCAATGTTAGCTCAATGTATAACAAGTATGCGATTTATGAGAATAACCAAATACCTTAAGCATCACATCACTTTGTAATTTGACTTCATCTTCCTCTCAATCAAAGCATTAAATTCTATTCTGACGCAATCATGACATCTGCAAGCATTTGAGCAGAGATGTTTAGACCAGACCTGTAGATTTAGATTAAGTTATCATGTAAGTAAATGTCGCAAACACAATGCAGTCCAGCACATGGTGTGACGGACCGACAAGAGCTCTCGGTAGGTTACTGATTTTTTTTCTGATTCTACTCATTTTCATGAAGGATACCTACTATTTAAATATTATCGGCATCTACATTTTTTAGTTCACCTTAATTTTCATGGTGGTTTGCTTACTCTATACTGCGGCTTGTTATATATTTCTTAACCGTGTTTCGTCGAAGGTTAGCCATTGCATTTAACTGCATGCATAGAAGGCGGCTTATACAGCAGCTAATTTTGACATAATCCTAGCGAAATATATGGCTGTCACTGGTTCCATTACTTCATTTCAGAACGTTAATTGACTATCTACAGAATGTATCTAATGTGTATTGATTATCTACATGATGTAATTGAATGCTATCTTATGTGTATTGACTATCTGCAACATGTAATTGAATGTTGGGCTGCTGTTTGGATTGATTTGAACCAGGAGCCAATTATTAAGCTGTGTTTTTTGCCAGAAGAACATGAGCTAGACAGGCTAGGGCATATAAATTAACAACTAGTCAACCGAGAAACATGTGCAATTCCAACAGATTATTCATTGTTAGAATAGCCTTTCACATCTTAGGCGGTCGATGGTCTTACTTAATTTATTACCTTTTTCGACGAATCGTAATGCCAAACCAAAGAAAATTTTACATTATGACAAATACATGTAATGAAAACCTAACCTGATCAATAAAGGCATTGATGTATGTATGAGAATCACCAAGGAAGATACCAACACACAAAAATATTCTTATCGCTTTCGTCACCTGCATCGATATGAATAAGCTGCGTATGACTACATAATAAATAACAATTTTTAAGCAAAAACTACACACTTCATGCATTGTTTGAAAATCAAACGTTCCTGAATTACATCGCTTAAATGAGCATCGAACAGAAAACTTTAATGTGATCTCATAACGGTGACAGTTAGCGTTCTATCTCAAAGTAAATATGAATAGAGAAGCACAAACTTCAGACGGAATGATTATCCTTCATCACACACCGCTGAAAAAATATTTCTTTCTTATATGCAAGAGCCGAATTATCCAAATCACAATATTATTTTCTAGACATCTTTTATTCTCTGGAATGATATTTACACTCGTAATTTAACACTGAAATTTGCAAGCAATGTCTCCATCGCCGTTGTTTTGTTGTAAACATAATGCTTTTTTCATCGGCGTCCGTCAAAGTCATCAAAAATGGAGGCAATCATGCATTGCTTTGATCAGAATTAATGGAGCAAGACAAAAAGTGGAGCGAACAAATTTTCTGTGACATGATCGTCAATGTTAAATATCTAAAATCTTCGAAACATCGAACATTTTGTCAGGCAATAGAAAACATACTCCAAATGCCGACATAACTTGGAATTATGACTGAGTGCATTATTTTTATGAGGCATATTTATGTTATTGAATTGTCGATCAACGGCAACTTAGGTGGTGCAAGGACAGGTGAAATCCACTGGACAGTGTCAACATCAGTTCATCATCTAGCTCCCTGAGAATTAGCATGTAAATAATAAACAACAACTCATTTATCTGAATTATTATAAATTGCCTTAGATCAACGCCGTCAGAAGATCTCAATTGAATCTTCGAGGGGTGAAAACGGTTGAATAGAATATTGACAGTAGCAATGCGTCCGTCTCATTTCAAGCATCTAGTAGGAAAACTTAACGTACACTAATGAAAATTGCAGAAGCAGTGGTCGGGCCAGCTCAGAAGAAGAAATAAATTTGCGCAGTTAATTTACGCGATTAAAATTTGATTAATGGTAGCACTTTCAAAAGAGATGTACGCGAGTCAGCAATATTTCCCGTAACACACCAAAACTATATAACTAACATTTTCATGTGGTTCAACATGTTCTGGTTTATCTTCAGCTAAGGTTTTTGATTGTTGGATATACTTACGTGGAAAGAAAACGTTTCATCGTAGGTCTACTTAAAGTCACTACATCTAAAATGAAGGAGAAAGTCTTACTATAATTTCATTTTATTTTAAAAAAAGTGTGCATTATTTCAATATATATATATATTCGTACTGTAAAACAGTGCATGAGAAAGGAATGAAAAAACAAATTTTCACAGTGATATTATGCACCGTAGTTGTTGAAGAACAAGACCTTATAACAGTTTTTTGGAATGAATATGTAATGACTTCTTACGTGTAAAATCTGGAGTCATAACAACATATCATAAAACGGACAAGCAGGACTCTATGACTAGATTAACGCAATCCAGATTTATTCATGGCAATAAAACTATCAAAGACATCGAGCATAATAACAAAAATAAACAAATGGTTAAAAAGGCGTTCTATTACACGAGAAACAATATTTTTGAGAAACTCTATCTAACAATATTTCGCATGGTTTGCCGAAATTGAAACTGAACATTTCTATGTAGGGATTTTAGGTGATGTTTAACTGATTTTAGTTTAGGGGAATTTTAACTGATGTTTAGATCTATTTCAGAAGATTCGCTTGAACACAAAAAGTAATGAAAGTTTCTAAAAAGTATGACGTGAACAAATATAATCAAAACTGAGATATGCAGTGAAACTTTAGTATGTAAAAGAATGTATCGCGAGAAGTGCACGTATCATGGATCATTTTACTTTTTTGACAAGTAAGATGTAGATAATCATCTTTCTCGCGCGTACGCGAACATTCCATTTTTACATGATCAAATGAAGCGAATATTTGCTGTAACGTCTTGCCATTTAATTAAGGCATAAATACTTAAGAAAAAATGACAGATTATATTAGACATATGATTCTAGCTTCAATAGCTATCATTATCAGTGTGAAATGAGGAAATGTAAAATTAAAATGAGGATATACATTTTAAGGATATATTCCTGCTATCTTTATCAACCATAAGGCTTAGTTTGATAGTAAGTTTGGCACGCATGAGCAAAGGAAGACTGCATGGTTGAAAATATCTGAAGTTCTCTGTCAAAACAAACTCTGCCTGTTTGACAAGGATTCTCATCAAAAATTTCAATGAATGTCTACTGATGACTATATACCGACGAATACAACACAATCCAAGCTACAGTGCTTGGAAAACCTGAACTCTGGATGATCTTAACTTGAATACTACAAAAATGTATGCAAAGATGCCCGCTTTATAAATTTCCATCTATGTTGTATGTGATGCGCTATTGAACTTCGAAACAAATATATTATGATCAAGTCATTTACCCTTTATCGAAAATCTTGACATTCTTGCCAATTCAATATGCAACTGACTAACACACATAAGTATGTTCGTAGAATCTTTAAAATCACACACGGGAACTACTCGAAATTGCAAGCTGTTTAGAGACCAGATGAAGCATATCCAGTGCTCATACGGACAATTTTTATAATTTTCGGGCATGCAAGTTTCATTTTGAAACTTTATATTTATTATTTATTTGAATATTCACATGTATTATACAGACACATGATGCACATATATACATAACATATATATATATATATGAACCTTTATCTTCCAGGATCTTTTATCCATAGCCTATTCTATTGCAATAATTGACTTTGCAAGTCTGAAAATACTCTAATCAAAGCACTCGATACTAAAAAACTGATACAGCTTCAAACCACCATGTAAATTATTTTCCTGTCTTTGAAAAAAATAAAATTAACGAATCTTACAAACCAAGATTATTAACAAATATTATCAAAACCCTCTAAGTTTTCAGAATAGAAGCACGACAGTTTCAGTTTTGGTTAGTCTTGAATTTTGTAGCACTTAGTCGAATCAGAGACTTCTTGTGATATGACAACATATTTCGCATGATCTTTTAAGACTTTTCGACTATTCTGTCCGATTGGATGTGCTCTCTTCTTTGAATCCTTTCTTTCTTGCTTCTTAATTCTTCTAGATCTTCCTCTTGCTTCGCCAGTTGCTATATTTTTTCAATAAATTTTGCACATGCTTTTTCTTCTCCAACTTTTATCGGATCTGCTTATCGGCCTCCGTAGCTGATGCTGACAATTTCTGAATTTTAGGGGTCAGCGATATAGCAGCTTCAACTTCAATTGTCAACTTCTATTCAAGCTCCATCTGTTTTCTCATTTGATCATCATTTTTCATTTGTTGTAAGCGCTTTTCATTTTCAGCGCGACCATCGGCTGTTAATTTGATAAGTTTGGGGTCAGCGGGAATTGTTCGAGTGTCCCATCAATCCTTGGCCAACAAATAATATTTACACAATTTGGTAAAACAAATACGAAATACAAAATGAGCACAATTAACAGTAATTACAGAAGGGTTCGACGGGAAGAAGAAGTCAGACTGAGGTAGTTGCCCCTCAGAATAGCAAACGACAGGCGCTGGAACAGACAAGTCGACTCTATAGCGTCCCCTGTTCGCCGTGACATGCGATGACCCAAGTCCTTAAGAAAGTTCAGGGTCGCAGGGCCGAAGACCCCTGTCGTTTCAACGGCGACCGGTGTAAAAATGTACCGGGGTTGGAGAGCAACTACCTCAGTCTGACTTCTTCTTCCCGTCGAACCCTTCTGTAATTACTGTTAATTATGCTCACTTTGTATTTCGTATTTGTTTTACCAAATTGTATTCCTTTTAATGATGTGATTACATATTTGTAAGAATTATTGTTTATTAAACAGCGTGAACATGTATATAATGTTAGAAAAAAAAATTTACACACAATCACTGATTTAACTGTTTGACGGTTGATGGAAGAACGTTTGTAATGGATAACATCCTTCAAATTGCTGAAGATGCGTTCAGCATCAGCGTTTTTATGCGGGATGCAAAGCAGAGCTTCAGCTAAAATGACCATTTTGATACCCTCCAGTATCATGGATTCTTTTCCAGTAATCCGATACCGTCGATTCTGTTATAGAATCTGATGTTTGAAAATGACGAATCTCCAGTTCCAATGAAGAAACGTCCTCTTTCTGGATAATAGAGGGTACATTCTCGGGCAAAGCGACGGCCCACGATTCCAATTTTCGATGCTTTTGAAATGAATCGCTTCATAAGAGACTAAGATAATAGTACTAGCTGAGCAAGTACTATATCCATTTAATCACTTACTTTGCAATTCAATTACGTATATCATTCTTTAAATGAAGATCGCTTCAAGTTTAGTATATTATACTTCTCATCATGTCGATCGTTTTATCAGTGAATGCCAATAAATGATCGAATGAAATTATGATAAGGGAAAATTTAAATTTTCCAAAAGTTTTCGGATATTTTACAGTTGAAGTTTCGGGCATACGCTTATTCTTCGATCATTCAGGCATCAAAAATCAATTTCGGGCATTTCGAGCATTTCGGGCATGCATAGGAGCACTGCATAATCATATCTCAAGTGTTCGGTTATTAAATGTACTTAAAGAATCAAAAAGGATGTAGATTCTTTTTCACTGTCATTTTATTCACTATTTTTCTCTCTACCTTCGCTTGTTTTTCGATTATTTTCATCTACCGGTTTAATTTCTCTTCTCAATCTTCACAGCTTCTCTCAAACTACGAGCTTCCTGCTCTTTTTATTCAGCCTTCATTCTCCTCGCAGTAGCTTCGTTTTGTTTTTCTTTGTCACTCGTCAAATCAAACTCCTATTTACTTCAATTTTGCACTTTGCTGTCTTTCCTTCTCTAGTTCGTCTTCTATTTTCTGTCTGACTAGTTCTCTCTCCACCTCAGCTATTTTCCTTTTTTCTTCATTTTTCCTCTCTTTGTACGCACTCTTAGCATTTTGTGCTATTTGTCGCATTTCGTCTGAAAGAGGCACTTCAAAACATACCTTATTCCTCGAATTCAAATATGATTTCGTAAACGTGAGTGCTCGCGCACTTCGTTGATCCAGACTGGTTCGTTTTTTTCGTCACTATACCCGACAGCATGCTGAAGAGTCTTTCGACATCTGAATTTCCGTGAAGAATTATCAAACAATGGCGAACTAATCGTTCCAACGTAAATAGGAACGTTCAGCTGGCTGATGACCCTCTGCCAAGAACTAAGTAGTCTCATCGGGTAACGGCTCGACCTGAAGCTTGATATTTCGCAATTCACATCTTAATGCCGCTAGATCAGCATCTTGAAAGACATTTGAAAGCTTCTCTGTCACGCTGATCGTCCACGTTTCATATTAAATGGAGGCTAGGTTTTTCGGGTCAAGGAGCATCATATTTCGCAGTAATTTATTCGTATACGGTAAGTAGTGCACCAGCTGCATTGTAGAGGAGATGCAAAATGCTCGTACTTGTTTATAAAACCTTCTTCTCGGCTGTTCGTTGAGATCAGTTACTAATTTGGAAGTCCTTTCGCCAATAATAATGACTTTCCGATCCGGCAGAATAGCATCCGTATTGGAACTTGTCCATGGCTCTTTGGTGTCAATGTGATCTTCTTCCTTATACATCAAGAGCCATTTGATGAAAAGATTTGACATACTTTGCCATAGGGTAAAATCGGGTATTATTGACAGTGAAGTGATTTTCGGGCTATCTTAGGGCTATTTCTTAGTTTTGATATAAACTATGATATCCAAATAATCTGTTCCTACTCGAATTTTTTAGTTCATCGATTTATTTTCTGATTTTTGGTGAAAAGTAAGGTTTGTAAATGATGTTCGCATAAAATCGACACTTTGTCTGGTAATATAGGCAGTCCCAAAAAGAAGAGTCAAAATTTGCCAGGTGTAGTATGTAGTAAACTAATGATGTTATATATTATATGAAACCCAAGCTTACATATCTGCTGCCGCTTTGGTTGTCTGAAAAGGCGAAATTTCACAGCTGAAAACAGCTCGAACATAGGAATCCATCATCGTCATAGCCGAAGAAGAATTCTGCACATTTTTCATGCATGTAACGCAAGCATGTAACTCAACGGAAAGCGATGAAATTTCACCTTTTCAGACTATGAAAGAGACAACAGATGTGCAAAATTTCGCTTCATACAACATGAAACATTTCTAGTTTGTTATATTTAGCATTTTCTGACACTTCTTTGGAAGACTATTGATGTCACCGTGCAATGTATCGACATTATACGAATATCATTATAGACCACATATCTAACTTTCCACCTAGAACCGTATGTTAAACCGATGAATTGATAAATTCGAGTAAGGAGGGATTAGTTGGATGCCATAATTCACATAAATACTGAGAGAAACAACCGTGAGAGCCCTAAAACTGTTTTGAACTGTCGATATTACCCGACATTTTCCACCCATGGTCTAAATAGACCTAATAATTCATATAGAGATATATTCTAATCTTGTGAAGGCGATATTCTATGAGACAGAAAACAATAATGATAAAATACTGGCTAATCTCATGTTAGAATTGTTCAGATTTAGTTGTGGCTCCATTCAACACAGTTGAGATGCAGAAATGTAGACGTTTTTACTACAGGATCCAGGTTCCAACTTATTCATTTCTACAACAAGATATTCAACCGTATTTCCACACTTGAAAAGTTAACAAGATTTGTCCATCAAATCTACCTTGTCTTTTCTAAAATCTTCAAGCTCCAATAGTTTGATCTCATCAAAGTAAAAATTGCTGAACCTTTCATATGGAGCCAATAAGGAGACAATTCAACAGGATTTAAAATGTACAAGTGATGCAAACACTAATAGCTCATACTCTGGAAAATCAACGGTGGAACTGAAATTTATGTTTCATTACTTCACACATTCTTTAGATGAAACATAATTCACTGGTGGTGAACTTTGTCCACCTGATCTTTATCTGAGGTTGGCTAGCTGAGGCTGCGCAGGTTAAGAACCTGCTGAGAGAATGAGAGAAAACCGATATGATTCCTTCGATTATTAGGAAACAATTCCATATATTTCTATGTATATTTTGACCTTGATAACATCCTTAGTCATTTTCAAAAGCAGTGCCAAAGCAAGTGGAAACCATGGTTACCATGGTTAGGAAACTAACCGACAAATTAGGAAATATCATATCGACCGACATATGATAGGTGGTCGATAATAATTGGATATCATAAGATTGAATTTCCTAACCATGTATGAGTCCTTTTCCACTTCATTTTGGAACTGCTCTTGAAAAATGACCATGGATTGTTTATAGTCGAAACATGCTGAATTGCTTCATGATAATGATAGAACAATTTACTTGGCTTTCAAGTCAACGCATACTTGCACATTTGTCTAATTTCCATGGGAAAAAGAAGCAGTAAAGTAGGCCTACTATTTTCCTACTACTTTAATTGCAGTTGAATCATCGGGGTGTTCTATAAGTATTAGTCTTCAATGGAATTCTTACTAGCATCAAAGTGTTCTGTTATTCATGTTGTTATAAATTTAATGCATTTGTAATTTCATACATTATGCCATGTATCATTTTTGTGCTACTGATCCGCATTACATTACAATTGTGAGAGCTGCTCTTTCCAGATGGTAAGCCTACGTGCATACTATGACCATTCAGAATATATCACATACGCATATAGAAATTGCTACTTCAAGTCGATGTCACCATTTTTAAAGAATTATGGGTCAAATGTTTCTGAAATTTATGGTCAGAGTAGTGTGATAAAAGAAAGCACCATACTAGAATCCTACTCTAGAAAGGAGAGTAAATCCCAAAAATTCCATTAAAAAACAAAAAATATTTTTATCATTTTATCTTATGCATATTATGAATGTTTTTCAAGAATTCTATTCTTCAACTCAAAATCTTCAAATTTCCCGGTTCTCCAAGTCGCACTCTAGTAAGTATATACTCTTATAAGTACACACTCTGGATTAGCATAAGTGTCCAAAAATTGATGTGTTTCAAAAGTCTGCGATGTCTAAAAGTTACAAAAAGTCAGGTATTAGAGATCGTTTGAGCAATCACTTAAAATAACTTATTGATTTGAGTTTCAACACCGTGGGAATAAATAGAAGTTCCTTGCATTTGCATTCAAAATTGTGTTCATGTTGTTTTGTATTTCATCTGCATTGATGAAAATGCATGATGTACACAATGCATGATGTGTTCATGATGTGTAGATTGTACACAATATATTAACGCACACGTATAAATAGCGTTTGAAATTTGATTACCCCGAATGGTGTTATCGTGCTAATACATGAAAATTACAATGCAAGAAACTGCCTGATTAGTTTATTCGAGTTCAATATTTGTTTCTGAAATTATCAAAAATTTTCCGAAAATAGAAACTTACAGTAAACCTAAGCATCATTTTCAACCAACGCTAGTACGATGACAGCTTGACCTTTCTATCAGATTCTTGCCCATAGGAGATATAAAAATACTTCCTTGCTCTATCACAATTTCAGTCGCGTTGGATATTGAGAATCTAAAAATCTCTACTTGAATATCTCGAATATGATTTTATCATTGGGAAGACATTTCAAAACCTATGGGTTGATCAAAATTTGAGACCAATTTGTCATCAAAATTTATGCATAACGAAGAGAGAGATTTATCACATTAAGAACTCATAGATCGACGTTGAGCATGTCCCTATGGATATCCCTAGCTCATCTCTCCGCGGTATTAAGGCCTGTGAGAATGAGCGCAGGATAATAATTTCACAGCTGCTTAATTCATCTTCAAAAATTCAGCATTCTTTCATTTTAGTCACAATTAAGCAGGAAACGTTATTCTACACGGTTTCGGGCAGTCCAGATTCATTCGATATCGTTAACTGAAGCGTGTGTAGATGTGACTACTAAACCAATAAGGAATTGTAAAAAGTAATCGGAATAAAACAACTACCATAAAGTACATCAACTATTTCACATTTATTCCAATATTCCCAAACCATGAGGTGCAATGAGGTATTCCAATGCAAATGAGGTGTTTTGCTTCACTAGCTATCATCATGAATTCATTTAGAAATGACAAATTTATGCATTAACCGAGAATGAAATTTAAAAAATTTCAACTCTATTGTACTAAATCTGAATAAAATACTTCGAGGAATTTCCTGAATCATATTTCTAGTTATTCATGAATAGGTGCATCATTCAACCTTGAAATACCAATAGCTTCACTAGTAAACGCTTGAAGAAATGCTTCCATGACATGTTCTTCAAATTATAAAAGCTGAATGAAAGAATTTAACAATAATTTCCGCAGCATAATGCTCATCGTGACATTCTTGGGCAAATACCATTACCCTCAACCTCTAGAATTCGCATGTACCATTATGAAAGACCCTTATGAGCAGGAAAATATCTGGAAGATTCGGATCCCTGATCATCTCGAAGCTTCTAATCAAGGAAATCAGTTTGATGACGATGTTTATTTAATTATAATGACTTTATCGTAATTTGCTAAAAGAACCGCAAAAATTAAGATGGATTCACTCAGAAGAGACAATTAGACCTATCAGTTTCACATTGATGAAGTAGATCACACATTTACCTGTATTCATTACTTCAGTCATATAAAAACCATTCGTATCTCGAATCAAGCTGTAACTGCGAAACAACTTGTGAACATGACGTGAACGCAAAATCAATATTTTCTGAACGCATCATTTGAAGTTTTCATCAATTTGAAGGGAGAGTGAAAACGAAATGTTAATATTTTCAATAGACAGAAGCTATCCGCTAGCACAAAGCAGTTCTATTTCATGTTCACTGGTATGACAAATTCTCTTCTTCATATCTAGAAGCACTTTGATTTGTGCCATGATTGTCAATTGTGTTCCACTTCACTTTTTTAGATATTGAAAGTACGCAAAAGCACTTCATGTGGAAGAATTGACATACTTGTAAAAGAAAATTATCGGCTAAAAAATAGAAACAGTGTATTTACCGAAACTCCATTATTTGATTAATTTGAATAATATCCCTCCCCCTCCATGAATTACACCTCTCCATGAAAAGCATCCGCGGTGTTGAAAAAGTGAGAAATGCATCATGATAAGTACTCTGCTAGATTGATAATTAGGCTTCGGGAAAAGGGTTAACAAATCCTTTTAGTTTCCTAGTATCTCAAAATAGGCGTACAAAGTTGTCAAAATAGCACAATATCCAGTGTGATCTTTATATTCAATACAAAATTCAACGATTGTTAAAACTGCTTGTATCAACTATCTTTCGCAGATCATCTTAGACAAAGTGATGATGTTGATCATTCAATAAAGAATCATCAAACGCTCCTGTCAACACTGCTGGAATTTCAGCAATGATATTTCCTGGGTCCAAATCCGATCGGAAACGAAGAGATCACTCTCACCTTCAATTACTTTCAATAATATTCAAGGAGTGTCGGCTCTATACTGTTAAACTTCAGTATCAATTTCTCTCATCTCTTGGAATTTCAGCGATTTAAGATATCGTCTGATCTAAAATAAATGCCTGAATGAGGGAAAAACCAATTTCTTCGAATTGCATGAAAAATTGATGAACGCAAGGACACACAAGATGCGATGATAGACCAAATCTGCTTCCTGAGATTTGGAGTCGTTCTTGCTCTATCTCGATTGACAACGCTTCGCCGGGTACCACTGTATTTAAAATTTTCTTAACTTTGATGTAGCTCTTGGCGTAGAAGGGTGGAGCCTACAGCCATGGCCCCACTTTTTTGAGAGTAGATTCTGGAGAAAGAGGAGGATCCAGATTTTGCACATAATGGTGCGGGATGAACCTTTGAGGAAATCTTTTCATAGTCACTTCTTTCGACATTTCTCTGACCATTTCGTCATGTGCACGATAAAGTTCGTGGGCAAAGCAAGCTACGTGAATCATAAACCCCTATTAGGGAAAACGGCTTCAAGTCGTTCCCAGCACGCATCCTATATAGTGCATAAACAACAAGATTCTGAACTGGTCGGATATTTTGTGAAATGTAGCCCTTTTTTGAAATATGTTACTAAAAATTCATAGCACTATCACAAATTTAAAAAAGTCAATTTTTCAAATACACCGCTTTAGGTTGAAACCTGACTTTTAGTCTATAGCAAACTGAAAATCAGAAAAATCATCAACCTCAAGATTCACTTGCATCGCTTAATAGCGATCGATGTCAACCGGTCGAACACGTCTTAGACCAACTATGTAATTGATTGCTAATTATCATTGTACGTCAGGATTTTTCCTAGCACACTTAAGTTGTTGTTATGTAATATTATTTTTTCACTTAAATAACTGTTCCCTGGCCGGTTCACCTTAAGAAATATTAATGTACTATTAGGGAGACGTTGGAAATTGCGATTGCACATGTAACGATACTACTAGCATTATTTGAAACAAACCTTTTCGATTAAGTTTACGTCTGCACCAAATATTCACATGTTCTGATGCAGCTAATATCCAGTACTGCTACGCATATAACATGCATGTGTAAGTCACTTTTTTGTATTACAACAATCTCTCGGAATTTCAGATATTATGAATGCATGCTGTATTTCGCTTTCTTGGATCTAGAGGAACCTTTGACAGAGTGCCTAGGAAACTGATCGAAGGTGCATTCAGAGAAAGAGGGTGTTGTAGAATGTCACGTTCAAGTAGTCATGAGATTGCATGAAGATGCGATGTCTTAAGTGAAGATGGAAGGATGCATTTCCGGCTGGCTTCCTATACAAGTCGGTGTGCATCAGGGATCTACTCTTTCGTCTTTCTTGTTTGCTATTATCGCGAATTTGGTGACCGAAGTTGCGAATGATGGACAAGCTCTGCTTCATGCAGATGACGTGGTGCTGATCTGTGAGACACAAGAAGATATAAAGGATACAACACTTGCTAACAAGTTGCACTTGCTGTCCGTCAGACGGGATAATGCTTCACACAGTAGCTTTTACATATACTATTTCGGTAGAAGCAGCTCTGCAGTAAATGAGTGTGTACCCAAACCTAAGATCTTCTACAGAAGCACACGCACAGCTAATGCATTCACATGTTATCATATGAGCTTAGAACGCGCACGCACTGTGAGTCGCTCGAAAAGCTTTTCTGTTCACACGGCACAGCTTTGGAATAAGCTTCCCCGGACCACTTTCCCGGAGATTAAAAGTCACATAAAGACGGATGTTGAGATTGATATGCTGTGTGACCCTGAAGGATAGAGTATACAGCCAGGAGATAGCAAGCAGACTGAAAGTGAATGACCTGGATGAATATCTGGGACAAAAGAGACTAAAGTGGTACGGACATATCATGCTTCGAAAGGAGGACGAGGAGGTGAAGAAAGTTATGAAAACCACATTCGCAGAAAACTCCAGGAGAGACCAACCAGGAAAGAAGTGGATTGGTGTGATTGAAGAGGATGTGAAGAGGAGAAATGTCACCAAGGAGTTGGCTACAAACAGATGAATGGAGAAGAAAAGCAGTGAAAGGACTGACCAACCCCCGCTAGCGAGGAACTTATGACAGTATAATAAACACAATTGCTATATGAAGACATGTTGCTAACTTAAGCGACGTTGCCTTCCTTCAATCGTCGGCAGATTGGTGTTTTATCGTTGTGTGCTTTCATTGTTTGTCAACCGGTTCTTGACAATAAGCGTTAAGAAGACTTATGACGGCTTTGAAATTATCTTGATTTCAGTCTCAGAGATTGAGATAAAAATGTCTGGTAATAAGTCAGCATTCTATTAACAGTGTTGATGAGACAAGTTTCACTATGATTTACACCGACCTAATCAGGGTATTTTGAAGGAAACTGTTAGTTAGGGACCATCTAAAATTCATAGTTAGAAATCTTTTGAGCACCATCTTTGATGATAAAATGTTCAGCTTTGTCATTTTATTGATCATTATGATCGGATCTAGATTTTCTATGTTGATATTCTCTGAAACCATGTACGTACTTTACAGCATGTACCTACATGACTTGCTGCTAGCTCAGTATTACCACAGATACGGCCCAGGATGCAGATTAATTAATCATTTTCATTTTATATATGCATCCACACATGCACCATGTGCAAGACAAAATCAGATTTGAAAACCAATGGATAGGCTGTCATCAATTTGTTTCTTCTTAACTGTCTATTCATCTACATCGAAAATGTGGTGACAGCGTTATCGAGAAAGTCGGCATCTTCGAACGCTGCCGCCGAGTGCCACGGCTGCGACCTTCACTAAGTGTCAGCTCTCACGTTACGAGCATCGAGTACGATACGATTTTTATAGTTGGGCAAGTGACATGGAAATATATCAAGAAATGGAGAAAGTATATGTCAATGATGTTCCAATTATCCAGTCCAGACAATTCGCAAGTGGGTGACTGCGGCCTCAGGACAGATGTTTCATTTGAAACTTTTTCTCTAAGGACCGAATCGGGTCCCTAAAATACCTCAATATCCCTGGACTTAATAGATATCGCGGAAAAACACGATCACAGAAATTTTTCACAACAGCTAATGATTCTGTAAAAATTCAACTTGCAATGAGCATCTAAATTATCTCGGTCTCTCAAATCTGTCAGACATTTAGACATGCTTACATTATATTTCAACTATTTTCAAGCCAAGCAAATAATAATGACTGTGTTAGTTTGACAATTCACGTCTCCGTCAAATCAAAAGCATTATTAATAAATCATGAAGCAAAGTCTACGGTGAACCTTCTCTATCGGGATATCATATTTAGACTGTAATAAAGAGGTCACTGCTCACATTCCTCAAAAACCACCCGAATCTCTAACAAAAGAAAGGACATCGCATTTACAAATATTAATAAAATTTCTCACATAACCAAATGGCTGCCGTTATGCCTTATTATCTCACAGCAGTAGCAAGCAAAAGTACAATTTGAATTATCTTTCTCAGATGAATTGTAACGACACCGTATCTGTTACTGAGACCAATTTGACGGCAAGAATTCTCTCTTCGCTTGTCATAAAAGCAATTTGCATTCTACCGAAACTGATCACGCTCCTGATACCAGATGTGACATCAACTCTCTTCACTTCCTCTCAAGAGGAAACAAGTTCATATTTTGAAACGAAAATGAAAAGAGTAGTTTCTCAAGTAGGAAATGTGAGAAAAGGAATTGAAACTGAATGCCTGACATTGATAATATGGAGAATGTCTTGCAAAATGTCTGGATAAGTTGCTGTTCGTTCTGCAGCAAATATACTCATTGAAAAAATTATTGAAACCAGTGGATTTTTAACCATAGGCCTAATTAATACTTACCGCAAAATGATTAATCTAGTCTTATTATCATAAATCATGAAGCTGCTATGTCAATCAACTTATCTTGCATTAAATACAAAAAATTAATCGAATCAAATTTTACATTGTGTATGTTTTCGAGCTTTAATACATTACATAATGCGAGACGGCATCGAATTACAAAGTTTTTAATAAATGAAACTTTAAGGAGCCGCCACAGCTCTATCTGTCTTTCAGCAAGAATGTTCAAGAACACGGGTGAAAGTTGGTATGGCTGCTTTCTCACACTCCGCTCAATCACATTGACGACTCATTCGGTTGGTGACAGGTTAACGAAGAACTTGGATGTTCAAGCTCCTAATAGTCGCAATAGCCACTGAAGAACAATTAGACAAAATCTTCTGACTTTCCAGTGCAGCAACCACAGCCAAAACAACTTCTTTAAGTTTTACCTTTCATTGTGTCTTGGATGACAACTACAGTCGCTCTTCCGCTATGCCAAATGCTTCCCCAAGGCATAACGCTCCCACCACCGCATCTTTTGTGTTCTTCGTATATCATGGAGTGAAACGTCCACCTGGGAGACCATGGACATGAACGCCGCCATCTTTGAAACCGATAGTCAACTCTTAATTCATTGGTGCACAAGACTTTCTGTCATTGTCGTTCATTCAAGAGCGATGGTCTTCAAAACTACGCAACTCGACTCCTTCGATCGATGTTCAGTGGACTTGTCACAGCTGGTTGTCAAGATTGTATGCCAGCTTCTCTCAATCTCCGATATGCAATTCTAACGATGCAGTTTGCGTTCGCAGCAACCTTCAGGCTCACAACTAGTCTTGAGACAGCACCAAACTGTTCCTCTTGGTAACTAGCTAGAACTAAGCGTGCATCTTCTCGCTTGGAAGATGCCCTTGGTCTTTCTGATCCTTTATTCTCTCCAACGACAATATCGCTTCCATACACCGACTCTTGACATTTTTAACTCGTTGGCAATAGTCATGAAACTTAGTGCACAACGCATCATTCCAAGCGCCGTACCTCTGGTCGCAAATCATGCGTCATGTAATAAATCAAATCTGAGCTACAGTAGACAATAACTGTGTTCAACTTGCAACTGTAATTGCGACTGACTCATCGATATACCGTGCTGGCCAAAAGTGTAACACAATGGAAATGAAATGCAAAATATTCTGTATTTATTTAATGCAAGCTATACTTTCATTCAATCGTAGATAAAACTGTTCTAACTCTATAGATATGAAAAATATTGTATGTATTCATATAGTCGCATGTTCTTCCCAACAAGCCAAGTTACAAAAATCACAATTGTGTTAACCCATTATTTACCAATTTTTTTCTAATGCTTTTGAATGAAATATCAAAAAAGGCATTTCTACATTGTTTTATGTCAACCTTATCTCATCATTTGCATAATTTATAAATTATACGAGATTTAAAAAAGTCGACATATGTTGACCATGGTAAATATCCGGATTTTTGAAAGAAATATTCATTTGTTTTCGTACGTTTTACCAATTTCAAAACGTTTTGGCTGAAATATTTTATCAAAAAATGCATTAATACTTTGTTTCATGTCTACTTTATCCTATCATGCATGAATCATAAATTATCCGAGATTTTAGATTTTTCAAAAACTTTTTATCTGTTTCAGTAAGCTTTATAATAACTCAGTTGATAGTCTAGTGTTATTAGGAGATATTGACGTCACATTATATTTGAATGTATTGAAAAATGTACAGATCAATTTTTTTTTTTGTTGAAGACAAAATGTGATAAAAATCATAGAACTGTATCTCTACATGTAGCTTTCAGAAAATATTACCGTCTATCATGGTACGTAGGAAAACAATCGATGTGAAGGCCTACATCACAATCGCGTCGTACTTGATTTTTGCATACTGCACATTTTCGCTGGCGACTCTTCAAGGTCGATTGAATGAGATGTTGTCCTTCTTGCCTATGAGCACTAAACCCATGGATGTTCTAGGTACAAAATCGGGAGAAACAGCTTTGCGCTCCGGCATGGTGTCAAAAACTAATAAACAATGCTTCTACTTAGGCGTATTAGTTCCTGGAATTTGTGACGTCATACGAGATGCTCGGAAGTGACTCACGATGCAACCTATCATCTGTGAGGGAAGAAATCATTGGAAATTTACCATCTTCACACAGTCCTAAGTCACACTTTTAGTTGCAATTCACGCCTGTTCATAACCAAATGCAATTGCTACACGATATGCGCGTACGCAACCGAAGCAGAAATCGTCATCATGCATGATAAAACGGAGTCGTTTCAAATTTACCACGGCCAGTATCGGAAATTTACGACTAAGATAAATCAACTATTTTCTCCGAAGATTTACCACAGTCGACATTTGTTGACCATACAAAATCAAGTATAAATAATCGAAATAATGCTTGCGGAAATGAAATTCTAAAGAAACGAACGATATTTTGGACGTAGAGAGTTTATAATTTTAAGCGATGAAAAAGGGAACTACCTTAAATAATTCTTAAAAAAAAGAATGCGTAAAAATGTAAAAAAAATGAAAAATATAATATACTTTTACACGGAAGATTTTTCAAAGCGAAAATAGTTAGGAATTTAAAATAAACGCCTAATTTATATTGACAGAGACTTGATTATGATGTTCCTTCACTAATCTTCATAGATATACCATTTTCCACAAAATATTCTTGATTTTCTGCATGGTTGACAAATGTCGACTGTGATAAATAACGGGTTTTAAAGTAATGGCCATCATGGTGCGGGCATATCAAATATTAATATTTGACTGTCACATATCACTCTCCTAATCATAATGAGTTGAATGGTTACACATAGAAAACTAAATGCTACTCAAACTTGAGAAATAAATTAAACAAGCTTCAATTCAAGCCAATGATAGTTGGTTTCATTATTTATGTCATCACATTTTCTGATCTGATAAGCAGAATATTCAAGCAATCGGTAGATGAACTTCGCGTTTATCAGTGCGATTATATTCTTAGCAGTTTAAGTAATCATCTCTATCACTTAACCACTGAGTGTAATTGACAGAAACACAAAACCAAATGACAAATAGCAAATTTGTCTAAGCTACACCTTGCCAGCTTCTGTGAACAATTTTTAACAGAAATTCATCTGCTTTAACGAACATCAAAACATCAAAATTAATTCATGCAAACTAAGGTACACTAGACAGTAGACGCTCAATCAATTGTTCAGTTATTGACATTATTCCAGCAATAGCGATGAAATTGCCACTTGTGTGCTTTCCTATATAATAAAGCAAACGTACGACGTATGTCAGCTAAACGAGAGATGAAGAGCTTCAACAAAAGAATGGACAAAACTTGCACTTAAAGTTAAGGTACAGTTCTCTGTTTGCCATTGAATAAAGAATCACAAAAAGTTTGAAAAGGACTTGTTGCGAGAAATTGATAGACAAACATATGAGTAACTGATTGTACATTTTATATACATCATAAGAAATTCATTTCAAAGTCCTGAGCTGCTTCTCTGAAAACTGGTAGTTTTGCAGAAATTTGCACGTTGACGTTTATGCGATTATGTATCGCATATATGATAACGAAGTAGAATTCCATACATCTGATACTGATGATAAAATTACAACAACTCTTGCCATAGAAACAATTCCTTGCAAAATATTGACCTCAGGAGTGTGACTGGCTTTTGACTTTTTCAACTTATAGTCATTGTAAGCAAAACAACAAAAATCACATCAGAAATAGACATGAATATTTAAGACAATGTTGCTGCTTGGGTTGCTTGGTTGCTTGGGTTTTGGACCTAAGGCTTGGGTGTCAAACCCAAGCCCAAGCCTAAAAGCAGAATTAAGACTTCTGCTGTAAGTCTGTATAAGTCGAATATTCTCTCTCTCGGTCTCGTGCTATTTTTCGACAATATTTCACATTTTCCTTTGAGTATCTAGCCTACTACTGTATTGCTACTGTCACCCAGTCACATAACTAAGCTATGGGCTGTGATCGTCTCGAGAAGATCCAGTCAGTCACAGGTTCTTAGAAAAGAGGGAATAATAACTATCTGGCTGATGATAATCAAGCTCATCATTTATTGTTCCGCAACAACGCCTATGTGTCTCTTGGTATACTATTGTTACTGTCTATCCATCGACTACACTAAGGGGGTGCTGCTGACTTGTTTGACGGCTAGCGAAAGTAACTCTATAAAAATTAATTGTCTAGATACTAATGGCCACGGCAGCAGTTAGCCGTTTGAGCTAGCCCATGGCTGCTGTAATTATTTGTCATTGACATTGTAGGTCGAATCATGAAAAGAAAACATTTTAGCACATAATTGAGAGTTTTTGTTTTGTGGTAATATCCAACATGTAAGCTATGCTCATCATGTACTACAGTCCCGCGAGAAAATAAGTGGGTATGAATCATAGTGTGATTTTACTATGAATTTTTCATACGTATGAAATTTCAGAATTTTCATACGAAAATCATACTAAAAAATGAGTATGAATTTTTCATAGTGTGATTTTCATATGATTTTTTCATACTATGTTTTTACTATAAAAATGATATGATTTTCTAATATGTATGAAATGCCCAATTTCAATACCAATATCATACTATAACTTAAGTTTATATATAATAACATACCCCAAAAAACGTAGCCTATATGCGTTTTCCACTCTCATTAGGATTCATAATTCGTAATATTTCTAATGATTCTTGGCACGAGATTTCAATCAAACGAACCACCTCAGTGTGAAATTTATGTAGGGGTAAATCATGCCCGTGAAATTCATTGTTTGGCCTTTGGGTGGTAGACATGCCAATTATTCAGAAAACCTATGACTTTGGATGGAGATATGAACTTCGGGTAGGCAACTTACTTACATGATTACTTGATGACCGAATCTCAGGTTTCTGCTTTTCGCGATTCGTGTTCTAGTTATTCGTACATACTTAACATACTTAACTCTTACGCAAAGCTGGATATGATTGTTTCGAAGTGAAATTTACAGATGATTTTATTTTATTCTGGCAACTGTATTTTTGACGGTAGAGCGGTTGAATATCTTTACTATTCGCTGACTTTTGCAGGTGAATCAATCATCTTACAGGTTAGTGAATATGAACCGTTATATTTATTATGTTAAGTTACTAAATTTGCACTCGTATTTTAGAATTTGAATTCCCTGCTTGGATTCCGATTCAACTATATGGACTAGTCTTGTTTTTATTGATAAATCTCTAGTGCTGAATAACTTCCCCAAGCTTAATCACTGTACTTGTGATCGTGATTCTTGTAAATTTCGTTTTATGAGATGAACAGGACTCATCTTCATTTATTTTAGTTGTTGACCGGAGTTCAAGAGGATAAATTCTGAAAACGATGTGCATTGTTGTCGTTGCGAGTTGATAATGATTATCACTTTTCATGGTCTGTGATAAAGCATAATTCATCTCTGCAATATTTAATTTTATTCTTCGGCTTATACGTTGAAAAGTGATAATCATTTTGTTGAAGTAGATACCGATAATTTTATATTATAGAGCCTCGATATTTTTCTTACAGAACTGGATTTTGAAAAACTGGATGAATACGGATAGAGATCGAAGAATTAATCCTTAATTAGATATACTGAGGCTACTAAACTCCTCACCGGAATCCGTCGAATATTTGAAACTACAACAGACAGCAGACCATGGTGATAGTTGAAGGAAGTGTGACATCCATACTGACGTCGTCTAAGAGAACCGAATTATAAAGCGATGATGGGATCGATCTATTTCATACATTAATTATGTTTTAATACATATACTACTTACAGAAACAATCCCTACGCATTGTCTTCCGTTGTTCTTTATTTCTTATTGTTAATGGTTATGTTATTATGTACACGCACACCCATTTTTTAATCGTTTTATGTACACCCATTTCCCGTCCATTATTGTGGCTAGATGGTACTGCCACTTAGCGGATTATTATTAGAGCTTTTGTGCATTTTAAGTTGGGATGCCCTTCCTGACGACTACCAATGTTAATGGTTTTGGTCGGTCTCGAACCTAGGACCATAGGATCCTTAGGCAAACCTTCTGACCACAGCAGCACATGTGTAATAAAATAATTCATTGCAACCCTATTGTTCTGTATTCCGCTACATGTGCTTTCTGTAGTCATTTAGATATACTTAATTTCTGCATGGTCTAGACTGTCATTTGGGGAATTTTTTTAGTTTCGTGGTTTGATCATTCTACTAAAGCTCTGTTTAAATTAATTAAATTTAATGATGAGTCTTGACAGTCAGTACGAGAAAGATTTTCTTGTATGTATTCCTAAGTCAATAATTCAATAAGTCGTAAATGTTTATTTCCAAAATTATTGGAAAACAATCATAAACATATAATGTACAGGTACCTATGCATTATCCATATACATTAATACTATCAATTAAAATTTTCGAATTAAAAACTATCTGTTATAATAACACAAGCTATTTAGGTGAAAGAAAAATAGTATCGATAGAGTATTCGAAAATCACGAAAATCATTCAAGTCTGAGGACAGTTTTCTAAAATTCGAAAATCAATATCCGATGATCAGGTTGAATTGAATTAGTAGAGTACACAAGTTTTAATACTCGATCGTATCGATCTGGGGCCCTATCTAATGACTGACAGACTCACGACCTTAGATATACGTGTAGCTTCATTAAATATGTTTGTTCCGTTATATTTTGAATTGTAAAATGTATACCGTATTTTCTGTATATAATACGCACCCCCAACTTCCGAGCAAAATTCTTGAAAAATGCTTATTACCGTATATAATACGCACCCCAAACTTGACATCAAAATAGTTATACTTTTTAACTTAAATACTTAGTTTTTCCTCAGCGAAATTCATATGGTTTCAGATATTGGCCGGACCCTATTGTTATCCCGATAGGCGTTGTGCTGGCAGTGATTTTTCAGTGAGGTGATCGGCAGATCGCGTTGCGTCAGCAACGATGTCTAAATTTAGCGCTTATGTCAGTCAGCAACGTGGTAATCATCCGGGGATTTCCGCAATTTCAGTATACTTGTAAAGATGAAAAAAATTCCTTGAAAAAATACAGTTTCTTTGCTACCGTGTATAACACGCAACCCAAACTATCGACCAAAATTTGATGAAAAAAATGCGTATTATGTACGAAAAATACGGTATGTATTTATGGCTGAATAATTATTTTGCAGAATGGATCGAAAACGAAAACTCAAAAGGCAAAATCTTGAATTACACCGGGTGCGGAAGCGATGTCTTACTATCAAGAAGAAGCGAGCAAATGAATCCATTGTTCAGTCAAAATGTTTCTTTGGGGAGTCTAATCAGTATACTTCGGATGATAGCCTCATATTAGATGGATCAGATTATGAAGATAAAGAAGTAGGAGGAGGAACAGGAAGAGACAGGATTGTTTTAAGACAGGACTTAGGAACGAACGTTATAGATGAAGTATCTATAGACAACTGCGAGACAGCAAATGATTCTTACATGTATGACAGTTGTGATGATGAAAGATTCCAAATGTCAAGTCCAGTTAAATCAGATGATAATATTTCCGACGACGAATCTTACATGTCTTTAGAAGATACCTCTTCTTTTGAAATTCCAACATCTGATTGGCGTTCTGACATCAAGTATGGACGACCAGATGAGGAGTTTCAAGGCAGCACTTCATTATACGAGGGTTCACGACTAAGTAGGATTCAAAGTGCCATATTTATACTAACTTTCATTTTTGAAGCAGAACTGACTAAAGTCAATCGACAGTTACTTTTGAATTTAATTGAGCTACATTGTCCATCAGAAAACAAATGTATCAAGTCTACCTACCACCTATTTAAGCTTCTTGATATCCCTGAATTTGTAATTGTGCATGACTTTTGTAAAGAATGTCGGTCGTACCTAGGACGACGAGGAGAGAATGTTGTTTGCAGAAATTGTCATTCTGGTATCTCATCCACTGAGTGTGATCGTAATCTGTCGTTTTATGAATTCGATATTGAAACTCAGTTGATTGATTTGCTGAGTAGGCATAAGTTGGTTAAACCTAATATTAATAGTCTTTATGACGGAACTCTCTATGATATTCATAGTGGCTCACGATATTGCCAAATGATTGGAGGTGATAACATTTCAAATTTAAGTTATACATGGGCTATTGATGGATTACCCGTGTTTCATACCTCCAATTTCCAAGTAACACCTCTCTATATTAGATTGAATGAATTACCTCTCCACATTCGAAACAAAGAACTGATTTGCCTTGGATTATGGTTCGGTAACAAAAAGGTCATTTTAAAAACTTTCCTTACTCCTCTATTCGAGAGACTGAACGGTTTGAAACAAGATGGTTTTGTGTGGGATGGAATTCGCATGTACCTTCATCCTATATTATGTTGTGCAGATGCCGTACAAAAAGCTGACCTACAAGCTATTCATCAATTTAACGGCGAATTTGGATGCGGATTCTGTTATGCACCCGGTGTAAGAGTGCGAAAACGAAGGGGGTATGTGAATGTGTATCCATACAAGGAAAATCCTTTTGAACCACGAACAATGGAAAGGACTGAAGCGGTTGCCAGATACGTTGAAAGTACAGAAGGAGTACAGCATGTTAGTGGTGTGAAAGGAAAGAGCGTGTTATTCAATTTAGATGGTTGTGATGTGATAAATGATCTTCCACCCGATCCATTACACCAGGTATACCTTGGCATTGTCCGGCGTCTTCTAAGCTTATGGTTCGACACTCATCGCCTTTTTACATTGGAAATCAAATTCATGAAATTGATGAATTTCTAAAAGAGATAAAAGTTCCCTATTGCATTCCTCGAATTCCTAGATCTTTAAGGGAAAGAGCTCACTTTCGAGGGCACGAGTTCCAAGCATGGCTTCTCTTCTATGGCCCCATTGTGCTAAGAAAAGTTCTTCCAAAGAAGTATTATTATCATTTCATGCTTCTTTCTAGCGCCATATTCGTACTGTCTTCTGATGCTATCACACCGGAAGCTTTAGATAAAGTCGGGGAAACTCTGAGATTATTTGGTAAACTTCATGAAGGTTTATATGGTATTCAGGAGATGACATACAACATCCATCAGGTGACGGAACACCTTCGTGACAGCGTTAGGCGATTTGGGCCGCTTTTTGAATTTTCAACGATGCCATTTCAACACCGACATTATCAAATTAAAAAGAATATCCGAAATAGTCAAAATGTAGCATCCCAAGTTTCAAATTCAATAATTCAAAATATTGCCCTTCGATCGATGCAAAATAAAGTCGATGCAGACATATCAAAAGTTCGAAAGCCGATGCCGAAACGGATTCTGATAAATGAATGTGAATTGATAGGCCCAGGAAAATGTACGAAAGATACACAATCATCTAACACAAGAAGGATGAAATTCAAGCGACTAAAAGCCGCAAACGGTACTCGTTGTCATACAGATGATTATGATTATCGCGGTAAAAAGCGTAGTTGTAATCTTATAACGGCAATAACTGGTCCACTTGAAAAGACTGCTTTCAAATTGAAGGAGATCGTTGCTGTAACTGATTGTCTTTGTCGCGAAAGTATTTGTACTAGTCATTCAGTTATTCATTTAGTCTGCCAGGAGGTTAATGTATCACGATTTTGCAAGCCACCCGCCTTAAAATTGCATGTCACTTGCCCTGAAAAATATCTTAGTTGTGACCACCTTTTTAAAATTCGATGTTTTAGTGATGATATAACTTCTATTTCACCTGAATCTGTTCATAATGTCGTAGTGAATCTAGGAAATAGTATTTCCTTGATGCCGCATAACTCCTCGATTAACTTGATTGAGTTTTAGATAAGGTCATAAAAAGCACACCCAGACTTTTTCTTTTCCATAAATGAGCTATTACGCCGTGAAATATGATACTTCGGGAAGAAGAGGAGTTGTGAAAGAGTCAGAGATTGTTGGTAGAGGCAGGTGTATGGGCTATAAAGACCAGCAAGCAGAAAGGCGGAGCGGTCTTTAAGGCACAGCCCTTAATCGAAGGAGGCTTCTCAACTTACAAAGCTGCAAAAGACTTCGCGGAATCCTTCGTGGAATCGCAAGAATTAAGCCAGTCTCAAACACAATTACCGACTGGTACGTCAAAGAAATTCATTTTTGTGAAGTAATTGAAGTCTTAATTTTTAGCTTGTGAAAGGTGTATCGTCTTAGAGAGAAGAAACGAAGAAATAGAAAATTCAATCGAAACATGGAGGGACAAATATGTTGTCCTGAAAGAGAAACTGCAGGCTCAAGTTGCAGTCACAAGACAGATGTCAGGTAAAAATATTTGTTTACATATTTTGTACAACGTAACGCATACAAAGTAATGATATCGCACTCCGGTTCTACTGTTGAACTGACCCTGTACCAACATTGCTCAGAATAAGCCTGTTATATTGTCTAGTTCCGGTAAATATTCAATGACTCGATACGCATATAGGTTGTATGTCAGTAAACAATAAATATTATTGGAGAACCATTTATTGTATGAAATTTTAAATTTCTGAACATATATCTTCATGTACAATGTTTTACAGATCTCGAGTCTACATTAAAAGGACTTGAAACGATTGCGGACAAGATGGATCACGGAATGAATACTAACAGATCGCAAAAGTTTGAGGAAGAAGACCGAACGTTCAATGGCGTGACGTTCTCAGTCAAATGTTTGGACGAGATTGACCAGATGTCCAAACATCCACAGTCGACATTCAAAGCAATTCGTAAAGCCATTAAGGACATATTCCCCGTGGAGGAGTTATGTACGCAGACTCCAGAAGGTCAAGGAAGAGAAAACCGCGATCGATTGGATGATGCTAAACTTAAGGCCGTTCGAGGTAGGCTACTTGTGCTTTACATAAATAATTTATAAAGTCGATTTTAAAATTCAATCGAATCTATTTCTATAAAATTTTTAAACATTTTGAAAATTCAATTATGAAAATTTGAAATATGGTTTTCATAGGAAATTCATAGAATATAGGCCCTGCAGCTTTCAATTCTTGTCATGATACTATAATACCTCGAAAATGCAACTTTTACATTTCTTCACTTGTCACATACATTCTACATACAACCTACACAAGAGCAACTGTCAACAAGGTGGCGCGGCAGATCAACCAGGAATGCCGGACCAAGCGGAAGATAAAAGGGCACCAAAGACCATCATCCAACGAGATGACCAACCGGAATGAGTTGTTGACATTGTTCGAAGATCGTTAGCGGATAATGGAATTGACATTTATTCCATAATTTCATTTCATTCATAACTGCAGAAATAATAATGATTATGACCCATGGACCATGGTCTACGTAATTGAATGGTTGTTCATTCGTAAATAGAAATACTGCTAGATAATGTTACAACGCGAAGCTTTCTTCTTTTATAGAAACATATTCAGGACAGTCGTGTTCCCAATCTGAGGACTACCAAATATCTCGCCACAAGTATATTAAGATTTTATGTAAATACAAGAAAATCTTTGCATGTCTATCTGCGGCGAAAAGATACCCACAAGAAGGAAAATCACAAATCACCTAAGTGAAATGCTTGGAAAAGATAAGTTGTTTATTTTTAAGTATGAGATTTCATTGTTTTGAAATAATCCATGAAAATGCGATAATTATACTTAGGCTTATGTACGCCTAATTATCTGAATAGGGGCTAAATATTGTGAAGGTTATGGCTACAACCTTCAACTTTGTCATTAAACAATAAAGGGAATGTTCGAAAATCAATATTTCATTAAAGAACCCCCCTGCCGTAAGATAAATTACAGTATGTAAAGATCATACTAAGATCATAGTGTTGTGAAATCATACTATGTTTTTCGTATGAAAATATCATACTATGATTATACTGTTATTAATTCATACTATGTTCTGTGTATGAAAATATCATACTATGATTTGTGTGCAAAAAGGTTTCACTTTCATACGTATGATAATAGTATGAATCATACGTATGAAACATACGTATGAATCATATGTATTATCATACCCACTTATTTTCTCGCGGGGTGTACTGTATGGCCTATGTTGTACATTTTTACGGCGAGGCTTAACTAATCAAACAGTAGTGGCCTACATAACATATTAAGCAAGCATGTAAAATAACTAACAGTACGCGTAAGCTTACATGTAGTGCAGCAGACCATACCTAATTAAACTATAGTCTAGGCCTAATGGTAAAACTTTGGGTAAGCCCAAGCGAAACCCAAGCCGCTTGACTTGTGGATGACCCAACCCAAGCCCTATAGCAACCTTGTTTAAGCTTTTGATCTGTAATTTATGAAATCAATTTTATTTTAATCAAAATAATTGGTTGGCTGGACAGGTGATTCACATCAAACAGCAATATATTAGAGAAAATTTAGTAAAAAGCAGTTCTAGTCCAATTACATCCAAATAAAATGTCTTAAATTTTTGAAAAAGTTTTGTTGCAAGGTAAATAAAAATAATGAAGTCGATAATTCATAATAAGTTCCTTGCCAGATATGATTTGCATTTTCTGAATCCAAGAAATATCGTTGTGACGCTAGCTCTATTATCACGCAGTGAACCGCAACATAGAGCTCAGGCATCTCCCAAAGACTAACTGCACATCATCCTGGTATGAAATCATCGGTGTCCGGTTTAACTTATGGCATGCGGTATAAAAAATTAATCACACGTCTACCGAGAGAGTTCAGCATCCAAGGAATTACATATAAAATAAGGCATGCAGATTGACGGAATCGAACACTCCCCCATTGTGGCAGCTGCCTATCGACGGGAGCAGTTATGAAGCAGCTAGCTTTCTACCATGTGATCTGACATGCCATCGCATGTATAATTTCGATGGGTGTAATAAGGATGGCACTGCTAATAAAAGTGCAATGTTGGAAAACTGACTGAGAACTTACAAATTTTCGTGCTGCGTTTGCATGTGTCATGTGTCGGGTTTAAAAACATGATTTTCATTTTTTATTCCAACATTTCGAGCATTCCTCTTCAATTGAGCAGCCCATCAAATGCGTCGTCAACCGCAAAAGCTGCTTTTGAGTGAAATAAAGCATAATAAAAATCATGATGCATATCAGTTAGTCCATGTCATACTCATTTGGAAGTGTGTTTAAAGCACTGTTTAGAAATACGTTCAAAGCCCGACTATAAAAAAGCGTCTGAAAACATGGGCTGAAAATCATGGCTTGAAAACAAGGTTTTACCACATATCTGCAACAGGTTATAAAGTTCATGTTCAAAAGCGTGGTTTTTAAACCAGCTTTGAAAAAATATTACCAAAGCACGGTAACCATGACTTCAAAAAATTGCATTAAGTAACATACTGCGTTGAAAGAGTTACTTCTGTTAGTTGAATTATGTATTATGCTAATGTATATTCATGTTCTGGACAATATTCCGCGAAGTGCAATTAGCGATCATCAAATCCATTTAAACACGAAAAAGACATATTCATTAGACACGCTTGTTTCTTAGTTTGCTCTAATAAATCCAGCATTGAATGCCATTATTTTAGAAATTTCTAAAAAAAAACAGAAAACATGTTTTTCAACCAAAAGAACACATTTAAAAAACACGCCATGTAATGCTTTAACCCTAGCCAGTTGTGATAATGATATTGCAGAGTTCTTGCAAAAAGCAATGAAGTGAATCACGTATAATTTCAAAAAAATGAAACTTCAAAACTCACTGCTCAACTTCAGCTGCTGATTCTTTCGAAGCTTCTGAGGCTTCTGTGATACTTTGTTCAGCCTTGTAGAGTAGGAAGCCGATTCTTTCATTACGTTCAAGCAGATCCGTGACCAAGCTCTCTGAACATTTCACCATGCAGACCAGTTGTTTAAGTGTTTCTTCATCACAAGAGAAATCTTTCCCAAATTTCGCACCGGGATGAAATCCAGCTTCCCTTAAGCTGTGCTCTAGTAAAGCAGGACCATAGGCTGCAATATCAACGTAGTGAAAAATGGAATTGGTTTGAGTGCTTTTAGAAATAAGAATTGCAAAAATTAATCAATAATTACATGCCATTTACAAAATTCATTCTGCGGGATAGCATCGTTATAGTACATGTCATACATACATCTTACTGAATGTTTGATTCAACTAGGCATATAATGCATCCACTTTCTTTCTTTATTCATTTATTTATTTTATGTATTTACTGATTTTTTGATATATTTATATAGTGGTCTCCGTGGCAAAGTGGTCAAGTGCTTGGCCTAACGATCCTTTGGTCCAGGGGTCGAGTCCCGAAAGTGTCATTGGAAGTCGACAGGAAGGGCATCCGGACTAAAAGTACTGCAACGTTCCAGAAAAGTCTGACTATGTCAGCACCGTCCAAGTCTACAGTATTGTGGAGTAGTGACGTCCAATGCATTTCTAATTGATTAGTGTTTTAACTGACATCACCCCACTTCGCAACTTTGAATGTTTCCAGGACTGCACACTGAGGCACCCGGGGAAGATCAGATGACTCCAGGCGAATGGATCTGGTGACCGTGGAGAACAATTCCATTGACAACTGGAAAAGACAGTACTCAGGGATTCCTTTGAGAGAACGAACAAGTAATTTCGAGTGAGGTAGCTTCATGGCTGTGTCTGAAGCAGCGATGATTTCGTTTCACTACTTGGTGTCATGGTTGATTCTTGTTGGGTTCCCGGGGCGGGGAGGGGGAACAGAGTTTAGTGGGGACCGTCCAATGAGAGTAGTTGTCTTCTGTCGGCTCAATGGAGTGTCCTTGAATGCCTGCATCCATTGTAACACATTAGGGCTTCCAAGGGTGGTGCACGGCTGGTGCTAGTTTGGTGCTTAGTAGATTTACTGTGGTCACTTGTTATGTCGGCTACTTGTTGATTTTATAGCTAATTATTTATTCTTTCAATTTCTTTGTTATGATACTATCAAATTGTTTGTCTTCATTATTTCCTTGATATACCTTGGCCCGTATTAATAACACACGTTGTTCCTCAAGCTTAAGGTAGTGGAAATTACCTCGAGCTGTGGGTAACTTTTTCCGTCACTTAAGCTGTTGGCATTTACTGATCTACCTGCAGCTGTATTGGCTTATTGATCTAGGAGACAATTAGATTGACTTTTAACACATGATTCTCTTACTACGGAACATCAGCAATCAGTCCTCTGAACATTGCAACTATGCCAGCAATAAGACACCATCATCGTCAAAACAATCATTGCATCGAAGTAGAGACATTGCATAAAATATTCCGTCACCTAAGCTATCGGTATTGCTAAGGTGTAGGGAATTATCAGATAAATTTACTTGAAGCTGTATCTGAAAGGATCTGCAAATCAACCAGACCTAAGCTACATTTACAAATCCGTGCATTGCGTCACATCAATGAATCACCTTCTTAATATTGCTATCATGCCTTCCGAACTTCAACGAATGGAATAAATAAATGGACATGTAAATACAGTATTCTGATAAGTCTATGCATTCCCCTGCGCAAAATCATAATAAGCGACAAACCAGGCTCTACATTCGATAAATAGTGAATTTTCCGAAAACATACCTTTATTCTAATAGAAAGATAAATCCAAATCTATTAACCCTATCCATACCTGGGAGCGATTCGGTCCCATGTCGCATTTTTGCAGAGGTCTTTCAAAACAAAACCGATCAAGCTGCGTTTTTGTGACTCAGTTTTAGCTTATCTTCAAACTTTCAACAAACTACCGGTATTGTTGGATTTAGTCCACTAAAAGGTAGAACGCCAATCAAAGAAAGGTCATCAGACAATGACTGAGAAACAGACTCATGACTGCACGTGAAGAAATTCTTTCTGTCTTCAGTAGTATTCATTATAAACTTTGAAATCAGGTGTTTTGTCATGATGTATTTCTCCGAAGCTTGGTGTGTGTGTGTTATGTGCGTGGATCTGATTCAAATATGACTAATATTTGGAAATATGAGCAGAAAAACATTAAAATATATTTAAGTAGCTACGTCTTGGGAGCATATCAAAATCAAGAAAAGAGAAAACTAATAATATCTTTGCTGCCAAATTCTTAAATTTTTCATTTACCCACTTAGCACCTACAGTATACCAAACCAACTGTTCTACTGTTCAAAAACGTAATCCTAAAGCAAGCTGACTAGCCGAAAATTCGGTGTAGGACCTCTGCTGCATTTAGGCTACCAAGTGAATTTAAATATTTGTCTGCAAGGGTTTTGGCTTTCCTTTTACAAGAAAAATATTGTATATAAATATATAAGTGCAAGCATCAAAAACTATTTGCAGCAAGCTATTTACAGCATAAATTCCTCTGTTTTCATAAAAAAATGATGCCACCGTAAAAAACATACATTGGAAAAAATGTTAATCACAATTGTTTTATCATTTAAATTATTATTTTTGAATGAGCAATGAATAGTATGCAGGTAGGCCGTACTCATGAAAGTCCTATCATAATGCATAACTAGATTACGTATCATATCTAGATTTTTTTCCTATCTTATGCTTTCACTATTTCATTCACTTTGTTTCTGCTGCGCATCGGCAGATTTCGCTGTTGTACATGCTGACCACTTATCAATTTTCGTAAAATTATATATCACCGTGGCTCATCAACATTCTGAGAGCTTGCCAATAGGAAATATGCCTGTATGTTGTAATATTGTCACATTCGACAATTTTTTGGCTGTTTCATTTTAAGAAAGTTGAGTATACAAATATCGAAAAAGTTGTAAAAATTAAGTAAAAATTGAACCAATATTTCCAGCCATAAGCCCGGCTGTACTTGCTTCACATTCTAAATTTGAGATTCGATTTTGCAGATAGTTCATAGTTATACTGCCTTCTGATGAAAGCGACATGATGCTTTGAGTATTGATTTCATATGAAAATTACCTTCCCTAATGATATTTGATCTCTTTACGTATCTACATAAATTCAATATTGCGTGATTAAAATAAAAGCTGTTTGGTCACTTGTTACTATGGTAAAATACTTCACCATGATGATTATCATTCAGGTGAAAAATTGGAAGTAGTACATGAGAATATTTGGGTCTAACATGGAAGGGACGTGATTACTTTGGAGGAAATGAAACCAGAGGTGAACGCGGTTAAGAAAATAATTAACCGGTTAACCGCCAAATTAACCGCGGTTAATTGTAGGTTTCAAAATTTCAGTCGCAAAATACATAACTAAAACCAATCATCTTCATCTACGTGTATGTAGGCCTACCAATATGTAAGCACAGATAGGCCGAGATTGAGGAATTTTGATAATAGGCAATAGACCTTATTTGTTATAGGCTAATGAAAGTCGAGTTAAATCACAGAAGAAACAGCGAACGATTAGGACTGCTATAACGTGAATTATAGGCCTACTAACTGCCTAGTCGTGAACGGAATAAATGATGATGTTGCTAATCTTGCTATGATGATAAAATTCATTTTTCTATGTGAATTATAAATAGTGAATGCGCATCAGTCGTGCAAATTATGACAAAATTACAGTATGTAGGCGCATGAATGGTAGGATAGGATAAAAAATTAGGTGATTTACATGTATGTGGACGCACATAATAAGTACGGTACGGACCTTTTTTGGCAGAAAAAAAGAATGATATTTTTAATTTTAAAATATGTATTCGTTCAACTCAGGAAGACTTCTTGGAGTTCAGATTCAAAAACAATATCTGCTGTGCATGTTCAGCTGTGAGTCCCATTCGCCTTTCATGGTAAATGTTGCCGAAGACAGAGAAGACTCGTTCGGAGGCAGCACTCGTGGCCTGAATAGCCAGATACTTTCTCGCAAGCAACGAAAGCTTTCTGAACTTCGCTTGATTGATTCTCCACCATGAAAGTGGATCCTTTGACTGTGAAGGTAATCCTTGTGCCTGAAAAGAGAAAAGATGAAAGAGTATTAATCAAGGCCTGTAAGAATTGAATTTTAGGGTGATGAACATGTGTCACAACATGCATACTAAGAATCATATATACGGATATAACATAGGCTTATAACTGTCATGCTATCATGTCTAGCCTATATGATGTAATGTTTGAATGGATGAAAACTCCAAACCCTGTGATTCACGTCATAAAGATTGTGCACATTAAATAGACATCGTCGATATACCACAATATCCAATATATAGTAGGTCTGTAACATTGTATCGAACAACAAACAATGCTATCAAAATGCAACTTCATGTGGGCAATTAACATTATCATGAACAATATCAGTTATGCATAATATGTTACAGCAGAGTATAATGTTGACAAAAAATGACAAAATATTATAATTAGAAGTAAAACAACATGTATTTTCACTGAGATGGTAAAGTACAATTTTTAACATCGTAGACGTCTTGATATTATTTTTGCAACTTCAGTCAAACAGCCTATTGCAGAGTTCATATTCCCCTACATAGATTTATGAAATTCATGTCAGCAAATTTTCAATGCATTCCTGTTGCAAATCATGCATTTTTTGAACTTACTTGTATATAGCTATCCAGCTCATCCTCTTCTTTTGATACTTTCTCTTCAATCACATCGTCATCAAGCAGCGTAACTTGCATCGTTTTGAACTTGGTGCTCCGGACGTGTCGTCGCGTTCGACTTCTGTTACTTCTTCATCCACATTCACTGATATCTTTTTCATTTCGTCCAATATTGTCGCGTGAACATTCAATCTTGTTTCGCGAGACAAGAATGTCAGCTTCTTGAACATGGGATCCAAGAAAGATCCCATGACATGAACACTCATGGAACCAAGGGTCCTCCACGGAAAATCGTTCCGCAAGATTAATCAGCAGACGTGATTGAAACTCCTTGGCCATAGCAGTTTCGCAAGGTTTCAGCTGGAGTCGTTTCAGGAGACAAAACATGATCGGATAAACTTCTGAGACACTAACAGATGTTTCTGTTTGCCATTCATCTGTTGTCATCTTCAGGTCTTCAAGCGGAACAATCATCTCCTTGATTGCGATGATTTCATGCGAACCAAATGACAGCGAACATTTTTCCACATTGTTGAGTACATGTGTTGATTTTACAAGGAAGTCAAATGCATCAAAGAGCCTTGAAAAGCTTTGAAGCATGACAACAGTGCTGTTCCACCTCGTTTTATTGTGCTTTTGAAGCTCGCACTTATCGTGATCCCTGCATAACTGTGCCCTGTAGGTCCGAAATTCCGAAGTCAGCGTTATGGATCTGTGGACTGTCGAAATTGCAGTATGGACTTTGTTGATCAATTTCTTCACTTCGTCTACCTCTTCAAAAGAATCGTTGATGGAGAGCTGAAGAAGGTGAGCGAGGCATCCGATATGGTATTTTGTTGATGATGACAAATCCAACGCTTTCTTCATATTGCTCGCATTGTCATGGGTCGTACAGAAGGCGTTTACTTTGAAAGGACTCAAAGTTTCGTCTATAGTTTCAGCTAAATTGTCACCGGTGTGTTGCTGCGTTAACAAAGGACTACCAAAATTAGCATTTCGAAGCTGCCAAGATCGATCGATCCAATGAGCTGTGATGGTCATGAATGCTGACATTTGTCTGTTAGTCCAGCAATCTGTGGTGATGCTCACTAAAGTGGAAGAAGTCCATCCATCCGTTTCTACCTTCTGTTTGAGTTGAGAAAGATCTTCATCGTACGTTGTGTTAATATGTCTCATCAGAGTTGCATGCGAGGGAGGTTGGTAGTTCGGCTCGAGATAGAGTAGCAGTTCCTTCATTGAGGTATCCTCACAGAATGTCAACGGTTGCAGATCAGTAGTTACACACCTGAAATAGGATAGAAATTTCACTATACAAAATGTTTACTCTCATCTTCATTTTGAAAATGTATCTTAATTCTTGATAAATCCATATTTTGTCTACCAGTAAGAATATTATTCGTGCTTGACATACTACGTATTTACATGTATGTACCGACTAAGTAAGAGATTATGTACCGATGCATTGTACTACGGCCTCGTCGTACTTCTAACTTCTTCACAATTTATCAATCAAGTAGGCTAAAACAAGCAGTATTGTAACACAAGATTTCAGAAATTTGAGCATAGGTTCCCCGCCCTATCAGGGCGACCACGTCCCTGGCGTTCATCTCAATATGATTGAGAAAAGTCAGTCATAGTTGCTAAAATAAAATAGTCATTGTGTAGGGGAATTCAAACAGATTTTACCGCTAAATAACGTCATCATCTATTTCATAAGATAGGAGGGCTAACTAATCATTACTTGCTGTTCCTCTTTTGGTATTTTGTAGGCCTATAGGCTGCGTAATACCTGTCCATGCTCTCCGCCATATTTGCGAAAAACAAGTCTTATTCATTTACTGAAATTTAGTGCATAACAGGCCTATATGCATGGTTTATGCTTAAATATTAAGGAACACGTTGAAAAACAAGCCTACAGAGTTACTAAATATGAAGTGGCTCCAAGATATTAGATATTGTCATTTAAAAAACATACACTTTGCTACATTTATCCATATTTAAAACATAGACTATTTAAAATATTGCACTGAAAATATCGCAACCTTTCTACGAAAAGAAGTAGGCTCATGTTGAAAATGAAGCTCTAACATACATGTAGGCCTACATGTAGTCACAGAGTTAACTCACCGGACAATGAGCTTGGTGATGTCGATGGCTCGTTCTTTTTAGCATGTTCTGGACTTGGATGTCTTTAACCATTCGTCCATATTTACTTGTGTCGATTCCCTCATTTCCTCGACGGCTGCTCGGACGTTCGTTCTTCTTCCGGATGCATCACGAACAGGCGTTGATACGGATGATCCAGGATTGTCGTTCAAGTTGAAAAGAGGATGTTGATTCTTCATATGATATAAGAGGGTTCCAGTCCCAGATGAAAATACGTACTTCTTTTCACACAAATTACATTTTGCGTACTTTTTGTTGTCAATAGTGACAAGCTTGAAGTTGTCCCAAACGCGAGACATTCTATGACTTCACGAGGGAATGACGACCGAGGTTTAACGACGAAATTACAATGATTGAAATGAGTCATGACCTCGCTAGTCGCTACATTATTCGAGATCCCATCCCACCCCAAGATCAGCGTCTCATCACCTCGCTCAACGCCTGGTGACTCATCTGGTGCAGGTGTTAAGCGACTTCGATTCCTACGTTCGTTTTTCTGTGAGATATCTATTGACTGACGTAAATTTTGACGCTCGTCTGTAGTCAAGTCTCAACTGCTGCTTCTATTAAGACTTTGGTTCAGAGACCAATCTTGACAAAATACTACTATTCAGGCCGATGGGAGCAGGTTAATCCCACTAGAAAAAGTATAGAAAGTCTGAAAAGACTCTTTAGAGTAAAAAATGTAGCGGTTAACCGCACCAAAAAATTCACCGGGTCATGAAAAATTAACCGCGGTTAACCGGTGTCAAAAATTAACCGGGTTAGGAAAAATTAACCGCGGTTAACCGGTTAACCACGTTCACCTCTGAATGAAACAGGAAAATACGAAATTTTGCTCTCCGTTACAAGGTGTGATTGTTGAAAACTGATCCTTGGAGTTTCACCATCTAATCAAAATTTGATATTCCTGCATACTGTACATATTCATTCAAGTTATGCCAGACAAGAATTGGCATTAATGAATGCGATGCATAAAGCTAAGTACTACACTATTAAGGAGATGCAGCAGATCATCAAACATGATTTAATGTACATGTAGGCATATGCATATTCAGATGATATAGTTTGATCACTCGTACAGGGTACGTAAAAAGATTATTTTGCAATGGAATAAAGTTACTAATTTTTCTTTATATCAATTCTGCAGCATGTTTGTACATAAAAAATGGATACATAAATCTCGAACATTTCGTACTTTGATGTTAAAATTTCATCATATCAAACAGATGGCAACCGGGAATCGATTTCCATAATACATTTTTCCTACCTGCACATGTGTGTGGGTAGACTTTCACGGTCATTTTTACCCGAAGCTCAAGGAAATTACCGTCAACTAAAACTTATTAATGCCAAATTTCCTGCATCTAGATTTTTACCTGCAGCTGCATGGAATTCCCTTCAGCTACACAATAGATTTTCACCCGAAGCTTAGGGAAATTACCATCAGGTAAAAAGGTATTAATACCAAATTTCCTGCACTTAGATTCATTGAAGTGTAACCTGCAGCTGTAGGTAATTCCCTTCAGGTAGTTCGTTATTAATGCGGCCGCTCATGTCAATGTTCGATTTTTATTTTACAACAGATACTCTCTTTTCATTTCAAAGTTGATTTACGTTAATGTACATGCAAGTACTATATTTTGAAGATATTTGAATTTTGAAACAATACTGCAAGCCAAAGGATTATTCGATGTTTTTCTAAATTTGTAAGTAGTAGGCTAAACAAATCATTATGAACAAACATATGAGTTAAACATGATAGAACAATTACGCAGAAAAAGTAACACCGAAAGATTCAATTGGATTTCTGTCCTTGTCCCTTAAGCACAAGCTCTTTGGTATTTGGTTTTGTGTTTGAAGTAGATATACGGATATCACTATAGTAGATATACGGCGATTTCTATATTTAGTTTTGATTAAGACTAAATTTGAAAATTCTGCTTCACAAATATAAGTCATCGGAAACTGAACTAATACGGTGGAGGCCTTTGTACTGAGTATCTGGCAGGATTCATTCACGGACAACCAAAATTCGGACAAGTTCTCCTTGCTTTTAAAGACTATTTTCATTGCACTAGAAACTTGGAAATCAGCCAGTTATTCTGCTTCGTCTGCTGATAGATCGATTTTAGCGCTGAACGGGCTTCTGAGCCACGGAACAGGTGGCGGTGAATCGACGAAAAACGAGAGAAATTCGGCGGACAGACTGTTAAGATGACAGATAGATATGTCTCTCATGACGACGGGCAATTCTATATCATTCATCCGAAGATACTCATCTAATAACAGGAAGGAGGAGTCCAATTAAGATTTCATGCGGCTTGTCCAAGTATGCATTTTGGCCGAGAGCCCCACGAGTCGGTCGCGAACATCAGCTACTGTCACATCCAGGCCATGTGACGACTGAAAAGATCGGCAAGGTAGGCCAGCTTACTAAGAAAGTCTTTATCCCTGAAATGTTCGTACAGGTTGGTGTCGTTATCTCGTAAGAACATTTCAACCTCAGCTCTGAGTTCATATAGACGGGAAAGACATTTGTCTCTTGATAGCCAGCGAACTTTCGTGTATGATGTGATCCGATTTCATCGACCAAGATTTGAAACAAATGATTTTTGGCCTTTGCTGGAGTAAGTTAATGATTTTGACGGCGACGTCCATGGCTTCCATCAGGACCGTGGGTATAGTTTTCGATGCGAGAGCGTAGCGATGTAAAGATCAATGGGAGGATGTCACACGAGACCCCCACTCGTTCTTTACTATCGACGAAACCGCCACGAATTCCAATCATAGCTGGGGCAGCGTCAGTGCACATGTGCTTGAAGTATTGCGAGCTGAGTCCATTTCTTTCGAAGAATAAGTCCAATACAACCTTCATATGGGCTGCCGAGTCGTACTAGTCATGACTTCGCAGAATAAGAAGTCTTCCGTCATCTTCCCTCCTTTCAATGCTATCAATTGATTTTCAAGAGAGATGTCGGTGGATTCGTCGAGTTAAAGACTGGCTTGGATCGTACTTTCTCTCATTTCTGAGTAAGCTTGCTGGCATACATTGGTGGCCATGTCGTCAATATCTACGGCGGACCGGGTCGTCAGGTAATGAAACTTGGCGAATCTTCTTTTAAACCTCCGGCCCAATCATCAGCTCCACCATCTTTCCCGCACATGGCTTGATAAGGGTCTCGGCGATATTTTGTAGTTTCTTTTGTATTGGTATGCCACTGCGAAGCTGGATTGAAGGGCAGGCTTTTCTTCCGGACGCAATCAAAAGATAGGAAGCGTTGCATCGCGGTCAAATCGTGCCCGTTCGGCAGATACAGCAGCAACAGAATCATGCTGTCTTTCTGGGTGCATCTTATCACGGTGATTCGAACGTTTTGATGGCCGTAAAGATGCATTTGACATAGCTACTGCACAATGGATACATTGAGCGCAATCAAGGCTATTACGAATGTTTTTGATGTAGCCAAACTGGACATAAATGTCATTCCATTTCCGAATTTTTGATTTCGACATAGGCCTATCTAACACAGAAGCTGTATCAACTCCGAAAACTTGAATATCTCTGGTGTATGACTTTCTACAGTCTTGGCTAATGTTGACGTTTAATGTTGATTGACAAATCACGGATAGGGAACTGAGAAGGACAAAAGATTATCGATTCTGCCTCGCTTGTCTCCACGCACAACAATCACACAATCATCAAAGCACACTTAATCATACAGTACGAGAGGCAACTATAAAATCGTGAGGTCATGACTTCTCTTGTCCAAACGCACACATCTGTGAAATATGGCTCTTATCGTCTTCTTTTCCAATGATATTCCAAAAATTTCCTCACTTAATTTACGGCGGCGGGGCTACCATGTCTTTCACAAGCGTGAAATCAGTTGATTGATAAGCTGATTAAGTACAAAACAAAACATACTTGCTATGCAGGCCTTACATACTATATTCCTAGGTTCTCTCGTGGTCCCCAGCAAACTGGCTAGTGGCACCCTTGTGGGCCAAGGGCCTCCGGCTGAGAACCACTCGGCTAGATTATTGCCGCAATTAATATATGTTCTGGCTGATTCATTTTTAGCATCAGCTTTCATATGTACTCATTCATACGACATGCACGCACATCTTCACCATAGCAGTACAAAATTATTATCTCCGCTTTCACTTTGACCTCATCATTTGAAGAATATTTCTGAGATTGCAAAATACTTTGCCATGGTTTCTTTATATGGAGAAATACGACATTTGATCCCTTTCTATTGGAAAACTTAAACACGAAAAAACAAAGCCTCTCGCTTCACGCAAACGTTGCTTCAAGACTGCTGTGTTATGACACCAAACTTTACATGAGGTGTCTAAAACTCCAATCACTGCATTTCAAACGAAAATACTCGTCGCATGCATGCAGTCTCTGCGCAAATTTCTTGGAAAACTGGTTATAGACATTCACTGCGATAGCTCTCCCATGAGAAATTGCTGTTTTCCCGATTAGTGTATCCGACAGATTGAAAAACATTCTCTTTTTTGCGAAATGCGCCTCAATATAGGTATGATAATATGTAAACTTACATTGAGGGACTTTTCGCAAAAAAATAATATAACGAAATAAAAGGTGTACCCAAATATCTAAAATAGACATACATTGAAAAATCTGGTTTTACCAGCGCTGCGGCCTTGTGGTAGTGTTCCATGGTGAGACCAGGATTCAGACCTGGGGCGGGTCAAACCTTGCACTTTTAAAATAGGTCCGTTCTGCATTCGTGCAAAACACTCAGCAAAAGAAGAATGCGAGTGGGATAAATAACAACTCAGCCACATGAAAGAAAGACTACGCGCCTAATGTGCTTCCCAGTACAAGCAAGGATTTCTTACTTTATTTATTTAGTGTGGAGGGAATAAAAGATAATATCAGACGTATTATTCATTCCAATCTCCTCCCTCATCCTCCCCAGAAACTTTCACAAAGGCAATGGAGAATGCAGCAAAACCATTCAGCTGTCATCAAACGGAGGCCGCTTTTAGAAGGAAAAAGTCGAAGCATTTGGTCAACCGTGTATAAACCTCTTCTTCTTGTTTCTTCTAGTTATTCTTCTGCATAAAGCTCTTCTGTGAGCATTGGTGCTTTGGCCACTACTTCTAACAGTCAATAGCAAATCGCTCTTTTACGCTTTTGAGATTATCTCTCTATGACTATATATATATAATAGATTCGCCATTGGCCGATTAATTCAAAATAATTAAAGTAGACAGGGCCAATAAAAAGATGTTATTTCTGATGATACTTCGGTTGACTCTTTATCAAATCAGATGGAATAATAATACTAATCATAGAAGGCATTCTGATATAAAATACCTTAGAACCCTAAATGTACGTCTAGTGGTTAGGATCTACATGTAATGAGATTAAGGCACTATAATCATCTTCTACATAAACATTATTTGATTCAATCATCAAAATGTGATGCACATTCGGCCATCAGGTAATGCGTCAAATAAATTTCTAAAAAAGCATACAAGCAAAAGAACTTTATATCGTGCTCGTAAATTGGACGAAACAACTTTCTTTCCTGATCTCTTAATCACTCACTTGTCTCATTTGTAGATTAAGCAAATTATGTCATAAAGAAAGTTTCCAATTCACTCTTTCCTATAATCCAACATGCTACTCGCTCATAGAAAAATGCTTCATGTAGTATCATTCAACTCAAAGCGCTTAGACGTTAAGCGATGTCAGAAAAAATCAAGTTGTCAATTTCGGCCAGACAAAGATTGAAAAAGAAAATGAGGTTCCAAAAGTCGCAGCACACTATTCTCTTATCCAAGTGTCTTCTTAGCCGAAGAGGCATTGAAGTCAAAAAGGACATTTCACACCCTATTACATAATTGCCGAATATAAGTTAACATTTTCAGAAAATAACGGAACTTACTTAATCGAACGCATTTCCATCAAAAATTTGATTCAAAAATTTAATAACTTTTAATACGTCAAAATGTCAACCCCCTTTACGGTGCCGAATTCCACACCAAAGATGATTCCCTGGATATAATGTAATTACATTGCAGATATGCAGGCAATATGATTCAAAACAGAATATTCTGAACTAGAATAAACACATACATTTGTGTAAGAACAGCATCATGAGAAATTGCTTGTCATCATTTTAATGAGCTCTTTAAAATGGGAGCAGCTACAGTTCTAGAAGACCACAAACAGGAATAGCAGAGAAAAAGGTTCTTCGCGTTCATCATCACCTATAGAACAATGACATATGGTAATTAGTTCTTCTCATTATTATACTATCTAAGCGTCGGATGTGTAAAATCATTGCAATTAGCTAAGCTAAAAACCTGATAATTGCACAAACTTCAAAAATGTCATGCTGCATTATTATTAAAAATAATCCAATAAAGAGAGCGCCATCTGAGAGCAATTGTGCTATGTTTATTAATTTTCTTGTTGAGGCCACTGAGAGAGAAACTTTTGTCTAAAAATGCCGATTTCATTATTAAATTACCTGATACCTATTGGTTGTAGACACTTTTAACATGCTAACGTTGAACATGAATATATCATCCAGATTATATATATATATATATAATTGCTGTTCAATAATGCTTGAAATATTAGATAGCCTTACCTATTACACATCCATGTACATTATGCGTGTGCATTGTTGAAAGTACGGTAAAGCCTAACAAAAATAAACCGAGAATGAGATCCCAAATCATGTAGTAATAAACATACAGAATAATACCAATTGATCAGCAGTACGATGCAGAAGGAGCATGAAAAGTGTGGCCTGTGTGTAACATGAAAAATTCTTTCGGATTAGTCGGATTACATGAATGTCGGAACGGACAGGATACGGATTTTGAAAATATTCTGTCGGATCGTTTTCGTTCAGATTCATCTTCTTCTCTTTGAGTTTGTTTTCGAGACATCGAATCGGATTCAACCCCTAATTCCGATCCGATGCACACCTCTAGTGAAGACTGATATACAATATATGAATTATATTACTTCCTATTGAATGAAAATCACCAAGTAATGATATCAGTGCGGCGTTGAACCAATTATACATCATTTCTTCCAAGCACTTGCTAAGCAGTCTTGCAGAAGGAACATCAGCATCAGATATATAACACAACCTTCTATATGCATGGATACATTCGCCACACTCCCAATCTCAACAAGTGATTGAACACATTCTGGTTAGATGCATTAGTTGTCAGATATTAGCAGCCCATTCATGCCGGATTTTGCATTTTGTATCAGTTGATAGGGAATCCAAATGGTTGCCAAACAGTTGAAGAAAAAAGCTAGAATGGTCTGATTGACAAATATACGTAGTGACTATGTAGGTAAACTCATCCATGTACTGATTGTCCCGTGTCTAGACTCATAGTGACTGGTGACAAATTGACAATTCGATAGGATAGCGTGTAATGCCATTTGAACTACACTAAGATGTCTTCTACCTGCTCATGATAATCGCCTAAATCATAGAAATAACAAAAGGCATCGAGTGATTTCAAACTTCATTCAAACAAACAAGTCATAGAAACATGAATATTAACACATGTAATTTTTGAAGAACGCATCATTTTCATTACTAACACAGTTTCAAGATTACATTAAACAGACCGACAATATGTAAAAAGAATTAGCCAATATTCACATCGGTAATAATGTAGAACTTCGCCTGACTCCTTCCGACCATAATGGAGAAATAATGAGGCATCTTGGAATTCTGACTCAATCTATTTCACTTCAAGTAACATATTCAGATAATAATTTGTTGTTTTGTCCATAATAAATCATGTCTGCAGCTTAGCATGACAGTTGCAACTACTCCAAATCAGTTTCATGAGAGGGACGAAAAATTCGGTCAGTGCTTTCTCCTCTTGAGCTAGTTGAAGTCACTTTTGACATCAACGCCCTCTTAAAGTGAGCGCTTCAGGTGAAATTAGGAATAAAATTATTTCCCTGTCTATTGTGCCAGCAACCTGAGGTTTAGGATTTTTAGGTAGTCCTGAATACGTCTTCTAAAGAATTACTCTATCGGTCAAAGGGATTACACCTAATCAAAAAATTTGCAATTAGCAAGTTAGTGAAATTTCGACGGGTATTCATTAAATATTACTTTAAGCACACTACTGATTAGTCGTCTATGTTAGTGCTCCTATGAAAATAATAAATACTGATTTTTACAAACACAATGTAAATATAACAATTTCAAGTTGCATCCTCAGCTGAAAAATGGGAACAGACTTGAATAGCTGCCTTTCATCCAATGACAGGAATCATCAACAGGCCTAGTTCACATCTCCCAATATCGACACAACTCCCTATTTAAAGTAGCAGTAGTGTGTTTAAAGTGATATTTAATGAATACCTGTCGAAACTTCACTAACTTAGTAATTGAAAATCTAAATTTACCAGGGTATGGTTGCAACTTTAAATAGGGAGTTGTATCGATGTTGAGAGATGTGAACCAGGCCTGCTAACAGGGGTCGATAAAAAGTTTTACAGTAAATGGCATCAAATTAAAAGGAGTCAGTCTGTTCAACGGTCTACTCTGCGTGATTGCATGAAGTAAAACGTTGAAAGGTATTAATTGCTGATATACAAAAATTCGCCAACTAAAGCATTTTGCGTTACTACGCACACGTACTGACTGAAGTCGACATATCACAAAACACATTCCGACATTCATTTGATTTCCTAAGAGAGCGTCGAATTTACTTATCATCTAAATTTTGAGATCATTTAGAAACACAAAATCTCTCTCAAACATCAACAGCATCACGAGATTCGCTTATTTTCTATCTAGGTTAAATTTGGCATTGTGCGATTTCATGATCTGATGGTAATGAATATGCTGAATTCGACGAAAATAATCATTGTAGTAGAAGCTCGGAGAACTTGAGAATTATGATATCAAGAAGACTGTCCATCTGAAAAGTGGACTAAAAATGATACAATCTGCTATCTGCTGTCCTTTTCCTTGGATTTGCGTCCGTAGAAAATGATTGTTTCCATGATTCGTGGCAATATCAATGAATTTGCCATTTTCATTTGCAAAATCTGCGAATAACTATTGTCCCAGAGCTTTGCTGTATATATATTTTTTTATGATGCGGCGATTCAGCAATGAAGAAAGTTTATTCAGTAATTTGAACTCACTGAAAATGACTAGATTCCTTAAGAAAATATTCCGACTGATAAACAATGGGCACGAGTTGAATACAATCTCGAATCTCGATTCAAAACATTAGACCGACCTGTCGGATTTATGGAAGAAGTAGGCCTACTCGTACAATCACTGTTGCATGCTATTCTAGTTATCAGTGGCGCAGCGTGGTCCCAGACCATAACCCATGATGGATTCCTATTTCTGCAGCAGACAGCATGACCAGTATAAAACAATTAATTTGACGTTATCTTAATTTCAATAAATTTTCAAGCTTAATTGTACATGTAGTATATTCAAATTATGCTGGCATGCATGACTACAGAATGAAATGAAAACGAAGCAATGTGAGAAATAAACATTGATATTCAAATGAAAGATGCACTGAAGTCCACAGACTACACAATATTGACAATGCTGCATGTGAATTATGATTCACTATAAGTCCGATGTGACAGCCTCTCTTTCTGAACAGCCTTATAATAAGCATGCAATCCTAAGCTGATTTGTTCGTCAAATCGACTCTGCTTTCCTAAGGTTTTAAATGTGAAATAACAATGAAAATACGATGTTGATTTGTCATATGACGCTTGATCGCCTTGGTCAAGGAGTTGAGATTACTATAGAGCACATTTACTCTTGAGGAAGCTTTCGCCAACGCAAGAGTCTGTTGCGTTCATAGCCAGTCAATCACTTACATGTTTCAAATTTAGGGCTGCTAAAATGTTCTTTGTGCTCCTCATATTCTATCCTTTATGAGAAGTTTAGTTTTTATTTCAACGCCATTGTCTTCATGCACTATGGTTAGTTTTTCTACAATCCCCTGGACGTTGTAAAAAATAACCATCGGTCGATGAAATCGTCATTGAATATCACTGACTGAATCAAACATCAAATTATGGAACCTTCTTCGTCTTCCAAACCTTTCGACATTCAGCCCTCCTCCATTGGTGAACGCAGACACGACGAATGCTGCGTCATCATCCTCTCAAAAATTGGCGAAGCCACAAACGGAAAATTTGCGCCTCTTGCTATCTGAATCTAAGAGTTTCTAAATCGATATTTTCTTGCATTGTTGCAATGTACTACCTACTGCGTTCCTACCGGCAGAAGCCAAGTCGAACGATGGAGCTGAGCACACGCGATCCAACTGCCACATGCACACACGCAAACACACAATTCTCTTTGATTTGCTGTGAACATATCTCTAGCACATTGTGTTATTACTTGACGATGCTGCAGTTGAGCGCGGTGACAGCTGGGCGCTGGAGCTCTGAGCGTATTTGGGAGTAGTGACTTGAGATTGCAAAGTGTAATTAAACGTAAAGATGATCTTAAAAACAAACGAAAACTTTAACTTTTTGTTTTATGAACGTATGTATTTCTGGGTATGCGGCGAAGGCCTCGCACCCACGTAGACGACGCCACTGCTAATGATATTCCGTAGATATTCTACGTCATCATTACGAGAATAGTTCCAATGAAACTCTAACTTTATGCGTTTATAGCTAGCATAATTAGCATAGTTAGCATATAGGCTATTACTCAAAGTAACAGGTGAAGTGTATCGCTAAATTTCATTAAACTTCCACAACTGAAAACCTTTCGTTAGTTCAGTGGCCTACTTCAATTTGAGGTACCTAACCTTAAGATTCTTAGAAATAACGTCAGTGCATTTCAAAGTTGAGGCTAGGTTCATTAAGATGATGCTAGGTCTCTTAAAGTACCCGAGGTGGTGACTCAGCATCAAGTGAAACCTGTGTACGTAATTCGCTTATATTTGTCTTCGTGATATTCGTAGATTTTCGTTTCCGACACTCATTTTGTAGTAAATGAAATCTTCAGGAACTACTTCAATGAAAGTTCACAAACCTGCTACCTAAAGCTTAGGTACCTAACGTCATGCTCCCTTTAGGTGGATAAGCGTATTTCAATCTTAAGGGAACATTACCTTAAGGTGTCTTTAGGTATCTAACGAGTTCCCATCAGGTATTTAACAAAATATCAAACAATTCAATACCTTTGTCTGTCACGAGGTCAAATAGATATCTTACTTAACGTAATCGGCCAGAAAAATGATTACCTCGAGCTGCAAGTAGGGTTTACAATCCCGGGATCCCGAGATCTCGACCCTATTTCCGAGATTAAAAATCCCGGGATTACGTCTTCGAGATCTCGAGGTATTTCGAGATATTTGAAAGATTGGCCCTGAGTTCCTTCTAAGTGACATAGTTAAGAGAGTCAATGGCTTTTTTGAAAATGCATCTAAATTTTTTATGTTCCAAGTTTGATAAATTGCCAATGTGCTGTATTTGCCGAGCCAGCTGGTTAAGCCTCGTTCACACAATGACACTAGTGTCGTGACATTAGTGCCGAGGAGCAGCGTGAAATCTGAGCTAAATCAATGCCGTGACACAAACCGTTCAGACGCTTAATAAACAGTGTTGTGACACTGCTACTAGTATTGCTTCTGTAAACTGAAAATACTTCGTAAATTAATAGCTGAAAGACAAATCACAACGATTTAAAATAACGACTAAAGGCCCGTTCAAGGCTCGTTCAGACAGAGCTAAGAGCTAGATTTGCAGTTTGCGGTCTTTGAGGGAAAAACCGTCGAAAAAACCGTCATTCAACCCAGTGAGTCTCCCGAATTCGCTCTATTGACAGGTCACCGGACTGCTACTGCAGCTGCGCTGTGTTGGTTTTCACACATCGACAACGAATTGTGTCTCGGTGATTAATTGACGGTGAAAGACAATTTGAAAAAAATCATTGGCTATCGACAAAATGACATTGCAGTTGTATTCATCTTTGTTGTGATGAAGACAACGTTTCGTTCCTCAAAATCGACCCAGTGGTTTAGAAGTTATATCAAAAAATGCATTTGTCCTCTAAGTGAATGTATGCTCAACTGGTAAGTGAGTACCGTTGACAGAAAGTCTTCGAAACACAAAATTGGTGATAGCTCAGCTAATATTACATCAAATTTAACAAAATAGACTTCATTTTACTTGTCATTTCATGATTGTGAAGATGGTGTTTGTTTAGTTCACGTTGAAAGATATACATTTTACAAGCACGTATCGTCTTTTGAAATATTTCTTGAAGCTTAATGATTAAAAACATATACAGTATATATAAATCTCGATCGAGATCCCGGGATTGCGATTAGCCAGTCTCGAAAATCCCGGGATTGAGAAAACGGCTCGAGATTGTAAACCCTAGCTGCAAGTGGGGAAAATTACCAGAAGCTCAAGGAAATGTTGCCGTCACCTAAGCATACTGTAAAGATAACGTCATGGAAAAGCTACCGTGACCTCAAACGAACAGATTGCCACACAACGCTTGCACGCTGTGCATACTATTCGATGAAACAAGAAGCAATGTACCGCTAGCCAATCAGGTTAGTTAACCACAACAACTGAGTCACAAGTTGTTTATAATCCGTCACTTCTGCTGATGATCAAAGAAAGTTCAAAGCGATGGAGCTCAATATGAGACTTGTAAACTTGGTCACTGACTCCGAAGTTCTCTTGAAGCCTAAGGAGTCCAAAAAGCCTGTATTTGAAAAAGCTAAGCGTGACGCATGGGCAGACATCACATGTAGAATTAACTCTGAATATGGTACAACACTGAGTACTAATCAAATCAAGGAGAAGTTCAAATACATCAAGACGACTGCAAAGAGCAAGAATGCTAACAAGCGGAAAGAAAGAAAGAAAACTGGAGGTGGTGTTGCTGAAATCACTAATCTATCGCCGGCTGAAGACATCGTAGTGTCGAACTATGGATCGACCGCTTCATTTTTCGGTATTGAAGGAGGAATCGAATCGACTGTTCTTTCGCAAACTGAGAACGAAGATGTGCCACCTACTTATGGACCAATCACAAAATCTCCAGTGCAATCTAGAAAGAAGAAATCCAATTCAATAGTGGATTTACAGGGACAGGTGCTAGAGGCTTAACTTCTGAATTTGGCTGAAGAAAGAGAATTAATGGAACTGAAGAGCATTGTCTTACGAAAAGTTGACTGAATTCTGGATGATTACCAATCACCTCAACCCGAGCACGGCGAGCAGAATTATGGATTGATAAGTTCTGCCTTGGCAACATTAACGGACGTATAATTACAAATAGTTATTCAAATGTATACATACATTTCGGATTATGCGTGTATTTTTGCTTGAAAATGAACGACAAGGGAACATAGATGCACACATTCATCAAACATGCCATTTTTGTTTCAACAGTAGGTCTAATTGTCTTAGTATTATTGATTGGATTTGAATGGGTATAGTATTCATAACAATATATCTAACAATCTGTAACACACAACCATCAACATTCCATAATCAAAGTTTGAATCTACACAAAGTAGCGATAGGTTATTAAACATCTCCAAAGTACAGCTCAGCGACTGAATTTTTAGTTCGCTGACTAAGTATAGTTTCTGCTGCATTGGGCTCATCCAAAGAAAGTGAAGGAACTTCTGTTATTTCCTCCAAATCAGTTAGTTTGAGATCACGGGCAATGTTGTGCAGGATAAAGCAGCAAACAATCACTTTGCAACATTTGGACGGTTTCAGTCGTATTTCACTATGATGAATACTGAAGCGTCTCTTTAGAACACCGAATGACTGCTCCACCAGAATTCTTGTTTTCTTCAAGGCCTCGTTATACTTGTTCTGGGTATCGGAAACTATATCAAGAAAAGGTGTTAAAAGCCAGTCTCGAAATGGGTATCCTGAATCACCCAATAAATGACAGTTTCTGACTTGATGAGATTCGAAGACTTCCCAGAGTTCACTTTGCTTCAAAATAAAACTATTATGATTGCTTCCCGGTCATTTGGCAACAACATTAATGAATTTCATCTGATGATCACACACCGCCTGAACATTAATGGAATGAAAGTTTTTTCGATTTATGTATGATTCACTGTCTTGTAGGGCTGGTGATGCAATTCTTATGTTAGTACCGTCAATACATCCGATCACTTTGGGAAATCTTGCTATTTTGTAGAAATTATTCATGCTTTCTCTTCGCTTGTCTTCACCAGGAAATACGATATATTCATCGAAATGTTTTATCAAGCTGTCAACAAAGTTGGCTAATATTGTCGAAACACACATTTGAGATATGCTGAAATCATCGGCGACACCAATTTGAAAGTCATTCGATGCAAGATAGCGCAATGAAATCATCACCTGAGTATGTACAGAAATTGGCCTTCCATTGTTATGATGCTTTATCAAGTCAGGCCCGACGATCGAAGAGATGAGTTCAATTCCTGTTTTGTCAAACCTAAAACGCTTTTGAAGTTCGAAATCCGAAAGATAATGCATCTCGTTGACAATCTTGTAACACTGGTTTGCGATTCTGGGTTATCACCTGCAAGTAGGAAGCCATGTCGTTGAAATGACTGATTTACCCTGATGTAGCTGAAGGTAGCAATTTTCCTTCACATCTGATGGAAATTTCCTCGAGGTAATCTTATTTTTATATGTTACCCTCACCTAAGATATTTTGGCGTGAGCTGCTGGTAAATACCTTGAGGTAAAGTGTTATTTTTCTGGCTCAATGAATCTACACCATTAAAAGTAAGCCCTTAAATTCATGAATGAATCTGGAGACGAATGACGTCTAACTTACTGCAGAATGCGTATCGGAACATAAGACTCATGTAAGTAAAAACGGCTGTTGCTCTCAAAAGGGTAATAAAGATCGTCGCTGGTTCTCAAGATGGTGGCATAAAGTTGATGACAGGTAGTCCATTAACCACATTTGCAAGAGAGAATAAACTGTAGCTAAAGAAGCGCTTTAGGACAATTAGATAATCAATGTTTATGAAATCCCACATATAAAAGGCCATGAAACGAAATGTGGGAAACTTTCTTCTTGCTTCTAGTTGATGTTAAATTTTCATGAATATCTGGAATATCTTGAATTTTCTTGAGCAACAATTAATTGGTAGTTTTCATATGTGGTCTCGACTGACCACAACTAACCACTTGAGATACTGAAATATTTGCCAAATTTATCTGTGAAAAATAAGTTTTATATGGTATAAAGTTGATCAAAATTGAACCACAACTTCAACAGAGAGTGAATTTTCTTTGTGCAATTACTTTCGAAATTGTCTGCATATTCAAAAAAGTTATCAGTTAGCCAAGCTGCTGTATTATTATCCAATCTTACAAATTTTCACTGATATGACGGCATGTTCACGTAAAAAGGATTTTCAAATTACATCTTACATAAAAAATACACGAAAAATTCTTAGCACCTTTATTTCTTAACAAGATTGCTTCGATGCATCTTTGAAAAATTTTTCGTAATCTTGACTTACCTGTGCGCGTATCTCATCAGTCGTACACGCTACGAATGGCTTTGAGAAAATCACATTCCAAACATAAGTGTAAATTGAATCAGTGCGTTATTGCTGACAGCAACATCTGTTTGACAGCTATGGTAGTGTATGAAATAACATGCAAAACGTGTAAAAGTAATTATATCGGGAGTACAGTCCGTTCACTCCATACACGCATTAAAGAACATGCCACAAACAAAGACTCAAGTGTACTCAAACATCACCTAAGTTGCTCTCCTAACATAGCTTTCCCGTTTACAATCAAAATCATAGCGTTTGATACAAACAGCATTAACCTACGTTTCAGAGAGACCATATTAATAAAATCTATGATCTTTGGAAGAGTCAAATCACTGAAATATGCAACGGTTGTAAATTCTTGACGCATGGCGATTTATTGTAAGATATTTTGTCAGAATGCTTTCATATGTAAAGAAAAATGATAATGGCCGTGAATATTTACAAAGTTCACAGATAAGCTGCCAGTACCTTCCAATTGTCAACCATTAGAAGTGCCATCATATAGGTACCGTTGTCATCATAGCGCATGTCCGTCCACGACGTTGCATTGCTTTAATTGTCCATGGCCGCTCTAGTCCTCTCGGATTTCTATGCACTTATCCACTTAAAGGGAGCATGACATTAGGCACCTAACCGTTAAGTAGTAAGGTTAGGTACCTCAAATTGAAATAGGCCCCTGATCATCTTGCACTATCCTATCGAATAGCTTCCGTTAAAGATTAAGATTACATTAACTGTAGCAATTGATTGATGCTTGAAAACAGCATTGATCTAAATTCAGACTACAGAGCAAGACAATGATTGATAAAGAGTTGAGTGAGATAAATCAAATGATTTGATAAAAATCTTTGCAAGATAAATATGTATTTCTTTTTACAAATATCTTTCTTACAAGGTATAATCTTAGCACCAAGCTTGCAGTTTGATAGTGAGTCACGCATTTATCTGCTATACATGACTGATATTTCAGATCAGGCTCAAATAAATTATACAATTCTGTCTTTCACACTATTGAAGCCGTAGCCCGAACCTTTATCCATCAAAGCTAGAAAATTCTGGTTTTAAATAATTTTCAGAGCAAGCTTTCCTCAATACTGTGTCGTACTCGAACCTTTTATTGCCTGTTTGAGCCTGCCTGCCTTTCTTTCAAAGACTTGAACTACATGATTTTAAATTTACATTCTATCTTAGTATTTTTGATTGGGAGACATCACGCAACCCTGCCTTATTCCAGAGAATTTGAATAGCTTGCGACTGGTTGTTGATATTCATGACTTCATCTGTTATGTCCTGATTAATGGCTTTCATATTTGATCTATCTAATCATTTCGTCGAAGACTTATCAATCCAACTTTATTTAATTTCTTTCTATTTGAATCAGACATTGTTTCCGCAGATGACTCACAATAAAGTCGTATTCTGACTAACTGTACATTCTTATAGCGTTATTTCGAAATTCAAGTGCACAGAAAGTTTAATATTCTTTCCGAATGACACTTTGATACACGCACACTAAACATGTTTTCTTAAAAAGCAATTCAGTATACCCTATGCCTAATTCATTTTCGGTCGGTATGCATTACATTGCATGAAAATGTATAGCATACCCTTTCAAAGGAAATTAAATTAAATTCCCATGATGTTCATTAACTCACATTGCCTGATTTCTTTGAGGATGAAAAATCCATGACAAATCACAAATTAGAAATACCTACAATTCTATTGCGCATAACTGCAGTCGCTATTTGACACGCACAATCCCTCATCAACTAATTGTGCAGCATGTGATAGTCGACTAATCTGTTTTCAGTCATTTCTACTACTCCGATGCCGACAAACGTTTTCAAATCAATGTTGATCAAGTCAATACCGCATCATTGAAATATGAGATTAACCCAAATAACAAGATCGCGGGCCTCCCCACACAGTTGCACGATTCGGCAGTGTAACAAAAGTGGATGACATTTCTCATGATAAATTTCAGTTGGGAAATCGCATCGTACTGTGAAATGATTATCAGTTAGACCATAAATACTTCTTTCAATACATAAATCAAATCTCAAAATTTTGGATGAACAGTTTTGTAAGTATCACTCCATTCATTTTCACAACATTATTTGTTCTTTCAATTAAGATTTGCCGGTATGATGAAAACCTAGCCACGTTCAAAAATCGACTTGTCACGATTAAACGATGTTAAATAGATTCATGAGCAACGGCTTCCCCATTTCATTAATGCAGCTACTGTCGGTGCAGCGAAGATCATTGATACATTTCAAATAATGACATTTCGGTATTTATCGATGCATCATTTAGGATTACATAAATGTCTTACTTATCACATTCCATTATGCATTCAGATGGACTCCTGGGTAATGCGAATATTCGATTTCTATGTCATCTAATGTCAAACTACTCAAAATATTGCCATGATACGAATTGATGTTTGGTATTTGGTTGCAAAATTTTTGAGGATACGCATAAGTTCATAGATTTTTACAGCCATCTTGTCTCATTGCTCTACTATTCATGAAAATTACAGAAAATGAGTAGCAGCTGACTATCACTTGACTGTTGAGTGACTCTTAACTATATAAGGCTCCAAACACCTTCTGTAGAAAGAAGGATTTTCAGGACTGTTGAAGTCACTTTCAGTTTTATTGAATTATACAGTATTGAAATATTCATCACGTTTTATTAAAATTTCATCCATCCCCAGGATATTTGATTACAACATGGTCCATATTGTACAACACTTAATCAGAGTTTTAACTTATTGGAAGCGGTGCAATTGCAACCGCTTGTCTTTTGACGCGTTCCCACGAGACTAGGACTTTATTCGTTTTTATTGCTGCTAGTGCATGGGTTAGTTACATATGTCGCGCATTTATTTTTTACATAGTTCATGAATCACTGTACCTAAAAAAACAAGCAACGAATGATCAACTCGAATAACTGAAATGATAAAATACAACTTTGTGTTTAGATATGATAACCTTAAATCGTGCATTTCGTTTAACCCCTTGGGGTTCATAACCACTGTAAACAGAAAACTGTGGCATTTCCTACTGATCTGTGCTAAATTAGGTTAGACATGACCATTTTTAGTTCTGAAATGGAATTTGAATTGCGACGTCTATATTTTATGGGGTGGTAATAAAAAAATACCACAAAACGGTTTTGACTGAAAATCCATCATAATTGTGAAATTAAAAGCAAAATTATTTCAATCGTAGATCCAATTTATTTACAAAGGAGCAATAATTATGAGTATAAATGTGACTAAAAAGGTCATAAAAGCTTCAAAAGTGATAAGAGCACTGCCACATAGTCGTCACGATTGGTGGTCTTTGTAGCAGATGCGCGAACTATTCAAGCAAAAGGCAACGCCACAACCACTAGGACTACATTAAATATTGCTGCGATTGTGGGCTAAGAGAGAACTGTAATGGTAACATCGTTTTCTAGTAGGCATGACTGCAGGAAAATGCCAGGGTGAATTTGGCATTTGAACACGAAGATGATTGCTCACCGGATCGCGTTTCGGATTTCTTTCTCTGCTTGAAAAGCCTCATATGATGTGATTCGCCACCGATCGACGGAGTTCATACGGTGACACCTTTATCAAATTCAAAGTATTGTCCACAACGTAGGCATTATTGATCGTGATGTCCAATAGATCGATGAAAAGGCGCAGATAGTATTTCTTGGGTTATCGATGACAAATTTAGTAAAAAAACTTTCTTTTGATCACGCAAATCGACTCCCTTCTTCGATAAATTGACTTTAGCGACAATACTTGGAATGCTTTTTGTCTGCTTGCCTGATTATCCCCGTCATCGTCTTTCAAACATAGTGCTGTTCGAATCGATGCGATGAGTACAGGCCCTTTCTCAATCCATAGAAAAAGAGATAACTTGCAATCCTGCGACACTAACGTATGAGTTTCATTTCCTTTCACCTTTCGCGGGAGACTTTCCGATAAGATCGTATGGTTCCTGTGGCTTTGATTCCGCTTTCATGAAGTTTCTGAAGAAGCAGAATTGTTGCACAGAAATTGTCCATCCCTAAAATCAATTATATCCTTTTAGTCAATTTCAGTAGGCCTACTACTTACTTGGTCGCCTATAGTCCAAGATCTCCATTCTGCGTTTCTTCACTAGTTATACAAGTGCATTTGGTAGACATATCCAGATTTTGCACCTGCATGTACCACTCCCTGAAGCCCTAAGGAGTCGGCTTTCCATTAATGTATTGTTTGATACTGTGGTTGCCGATAAATTTCACCTGATGTTCGTCCACGGATAATACTTCCTCGTATTCGTGCGTATTTTGAAATGCTTCATTCGCATAGTCCAACACCGATGGTGTTTTCCATGATCTGCTATCCGCATGTAATTCATTGTCATTGAAATGTAAATTGGCTCTAAGAACCTCAAATCGTCTGCAATTCGTTGTCTGGGAAACTTTTCTCAAGTAGGCCTATAGATCGTCATCTTGTTTCCAGCAGTCTCGCAATTCATGTAATTTGCTGTAGCCAATAATAACAATGTACATGCACTCATGTAAGAGCTTTCAATTCTTCTGCTGAACTTTTTAAATCAATACCTTTTCTTCATGTGTACAGGGTCGACTGAGGTAAAATGAACTCATGAAGCAAATTTAGCATTTTGAATGTTTCAATGAACGCACGGTACTCGAATCCACGATTTTTTAGAAAAAAATGATGAAAATGTTATGGTTTTATCATTTTTGGAGATCTATTTTCTTGATGAATTCTATCAAAGTATCATAATATCATCATAGGTGAATTCGGTTACTTATGTGAGTGAGCATTTCAACGCTAGGAAACATTGTATTATTAGAGAATTAATTATTTTCTGCACAAAAATTATCCGAAGTCGTTTAGTGGTATATTTTTATAACACCATTTTATTCTATTTGATTACTGCAAGAATAATGATCTAATAATCAAGTATTTGACAATTCATTTCTTCACTGTTCTCTCAGTTTCAATAAACAAAAATAATTTGCATGATGGACCACTTACATGTCCTCCAAAAATCACATGATTGTTACGAAAGTCAAAAACGAATGCATTTGAAAACTATAGTTTTTGCAAACACATAAACAACGCCAAAATTATGCTAATTGACGAAACAATATATCATAATAATGTTTTTGGTATAACGTTTATGTCTGGTGGTCAACACCAAAATGATTGAGTAGAAGTACGTAGAAAACAGTCTTCACACGTGGTGCTTTTTTGTACCATAAAACCCCAAAGGGTAGTAGTAGACTGTAGTGCTAAAACCTTTGATATAAGGTAGCTTCATGTCTCCAATGCAAAAAAATGCCATGAGATCGCGGCTATGCTGAGCAATAGCACAAACAATCGTAGCTAAAAGATGGAGATAGCACTCTCGGTCCAAGATAAGACACAGCAATAAAAGTTATGACATTGTATCCCACAAAATTGTCAAGAAAACCACTGATCACATAAGTCAGAGCGACGAGTAGTCCAACAGATTTTGATTCTCCAAGCATCCACATGCGCCTAGTTATCAGTGTTCATCAACTTAAATTTTTCATTTCAAAAGCTAGGTGATCTACGCATGGTGTTCACTTTTAACAACATAGAAATTAGCAAGAATTCGGCAGCTTACGTTTCTCCCATTTAAAATACGTTCCGAATACCCCTCGTATATAGTAGAATGATTGTGGAAATTGACACACAGCGCATAAAACGTGTGGAACAAAATTTGAACGTTTCTCTTGTGTATCCTAATATTGAGGCTATCATTTATAATAACATATGCGCATAATGACACGTGGGTACAGGTTTGTAAGTGAGTATTTCTAATATGCGAATTTCTATTATTTGATGAATGGGGAATACAATGCTACTCAGATGATTTTAGTTGCATTTTTCCAAATTACTTTTAATGTGTGAATGACATTTAGCTTCCCAACATAATGTGCAATATGGCGATCCACGCTTTCACTCACTCGATTTTTCATAGCTAATAGCTAAGTAATGAGAGCAGCTTAAAAAACAACTAAAATATTAAATAAGGAATTACCTTTGCGCACTATCATAGGTGTTGTCAATCTTCAGAGGTATCCATGCTTATACAAATATTTTGAACTTAACATCAACTGTGATTGCGCTTCCTAACAATGTTCGAAATTTCGTAAAAGATCATATTTTCCTGATATTTGTTATAAAAATAGCAATTATCACTAGCAAGTTCATTATTTGCCTTCGAAGCCAGATCAATGTTTTTTGATAATGTTGATTGTCCAATTTATGTGTATAGACAATCGAATCCAATTTAGATTGATTTGGTAAAGAAAGACGAGTATAAACAAGGTGTACCGCAAGTCTTGACAATTGGAAATTATGAGTTTCTATGCGTGCAATGCATGCGTACGTGTTTCTTTCTGATTAATACCTTTAGCTTCAATGTCCTCAACGACAAACAGTTGTGTAAATGAACCATCAATCATTGTGTTCATAACATGTGAGTAGTACTCGCTATTGTTATATAGTTTAGCTGGTCATTCGCATTTCCATTTCACGTCTTATTAACGAGCATGTTACTGATTGATAACTGAAGAGCGCATTGAAGTAATTTTGTTGTTCGGGAATCGGAGCACGAGAGACGAAGCGGATATGTCCAATCATAACCATCCTGAACGTGAGCGCATGACAAACCCCGGTGTAGTCCTCCCCGAAGTTACCGCAGATATCATTCAGCGAATCTTGATGGAGTGAAGATATCGACTGCAGTTGTGTGCTGTGAACGGAGGTGGACATTTTGAACACATCCTTTGACTTTCATGCATTTTATCTACAGTTATTTACTTTAACATTGAATAAATGATTAATATTAATCGAATATGAGATTTTTTCTATGTGTCCAGACTTGCGGGACACACATTGAAGCTAAAGGTATTAATCAGAAAGAAACACGTACGCATGCATTGCACACATAGACTTGCGGGACACCTTGTAGACTGTGGTATATATGCATATTTGTTAGTTATCGATATCGAGCGTAGAAAGATTAAAAATAATCATTTACTAATTTCAACTCAAGAAAATGTTGAGAGAAGCATAATGTAAGAGCGATTATTTCAATTGTAAATCTATCTTCTGGTATATTTAATGCATGCATGCATATTTTTCACTCATCTTTATTCAATTGATTACATTTGATTGATTGCATGCAACTTAAACTGGTCCTGACTTCATCCCGATTTCTTTATAAGAGTTGATCACGGATTTGAATTAATTACACAGAAATTTTTTTCAAATCATCGGCAATGTCGTGATTTCATAGCTGATCTAATAAAACATGTGATATGAAATCTGTTGTTTCATAGCTCATCCATGCATAATTATATCCTGATTTTGAAGTAACCCGCTTAATTCAATAATTTCCTTAATACAAACGATTATCTTTAGGACATTTTCATCACTGCATTTCATTATGGAATGCTGCGAACTATCTAATGGAAAATTCCTGACCAACACGATAACTCAGGGTCTCCACAAGTTTCTTTCCATCTTCCAAAATGTCAACTTTTGGAATCACTGCCGGGAATGAAACCACAGACGCACATGTTCATGAAGACAGATTGTATTCAGCAAATGAAAAGTGTCAATCAATGGGTCCATTCAGTTATTGACAATTTCATGGTAAGGCTTGGTCTTTAAAGCACTTAAGTGAAATAAGGGCTCTTTCACACATGCGACGCTTTGTCTCGCGGATGTCGCTAAAACTTGGAATTGGCTTCGAACTTCGATTTCTGCGACTGTCAATTATTGGATAAACCATTTTAGCTCTCGATTTCATGAGACATAGAGAGTGGGTGTTTTCTAGCCAAAATTACTCTGAAGATATGCTTTAGTTGTTTTTGCTCTTGTTTTCATCAAAATCAGTAGGAAATTTTCTATCAGAATATCTGAAATTGACTACATAGTTCGGTATAATATTCAAAATCAGTATTGAACATTCCTATTTCAGATATTTTGTCTCGCCGTCTGCTGTGATAGACATGTAACTCATTTGATAGTAACTTGAACAAGGCGGTCAAAATCGGCTCAAACTGACTTCTCATTGATTGAACATGTTGTTGAAGGAAAGTTCAACCTATTCCAATTCATATGACAGACGTAGAAATCTCAGCAAGATTTCTATCAGCATGGATGCAGTATACATAGAATGCGTCATCTATTCATAGCAAATGTCAATATAAAAAAATGCCTAGATTTCGAAAACATCAATGAGTCGATCGTACAGCCGAGAAAGGATCACTGATGCTTGAAAAAGCTAGGTGTGACTATGATTACTGTTGTAGTGAATGCCTTGATTCAATGAATAACTGCGACACTGAGAATAGCCCATCAATGTCATTGCTATGTACGGGTCCGCGGACTCGTGCATAGCAGTAAGACATTGATGGACATATTCAAGTGTCGTAGTGTCATTGTTGTAGACTTCTCTCAGAAACTATGATTGTTTCATTGCTGGACGGCTAGCCAATTCAAATTTTAACTTTACATTGGTTCATTTATTGGACAGGGATCTTGAATTTTTCATTCCTTATAGAATACATACATCGTGTAAATGAAAAATGACTCTACACATTTCTCAAAATTGCAAGCTAAAGTCATATTTGAATTAAAAGAGCAGAAAGTACATGGAGCAGCAAATTTTCATACTCTATGATGCCCCAAAATTGTTTTATGGAGCAAACAAAAAGCTGAAAAAATTCTATGTGAATACTGATGTCTCGAGCATATTTAAGATAAAATTGAGGGATCATAATTTGTAACGAATAAATTTGGCAAATCGACTATTTTGCATTCAACAGGATACTATGAATTTTAGTGAAAGGATTTTGATATTTTTATCAGATGAAAATTCGAGAAAAGATACTCAAAAGTGACCAACGACTTATTTGCTTCTAGACTTCCATCAAACAGAGAAATAAATCTTGCCCCATCAACTTGTCAATAGCGTTCAATCAACCATTCTTCGATATTTCAACACCTCGATGTTTCTGAAGAATGTAAAATAGAATAGTAAATGTACGCAATTTCGGAAACTGATGCCAATGTCAAATTGGAACCTCGTCAATTGGTTGCTTTATTATTGCTCAAAGCTTCAGGACGTTGACGGAACTCACCCACAGGTATAATGCAACCTTCTCGATGCAATCGCATCTAATCTGATGTGACGCGCATCACTATGAAGTTACTGACACCATCAGAGATTGTGAACATGTGGCATGCTAATAGCAGTTTATTCCACTTTTTTAATGCATCTGTTAATTGCTGAATTATTGAGTGTATCTACTATTCAATGTTTGCCACCTATGGTCTATACTGTTGAACTTATTTGATGTTACTCTGTATTTCTGAAGAGAAATATGCATTATTTATGTATACATTGTACATCTACTGTGTATTATGGTTGTTAACACTACACCTGAGACTGTACCAACTTAAGACGCATTAACTCTGAACTACTCTCTCTGGTTCAACTGCTATAGGTTTTAGCAAAATGAGCTCCATTGCTGAACGGTAAACATCAAATACCACTGATTCAGCGTGTCCAAAGTAAAATCTCTGAGAATCCGCGCAGGCCAAGTAAATCCGCGCAGATGGACCCTAACCCCCTTTACATTGCAGTTTTAAGACCATATTTGTGATTTTCTGGATTTCATTTTCTTGCATATTCAAAAATGAATCCTACATAGTGATGTGCAACTTTTACTTTCAATCTTAAGTAGACTTTCGTTGGAACCTGATTGGGTCACTATAACTGTTTCTATCAATAGGTCAACATATTGTAACTAGTAGTACTAGTAGGTAACTGTAAACAAAGCGTAGTGTAGTAGGTACAGTATTTTCAGTAATAATCAAAGACTTCACAAAACAAAATTAACAAGAAACTTTTCCGGTACCAATATCTCTCGAGTCAAGTGGCATGGGAATGTGACTACAACAAAAGGTCTTCATGATAATTATTGCAAAAAAATTCAAAAGTGGCCTAATGGTCCACGTTTTACTACATTTCACGGTAACTGAGTGTGAAGGACATATAGGTTATCTGAATGTGGATGTACATATTGACAGAAAAATAAATCTTTTTTAAGAAAAATTGTATTAATCTATTGAATTTGTAACAACTTGAATTGAGGATGACGAGAAAATAGTCAGCACCAAGTGTCTTATCATTGTCTATGACACCTCGTATCCATCAGTGGTTCGGTCGAAGGCAAAGTTCTCTTCAACTTTCTTTTGGACTCATCTTTTTTTGATGACACGGGAGCTGCATCTGTTATCGATTATGCTTCTAGCATAAGCCTCTTGGCTGCCTCCATGTATTCCATGGCCGTTTTCCGCTTACTCTCGGCGAGTTTCTCTGCGGATTCCTTTTCTTGCCTGACTCTTTCTCTTTCCATCTCTTTCTCCCTGGCTTTCAGATCTTCCTCTTTCTTTTTTTCTGCTTCAATGCGCTCCTTTTCCTTTTGCTTCAGATACTGTATGTAGGAATTCGATGCTTCATAGCAACGATCAAGCAACTTGCTTCCAATTGGGAACGTTGCACTCTTGTATCCGCGATTTCGCATAAATAATTTCACTGTCAGAATACCGTTAAAGTTGGGATCCTGCAATCTGTTGCGGTCTGTGGTCAAAATGCGCTTCATCGAGCTAAACAATCATTCAGTGTCAGCGTTGCCATGAGGTAGAATAACGCAACTTTTGGCCAGTGCACTCAAACTATGGCAGGCATCCTTCGAGGCTATCTGTTTCCAAAATTTGGGCAGGTCGACTTCCTCTGTGTCAATTTGCGCATCGCTATGAAACTTGCGCCATTCAAGAAGAAGTGCGTCGGCGTCGTAATCGAAATTCAATTGGGATTTGACGTGAATGAGATCTTCTTCCGCAACATTTTCCCTCTGCTTCGGATCCAAGAATTTGCAAGCCCTCAGAAGACGTTTAGCAATAGGCAAGTAATGGATCAAAGATCGAAGGAGCTGGCCATAGAACAGACGAACTCGTTGAAAAAATAATGCACGTTGTGCTGCCGTAAGATGGTCGTTACGAAGAGCTTCTCCAGCTTTCCCGCCAATCAGCACATTATCATCCGATAATTGGTCAACATTTGGAACGTTATAGAATTCATCTTCATTCATCACCTTGTCAACATATTCTTGTCGAATAAAGGAACAGCAGACGTCCGAAATGATCGATATCATACGATCGTAGATCAAATGTATCACAGGAGCTGACGTTTGAAAGAAGATCTCGAAGTCTTTCAACGTTTTCAGGGCGAACAGCACAAAATTCATATAAAGGGGAGAAACGGCGGAATCTAGGAATTTCCGTAAAGTGCGATGAACCGATGGGAAATGTATTTACCTAATATACGCACGTATATCGTTCTTTCTTTTGGTTTGACTTCAGTTTTACCACTGCAACCTGGTGAAGCGGACCTGATAAGTCCACGAAAATTTGTACATTTCTTTTATTTTATCTAACAAAAAATGTGCTCTATCAAATGTACTACAGAAGCTGTACATTAGGTAAACAATGTCTAATTTGAAATGATTTCTGTGAAAAACACCACACTAAGATTCAAAACATACTTAAAACTGAAAAAAGATTGTGACATCAAAATTCCGCGCAGCTTCTCAATTTTCCGCGCTTCCGCGCAGAAATCGGCAAAACCGCGCAGCTGCGCGCTCACTTTTGGAAACGCTGCTGATTTTTTTATGTCAAAAGTAATGAGAAAACAATATCTAGGTTAGATAAAATCTCATCGCTGGACGCTCAAGTCAGCAAAAATGAAATTTCAGATTACATGTCTCGAAAAAATCTAGATAGTGGTTTTTTAACAACGGCGATTGCATGCAGTGAATGTTATGTGGTTTTCATTGCTATTAGTTAAGCGACATTCCTGTTGATGACTTCTATTATTACTACCAAAGTACCCAATACAATGCCAAAAGTGCACAATGCAATATTGCGCCGTACAGTTTCCGACATTGTCATAGACTTCCGTGACAAGAGAAATAGACAAATAGCAATGCGTTGTTGTACTCAAAATTCACACGGCAATCTCGTCTGCTAACACGGACTCGATTGCTGTGTTCATTTTTCGTTCAACAACTCTACATTGATGCCGTCCCAGAGCCAGCAACAATGTATCAATCATGCCTAGATTTTGAAAGTATCAATGAGTCGTACAGCCGAGGCCGCACAGCGGCCGAGGCTGTAATGATCATTGATGTTTGAAAGATGGCTAATCAGAGGGAACTCAGTTTTCTTATGTCGTTAAGTATCATTCTTTCACTTCTGAGACTATAGCAGCATTGTGCATGTATGGCATCGTGATTTTTTGTTCGAATGCTCACTCACGGTCTTTCATTGAATTTAATCCGGCAGCCAGAACGTGTCTCTGCAGAGAACGAAATCGAAAAGTCGACTTTCACAGAATGACGTACACCCTAAGCCTGCTACGAATTTGCACGTCTGCTGAGATCTATCTGGTTCCTCTTCTTGCCAGACATGATCACACAAAAACACATGTTGATCCTATGAGACGCAGATTTCAGTTTTTGGTTGAAATGAAATGTTCTACATTTTCTCTGATTAAGCGAAAAGTACTAATCCCAGAGTCACAATTTTTGACATTAAATGTGTTTAAGTAATTTCCTATGATATACATGCACCCCTATTTATGAAGCTAGGCACATTCAGATTTGGCAGGCCTCCTAATGCTGGCAAACACAAGTATTTGAGCAATTTAATCTACATTTAGACGCATTCTTGCATACATTGTCGATCAAAAACATGCTAATGACACATGCACACCATAGGAACCTGATGACATTCCATGTTAAAAATTATAGCTCTATGCTTGATACTTTAAACTTGATAAGCAGAAACATAGAAATTTTCATTTTTACCAGAAAGTGCAATCTACGTCCCATTGGCAAGAAGAGGAACCAGGTAGAACTCGGCAGACGTGTAGATTCGCAGTAAGCATAAAATGTACATCACTCCGTGAAAGTCTCATTTTCGACCGCGTTACCTGCAGAAACTCGCTAGTAACAGAAAGATGAAATATTCATCTGACGCCGTAGAACATCATCATCATGCACCTTTAAGCATGTTTAGTAAGGCCGGTTTCACACATGAAACGTCCTGCTGAAGTCTCGCGGGTGCTTGTTTAATATAACAGCCACAGATACACGTCGTCAGGCCAAAAATTCTTAATTACTGCCACGATATACCAATGTTCTTTAACCCTTATCAGGTCACCAAAATCAACATCCTCATCCGGTCAAACGGTCACAAATTGTGACCACTCATAAATGTGCCGAATCATGTCGAGAAATGAAGCCTATTCACAAATATTGATCAGTTCTATACTCGTACGTATCCAATTACATCCTCATCAATGCCAATTAATGAAGTATTGGGCATACATGTAATGATAATAATAATAGTATACTACATGTTGTAGTAATATAATATTATACATGTAGTACTAGGCCTAAGTCCGAAACACAAACTAGTTGCAGTTGAAAGCAAGATTTAGAAGGCCTGCAACTCAAAATTCCAATTGCTTTAATAGAAAAACAGAATCCCATTTGAACTTCACAACAAACACTACATACAGCATACATGATTGCATGTAGGCCTATTAAAAAATCTAAGTGAGCTCATGACAGTCTTCACATTTCGTGATCACCTTCAAAACTCTATGATTGGGGCATATCGGGCGATCACAATCGTCGCAGTAGGATCTTGTGGTTTCATATTTGAAACCAACCTTGTCGGCTGCTTCCTTTGTATATCGACGCACAGCAGATCTCTGAAGTCGCCGTTCAGCTGATGGCTGCGCCAATTGAAAGGTGAGCATTCGGAGAAATTCGTTCTTGTTGCGAGTAAGGCCACTCTTTTTGGCAAGAAGAAATGCGTTATTGTTTGCAACATCAATGATATTGAAAAACAATAACAAGGGCCATCGGTGTGTCTTACGTCGGCACGAATACTCTTCGACATTACCTTCCATTGTATCCACGCCTCCTTTGGAAGCGTTGTATTCAAGAATAACAAGAGGCTTGTTCTGAGCCTTCTCCGAAATCCGAGTGTCTGAATGACTTGATGTAAGGAGGACAACATTTTTCTTTTTCTTGGGTATGTAGGAAATGAGGGACACTTTTTTGTCATGTTCAAACGCGAATCGACTTGAGTGAACAGATCGATCATCAGTTGTTCGAATATAACTTGGGATTTCTCGTCGGTGAAGTCTCATTGTTCCCATGATAGTAAGATTGTGTTCAAGCAACTTTGCAGCCAATGCATACGAAGTAAAGTAATTGTCACAAACAATGTTGCGGACATCACAGATAACATCCGTCAGCATATCTCTCGGTGCGCAATGCTCAATTGTTCTAAGTGAAAATGTGGTGAACTATTCTTTTACATCTATTTACTGTAACTTCCGGTTATCTGATTCATATGGTTTTTTGATGAAAGTTGTTCTCAATACGCTCAACATTCTGACTAAACCTATGACCACCAGAATGGAATCTACAGCGACTTTAAGTTGAGAATGGACCGATTCTCCTATTCGCACTGTGTTAAGATCTGAAGTTTCTGCCCACCTAATAGGTTCCGCTCGTGTACCGCAAATTTCGCTGAATTTCCGTTCTGTGAAGCTTACCATGCGACCTGAGATCAATTTCTATGGAGCTATATGACTCATAGTCGAAGCTAAATTCATTACCTGAATAAAAGGTCATCCCAAGAGAAGTACGTAGTTGCGAAATAAGGTGATTACACTACAGAAAATGCTGGTCACAATTTGTGACCGTTTGACCGTCTACGTATAAATATTGCATAAATATTGTATACTTTATCTAATCAACTCAGGATTTTAACACAGTATTTTAGGCTTGAAATGGTTCATCGTCCATGAATTCCAGACCGATAGATCCAATACTTGATGCATCACAAAACTCAAAAGATGCTTGGTCACAAATTGTGACCGTTTGACCCGATGAGGGTTAACATCATGTCAAACTGATAACATTTCTGGGTTTATCATGATGTGGCAGTCCAAATTTTTAATTTTCGTTAAGTAGAGCCTATTCTATCTCTAATGATTCTTGAAGTGTTAAATTTATCAGCTTGTATTGTCAACAATCATTGTCGCAATAATAAAAGCTAATGACTGGGGCAATTTTTAATAACATGTCATATCTTGTCATATTTTTAGGTTAAGGTAATATTTTGTCACATTTTCAGTGTCTCGTCATATTTAGTCATATTTTGACCATTTATGATCACATTTGGTTATATTTAGTCAAAGCCACCACGGTGAAGAACGAGAAGTGCAGGAGCTTGTTCGATTAGATCGGAAGTTCGTCGGACCCTGTGGGGCTCTTGGTTGAGTGCGGCTTTCTATTACGCCGAGAATTTTCCTAAAGCGCGCGACATCGTAAACGGCTATGGAGACGACGGGAAAATCGTAGAAAACGCAAAACCTGACGTCAAATGTGCAGAATAGCTCATGAAGGTAAAGCGCGATTACGAGAACTTACCAAAAATGATTCAGGAGTTCAGTCAGCGTTCACAATCTCAGAAGCGCATGCCGAGCTACACAACATCAACTTACAAGAAGATAGCGCACAGATCAGTGGCTGCCTGAAAAGAAGACTAAAAAAGAACGCGGACTTAGATGCCATCATCACGATGGATAAGCAAGAACTTTCGCCAGCACTTTACGCTCATTGACATGCATTGATTCCTTCTTTTGGTGGTACGATATCTCAGCTGATTGAGGGACGCGCATCGGCACGGAGGTGCAGAAAGTCCTGAGTTCGACTCCGTCCGCATCTGGAGGTGCCACCGATCTCACTAGATGTTACTAGCCTCAACCTGGTGAGAGTGGCCTGTGAGTGATGGCTGCCCCTTCCCTAGCTTACTAGAATGGCTTTGTAACTTGAGTGGGGCAGGAATGAGTGAAAAATGGATGAAACGAAGTTTCACGACTACACTTTCGGTCTCCAGATGGGGCTAGTTAGGTCTCGTTTCCTCCGAAAAACAGTAGAATGTCCATCCCAGTCTGTAAAGCGATTATTGCTAACCATTTTCCAATGTCTTCTTTTTTCTTAAATGCAGTCTTTCAGTTATTATGCCTTAATGGTCATCATTTCAATTGGATCTATTATATGCCAGGAATACTAATTACATGCATATCACACCAAAAATCCGTTAAATCATAAAACACTGAAACTTGAATGTATAAATTTGAAATATTTGTGTTGGAATGATTCCTTTAAAAAATTTCCAGAAAATTGGGAATCCTGTCTAATCCGGCTGATACTTCTTTAGTTTGCAATTTTTACTGCCCCCAACTTCTTTATTCCGCTAGGATGTCTCACTCAAGAAGTTAGTTTCGGCTATAACACCACGTCATTTCATGATTGTAGCACCGTTTACTGCACTACTATATAGCAAGGTGTTGCGTGGAAAAAGATTTTTCGAGAAAGCTAACAGGATGCTCCCGGTCATTACCTGCACTACGGTGATAGCAGTTAATACTACATGTCATTTGAAAAGATTTTTCTCGGAACTTTGTCCACAAAATTCTTCGAGTAAATTTGATCTATTTATGAAATAAATCAGACAGTAAAACAAATTAATATTCTATATCCTCATTCAACATTGTCGGATGTTTTGTCCAACGCTATGAACTCCTATTCCCTTTGATTGAAACAACCAAATGTACTGACTACGCATGATTGACAAAACTATTCCTAAAAACATATGTCATAGGTCGAATAGCTTTTTTCGAATGAATCACCAGAAAACGCAATGCAATGGCCACTAGAGACACTAAAAGGCCACTAGAGCACATAAAGGCATGAAGTCACGTAAGAATCACTTCAATGCGCAATGCTTACATAAGTCAACATCATCAAGAAGTGTTTTAGATTCAACGAAAGACGGGCCTTTGCAATAGAGTCCCTCAAGGAATCCCACACGTGAATTGCACGGAAGAAAAACATACTTTTGGAGGTTTTGTTTTCACGCCAAAAAGAAGCCGGATTTGAAAACTATTTCGTGGCAAACAAGGGTTATTATAGCCAAAGGCACATGGCTGAGAAAGTAATGAAAAGAAGCGATGATATGTTGACAAGACAATGTACAAAAAAACAATACCAATATATGCTCTAATGACTTCAAATTTAAAATGAGCAGACGATAGAAATGACAACGATACTGGTACGTTATATTTTCTATTTTACACACATTTCTACTTAAGAACTTTTGAACTTCTCAAGACACGAGATTTCTTTTTTCTTGGAAAACGAGTATCTTGTTTTGTTCCACCAATCAAGCCTCTGAATGGACAATGATTCCTCAATATTCATCAAACGACAGGAAAATTCATAATTGATTAAAAAGTAGCAAATAACCATACAATTAATTGATTTGCTTCATAACTTTTTAATGTCTAAATTCTTGGCCTAGTGATTTCTCAATTGTCTATGTTTCAAGGATTGCAAGATTTTCCTTAGTGATGAGATAGCAATATGCAAATATTTTTGCCTATTTGCAAACGGAACTTTTGACTGAACCGCCTTCTATTGAGCAGTTAGCGCATCAGATAGTAGACGAAAATGTTGAAATTGACCAAAATTTGCATTTGCTTCAATTGGATATCGGCAAATTCAAATGATGGAATACAAATTATGGAATTCTAGCATCAAAATTCATGAAATGCACGGGAACAACGAAATTCGAATGTCGAAAGACGATTGCGAGAAAAGTTTTTTGCGCTATGAACTAATGAGCACTGTGTATACATTTTATACATATACATTTCAGTTGTGCAGTTTTTCTATGATCGACCGGTCATCCAGATAAGGGGTACAAAATTGCAACCGCCAATCTCTGATACAGTGTTGTAATATAATATAAATATCACTAAAACATCAGTGTAGGAGTTTATTGATTTTCTATATGCCGCACTTATTGATCATCATCTTAAGTTTTTAACTGACGATGTTGCCTAAATATTGATAGTAAATCTTTGAATTGCAATGGAGAACAATCGCTGTTGATGGTACAAATGATAAAAAATGGACCTACGCACAATGAATGGTTCTCATGGGAAAATTCCCACGACTTTCTTACTCCCATTAGCAAAGCAGTTCAATGAGCAACTAACAAAGAAAACTCCACAATTTTGCTCCTATACTCCTGCAGTTTTCGTCTCAGCATATTGTCAGTCACATTAGCAAACACGGAGTTTAAGCAGACTTTTTTGACAAGTGGACAGAAAATATTTTAATTCAACGTAGCAAAGTGCGTCAAGGTAACAAAATTAAAAAAAACAAGCTAATGACTAGTTAATTTTCAATAGGTACAAAATACGATTTAAAGGAAAATTTTTATATCCTAAAATGTCTAAAACTTTTTAAAAATGCTTACTAGAAGGACAAACAACGCTTCTCCTCTCCTCATATGTAATGAATTGGCGAGTAAGTCGTTCTGTTCAAAATTATGTTTATCACTCATATATTGAAAAGATCCTATTTAACAGTCTGCCCATTCAGATGATAAGAGGACAGGTCTGTTTCCAATCAAAATACCAGATCTAGCTAACACAGCGGGATTACGCTATCTAAAATCTACCAGGTGTGTAAGAGAATTAATGTTAGTTCCTTAAGCTAAAACGTGAAATAAAATTCTACAAAATATGCATACAAATTATTTGACTATTTTTAATGAGGTCATCAACAGGAACCTGGTCAGGACGATCACGTTTCGACCGCTTCATCCTGGACGCTCAAACCCGACCAAGCGCGGTCCTGTACATTTAAGATGCACAGCCTCAAAAGTTATATTTATAATAAGGAAAGATTAGCATCTATCAAAAAAAAAAAAAAAAAATAGAGTCACTATTGACTGAAATGTACCTCAGGCATTTGAAAGAAGGACAGAGTCCAGCCAGTAGAGGTCAATTCTAATAATTCTAATAACGACAATTCATCCCATTTATTTGTAATCATGATAATGACAAATGTGTATCATGATTGTCACGCTTGTCAAATATTTCAAATATAATTGCAGGGTACCGACGAATGAAAAGGAACTGATATTTAATCTTTCCGCTGATTGTTTCTCCGGAGATCTCCTACCGGTCAAACATGATACTTATGAAATTTGAACACGACATCAGCAATCAATATGTTGGAAGTTATGAAAATGAATTTTGACATCGGATTTAAAACATCAAGAATAGCTACAGGCCGTAATTATGAAACTGGAAGCTTGATTGCTTTATCTGCGATGAAATGTTTCTCTCCAATTTTCTACGGTTAAAGGCTCACATTCCATGAAAGAAATGGTGCAAGACTTTCAGTTGATATGTATGAATGCGCTACAGCCATCGAATAGGTGCAACTTGAGGCATCGGATACGCAAATTTGTCATTCGACGAGCTTGGTTTGAATATAATTAGGAATATAATAAATAGGGTTTCATCCAGGTTCCAGGTATTCCTGATTGTACTAAAGTAACGAATTCCCGAGAATTCATCTCGAGAATAGCATGTGGTCACTTCATTGTTATTTAAATTACAGCTAGACTTCGAACTCGAATGATTAGTTATTTAGTCTATAAAGTTACAAAGGGTTTTGTATAAATCTGAATACACCATCTGAGAAATTTATCTCAAAATTCTTCCTTTGATGTAGAAAATTCTTACTAATGCTACGAGTAGACTACTTACTACACAGGTTCGTTTCAACATGAAGACTTTTGACAAAGGACCTCCCTAGCGATGACGTGAGCCAGCAAATATAGGAAGCATTTAGAATATGATATTGCTTTTTTAACGTTAGGTCTGTTGGGTCTATATCATCGTTATGTCAATACTTGAATAAAGCAACTTACATCGCCATTTTTTCTATTAGTGAATGACTTTTAAATGCAACAGAAATCACGTCACCATACCTGCTACCTTAAAACATTTTGCGTTTGCTATCACAATAAATTACACATACTAAAATCGCAGTTAATAAGAGGTGAAGTAAAGCATGCCAGTGATAAGTGTCAGTTCGCCTGGGCAATGAATATATTGAGATATCCTCAGACTTGAACAATTTAAGTACGACAATTCCTTGGCAGCCATAGATTTTAAGCTAGTTTGGGCCATTCCGAGCCGAACTGACGAGCCCTTGCAGGGCGAAACGCAGCGTCTACGGCTGCCACGGAATTGTTGTGCTAAAATTGTTCAAGTGTAAGGACATCTCTCTAATTAGAAAATGTGATATGAGATATGAGATATTATCTCATGCCGTTGTTCTTTATAATGAGGTGATAGGCATGCAACTCTTTTTTGGTGAGCACTAACTGATTAATGACAATTAAAAACTATCTCGGGATCGCAGGAAGAGTAAATCAGTATTTATTTACTTTTCCTGGGAATATGAGAAACCATAATAATAGGCATAATAATTATTTAACAACAAGCAATTAAAAACAGCTATTTTGTTGGGGTTTTTTTAACGAAAACAAGGGTGCAGAATGCCTTCCTCACAATTTATAAGCAAAAATCAAGGACAGCGTCATCAGACGCGGCAATAAATCTGGAAAGACTGCAGAAGCCATAAAATTTGCAATAAAAGTTGAAAATATCCCGAAACTAAAATGTCTCAAATAAACGAGAAAGTTACTGATTCGGACTGCTTCTGTTTGCACAAGTTGTAAGTTTCATCAGTTATGCAAATGAATAAAAAAGATATTTCTTACGTCGAATTTAGTCTTAATTTGTGGCTCCTGAGGAAGCATCGGGACACTAGAAGCGATTCAAATGGGAGAGTATGATCATCTCAGATATCACCGTGCGACTTATAACTTGCTGTTATAACTAGTTGGTTTGAAATGTCATTTTAGTGTCCGGAATTTTAAATTTTCTTTAGTTTTCTTCGTTTCATGGTAATTGCTTTACTCATCAACGATGGAGAGGGAAGAATTTGATATACTAATTCCGGTTCCATTATCAACAACATGAGCAATTATTTCAATTCTTGTAGTAGGCTTCACAGTAACTAAACACTAGGTATTCAAGTCATTTGGGATCGGAAAGGTACACAACAGTATTCCCGGTTTATGGATCACCGAACAGGCAGCCTGACATGAAACTTGAAAGGAAGGGATTCATGGTTGGTTTCGTAAAATGTGTACGAAGCAAATCGTATACAATCAACATCAGAATATAATGTTCCTTGTTAACTCTAGAAATCGTCAAACACTGAATTTGGTGAATCATAAAGGAATTGCCACGTAAAAAGTCGTAGAGTAAGTCAGAGATAATTAGGGCAAAATTCGCGACCAGCATTGCCCTCTATGGCTCACACAGAAAGTCAACAAAGAAGATAAACTATTCTACACAAACAAGAGTAATTCTAATCGATCGATGGTTGATTAGATAGCAGATTAATTTCAAAAGACAGTCAAATTGCGAGCTCTTGTAAAAGGGTTTTGAGAACTCTATCAACAGTGGCGTGAGTGTTGAGATAAATTTTCAGAAACATCTGCAGCGCCACATTATGCAATCTGCATCAGTCTTTGGTGTTGTGAAATATTGTACGTTGATCAAGATTATACGTTGCTACTATCCACATCAAAATTCAGTATTTATTATAGCAATGACGAAGACTAATGAATGACTGACCTCCGCCGCGATTCAAGAGAAACACATTTATGCAAGCATGCTCTTATTTATGATTTGATTCAATAGTTTACAATCATTCAATTTCTCTGAGATTTATAAGAAAATTGTGTGTCTGATAGCTGATGCCATATTAATGAGAGAAAAAGACAATGATATGATACATAAATCAAATTATTGATCATTGATTATTTTAAGTCAATTAATTGTAAATCAACAGATTTGAAAGTGAATACAACTATTTATTTGTAGCACTTATTCATCAATCATCGAAGAGAAATTCAGTTCACATTGAGCTTCTCATCCATTTGCTTTTTAATCTGGATTTGATCAGTCTCAATATGGTGGTGTAGATTTCCCACGAGTGACGAGACGTCATCATGACAAGAAAAAGTAACATTTTATATAGAATACTGTGATAATTCTATTCAATAGAAAGACAATGAAATCACTTAAACGAAAAGATTCTTTTGCTAGAGACAGACAGTAACTAGCAATACAAAACATTGAGAATTACAAAGACGGATGGATTCAAAACAGTAATAAATCAAAACGTTGCAACAATAATGATCGGAATGAATTTCATGACTTTGGTATCGAGGAACCATACAATCAAACAAATGAATAGTTTGACATCAATCAATCATCCCATTTCTAAATCTCATTCTTGCTAAACACAAAATGCATCGCAAGTATGAATAATTGAACGACGAAATTACACCACTTGAAATTTTAAGTCTAGACAAATGAAGCAGATGAAGTCAGATTTGTAATGCACAAATTCATAGGAACTTTGAATCTGAAAGCATGCAACATTCTAACACGGAACGTCAAATACACTCGCATCTTGTGACAATGGATTACGTTTCCAAAAGATCATGGTAGATGTTTGCACAGTTGATTAGCTCATGAAAAGTTTTACTGACAAGGAATATTTCATATCCTTCTGCCTCATCCCATTACAATTGATTTCGAGTATTTTCTAAGAACTCAACCATTTATCTGAATTTCAAGGTAGAGTCTTTCATAAACTTACAATGACCATTAAGAACATGTATAAACAAAAATATTCATTAATCCACAACCACCTTGAGCAAAATTAACATCAGATGTCCTTAATCAAGATCACTGTGAAAAATAACCCTCAGAATTCGGAAAGCACATTGAGGCTAAAATTGAACAGCTGTGCGGAATTGGAGAGCTGTCGCGATTTCCTTTCCACTTTGACATCTTTCGAAACAATTCAATATTCTTCATTATGATACATCTGAAAAACGTAGCTTAATTTATTCTCATATGTATCTATGAATCCAGTCTTTTAGCTCGACACGAAGTATTGCTTGACTTGTCTTTTTGCTCGACAGTACTTAATCATGCCTTAGTCTTGTTTTTCATGCATTCCGATTCAGCTTTCAGTTTGTATCCTAGCAGAGTTGAAAGTACAAGTTAGTCTTCCAGATGCCACAAGTCTTGATATCTTAGCAGAGATGCAAGTCCAAACTGAAAAAGGTCTCCTAGAGGCAACAAACCTCTATATCTCAATATTATGGACTCAGTTTGAATTTTGGCAGAATTGTACATGTAAATGCAAAGAAAATAAGACTTGCTTTGTCTAGTAAAACGGCATCGCCGTATCTTTACATGTATGTCTGTTCACATTTCTATAAAATCTTCATCAGCAGATATGCGGTCCATCAAGTTGGATACTGATACCATAATACTGGCATAATAAAGCTATCAAGCTTTTTTACTTAACGTTCACAAAAATTATGGAAATCAAAAGAAATTGAATTGAGAATTGAACGCTATTTAGAACAAACATTCTGAAAACGACAAAACGACGAGTTCATAACAGAAAATGCAGCAATTTGCTTATCAAACTACGGACAAACAAAGACTTTTTGTAAGTAATGTGCTAATGATCGTACTTGAGACCTTGGCGTCACTACTCCCCATACTGGGAGCTCGGACGGAGGTGACATAGTCAGACTTTCTGGATCGGATAAAGCACTACAAACTATGGTGATGTGCGTTTCACAAATAATAGCTATAATTTGACTCATCGCGGCATTCGGTATTTATTGAGAATTTCATCCCTGACTTTTATCTCGGCCGTAAGTACAAGCACTTTGGTGATTCCTAGGTTATAAAGAAATTGGCAAAACTAATTGTATTTGCTACAGAAATAATATACCAGTAGCAAGAGAAATTGGAAAGAACAAAATTTGATAGAATACCCGAGAATAACATTCTCGAAAGTGGAGGGAACGGTAAATTTGAAGATGCAAACGATGGATGCTCGAGGACCGTATTGACAAAGACAGCGCTAGCTTAGCACTACTCTAGTTCTATCCTAGTGCTCGCCTATCAGCAGCTTCCGTATTGATAAAGGTGGCAAAAGGGTAGCGCTAGGCTATCACCATTTCCGAGAGCTAGCGCTAGGCTGTCGTATTAATAAAGATAGTAACTTTCCTAGTGCTAGCCTAGCACTACCCTAGAGCTATGTCCGAAATCTGGCAAATTCCTTAGCAAGGTCGAGACCTTGCCATGGATGATGCTAGATTGAATCCTTCAGCGCAATATTGAAGGATATCTAATGTGACGCTTACAGCATAGTAATGTTCAGCGCATTGGCTTCAAGATGGTGTATGATTTTTCTAATTTGAATACACATATCGAATCATAGACTGCAATTATAGAAGATATTCCATTACTGAATAAATTTTGTGCTAAAATGGAATTTAAGCGACACATTCTATCTATACATTACGCTTTTGCACTAGACGTACTGATAAATGGAATGGACAGTTATTTTCAACATTTAGACAACCAATATTCCTATTTATGAATTTCACTTAATGACGGCAAAAACAGATTATTTTTGATACTAATTGCTTGCGTATAAAGTAATACAACGGTGCTAATATTTCGCGATATTCATAGTTTTCAAATTCACTGAATCGTGGGTTTGCTATTTTAAAATCTCAAGCGCATTTTCAAACACCCACACAAGCGCATTTCAGAGTGCTTGACATTAATAACCGTTGATAAACTTGCATGATAATGAAATTGTGATGAAATAGTGTCCTTAAAATTGCTACGCAATCAAATTGCAATTTTTTGCAGGAGGGGCGTCATGCTGTGTTACTTACTTGGAAACATACAGACCGTTTCATAAAAAGTGGATCATCCTAAAATTTGACTAAACAAAACATACGAGTAAGTATGATACAGAAAGCATTTTTCATGTTATTTCATGTCCCTAATATTTTTAAATGTCCTTATATAACCTGATAAGCTATGATACAGTAACGGTTCTTACGAAGCTAATATTTTGTGGCCCTACCCTTATTGTCAATGACATTACCAATTCGTCTAGGCATTGATTCGATGATATCGTTGATTTTTGACTGATCTAACTTTCTCAACTCTCTTTTTAACAGTGACGTAAGTTGTGATACGCCATCTGTAGGTAGCAGTGAACGACGAAGGTTACGTTTTAGAATACTCCATACATTTTCTATGGGATTCAGATCAGGAGAACGAGCTGGCCAAGATAATGTCCGAAGCCCTAATTGAGACTTGCATAAGTTGACTTTACTACTCCTGTGACACGTAGCATTATCATCCATAAATAACCAAGTTGATCTGTCATTTGGCCCATGTTCATTCGTAAAACATTCACATAGCGTTCAGAATTCATGGTTCCTTGCTGTATGTGAAGTCTTCTACGAATAGTGGACTTAGAAATAGACGAGTATAGTGCAGCCATCTCAGTTAACGAGAGACTTGGATCAACTTTAACAAATCTCAAAATTAGGCGGTTATACGTTTGGATGTTTTGCGTGGACGGCCAGAGCCCTCTTTACGACAGAGTCGAAAATCATCATTATGCCATCGATGCACATTTGTGTAAGGGACATTTAGTCGCTTGCTCGTAGCTCGCAAAGAAAACACTAGTTCTGACACTTTGCCTTTTGTGAATGCGATCTCGTTATTGTTCATTTGTGCTTTGTATTGTTTTCAACCGGTAAGAGATAGATTTCTAGCTGAAAGCAATCAGGAGTGCTGCCAACACCACTGCAACGAAGTCAGGAAGCTATGGAATATGAAGTCCAGTTAATCACATGTAGCAGTTACATTATTGTTGATGAATAATGGTGCTATACTGGCTCTGATTGACCGATTTTCTTTATTTTTGTTTTGCTTGATAGCTTTTGGCTTGTAGAACAACATATTACATAACAAAGGAAACAAATGTAATTTTATAAGAGTGAGGTATGATTTTGTGTAGCATTGCTAAATGAAGATCAAATTATCTACTACTTTTTTATCTATAACAGGAAAACAACTCAATATTCATGCTTGAAATTTCCAACAATGATATTAGTAAGCACAACTGACATATCTTCCAAATTTCAGAGAAATTCGTTCAAGTTTGGCGGAGTTAGACAAAGTTGAAGTTAAGGCGATGTTTAAGGGTGATCCATTTTTTATGAAACAATCTGTAGTATTTGAAATGTATTCTACACTGTTTCCACACTTTCAAATTTAGCTAATTATCATGTTACATTAAAGATCGAAAGATCATGCCGATTGGGATGAGCCCCATTTCATGCATCGAAATATTCAACCGTTATTCATAAGCAAGGTTTCACAATATATTTGATGCTTTATCTTCTCTGAATAATAAGTTTCAACCACAGAATTAGATTGTTTAAGCGCATCACTTTGCCAGAAGTGCAAACTGATTCAAAGCGATGGCACATGCAGGAACTTACTAAATGGGCGAAAAGAAATTTTTAATACCTTGCAGAGATAGGAAAAATAGTCGTGTGCCGCTTGCAGATTGCTCTGATTCCTTCAAAATGCTCCGATCGCCACGATTCCTTCACATTCCAAGAATTCAGATCATTGGGTAAAAGTTTTCTCGATAATGTTGGTCCCTCCGATCATTATGAAAAAACGTTCACAAACTTCTCTGTAGAATTTGACATCGACTACGTCTTTTTGCTGTGGGATCCGGTTGATGACAGTCACTGAAACTTCGCACAATTTGGCTTGTTTAATGTTGAACTGGCCGCTCATTGTACGATAGCTATGGTGTTATGTTAGCAGATGTGCCATTTCATTAACATTACCAATGTTTATGTTATGCTCCAATGTTTCCTTTCTAGTCAAACAGAAGAAGAGACGACCTGTCTAATTCTGTGGTATCAACAGGCGGGAATGAAAGAAACTGTTTTGATCCCCGATATTCACACTTGTATTGTTAACACTGAACGCGCGCGCTTCAACATTATTTTCACTCGGAATGTGCGTCAAATTACCAGATTTCTATGACTCAATTGTCGGGCGTTCAGAGCGGTGAATGCAGCTGCGCGCTGAATTGGCACATCAATGAAAGTCGATCCATGGTCGATCTAACATTGAGATAGTTGACCAGTTTGCGAGTCAGGCGATGCATTTCACAGGCAAGTAAAGATAGTTTCTGACTCGGATCTAATTTATTGGTCGAAAATAAAAGGATTTAAAGTTACAGCGTGACGGGCCTTCGGCGTCCAGCGCCTTCTTAACGGTCGATGGTCAAATGGCGGTCTGCAGACTCGGTGTGAAGATTTATAAAGAAGTGAATGATACCGTATTATCGCACTTTTAGGTACATGTGCTTATAAGCGAAAAAAGCTTGTTTTCACTGTGATGCAGATGTGCATTTTGTTCGCTTATAAGCACATGTGCTAATATCCGGATATAGGCACACCCTAGTCAATGTGATTTTTCGTCTCTCTTTGTAGCCCACATGATTAAGAGAACTTCAGGTGCATCAATATAATGAACATTAGCTAATTAGTATGCGCGAAACATGTATTTTCACTTCACATGTTGAACTCTGATTCCTGTTCCATCAGCTTACAAATGAGGTTGAAAATCTCCGTCAATGCTAATGCATAGCTGTTCTTATTGAGTTGCATAAGCTGACCTCCTTTGACAGCATAACTTTCACAAGTCAAGGCGCTACTGCTACAAGGGATGGGCTCCGCTCAATCGACCTCTTCCGACCTCCTTTGACAACATAATTTACACAACTCAAGGCGCTACTGCTACAAGGGATGGGCTCCGCTCCTTAGATACCAATAACTTTCTTCTTCGCTAATTAAAAGCAGCGTCTTGCTAGCAATTATTCGGAGTGGTAGTGACTCTGTGCCATTGGCAATTCTCCTATCAATAAAGTTGCTTGCGATCATATATCAGTCTGAAAGCTTGGTGCGAGATGAGTAGACGCAGGTCATATACGATTTCATTTAAAAACGAAGTACTGGCCACTTTGGAGAACAATGGTGGGAATGTCTCAGCCACAGCAAAAGTACATAATGTCAACCGAAGACAAGTACAAGATTGGAGGGACAAGGCAAGTGAACTCAAGGCATGCAGCAGTCAAAGTCATCATGATTTTATCAGTCGTAAACGAAGGCGGCTGCCTTATAAATTGAAAGCTGTTTGCCCTGAGCTTGAATCAGAAATGGTTGAATACATCAAACATCTTCGAAACCAAGGGATGGCTGTTCATGGCAATGCAATCCGTTATGAAGCGAAGAGACGATTCCCAGTGACCTATCCGACAAAGGACCCGTCCAAATTTCAGGCATCATATGGCTGGTTGAAGCGGTTTATGAGACGAAACAATCTTGTAGAGCGACGTGTTACATCTGTCGGACAAAAGATCCCCGAAAATGCCCAAGAATTAGCACGCAATTGGTTGAAGGACATAAAAGAAATTCGTGAGAAGTGTCATATTGTGGGTAACATGGATGAAACCCCGATGTGGTTTGATTTACCAAGCAACACTTCCATCGACTTCAAAGGAGTCAAGACAATTCGAAGTCGCACCACCGGCAAAGAAAAGCTGCGGTACACGGTTCTGTTGACTGTGCTATCTACTGGACACAAATTGCCACCGATGATTATATTCCGAGGACTGAAAAAGCCTCCACGTGGCAATTTTGGTGATGTTGTTGTCTCAGCATCAAAAGGTGGCAGCATGACAAACGAGTTCATGAAGAGTGAGTATCTTCAAAAAGTGTGGAAAGCACGCCCAGGATCGATCTTCAAGCCATAGTGTGCTTACACTGGACACAGCGCGATGTCATACGCACGAAGATGTGAAAGCAGCATTCGAAAAGGAGAAAACGCGTTTGGCTTATATTCCAGGAGGAATGACGCCTTTGTTGCAACCATTGGACAGTAATTTGAATAAACCATTCAAGGATGCCATGCGAAGAAGGTGGGAAGAATGGCTCTTGAACGGTGACCGAGAATATACACGAACCGGCAAGCGCAAAGGTGCGAGTTACGAGATGGTAGCACAATGGGTTTCAGAGGCCCGTGAAATGTCCCGCGACATCATAAAGCGCTCATTCATTGAAACAGGTATCCAGGATTGTGATGGCGATGAAGTTCTTCACTCAAAGTTGCAATCTCTTCTTGCTGGAACAGACCCCAGTGAAGTGGACAATGACGTGGAGGACAGTGAAGCATCTGACTTGAAGAACTATACAGGTGAATCCGACAGCGACAATGAAAATAGTGGTGAAGAAAGTTGTGACAATGATAGTGATATTGACTGTGAAATCATTGACAAATAGGTTTGCTAAGTAAAGTTCTGTTTTCATCAGCATTTTCGAAACGTTCCGTTAGATTAGATTGCCATCTTGTTTGTGTGACACAATAGACAACTGCTTCACCCTCTTATATTTCGCTTTATGTTACAATTATGGCGGTGACATACCATAAGCAACAATGTTGGGCTATTTGATCAAAGAACACGTTCAAAATTGGCTTATAAATTATTGTGCAACTAATGGACTATTTCTTGCAAATTATTACATTGAAGGAAATGAAACGCTAAGATAAACATGAATCAATAGCGCTACTTTTAGGTCATACATTACCCTAGTGGCTGTATGTACTCGAGTCATTGCGATGAATGTTGCAATTAGCAAAAACACAGCAATTTCCCACTGATGCATTTTTTCCCGCTTATAAGCACATGTACTTAAAAGCGCGATAATACGGTATTAAGAATTGTGTTGCTTGTTGAATGTGAGGTGATCAAAGTGAGAAGGCCGACTGTAGCAAGGTAATTCATGTCTTCTATTGATTGTTGGCTTCAAGTGTGTAATAGCTTTTGCTTCAGTGAATGTTGTGTCTCGAGTGTTCGTCAGCTTAGCAATGAAATCGATCTGAAAATCCTCGATGCTACCTAGATCATTATGTTTATTTTCATTATGCTCATAGAGAGCGCTGGATGCAGACTTATTAATAATTGCACGTCTATGTTCTGCGTGCCGAGTGGAGAATTTCCTTACAGTCTTTCCAATGTAGCATTCTCCACATTTATTACAAGTGTACCTATATACTACGTATTTATCACTACATTTAAACTTAGGTAAACATTTACAGATTTGACAGCTACAAGTATTATAGAAATTTTTATTTTTCCTTATTTGGTTTACCGTCTGTCTACCGTATTCATTAATAACTGTAACAGGTAAGTCAAACTTCTTAACTGCTTTATTAATTTTTCTATTACATTTATCGCTGATAAATGGAACTTTAAAATAACAATTATTTTGGTTCTTGATTTTATTTCTACTCCTATGCTTGTTCCTTTTCTTGGGAAAATTCTTGTTACTGTAGCCATTTTTAATTAGAATGTCATTAAATTCGCTAACTTTTTCTTTTTGCATCACTTCATTGCTACACCGATTACTTATATCTTTTAAGCGGTTATTAATGAAACTACTTTTAACATGATTGGGCACGAAAGAGTCCCTTCTTAAGGTTATGTCGGAATGGCCTGGTTTGTGGTACCACGCATATTGAACTTTATTATTAATTATTTTTACTTTTATATCTAAGAAGGGTAACCAGTCCATTGGGTTATGAGCTTCTATTGTAAATTTTATGCTTGAGTTTACTGCATTAAAGACATCAGTTATATGGGACAGTAAGTCACTATTATACTCTATTGGACCAAGGATGATATCATCGATGTATCTCATATAGAGCGACGGAGAAAAGCTTAATTTTTCAATAGCCAATTGTTCTATATGACTCATGAAAATCACTGCAAATGCCGGGGCAAAATGTGCGCCCATGGGTACTCCTTTGATTTGTTTATACTCCTTTGATCTCATATAGAGCGACGGAGAAAAGCTTAATTTTTCAATAGCCAATTGTTCTATATGACTCATGAAAATCACTGCAAATGCCGGGGCAAAATGTGCGCCCATGGGTACTCCTTTGATTTGTTTATACACATTGTCCTTGTATTTTATCTCGTAATTATAGCATACAAACGTTATCAACTTTTCTATTTGTTTTATGCTAAGACCAAAAGTGTCAATTAGATGCCAGTACTGTTCTAAACTTTTTATGTTATATTCTATACCCAATTGTATTGGGATGCTAGGATATAATTGTTCTACATCTAGTGAAATGAAGATTAAATTCTTATTATTAGGAATTCTAACACTATTTAATAAGTGGATTAATTGTTCTGTATTACTTAGGTGTGTGGGAATATGCTTAAGGACATTTTTCAAGACGCTAGAAATAATCCAATCAATTTTTTCAACTGGTGTATTTTTCACAGAGGCAATAGGCCGAACAGGAAACTGATTACTCATGTTGACCTTGTGGTCTTTAACAAAAGAAAAGAAATGTGCTGGTTTTGTTGCAGTACTTATTAATTTATCTAATTGCGGATTCAATTTCGTGCTCGGAACAATTGATTTAAGTAGATTATTTGCCTGCTTCTCTATAGAGTCAGACTTACTTTTATTTACTAACTGATATGTTTTGGTGTTTTGGTTCTCGAATCGTATTTATCAGACTCACAAATTACTAGTCGGTTAGTCTTATCAGATCTGACGCATTGAAGATTATTATCATTAAGAAAATCCTTAGTTTCGCGGCATTGATTTAGAATATCTTTATATGGTTGCGACTTTTTCAGGGAGTTCGATTCTTCCTGCAAAATAGTTTGGACCTCTTTACCAAAACAGTTTAGCCTACTTTCCATATCACTATCCATCTTAGGTGGCAAGTAACAAGAATTTTTATCAAAAGGAACTATTATCGGACTATTCGATAACGAGTTGTCGGTTTCTCTATCAAACTTAGACATCCAGCGTAAATTGTATGCTAAACTATCAAAATTTAAAGAGACTTTTTTCCAGTACTCATCGTTAATAATATGTGGTAGTCTATACTTAGGACCTTTATTTAGTAAGCTCCTAACGGCATCGGGAACTTCCTAGCATCGGGGATCTAACATTAACTGGCGCCGGAGTTGACGTTATCCTTTCTCTATTAATACGGAACTGAAGTTGCAACTGCTACTAGCAGCAACTTGCCTAGCGCTACCCCTGGCAAATGCTAGCTTTATCAATACGGCCCAGAAGTTTAGAAATTTTGATAGAAAATCATTTGTTGATTAAAGAAAGAGCAAGAACTAAAACTTGTCTTCTGAACAATTTTCATCAAAAATGTTCATGTGAGGACACACACACTTTTACTCTCTCAAGAAATTGACAATGTATTTACGTTATAATATGACAAAAATTCAAAGTGAGAATGATGTCTTGGAGATTACTTCTACCCTCATTTGCATTACTAATGCACCCCCATCTTCACCACAAATTTAGGTTCGAATACTATTTGGTCGGGTGAGTTTGGTCGTAGAATCGAAGGTTTGGGCGTCTTTTTTCCACTTAATAACACTCGTTCAAGTTGTTGATTACTTACTATCTCTTCAGATATTCAGCTACAAACTGAATCAACTTTTCATCTCGGTAATTTAGTAACAAAATCCATTCAAGTGTTGTTTGCAGTTTGCATTTCTTAGCATCTCAACGCGCTCAAGGATTATATCTTCACTTCAGTCCATATGAGAATTCGGTGGACGTTGCAATAGTAAGTATTCACAAAAACATGAGACAAGCACAGGCTACAAGGTGTTCAGTAGGGTTCAACCAGTGATTTCCCGGGACATATAACTGGGAATTCACAGGACAATGCGAGAGAAATTAAACTAATAGAATAATTGGAAAAGACGATTTGAATACAATAGTCTCACAAAATATTTTATATATTAATAGCATTCGTCGAATAGACCATCCTCTTACCTACAAATAGGAATTGCAGTTGTACAGTCTTTCAAAACGTTAAGGTCATCAACGCCAAAGTTTTCAGATTTGCCTATGACCCGAAATTACTTTGATTAATCGCCCAAAAAAGTTCACATGCTTGTCTATTTATTTGCATCTCTGACAGACTTGGAACAAATGTTTCATTGCATTTTTGTATTTGAAATGCATTTGACCCTAAATACCTTTTTTCAGTATTTGTATTTGTATTTTTGGACTTTCTGAATTAAGTATTTATTTCTGCATTTCTTAATTTCTTAAATACTTTCGCATTGATGTATCTGCATTTCGACATTTCAAGTGAAAAATGCTAAAAAACATGCACTTGTTCTTAATTATATCTCTGCTAGCTGGGTCTAGTCTGAGCGATTTGGACAACTATTCTCTTCAATTTGTTGTTTGCCACGATTTCTAAAATGACAGAGAACCAGTATAATCAATAGCACTTATACAGCAATTCAGTGATATTGATTATAAAAAGGATATGGTCCTGAGATATAATGGGATAATTTCCAATGACAGCCAATGAAATAATGGACAAAGAAGAGATAAATACGCACGTACATGCACACACAGACACATACACTAAAGCGTGGAAAGAAACATGCATTCAGATATGCGGACATAGCTTGCGCTTCCAACAACCGCATCTGATTCATTAACGATTTATCCTGGCTTCGCCGTGCGGTTGATAATCATAATGATTGACGAGTGCTAGGCGAAGCGCGGCGTCTACGGCTGCCAAGGAATTTTTGTGCTTAAATTGTTCAGGTCTGAGGAGATCTTTCCATTCTATGCCCAGTCGAACCGGCACGCTGCAATCTTTACGAAAGTAGGAATTCCGTCTAAACATTGATTTCACTTCTGGAATTGAAGCTGATAGTTCTTCATTAAGCAAGTTCTCTTCTGGTGGGGTGGAGACATCGCTGAGCAATATTGATGGGGATGATGTTCAATATTATGCAATAAGCTAGATTCCTTTCACGCAAAATTTTGATGACTGTTTGAAACGTTCGCTTTTAACGTCTACGATGGTTTGATGGAAGACATTTCTGATTGGGTATTTAATTTCTTATTGGACCGCAAAAGAAGCCCGTCTTGGAAAGTTCTTTGTAAGGAAGTAAGTTTACTACTTTAAAGTGCAGGTTGGTGACACTAGCAAAACATCTAATAATTAATAGCTACCATGTTGAATAGGACAAGAAATCACGAACACAAAAACAATCAGTATTATGCTACTGTACATGCATTTGGTGCCATTCCTCAAACATTTGTTGTAAATCAACACGCTGAACTTCTCTTCGTAGCTGCACCGAATTCACAACAATATGACATCTCCCATTAAAACAAGCAGGCTGATTTGTTTACAGTTTGTGTTCAGGTGTATGTATTTGAGCGACATGATGTTTCAAAAATGAATAGCACTTCTTTCCATGGTTCTGGAGGGTATAAGAACTGACTCAATGTCGAATCGTCATGATATGTCGTCATATGAATCGTCATGATAGTAATGGGAAGAAGACCGTTCCAGGACACCATAAAATCAAAAAAAATAGTATCTTTAAAAACGACATAAATTCATGAATTTAGACCCTTTTTCAGGTTTTTAAGACCTAAATTCATGAATTTGGTTCATTCAAAAAGTACCATTTTTTTCAAAAATGGTACTTTTAAAAACGACATAAATTCATGAATTTAGGTCTTAAAAACCTGAAAAAGGGACTAAATTCATGAATTTATGTCGTTTTTAAAAGTACCCAATTTTCAAATTTTTCAAAATCTCAAATTTGAGAATTACAATTTTCACCCTCAAAATCATGACCGTTCCAGGACACCGAAAAATCAGAAAAGTTAAGAATCTCAAATTTGTGAATTACAATTTTTACCTTGAAAATCATGACCGTTCTAGGACACTAAAAATTATAAAAGTTAAGAATCTCAAAATTTGAGAATTACAATCGGGCGAAGCCCTAGAACCTTCGGTTCGATTTTCATTGCTTAAAGCATGACCGTTCAAGGACACCGAAAATTAGTATTTTTAAAAACGTCTTTTAAATCCATTTTTCAGGTTTTTAAAATATATCATGTGACTAAAAATATTTCTTTAAAAATGGATGAAACAAAAGTGGAAGGAACTTCAGAAATGGAAGGAACAAAAATGGAAGGAACTTCAGAAATGGAAGAAACAAAAGTGGAAGGAACCTCAAGAATATATCCTTCTTTGTCTCAATTAAAAATAAGTGAATTAAATATTGAAAAACACAGAGATAGAGTTAGGTATATGAAAGATAAGGAAACACAATTATTATTTAAATTAGAGCATTATAAAAAATTAAGAAAGAGATGGTCTAAAGTTAAGAATGTAACACAAGGAATTGGCATATTCTTAACAATAAGTTTAGGTGCTTTAAAGTAGTAAGCAAAACTCCACTTCTGGACCGCGCAAGATGGCGGCCATCGCTGCGTCCCCCCCCCCTCTGGCACGGCAGAGTGTCGTGGTCGGCCGCCGTGGTGCTTCGTGTCTGAGTCCCCCCCCCTCTGGCACGGCAGAGTGTCGTGGTCGGCCGCCGTGGTGCTTCGTGTCTGAGTCCCCCCCCCCTCTGGAACGATAGAGTGTCGTGGTCTGTCGTGGTGTGCCGGCCAGGTTGGTTCACAACATGTTCGCTGACTCCCCCCCCCTCTGGAACGTCAGAGTGTGAGACTGGAGTGAGTTGGTCCGACCGCCTGGTTGACTTGGGCGACCGTCCAGGTTGACGTGGGCGACCGTCTAGGTTGACGTGGGCGACCGTCTAGGTTGACGTGGGCGACCGTCTAGGTTGTCGTGGATGGTGAAATGGCTGCCAGATTCGGATTCAGCGTAAAATTCTGCATCGGTAGGGTGAGTTTCAAGGCAATTGGTGAGAAAAAATTTTTCTTCAAAATTTTAACAGAGTTAGAATTTGGGACGTTTTGGTGTGTAGCGCCCAAACGAAGCATCGGATGAGAAAACGGAGGCCAGATTCGGAATCTACGTGAAATTTTGGGTTAGGAAGGATGTTTCCAGCGAAATCGGAGATAAAAAATTTTTCGCTGACCTCCCCCCCCCCTCTGGACAGCTTGCCTCGATTTTAGCTTCCAGTGGACGGATTTTGTCGTGCGATAGCTCGTTTGAAAGCTAAGAGTAAGACAAATTCACTGAAAGAATCGGCTTGTTCCTATCTGTCTTCGTTCAAAAGTTAGAGCGGTTACAAGATTTTAGGTCGGAGCTCGCTTACCTGAAAAAATCCTAAGTGTCAGAGTGACTTTGTATGGGTAAAATTTTGAAAATTTTCCAAAGTGTGGAATTTCGACCTGGGACCGTCACCAAAACATTTTTCATCAAATTTAGAAATTTCACTGACGTCCCCCCCCCTCTGGACAGCTTGCTTCGATTTTGGCTTCCAGTGGACGGATTTTGTCGTGCGATAGCTCGTTTGAAAGCTAAGAGTAAGACAAGTTCAGTGAAAGAATCGGCTTGTTCCTATCTGTCTTCGTTCAAAAGTTAGAGCTGTTACAAGATTTTAGGTCGGAGCTCGCTCACCTGAAAAAATCC